>CM070638.1:22283821-23648657 GCA_036346255.1 Ampelocalamus luodianensis | reverse complement strand
AAGCCCTCACACTCATTTGTGCATATGTTGCACTTAGAGAGGTTGGAGAGGCAAATCCTATTGCATGTGTTGCATTAGGTAGTGGATTGTGTATCCACTTGAGTTTAGACACTTGATCGGTTCAAGTGAGGGTCTAAGATTTGTTACTCTTGGTGTTTGCCGACACCTAGACGGCGTGGAGGCGTCGTGCGTCGGTGATCTTCTCAAAGAAGCTTGTGAGAAGACCCGGGTGGTTTGTGAGTTGTGTGGTGCTCGCCATCTCCGGAGTGGAGGAAGGAGCAACCTTAGTGGAGCGAGGTGTTGGTTCGGTTTGGAATCGGTCCAATTGGTTTGGACTTACCTTGGAGGCGGGTGCTCAATTCGTGGAGCTGGTCCAATTGGTTTGAGCTTGCCTCAACGTGGATTAGGGGAGACCGGCAAGTCCCCGAACACCACGGTAAAACATCGTTGTGTCATCTTGTGGTTTGCATTATTGAGCTTTACATATTGCATTTATATTCGTTGTATTAAATTGCTTATTTACTGTGTATGAATACTTGCTTGGCTTTGTGTTATTCACCTTGTTAGAATTGAATTGTTCAAGTCTTACGCTTAATTGCTATATTCTTCAATAGATTTGTATTGTTGGTGCACATAGTTGATCTAGTTGATTTAGGCTAAACCGAATTGATATTAAGCTTCCGCTTTAGAAATCTGCTTTAGCCTTAGTGTTTTTAGAAACTACTATTCCCCCCTCTAGTCGGCCTCCTCGATCTTACAGCACCCCGCTGTACAACACTCTATGTGGGTAGCGCGAGGCACCTTCTACATTACGCACGGCTGGAGAAGGTTGTACCTCCGTACTGTCCCCTTCTGTATGCAATTATGTTCAATCTCGTAAAGCATGTAACTAAATGTGGAGCACTGTAGCGTCATTTCCGCGCAAAGATGCTTCATCCTTGGGTCACGTCGCAAAGTTGCCCTCGGTGTGGGGTGCAATAGGGACCTGTCCCCTATGCCAGGCGCGGTAGGTGACACCCTATGGTCATTTTCGGTGGTCGTTTTCTCCCTTGCTTGGCTATTTAAATGCGCGGCCGCGCACTCATTCTTCAGAAGCCTCAGTTCTCACTCGCGAAATTTTT
Source organism: Ampelocalamus luodianensis (assembly GCA_036346255.1). Lineage (NCBI taxonomy): Eukaryota > Viridiplantae > Streptophyta > Magnoliopsida > Poales > Poaceae > Ampelocalamus > Ampelocalamus luodianensis. Next base: position 23,647,536 of record CM070638.1, on the reverse strand, counting down.
GCACTCGCTCGGTCGTTCCTCCCAGGCATCTGTCCCTCTCTACATGGTGTGTCCCTCTGTCCGAGAAGGTGAATTTGTACATAACTGTTTTGTTAGTACTTTGTTCGTACCATTTGCCGAAGTTGTTACTACTGGGCTGCATGTTTGAATTTGTAGTCCTCTGTTATGAGGTTAAGAGATGGTAACGTCGTAACAGTATGTTCATTTTAGCAATGTATGTATGTTTTTTGTTAATTTTTTTGTTAAAATATTGTATTATTTTCGTTAGAAATGGAGACACTGTACGTGTTCCACGGTAACGTGCGTGGCGGCCTAGATGGAGTTGACATGTCGAGCTACTAGTGTGCCTTGCTAAACGTTCCCATCCTGGCACACGTCGATTTGCTCGAGCTACGATGGTGCATTCGACAGTTGTTCGATAGGCACGTCGCCATGAACAAGATAGTAATACATGCGATCACTGCCACCACGGTCCCACCACACGGGCGGATGTTGTGGGGCCTGGCGAAGGTGACCAGCAGTGCCATGTGGGCACAATACATGGAGATCGTTAGCAATCCTCACACTTCGATCTATCGACGACCCATGGTGTATGTCCATTTTGTTTATCCCGCTGTGTCCTCTGGGTGGTGCGCTATTGAAGGGGGCAGTGACGGTCTTGTTCCCCTCTTCGGTTCATTGATGACGGGACAGGTCTCGGAAGCGCGAGACGTCGGTAGGCAGGATACTCCAGTTGATGGAAATTCTGGTAGTTTCCAACCGAATGAAGTTGTGGATAAATGGCTGGGTGCTCATGTGGACTGTCACGAGATTATTAATGGCATGTCTGAGGGCACTGCCACCAAAGATGAGGACGACTTTGACTCACAATCCAGCGAGGATGAAGCCGACGATGAGGGTGGGATTGTCGGTGGCATTGTTTCCACCGACATGGACTATGTTCCAAGTTGTTTGGATTGGCAAATGGCCTCTTCCCTTGTTCTACCACAGGACCACGAGTCTTCATGGGCCTTCGATGCGGACACCCTGCTTGTGGGGCAATATTTCCCACACAAGAATGCAGCAAATCAAGCTATCACTAGTTTCGCGGTAAAGACCAGTCGGATTTACCGAGTTTACAGGTGAGTTTTGACGTTGTTTGTTGTATCTTCAAATATCTACAGTACGTCCTACTAACCATTATATGTCTTCCATTATCTGCAGGTCTAACCCTGACACGTACATAGTTAAGTGCGTGGTTAGCTCTTGCCACGGAAAATGCGTGCGTATGGATTCCTGGGGGGAACGACTTCAGATCACGCCGCCATGGATCACACATGTGAGCTTCAGGAGTCATTGCAAATGCATAGGAATGTGACTTCGGGCTACATCGCGGCCATCATAAGCCATTTAGTTGTCACCGATGTGACTATTTCGCCGAAGGTCCTGATGGTTCACGTAGCGAATACAATAGGGTATGCCGTTAGATATAGTAAGGTCTGGCGGGCGAAGCAGAAGGTGCTCGAAGGGTTGTATGGTACCTACAAAGAGGCATATGACCTAGTCCCCAGAATGCTAAAGCAAATCGCGGATGCTAATCCGGGGACGTGTGTCAACAGGGTCGAGAGGCCCCACCCGTCAAACATCCCACATGACCTAATCCTTGATCGAGTCTTCTGGGCATTTGGCTCGGTAGTGCAGGGCTTCTCCCACTGCCGTCTCGTCCTCACTATGGATGATACATTCCTTTGCGGGAAGTACAAGGGCACCATTCTCACCGCTATTGCTGTTGATGCCAACGGCCAGTTGCTCCCAGTTGCCTTCGCAATTGTGGAGAATGAGAACACTGAAAGTTGGTTGTGGTTCCTAGTCAACATAAAGCAACATGTTGTAAGGGACCGGCCGAATGTGTGCATCATCACCGACCGTCATGCCGGGTTGCTGTCCGCACTACAGACCATGCAGCACGGTACGAGCCTGCCATACCAATGGAATGACATGCGCACACGTTGGTGCATGCGGCATCTTGCTGCCAACTTCCACACGCACTTCCGAAGCAAGGACCTCATGAAGAAGTTCAAGAAGCTCTGCCTGTAGAACCAGAAGTGCAAGTTCGATGCCGTGTGGTGGGAGCTTGGGGTTGAAACCGAGCGTGAAAGTGGAGGTTCTGGGCAAGGCGCACCGCAAAGCGAGTTCGCTGAGTGGATGAGCGTGCATGCTCCCGACTATGAGAAATGGTCCATTCTTCACGACACCTATGGTGCTCGCTACGACATCATGACAGCCAACATGTCCGAGGTGTACAACGGTGTGTTGAAAGGGGTCCGTGCCCTGCCCATCACCGCCGTTGTCGAGGAGACATGGAACCGCATGGTCGGTTACTTAGTCAATTGGGCAATGATGGCCAAGCACCATTTGGACGAAGGGAAGCAGTTTTAGGAGGTTATCCTAGCCTACATGGTGAAGAAGATTACCAAGGCCCGATCCCATGTAGCTCGCTCAATGGATGTCGTGAGGAGGAAGTTCGAGATCCGCTTGCGGGACAAGTACGTTCGCGACCACATGAGAGGTGACCGGAAGGATGTTTGCACCATAGGCGATGTGGCAGTTTGCACCCGCAACAAGTCTCAACTCTTGCACAAGTCTTGCTCCCACGTATATGCTACATGTGCTGTATTTAACCAATCTTGTGGCATGTACATGTCGGAGTACTACGACATACGTCACTTGTATGATACTTGGAACGGGGAGTTCAACTCCTATGGCATGGAAGGCCACTACAGGGACCTATAGCCGGGAGTAGTGAAGTGGTCACCGAATGAAGCACTGTGCCATCCAGGGCGTGGGAGGCATCGGTCAAGGCGCATCCGCAACGACATGGATGCGAGCCAACATGGAGACCGGCCAAGACCAACGAGGTGTAGGCTATGCAATACTCGTGGGCACTCGTCCAGGAACTACCCCAACATACCTTCTTCTTCCGGCCCCACTTAGTATCTGTAAGCTATCCGGTGTATTGAGTCACATCCCCAAATTAATAAAGAGGATTACTATGCATCTCATGACCATGCATCATTGTTTTGAAGCTTTTACTTAAAGTATTGCACTTGGAAAATATGAAATAAACATTAAAACATACAACTTTAATTTGAACTCCCTAAAGAAATACATCGGTCATGTACTGCTTTGTAGAGAGTGGTCACGTCCTGCTTTCCATACAGTGCTCACGTTCTGCTTTGTAGAGAGTGGTCACGTCCTGCTTTCCATACAGTGCTCACGTTCTGCTTTGTAGAGAGTGGTCACGTCCTGCTTTCCATACAGTGGTCACGTTCTGCTTTGTAGAGTGTGGTCACGTCCGGCTTTCCGCCCAGTACAGTGGTCACGTTCTGCTTTGTAGAGTGTGGTCACGTCCGGCTTTCCGCCCAGTGCTCCCTTCGTGCTGTCAAGGCTATATATGCATGCTTTGGCTGCCATTCACCTCACTCTTCACTTCTCTTCCTTCGTGCTGCCATTCACCCCCTCTTCTCTTCTCTTCTCTTCCTTCGTGCTGCCATCCAGTGTAAAACGAGATGTCTTCGGCCTCATCTAATTTTCGAGTGAGCAGACAATTAGAATCACTACGCCAGCACCTGGTTTGCCCTCGTTGCAGGGATCCGGCAAATGTGTTCACCTCGCATACGCCAACGAATCCATCCTGAGTGTTCATAAAGTGTTCAAATCTTACGGTAACTTGTGCAAAATCACCTGAATGAATTCCATTGCAAATACAATGTTTTCTTATTTTCATTTGAAGCTGCAATTCCTTTGCAGAACACAACATGTCGGTTTTGGTAGTGGACTGATGAAGCTGTCCCAGTGGTTCGAGATATTGCTATGCAAGTTCCTGCCTTGCAAGAAGAGTCACGTGGTGTTCCTGCCATGCAAGAAGAGTCACGTGGTGGCTAGACCGTCCGATCAGCCATTGCAAAATGAAGAGAACAGACTTAAAAGACTGGATGAAAGGATGGAGAGAGTTGAGAAGATGCTTCAGAAATTAGTTAAGATAGTTAGTTTCACGGTCTTTCTTCTATTATATGTTGTTCTTGCTAAGTAGAACTTCAGTTGTAATGAGATTAAACTGTCCACTGTAACATCAGCGGTTCAGCCCAAACCCCTTCACCGTTCGCTCTTACTTGTTCGCTAACGAGTGGGCCCGAGGCCTTTTAGTGCTCAAAGTCCACCCGTGTGTGAGACTGTGTCGTGGAGCCCGCCTGTCATCCTCTTGGGCTATGTCTAGCTGGGTATAAAAAGTCTTTAATGCTTTTATGATTTCCGAAATACTTTAATTGTGCACTGTTAATTATTTATACTTCAAAATTTCATAAGTATTTTATTTTAACTCCTTTTGTCACATCCCCAAAATTAATAAAGAGGATTACTATGCATCTCATAAGCATGCATCATGTTTTGAAGTATTTACTATATATATTGCACTTGGAAAATCTCAAAAAGAGGTTAAACATAATCTCTAAATTGAACTCCCAAAAGAAATCAGTGACAAAAACTTATGATCATCCTCTAGAACTAATTTATGCAAATACTATATTAATTATTATGAATTAATATAATTTTTCCTAAATTTTGGGGACTGAAATCAAACCCCAAATATTTTAAACACATTTCTATGACCTACACTAAGTTTGAAATTAAATTATACGAATTAATTATGAACATTGTGGTTTCAAATTTTATGTGGGTACTAGGTCATCCCAGGAACATCTCTGATTTATTTCATATTTTTAGGAATTTTATTCCTATTTCTAAACCTCTGGTCAAAGTTGGGAAACTAGATTTGAATCTTAGTCAAACCTAGCCTGAAACCCTCTGCACTGTTCCTTGGGTTCAAACCCAACTCTGACCCGAGCCTTTGGAGTCGGCGGAGTCAACTAACTGCAACTTGCCGCACCAGCCACATTTGGACCATTCGATGGAAAATCAACAACCCAGATCTCTTGACCGCTCGGTTGGTCCGAACATTCACTCGCGTTTGGACCATCCGATGCGAAGCCAACGGTCCAGATCAAAAGGGTTGTTTGGACCGTTTGAACGCGCAGCGATTGTGGACCTTTGGATCTTGATCGGACCGTTGAGACGTATGGTCTGAACGTTATGCGCGCAAATGCGCCACTTTGTTTAGTTGACGAGGTGGGCCCACTGGTCAGCTCCTTCTTAAGCCCCATGCCTTTTCACTTGGGCAGCCCAAACTCAACTAGGATCTTTTCGGACCGTTCGATGTAAAATCAACGATCCAGATTAAGTGGGTCGCTCGACCATCCAACGCGCCACAACCGGATCGTCTGATGCGAAATGAACGCCCGCATCTTTTGGGCCGTTCGGACCGTCCGATCTCGCCACGATTGTGGATCGTTGGATCTTAATCCAACGGCTCATGAGCATGGTCCGAACGTCCCACTCGCGCACACGCGATTTAGATTCACTGACGTGTAGGGCCCACTTGTCAGCGCACTTTGACTCAATAAGCTGGTTAGGACGCGTCGCTGTGTAGGGTCTCACGGTCAGTGGTTGTGGCTACCGTAACCCTTGGTAACAAAAGGAGTAAATACTTTAGAAAGCCCAAAACGTTTTAATCTGCGCACTGAAAAATATGAATAACTTCTAAAATTCATAACTAATTCTTCTCAACTCCAAAATGGTTGAAACCAGTTTTGATAATTTTCATTTTTAATGAAATTTAGTACAAATTGGTTTCAAACATGTCTCTATTGTAAAAATTATTATTCTGGAGAATGATCCTTAAACCTATTATTTTTACAGTAGGAAAAGACTGATAACTTTGAAAATACATAACTAATTCTTAAAAACTCCAACTGAGTTAAACCCAAATGTTTTAGACTTATAAAATTTTTCCCCATTTATCTGTATAACCCTTGTATCCCCTACTGTTTTGCAAATTTTGACTAAATAATTAAATTGCATGAACTTGAACTTGTTGAAATCTGATTTTCAAACAGCCATAACTCTCACACACTAAGTCCAAATGAAATCATTCCTTCACCTATTTTCATATAAGATCATGCACTAGCCACTGTAGAAAAATCATGCATGTTTGAACAATTTTATTTTTGGGGTATTTTTATTTGTGTAAGACTTGCGAGTGCCTTTGTACTTAGCTAGTTTGTCTACTGGCTTACAGGTGAGGAAGATTGTTCGTTCGATGAGCTTGTTAGTGTCGATTTAGGCGACACTGATGAGTAGTGCTATCATTTAACTCCCAGTCGGTTGCCGATGGGTTACGGGGCATACCATGTTGGTCTTTTGGTTTATTTACTTGCTTTCGCTGCTACTTTATGATCTTATTTGAATTTGGTCGGTCAGCCACTTTAATAGTTGTAGACTTGAATTACTTTGATGTATGTCTTTTGAACTATTAACGTATGAATGTTGTATGGATGTGATTAATGCTGAATGTGAGTGTGAGGCATGTTGGTCGCATGCTCTATTTTGATGTTTAAATTATTGTTCCAGCAGTTGATCCTAAATAGTTGTATAAACTGTAGGCAAATGTTTATCCTTTACCACTGAGCCTAGGTTCATATCCGCTATGATGTAGAGCTTGACGGATGGGCTCTAGTCACTTTACTTGTAGTTTACGAGTTGATGTCTTTTATGGACACGCTTGGTTAGGTCTCTACAAGAGTTAGACTCAACTTTTTCATTAAAACTTGAATTCAGGTGGTACGAATGGGTAATTACTAACCGAAGTACAAGTTACAACATGCTAGCATTTCTAATCTTACAACTAGTCACGCTGGTGCTCACTGTTGCCAGCCATAGGACCCTGTAGTGGCCTTCCACGCCTTGTTCCTGGCATAGGTCTCCAACGAATCTGTTCCTGCGGGAACGTCAGCCTCTCGGGTGACCGTGGGTTTTGCCGCAGGTCATAGCGGGGCTCCACGACCACCGTGTCATCATACTAGGGGAATCACCTAGGGGAGTGGCGTTGAGAACATCTCGTTGATCCAACCAGTAGGATCCCCAGAGGGGCACCAACTCGGCTGAGCTTGTGGAGCTTATGTGGTGAACTGCTCGGGGTATGCCCGAGCTTGTGGGGTAACTGCTCGGGGTACGACGTGTAGCTGGACTGATACCATGGGGCCGTATCGGCCATTTGAAATTGTCCGAGAGTGTGGTGCTCATCGGGAGAATCTGAGACAACCTTAGCGGTTTCGGCGAAAGAATCTTGGACAACCTTAGCGGTTGCAGGTTGCACATCCGTGCTCTCTGGTACGGCCTCTTCCTGCCTCCGTGACAATGACAGCATCAACGTAGAGTCCCTGCGTCGCAACTGCGTGGACGATTGTCCGCTGACGCTGCGCCGCTAGGTGTACTCGCTTGGACGGGATGATGGAGGAGGCAAGGGTACGCGACGAGACTCCGTCCGATGCCTCAGGTCGACATCGGTGGGACTTTCACAGTTCATGCTGTGAGCGACACCCTTAACATCATCAATAAGAGTCTTCATGACCGAATAGAGGCATTCAACTGTGTTATTCGTACCCCGCTCGAGTTCCCGGTGGCCGTGCTGCACAACGCTCTGCAAACGGTTGAGCTGCAAGGTTACCCACCAAACAAAATTTTGTTAGTTAGACCTATTTGAGAGCGTATTTTATCTGCTACATGCTCAACGTACTGAATCGTCACGGTGTGCTGCACGGTGCGGGTCCATCCCCATGCCCAAGCGTTCAGCGTGGCTAGGATCAGTATATCGGACCAGGGGGGGCACCTGTCAATCTCGCTCGTGTGTGCCGTAAGTACCACTCCAAGTACGCGCCGTAAGTGCCCGGATTGTAAGGCCGTGCCTCTTCGAAAATGCAATCAGTGGTAGATTGCCATGCATCAATCCACGACTGCTACGTCAGAAGCCAGTCATCGCTCTTGCGGCCCTTCTTCATCTGCTTGATGGTGGAACAAAACAAATAAATTAGGGTACTGACATAACAAATGAGTAATGTACCAACAATACGAAACAATGTACCGCACTTACAAGTGGCTATGCCTCGCAAGCAGTTACCCTGGAGCTGGGGGGATCTCCTAGTGCAGCTGGAACTGCCTCATCACTCGTTGCAGGTTGTACGGCTCCACCATGTGGGAGAACACCAGATGACGAGTTGTCCTCCAGTATGACACATCCTGGTGGCATAGCAAGCTCAAGCCGTTGGGCGCCGTATCCTGCACGAAGGCATCCGCCCAAGGAGCCCATATTATGTCGTCCTCGTGTAGGGACTCGAATTCATTGTGGAACTCAGGGTATATGCGACGCGGTCTCTCCCTAGCCCACCTGAGTACTACCACAGTCCATCGGGATCCCATGGTCGGGCCTTCCATGGGATCCTTGTTGTCCACCCCACCGTAGAAGTGCTCTATGCACGGGTAAGGGTGGACTGCAGAGCGGAAGTATGGCCGTCTGACAGGGAAGTGCTCCCATGACCACAGCTGTAATAGCATGTGGCAACCCGAGAGCACGGGCTCTGTTCCCGTGTGACGCTGCGAAGCGTCGCAAAGGCCGTGGTACGTGCCGCACAATATAGCTGAACCCCAACTGTACTGCGGCACATCCTCATCGTCGGAGTCCACGATGGACTCCACAAGGTGAATGTAACTAGGGTACACCGTGGCCCCCTGCGTGCTAGGGAACATGACCCACCCAAATAGAAACAACAAATATGCAATTAGGTGGCATCGAACCACCTCCTCCGTTGCGTCATTTGGGCAATGCATGAATTGTTGCAGCCAGCCGTGTGGTATGCCCTTACACCTCTCGGGGATAGGCTACCCGAAGCGATGACCGAGACGCACCTTCCAGTTCGCCGACCTCGGAGGGGGTACAAATGCAAGGCCTTCCAACGGCAGGCCAGTCAAGAAGCTAACGTCCTGCAGTGTCATGGTCATCTCCCCCACCGGAAGTGGAACGTGTGGGTCTCCGGCCGCCAACGATCAACCAGGGCGGAAAGAAGGGAGGCGTCAATCAGGAGGTTCTGCCCCATGTTCATCATGCGGGTGAACGCAATCAACCCATAGTGACAAAGCCTCCCAACATACCGGTCGTCCAAAGGCCAGGTCTCCCTCGGTCCCTATGTCACCAGGGTTGGCGGCCCATCGCCACTGATCCAAGCTTGACAGTGATGTTGCACGTCCCATGCTTAGGGGTGGTAGATTGTTTGCCATTGCTGCAAAAAGTGAACAACACATAATTAGTGAATTCATTTACGTGGTAGATTATATGACAAATTGACAGTAATTATATCAGTTGCGACTGATATAATGCACATGCGTTATTAAGTATGTAATTAACAAATGCAATAACAAAATTTTAAATACCGCAGATGAACGAACGAACGAACAAACAAATGAACTAACGAACTAACGATCAAAATTTTCCACTCTAATCAGAATGAGAGCCTTTTGACAAACATTCGGCCACGCGTTCGGTTATATACGCAGAAAATATTGACAGAGAATGACATCGACAAGATGAGACGCGACGTGACGTAAAGGGGAAAAACAAAAATGCAAAAAACCAAAAACGCTTTCGGCACCGCGTGCTTTCCCACGTGACTTCCTACCGCGCCGGCCGGGCGCTGCTCGCGCCCACCACCGGCAAAGCGATCGCCGCGCTGGGTGGGCGAGTCCTGCCACGCCCGGGCCGGGCAGTCGCTGCGCCACGCCCACCTCCGGGCAAAGGGCTTGCCGAGCTCGGGGCTAGGGCCAGGTCACCTGGTGCACCCAACAACCGCGGTACGTGTACTATACGAGGGCTACATATGCAATTTATACCGAATGGAGGCTAGTTTTGAAAATTATAAACATGAGGGGGCCAGATATGCCAAAATTTCCTTCTCGAAATTGATTGCTAACATACCCAAGCTGCTCCAGGATCCATAAAAGTGACCAAGTGTTTTGACACACATATCAAACCAGTCCAATTTCCCATCCACACAATTTCGTTTTGTTTTTTGTTACCAGAATGTGCGGCAACCATGTCTTCCTCTAGCTTTCTCTCTTCTTTTTGCTTTGTCGTTGGTTTGTATGTGTTTTGTCTTTCTTGATGATAAGTTATGCAAAGCTTTTGCACATCCTTTAAAAAAAAGTTCTGTTTGCCCCAACACCGCAGAAAAACTCATCGTGGTGAACTTCTAAGGTGAAATCATCATCATCTGGCCCTACAAATGAATCAGAATTGCCCAATTACAAATGCAGCCCACAGATCGCATACAAACTCCATACCCTAGAATTTCAAGTCCAAAAATTTCTGAAGGATCAAATTGATGTACCTAATTAGTGTAGTTACTATGACTACATCGCATCAAAGAAAGCACAAATTTGATCTTAAAGAGAACTCACCGTATAATGGAGGGGGTTCACCACAACCTTGCAAAAATCCCCGCCATCTGCGACCACCGCACTAGCCGTCGCCACTACTCCCTTCTAGGGCTATTCATTCATTTTTTTGGTAAATATAATTAGGTAAATACGGTGTATACGGTATTGTTAATTTGGTAAATACGATATTATTTAAAATAGTATCGGTAAATACTATATTTACCAAAGTTGACGCGAATTGCGAACGATACCGCGAGTCCACAACTTACGGTCATGGGGTATTTTACCGTATGCACTGCAGAACAGTCGACCTTTTGAATTAATGTACTTGATAACTATGTGGCTTTACTCATTAAGTAATTTACATGCCTTTAATCATTAAGTATTAATGTACTTGATAAGTGGTAACTATGTGATTTTACTCATTAAGCAACTTCCATGCCTGTACTCATTAAGAATTAATGTACTTGATAACTATGTACCTTTAGCCCTTTACTCATTAGTCATTAAGCAATTTCCCAACCCTAGCCGACCAGGCCCATTAGGCACTCAGGCTAGCGCAGGCAGGGAACAGCCCAGCCCATCACAATAGTTATCAGCGAACAGAACAACACAGCAGCGAATGAGGCAGAATCATTTGGTTTTTTTTGGTTTTCAGCCAGTTTTCCCCGAAAACCAAACCTAAAAAAAAATAGAAATCCAAAAACCGAACCGAATATTGAATACCGGTCAAACCAGTTCGGTTTTTTTGGTTCAGTGTAATTATGCACAACCTTACTCCCTTCACTGTCCCTCACTCCCTGCCCTTCTTGCAATCTGCTCCGTTCCCTTTGTGCGCCGATTGGGATGGTAATCTTTGAAGAAGTCGCCGGTTCAGATCGCCAGAGTTGGGACCGCTGGTTGGAATCCTTGCCGGGACCGAGATTGTTCCCACCCAAGCGACACGTTGGTTCTACCTTAGCAATGCTTGTCACTGAATCTGCAGTAGTGATGTTCAAATGGGCGGCACAGCCCGGCCCGGCACGGGCCAGGTCGGGGACGACCCGATTAGGTGTGGCATGGCCGGCCATGCGAGGTAATCGGGTTGTGCCATGTCAGCCCGTGGGCTCGACCACTGGCTGAGGCACAGTACGCCGAGCGCATGGACCATACGGGGCTGGCCCAAGCATGGTTAGCCCGTCGGGTCGGTGTTGGCCCATTTAGCCCATATGACATGACATATTGAAAAACAATGTAAAAAATCCTAATAAAACCATATAAGTATTACAAATTGAAAATAAAATCATACATACATACATACATACATACATACATACATACATACATATGAACGAGCCTAATGGGTTGTGCCGGGCCGGGGTGGCGACCCAAGCACGGCATAGCTCGTCGGGTCGTGGCGGCCTCGCCCAGCCAATAGTCCCATACTTTGGGCTGGACTGGGAAGCATGACCCATCTGGCGATCTCTAATCTACAGCGTGGCGAGGCGGTGACCTGCGTTTAGGGGTGTCAATGGATCGAATACGAATCGAATAGTGGTATTCCTGTATTCGTATTTGTATTTTTGAAATGAATATGAATATGAATTCGAATGTTGTCGAATACGAATCGAATGTTGTAACGAATACGAATCGAATACATACTCAATAGGGCCGGATTCAGATATCCTCATAACTTATGTAATTGCAAGATATTTCTGATACTTTATCCTCGTACATAGCACATCTAATCATTATAGTTACTTTATCCTCGTACATAGCACATCTAATCATTCTAATTTATCTATTTCACCTAAAAACATGAATTCATATTAATATTTTTTATGCAAATGCGAATACGAATAGGGGAGAAATTGTTAATTAGAGGAAAAAAATCTAAAATATATTCGCTACCAACTAAATTCAGATGTTGGATAATTTGAATTCGATTGACACCCCCCTACTTGCATTGAACCACTTCTGAAAGTTTGGTTAACCGAATCAGCAGAATGGGAGATTAGTGACCAAAGTGAACGCACCAAACAAGTTGTGTTACCCACAGTGCAAATTACTCAAAAGATATTCATATCTGGAGCTCTCTCTCTCTCTCTCAATTAGTACAATATTGATTGATCATTACCTTAATCTATACAGACATTATACAATAGGAACAACACAAGACACATTTAGTTTTTTTGCGATTACAAGGAAGACACGTGCATACACACAACATGCGAGTACGTCCCCTTAGCACATGCATAGAAAGACGAGGGTTAGGTGTAACACCCCAGCCCGACATGAGCCTGGAATGCTACTGAACAAACCCTAATAATTCTAACCAAGACAATTTTAGTAAATTTTGGCAGAACCTCCCTTGTAAAGTTAATTACACGGAGGTTCCAACATACAGATAATTCATAATTAACTAAGCCATCATCGAGAGACATCAATAAGTAATCATAACATGCTAAGTCACTAACGGAACCAAAGGAGAATAAAATTCCACTACTCATCATTATTACACTTAATCCACTGCATGTGACAAAATAAAACTAACAAAACCTTTGAGCAACTCGCCCAATTATTAAAACACGATCCAAGTTCATTCAACTTTGTTTGGTTCATGGTGATGTGTGTGTGACTATCAATCTACTTCCCCCCATGTATGTCATTCTTGGATCGGGTACCTAAAACAACAATAAAAGCAAGAGTGAGCCCACAGACTCAGCAAGTACAAAATAAAAGTTATAACTTCAACATCTATAGATATAAACGCATCAATAAAACATCTCACATGCAAATGCAATGCTCAAGGATCCTTTCTCTTTATCTCTTTTTGCATTTTACCGGTAATGCAAAGTATGCAACCGTCGCTGCATACCCATGCCTGTGCTCGCAAGCACATGGACCAATTGTCCATTACTCCGCAAGTAATGGGGACCTCAAGCCCACACTCCACAAGTGTGGGGATCTCAAGCCCGTCACATTCATGACGGGGATCTCAAAGGAAAGCATACTTGGTCACCACGTGACCAAGCCTCAACATGATTTCAATATGCACATGCTCATCTTTTACCCATCATCATTTTACCAAAAGACGACAACATCATACAATAAAAGAGCATGGTCTTACTTGGAACAACCACCATTCTTGAAACAACCATCATGTCAGCAATCATGCTACGCTATCATGTATCGTAAACACACAAACATGGCCAATCAATCACAATCAAGTAACAAACATGCACTTGCCTTAACCATGTGAGAACGGAGGACGTGAAGACGGTGCTGCCTCCGGTACCAGTCCCCCACCTAAATCATTAAGAACATAAACTAAGACCATAGTAATGAACCACATGAATTATAAAAGCAAACACAACCTAGCAGTAGCTTGTAACGCGATCCCGACTCCAATTCCCTAAATGCTGATCTGTGCCCTCTGTAAACCATCATGTTCTAAAATTCATATCTTTTGGTACAGAGGTCCAAATTAGGTGTTCTTAGACTTCATTGAAAGGTTATCAAATTCCCCAACTAAACCTATTGGTGAGCCTCCCTGATTCGGCCATCTAAAATCCTTCCTAAGCTGATTAACAAAGCATCGATTTCACGTCAGATTTTCTGGACAGAACACTAAAACTATCATAACTTTCAGTTTGGTTATCCAAATTTTGCGTTCTTGTGCTTCCCGGAAAGCTACGACAATTATCTACAACTTTCATTATACTGAGATCCTCTAATTCTCCCTGTAACCGATCGCACCGGTCAGATTACTAAAACCTGTCAAAATACTGACAGACTTGCAGAACAGTCGCACCATTAAATTCATAACTTTTGCTAAAGAGGTCAAAAAAATACGATCTAGCACTTCATTGAAAGCTATTAATGTCCTCTACAACTTTCTAGGAGAAGCCCAAGAATGAATCCGCACTTAACTACATGAAAACGTCTGTCTAACGCGATCTGTCCTGAGGAGACAGAAATACCGACATTGCTACAACAATCAAATATGCATCTATTCAGGGGCAAACCGGGGTTACCCTTGACGAACCGCTGTAGACCACGATGCAGCCCGCGAACCTTCCCCTTCCCTCTCTTCTTCCCTTCTCCCTTCTTCCTTCTTCTTCTTTTTTTCTTGGCCGACCACCACAATGAAGAGGCATCGGAGGAGAGGGGAACCACTGTGGAGGAGAGGGATTGCTACAGTACCATGCTACAGTGGCGGCGACGGTACTGTAGCACGAAATTACTGTAGCAACCCTAGGGTTTCCCCTCCTCCTTTTTGTTGGTGGTTGATTTTCTCATGGGCTACTATGGCTAATTTCCCCCCTTATAGCTGGCCACCACCTTCCACCTTTGGGCCAAATACCAATGGGCCTGAGGCCCCGGCCCAGGTTGTCCAAATTTCGCTGTAAACCCCCTCTTTAACTGCTTAAATAACTATTTTTTATTTGATCCTTCCCTCAATTCAATTTCTAAATAGTCATTCTCTTTAAATAATTTAATTCTCTCTCAATAATCCTTTCGAATACTTTTGGGGTATTACATTAGGGATAATGAGCGGAGTCATGCACCCACCACTAGAGGCGGAAATGTCGAACCCCAAATTTGTAACTTGGGACCCACTATGTTAATTTGTGCTATTCCCTGGATCAGTAGATAGCACACATAGTTATATTGTTGGTTCAAATATATATCACAAAAATATAAAACTATTGCGTAATATTAAACAAAGCATAAATATATCATACAACTTTTGACTTGCAGAATGGCCGGACAGGCCAAATACCGTTCAAAGAATAGCAGCGGAAGCAGGATCAAAGTGTAACACATGGAACCCTCACGATATACCCACATGCAATCGACTGGGGGCTCGCGACCTAGTTCTTGATCTTTGGTCTTGTCCAATACTCATAATTTTCCCTATAGCCTTCTTTTATCCTTACTGACAAAGAATATATAAATTGAGCATGAGTACACAACTGTACTCGTGAACTAACACATAATGCAATTATTATATATGCAAGGCTAATCAAAGGACGTTCAGGGTTCTTTTAGTTGCGCAAAGCCAATTTTGAATTAGATTATATAGTAAAAATTCCTGAGACTTATCATTTTAACTAACATACATTTTCATAAACTAACTTTTGTTGTAAAGTACTAGTGGAGATTCCGTCTTCTATATCATTGAGTGGCTCCACCCACTCAATGCTCATTTTCATTTCTCGGGTCACATTCCCGTACTTATCACTAGTCCTCGACCAGGTTCTTTCAATTCTCAGGGCTCCAACCCAATATTTCTAATTACTAGGCTCCAATCCATCCCCCTTTCATTCCACCCACAAATTGTTTTGTAAAAATGAAAGCTAGATCAACCAAGTTCTCAGCACCGCTCTTGACCGTGAGCACGACTATCTAGATAGTTTTCTTACTCTACAGAGTTCGTACACTTTACCCACAAGAGATAATAAACTTATAATATCCGTTTAACACACTTCCATAGGTGTGCGACTAAGATGATTATCACAAGGCCTTTACAATGTCCCACCTCAACGCAACCCTATGCCTCTAAGTATCACCTCCTTGGGCCTCACTCACGGGAGATCTCCCATTTGCGCTGTGTAGATCGGTGACTCCCTTAACCTTGTTTCACTCCACACACCCACCAATGGTGAGGTTGCGAGGCGGCGGATAAATTAGTTAGCCATTTCGTACCCATTGTAGACTTGTGGTTGCACTGTTTTTACATAAGAGGTCATCACAAGATTCGGTCCTTAATTGACTCGGGCGGTACATCCACATACTTACTTTCTCTCGTGCACCCGGCACCAGCCATTCTTTCTAGCCATCCGAGTCAAAATCTGGTTTAGTGTTTTCCTTTGTTTTTAAAATTACCTTTAGTCCAACATATCAGCCAGGCTCCAACCTCGACTGCCCAATATCATTTTCAAATGGTTAAGTGATGTCAGACAATTTACTGCCCGAATGACATTGTATCTAAGCAAGGCTAAGCATGATACTTAGATACATACTGTCAGACCCAGGTGTAACTCTCTCAAATCCCCTGTGTATTTCTGAACTAGTCCCATGATCAGTCGCTAGTTCCCACAGTAAACAAATATGGTAACAAATTCATATCACAACTTTATTAATAATCAACAGAGTTAATTACAAGAAAGGCTTACAAGCCAACATTAAATAAACACAGCGGAAGACGAAGAAGAAGTAGTAGAGTCCAGCAATCTGCCACAGGCAATCGACTGGGGTAGCGACCTAGTCGTCGGGATCCACACTGGTAGCGAAGTCCTTCTCCTCTGAAATTTGTTTGCATAAAGCAAGTATGAGCACAACTACCGTGCTCGCAAGTTACACCCGTCAAATAACAGAATGACATGCATACATGGATGTAACAAAGGATGGCTTATTGGTTCAATTTGCATAAAGCAATGTTTGACATTTTAAATACAATACCAAGTTCAAATGCTCAAGTTTTTCAATAACTAAAATTGATTTTGAAATAATAAATATAGTGTAAACATCAACCTAACACTAACATAAACACGGGCATCAACCCGGAGCTTCAACCCATAACTTTTCTCATGGACACCCATCCATGTCATAAACAGTTTTATAAAACATTTTGAAAACAAAATCAAAGTCTAACTTTGAGCAGTTCTGCTAGCATGTCCATAACCGTGGACACGGCTACTCGAATAGTTTTACACTCTGCAGAGATTGTACAGCTTTACCCACAAGAGATAATCAACTTGTACTGTCCGCTCACACACTTCCGTAGGTGTGCGACTAAGTGATTATCACGAGGCCTTTACAATGCGCCATTCCAAAGTAGTTATGCCCGCTAAGGTTTCACTTCCTTTGGACTACCCGTCCGCTAGAAGTCCCCTCTTGCGCCAAGTGGGAATATTGTCTAACCGACACCCACACACCAAAATGGCATAGCTAACAATGAAACGTTGTAAATTACTTAGCCAGGTCCCGCCCATACAGGACATGTGGTAGTACGATAGGGCATAGTATTATACACTCGAAGACCGGTCCTTAACTGACTTGGGCGTCTTCCAAATAATACCCTAGGCCTTAACCTTAACCAGATTAAGCCCGTGCATAAACCTGCACCTACTAATCATCCATTTCGCCCAAGGCTAAACCCATTTTCATTTTATTTTTCAAGTAAAGGTATTCTATAAACCTTCTATGGTAAAACAATACCATAGATCCAATTTAATTCAAATTTGAAAGATTTGGCTAAAAACTTCCCAAATACAAGATTTGATCTAAGCATTGGCTAAGCATATGATTAATTTTAGTATCATTTTGCCTAATGGTGACAAGGTATTCACATTCAACATTCAAATTGGCCATACAAGGAAGATTGAAATAACTAGGCAATTAAAACAGGGAATTAAAATAATTGTATAAACATATGCATGCAATAATAATTTAAAACAGAATATAAGTAATTTGAAATAATGGGATCAATATGATCAAGGGTATAACTTGCCTTGCTCGATGAGGTGATGTTGTTTTCCTTAACAGGTCACCTAGTACTCACAAGTACTTTCTCCAGGTAGCCTAAGTGTACAATGACGATGATCATACAGTAAAAATCAATCCTCTTAGGTACTCTTCAAACGACGTCGACATCTGACTCTCCGAAGTCGTCGAAATCTAATCGTGAAATAAGCCAAATTCAAATAAAATTAAAATAACAATTCAAATGAACTCCAAATTAAATAATTTTGGTTTAGTTGGCTAGATCTCAATTTTATATGAATTTACAAATTTGAATGGACTCAATTGGAGTTCGGATGCAAAAGATATGGGCTTTGGAAGTTTCAAATTACATGAAATGATAGAATTAGGGTTTTTCGGAATTATTGGAATTATTTTTCTAAAGGAAAAGGCTTTATTGCGCAATGATGATGTCATCATGGAATTTCCGAATTAAAACAATTCGGAGAAAATGCCGCAGTGACTGGCATGTGGGCCCCTTGGTCAATGGACCAAGTCCATGGTCCGGTCAACAGACCACGGTGAACCCGGTGCACCGTAACAGTGCACGGGAGGGAGGTGGCGGGTGTGTGCGGATGACGTGGCGCCACGAGGCTGCCACGTAGGCGGACACGTGAGCGGGTGGGTGATGTGGCGCTGACCTGGCGCCACATGGGCTGCCACATCGGCACCAGACGGAGGTGGCGCCCGGGTTCCAAGGAACCGGCGAGCGGCGGCGTTCCGTCGGCGGCGAGGGGTACTAGCAGAGAGAGGGTGCTAAGGCGAACTTGGTGCACTACCTTACGACGGAGGACGCGACGAGGTGGCCGGCGGCGAGTGAAGAAGCGGCGGCGAAGATGGGCTTGCGGCGGCGAGGGAGCTCCTACGGTTCCTGGCTCAGGTGAGTGCGCGCACAAGATGCGCCGCGACGACACGATGTCGGCGGTGGAGGCGGAGGCGACCAGGGAAGCTCGGAGGCGGCGCTAGAGGCGGCGGAGTGAGTGGCGGCCGTCGGCGAGGATTTGCAAAACCCGGTCAAACGAAGAGGGGAGAGGAGGAGTGTGTGGTGGCATTGGGATGAGACGAGGAAGGCAGCGCCGGAGCGCTACTTATAGGGCACGGGCGGGGTTCAATCGCCGTGGAGGGCACGAAGGCCGCGCGGCATCTCCGGTGGAGTTTAGGGTCAACAAAGGCCGGAAATGGAGGGGAAATGCCGGATTTGGGGGGGAGGCAGAACATGGGGGTTTTAATGCGCACATTCTCCTGCAAAATGGGGGCGAAAATCACGACGGAGACAAGTTCCCACGGCCGTTAATGGTGGAGGCGTGTGCGAGCGAAGAAGAAGGGGTCGCGGGGAGGAAGAAGCAGTGTGGGCCGTCGGATTTTGATCCGATGGTGCGGAAAAAGGCGGGGTGGCGTGGGGGTGTGGATGCCGTTCGATTTAGATCCTATGGTCAAAACCAAATGAGAAGATCGGTCATCCGACGTTTCATAGAAATCTGGCTGTTGGATTTCAATCCAACGGCTGAAATGCGTGCGGGGTTAAAACGCGTGGGAGGAGCGGGCCAAGATGGGCTGGCACGCGTGATGAAGGAGAGATGGGCCGAGGAAATTCGGCCCGATGGCTTTTCTGGGTTTTTAATTGATTTTCCAAATTCAGAAAAGGAGATAAATCAAAATAGCTTCTAGAAAATAGTAAATTAAATCCAAAAATTGTGAGAAAATTCACAGAAATTCTCTTATTTATTTTGGACTTAATAAAACTATTTCCAACTTAAAGTTGGCTATTAACTTTGCAAAATAAATTATTCTGGCTTTAGCATATTTAGGAAAAAGCATTTAAAATCTCAGAAAATTCTAGAAATTAATTAAAATTTATTTTTCAGTTCAAACCAAATAAATCTTCAAGAACTTCAAATAAATTTTACTTTTGACTTTTAAAATTTCAAAAATTCAAATAAAGAAATGAAACTCTATCAAATTTCAGAAAATCCAATAAAACAAAAACTTTTATTTATTTTATTTTTGGTAACAGCACTTTGGGATGTTACACATACTTATTAACTAGTATGTAAACCATTAATTCTACGGTGATAAAGGATAGTGTCCAAGTTCAAGGATTAGGATTTATACATATTTATCATTAAGGCATTAACTATGAGCTAGACCAATATAGCCGTATAAATTATAGCAATGCAATTTCATAATTTAAACTAATATAATTGCATTTCAATAGTAGGTGCAAAATGATCAAAGTATTGACTCGCCTTGCTTAATATTTTGATAATCATCTCTCTCAATATGTTGATAATAATTCTGTTCAATGTTCTGATAATCTTGTTCTTATTGGGATTGTTGTTCCTTCATAGTTTCGGATTCTAATTACGCCGAATATGATTGAACCCAAGAACATCTGAAACTAACCAAATGAAATCCAACAAAAATATATTCAAACCCAATGAAACACTTCAAATGAAAGTAAACAAACATAGGTGTGTTTGAAGAAGGACAAATACACTACAAAAACTAAACATACTTAATGGTATTTTGAAACAAGGGAGTACTTCAGATGAAACCAAAACATACTCATCTGGAGATGATGAAGGAAATACTGCATACGAAGTATATCCAAAGGAGTTGATGAAGGAAATACTACAGATGAATTATATCCAAAGTAGTTGATGAAGGAAATACTTCAGATGAATTATATCCAAAGTAGTCGATGAAGGAAATACTTCGGATAAAGTATATCCTGATAGTTGGACTAACAAAAAATATTTTAGACCAAAGTAGATAGATCCAAACTACATTCGTTTGGTCTAGAGTGGTGGCTTTGGGTTGATAGTCAGACTTAGGGTTAGGCAAATATTTGATCCAAAGTGAGGGCGAGAGGGATCGGGCTCTCGGAAAGTTCGTTGATATAGAAAGTGATGAATCCAGTTGAGAGGGATAGAATATCCATAAGAATATCCCTCATCGGTTTACTTAGATGGGATAGATCACCCAGTTAGGTAAGACTCTTTGACCCACTTTCGGATCACGAATCACCCTACTACTAGGAGCAGATAATGATGGATGATAGCTGAAGCTTGCAGAAGACTGTTTGGTGGTTGAGTTACTATCACCCACTTGGGAACGTATCATTGCTGCTCATACACGACACCTGGCTGCTCTAATGATTCTTTTAGTAATTAATTCCTATTTACCGAGGAAGTTCCATGAAAATCAGGTGAGACCGATGCATAAGTGTGGGGTTCGCTCTGGGCATACATAAGTCTCACCGACACATGGGACCTAGTTCACTTAATGGTTTCTTTTATGATTTTATCTTTATCAAGGAAGTTCTATGAGCCTTAGCTGGAACTTTCAAGCATTGGCTAGATATCGGCCTAACACCCTTAGTGATGTCTATGGTGGTGGGTCTCGTCTTTTTGGGGTTAATCTACACTTATTCTTACTACCTATGTGGATTGACATAAATTAAACTCAACCTAACATACTAGGTCGATTTGTAGCTACAACATCTATTAACGACTACTTGTAGCTAAGTAGGTTACTGCTAATCTTCATGGCTATCTAATATAATGATTATGCCTAACTTAGCTACTAGCAACCTGTTTAGTTAGTGTTACTAGCTATTGTAGATGTGTTAGTGACATGCCACCATCCTAGTTAGGTATCAACTAAGGTAATCATTTTACCTAATCGACAAGTTAGTAAGGGCCCTCTTGCAAGTGTATGTTTCTAGGATGTATTATTTTACTACTATTCTACTAGTGGGTGCACACACCATTGGCATATTGTCCTTATTGTCATCTACCCTTGTTGTAGCAATGGCCTAGGGTTCACATGGCATTAGAGTTTATGTATATGCGTAGACATGATTGCATCATTTTAACTAATCACTTATTGACTTAATGCAATTTCTTAGCTAACCTACTTAGCATATGATTATGTGGGACACAACGCTATGTATGTACTATATTGAGAGCAGGGTTAACATCCTATGGCCCACTGCTACTAAAACATCTGGTAAGGTTAACACTCTTACTTAAATTGCAGGTTAAGGTTTCGACTATTGAACTATTGTTATATCTCCTAATTAAACTTGTTCTTGTATGACATTAGCTTCCTGATCCTTTCTAACTTCCCTCCATAATTCTAAATTAATCATCAATTAACCGAAAGCCACTATTATTATTATTATCATTTTAGTAGTGGCCTAACGAATCATCTTAGTATAATGCCTAAGTAGATTTGTCTTTTCTAGATTACAACTACCTTTCATAATAAGGACAGTAGCTCATTGAGAAGTTCCATTTAAGGTCTACTCTACTTCATCTAATTACTAACTAACCTTACTACAATTGAATTTCTCTAAGGGTATTTTTATTCATAAGTGTTAATTTACTAACCAGCTAATCACTAATTCCTGCCAATTTAATCTTCTAATCAGACGAGCCCACTGTCAATGATCCACACAGACACAGAGAGAGGAGAGCCACACTGGTTAGCTACATTATAACCGACCACCTTAGTCACTTACATGTGGACCTCATTGGTCAGCCCCTTACACACATCACACAGAGAGAGAGAAGACAGAATAGAGGCGGAGGAGGAGGCTTGAGCGGCGCTCTTCGCCGGCGAGGGAGATACCAGCGATGGTTAGGGTTTGGCAAAGCAGAACGGGGAGGCCGAGGCGATCCCATAGGTGGTGGTGGCACAGCTCTAGGTGGCTGGTGGCGGCCAGATGGCTACATGCGGTGGCTGGAGCCATGGAAGGGAAAGCGGCAGCGGCGCTAGGAGGGAAGAGGAGAAGTGATATGGGGAGCACAAGCACCAGCGAGGTGAGTGGAATGCACCTAAGCAGTTGGTGAAGGCTAGGGAGACTGGAGGCGGGCTCACGTCGTGCACCATGGGCGGCGCGGCAAGCTCCACGTGGCGGTGGTGTGACGGAGCAATGGAGCTCGAGTGGGTGATGGGGATAGGTTGGGGAAGGTGAGGTGAGCTCCGGTAGGGAGGAATTGGCTGGAGGCACACCGCGCGAGGAGGGTGGCCGGGGTGGCGGATTTGGCTGGGGTTGGGGATGAAGTCAGCATAGGCTTCTCGGGGAAGTGGGGTGAAATTAGGTGAGGGGAAAAGGAGTGTGGGGTTGGGAACACATTTTGACATGAGTAGATGGGGGAGGGGCTTACCGTGGTGATCGGAATGGTGATGACAAGGTGACGGCATCATGCGGGGATGTCGGCATCGAAACGGAGAAGAGAAGGAGGTCACCACACCGAAGTGGGAGCTAAGGCGGCTTTGATGCTCATGGCGGGGTGATCGATGCTTCGCCAGAGCTACGGCGCATGGCGGCCAAAACAAAGGCTCTGCGCTTCGATGGAGAAGGGGGAAAGAAGGGGAAGCCAAAGGAAGAAATGGAGGTAGGGGTGCGGCTTGGGGATGACCCTATATAGGCAGGAGAGGGCGAAGATCACAATGCTGCGATGCACTCGAGGCGGGATGGGCTGTGGCGAGCTGGCGCCAGGATGGGGCAAGCGTGGGATGATGAGTGGTAGTGGCGAGCGCGACATGCACAATGCATGGAGGTGGCACACGGTGAAATGCAGCCACGTGGGCGAGGGCGTGGACGGCGAGATGGAAGCGTGGCCCGGCTACAGTGGTGGCGAGAAGATGGGAACAGGTGCGGGAAGTGCTCGGTTGACCTCAGGAAGAAACAGGGAGAGTGAGAGAGAGAGAGATGCCATGGCTGTAATATCCCGACTTTCTTTTGAGCGTACAATTCAAATTGAGAGAGAATTAATGTAATTCTCCGTTAGTGCTAGAAATAATTTTCCGAAGAAAATACTTAATCGGTAGAAGGTTTCTTTTGGAAAAACGCTTAATCAGGAGATTAGAGGGGTTTTCTGCGTTTTCACGGCAACTGGGCTGGGCCTTGGCCCATGAGGCCTGGCCGGCCAATGGGGGGAGGTGCCACCCTCCCCCAAAACCCTAGCCGCCCCTTTTCCCCTCTCCTCCCCACCTTGGCCGCCACCTCCCTCCTCTCCCCTTCCCCCTCCATCTTGCGCCTCCCCTGCTGGTTGCAGCCCTTCTCCACCTCCATTGCTGCCGCCCCAAGCCCCTGGTGCAGCACCCCCACCTCCCGGAGCCGTCCCTTGGTGCCGATCTCCCCGTTGCTGGCTTCTCACGAAGGTAGGAGCGGTGTTTCGTGGAATTGGCTGATCAAGAAGGAGGGGAACATCTTCGTGGATCAATCATCGGCTCCCTGGTTGCTGCAAGGGTAATGAATGCCGATCCTCGTCGTTTGATTAGTGGTAGATGCGATTTGGTTCATTTTTGATTAGATCGTATTGCTGCGAGTAGAAAGTCGATTCTGTCCAGAATGTTGCGGGGTCTATTTCGTGATGTTAGAGGCCGAATTTGAGTTGTCCATCTCCTAGAGATATTTAGGTTTTGTTCTTAGCTTTCGGTGGCCGCCAAGAACACTGAATTCCGATGTACGGAGAAAGAGTTATGTTAGTTTTCGTCTCTGCTGTCTAGAATCCTGACGAGAATAAATTGTCAAGTTGTCTTTTAAAATATGAGTGTGTTAATGGAACATTCAGGGCTTTCACCCAACTAGGTTATTATAGGCCTTGGTCTTAACTTTTGATATTGTTAAAGAGCGCCAATTCGAGTTGTAGATTAAAAGTTATGATCGTTTTCTTACTGCTGTCTTATTTATGTAGACAGATTACATTCTGCTGTTTCATTATCTGTCAAGAAATTAAATTGGCCGAATTGGGTTACCTTGTCAACTAGAGTATTGTATTTATGTCAGTTAAGAATCCATAAAATTGGTTTTACCTCATTCCGAGTTCGGACCAATAGATATGATTTTTACCGCTTTGTTGTCGGTTCGGGTTGTGCGAGTAGTCTGCTTTTGATTAGAGCTAACTAGTTAATTGTGGGTTATCGGGAAGGAGTTGTAGAACGTTATTGGAAGCGCTCTGTTGTATGTTGTATTTATTTGAGTACTTACTTGTGTAGGCGAGAGGCTTGGGTTTAGGACATCTTCTTTGCCTACTACCGCAGCTGCTCACTGGAGGCAAGTACATTGACTTTTGTGTGATTTGTAAATAATGGATGCTCGATGTTTAATATTGTGTTTTGTTCGATATGAGAGAAGCTTCAATATTTATGTTAGTCCACGGGTGTGGAATATCCACGGAGTGGAGGTTAAAGAATACAAGAGGTTCCAAGGATTATGTTCCTTATGTATGTTCTTTCATATGTGTGCGAGATGATGTTAGTCATAATACTTATGTTCATTAATGCATCCATGTTCATGTTCAGTCCACGGAGTGGAGTCTAAAGTCCCATCAATTCCAGTATGGGCATGTGAAGTCCCACCATTCCAATGTGGGCAGTTTTGGACACCGTATGAAACGTTCTTCATACGGTATTTTGGATCCCGTATTTCGATAAATGCGGGCTTAAGTGCACACCGACGGGTGTGTCACTAGCTATACCGGTATAAGCATGTGTGCAGTCCATTCTTTTCATTAAATCCATTCATTCTATGCATTCATGCACTCATTCGGGGTATGTTCGCAATCTTTAATGATGAGGTCTTGTTCGTATTTGTGGTATGTTCATTTATTCATCAGACTTGCTTGAGTCATGGACTCATTCTTGCTTTGTTTGTTTATTTTAGGTGATCATTGATCTTGGCTCTATCGGAGAGAGTAGACACGCACTAATCTTGCAATTCACCATAATCAAGTTCAACAATATGATTTAGTTTCTATCTTTCATTCGTTAAGGGATGAACTGTAATAAATAAATTTAAATGGTGAAGGAAGGATACCTTCTCCATGTTGTGATTGATTATGTATCGCTTGTGATCTTCGATCATCCTTCGTTACACATGCTTGAATTCAGACTATTATCATGCCATGGTTCTATTAAGTAGTGATTTCTTTATATCATTAGTTGATATTATTCAAATTCTTTTGATTATGGTTGTATGTTAGATCCTTTAGGTAACATTTTGGCTTCCAGATAGCCAGGGTGTTACAGTTGGTATCAGAGCAGGCTTTAGGTCCGTGGTAATTAAGTTATTAAAATGACACACTGTGCACAGTAGGTGGGGTTTGGGTAATCCATCGTATCCGTATTTTCTAGTGGTGTGTTTCATCATGTTGAAATTGCTTCTGTACTATCATTATTGTTGTTAATCTATGATCTGCTGTGATATTGAATATCTATGAACTAATACTATGATTGTCATGAGATGATCTGTATATTCATAATTGAGTATTTTGGTGAAGCATGTTGTTAACGGATGATAAGAAGTGGAGGTCGTGGTTGTTACTCAGGATTCACGGGTTACACCACTGCTCGCGAGACGTGGTTAGAGGAGTAGTTACCCAAGTACCATAGTTTGGTGTTAAGCGTGAGTTGCTTTAGAAAGTTGTTCTCTTTCTTGATTTCGAATTTGCCAATTCTTGTCCTGTGGTGGTTGATGAATTTCTCCTGGGTTTGTGGTTCATGATAGTTTATAGTTTTCAATAGATCCCTCTTGGTTCTCTGAAACAATTATTGCTTTTCGACTATTGAGTTGCTTTTACTACTTGTGGTCGTTGTCAATTGGCAAGATTGATGTTTTCATGGTTGCTACTTCTTTCTCATTGAAAAAGAATGACTCATTTACTCATTTGATAGCTTGGTTAGTGAGAGTTTTCCGCTGTAAGTTCGTTTGCATGGGAAAGCTTTGTCTTTGTGTGTTTCTTTTGGATTACTTCGAGCGTTGAGGTTTGAAGTCTCTCTTTTGCTGAAGTAAGGTGTTAGAATCCTTTTGTGATGCCTTGCCATGCTTAAAATGAGAAGTTATAACTAAACGAATAAATTGCTATGATGTGAGTTACCAAGTTGGGTTGTTTGCATAGTGCAAATCAATTATTCTTAACTACCATCTATGAAAGTGAAACTGATTAATTTGAAAGGTCCTTATATTTGATACATGGTGTATGTTAAATAAAGACTGTCCATATCTGTTCAGAACCTATGGATCTGATATCTGAAATTGTTGAAACTCGTATAAAGGACCAGATGGGTGCTGGTGTATCGATTCGTGAAACCTTGTTTATAGAAAATTATGTTAGTGAATCTTTAATCATCTTTTGAACTGATTTCTGAACAGAGGTGAAATGTTGAATCTATGTTTATAAACGGTTATGTGATTGCAAATGGAATTAGTACCGTATGTACACACATGATTAGTACAATCATCAATTGTTAATGAGTGCTGAAGAAGGTGTTGAACAACACCAACAGTTGAGTAGATGAATTTCGTAAGTAGTCTTTGATAGCGTGCATTGTGATATTGTTATTGCTTAGCATAATCTGGTTATAATAAATTTGTTTCAACCTTGTTGTTTGTGTTCCCTTTGGGAAGTTTTAGGATGGAGTAATAAAGTTTGATAATTCTTGGTACTAGTATATGTTGTCGATGTTGTTAAATCGTCAAAATGTGAGAATGAGGTTAATTCTCATAGTAATTTGATCACCCATGGTGATATTTCCTAAATGATCAAATTTCAAGTTTTGTGTTCTCAATCTTTTGGGGGTTCAGGCTTTATGTGATAAATGAGGTTTATCGAGTAACGATATGTTGCATAGTTATAATGGTTCTTCAGTGATCCAAGTGCTTCGATCTTGAATACTTATTTGTTCTTATCCGTTAAGGTTCGATATTCCCTTCTTGTGAGGCTTATGCTTTCAACCGTGGACTCCACTTATGTTCTATGAGTTCATTGCTTAATTGGTTTTTCCCTTGGTCCCGTGTTCGGTCATGAGTGATAGATGAGTTTTCTAGTTGGTGAAAATCGTTTCCATATGTCTCTTCTTTTGAGAAAGAATCAACCCATTCTTTTCACGTGGGTCTTTCAAGTGTTTTCTAATTGTTGTTGTGAGATTGATGTTAATACCGTAGTAATTTGATCGCCTTGGTGATATCGTTCGGATGAGAATATTTCAAGTTTAGCTTTCGTGATATTTTGGAGCTCATGAATCATCCGGTAGTTGAAAATATTTTGAATAAATTAAGGTATTGGATTGTCTGTTGCTTCTTAAGAGATTTGTGTGATTTAATTTTAAAGGCTCTTTTGTGCGAGTTGGCAACATGAGGTTGCAATCAAAGAAGTTATGTTGGTTCCTTTAAGAGGAGAATAATCTACTTGCTTTTCGAAATCTGAATTGGAAATGTTTGAGTTTGGTGGTGAGATTATTTGGATCTCATGTTTCTTGTGTAGTTGAACTATTCGAACAAATATAACGTATTGAAGAATTTTATTGGTTTTTAATTAGTCCTTGTGGTTTGGACTAAAGACCTTATCTTGTTCGTTGTGGCAAAGCGATGTTAGTCAAAGAATTAATTTCGGTGTTAAAGGAAAGAGTGCAGTAGGAATATTTGAGAATTTGAGTCAAGTTTTGTAACTTGCGGTTATTTGAATTGTTCATAAATTTTTTTTTTGCTCTTTTCACTCAAGAGTTGTCGAGTTTCAATCGCAATGTCATTTTTTCTTATTAGTGGTTATTTGCTATTCCCTTTTTGAGGGATGCGTGCCCTCCGCTGTGAACTCAATTTTCGTTTTCCCAGATCTTCATTACTAGATTATTTCTTTTGGGTTTCGTGCTCACGGTGAGCAGCAACATTTTCCTGTGTAGTGAAATTTGTCCTTATTCGCCTCTTTCTTTTGAGAAAGGATCAACAGTTTTGTGTTGTAAAGTTTTTACAAAGCGTAAGTTGTCAATTGTTTGGTGGTGGTTAAATGATTGTAGGGGTGAGATTTTGCTACCAAGCTCTTGGGGGAGTAATAGAAGATGAGTTAGTTTTGACCTGAACCTCTTGGAGGTAAGTTGATTCAGATGGAATGTATGGCTTCGAAGTAAAACTGTATAGTGTTCGACTAAGTAGAACCTATGGTATAGTGTAGTTCCAGAACTTTGGTTCATGTTGAAATGTTGGGGATTATCAAATGTATGAAAACCTTAATCAATTTTATTGAGTAACACAATTGGAAAGTATTGCGATGTTGTGTGAGTGATTCTGATGATGTCAATGAGTGAGTATGTCTGGCTGTGGGGATGTTAGAGATTTAATCCGATGATTTCATTATTTGTTATAAGAGGAGTTTGTTGTAGAGGTCTCGGAGGTTAAATTTGGGCTTTCCATTTTCATGCTAGACTTTTGGTCGCCCAAAGATTTGTGTGTAGAGGAGATAGAAAACTGGAGTACTCTGAGCAGTGGAATGATTGTCGATAGAATCCTTCTGATGTAGTTCATGAGCGGATGTGTTGAGATTCTGTTGTGTTATTCTTGAAAGTTGGAGGTGACGATATTGCATGGGTTTTTGAGGTGTTTTGGTGTCTTCTATCAAATTAATGTCATCAGTTGAAGGAGTTGTCTAGAGTGTTCAGTGGAATCAATAGAGTTTCTCCACAAAGGTGTGGATAATGTATTTCGGTTTAAGCCTAAATTTGAGGATGTTAAATTAAGAGGTTTGGGACGGTATGATATGCGATGAATTCGAATTCCAAGGTTTGAGAGATATTTTATTCCAAAAAGTGAAACTAAGGAAAAAGATGTCTTCTTGTTTAGTGAAGCGTTTTCTTTATTCTCGCATAAGCTTTGTGCGGTTGACCAATGTCTTTCGTAAGTTGAGTTTGACTCAATTTTGGTATGTGTGGTTCTTATCGGTTCAGGAAGAATAAAGGAAGTTTTTGATTTGATTATTCAAGTGTTTTTCCCCTTTGGTTTTCGTGACGTTTATTCGCAAATTGCCACTTGGAAAGTGGAAAGGTTTTCTTGATGAAATTCTGATTTCTAGATTTTACTCTTCCGTACCCAGTGGGTAACGTATAGCTGTGATGTGAATCTTTCTTATTCAGATGTGTTTTGCCGGTAAAAGAGTTTGCTTAAAGAGAGTTTTGTCGTATGTTTCTGGTTAAAGGGAGTGATCCTTGTTAGATGAAGAGTTCGATTTCGAGCACGTTTCACTTTGACCGTTTAACGTCATTGACCATCGAGTAGGATCTTACCTTCGATTATCTTCTGATGAGTGTACCTGGATATGCCGGGTTGGCAGTTAGGACAATCATCATTTTACGTATTTGTGTTGTGATCTCTTCGGGCCGAGGGAGAGGCTACTTGGGAGTTGGAATTTCGCATGCGTAAGCGTTATCCGGATTAGTTCGCAACGAGTATCTGGTTACCGTTGTTAAATTCCAGTCGCAGTTTTCTTTGTTGTAGATCGGCGTTTAGATTCGGGGTCGAATCCTTTTAAGGGGGGTAGAATGTAATATCCCGACTTTCTTTTGAGCGTACAATTCAAATTGAGAGAGAATTAATGTAATTCTCCGTTAGTGCTAGAAATAATTTTCCGAAGAAAATACTTAATCGGTAGAAGGTTTCTTTTGGAAAAACGCTTAATCAGGAGATTAGAGGGGGTTTTCTGCGTTTTCCTGGCAACCTGGGCCTGGGCCTTGGCCCATGAGGCCTGGCCGGCCAATGGGGGGAGGTGCCACCCTCCCCCAAAACCCTAGCCGCCCCTTTTCCCCTTCTCCTCCCCACCTTGGCCGCCACCTCCCTCCTCTCCCCTTCCCCCTCCATCTTGCGCCTCCCCCTGCTGGTTGCAGCCCCTTATCCACCTCCATTGCTGCCGCCCCAAGCCCCTGGTGCAGCACCCCCACCTCCCGGAGCCGTCCCTCGGTGCCGATCTCCCCGTTGCCGGCTTCTCACGAAGGTAGGAGCGGTGTTTCGTGGAATTGGCTGATCAAGAAGGAGGGGAACATCTTCGTGGATCAACCATCGGCTCCCTGGTTGCTGCAAGGGTAATGAATGCCGCTCCTCGTCGTTTGATTAGTGGTAGATGCGATTTGGTTCATTTTTTATTAGATCGTATTGCTGCGAGTAGAAAGTCGATTCTGTCCAGAATGTTGCGGGGTCTATTTCGTGATGTTAGAGGCCGAATTTGAGTTGTCCATCTCCTAGAGATATTTAGGTTTTGTTCTTAGCTTTCGGTGGCCGCCAAGAACACTGAATTCCGATGTATGGAGAAAGAGTTATGTTAGTTTTCGTCTCTGCTGTCTAGAATCCTGACGAGAATAAATTGTCAAGTTTTCTTTTAAAATATGAGTGTGTTAATGGAACATTCAGGGCTTTCACCCAACTAGGTTATTGTAGGCCTTGGTCTTAGCTTTTGATATTGTTAAAGAACGCTCAATTCGGAGTTGTAGATTAAAAGTTATGATCGTTTTCTTACTGCTGTCTTATTTATGTAGACAGATTCTGTTCTGCTGTTTTAGTTATCTGTCAGTAAATTAAATTGGCCGAATTGGGTTACCTTGTCAACTAGAGTATTGTAGTTATGTCAGTTAAGAATCCATAGAAATTGGTCTCACCTCATTCTGAGTTCCAGACCAATAGATATGATTTTTACCGTTCTGCTGTCCAGTTTCGGGTTGTGCCTGAGTAATCTGTTTTCAGATTAGAGCTAACTAGTTAATTGTGGGTTATCGGGAAGGAGTTGTAGAACGTTATTGGAAGCGCTCTGTTGTATGTTGTATTTATTTCGAGTACTTACTTGTGTAGGCAGAGAGGCTTGGGTTTAGAGACATCTTCTTTGCCTACTACATAGCTTCGGTTGAAGGCAAGTACATTGACTTTTGTGTGATTTGTAAATAATGGATGCTCGATGTTTAATATTGTGTTTTGTTCGATATGAGAGAAGCTTCAATATTTATGTTCCGTCCACGGGTGTGGAATATCCACAGGAGTGGAGGTTAAAGAATACAAGAGGTTCCAAGGATTATGTTTCTTGCGTATGTTCTTTCATATGTGTGCGGATGATGTTAGTCATAATACTTATGTTCATTAATGCATCCATGTTCATGTTCCGTCCACGGAGTGGAGTCTAAAGTCCCATCAATTCCGGTATGGGCATGTGAAGTCCCACCATTCCAATGTGGGCGTTTTGGACACCGTATGAAACGTTCTTCATACGGTATTTTGATCCCGTATTTCGATAAGTACGGGCTTAAGTGCGCACCGACGGTGTGTCACTAGCTATACCGGTATAAGCATGTGTGCATCCATTCTTTTCATTAAATCCATTCATTCTATGCATTCATGCACTCATTCGGTATGTTCGCAATCTTTAATGATGAGGTCTTGTTCGTATTTGTGGTATGTTCATTTATTCATCAGATTTGCTGAGTCATGGACTCATTCTTGCTTTGTTTGTTTATTTTAGGTGATCATTGATGCTGGCTCTATCGGGAGGGAGTAGACACGCACTAATCTTGCAATTCACCATAATCAAGTTCAACAATATGATTTAGTTTCTATCTTTCATTCGTTAAGGGATGAACTGTAATAAATAAATTTAAATGGTGAATGAAGGATACCTTCTCCATGTTGTGATTGATTATGTATTGATTGTGATCTTCGATCATCCTTCGTTACACATGCTTGAATTCAGACTATTATCATGCCATGGTTCTATTAAGTAGTGATTTCTTTATATCATTAGTTGATATTATTCAAATTCTTTTGATTATGGTTGTATGTTAGATCCTTTAGGTAACATTTTGGCTTCCAGATAGCCAGGGTGTTACAATGGCGATTCAGTCAGGGAGAAAAGAAGATGGCCAAATCACTGGGTTGACGGAGATAAACTAGTGCGGTTGCAACGAGTGGCTCAAAGTGGTTCGGCCAGGGAAACAACAAAAAGGGAAAAGAAAAGATCAAGGAAAACTTGGGAAAAAGGAAAGAGACAACATTTTAGGTTTGCTAAAATTATGATATTTGCTTTAAGAAATTCTCATGTGATGACAGATAAATCTGATATTTGCTAAAGAATTCTTATCAGGCTTTTGATCAATTTGAGGATTAGGTTTCAAACATGTTTTCAATTTTAGGGCTTACACTTCATGTAATATTTAGAAGGGAAATACTTTAAGTTTATTTTGATTTTCTAATTTCTGATATTAGGATTTATGTTTCTAGGGTTTTGGTAATTTTCTACTCGTGTCGGCAAAAAAAAAGCAGATCAAATAACTCTAAAAAATTATGGAATCAAGGCAATAATGAATAACATGCAAAAAGATTTAAAAATCCCATATTTTTGTATTTTAGCATTTTTGGGATGTTACAGAAACTAGTCTAGGACTGCCAAATTTACTAGTGCAACCCCTATGCAGC
Source organism: Ampelocalamus luodianensis (assembly GCA_036346255.1). Classification (NCBI taxonomy): domain Eukaryota; kingdom Viridiplantae; phylum Streptophyta; class Magnoliopsida; order Poales; family Poaceae; genus Ampelocalamus; species Ampelocalamus luodianensis. Next base: position 23,614,439 of record CM070638.1, on the reverse strand, counting down.
TATAGCAAAAAGACCAGGTATGAGTGGCCTAGCCCAAGGCGCACGACCCATCCGAGGGCTAAGCCTTCCTTCTCAGTCTCCCCTATCCTCCCATTGGCCAAGCTAGAGGTGGCAGATGGGCTGTGTCGGCCCGAGGCATGACACTGTTGGCCCGACCCAGGCATGGCACAACCCACACTGTTCATGAGGTGGGCTGGCATGGCATGAAGGCCCGTGCCGTGCTTGGGCTGCACCCTTAGCATGATGGGCCAGCCCGACATGGCATGAACAGTGTTGGGCTGTGTCAGGCATGTCACGGCCCATGTGGCTCACGTGTAGAGAGGCCGAGGGAGGGAGCCAGGAGGAGGAAGCTAGGCAGCTAGGCGCGGCAGGGAGGAAGGAGGAGGGCGGGCGGTGCGGCGCGGAGGAAGGAGAAGGGGTGGCGAAGGGGCCCACAGGCGCAGTGACGAGGAGGAGAGGAGGAGGAGGAGGAGAGGAAGAGGAGGAGGAGGGCGGGGCGGCGCTGATGGCCGGTGCAGAGGGAGGAAAGATGGCAGGTGGTGAAGGGTGCACAGGCGTGGCGATGGTGAGGAGAGGAAGAAGAGGGCTGGGTGGCGCCAACGGCCAGTGCAGAGGGAGGAGGAGGAGGCAGGGCGCATGAGTGGAGGGAGGAGAAGGCAAGGCGGCCGGCTCAGGAAGGGAGGGAGCCAGGAGGAGAAGGGGCATGATGCAGGGATAGGGGGAGAGGAAGGGGTGGGTGGGCCGCGCGACACGGTGGGTCGTGCCTGGCATGGCATGGGCCGATTAAAATTATGCCTGTTGGGGCTTTTTTGTGTGGTGGGCCATGCCCGACACGACCGTTTAGCCTGTAACGTTCGGATTTTTAAAAAATACGGCTGTTTTTTTTTTTACCATTTGGGGCTTTAAAAATAGCAAAAATTCTAAAAATCCCAAAATTTTCTATAAATAGCAACCATACCCCCCTCATTTAGCACACATCCATTCCTCAATCTCTCTTTCAAATTATGTTGTGTAAATTCAAAATCATTGTGAGATAATTTGGCAAAATTCAAATAAAAATGCCAAATTTAGAAAAATTCAATTTCCGACAGCAAGTCAGCAACAGAGGTACAATACTATTTTTTTGCCTAATTTTATTGTTATTATTTGTTATGCTAAGATGAAAGTAATAATAGTGTTAGTTTCGATTTTGTAGTTTTCGTTATGGAAAATTACGATAGCTTTGCTCTTAGTGATTACGGACTTTCACAGGAGGAAGTTGCATCCATGGAGGCTGTGGTTGCCTCAAACCAACCACTGTTGTTAGCGGAATGGTAAGGCGGAATTCCGTCATCAGGATCTACGGCATCATCTTCATTGGTGACCACTAGAGCAAAGAGGTTGTGGTCATCTACATCGGGAGCATTAGAGAATTTCGACAGAACAACCAAGACAGACGCATACGGAAATAAGGTACCATATGCTATTTGCAAAATTTATCGCAATGAATTATCGGCAAGGTCTACAGGTGGAACGGGGCACTTGCTTAGACATACTACAAGATATATGGCCAAGCAAGGAATGGTGATGACGTCAGACGTAGCTGCAGTACAACCCGATGGAACGGTACGTAGTTGGGACTACGATCCTGATGTAGCCTATCAATCTCTCTGTCGTTTAATTACTTTTGAGGATTTACCATTAGGCTTTAGGGAGTCTATTGCTTTCCAAACTTACATTAAGACTATGCATAATCCTAGATTTTCTACCATTTCTAGACAAACAACAACTAGGGATTTAGTAAAATACTACAATGAACGCCGTAATAAAATAAATGGACTATTTAATACGTGCACATTTTTGGTGGCCCTGACCTCGGACATATGTAGTGGTAGGGCTAGGTAGGATTATCTTAGTGTAGTTGCTCATTATATTAATGATGACTGGGTAATGGAGAAAAGAATTATAAGTTTGCAATTAATTGATGTAGCACATATGGGTGAGAATATTGCCAACTGTATTATCAAAGTCGTGGAAGACTTTGGTCTTACGGACAAAATATTCTCAATTACTTTAGACAATGCCGCTTCGAACTCTAGGGCCATGGATATTCTTAGTCCAGTGTTGAATTAATACGTCGATTCCTTCTTGCTACATCAGCGATGCGCTTGTCATATTATTAACCTTATAGTCGAATGTGGTTTGAAGAGGTTGAATTCGTATATTAAAGCTTTTCACGATGCTATATCTTACTTGAATAATTCTAATGTAAGAATAGCAGCATATAAGAACTTCTACAGGGCGATGGGTGTACGTCCAAAAAAAGTTCAGTTTGGATATGCCGGTAAGATGGAACTCTACTTACCTGATGCTTAAGAGTCTTTTACCATATAAAAGAACTTTTATGTTTTTATTCAAACGCACTATCGAGCATTGACGGTAGTATACTATTGACTGAGCAATATTGGTTCGTTGCTAAGAAGATACTTCGGTTTTTAGAATTTTTTTGAGGCTACTGTTGCTTTGTCAGCTGTTTGTTATGCATCATCTTCTATTATTATGCATAGTATTTTACAGATTGCTAGTCATTTAAAAAATAATAAAAATAACACAATTGTAAGAGAGGTTGTTTTTGCTATGAAAACTAAATACCTTAAATATTGGAAAGAAATCCCTTTCTATACGCATTTGTATTTATTTTAGATCCTAGAGCTAAAATTGACGGATTTGCTAATGTTCTTGATCTTCTTAGTGATGCTATAGAGCTAGACTATTATAACTATTTCACAGATGTTCATTCTTGATTACATGAGGTTTTCCAAAGGTATGAAAATAAGTTCCAAGGAGTCCACTTGCAACATCCTCTAGTAGCACCCACTTCAAGTAACAAGACAAATCTGTGGGGCAAGATCTGGGGTGCAGGCTCTTCCTCCAGGTCCGGGTCTTCTTCTACAGTAGCACCTTCTCAACAAAGTCCAAGACCAACCTCTCACCCAAGGAGTGGGGACTATTCACCTATCTAGACAACGATACGGTGGATTTCAAGTCAGAAAACTTCAAATTTTGCACTGGTGGCATGACCATAAGTTAGCATATCTTGTGCTATCCATACTTGCACGTGATGTGTTAACTATTCCTGTCTCGATGGTTTCCTCCGAGTCTACTTTGATTCTTTCTAGAAGAAAATTGGAGGAGAGAAGAACATGTCTCACAAGTGAGATGGTGGAGATACTTCTAACTGTGAAGATCTAGGAACAAGCTGATTCACGAACACAATACTCTGTGGAAAATCCAGAGTTGTCGGAAGTGTTCAAAAATCTGTACCTAAACAATGACACATAGAACAAGGATGTATGTAGAGCTATAGGCTGTACTCTTTTTCCTTTACCAAAGTTTTCTCATGTTGAGTTTTTACTTGGCAAATGTTTTAACGAGACAGCTATTTGGACTTTAATAAAACTCTTTATTACATTTTCAATATGCTTGTCTTATTTTTTAAAATTTTCATATTTATTTCTAAATTCTACACATTTTATTGATTTTTTGGGATTTCTTTTGAATTTTTTGTGATTTTTTGAATTTTTCGGGCCTAACGGGCTAAGTGGGCCGCAACTGGCCCATCAGGTCAAATGGGCTCGAACCGGCACGACACGATACAAAAGGCCGTCGGGCCATGCCTGGACCGCCTCCCTGGTACGATTCGTTTGTTTCGCATGCCAGGATGGGCTGGGCCTACACGTACCTGTGCCGTAACGGGCCGTGGCGGCCATCTAGCCATCACTAGGCCATGCTAACTGGCCCAACTTCCCAGCCCGCCCATCGCTCGTCGCACTCGCTGCCTCACATCACCCCCAATCACTAGTCGATGAACCTGCTACATCGTCCCCAAATCCAGAAGAACGCGCCCCCGTCGTGCTGTTCCTTGGCACCTGCGGGTCACTGCCTCCCGCTGCTAGGACATGCCTCTCAGGCGCTCCTGCTCCGATGCTCCATGAGAGCTCGCCGCTGCCGCCTCGGGCACTTGGTGTCCACAAGATGGCATCACCAGCCACACCGTCACAGACCGGCTACACTACAGTGCCGCACCACCGCACAAGCCTCCTTGGCTACTCCGGTACTCCCTAGTCCTTACTCCCGTGCTCCTCTAGTCCTCTCCTCCCTTCCACATATCCATTGAGGTTAAAACTTAAATGCCCATACATGCAACTTGAGAAAAAGGTTTAGCATTTTTGTTTTGCCGGAACCAAATGAGAACTATACAATTTGAAGTCGGTCAGATAAAGAATATTAACAACCTACGAAGTTTGCATCAGGTATAGGAATTGAAAAGGTGCGGCAATGTGATAGATTAGGACTTAATTTCTTGGTTTGCATTTCTCAGTAACCACTAAATAGGATTTTTCTTGCATTTTCTTTGCAAGGAAAGTGGGGTTTCGGAGAGCGTACTAGTAGTTTTATGGTCGAACTTTTTAATTATTGAATGTATAGGGTCATGTGATGTGATGATGGTAGAGTTTTTTTTGGTTCATATGGTACTATTGATGGCACTAATAGCAATTTTGGTCCTCTCCCAACATCAATACCAAAAATGACACCACGGAGCTGCCGGCAGCTGACACGTAGCCATGTCCGGTCCCCAGGGGGCCGGACTCAACCTCCACTGTGCACTAGGGGGCCAGACTCCCCCCGCGTGCCTCGTGTGAAATCTGGGCCCTAGGCACGGACCAGGCTAGTCCGGTGTAACATCTCAATTCTCTGAGTTTCAATTTTTTTTTGAGTAGTTTAGTCCATTGGAAAATTTCACCAATTTTACTTGAATTTACTAAAACTTAAATGATACTTTCAAATATCAAAACAATTTAATGTGACTAATATGAACATCAATTAATTCCAAAACTATTTTATTTGAGTTCTTTGTGCATGGAAATATTTTTTTTTAGATTTTTCAGGCATTTTTTTGAGTTCATTTGCTATTTTTAATTTGCCATTTGGATTTTCTGGTATTTGTAAAATCGAAAAGCTATTTAAATTTCTAGGAAATCCTTCGAGCCAAAATTCTTTCATCCTGGCCCAACTCTTCCGGCTGCCAGGCTATAAGGGGGGGGGGGGTAGCCCTCAGCTTCCGCATCCCAACCGCACCGCCGCCGCTCAAAAGCCCCAACCCTAGTCGCTGGAATCACTCGAAGAAGAAAAGCGCGCGCATCCTTCGTCATCGAGTTCCTCCGTCGTTAGTGCACCTCGAGCTTCATCATCACCACCATCGGATCGCGAGCAGATCTACATCGCCAACACCTCGAAGTCATCAGAGCATCACCGGAATCCCACTTCTGTTGACGACCGTGCTCCTCCGCCGCTTTGACCTCACCACTGACCAACCCAATCATCCCCTTGCGTCCGTGAGTACACCGTTCAGTTCCCTGTCGCACCAGCTTCCTATTGCACCCCTCCATTTGCTCCGCTGTGGCTTGGAACACTGGTGACAATCAGGATCTGAGCACCACCGTCACCGCTGTCGTCCACATCACCATCCATGTCAACCTTGAGCTTGTGTGTCTGCCACCTGGCTACCACGTCAGTGCCACTCCAGTTAAACTAGTATCGTGTTAGCCTCGCTTCGTATGTCCAGCCACATCACCACTCCCTTCCACATGTCACCCTGTCATTGGTCTGAGTCGGCCACGTGCGCGCCATGCTCTACTAGTTCAAACCCTAAACAAAAGTCAGCGTGGACTTGGTCCACAATAGACCAACCCACTGATATGCAGACCCCATATGCTAGGTTCACTGTTCTGTGCACCCATGAGCCACAGACTAGTAGACCAGAGCCATCGACCCGGTCCATAGACCGAGGGTCCAACCTGTCAGCCTCTATTCCCTATTTTCTAGATTTTCTTTTAATTCTGAAATTCATTGCTGACATCATGCTAATGCAATATTTCAGGATTTCCTTTAGAAAGAAAATTCTAAAAATTCAAAAGGGTGTTTTCTTTCTCTTTTTTGGATTTATGTCTTCCGAGAGCCAATTCTTCGTTGTACGAACTCCAATGGAACGCATTCAAGTTTCTAAATTGATCTAAATTCAAGCCCTATCTTCCTAAGATTTTTATTTAATTTTTAGAGTTTATTTGTTGTTCTGTTTTATATTTATTTGGTTTTTCGCTTTGTTTGCGAGTAGACATTAATACTTCGAGAGCTTTCGACGAAGGAGGAGTTGATCAAGCTCAAGACTAGTACCAAGACTTGTTTCAAGGCAAGTTGTACCTTTGACTATATTGAACCTAGTTTTTCCAAAATTACTTTGATTCAAATTATTGCATGTTATTTCAAGTATTTAATTCTTTAAATGTTTTGGGATTGGTTATACACCTATTTGATTATATCCACCTTGCCCATTGTATTACGAAGATCTTTTGTCACCCTAGCTTGGTTAATTATTAGTTGGTATTAACATATCACAAATGTGGGTTGGTTAGACACGAATTGATACCATTTTGAGTTACAAAACTAAACTTGATTAAGTGAATATGGAATACTTTGTGGAAAGCTGTGTGTAGTATGTTGTTATTCATTGATAGCATGTGTTGCACTTAACCAACAAGGTAGGAAAAGATTTGGACCGAGGCAAATGGATGGAATTGTGATATGGTGGAGCTGTGTGCACTTGAAAAAATATGAATGTGATAGTAGTAATTGTTAGTCTTGCCTTGGTCAATTAAGGACTTAACTTTCTGCGTCATTGAACTGATCCATAACGGTACACCCACATGCCTGGTATGGGACAGACATAACTTAGTAAGTTATGGAGTCTTGACATTGATTACTCAGAAAGATAGGTTAAGATGTGTGCTAGGGTAGAGGTGTGATTATACTTGTGTGACGATTCACATTTATGAGTGATTCGCTGTGTCTAGGTCCAACGTTGTGCGACGGGCCAACAATCTATGTGGGGGTTTGGTGCCGTCAGTATTGCACAACGAGAGGATCAATTGTGAAGATAAAGTTTCAGAAAGGTTTTGTTATGATTGGTGCTAGCTACACTAGTTATATCTCGTAGGTAATGTGTACAAACCTTTGCAGAGTGTTAATCAATCTATTCGAACGGCCGCATCCGTGGTCATGGACATGCTTGGGGATTTCACACGAGGGGTAGATTTTCAGGAAAACATTTTGGAAGGGACAGCTGTGTGATTTAAAACTCATGTAACTGTGTGAAAGAAAATTGATTAGGCTTTATGTTCTTTGTGAAAATAATTGTTAAAACTATTATTGTTTCTTCATTTTAAATTACGATTTCAATCTATTATTTGTATTCGATTGCAAATGTTGTTTTTTGCAAAATAATCATAGAAACCATTTCCCTTGGAATAAGCTATCATCTATAATTGCATTCTGTGGTACAACTTATTGCGTACTCATTCTTGCTACAATGATTTAGCTGAAGTGGAGGGGTCTTCACCTACCTTCGAGGAGGAGTTTTACGAGGAGGTTGATTGCTAGGTCTTAAGCTCAGTCGGTTGCCTGTGGTAAGTCGATGGATTCCCACTGAAGTTTTTTTCATTCTACTGCTGTATCTTTATTTAGTGTCAGCCCTGTGTGGCTTAATAAGTGTTTACTCGACCATAAGGTCACAACCATTATTTATTTATCAAATTAGTCGTTTATTCTTATATTTGTCTTTGTGTTGAATGATATTCATCTATGTTGACATTGTGTGCATTAGCATGATCCTCGATTAGTGCATTATACAGAGAGGGTCCATATTTGTATATTTAAGTTCGATATCCGGCCCCCAGGGGCACGGACTAGTAGGGGTGAAAACGGGTTGGGTATTTCCTGCCCGATCCTGAGCCAGATCCGGTCGGGCCAAGATTTAGGAAGGGATTAGACTATCTGGCCAGATCCGGGATGGGATCCGAATAGTTGACTCCGGATTCGAGGTCGGATTCAGAGCAAGCAATATTCGGGAAATCCAGAACAGACTCGGATATCAGGAGGTTTCTTATCCGGATATCCAGAAAACAAGTGCCATCTAAATTTCGGCCACTTGCCTAGCCCAGCCCATTAGGCATCCGACGGCCTCAACGCATGCATCACTGTCGGCGTCGGCATTGGCATCCACAGGGTCATACTGGCAAGGCTGACGGCATTGGGGTGCTTGGCGTAGAGCATGGCGAGGCCCAACCTCTTAGGGCTCCCCTCCCTCGAGTTGCTGAGGCTGGTCACCAGGGAAGACGAGTTTGAGAAGTTGATGCCGCCGATCTTGCCCAAAACATCAATGTCATGCGTTGCCGAATCGATGCCGAGCCCGACAATGCCATGCAGGGACGAGTGAGGGTCGCCCACCATGATGCCCTTCTGAAGGCCAGTTGCTTCGGCACACGGTACTGCTTGCCGCGCGACCCATGGAGCATCTGTAATACCTCGAATATCAAATAAAGAGAACATATTATTCGGAAGAGAAATTAATTCAAATTTGAATGCACTAAAGTTTAGAGGAAAATTAAAATAAAATTTAGGATTTGAGAGAGGATTGGACCTTGGGCTTTCAGCCCAAGGCGTCCTAGCCAAGTGGGCCGGCCTTGTAGTGGAGTCAAGAAGGGGGGTGCCCTTCCCCAAAACCCTAACCTTTGCTACAGTACCACGCCGCACTGTAGCACACGGTACTGTAGCAGCCCCCCTTCGTGCTGCTCTACCAAGATGAGGAAGATGCTCTGAGGTGCCGCCGGCCATGGAGGAAGGAGAAGAAGGGAGAAGAAGAAAGGATGAGAATAAGAAGATCCTCTTCGTGGGTTTTTGTTCAGCGTTTCATGCGTCTCCAAGGGTATCAATTCGTTTCCCCGCTGTTCTAATGTTGTTTAGATGCGAAACCGATTAGAATCGTTTGGATCAAAGTTAGTCTGCAGTAGATTCGAATCTGTCCAGTATGTTGCGTGGGCTATTTCGATGTCTTAGAGGCCGAATCCGAAGTTTTGATCTCCTAGAGTTATTTAGATAATGTTCTTAGATTTGGTGGCGCGAACACCGATTCGACGCACGGATCAAAAGTTATGATCGTTTTAGTTTCTGCTGTCCAGAACTCTGACGAGAAATAGCAGTCTCTGTAATTGATAAAATATGACCTAGTTAGTGGATGATTCAGAAGACGTGCCCATAATGACTTTTGTACGTGATCTCATTAGCTTTCAGGATTAGTAAAGAACACCCCATTTGGATTTGTATAACAAAAGTTCTGCACGTTTTAAATTGGTTGTCCAGAATCCTGACGAGAATAAAATGTTAGTTTTCCTTTTGATATATGATCAAGTTAATGGAGAATTCAAGGATTTCGCTCAACTAGGTTATTTTAGATAATCTTGTTACCTTTCAAACAAGCCTGAGAACACCTCTTTTCGAGTTTTATAGCAAAAGTTATGTTACTTTTACTATTACCGTCCGCCAAAGTTCCCTGTTAGAATGTGGTTTAATTCGAACAAATGTGCACAATTAATTGACGGGGTTGGGGTATGTGTTAGGAGCGATGCGAGTGGTTTCATGATGTATTGGTTCTTATTGAGTAACTTTGGTGCAGGGGGTGAGGCGCCGAGGTTGGCGGCATCCTCGTTGCCCCCAACGCATCGCAACGCTAAAGGCAAGTACACTGACGTTTGTATGAATTGTGTATGTTGGATGCTTGAGGTTCATGCTGTGTTTTCATTTGATACGTGAGAAGTTCTGATGATCATGTTCATGTTCTGTCCACGGGAGTGGAGCTCCACAGGAGTGGAGTCTAATACTGTTGGAGGTGATGCTAGTCCTTATTCATAAATACATCGACAAGCATATGTTTTGTGAATTTTGGATGCCTATTGTTTGGGTTGTATCTTCATTTGATATGTGTCAAGCTTCAATGATATATTCTTTTCATATGTGTGGATATGATGGTAGTCATAATACATAAGATCATTCATGCATCCATGTTCATGTTCCGTCCACGGGAGTGGAGTCTAAAGTCCCATCAATTCCAGTATGGGCATGTGAAGTCCCACCATTCCAATGTGGGCAGTTTTGGACACTCGTATGAAACATTCTTCATACGGGATTTGGATCCCCACATTTTTGTTAAGATGCGGGCTTAAGTGAACACCGATGGGTGTGTCACTAGCTATACCGGTATAAGTACGTGTGCAGTCTTTCCTTTGATTATTTCCATTCATCTCATGCATTCATAAATTTTCATTTGCTGTATGTTTAGAAATTGTGAAGAGGTTGTCTGGTTCATATTGGAGGTCTGTTCATATATTCAATGTACTTGCTGAGTCTTGGACTCACTCTTGCTTTGTTTATTTATTTTTAGGTGATCGCTGATAAAGTTTCTCTTGGGAGGGAGTAGATACACACTACTCAAATATTTCACTTTACACTAGGTTCAATAAAAGAATTGTTACTGTCTTTCATTCGTTAATTGTTGGATTGTAATAAATAAACTTAGACGTGGATGATAACTTCATTTCGTTGAGTTTGTTTAAATAATTGTTTATGTTCATTGACCATTCGCTGATAGGATTATCTTAGTGGATCCATTATTACATTCCTGTTTATGTCCCAACTGATGTTGATTTGTTTAGCTTTGTTGATGAATTACTGTCGAAGTTTTCCGTTGTATGGTTATATGTTAGGTCTTTAGGTAGCATTTTGGCTTCTGAATAGCCAGGGTGTTACAGCATCATCCTCTAGTGAGTGCTCGTGGTGCTTGCTTCTTCGGCAGGGATGAGCTCCCTGCCGCTATTTTGCATCACGAACACATCGTTCCTTGCGTGCCGCGTCCCCATACAGCAATGAGCTACTTTCCATGATCTTATTGACATCGTATCTGGTTATGTCAAAGTTCGTCACAACGTTCAAGCCACAGAACTTGATGGCAGCTATGTCATATGCCTCAGCTTCTTCTTCTTGAGTACCTGTGTATTTATATTCGGTAAATGCTGTTAACCTTTGGATGGGGTGTTATCTTTACATGAGATCTTGCATGATTTGAGAGAGACCAAAAAAATAAAGAACTGTGCTCAAACTGGATTTTGAGAAGACATATGGTAAAGTTCAATAGGGTTTTCTGGAGAATATTATGATTGGAAAGGATTTCTCTCAGAGATGAATTGATTGGGTGATGAGGTCTGTTAAAGGTGGTAAGGTGAGCATAAATATCAATGGCACAGTGGGTCCTTATTTTTCTAGTCATAGAGGGTTGAGACAAGGGGACCCATTATCTCCTCTCCTGTTTAATCTGGTAGTTGATGCTTTGTCAGCAATTATTGAGAAAGCTCAACAAAAGGGTTTGATTAAAGGGGTGTCCTCTCACTTAATTCCTGGGGGATCCCTCTACTGTAGTATGCAGATGATACAGTTATGATGTTAGAATGTGATAATGACTACATTCTTAATTTTAAGTTCCTTCTTTACTATTTTGAGTGGATGTCTGGGCTGAAAGTTAATTATCACAAGAGTGATGTTTTTGTTGTGGGTGTGAAAAGAAAAGAGGCTGTCAGAGTTGCCAATATGTTCAATTGTAAGCTTGGGAAACTTCCCCTTACATACTTAGGGATTGACATTGGGGGAAGATAGATGAATATGAGTGTTGGTAACATAATTATCAACAAGCTAGAGAGCAGATTGGATAACTGAAAAAACAACTTACTTTCCTCATGGGGGAGACTGATCTTGGTTAATAGTTGTCTTAGTAGTCAACTTATTTACACTATGGAGTTTTACAGGCTGAGTAAGGAAATGCATAGAAAGATAGACTCTATTAGATCCAGATGTGATATCCCGTCCTTGTTTTGGAAGAAATCTGTTTGAATTCGAGTTCTAGAGAGAAATTTTCGGCGTTGCGTCGGTTCTTTCAGTGTTGGACCTAGGTCTTTGGGCCAGAAGACTCAAGAGGGGGGCAATGTGGGCCAAGGGGGGGCCTACCGTGAGGCCCAAGGGCAGCCATGAGGCCCATTGGGGGGCTGGCCAAGTGGCCTTTGGGGGGGGGATGGTTAACCCTAGTTTCTCCCCACCTTTTCCCACCTCCTCCCCTTGTGGCCGCCACCCCCTACCTCCTCCTCCCCCTTGCGCCCTTTCTCCTCCTCCCCTAGGGACGCCCCAGCCCTGGTGCTGCGCCTCCCCCTCCTCGAGCCGCTGTCCTTTTGGTGCCGACCGTTCCTGCTGCCAGTTTCGCGAAGAAAGGAGAGGGAACCTTGCGGGGGTTGCTGTTCAAGAAGGAAAGGAGTCCTCTCCAAGGAACCCTCATCATCTTCCTGGTGTTCCAAGGGTAACGGTTGTTGTTTTTGTTGTTTGGGTGGATCATAGAATGTGATTTTGGGTAGGAGTGATTGAATTAAGTTCTGTCAGTTCTAGAATCAATTCTGTCCAGAGTTTTGAGTGGCCCGTTTCGGTTTCTTAGAGGCTGATTTAGAGGTTTTGATCTCCTAGAGATACTTAGAGGATGTTCTTAGCTTTCGGTGGCCGCAAAGAACACTTGATTCCGATGTTCGAGTCAAAAGATATGATAGTTTTAGTATCCGCTGTCCAGTTTTCTGACGCGATTAAGCTGTTGTGTTAATTCGTAAATTATGTTTTCGTAAATGGCAGAATCTGGGTTTTCACCCAACTAGGTTATTGTGGGCAATTAGATAAACTTTTCAGATTGATAAAGAACGATTAATTTGGAGTTACCAATTAAAAGTTATGATCGTTTTATTACTACTGTTTCTGCGTTTAGACAGTTTCTGTCATGGAAGTTCGACCGTCTGGGAGAGTGTCAATTTGGCCGAATTAGATCATATTGCCAACTAGAGTTTTGTAGGTTTGTCAGTTAAGAAATCACAGAAACTGGATTCAACGCATTCGGAGTTCCAGATAAAGAGTTATGCTGTTTACCATGCTGCTGTCCAATGGCGTTATTTGACTGCTTGCGTTGGTTTCAGTTTAGGGTTTCTTGTTAATTCGTGAGTCTCCGGGGGCGCGTGGTAGAACATTGTTAAGTAGTGTCGAGTTCTTCGCGGTATTATTTCAGTTGTTTATTTGTTTAGGAGGAGAAGTGTAATATTCCGTGTTTCGTTTAGAGGGAGTTTAATCGGGGAAATTTTGCAAGTTCGTTTTCCGGCTTTTGGAGTAGTTTCTTGGTTTGGGCCTCCGACCAGGCCACCCTTACCTAGGGGCCGGCCAAAATCCTCCCCCTTGGGCCTGGCCCATGCGCCCCTCCCCTCCAACTCCTAACCCTAACCAGCCCCTTTTTCTCCCCCTTGTGGCCGAACCCTCCCCCTTTTCCCCCTTTTGGCCGCCGCCCCCCCATCCTCCTCTCTTCCTCCTGACGTCCTGCCCTAGGAGCTGCCCCCCAACCTCCCTAGTTGCTGGTCCTTGTTGGCTTGCCTCCCCTTCTTGCCTTCGGACCTTTCCCCGCTGCCGGATGCGCAAGGATTTGAGGAGGACAGCAGGTTGTTTGGGGCAAAAGAGGTGAGAAGGAGGGAGATCGTCTTCTCCGTGATTCGTCTACCTACTCCCTGGTTGCAGCAAGGGTAACGATGCCGAGTCTCATTGTTTGTTTGTTGGTAGAAGCGATTTGGATTCATAATTGTTTAGGCAGACTCGCTGCGATTAAAAATCTGTTTCTGTCCAGTATGTTTCGGGCCCTGTTTCATGTTCTTAGGGGCAGAATTTGGGATTCTGGTCTCCTAGAGTTAGCTAGAGGATGCTCTTAGCTTTCGGTGGCCGCCGAGATCACCTCATTCCGACTTTCGAGTCAAAAGTTATGATAGTTTTATTATCTGCTGTCCAGAATCCTGACGGGGATTAGCAGTCTCTGTTTAGATTGATTTTTGGCCTAGTTAGAGGGTGATTCAAGGGTCTTGCCCATAACAAATTTTGAAGGTGATATCACTAGCTTTCAGGATTGATAAAGAACACCTCATTTGGATTTATAGATCAAAAGTTATGCACTTTTCATCGTGACTGTCCAGTTTGAAGGTCTGTCTGTCCAGAGTTGTATGTCAGTTTATATCTTTAATTTTGACCCGTGTGCCACTTTTTGTTAAAGGCAAAATTTGAATGTCGTGCCAACTAGGTTATTGTAGGTAGTTCCATAACCTTTTCAGATTGTTAAAGAACACTCAATTTGGAGTTGTAGTTTAAAAGTTATGGATGTTTTAGTACTACTGTTTATTATGATCGGACAGTTTCTGTACTGCTATTTCAAACAACTGTTAGCCTTTTAAATTGGCCAAATTGGTTTACCACGTCAACTAGAGTATTGTAGTTTAGTCAGTTAAGAAGCTACAGAAATTGGATTCACCTCGTTTCGACTTCCAGATCTTAAGTTATGCCAATTACCGTGCCGCTGTCCAGAATTAAGTTATGACAGGATTGTTGATTTCAGTTTAAGTTTTGTATTAACGACTAGAGTCTTCAGGGAAGCGGTGTATAGCGTTGATTAGTAGAAATGGGTATTTTTTTCTGGTGTTCTTATTGAATGTATTTCATTGGTTAGGCGGCGGAGCTTCGAATTTAGGAACGCCATCGCTGCCAGCTAACGCGTCTCAACGCGGAAGGCAAGTACTTTGTTAATCGAACTGGTTGTGCATTGTGGTTATTGATATGATCGTGCTGTGATAACTTTTGTGTAGTATGAAGTGAGATATTCATGTTTCGTATCTTGTGTTGAATTCATGATTAGAAATGATGGTAATGTTAATTCAATAAGTTGTTTCATGCATTCATTATCATTTGCCGCCCACGGAGTGGATGAGGAAGACCATCAATTCGGGATGGTTGAGTAAGACCCATTAATTCCAAGATGGGCAATGTTGGACACCCGTATGAAACGTTCTTCATACGGGAAATGGATCCCCGCATTTTTGTTAAGATGCGGGCTTGAGTGAACACCGACGGGTGTTCACTGACTATACCGGTATATGTGTGTGTGCAGTCCATTCCCTTGATTTTTAAGCATTCATTTCATGTCATCCTAAGTACTCATTTGTGTTATGGTCAACGTCGAGGCCGAGTAGGTCTTATTTGTATTGATAAATGTGTTCTTTATCATAGTACTTCGAGTCATGGACTCACCTTGCTTTGTTTATCTATTTCTAGGTGATCGTTGATGAGATTCTCTTGGGAGGGAGTAGACACACACTACTTGTCTACAACATCAAAATCATGTTCAAGACTAAATTCTAGTTTAATATTTCATTCGTGAATGCTGAACTGTAATAATTAAACTATGATTGGAGAAGGAAGGATACCTTCTCCACTATGATGTTGATTCATGTCCGCATGTGAACCTTCTTTAATGATTCTCGTGATAAACAACTTAGAAGGTGAAGGAAGGATACCTTCACCATATCTTGTTTATATTATTGCCGCGGTTGGTTGATATATTTATCTCATATTCTTCCGCAATGTGTAGATTGTTAGATTAATTAGGTGGCATCTTGGCTTCCGCTTGGCCAGGTGTTACGATTGGTATCGAGCGGGCTTTAGGTCCGTGGTTAAAATAAAATTATTAAATTGACACACTGTGCGTACGAGGATGGGTTGGGTGATTCATTGTTTCGCAATTTCATTTGTTATGCTTTATTTGTTGTGTAATTGTTGCTTAGTTCCGTGCTTCTTCCGAATTAAGTTAAGTGTTTAGTTTTGTTCGGTTGTGGTGTTCTTAGATGGCGAGAGGTAGAGGACGTGGTCGTCGCCGGCCGTGGTCGCGTCGTGGACGTGGTCCGGCGAGCCGCAACTTCCGCAAGAGGCTGGTGGAATCGCTGAGGAGGTTGTTTCACCGCCACCCACCGCGAAGCTCAAGCCGCGCCGGCGTGGATGCCCAGCGGCGCCGGCTATTATTATTCAGAATCTTCGAGGGAGAACGAGCCGCCCGCCGCAGAGATGCGACGGCTCATCTCCGCCGCCGCCTCGCCATTCGCCGCTCTGCCGCCGCCGTTGTCTCCGTTGCGAGTCCGGCCGTTGCAGCCGTTCCACCCGAGACTAGGATAAGTCTCGCGAGCGGATGTCGCCGACTTGACACTTTTGATGGGGGGTACCGGTTGAGCAGCAGCAGATTGGCTCGGTACATGGAGCGGCGGCTTGACGCGTTGGAGATGAACTTCCGCAAAGGGTTCGTTTTGTGGCCTTTCAACTGAAGCGCTGCCGATATCCGTGGGAAGGGTTTTGTCCGCCAGACCCCCGCGAGGACCGCATTTGGGAAGTTCTTGTGGGGCGATTTAGAGCCAAGTACTATCCGGATTCTTTCGTGGAGAAGATGGAGCGATCTTTGCCGACGTTGACTCGTGGTCATAGGTCAAGATGTGAGTATGAGGTCGAGTTCAACACTGCACGCTTTGTACCAGCGGTAGCCAATGATGATATGGAGAAGGCCAAGAGGTTCCGTCGGGTCTCGTTCAGAGTATCGCGCATTCGGGGCATCCGTCTTGCGTGATTTCGATCGGTGGTTGAGCAAGCTAGAGGATGGAGTTGGTGAGAATCTCCTTCGCAGACGCAATGCTAGTGGCACTGCTCGTTGGTGGTTCGGCGGCGGCGGCGGAGCTTTAGTGGTGGAGGCGGGTCTTCTCACCGCATCCAAGAGATTTCAAGGAGTCGCCGATCTCGCTCACCAGCGATGGCAGCCTTCTTTCTGGCGCCACGCACGCCGTCACCGCACTCGATTGCGTCGTCCGGGACAAGGTATGAAATGTTTGAGATGTGGAGAGGGTCACCGGTCTTGAGTGTTCTTTCGAGAGGACGTGTCGCCGTGTGGCCGGAAGGCCACAAAGCATCGCTTGCAAACGTAACCCACCGAGCATCATCAAGTGGGAAGCGATTCGATTCTTCTTCCAAAGTGCACCTCGGGGCTCAAGACAGACTCTAGTTACCGCGGTGCCTCGATTTTCGTCAGATGGGCTCCTCCGCAGCTTTTACTCTGCGCCTCCTTCGGGTTCTACTGGAACCCCGCCTGCCTGCACCACCTTCGTATGCTTCTCCCGCAGCAGTTCTCGCCATCCTTCACAGAGGTCTTTGGTGCGTCTTGACTCCGGTACCCATGGGGTCTACGCCATGCCTACTCGACATCAGGTGGGCCGTCGATGTGGTGACAGTACCTTACTAGTTGATTCACATGAGGCTTTCGTACTATTTGATTCCGGAGCTGCTTATTCTTTTGTGTCCTTAGAGTTTGCTAGAAGGGCGGGTTTGAGTTTGCAGCGTATTTCTGAGTCTGTGGTAGTCAGTTCTCCGGGGGGTCTCATATCTAGTTCTACAGTGTGTCCTGGTTGTACCATCACTATTGAAGATGAGAATTTCACTGCCAACCTTATGGTGATTCAGTTATCACCTTTTGATGTTATTTTGGGTATGGACTGGTTATTCAATTTTCGTGCCAAGATTTGTTGCTTTTGGAAGACGGTGACCTTGCAGGCTCCATCGGGTGACGAACTGGTATTTCAGGGTAGCGCGCCGTCTGATTCCTTGTTCGTGTTGGCTAGTCTGTTTCCCAGTCGTCGGGCCTCAGCCATTGGGTTGCTTTGGTCCCTTAGCGAGAAGTTCAATCTCCGCCGTATTGAAGATATTCGGTAGTGAATGAGTTTCCCGATGTTTTTCCGGTAGAGCTTCCTGGAATGCCTCCCGAGCGTAAAGTGGAGTTCCGGATAGATCTTGTTCCGGGAACCCGACCTATTTCTATATCTCCATATCGTTTGGCGCGTCCTTTTCAGGAGGAGTTGAAAAAGCAATTGGATGATTTGCTATCCAAAGGTTTGATTCGGCGTAGTGTTTCGCCGTGGGGAGCTCCTGTTCTTTTCACTAAGAAGAAGGACGGTAGTTGGCGTATGTGTGTGGATTACCGGGCTCTTAACCAAGCAACTGTGAAGAATAAATATCCTTTGCCCCGTATTGAGGATCTCTTTGATCAGTTGAAGGGAGCTAAAATATTCTCCAAAATTGACCTTGACAAAGTTATAATCGATTAGAGTTCGAGAGCAAGATATTGAGAAGACAGACTTTTCTACAAGGTATGGTCATTATGAGTATAAGGTTATGTCTTTTGGGCTAACCAATGCTCCTGCAGTTTTCATGGAAGCCATGAATAGTATGTTGCACCCTATCCTTGATGATTTCGTCGTAGTATTCATTGATGACATCTTGATTTATTCCAAGACGAAAGAAGATCATGCGCAGCATCTGAGGTTGGTACTTGAGACCCTGAGAGTGAACCAATTTTATGCCAAACTGAAGAAATGTGAATTGGATTTACGAGTTGGATTTTTGGGCCATGTCATCAATCAAGAAGGTATTTGATTGACCCTAGCAAGATTTCGGCGGTGGTAGAGTGGAAACGCCCAACCAACGCCAAAGAAGTGAGGAGTTTTCGGGCTTAGTTGGTTATTATCGGCGTTTTGTGGAGGGATTTTCAACCATTGCTAGACCGTTGTCCCGCTTGACACGACAGAAGGGTATCAAATTTCGATGGTCCGATGCTTGTGAGCACGCTTTTGTACCTGAAGGAGAGGTTGGTGACCGCTCCAATTCTTACCCTTCCCGAGCAGGAAGTTGCCACAATTTATTCAGATGCGCCCGAGTTGGTCTTGGTTGTGTGCTCATGCAGACGGCAAGGTGATTGCTTATGCATCGAGAGTTGAGAAAGCATGAGCATTATCCTACTCATGATTTAGAGTTGGCCGCAGTGGTTCTTGCATTGAAGATTTGGCGTCATTATTTGTATGGCGAATCTTGTGATATATTCACGATCATAAGAGTCCAAATATATCTTTACTCAGAAAGATTTGAACCTGAGGCAGAGGAGATGGTTGGAGTTGATAAAGGACTATGATCTCACCATTCAGTATCACCCAGGCAAGGCTAATGTTGTAGCAGATGCCCTGAGTCGCAAGGCGACACCTCCTGCTCTCAATTGCCTTATTGCTGATTTTGAGCGTATGGATATCTCCTTTTGTTTCGCGGGTACCGCCCATGCTGAGACATGTTTGCTTCTTGAGACAGCTTTGCCAGCTCGAGTGCGGGAGGCACAACAACATGATCAGATGCTCCAGCGTGTGAGGAAGCGCCTAGATGAAGGCAAGCAAGGCCATTTTGGTATAGATGATTCTGGTGCTTTGCGATTTAAAGGTCGCCTTTGTGTGCCACGAGGGGCACGAGTTAAAGATGAGATTCTAAAGGAAGCACACCAGACATCAGATACACAGACATCCAGTGAGACCAAAATGTACAAAGATTTGAAGAAGAGTTTCGTGGAAGAGAATGAAAGTTGATATTGCGCAAGATGTGGCCTCGTGTGGAATCGCCAAATGGTTAAAGTGAACATAAGCGGCGGCGGGATTGTTGCAACCTTTAGAGGTTCGGTGTGGCCATGGGATGACATCTCCATGGATTTTGTAGTTGGATTACCTCGCACTCAATGAGGAAGGATGCTATATGGGTTATAGTGGATCGGTTTAGTAAGTCGGCACATTTCATTCCTATTCGAACCACCAATTCTGCGAGTGATTTAGCTCCTCTTATGTGCGAGAGATAGTGCGGTTGCACGGGGTGCCGAAGACGATTGTTTCAGATCGAGATGCTAAATTTGTCTCCAAGTTTTGGGAGAGCTTGCAGAATGCTTTGGGCACTCAGCTTCGTCTTAGTACCGCGTTTCATCCCCAAACCGATGGTCAGTCTGAGCGCACCATTCTGACGCTTGAAGATATGCTCAGATGTTGTGTTATGTCTTGGAAAGGAGGTTGGGAAGATCACCTGGCTTTGGCAGAGTTCGCCTATAACAATAGCTATCACGCCAGTATTCGAGCTGCACCATTTGAGGTTCTCTATGGGCGGAGATGCAGATCTCCATTGTGTTGGGATGCAGTTGGAGAGCGGCTGTTTGGGTCCCGCGGGTTCAAGAAACCGTGGTCGAGTAGCGAGAGATCGTGAAGAATCGCTAGTCGCCGTGAGCGGCGTAAGAGTTATGCCGATGTCAGGAGGCGAGAGTTGGAGTTCAACGTGGGTGACGAGGTCCTTCTGAGAGTATCGCCTACCAAAGGCGTAGTACGTTTCGGTACTAAAGGAAAGCTTAGCCCAAGATACATTGGACCATTCCCAATCGTGGCACGACTGGGAAATTGGCTTATCGCTTGGATCTTCCGAGTCCATGCGTGGAGTTCATAATGTGTTCCACGTATCTATGTTGAGAAAGTTCTTGAGAGACCGGAGCGTGTTATTCACTGGAGCCCTTGATCATTGAGCAGACCTTACTTTGAGTCCCGACCGGTGAAAATTCTGGAAGAGTCAGAGCGGGTTCTGAGGAGCAAGACATTGAAGTATGTCAAGGTTCTTTGGTCTCATCAGTCCGAACGGGAAGCCACTTGGGAGTTAGAGTCTCG
Source organism: Ampelocalamus luodianensis (assembly GCA_036346255.1). Taxonomy (NCBI): domain Eukaryota; kingdom Viridiplantae; phylum Streptophyta; class Magnoliopsida; order Poales; family Poaceae; genus Ampelocalamus; species Ampelocalamus luodianensis. The sequence continues at coordinate 23,594,088 of CM070638.1, read as the reverse complement.
CATGCGCGAGCAATTTCCGACCTATTCTTTTCAGTGCGTGCTAACCCTTGCTTCCAACCCGTGAGTATTCCATTCTTGTGTTCGTCTGCTGGTTAGAATTTGGTCGACTCATTAGGGGGTAGAATGTAATATTCCGTGTTTCGTTTAGAGGAGTTTAATCGGGAAATTTTGCAAGTTCGTTTCCGGCTTTTGGAGTAGTTTCTTGGTTTGGGCCTCCACCAGGCCACCCTTACCTAGGGGCCGCCAAAATCCTCCCCTTGGGCCTGGCCCATGCGCCTCCTCCAACTCCTAACCCTAACCAGCCCCTTTTTCCCCTTGTGGCCGAACCCTCCCCTTTTCCCCTTTTGGCGCGCCCCCCCATCCTCCTCTCTTCCTCCTCACGTCCTGCCCTAGGAGCTGCCCCCCAACCTCCCTAGTTGCTGGTCCTTGTTGGCTTGCCTCCCCTTCTTGCCTTCGGACCTTTCCCCGCTGCCGGATGCGCAAGGATTTGAGGAGGACAGCAGGTTGTTTGGGGCAAAAGAGGTGAGAAGGAGGGAGATCGTCTTCTCCGTGATTCGTCTACCTACTCCCTGGTTGCAGCAAGGGTAACGATGCCGAGTCTCATTGTTTGTTTGTTGGTAGAAGCGATTTGGATTCATAATTGTTTAGGCAGACTCGCTGCGATTAAAAATCTGTTTCTGTCCAGTATGTTTCGGGCCCTGTTTCATGTTCTTAGGGGCAGAATTTGGGATTCTGGTCTCCTAGAGTTAGCTAGAGGATGCCCTTAGTTTTCGGTGGCCGCCGAGATCACCTCATTCCGACTTTCGAGTCAAAAGTTATGATAGTTTTATTATCTGCTGTCCAGAATCCTGACGGGGATTAGCAGTCTCTGTTTAGATTGATTTTTGGCCTAGTTAGAAGGTGATTCAAGGGTCTTGCCCATAACAAATTTTGAAGGTTATATCACTAGCTTTCAGGATTGATAAAGAACACCTCATTTGGATTTATAGATCAAAAGTTATGCACTTTTCATCGTGACTGTCCAGTTTGAAGGTCTGTCTGTCCAGAGTTGTATGTCAGTTTATATCTTTAATTTTGACCCGTGTGCCACTTTTTGTTAAAGGCAAAATTTGAATGTCGTACAACTAGGTTATTGTAGGTAGTTCCATAACCTTTTCAGATTGTTAAAGAACACTCAATTTGGAGTTGTAGTTTAAAAGTTATGGATGTTTTAGTACTACTGTTTATTATGATCGGACAGTTTCTGTACTGCTATTTCAAACAACTGTTAGCCTTTTAAATTGGCCAAATTGGTTTACCACGTCAACTAGAGTATTGTAGTTTAGTCAGTTAAGAAGCTACAGAAATTGGATTCACCTCGTTTCGACTTCCAGATCTTAAGTTATGCCAATTACCGTGCCGCTGTCCAGAATTAAGTTATGACAGGATTGTTGATTTCAGTTTAAGTTTTGTATTAACGACTAGAGTCTTCAGGGAAGCGGTGTATAGCGTTGATTAGTAGAAATGGGTATTTTTTTCTGGTGTTCTTATTGAATGTATTTCATTGGTTAGGCGGCGGAGCTTCGAATTTAGGAACGCCATCGCTGCCAGCTAACGCGTCTCAACGCGAAGGCAAGTACTTTGTTAATCGAATCGTTGTGCATTGTGGTTATTGATATGATCGTGTCGTGATAACTTTTGTGTAGTATGAAGTGAGATATTCATGTTTCGTATCTTGTGTTGAATTCATGATTAGAAATGATGGTAATGTTAATTCAATAAGTTGTTTCATGCATTCATTATCATTTGCCGCCCACGGAGTGGATGAGGAAGACCATCAATTCCGTGATGGTTGAGTAAGACCCATTAATTCCAAGATGGGCAATGTTGGACACCCGTATGAAACGTTCTTCATACGGAAATGGATCCCGCATTTTTGTTAAGATGCGGGCTTGAGTGAACACCGACGACGGTGTTCACTAACTATACCTGCGATATGTGTGTGTGCATCCATTCCCTTGATTTTTAAGCATTCATTTCATGTCATCCTAAGTACTCATTTGTGTTATGGTCAACGTCGAGGCCGAGTAGGTCTTATTTGTATTGATAAATGTGTTCTTTATCATAGTACTTGCTGAGTCATGGACTCACCTTGCTTTGTTTATCTATTTCTAGGTGATCGTTGATGAGATTCTCTTGGGAGGGAGTAGACACACACTACTTGTCTACAACATCAAAATCATGTTCAAGACTAAATTCTAGTTTAATATTTCATTCGTGAATGCTGAACTGTAATAATTAAACTATGATTGGAGAAGGAAGGATACCTTCTCCACTATGATGTTGATTCATGTCTGCATGTGAACCTTCTTTAATGATTCTCGTATTAAACAACTTAGAAGGTGAAGGAAGGATACCTTCACCATATCTTGTTTATATTATTGCCGTCGGCTTGGTTGATATATTTATCTCATATTCTTCCGCAATGTGTAGATTGTTAGATTAATTAGGTGGCATCTTGGCTTCCGTTTGGCCAGGGTGTTACAAGAAGTCTCGGGTTTAGGAGCGCTACCTTTTCTCGCCGTGCAGCCGCCATGGAAGGCAAGTACTCGTTGTTCATATGGTTGGTGTATGATGTATACTTGATGATTTTATTGTGTTTTTCTATTATCCACAAGAATATTCAAGATTTGTGTCCCTTTCTTATGTGTTATTTCCATGAGTACATATATGATGTCTTCGTAATTCATACTTCATTCATGCATCCTGTTTCATGTGCCTTCCACGGGAGTGGATTTTAAGACCTATCAATTCCGGTATGATAACGTAAGACCCACCACCAATGTGGGCGATTTCGACACCGTGATGAAACGTTCTTCATACGGGATTGGGATCCCCGTATTTTGGTTAAATGCGGGCTTAAGTGCACACCGACGGTGTGTCACTAGCTATACCAGATATGCATGTGTGCAATCCATTGAGTATTTCTGTTCATTCCATACATTCATATTTATTCATTTGCTGAATGTTCAAAACCCTTGAGGAGGTTGACTTGTTGATTGCCTGTTCGTTTATTCATTGTACTTGCTGAGTCTTGGACTCATTCTTGCGTTGTTTGTTTATTTCAGGTATTCCATGATGTTGGCTCACTCGGGACGGAGTAGACATGTACTATTCAAACACATCAACCTATTCAAGTTCAAGATTTAAAATTTAGTTTTATCTCTCATTCATTATTGATGAATCAGATAAATAATTCAAAATGGTGAAGGAAGGATATCTTCTCCATGTTACAGTTGGTTTATTATTGCTTGTGAACCTTCAATATTGATGAACAGAAATAAACAATTTAGATGGTGAAGGAAGGATACCCTCACCATGTCATGTTTGATTTGGTATTGCCATTAGATGAGATGCATTATTCATGTTCTTCCGCTTTGTGTTGTATGTTAGAGTATTTAGGTGGCATCTTGGCTGTCCAAATAGCCATGGTGTTACAGTTTGGTATCGAGCGGGCTTTAGGTCCGTGGTTACTAGAAAATTATTAAATTGACACACTGTGCACAGTAGGTGGGTTTGGGAAATCCATTGTTTCCGCATTTCTATTGTTATGTTCCATTTGTTGAGCAATTGTGGAATTATTTTTGTACTATCTTTCTTGTTGTTAATCTATGATATTGTGTGATACCTTATACCTATGAATTTATTTTGTGACCGTTGAGATGATATTCTCTATTCATAGTTGATTATTGGCTATGGGTGACATTGAGAGGTTGAGGTCTTGGTGGTGGCCCTGGGTTTTGTCAGGTTACACCACCGTTCGTGGTAACAGAATAGAGTAGTATCTACCCCTAATACTATAGTTGAGTGTTGAGGGTGAGTTTCTTTAGAAAATATTATTCTCTTCCTTGATTCTGAATGTGGCCAGTTCTGGTAATAGTTGCGTTTGATGAAGTTTTATTGACTTGGTGTTTTACATTTCTTCTGATGAGTTTTCATTGGACTTTCTTGGATCCATAAATCTACTACTTGTTCTCCAGACTGTTGGTCTCAAGTTGTTTCTTGGGATTGTTGGATATCGGTAAAAAATATATCTTTTCTTGGGAGTCCTGCCCTTCTTATTGGAGAATGTGAATTATTTATTCGCTGAGTATTCTGGATATTGAAAGTTTTCTGTTGCAAGTTCTTTATCATGTGAAGGCTTTGGCTTTACGTATTCCTTTTGGATTATTTCCAATGTTGAAATTTAATACCTCTTTTTCTGAAAGATTGGGTTAAAATCTTTAAGTGATGTCTTGACATGCTTAAGTAAGAGGTGTTAATTAAATGAATTAATTATTATGGAATGAGTTATCGCTTTGGGTTATTAGCTTTATAAAAATGCCTATTCTTAACTAGTATCCATGGAAGTGAATTGCTTATTGTGAGATGTCGTTGTATTTAATACATGATGAGTTTTAGATAAGAGTTTTTCCATGTTTGTTCAAGAACCTATTGTTGTTAAGTGTGGAAAATGTGGATGTATTGGGTTGATCTTTACGATCGAGTAACTGATAGGTATGTTAGATGAGTTGGAATCTAGGTCCTCTTTCGGTTATTCTAACCACTAGTGATGGTTAAGTTAAGGATATGTTCGAATGTTGCCTTGATAGATATTAATCTTGAATCATTTTCTATTTGGATCTTGATGATCTTATTTGAATGATAGCTTTACTTGATTCTTGCCATGCTAGAAATTATTGAAACATGTTTAAATGACTAGATGAACAATGATGTATCGCCTTGTGAAACCTTGTCTTATGTCTCCTATATTATGGTAGTTAAGGACCTTTCATTCTAATTGTCGAACATACGTTAGAATGTTGATTATATCCTCTAATCGTTGTTGAGTTTGCAAACAGAGGTAGGATCATGATTGTGCCATGTGTGGCTAGAGAGCCTTTAGTGTGTACTATCTTGGCCGAGTGTCATAAGAGTTAAATGGATGAAAGCTAATAAGAGATTTATGTTGGTGTACATTGGTGAGATTGTCATGTTCTTTTATCATTTTGTGAAAGAGTTTGTTTCAATTATGAGGTTTTTGTACTAGGCTTTCCCTAGATCAAGTATATGCAATCTTATTTAGATTTTAGAAACATAATGAAGTAGTTCATTGTGTTTCTTTTCAAAAGCTCATGAAGTGATAAGAGATTATGATGATTCTTACTAATAGCTTATTATTTCGTTGAATAGTGTGATTGTCAGACTGTGGTTGTGATGATAATGTTGAACGAATTATAAGATTTTTTTTTTGATCATTTGCATGATATTGTTTTAGTGAAAGTGTTTCGAGTTTTGCGCTTGTTATCTTTGGATCTCATGAGTTATGTGGTAATTGAGTCCTGCTTTTGGGCAAAAGACGGGTTGAAAGGTTTTATTGGTTCTAAGTGGTTCCTATAATTTGATCTTAAGAGTTTATCTTGTTTAAGCCGCAAAGTGATGTAGTAATCACGTAAAATAACTTTTCCAGTTAAAGGAAGGAGTGAAGTAAAAGTATTTGAGATTTAAGTCGCTTTCGCAACTTGCGCTTGTTTGAGTGTGCTTAAACCTATGCATTTGTTCCACAAGAGTTTACCAATTTTCAAAGGACAATATCTTCTTCTCATTTGTGGTTTGGTATTCGCTATAGCAGACTTGAGCCTCAACTGTTGACTTCCTCTATGTTTTCTCAATTTTGCCTAAGTGACTATTTCCTTGGTCCTGTGTTTACTCTGAGCAAGAAATGTCTTCATTTGTTTTCTTTGAGGAGGGATCCACCATTCATTTCATAATGGTTTTTCGAAGTGTTTATTCAATGTGGTTGTGGAACCTTGGATTGTAAGTTAATCGAGGAGCATTGAAGGATGAACTAATTTCGTGTATAATTCTTGGAGATAATTTTTTTTATACAGAATGTTTGCCTTTGAGGCTAAACTAATTGCATTGTTGCAACTATTAGAATCTATGGGGATTTGTGATCCAAGATCCTTTGTTCAATTCGGGTGGAACATCAAAACTTTCGAAATGATGGGGAATCTTACTTGATGTATTAGAGTGTCGCGATTGGGTACTCTACACGGTTGTGCAGATGAATTATGATGGTGTTGTAACGAGAGTAGTATTAGCGAAGTAATCTGATCGTTAAAGCGATTAATGAGATAGTCAAGATTATTGGATTATTGCGAAGAATGACTTGGACTTAGTAAGTAACTCTTTAAGAGTTACAAATCTTGATAAAGATAATTGGGTCGAAGAAATGTTTTCTTGTTGATGTCAATGCGCGAGTATGTTTGGATTGTGAGAATTTAGGATTTAATTTGAGGATTTCCCTATCTTCTATATGAGAAGTTCGTGGTAGAGTCTTGAGTTTAATTTTTGATTTCGATTTTGTTTTGCTAGGCTTTGGGTCGCTCAATGATTATGTGTAGAGGAAGTAGGATAAAGGCGGATTGCGAACAATGGGACGATCATTTATAACACCCTTCTGATGTAGTACATGAGAGTGTGTGATGTGAAATCTGAGTTGTTTGTTCTCAAAGGGTTGAGGTGATATGATATTGTGAGAGATCTAATTTGGGGATACTTTCTGAGTGCCATCTGTCAAATTAATTCTGTCAGTAAAGGAAATCGTTTAGAGAATGTTTTGGTGAGGTCATTAGAGCCTCTCTTCAAAGGTGTAGATGATGTGTTTCGATCTGGGGTTTGGCGTTGAGATCGCCAAGGTAAGAGTAACAAGTTGGTGTGTTGTGCGATGATTGAGATTCCATAGTTTGAGAGAAATTTTAGGCTCTAAAAGAGAAATCGATAAATTGATGCTTCCTCAAGAAGTAGATCATCTTCCTGATTCTCGTTTGAGTTTTGTGCTGTTGACCAATGTCTTTTGCAAGTTGAGGTTGACTTGATTTTGGCATATGTGGTTCCTATCGGTTTAGGAAGAATAAAGGAATGTTCTTGATTTGGGCATTTAAGTGACTTCTCCTTTAGATTTCATGACGTTTATTCGCAAATTGCCCACTTGGAAAGTGGAAATGTTTTCGTGATGAATTTTTTGATTTTGGATTTGACTCTCTTGGTGGGGCATTGGCATTGTGTGGTTGCGATGTAATCTTTTATTTTCAGTTGGGTTCTGTTTGTAAAAGAGTTTGATTAAAGCAAGTTTTTTTTTCTCTTTTGTGCATTCTGGGTTAAAGGAGGTGCTCCTTGTTAAGAGGAAGAGCTCGACTGAGAGATGGAACAATACTTTCGTGTGTGTTATGCAGATTGCGTGGTTTGGTACTAATAGGGAAGGTTGTCCTGAGGTACATTGTTTGCTTCTAGAAATTAAGTGGTAATTTTGGAAGATGACGCTTGCTAGACCATCTCGAGTCCTCAAATGTGTGCACAACGCTTTGTATGACCCGTGGTTGAGAGAGTATTTGAGAGTTTGGAGTGTGAGGTTTCGTTAGGGGCGATGAACAATGAGTAAAACCTTCCATTCGAGTCTTATCCGTTGAGCGAACCTGAAAAGGTCGAGACAAGTGTTGAGGTGTAAGACGATGTAACCCATCAAGGTGACGTGGTCCCATAGGTCTGAGAGAGAGGCCACATGGGAGCTAGAGACTCGCAGGCGCGAGCAATATCCGCACTTGTTCACATCAGTGTGTATTCTTTGTTTTGATTTTCCAGCCTTGGTTTTCTCATTTGTTCAATGCTTAGATTCGGGTCGAACTCGTAAGGGGGTAGAATGTGATATCCCGTCCTTGTTTTGGAAGAAACTGCTCAATTCGAGTTCTAGAGAGAAATTTTGCGTTGCATCGGTTCTTTCAGTTGTTGGGCCTAGGTCTTTGGGCCAGAAGACCCAAGAGGGGGCAATGTGGGCCAAGGGGGACTACCGTGAGGCCCAAGGGCAGCCGTGAGGCCCATTGGGGCCGCCAAGTGACCTTTGGGGGATGGTTAACCCTAGTTTCTCCCACCTTTCCCACCTCCTCCCCTTGTGGCCGCCACCCCTACCTCCTCCTCCCCTTGCGCCTTTCTCCTCCTCCCTAGGGACGCCCAGCCCCGTGCTGCGCCTCCCTCCTCGAGCTGTCCTTTGGTGCCGACTGCCTCGCCGCGGCCACAAGAAAGGAGAGGAACCTGCGGGGTTGCTGTTCAAGAAGGAAAGGAGTCCTCTCCAAGGAACCCTCATCATCTTCCTGGTGTTCCAAGGGTAACGGTTGTTGTTTTTGTTGTTTGGGTGGATCATAGAATGTGATTTTGGGTAGGAGTGATTGAATTAAGTTCTATCAGTTCTAGAATCAATTCTGTCCAGAGTTTTGAGTGGCCCGTTTTGGTTTCTTAGAGGCTGATTTAGAGGTTTTGATCTCCTATAGATACTTAGAGGATGTTCTTAGCTTTCGGTGGCCGCCAAGAACACTTGATTCCGATGTTCGAGTCAAAAGATATGATAGTTTTAGTATCCGCTGTCCAGTTTTCTGACGCGATTAAGCTGTTGTGTTAATTCGTAAATTATGTTTTCGTAAATGGCAGAATCTGGGTTTTCACCCAACTAGGTTATTGTGGGAAATTAGATAAACTTTTCAGATTGATAAAGAACGATTAATTTGGAGTTACAAATTAAAAGTTATGATCGTTTTATTACTACTGTTTCTGCGTTTAGACAGTTTCTGTCATGGAAGTTCGACCGTCTGGGAGAGTGTCAATTTGGCCGAATTAGATCATCTTGCCAACTGGAGTTTTGTAGGTTTGTCAGTTAAGAAATCACAGAAACTAGATTCAACGCATTCGGAGTTCCAGATAAAGAGTTATGCTGTTTACCATGCTGCTGTCCAGTGGCGTTATTTGACTGCTTGCGTTGGTTTCAGTTTAGGGTTTCTTGTTAATTCGTGAGTCTCCGGCGCGTGGTAGAACGTTGTTAAGTAGTGTCGAGTTCTTCGCGTCTTTTTCAGTTGTTTATTTGTTTATGAGGAGAAGTCTCGGTTTAGGATCGCCACCTTTTCTCGCGGACGCAGCCGCCGCGGAAGGCAAGTACTGTTCATATGGTTGGTGTATGATGTATACTTGATGATTTTATTGTGTTTTTCTATTATCCACAAGAATATTCAAGATTTGTGTCCCTTTCTTATGTGTCATTTCCATGAGTACATATATGATGTTTTTCGTAATTCATACTTCATTCATGCATCCTGTTTCATGTGCCTTCCACGGGAGTGGATTTTAAGACCCATCAATTCCAAGATGGGCACGTAAGACCCACCACCCAATGTGGCGCTCGACACCGTATGAAACGTTCTTCATACGGGATTGGGATCCCCGTATTTTGGTTAAATGCGGCTTAAGTGCACACCGACGGTGTGTCACTAGCTATACCAGATATGCATGTGTGCACCCATTGAGTATTTGTTCATTCCATACATTCATATTTATTCATTTGCCGAATGTTCAAAACCCTTGAGGAGGTTGACTTGTTGATTGCCTGTTCGTTTATTCGTTGTACTTGTTGAGTCTTGGACTCATTCTTGCGTTGTTTGTTTATTTTAGGTATTCCATGGTGTTGGCTCACTCGGGACGGAGTAGACATGCACTATTCAAACACATCAACCTATTCAAGTTCAAGATTTAAAATTTAGTTTTATCTCTCATTCATTATTGATGAATTGTATTAAATAATTCAAAATGGTGAAGGAAGGATATCTTCTCCATGTTATAGTTGGTTTATTATTGCTTGTGAACCTTCAATATTGATGAACAGAAATAAACAATTTAGATGGTGAAGGAAGGATACCCTCACCATGTCATGTTTGATTTGGTATTGCCATTAGATGAGATGCATTATTCATGTTCTTCCGCTTTGTGTTGTATGTTAGAGTATTTAGGTGGCATCTTGGCTGTCCAAATAGCCAGGGTGTTACACCAGATTTTTTTGAAGGGGAGTAAGTGATAAGTTCAGATATCATATGGTGAATTGGAAAGTTGTGTGCAGACCTAAAGATTTTGGAGGATTAGGGGTGTTAGATTCAAGACTAATGAATGATTGCCTCCTGTGTAAATGGTTTTGGAGATTGAGTGTAGCTAAAGATGAACTTTGGTTTAGGATTTTGAAAGCTAAATACTTTCCTAATGGGGATTTTAGAGATGCTCTATCTATGAGAGGTTCCCAATTTTGGAAGGCCCTTCATAAGATAAAAATCTTTTCAAAAGGGTTGTTTCTTACCATGTTGGGAATGGGGAGATTATTTCCTTTTGGAAGGATGCCTGGATAGACAATTGTCCTTTTTATATTAGGTTTGCTAGGCTGATCAATATCTATCTTGATCCTGATGCAAAAATAGTAGATTACCTAAAGGATGGGGTGTGTCACATTAAGTTTACTAGAAATTTTGGAAAGGAGGAAGTGGTTTTGTGGAGAGATTTGAAAGAAGTGCTGCAAGAGGTTGACCTAACTACTGACCAGGATAGAATGATTTGGTGTTTAGAAAAATCAGAGCAATATATTGTTAAGTCCCTTTACAGGAATATAGCTTTGGGGGGGGGGTCACTGATAAGAGAATGCATGATCTTTGGGCTAGCAAGCTACCTCTTAAAGTTAAAATTTTCCTTTGGTAGATTCATTTGAATAGATTATCGACTATGGATCAACTGGTTTTGAGGGATAGGAAAGGTGATAATAAACGCTAGCTTTGTGGGGGTGGTAGAGGATGCGAGCCATGTTTTCTTTCAATGTATTTTAGCAAGATTTGCATAGTCTTGTATTAGGGAGGTCTTTAAGTGGGAGAGAGCCCCCAAATCTTTGGACGATTTTCATATTTGTTGGCTAGATAATGGGGGTGATAACAATCATAATTATTGTTTATTCAGTTTTGCAGCTTTTGCTTAGACACTTTGGAAAATCAAAAATAAATGGGCCATCGAGAAGTCCTTTCCTAAGCATCCAACTGAACTTATATTCCAATTTGTATCATGTTTGCAGCTATGGAGCATCCTGACCTAAAAAGTTGATCAAACAAAGCTGGAGGGTTTGCTGAATGCAGTTGGAGAATGGATGAAGAAGTTATGCGCTTTAGATAGAATTTAGTTAGCAGTTTCATTTTGCTACCTTGCTACTTTGCTAGTCTATTCATTTGCTTTATTGGGGTGGATTTAAAATCTGATTTTGGATTTGTATTCCTGTGACTATGGTCATTGATTTCCTTTTGATGCTCATTGGATACTGGCAACCCCAGCTTTATTTTTTGTAATCGAACCAATGTATCATCTGTTATGAGCTTTGTATAAAGGCTAGGCTTTGCCTTGTTAAAACAAATGTTGTTAAACTTATCATAAAACTTGCCTAGTTGTCAGCTGTCACTGATGAAGACGTTTTTGTTAATAATCTCATCTTGTTTATACATTCAGAGACCAAGGTAGATCCTATTGTAAAGTACAATTTTCCATCTGATTACTTTTGCATCATGCTAATGGCATCTTTTAGTTCACGAAATGTTTTATTCATGATGTTTCCGCGCGCACGAACGCACTAAAAGCTTCTTTCACTTATGGCACATTACTTCGTGAAAAGTTTTATTCATGATGTTTCCACGCACACTATCCGTGTAATTTTAATCCATTTCCAAACCCGAATCCGGCACGTATCCATCCCGTGCCTGTATCCCGAATTCATATCTGTATCTGGCTTGCCCATATCCGGCTCTGAATCCGAGAAAAAATATGGGTTAGAATACGGGAAGAGCACTATCCGGCCCGTTTTCACCCCTACGGACTAGGGACAGTGCCTTGCCTCAGCATGGCCGAGCGAATGCCGTGCCTCCAAGGCACACGGTAGTGGATTAGCTGGCGTGGGAGATAAAAAAATGATGAAAAAAGTTGTTTGACACTATTTTAAATACTATTTGACACTTAAAAAAATTCTTTGATTTTTTTCTTGTTTTTTACCTCGCACCCGCAGCTTCAAATGTATTATCACATGTACCAGAAAAAAATTCACAAAGTTTTTCACATGAAATCACATCGTAGCATGACACGCAGCTTCAAACATAGGTGTCAACTGTCGTAATCATCACCCTTCACTGTCCTCGGTGGCTCGGTGAGTCGATAGACGGTGCATGTGAAATACTATTTGACGCCATAGCTGCGGGCAGTAGTACACCATCACCCGATGGCAATGGGTGCATGTGTGTACTCGCTGGTGTGATCACATGGCACCCTCCCCATGCTTGGTGTTGGATATGGTACATGTGATAATACATAGAAAATCAGGCATAAAAGAAAGCATGTGTTGGATTTGGTACATTCTTTGTTAATTTGAAAATCAGGCATAAGTCATAGAAAATAAGACATGCTTGGTGTTGGATTTAGTACATTCTTTTTTAATTTGTTAGTTTAATGTGGATAATATTTTTTAATGTTGTACTATACCATAGTCTAGATAAGCATATCTATGAACCAACCGAGGGAAATATTTAGCATGCAAATCATATAATACCATGACCATAGCCTTCGACTCGTGTGCGAATGTGCAAGAGTGAGATTGCGACGGCGATGCGAGCAAATAGGCGACAACCTAACCCTAGTAGCAAGAGCACTAGGCCACTACCGTCCATCGACTCACTAAGCCACCGAGGGTAGCGAAGGGTGGCGATGGCGATGATTGACACCCATGTTTGAAGCTGCATGTACTGTGTTGCGCCGTGATTTGACATGAAAAAATTTGTGGAAATTATTTCTGGTACATGTGATAATATATTTGAAACTACAAGTACGAGGTAAACAATAAGAAGAAAAAATCAAAGAAAAAATATTTTTAAAGTATTAAATAGTGTTTCAAATAGTGTGTCAAATAGTGTCAAAAAAATCATTTTGTAATCGATTTTTAACATCCTGCACCGGCTAATCCACTATCGTGCCTTGGAGGCACGACATTCCCTCGGCCGTGCCGTGGAGACACGACACTGTCCCTAGTCCGTGCCCTAGGGGCCTAGATTTCACACGTGGTGTGGGGGGCTGAGGGAGTCCGGCCCCTAGGGCACGGTGGAGGTTGAGTCCGCCCCCTGGGGATTGGACTTGGCTACGTGCCAGTTGCCGGTAGCTCCGTGGTGCTATTTTTTGCATTGACGTCGGGTAGGGGCCAAAATTGCTATTAGCGCCATCAACAGTGCCATATGAGCTAAAAACATAGTAGGAGAAAAAGATTTTTTTGCGTAAGGGTGACCTCTGTGTAAGGAACTGGGAGTAACACCCCCAAAATCCTCTTTGTATTCTGAACTAGTCTCATGATCAGTAGCTAGTTCACACAGTAAACAAAAATGGTAACATCCATAATTCGCAAAATTTTATTAATAATAAAAGTTTATAACCAGAAAGGTTTACAAGCCAACAATAAAAAAACACAGCGAAAGATGAAAAAGAAGCAATAGAGCCTTGTAAATCTATCATAGGCAATCGACTGGGGTAGTGGCCTAGTCGTTGAGATCTTCAGCAGTTGCAAAATCCTTCTCTTCTTAACAACATTTTATTAAGCAAGGGTGAGTACAAAAATGTACTCCGCAAGTTACACCCAATAACATAATTATAATGCATGTAAGGATATATCAAAGGAAGGCTTAAGTGGTTGAATTTGCATAAAGCAATGTTTTCTTTTTAAATATCTATACTAAGTTCCAAAGTAGTTATTCTATACTAAAATTCATTTTCTAAATTCTCAAGTTTTATAGTAAGATAACCTTCATACAAGAGTGGTGAATGATACCCTCCTATCACAAGGCAACCTGCCCAATTTTCCAATTGGATAAACTATCCAAAATCATTTGATAACATCTTTTGAAATCAAAACCAAATTCTAACTTTGAGTAGCTTTGCTTAGCATGTCTATGACCGTGGACATGCCTATTCAAATAGTTTTACATTCTGCAGAGCTTGTACAACTTTACCCACAAGAGATAATCATCTTATAATGTCTGTCTAACACACTTTGAAGGTGTGCGACTAAGTGATTATCACAAGACCATTACAATGCGTCATTCCAACGTAGTTATGCTCGCTAAGATTTTGCTTCCTTTGGATTGAACCATCCGCCGGACTTAAGCCCCTCTTGCGCCATGTGGGAATATATAAAAGTAGATCATTCTAACACCCACACAACCAGATAGCACAACCACAGTGAAATGCTGCAAATTATTTAGCCTAGTCCGTCCCACGCCAGATTTGTGGTAGTACAATGGGGCTTAGCAAGATGCGGCTCAAAGACTGGTCCTTAACTAACTTGTGCGACTTCCAATAAAACCCCGGTCTCGATCATAGAAATGAATCGATCCCGTGCATTAACTTGCACCATCCAAACATCCATTTCGCTCAAGTCTAAACCAACCTTTATTTTATTTTCCAAGTTAAATTATTTTCCAAATTTTCTATGATAAAAGTAATACCATAGCCTTATTTTAAATTATAATTGAATATTTGGCTAAATTCCCCAAATTGAATATTTTTGGTCTAAGTTTCGTCTAAGCATAAAGTTTTTCAACAAAAGCATCTTGTTAATACTATTATATTAACTAAAGTTTTATCTAGGATAACAAGGTGTGAGGGATTGATGTTTAAGAATTGTCAAATCCAAGATCAGTAAGTTAACCATCAATATTAGAATCATAATCTCCAAATCAATCTATTATGCTTGTTGATCCATCACTTCATTGTTTACATTATTCCACCAATAACTGCAGATCAACCAAATATTACTATTCAATTGACTCCACCAATCTCATCAATTCTCTATAATTCAACCAATGCACCTGAATTCCATTCATAACTTACTATAATAATCCAAATTCATTCTTTATTCATCACGCAAATCTGAACTCCCAACAATCACTAACAATACATTTATTTCCACTATTCTTTTGAAACTAATTTCTCTATTTAATCATATACAATATCCAATATAACCAAAATACCCAATTAATTCCACAAAGTTTACACATACTTCTTGATTCATCCAATCCACCAAAATCCAATAATACTATAGTTCTATAATCCAATATCTAACAATAATATATTCCTATAATTCGATATCCAACAACAATCTAATTCTATAATCCAATCTCCAACAATCCAATATCGAACAAAAATATACTTCCTTTAATCCAACCAAGATTTATTTCGATAATCCATCCAAGATGTATCTCTATAATCCAACCAAGATTTATTTCTATAATTGTTGGACCCAGATTTTATCAATCCAGAATCCGCTGTGATTCCACTGCACTATTCCCTAGATCAGTAGGTAGTGCTCACAGTTACATTACTAAACATCAAAAACATATCAAGCGAAAGCGGAAATATAATAGCGGACTTACTCATGGGCCGATCAGCCAAAATCATTAAAAAGCAACAGTGAAACGGAAAACTTTATACAGGTGGGACCCTCAGGACATGCCCATAGGCAGCCAACTGGGGTTCACAACCTAGTTCTTGGCCTCATCATCTTCCAGCTCTATTGACTCCTTTAGATGATAGCAAGGCTCGACTCTGTCCTTCTTACTAATGAATGATTGTAATTGAGCAAGAATGAGTACAAACATACTCAGCAAGTCACCACAACGAATGCAATAAAGTAGATGAAAGGCTATCAAGGGAGGCTTGAGGTTCCTTTACTTGTGAAAATGCCATCAGTTTGAAATACAATTATAGGAAATTCCTGAGACCCAACATTTTTACCAAATAAGATTTTATAAAGTTGTTTGAAAGAATGAAGTAATAATAGTAGTGGAGGTTACATCCACCTTTTACAGCGCATGGTTACCTCCACCTTTTACAACGCATGGTTACCTCCACGATATGCTAGTTTTGGGTTACATCTTCCCATTATCAACATTGGGTTACGTTCGCCTAGGAAAATCCAAAATCAGGGTGGCATCCACCCGATGAGTTTTCATCCCACCTACAAAGTGTTTAGAAATAGACAATAGCTCGAGCAAGTTCCCATGTCTGTCCCTGACCGTGGGTATGACTGTTCGAATAGTTTATACTCTGTAGAGACTGTACACTTTACCCATAAGAGATAATCATTTGATATGTACACACGTTTCCTTAGACATGTGAATCAAGAAGATTATCACAAGGTCTTTACAATGCATCCTCTAGTGTAAGTTACACTTGCTAAGGTTTCACCTGAGGGTAGTTACATATACCACACCCTTACATCAACCACACCCAGACCCCCTCTTGAGCCACGTGACGGCTTACACCAACAACACGACCCGTGTCCACGACGGCTTATACCAGTGACACGACTCGTAGGTCACTCCAATGGAGCAACTCGTACTGGTGGATACAAATTATTTAGCCAGATCGACACCATTATACAATGGTGGTTGCACTGTTTTACATTAGGAGATCATCACAGGATTAAGTCCTTAAAGTCATCTGGGCGGCTCATACCACATACCGCCAATTCTCGTGTTACGTCAACACCAACCATGATACCATCCACCTAGATGTGGTAACAACAAGTTATTATGGTTTTGAGAAGTATGAAACTAGGTTATCTCAAATACACCAGTCATTTACCCCCAATGACTGCCCAAAACAAAGTTCATGATTTTAAAGATGATGATTACGGCAATTAATGCCCTAGTACTTAAGCAAGACTAGCATGATGCTTAAGTACGACCTATAGCTAGTAAAGTTACCATTTAATATCTAGGGTGACAAGGATCAAATGATTCAAATGTCAAGGGATGGTATATTAATAATACTACAGTATCAGATCGGTATGTAACTACCTTACAATTTGATATACGTTTGCAAAATGAATTAAGCAAGCAATTTCATAGTTTAAAAGAATATAACTTTGCATAAAATGTAAGTTAAATATGATCAAAGTAATGTAACAGCCCAAATTTCAAATTTCAGTTGAAAATAAAGTTTAATGTTTTTGTGGTTTTTTCTGAAATTTTTAAAAGCTTTTACTTAATCAATTTGAAGCTAAACAAATTTATTTGCAAAATCGATTAACAAGTAATAGTTGGAAATATTTTATTCAAGTCCTAAATGACTCAGAGAATTTCTGTGAATTTTCTCAAAATTTTTGGACTTAATTTGCTATATTCTAAAGCCTAATTGAATTACCAGAATTAAATTAATTTGAAAACCAAAATAAAAACCTAAACAGTCCTTGGGCCGAAACCCTCTCCGGCCCGTTTCCCTCCCGCGCCCGCATAGCCCAGTTGGCCTAGCCTTCCCGCGCGCCGCCTCAACCCACGGCGACCGTCCGATCGCAATCGGACGCCCGAGACGCACCCTCCCCTTTCCTTCTTTCTCTACCGCCGATAGGTGGGACCGCCCGCTACAGCGCCTTCTTCCTCCTTCCTTTCTTCCCCGCGCGCTTTCCTTTTTCTCCCCGCACAGTCCGCCATGGACACGCCTTCAGAGCTTCCATATCCGCGCAAAACACCTGGAATCGCCGCGATTTGATGCGCAATAAAAACAGGGTCCAATCCCGCGTCCGTTCCGGCCTCTACCTTTCCTTACCCTGCCCAAAACTCCCCGATCACCGCCGGCATCCCCGCACGACCTTCGTGCGCCGCACGTCGATCTCTTGCCGCCCTCGCCCTATAAAAGGGGGCACCAGGACCGTCTCCCTCACCACACCTCAGAGCCACCACCCACAACCCCTCTCCCCGCTTGAAGCGCCCGGAATTCGAGTTTCTTCGCTGGCGACCACAAAGGCTTCGAGCTTCATTTGCGACGCCACCGAAGCTCCTCCGCCCTCATTGTCAACACCATCTTCATCGCCTCGTCGTCGCGAAGCCGGCGCTGCCACCCACCTCGCCAAAGGGCCTCGGGAACACCTTCGTCGCCATCGACCTCAAACCGCCGCCGCTCTTCAGCTCGCCGCCGGCCACCTCGTCACGCCCCGCCACCGCAAGGTAGTGCACTAGCACCAGCATCACACCAGCTTCATTTTGCGCACGACCATTTGGCTCGCCGCGGCGTAGAACGCCGGCGAGCCCGAGCCCTAACGTTGCCGCTCATCGAGCCGACGTGGCTTGGCCACGTCACGGCCAGGTCAGCGCCACCTCGACCAGCAGGCCTACGTGGTTGCCCCCGTGTCGGCCACATCAGCCGCGTCGGCGTCATCTTCCCGAGCCACAAGCCCGTGGGCTTAGTCCACATAGAACCATGTCTATGACACGTGGAGCCCACATGTCAGTGAATTATTTTAATTCTTTTAATTCTGGAAAATCTCTCGCTGGCATCAGCATTGCACAATAAATAGAATTTCCTTTAGAAAAATAATTCAAAAAATTCAATTAAATTGCAGATTTTGTTTAAAACTTCTAAAATTCATATCTTTTGCATCTGAACTCCAAATTGGGTGGTTCAAGTTGCAAAATTTGTCTAAAATCAATATATAGCTATTTAAACCAAAATATTCCAATTTGGAGTTATTTTGAGCTGATTTTTTGAATTTATTTGAATTTGGAGTTAATTTGTCGTATTTTCGCGTATAGACCTCGACGACTCCGGAGAGTTAGATCCTTCCGACGATTTAGAATTTCAAGAATTCAATGAAGGCAAGTTACACTATTGATCATATTATTCCCAGCATTTTAAAGTATTTAATTCCTGTGTTTAAATTACTATTGCATGCATATGTTTATATAAATGTTTGAATGTCCTGTTTTCGTATATAGTTATTCCAACTTCCATGGTATGGCCAACTTGATTATTGAATACGAATACCTCGACACCCTTAGGTGAAATTTGTCATATGCTTAGCCATGCTTAGATTATATTTGGAAATTTGGGAAGGCTTAGCCAAATCATTTACAATTTGATTCTGTGGTATTGTTATACCACAAAAGCTTATAAAGAGGTTTTTACTCTAAATAAAATAAAATGGGTTTGGACTTGAGCGGGGTGGATGGATGGTGGGTGCAGGTTCATGCACGGGCCTAATCTGGTTAGGATTAAGGCCCATGGGTTTATTTAAATGGAAAGTCGCCCAAGACAGTTAAGGACCGGTCTTTGAGCGTATTTTGCTACGCCTTACCATACCACCACATGTCTTGTATGGGCAGGATTTGGCTAAATAATTTGTGGTGTTTTAGTGTTATT
Organism: Ampelocalamus luodianensis; assembly: GCA_036346255.1. Lineage (NCBI taxonomy): Eukaryota > Viridiplantae > Streptophyta > Magnoliopsida > Poales > Poaceae > Ampelocalamus > Ampelocalamus luodianensis. The sequence continues at coordinate 23,575,002 of CM070638.1, read as the reverse complement.
TGTGCTATGTTGTATGTGTGGGTGTTGGTTAGATATTAGTCCCACCTGGCGCAAGAGGGGGCTTCCGGATGATGGTTAGTCCAATGGTAGCGAAACCTTAGCGGGCATAAATACACTAAGACACTGCTTTGTAACGGCCTCATGATAATTGCTTAGTCACACGCCTTCGGAAGCGTGCTTTGGCTGACATTAAAAGCATATTATCTCGTGTGGGTAAAGCTGTACAGACTCTGCAGAGTAGAAACTATTCGAATAGCCGCGTCTGCGGTCATGGACATGCTAGCAAAGCCACTCTAAGTTAGACTTATTTTTGGTTTATAAAATGATTTCAACATATGATTTTAGGATGGATAATCCTATGGTAAAATTGGGCGGTTAGCCAAGTGATAGGAGGGTATCCTTCACCATTTATTTAATGGAGGTTATCCACTATTCATTGTCATTTCAATCACTGATTTCAGTTATAATATTAAAACTAGCCTTAGAAAATTATTAATGGTATTTAATATGAAAATGCTATTTATGCAAAACAACCCTACCATTATCCTTTGTTTACCTTATGCATGCATTAACTTTCAATATTGGGTGTAACTTGCAAGCACGGAAGTTGTGCTTACTCTTGCTGAATAATCTTTATTCAGGAGAAGACATCTATCAGGACGGTGAGGATCCTGACGACTAGGCTACGCCCCCAGACGATTGCATGTGGCAAGTCGTGTGGTCTACTACTACCTTGTTTCCGCTGTGTTATTTCTTTTCCTTTTGGCCTCAGGCCCATTTGTAATAAAACTCTGAGTTATTATTAATAAAGTGCATGATATGATTTTGCTATCACTTTTGTTTGACTATGTACATTAGAAATCCTGGACTAGTGTATAAACACAGAGAATTCGGGATCCTTCGCTCCCGGGTTCGACAAGTAATGACTTGCGTCGCTCAATTTTGTCACAGCCCCAACAATTAAAAAGGATTAATGAGTATTCCATTAGCATGCATTATTGATTTCAAAACATTTCCATAATATATTGTACTTGGAAAATCTAATTTGAGGTGAACATACCCATCAAAATTCGCATTTCACTTCAAATCAGTGATAAAAAGTTGTGATCATAATCTAAAACCAATTTAATTAAATACCAAATTAGTTTTCATGAATAAATATAATTTTTCCAAAATTTTTGGAACTAGGTTGAACCAAATGGAAATTCAAACCATCTTAAAAGACATACATTAAGTTTGAATTTAAATATCACAAAATACATTATGAATAATAGGGTTTCATAATTTTTATGGGAACTATATCTTCCCAGGAACCCCCACAAATTATTTCATGATTTTTGGGAATTTATTTCTAATTATAAACCCCGGTCAAAGTTGCTAGACAGTTTTTAAATCTCAGTCAAACTTGAAAAACCTAAACTCCAACTACTGTTCCTCCGACCGAGCCCGAAGCCGCGCGGTCGAGCCCAATCAACTAAACACACCTCACGTGAGCCGTCCGATGGGAACTCAGCGGCTGAGATTGCATACCCCTTCGCCCCCGCGCCACTTAACCTCTTTAAACCTCAACCTTCCGATCGAGATCTAGCGGCCGCTATTGGACCACGTCCTCCCTCCTACGCTGAGAACGGAGAGCGCGACGTGGGCCCGAGCGTCGCCCGTCTTCCTCGTCGCGTCGCTCGAACACAGGCGCCACGCGCCGCGCCGCTCGCTGCCCGCCGCGGGCAGCTCCGTTAGTGCCGTGTCTTGCCGCGCATGCAACCACTCCTGGAGCTCCTCCGCTTCACGCCGCCTCCATCTCCGTCAAAACCCGGGCTTATTACCCCTTCGAGTGCCTCACTTTCCACCATCTTTCCTCTTGGGTCTGAGGAAAGAGAAGCCCTCCTCCGCTCATCCCTCCGGTAAGCTCCGACCGGGTGATCTCTCTCATCCCTTCGTTCCTCGCCATTTCCATTTCTGCTGAGCTCATCCTTTGTCGTTGCTTGAAAATCCCAGGGTACCATCGTGTCCTCGCCGGCTCTGGAGCGCGGTCCGAAACGCTCTATCGTGCCACTTGTGCCTCCGGTGAGGTTTGACCCCTTGTTTGCGAGTCACGTAGTGCCTTAGGACATAATCTTGTTCTCCCCTAAACTCATTTCACCGATGCTTGACAGATCACCGGAATTGGACCTTGCCCCTATTTTCGGCCATTAGCACTATTCACCGTCGCCCTGTCATCTTGGTGAGCCATTCCTCAATTCCTTGCTTGGTGACCGTCTCCTGACCTCACTCAAGCTTTTTCAAACGGTAACTTTAGTGCTCCTTGAGCAGATGGTCCCCTCCTCGTGAGCCTTGCCGCCGCCGTCACCATTGCCGGGGCCAGCTCAACGCCAAGCTCCCTCGGCCTCTCCATCCGTCTGGTAAGGTTCCCTGGACCTTGTAGATGTTTTTGCGCACGCTATTTTGCTCAATGCGTCGCCGAGTCGCTTTATCCTCTTGTGCTGTGGGCATGCCGCCGCTCGCCGTCGGCTAGCCGCCGGTGCAGGCCGCTCCAGCCGTCGTCGTCACCACCGTTAGGTGCGCATGGTTCCCAGCTTTCTGTTCCAACCTTTAGTTCGCGCCGGCGAGTCCCACAGCGCCGGCGAGCCGCCAGGCCATTTTCCGGCCAAACGCGCGAGCGCGTGGCAGTCTCCGACCGATCATCGAGCGTGGGGTTAGAGCAAATCTGTGTCCTTAAGTGCTAATGATTGGGTTAAGCTATTAAATGATGCCTTAAATTGTTAATGTGACTATTACACGTGGGACCAGGAACGGAAATCAGAAAGTTTAATTGCAACGCAATGGAGTGATTGACATGCGGGCCCCGCCCCTAAGTGCCAGTTCACTGAGCCTTGGCCACGTGAACTAGGTGCATGGACCTAGTCACTGACTTCGGGCCCCACGTGTCAGTTCGTTTAATTCCTTAGTATAAATGAAAACCGACGCTATTCACTGACCCCACCCGTCAATGGCTGTGGCTAGGTTAGCACTCGGTAGGAAAAGTAATCAGTACTTTATGAAATTCGAAATCTGTTATTTTGCACACTGAAAAATATGTATAACTTCTAAAATGCATAACTAAATCATTTTAACTCCTAATCGCATGAAACCACTTCTGGAAATTTTCACTTTTAGTAAAATTTATATTAAAATTTGTTTCAAACATGTATCTGTAGCAGAGAGTATTAATTGGAGATTAATCCATTAAAACCATTATTGTTGCGATAGGAAAAGGACTGATAGCTTCAAAAATGCATAAGTAATTATTGGAAACTCCAAAAACAGTGAGACCACTTTTGATAATTTTCATTTTCAGTGAACTTAATTCTAAAAATGGTCTCCATGTTACCTCTATCACAGAAACTATTTTGGGAGAATGTAATCTTTAATTCCATTATTGTTATACTATAAAAGGCTGATAACTTTGAAAATACATAACTAAATCATAAAAACTCCAATTGGAGCAAACTCAACTGTTTTGAACTTGTGATAATATTTCCCATTTATTCATGTAACCCTTGTAATCACCACTGCTCCACAAAAATTTCACTCCATAATTAAGTTGCTTAAGTAAAGGCATATTGAAACCTGAAATTCAAAATAGCATTACTTCGAATTCATAACTCCAAATGGAATAATTCTTTTACCTAAATCCATCTAAAATCATGACCTAACTACTGTAGAAAGATCATGCATTTTTGAGCATTTTGGTTTTTGAGTTGTTTTCTCGGTATTTATTGGATGTTATGATTATATAGATCCCGAGCATATTGATATCGACACTTACGCTACTGAGAGCGAGCAGCTACTGTACCAGCAAGGCAAGCATCATTTGAACTTTCTTTTGCATTATATTTGATCCCAGTTTTGGTTAAGATAGTGCAATGATAATTGCTTGCATGCTATTTTGATTATGTCAATATTTTTGTGATGTGTAGTTTAGTTATGTCCTATGCTTGAGGTTAATCTTGAATTATGCCAACTCCTATATGCTTAAGATAGGATGTGTGAATTATGGGTTGTAGAATTGCTTAGCCATGCAAGTCTAGATACGGTAGTTCGATCGTCAGAATAACCTGGCGGTTTTGGGATAAACACAACTCTCATTTTATGATTTATACTTTAGATCTTGTAGCTGTTTTATGAGTTACTTTTTATCATTTTTAAATGAGCTTTTGGTCTGGACAAGTGTTGGTTAGTGATGGTGCTTTGTGCACGAGCATTGGGTAAGTGGAAGGACTTGTCTGGACAATTGAGGACCGAACTTTGTAACGTCGTTAATTCAAGTACACTCGTCTTTGCCACACGCGGGTTGGGAGCCGTATGGTTAAGTAGGGGAGGGTTTTATTGTGTTAAGTCCTTGGTGGTGTAAGGGCATAGCGACCGTGAAATCCTATGTTCTTTAGGAGCCGATGTAATCCTTTATAGTGTGCAAGGGAGCGCCAATTCTTTTGTTTTGATTGCATCGGTATTTCCGATATAACTTGTGAGCCCCCTAGCAAGTGCTATCGACGCTTGTACTAGGCAAGGAACCATCTCACAAGGGGACTTAGCTCAATAGGGCTTTCTTCTTGAAAATGATCGTATCTTGATTTACCGGCCAGGCATACCATAGGAAGTATGCTATTTTGGAGGCATCCGGAGGCTTACGGGCTAATCAAGTCGTGTGGGTAAGTAGTACACCCCTGCAGGTATCAATCTATTCGAATAGCCGTGTCCACGGTTATGGACAACCGCTTGAGTTCGGGAGTTACTATTGTTAGACTTTTAATTAAAATTGTGGTTGAACTTGGGATTCGTTATGAACGGTTTGTTCATGTGTTTAGTACATCAAAGTGGGCTGCCACTTTGGTCTTTGTATGATTCAATTGTTTATTATTGAAATGCTTTACTATATGCTTTACTTCTACTTCAAATCTGATTTTAAATGGGCACATGAAAAACTAGTATGTGTAGGATGTTAATTGTTGCGTCCCTTTCGCAAAACTAAACCAATATGAGCCATCCTTTGAATGACCCTTATGCATAACTATTTTTATTTGTGTAAGACTTGCGAGTACACTTGTACTCAGCCAGATGTTTGCTGGCCTTTTCAAGTGAGGAAGAGTATGAGTATGACGATCTCGTTAGTGTGGACTTGGGTGACACTAACGAGTAGTGTGCTACCATTTAACCCCCAGTCGGTTGCCGATGGGTGATGGGCATACCACTGCTGGTCTTTTGCTTTATCTATTTACTTCCGCTGCTACTTGATACTTTACTTGAATTTGGCCGGTCGGCCGTTTGTAATAAGCTGTAGACCTTAACTATTATGCAGTATGTCTTTTTAATCTCTGGTTGTATGCGTTGTATGGATGTAATCAACGTTGGATGAGGGTATGATTATATTGGTCGTTGATCTTGGGAGCCAATATAAGTCATACTCGTTGTTGATGAATTCCCATTTAACTCACTAAGTGTAGTGCTTGGATCGAAGAGAATCGACAATCATGTAGCTCGCAGCGAGCAAGCACAGCGCATGATCGTTGAGGCTCTAGTATTCGGCTAAGCCTTTCACTTGGATAGAGTTAAATTGGAATTCATTTACCGAAGACCCGTGATTATGTCCCTAAGGCCTTGTCTAATCTCGGTCTTATGGAGATAATTACCGGGGTCCCCACAAATTTAGCGCGGCCTTGATCTTACTCAAAGCCTTCTTAGTTAGTGGTCCTGAATTCTTGGTCTTCGTCTTTACCCGAATCTTGATCCCACTCGAGTCATCATTTCTTCAGGACTCCAACTTCTAGTTACGCGATAAATGATCAAAAATACAAATAAATCCAAAGAGCTTCAAAAGTCCAAATAAATTCAATTGAGCTTACTTTAGTTTTGTGATGATCGAGAATATGAGAGAAGATTTAGCAAATGTGGGATTTTTGACAAAGCCAAACAATATTTGAGCAAAGGGGAAATGATGTAGAAACTCTGTCGGGAAGGAAAACAAGGAAGGATCAAAGTCGAAGGAACATTTATAGGAATATTCCACTTTGGATTGGAAGATGACAAGATATCACCGATCGGGGAAAGTCATGGCTTGGTCTTGAATTCAAGAGCTTCCTTAATTATTGGATATTTATTAAGGAAGTTCCATGAGTTGGGTTAGACTTATGATAGATATGAAAGAACACTTGGCATTATTTGATGAGCGTTAACATTAGATATTAGGGTGTTAGTTCGTCATGCGAAGAGTAAGATTTTAATTTGTCGAGTTAAACTTGGAGTCCATATATTACTGGAGTTCCCTCTTAAGGTTGTGCCTCGAATTATTGATACATTAATTATTCTTAATTACCACTAGTGATTTTAATCCAGAGATAAAGATAGAGCGGCTGTTATTTGGGCAAGATTATTTTTTTAGCAAGACTTCAAACTTAAGTTTGCATTTTAAATTAGATGTCAAAGGCATATTAGTTAATTACCTTACCTTTAATTTATTTACCTTTAATTTATTTGTCTCTTACACAAGGTTGTATATACATAAATACATACATGCATGCATACACACACACACACACACACACACACACACACACATATATATATATATATATATATATATATATCAATATGTTATGTTTGAGATAAAGATTAAAGACTTAAAATTCACATGATTTCCCTTGATTATTAAATCACCATTTTAAAAGTCTTCATGATTTTTGGGGTATGGAGATGTTATTAGTTATCTTTGCTGGGCTTATTTTTACGCTAATTATTTTTAATTATCAATGGTAATTGTAGATCTGGGGTTAAAGATAAGATAGTTATTATTTGGACCACAAAATATTTTGATAGGGCCTGCAATTAATATTCGAGTTTCTAGAGCAAGAATTGAGAGCATCATAATTATCCTTAAATAGCTTCAAATTCCATTTCCCGTAATTTGTAATTTAAGTTCTTACATCTCACAGTTTTAAACATAAGTGGATAATTATTTAGATTAATTGTATCAATTAAATAATCACTATTTACAGAGGGTTGATAATTGAAAGTGTATCAAAAGAGGTTTGCATGAATCTCCAATTGAAAGATGAATTTGATAAACTGACTACCTCTATTTGACTCCTAAAGGAAGTGGGCCCACATGGTCATTGAGAGAGAGAGAGAGAGAGAGAGAGAGAGAGAGAGAGAGAGGCGCACAGGAGAAACAGAGCAGCTCAGCCGACAGGGAACCAAGGGGAGAGGCACACGGCGGCAGGCTTGCCGACGGCGAGTGGCGGTCGGAGAGGCGGCAGGGACCAAAAAAATGGGTTGCGAGGGAGGGTGAGAGGCCAAGGGAGGTGGCATTGTGGCTGGGGCGGTGCCGAGGAGGAGCTGGCGGTGGTTGGAGCGGCCGGCTGCACTAGCAGAACGGAGACGACGGCAGCTGGAGGGAGGGGATAGGAAAAGGAGGCGAGCACGGGCACGAGTGAGGTACAAGGAAGCTTATTGTACGGTCCATGGAGGTGGAGGAGCTCCGGAGCGGGCCGACCACGTGAGGCTGGGGCGGCGCAGGGAGGCTGACGGTGGTGGCGGCCTATGGAGGAAAGGAGCTTCAGCCGAAGGTTAGGAAAGGATGAGAACGGCGAGGTGAAGCTCCAGCTAGGAGGAATTGACTCGAGGGGCATCGAGGAGGAGATGGCAGCGGAGGAGGTTCAATTCGGCAGGAATCGAGGAAGAATGACGTTCCGGCGAGCTCCGCTCATGGATTTCCAATTAATTCGGAGGGGAAGGAGAGGATACTCAGGAACACATTTTGACGCGAGCGGATTGGAGATAGCTCCGCTGTGGTGGCCGGCACGGTAGGGAAGGCGGTAGTGGCTGGCGCACTACTTGGGTGGAAGGAGGAGCAATGGGGGAGGGAGGCAAGGTGTGCTCGGCTTTTATAGTCGTAGGGAGGAGGATGGAGTCATTGGAGGGCGCCATGATGGCCACGCAGTGCGGAGGGAGCGGACGGTGTCGCCAGCACACGCTGCGGGGCCGGGTGACACAGTGCAAGGGTCGGGTTGAGATGCTGGCCAGCGCGTGGGATCGTCGGGGCCGGGTTCTGTTGGGAGGCCAAACAGAGGAAGGAGGGAAGAAGAAGGAAGAGAGAGGGAAAAGGAGTGGGGCCCGAGTGGAAGTGAAAGAGGGAAAAGAATGCCCACAAGATTTGGATTATTGAATTCTATTTCAAATTCCCATTTGAGATTTGAATTCAAATTCCAATTTGAACTCTCGGCTCCAATAACTTGGATGCAAAATTTGATATACCAACATTTTTGCTCTTCATTTAATTTATTTTCGGATATTGACTTTTGGTTTGGAAATCCAATTTCCAATTATGCTCAAGTTAGTTTTCTAATTATTTTGGCTCTTGATTTCCTAGATCCATTTTTATCACATGAATTGTTTGGCAAAGACCAAAAACAAAATTCTCCAATAAACACCGAAAATTTGAATAGCAACAAAAAACAATAAAAGATTTAAATTTCTTTCAATTTCAACAATTCCCATCTTTGGGATGTTACAAATCCTACCCTCCTTAAAATGAATCTCAACCCTGAGATTCTGGTAGAATAGAAGGAAGGAGGTGGGGCTAAAACTGGCCAGCAATAGGTTCTAGGGTTTTGCTTGGTACATTGTCCTTTCTTTGGAGCAGTTGGAAGAGAGAATCTACACAAAGTGGGTTAAGACTTGGAGAGGAAGGAAAACAAAGAGAAACTGTGCTCTTCCAGGTAGGTCGGAGTTGTCTTCACTTCACCGTTGAGTGCTTGTTGCTTATTTCTTCCAGGTGCTTGTTGTTCATTATTGCTGTCTTCAAAGCATCGAAAGGTTGGATAGTAATCATTCATCATTGAGGTATCCTGACACTTCTATGTAGTCTAGTTACCTTTCTTAAAATGAAAGGTGCTCGATACTAGTTGTCTTTGCCAACTCCATCCATGACGAGTCTCACAACGGCTTAGAAACTTGTCCATTGCTACTCGGTTGCCTTGGTCAGCAACAGGCGCAAGGAGTAGTATTTGGGGCAGTGATATTGTCCTTCATAGAGAGAGAATGTAACTTTACTCATCAGGCATTCGCCTAGCTAGTGGTTCTCATCGCAGTTGGGGCAGTTTATGCAACATTGGTCTGGCTAATGTCCTTTTTCTCCCCAACGTGTGCATGCTACTTGGTTCATAGGGCAGTCTTCTGATTGATGGTGTTCCTTACAGCATGGACAGTAGGGGATTGGGCACGTGTAGCAATAGTGTCCAGTTTGCCCATATGTGAAGCACACTCCTCTTTCAACTTGTATTGGAGGACATAATTGGGCGACATGTCCTATATTGCCACATTCAAAGCATATAGCATTTGGCAGAGCTTCCAGGTCTGGTAGTAGAACTTCGGTAGGCACATCTTGCTCCTTGCTGGGGCTCTTGGTAAGTTCTTCTTTGCCGAGGCTGAGGTTGGTGGCGATGGCATTCCTTGCGGGTTCTTCAAGATTCCATTAGGGACATCTGTTCACATAGTGTCCTATGTTGCCACAACAGAAGCATTTGGTTTCCTTGGCTTGATTCTTATGGGGCATCTACTGGCGTAGTGTTCGATAACTCCACAATAGAAGCAAGTGGTAGCCTTTTGGGGTCCTCCCGGTGTAGTGGCATGGTTGTCTTCAATGCGACGGCTTCTCCTAGGTAATCCTTGCGGAGTGGGGTTAGGCGAAAGCTTGTACGGATGGTAGAAGCTATGGCGAGTAGAAACTACTGGCCCCTTCTTCTTACTTCTATTAGGGATAGTCGTCTTGTCTCTGGCATCGTGTCTACTTGACGAAGACTTGATCAGCGGGTCTATTGGGAGGTGAAGGGGGAAGGAAAGTGAGACAAGGACTCGAGTCTTGATCCTTGTGCATGTTGGGGCTTCCCAGTAGTTGTCTTCTTGAGGACGTTGTTTCCCCAAATATTGAGGTCTTCACTTGTTCTTGATTGTCTTAGATTTGGCTTTCCGTCACTTCACATCTGTAGATTTGATGGGGTTCTCAGCAAAAAGAGTGAGGGGAAATAGCATGAAATATGGGAACAACCGCGGGGATAAGGCAATCTAAACCCATTCTAAAATTTTAAATAACACACCCAGGTAGTTGGGTGGCACACAAATCACATGGTTTAAAGAAAGAAATAAGCTTTTCCCATAGCTGCGAAATATAATGCCCGAGGGCAAAAAGGCAGCGCACAAGGTCCAACTGAAAACATGCAACAATACGACGTCTATCGGGTTGACACACATAAGCGGGTGTAGGGTTCCGCACATGAAGCCTGAAACGAGTCAACCTTATCTTTACGAACATCTTTGACGTCCCTAAACTTAAGTTTTGAAGTAAGGGAAAGGAAGGACATATAAATTTCCTTTTCCTATCAAAAGTAGAGAAGGAAGAGCGTCAAGAAGTGCTTTGGTAGTACTACTCATGCTTCTTACTTTTGCTACTATTTTTGGAAATAGGGCTTCTCGGAAAATGTTTTTCGAATAATGGTTTTGAAATACTAATGTTGGAAGCATTTTGCTTTTTTGTTTTGTTTTTTTTTCAAAATAAAGTCCCACCAATAATTTGTAAAGGGGATGGATCTCCGAGTTTTGGTTTTGAAAGCAAGTTCTTGGGAACGAGTTTGGATTTTAAAATACTGGGGCTAAGTTTTAGGGGTAACTTTGAAATCAAGTTTCTTTGCAAAAGACACACACACACACACACATATAATAGAGCTTTATGGCAATAAGGATCTTCCCAAAGGCGTTTTGAAACACGGAATTTTGGAACATCTGTTTTTAAAAGAGAGTTCCCTCGATAGCTTTGCGAAGAAAAAGGATTTCAAAATCTTGGTTTGAAAAAAAGTTTTTTTTTTGTAAACCGTTTGGTAAGTGAACTTCCATCACCTCTTTTTTTTTCTTTAGCCCAAAATAGGTTTTCAAGATGCCTGCAAAGAGGGGTTTACAGAAGTCCTAGAAATTTGTCATTTTGAATCTCGGGATGAGAGAGTTTATTTTTTAAAAAAAAGTTTGCTAAGGCAAGGTATAGATCTAGGAGGGATAAGAAGGAGCCATAATACTTATATTTTGCAAATAGATTTTTGAAGAAATAATTCTAGTCACGAAACTAACGGCCATGCTAGCTGAGGTCACGACCTACAGTCAATATGATCTGTAGGTAGTGCTTACAGTTACATTACTAAATATAAAAAACATATCAAGTGGAAGTGTAAATATAATAGCGGACTTACTCATGGGCTGATCAGGCCAAAATCATTAAAAAGCAGTAGTGGAAATGGAAAACTTCATACAGGTGAGACCCTTAGGACACGCCCACAGGCAGCCAACTGGGGTTCACAGCCTAGTTCTTGGCCTCATCATCTTCTAGCTCTGTCGACTCGTTTAGATGACAACAGGGCTCAACTCTGTCCTTCTTACTAATTGAATGATTATAACTGAGTAAGAATGAGTACAAACGTACTCGGCAAGCCACCACACAGAATGCAATAATAATAGATGCAAGGCTGTCAAGGGAGGCTTGAGGAAATTCAAACAAAATTCAAATAAACTCCAAATTTAATAATTTCAGTATAGATAGCTAGATTTTGATTTTAGATGAATTTAGAATTTAGAATCGTCGAAATCGGAGTTCGTACGAAGGAGAACGAACGTCTGGAAGTTTGAAAATCACATGAAATGATGAAATAGGAAATTTGGAATTTATGGAATTGTTTCTCTAAAGGAAAAACAATTACTGCGTTAGCACAACGTCAGCGGAGAAATTAGAATTCGATGGAATTATTTTCTTAGGAAAAAGAGAGAGAAACCATGTGGGCTTTACTGGGCTGCCACATGGGCAGTGGAGATGATATGGCGCTCGGGTGGCGTCCAGGTGGAGGTGGCGAGAGGGGATCGAGGGGATCCGACGAATGGCAGCGTTCCGGCGGCCAGCGGGGGCACTAACATGGAGAGGAGAGGATGGGGAGCTCAGCGCTCACCTTATCGGCGCTAGGGCGCAAGGGGAATGTCGGCGGCGAAGAGCTTCGGCTCGGCGGTGGCGCAGTGGTTATGGCGGGATTCCGGCTAGAGAGAGCGAGCACTGTGTAGAACACGGTGAGGTGGTGCCGGTGGCGTGGATGGTGTCGCCGAAGCATCCTCGAGGCGGCGGATTTGACGGTGGAAGGAGCTTCGGCCGCAGAGGTTCAAATGCAAAATGCGGAGAGGAGAGTACGAAACAGAGACCAAGATTTGGGGGATGAGATGAGGGAGAAAAGAGGCATTTATGATGTACTTTTGTTATACCATGATGTGGATATAAATTGGCATCAGTTCAAGGCTCGTAGAGTTTAGCCTAAGGCGCGGTGGATTCATGGGAGTTATTGGCTAAAATGACACTGTTGCGTGACGAAATAGCAAAAATAGTTCTCCACAAACGAATTGGCAAAAATAGCACTATGGATGTGCCGGCAGGTAACATGTGCCCCCGGCCGCGTCCCCACCGCCTGTATCTAGCCTATCAGGTGAATAGTGCTGATGAATAGTGTTGGCTTGCAAAAATCACTGTTTCACAAGGTTGGGCACGGCAGGGGATACACGTCGCATGTCGTGCGCGATGCCATTTATATCAATTCACTCGCGGAGAGCTATTTTCACTATTTCGTTTTGCAACTGTGCCAAATGAGCCAAAAACTAGATTCCTGGCTCCTTCCCAAGGCCAGGTTTCCAAGACGTAGCTTAGCTAGGCATACGTATACATGTTCTTTTTGTTTGTTGTCTCTGGCCAGCAACAATAATCCAGCGTTTACCTTCCCAGACAATCCAAACAAAAGTATTAATCGGCATCAAACGTACGAACAGCAACCTGTACACGTAATACAAAAATGCCATGTAGTTCTCTATATATATATATATATATTGTACTCGCCTCGATCGGTTGGTGAACACATGTACATGGGTGTATGTGCACTTTGGTTCACACACTCAAGCCGCACTAGTTTATACTAGCAAACATATAATAAAGTGGATTATTTAAAAAATCGTATCGACATGTGCAAACAAATAGGAAGTATTTTGCAGCACGTCGACAGAAAGTTGCACCAGAATCATCCTAAAGCTGCAGTCGCATAAGGTCTCCCTTGGCTCTCTGAACTTCAAAACTTTCATGGTGCAGTCTCTGAACTTGAACATTGTGTCGCTTAGATAATTATAAGTGAATTTTGGTATGTCTTTACAACTTAAATGGCTACTTATCAAATACTTATTTGATTTTTACACAAACCAGGCGGTGACAACCCGAAAACCTGCCAAATTCGAATCTTGAGTTTAAATTTGATAATTAAAAATATCCGGTACAAAACCGGTTACCCATACCCCATACCGGCTAGTTCCGGTACGGTATTTTTTTTTTTTTTTCTGTAACCAGTTTTCGAATCAATCCTTGATCAACGCTGTGTAAGCTTATTGACTGAAGTGGCACATATAGGTCATGCTTAGAGCAGATATAGGTCATGCTTAGAGACCTACAAAGATGATTTCGATTTCGAAGTGATTTAGAGACCAAAGTGATCGATGTAACTGCTGAAGATGCAATTTTATATTTCACTGACGAGCGGGCTCCACCGACGGGTATACAAGATAAAAGAGCTGTCTATCAGGGATATGCTATGACCATATCTAAAAATCTTTGGTACACATAGCACTTTCTACTATAATAAACAGACAAGCAAATAGTCGCCTTTCTATATGCACATATGGTAATCTATCCATTGTACTGCCATGTGGTTTAGATTTTGACCGATAGTAGTTGTGGTTTATTAAAAATCTAAAGGTCATAATTTGAAAACGTGCAATTTCTTTGTTTCTTTTGTTTATTTCCTCAGATCGAGGTCATAATTTTTCTTGTTTTTTTCCTTTACGGGGAGAAAAGAGCAATCATTTACATCACTCACATGGCTAGGTTTTTGGAGCTTGCGAGAAGCTACGAGCCGTCTCAAATGGGCAAAATTTGTTTTGCTTGATCCAACAAAGGAGACTGGTACAAATAAAACTCTACTCTCTATTCAATAAAAATATTTTTACCAAAAATTAGTAGAAATACTACAGTTAGGATTTAGCCGTACGTGGTTGTGGGGGGTAACCGGGTAATTCTACCCATTTTGCAATTCAGTATAAGAAATTTGATTGCATTCATGACTGAAAGGGGTGTTTAGATGGAGCATTGAGCTCGTGTGCAATGGATTGCAATCCAACAATAGGGGAATAATGTGCTGATGTGGCTAATGTTCATATAGAGCTCTATATAAAGATATGAGTAGATTTCGCTAAACTACACATATTTTTGCCAAAACTATTAGAAACTACAATTCACATAACAATGCATATTTTGAGCGTTGATTAGTGGGTTCCACATGTCAATTTACACTAAAAGGTGGGTCCCACTATCAAATCCCGTGGCATATAGCGAGAATCGACAGATGTTGGGTTCATTGAAACACCATGCAAAGGTAGAATTTTTTATTTAATATTTATTTAATATTATTTTAAAGTTAAACCCTCGTTAACTTTATTTCCAATTCTGATCTCTTTAGTCACACTATTACTTGTGGTATGACCAAACTGTTCTGTCACACCACCTATCTCAGCGTCGATAAAGCTGCCACACAAACCCTCGTCCGCACACCGTGTCGGCGTAGAGGTCATGCGTGGCATTTGTCATGCCCTAATTAATGGCGTGACAAGCCCGCCTGCCACGCCATATCGCATGGCGTGATAGTAGCGACTTAGGCGCCGCCGCCCACCCAATTCTTCATTTTCCTCGAACTCCTCGTTCTTCCTCCCAAGCCTCCTCTGTCCTCCCCAAATCCCTTCTTGATGTGAGTGTTGGCCCGATCTTCCGAAAGGTACTGATACGTCGATTGTGGAGAACACGACGTTGATGATCCAAAAGCTCCAACCGAAACAGGCCGAATCCCTCGCAATCACTACACCACTGCTCCGTTGGTTATCAACCGTGCCGAACACGATTGACCTCGCTAAGAAGGCTATCTCCTGCAAGCGAATCGAGAACACAAGCAAGAGAGTAGAAGATGCAATCTGTATTGCGAATAATAAGAGATCACAGAGTAGGGTTCCTCAAACCGAACAAACGGCGAAACTGTAAAGTGGCAGAATAATCTAAGAAAAATCCAAATTAGAACTAAAGGGCGACGACTCCTATATGAGGAGGGCGACTAGGAGGTGGAAACCCTAGGCGAGGTACTGTTCATGCGGTCATGTTACTGTTCACATGAACAGTACAGGCCCCCGGGGTGGCTGTTTCACATATGGGCCATATCGGCCAAGTCAACCCATAGAACTCAGATACAAGCCTTGTAGGCTAAAGAAAATGTGACGCAGCACCAAGTAAAGGGTGACCGAAGCTCCTTAAGTTGGAGGCCACAAATTCTTTATCTCCTTTGGCCATTGTTATTGCCTTCTCCTTTCTTAATGCATATCATCAACTTCTTGCTGTCCCGTCCTAGATTCCTAAGCACAAGCAAATCATCTCCATTAGGCAACATCATAGAGTTCTTAAATAATAAACTCATCCCTAGAAACGAATTTACCTGATAATTGAGTTGACGAGCACATGCCCGAGTAATTGGACCTTGCATATCATTCATGGCAGTAGCAAGAGGAGTGTTCATATCAGTAGAAGTGATGTCCTCATCATCCTCCCCTTCTTGAATTGGAGTCGTCCTCGACTCAAGCTCATCCTCCGTGTCGAAGAATGGTCGCAGATCTGCAATGTTCAAGGTGGGGCTAACCCCAAAATCTATAGGCAAGTCTATCTTATATGCATTATCATTAATACGTTCAAGCGCTTTAAAAGGACTATCTGCACGAGGCATGAGTTTAGACTTTCTCAATTAAGGGAATCACTCTTTTCGCAAGTGTAACCAGACAAGATCACCAGGTTCAAAAGTAACATGCTTGCGTTCCTGACTACCAGCAACTTTATATTTAGCATTCAAAAGCTCAATGTTCTCTTTAGTTGTCTCATGCATCTTAAGTATCAAATCAGCACGTTGTTAAGCATCAAGATTTACTTTCTCCGAAGCTGGAAGAGGCAACAAGTCGATAGGTGCACGAGAGATGAAACCATAAACAATCTCAAAAGGGCACTTCTTTGTGGTAGAATGAAACGAGCGATTATAAGCAAATTCCACATGAGGCAAACATTCCTCCCACATTTTTAAGTTCTTTTTAAGCACAGCTCTAAGCATAGTAGACAAAGTTCTATTGACCACCTCAGTTTGTCTATCGGTTTGGGGATGACAAGTGGTGGAAAATAACAGCTTAGTCCCCAACTTAGCCCACAAAGTTCTCCAAAAATGACTAAGAAATTTAGCATCACGATCGGAAACTATCGTATTTGGAATACCATGCAAACGAGCAATTTCTTTAAATAACAAATCAGCAACATTTGTAGCATCATCACTTTTAAGACATGGTATAAAATGAGCCATCTTAGAGAATCTATCCATGACAACAAAAATACTATCCCTCCCCTTCTTTGTTCTAGGCAGACCTAAAACAAAGTCCATAGAAATATCTT
This sequence comes from Ampelocalamus luodianensis, assembly GCA_036346255.1. Taxonomy (NCBI): domain Eukaryota; kingdom Viridiplantae; phylum Streptophyta; class Magnoliopsida; order Poales; family Poaceae; genus Ampelocalamus; species Ampelocalamus luodianensis. Next base: position 23,558,390 of record CM070638.1, on the reverse strand, counting down.
CCCAAGGTGTGCTTGGAACAGGAAGAGGCATGTATAAACCATGAGGATTAAGTCGTGACTTAGCTTTTTGGCACGTGGTGCAGCGGGCAATGAAGCGTTCGACGTCTCGCCTCATCTTTGGCCAATAAAAATGGTGGGTCAGAATGTCCTCGGTCTTCTTCACGCTGAAGTAACCCATTAATCCTCCTCTATGCGCCTCCTGTAACAACAACAGACGAACGGAGCTAGCTGGAATGCATAGCTTGTTAGCACGGTACAAGAACCCATCATGCACCACAAATTTATTCCAGCCCTTTCCCTCTTGACAATTGAGCAACACATCTTTAAAATCAGCATCATGCACATATTGCTCCTTTAGTGTCTCTAATCCAAAGATTTTGAAGTTAAGTTGTGAAAGCATGGTATATCTCCTAGACAATGCATCAGCTATTACATTTCTTTGCACTTTTTATGTTTAATGACATAAGGGAAAGGCTCAATAAACTCAACCCACTTAGCATGTCTACAGTTCAGATTGGTTTGACTTCGAATATGCTTCAAAGATTCATGATCAGAATGTATTACAAACTCTTTGGGCCATAAATAATGTTGCTATATTTCCAAAGTTCGAACTAGAGCATATAATTATTTATCATAGGTAGAATAGTTCAAACTATGCCCACTTAATTTTTCACTAAAGTAAGCAACATGTTTTCCTTCTTGAATTAACACACCACCAAGACCTATGCCACTAGCATCACATTCTAATTCAAAAGTCTTGCAAAAATCAGGTAGTTGAAGCAAAGGGGCGTGTGTTAACTTATCTTTGAGAGCGTCGAAAGCTTGTTGCTGTATAGTGCCCCAAGTAAATGGAACGCCCTTCTTTGTAAGATCATTCAACGGTGCAGCGATGGTGCTGAAATCCCGAACAAAACGCCGATAGAAGCCAGCGAGCCCGAGAAAACTCCGCACTTGTGTGACCGTTTTAGGAGGCAGCCAACTCTGGATAGCGACGATCTTGGCCTGTCAACTTCAATGCCGTGTGGAGTAACAACATAGCCAAGAAACGATACTCGATCGGTGCAAAAGGTGCACTTCTCAAGGTTACCAAACAAACGTGCATCTCACAAAGCATTAAAAACAACACGTAAATAATTCAGGTGTTCTTCATATGACTTGCTATATATCATGATATCATCAAAATAAACCACCACAAATTTTTCAATGAAAGCACGCAAGACGTCGTTCATCAAACGCATGAAGTGCTAGGTGCATTAGTTAAACCAAAAGGCAACACTAACTACTCATATAGCCCGAACTTTGTTTTAAACGCTATTTTCCATTCATCTCCCAATTTCATTCTAATCTGGTGGTACCCGCTACGCAAGTCAATCTTTGTGAAAATAATAGAACCGCTCAACTCATCTAGCATGTCGTCCAACCTCGGAATAGGATGACGATACCGTATTGTGATATTATTAATGGCTCTACAATCAACACACATACGTCAACTACTGTCTTTCTTAGGAACCAAAAGAACAGGAACAACACAAGGACTAAGGCTTTCCCGTACATACCCTCGGTCCAAAAGATCTTGGACTTGTCGTTGAATTTTCTTAGTCTCCTCCGGATTGGTTCTATACGCCGCACGGTTTGGCAAAGTTGCTCCCGGAATTAAGTCAATTTTGTGTTCAATCCCTCTAATAGATGGCAATCCTGGGGGTAGTTCAGCTAGAAACACATCCTCATACTCTTGCAAAAGGTTAGTGACAGCAGACGGCAAAGAGCTAGATATATCAAGTGAAAAAAAAGCATCTTTGCATATCAAAGCATAGCATGGCATATCATTATCGACAATTTCAGCAAGATCAGATTTGGTTGCAAGCATGATACAACCCTTTAATTTAATTCCCTCAGTCCTAGAACTAGGTGCCAACTTCTCTTTCTTAGGTAGGAAAATGTCCTTCACTACTTGCTGATTTTCATATTCATGTTCTTTCCTCTCATTTGCAGCTATCTCTTTTTCACATTGCACAATTTTAGCAGGTGTCGTCAAAGGCAGCAAAATTATTTTCTTTCCTTTGTGCATAAGAGAGTACTTATTACTTCTACCATGATGAGTTGTATCGGTATCAAATTCCCATAGACGACCTAATAAAAGTGAGCAAGCTTGCATAGGCACTACATCGAAATCAGCAACATCATGATAGGAACCAATGGAAAAATGCACTCTCGCAGATTGTGTTACCTTCACCTTACCGCTGTTGTTGAACCACTAAATGTGGTATGGATGAGGATGTGCATGTGTGGTCAAGCCAAGTGTAAGATCCCAGGATTAACATCCCAGATCTTCTGTGCATAACTGAACTAGTCCCATGATCAGTGGCTAGCTCACACAGTAAACAATGTGATAACACAACCATAAACGTTAAAAGTTATTAAATAACAACAGAGTTGATTACAAGATAGCCTTATAGGGCAACATTGAATAAACACAGCGGAAGACGATGAAGAAGTAGTGGAATCCAAATTGATCGCCACGTGCAATCGATCGTAGCGCCTAGTCGTCATGATCCACACCTGAAGCGAAGTCCTTCTTCTCTGAAATTTGTTTGCATAAAGCAAGCATGAGCACAACTACCGTGCTCGCAAGTTACACCCGTCAAATAACAGAATGACATGCATATATGGATGTAACAATAAAAAGGCTTATAGGGTTATTTGTGCAAAAACAGCATTTGACATTGAATACCATAATAAGTTCAAAAGCTCAAGTGTTATAAAATCTAAAATTGTCTATGTATTGATAAAGATGGTGCAGGCACCAACCTAACACCAATATGAACACGGGCACCAACCCGGGGCTTCAACCCATAACTTTTCTCATAGACACCCATCCATGTCAAAACTGTTATGGTACAAAAATATTTTAAAATCGAAGTCTAACTCGGAGTGGCTTTGCCAGCATGTCCATGACCGTGGACACGGCTATTCGAATAGTTTTACACTCTGCAGAGGTTGTACAACTTTACCCACAAGACACGATTTCTCTAGTTTGTTTGGCATCCGTCAATACCATCGCTCACTACCTTAGGTAAGCAGTCTAGAGCACGTGACAAGGCCTTTACAATGTTCTGTCTTAATGTATTTATGCCCGCTAAGGTTTCGTTGCCATTGGACTAGCCATCCTCCGGAAGCCCCCTCTTGCGCCAGATGGGTCTACTGTCTGACCAATACCCATACCAACAACATAGCACAAACGACACTAAGACGTCATAAATTATTTAGCCAAGTCCTGCCCATACAGGACATGTGGTAGTACGATGTGGCATAGCAAGATACGGCTCGAAGACCGGTCCTTAACTGACCTGGGCGACAACCAACAAAACCCTGGGCCTCAACCTAACCAATTGAGCCCGTGCATAAACCTGCACCCACCAGACAACCATTTCGCCCAAGTCTAAACCATCAATTTATTTTATTTTCCAAAGTCATATATAAAACTCCCATGACACACCAATGCCAAGGGTACAGTTTAAACAACATTTGACTTCTGGCTGAAATTCCCCAAACGAAAACATATTTGGTCTATAAGCATGGCTAAGCACAATATTTAGATGATCCTAGTCCATACTATTGTTTTAACTAGGTTTTATCTAGGGTGACAATATGTTTGATTCGATAACAAAATTGGTCATACAAAGGATTTGGGCATAACTATAAATTTAAAACAGGGATTTAAATTACTGAATATAAATAAGCATGCAGTAATAATTTGAAACAGAATTTAAATAATTTTAAATAATGGGTGCAAGTATGATCAAGAATGTAACTTACCTCGTTTGAGGTGAACAGATCAACTGATACTGAGGTGATGTTGTTTTTCTTAACAGGTCACCTAGTACTCACTAGCACTTTCTCCAGGTAGTCTATGTGTACAAGCACGATGATCACACAGTCAAAATCAATCCTCTTATGTGCTCTTCAACGGCGTCGAAATCTGACTCTCTGAAGTCGTCGAAATCTATACGCGAAAATAAGCCAAATTCAAACCAAATTCAAATAAATTCAAATTAACTCCAAATTGAATAAATTTGGTTTAGATAGCTAGATCTTGAATTTAGATAAATTTAGAAATTTGAATGGGCTCAATCAGAGTTTGGATGCAAAAGATATGAGCTTTCGAAGTTTGAAATTACATGAAATGATAGATTTAGGGTTTAAAGGAAATTAGTGGTCAAATGAGCTCAAACTTAAATAATTTTGATTTAGTTGGCTAGATAATGATTTTATATAAATTTTGCAATTTGAAACACCCAATTTGGAGCTGGGATTCAAAAGATATGAATTTTCTAAGTTTAAATCTATTTAAAGACCTAAATTCTGATTTTTCAGATTTTCTGGATTTATTTTTCTAAAGGAAAATCAGATTATTGCGCATGATGACATCAGCAGCTAATTTTCAGAATTTAAATAAATTAAAAGAAATTTCTGACACGTGGGTCCCATGTGTCATTGACATGGTCCATATGGACCAAGTCCATGGGACCTTCGGCTCTGGGCCGGGTGGACCTTGCCACGCGGTCGCGCCACGTGGACGGAGGGAAGGAGGTGGCGCTGACGCGGCGGTGAGATGGCGTGGTGTGGCAGCCACGTGGCGGTGCCACGCAGGCCACGGCCGCCGGCGGCTCGGGCGCGAGCTCGCCGGTGATTGGCGGCGCTCCGGCGAGTGTGGATGATACCAACGGAGAGAGGAGGCGATGGGGGTCACGATGTGCATGTTTTGGTCACCTGAGGTGGCGGTGATAGCCGGCGACGAGGAGATAGGCGGCAGCGAAGCTCGGCCGTCGGTGGCGATGGAGCTCCGGTGGTGCTCTGGTGTCGGGAAGGTGCGCACGGTGTGCGCCGCGACGAGGCGGTGCTGATGGCGGCGGCGGAGGCAACCGGGGAGGCTTGGAGGTGGTGCTATAGGCGGCGGCGTGAGCGGCGGCCGACGGCGGAAAAACGTCGATTACGGCGAGCTCGGCGGGGGAGAGGGGAAGTGAATGGTGGAGGCGGCGTTGGCGTGAAGAGAGGCGCCCGAGGCTTGCTTTTATAGGGGCAGAGGGGCACGGAGGAGGGAGATCGTGTGCGGAGATCGTGTGCGGAGGTCGTGGCGGGCGGCTATGCGCGCGCGCATCCGCGGAAAGAGAGGGGAAGGTGGAGAAATGGAGTGGGGACGAGGGCGGTTGAAGTTCCGGGTCGTGCGCGCGTGTGCAAGAGGTGTGGGACCGTTGGAGGAGGCGGTTGGATGGAGCTCCCGGTGGGCAACCATGGCGGTTGCGCGCGGGCGAAGCGGAGAAGAAGGGGAGGAGGAAGAAGGGGTGGCGGGGCCACCTGGCGGCGACGGGGAGGTGGCTGGCGGGTGGGACCGGGGTGAGAGAGAGAGAGAGAAAGCGAGAACGCGGGCGAGCTGGGCCGGCGCGGGAAGATGGGAGTGGGCTACAGGGGTTTAGGCCCAACTGAATTTTAGGGTTTTTAATTGATTTCTTAATTATTTTAATCCCAGAAATTCATTTAGGCTTTAGAAAATAGCAAAATAATTCCAAAAATTATGGAAAAATTCACAGAAATTCCCATACTTATTTTGGACTTAATAAAATTATTTCCAACTAAATTTTTGCTTTTAGTTTTGCAAATAAATTGTTTTGGCTTTAAAATATTTATAAAAAGGCTTTTAAAAACTCAGAAAATTCTAGAAATTAAGTAAATTTTTATTTTTCAAATTAAATCTAATAAAACTTCAAGAACTTCAAATAAATTTTAAATTTTGACTTTTAAATCTTCAGAAATTCAAATAAAGCAATGAAACTCTATCAAATTCAGAAAATCCAATAAAACATTAACTTTATTTTATTTTATTTTGGTAACATAACCTTGGGATGTTACACCAAGATTCTTGACCAAATCTAAAGTCACCAAGTTATTACAACTCCCACCATCAATTATGACACGAACACGACAATCCTTAACGATGAGGAACATCTGAAACAAATTATGGTGTTGTAGCTTCTCCGCTTGCTCCCTTTGAGTGCTCAACACTCGCTGCACAATTATGGTCCTATAGTTCTCCGTAGCAGCGGTATCTAAAATTTCCTCCCCTTCGCTATGTTCCTCTTTATCATCATCATTACCTCTAAGGTTAGCTACAAGAGCATATTCATCTTCAACATCACTAGCACTTACATACCCACCATCTTCTATCGCAATGTACGCTCGCTAACTTGGGCAATCTTTCATAACGTGTCCCATCCCTTTGTAACGGTGGCATATAATCCCTGTCGTACAACCTGTGGAAGCAACCGATGAAGAGCTCTGCGCTCGTGCCTGCACACTAGTAGATTTGCTCGTCTCGGGTGCGTGTGATGGTGGTGGCGGTGCTGCTGAACGCACCCTACTCACGGAGGGGGCAGCAGTCCGGAAAGCAGAAGGTGGGGCTGTCTTGGCTTGCCCTGGCGTCGATCTCAATGTAGACGTACTTCCAAAGTTGCTCCTAATCCTTTGTTGTCTTCCCTGTAATTCTTTTTCTGCCAAACAAGCAAGCTGAAACAATCTATTGATATCATTATACTCCTTGTAATCAACTATGTCCTAAATTTCACGCCTTAAGCCCCCATAAAAGCGAGCCATCTTATCATCCTCATCCTCAACAACATTACAACGCAACACGCCTATTTGTAATTCTTAGTAATATTCCTTGACAGATCTATTACCTTGATCTAAGCGCTGCAATTTCTTACGCATATCATGTTTAAAAGCAGGAGGAACAAATCTAGCACGCATAGCTACCTTCAATCTATCCCATGTATCAGGTGTTAAACCAGAATTAACTACTTGATTCCACCAAATGATAGCAAAATCTTTAAATTCACTAGTAGCTTGCCTGACTCAACGCACTTCAGGAACTAGATGGGTATTAATTTTTGTTCAACTGTCATCTCCCAATCTAGATAAATTTCAGCATCATAAACACCCGCAAAAGGTGGTATGGTAAATTTAACTTTAGCAAATGGGTCATCATTAACACGAACATTGCGGTGCTGAAAATTATTACCTCCCATATCGTGACGGTTGTGTTGTAGGCGGTGTCGTAGACGTGCATCTTGAGCGTCACGGTTTCGCCTCTCATTATCATCTCCCACCTCAAGATCTTGGGCTTTATCATGTTCATACTCACGTCCATTTGTTTGGTGGCTGATTCACCATTCTTTCAAGGCGTGTGGTGAGCGCTACAATACTATCATTGATTGAGCGCTACGATGTAGCCATAGTAGCCTCTAGCTTTCTGTCAATGTCCTCATTAATGGTAGTGAGTTGTTCATCCAAAAGCAACATGAGTTCTCCCTTTAGAACACACTCTTTGTCAGTAGACGAGTCACCTGTCATGGTTAGTAGAAAACAAAAGACAACACAAAGGTATTATCCCTATCAACTACTAGGTGATGGAAGGTGGAATCACACACTCTTAAGTGTCTTACCACACTCTTACAAGTGTTCTTACCAAAGCAAGCAGGAGGTGGTACAGCCGGTGGCTAGTTCGTGATACCGTGTCGAGTGTGGGTACGATTGTAAGAGGGGACCTGTTCTGATCAAGAGTAGGTGGAGCTCGGAAGGCACAATATGGTAGCAAAAGGATCAGCAATAATAAAATCAGTTAATGCAAGTTGAAAGATTGTTCAAAGTACTTGTCAAAAGTTATTGGTCCTAGCCTAATCATAGCTAGCTAATCAAAGCCCTATGCAAAGAAGTGTATATACGCACACGCAATGATCAATGTGACTTGATGTAAGCAAAGGAGAACCTCACAACAAGTGCTAGGAGAGACGCTAGCCCACTAGTCAAACTTCTTTCTAACGGCATAAGATTATTCGCGCGATGTAGAGCACAAAACAGCGATATCGGTAAAAATGCGAACAACCCTCTAGATTGAGCAGATACAACAGCTAGTCTCAAACGATGAAAAGGCAAAGTTTTATATGGCTTATATATACTCGTTTGAAACGTATTGACGAGATCTACAACTTTCTCAACTGGACAAACCCCAAATTCCGAAGGGAAGACCGAAAGAATCGCCAAAAACATAAAACTAAAAACTTACAACGCGATTTTGAGGCTAAAGATGGCCGATTTTGGGGGTCTTGGAGGGCGATAGGCGCTTTGTTTGTTGGATTCTCAGATGTGCATCGTCGATAGCTTCGAAACGAGCACAAGAACGTCGAATTCCGACTTCGTATGCAAAAGTTATGAACGTTTTACTGAAGGTGTGTCGGAATCGGACTCAAATTCGTTTCGGTTTCAACTTCAAACTGCTATAACTTTTGATCCCGTGGGGAAAACGTGCCCAAATTGTTTGTGGCAGTTTGTGGCTATATTAGAAAGGGCTCCACCAATTTTCACTAATTTTCATGCAAGTTTGATGTACTTTCAAATTTTCGAAACCGAGAGACGCTCTTTTCAGTTTTTCTTCTCTCTTTTTCAGTTTTTCTTCTCTTTTTTTTCTTTTTTTTCTTCTATTTTTTTTCTTTTTTTTCGTGAGAACCCGAAACCAACTTGGGTTTGCTGCGGTGGCACGAGACAAGGTGGTGGGGCTGCCGCGGTAGGGATTGGTGGCGCGGCAGGAAGGTGGTGGCGCGGCAGGGGTGGTGGTGCGACAGGGGGTTGTAGTTGGTGCAGAACAAGAACAGATTGGAACTAGAAAAAGCTACGCGAAGGAAACACGGTGCAAACTAGACAACGACGAACTAGACTCTAACTAGACTAGACCAGCAACTGACTCGACGATGCAACAATAATTCAACAAGCAAAATACTGAAAAGAAAATTGCAAGGCACAAGGGGTGATGGGACAGTGGAAGACACGACGAACAAATTATTTTTGTGGGGCTAATTTTCTGGATTTTTAGGACGATGAACATAAACTGATATAAAAGGGACGAATTACCTAATGGGCAACCTTTGCTCTGATACCACCTGATGTGAGTGTTGGCCCGATCTTTCGAAAGGTACTGATACGTCGATTGTGGAGAACACGATGTTGATGATCCAAAGGCTCCGACCGAAACAGGCCGAACCCCTCACAATCACTACACCACTGCTCCGTTGGTTATCAACTATGCCGAACGCGATTGACCTCGCCAAGAAGGCTGTCTCCTACAAGTGAATCGAGAACACAAGCAAGAGAGTAGAAGATGCAATCTGTATTGCGAATAATAATGAAGTTCACAGAGTGGGGTTCCTCAAACCGAACAAACGACGAAACTGCAAAGTGGCAGAATTATCTACGAAAAACTCAAATTGGAACTAAAGGGCGACGACTCCTATATGAGGAGGACAACTAGGAGGTGGAAACCCTAGGTGAGGTACTGTTCACACGGCCGTGTTACTGTTCGCATGAACAATAACAACCCCCGGGGGTGGCTGTTCCACATATGGGCTATATGGCCCAAGCCCATAGGACTCGGATACAAGCCTTGTAGGCTAAAAAAAGATGGCGTAGCACCAAGTAAAGGGTGGCCGAAGCTCCTTGAGTTGGAGGCCACAAATTCTTCATCTCCTTTGGCCATTGTTATTGTCTTCTCCTTTCTTGATGCATATCATAAACTCCTTCTGTCCCTTCCTAGATTCCTAAGCACAAGCAAATCGTCTCCATTAGGCAGCATCATAGAGTTCTTAAATAATACACTCAGCCCTAGAAACGAATTTACCTGATAATTGAGTTGACGAGCACGTGCCCGAGTAATTGGACCTTGCATATCATTCATGGTAGTAGCAAGAGGAGTGTTCATATCAGTAGAAGTGATGTCCTCATCACTTCTAGCTGCCGCACCACCCGTAGTCCCCGTCATTGCCTCCCGCCGACCATCTACACCGCCGTCATCCCCACGTCGTCCTACTCCCTGCGTCGGCGTCCTACCTCTGTCGACCTCCTTCTCGAGCCGTCTTCTTCCCCGTGGGCGCTTCCTCCCCGTGCCGGCCTCCTCCCCGCGCCGGCCTCCTCCCCTGTGTCAGACTCCTCCCCGCGGCCCCTTGTTCCCTCCAATGTGAAGGAATACCCTTTCCCCTAATCCTTGATTGAATGTTGTCATTGAGATGAATGTGTGATTTGAGATCAATGGGGAGAACCTATCCCCTGCGTGGAAGTGGTTTCATGATATTGTGCTATGATGCTCACTGCAATGAATTCACTTTACTCTAATGCGATGATTTGTGTTAGCAACAAGAAATTGTAGGATTGAGTTTGGTGTCACTCTATCCAAATACGACGATTTCTGGTGGAATCTAGTTTAGTTAGTGAGATTTTAGTTTTGTGATGCCATCAGCATTCACAAGATGTTCGATGAGTTGACTGAGATGTTCTTAGATCACGAGACATTATGTTTATCCACTCCCAGTTGGTATACTAGTACTAGTTTTTAGAGATGTCCAAAGCTTGCTTTTGGCTACTTCTGTTGCTATCAAACTATTGTTAGGGGATCTGTGATGACATTTTTCGTAGTGTGTTTTGCATTGGCCTCCTAGTTAGCATAGTAATTCTTGCCCAAGTGGTTTATTTAAGGAACTATAGTGTTATCCAGAAAGAATATTTTCAATCCATATTTGATTTCTATTTTTTGTTGGTATAGCACTTGACTTGTACTCAATTGTTAGTCATCGTTGTAATTGAACCATGTACAGTTGATCGGTATCATCAGATAATGAACACTATCTAATCTTAGTTTTCCCATGCTTTCTCCAAAGGTGAAGCATTTATTTTCTCGTTAAAATATCTATTGTTTGATGTTATTATCTGATATGAGACTGTAAATAGACTAAATAAAATTAATTTCACTGAAAAGTCTTAACCAAATCATTGATTTGCTTGTAGATTGCGTAATGTCTCAACTCTTGAATGTTTGAAGGGATGACTAAGTGGGGAGCTGTCATTGTTTATATGCTATATGTGGATTGCGTAATGTCTCAACTCTTGAATGTTTGAAGGGATGACTAAGTGGATTGCTGTCATTGTAAGAAATGATGTTTGTAAGCGATGATTGGTTACTTACATTTTTTATGCCATGTTCTAGTAACAAAAAGGAAAATGAAGAAAGTCTTATTTTTTTGTCAAGTCGAGTCCAACCAAATATATATCCTTAGAGCAATAGCTATGTGTACGTATATTTGCTTAAATATCGGTTGATGTTAGTGTGTGAGAATGTGATAAGATTGCCAACAGAAAACACTACTGGCTTTAGTCAACTATGGAATGTTTAGTTCTACTTTTTATTGTACTTCATTCCTATGGCATGCTATGCTCACTTTGCATTGTTTTGTTTGTAATGTTGGATGTAGATGCATAAAGTTGTACATGTTTGTACCAGTGGGCCGGTTAGCCAAATGGGTACTAGTCCGGACTTTGGTGGCATGGAAGTGACTGTTCTTGTGTTTCAAGAAACACCAGGCTTTCAAACTCTTCTGAGGATTAATCGACCTTTGGATGGGATCATCCTGGGGTAGTAGTTGGAATGTAGGGGCGATACGACATTGTCTTGGGTTCTAAGGTGCATGCCTTGTTGATACCAATCTCGTCTGACGATGATTGTGACATGTACAAGGAGGTTGTGCTTGCATCTCAGGTCCGATCTTTAGAGGCTGCGGCGGAGAGGACAATCGTTATTGAGGATTTGCAGAACAGTTTGGATGTGGTCGATGGCAACATGGCGGAACTAGAACCCGCTCTCGATCTTTCGCAAGGCCCTCTAATGGCGGAGCAATCTTCCCAAGAGTTGGTTGGCGTTGGTCTTAACTACGATGCCCCCCCCCCCCGTTGATGGGTCTATCATATGTGCCTATTTTTTTCCCCGTACCATGTTAGTGATCCCGTGACTGATTTCAATGACGCTGTAATGAATAACGAGCTTGGAGAGGAGGTGTTCCGAGATGGAACAACCGGTGACATTGAGTCGGACGAAGGCTGGAGCTCGACTGAAAATGAAGCTCCCGATGAGGTCCCGTCGGCACATGCATTCGATGGTGTCAGAATGACTAATAATGAGGTCTATGCAAATGGGTTGAAGAGTAGGAATGGCATTGCACACTCGGAGAATGACCTAATACACAAGAACATATTGTTTCCAACCATGGAGGATATGAAGGTTTGGCTGTAAGAATACTTAGTGCGGCACCATTGTCCATTTGTAGTGCAACACTCTAATATGAACAAAAGGTATACCGTAAGGTGCGAAAGGGGGTGCGGATGGAATGTGACGTGACAACACGGTTTTCCCACGCCACGGAGGGTGGCATGACCAAATGGGTCAAAATTGAAATAAAGTTAACGAGTGATTAACTTTAAAATAATATAAAAAAGGATTAAATAAAAAAATCACAAAAGTATGTGTAGTTATGCAGAATGTAAACTAAAAATGTGTACTTTTCTGATAGTTGTACCAAAATATATGTAGTTTTGTGTAATTTATTCTTTTTCTTTTGACTGGATAGAGTAATACATTGATTTTATAAAATTACAACCTACACTAGTTGGCTTGCAAAAATTCACTATTTCACATAGTAAGGCGCAGCAAGGGGTACGCGTGCGTGGCATATCGACACGTCCGTGGTACCATTTTTGTTATTTGACTTACAGAGAGCTATTTTTACGATTTCATCGTGCAACCGTGCACAATAAGCTAAAAACAAGATTCCTGGCTACTTCCCAAGGCCAGGTTCCCAAGACATAGCTAGCTAGGCATACGTATACATGTTCCTTTTGTTTGTTGTCTCTGGCCAGCAACAATAATCCAGCGTTTACCTTCCCAGAAAATCGCACACTCAAGCCGCACTAGTTTATACGAGCAAAATAATAATAAGGTGGATTATTTAAAAAATCGTATCGAGATGTGCAAACAAATAGGAAGTATTTTGCAGCACATCGACAGAAAAGTTGCACCAGAATCATCCTAAGAGCTATAGTTGCATGAGGTCTCCTTGGCTCTCTGAACTTCAAAACTTTTATGGTGCAGTCTCTGAACTTGAACATTATGTTGCTTATATAAATATAAGTGAATTTTGGTATGTCTTTACAACTTAAATGGCTACTTATCAAATGCTTATTTGATTTTTACACAAACCCGGCGGTGACCACCAAAAACCTGCCAAATTCGAATCTTGAGTTTAAATTTGATAATTGAAACCGTCTGGTACAAAACCAGTTTACCCATACCAGCTAGTTCCGGTTTTTTTTTTTTTGTGTAACCAGTTTTTGAATCAATCCTTGCTCGTGCCTATAAACCCTTTTCCTTATCAACGCCCTGTAAGCTTATTGACTGAAGTGGCACATATAGATCATGCTTAGAACGGATATAGGTCATGCTTGGAGACCTACAAAGATGATTTCGATTTCGAAGTGATTTAGAAACGAAAGTGATCGATGTAACTGCTCAAGATGCAATTTTATCTTTCACTGATGAGCGGGCTCCACCGACAGGTATACAAGATAAAAGATCTATCTATCGGATAAGAAAATAGCCGCCTTTCTATGTGCACATATCGTAATCCATCCATTGTACTGCCATGTGGTTTAGATCTTGACCGATAGTAGCTGTGGTTTTTAATCTAAAGGTCATAATTAGAAAACGTGCAATTTCTCTATTTCTTTTGTTTGTTTCCTCATATCGAAGTCATAATTTTTCTTCTTTTCTTCCTTTATAGGGAGAAAATAAGAGCAATCATTTGCATCACTCACATGGCTTAGGTTTTTGGAACTTGCGAGAAGCTATGCGCCGTCTCAAATGGGCAAAATTTGTTTTGCTTGATCCATCATAGGAGACTGGGACAAATAAAACTCTAGTCTCTATTCAGTAAAAATATTTTTGCCAAAAATTTAGTAGAAATACTGTGATTATGACGTAAGTGTAACACCCTGGCCAAACGGAAGCCAAGATGCCACCTAATTATTCTAACAATCTACACATTGCGGAAGAATATGAAATAATTATATCAACCAACCGACAGCATTAATATAAACAAGATATGGTGAAGGTATCCTTCCTTCACCTTCTAAGTTATTTAATACTGAGAATCATTAAAGAAGGTTCACATGCAGACATAAATCAACATCATAGTGGAGAAGGTATCCTTCCTTCTCCATTATAGTTTAATTATTACAGTTCAGCATTAACGAATGAAATATTGAACTAGAATTTAGTCTTGAACATGATTTTGATGTTGTAGACAAGTAGTGTGTGTCTACTCCCTCCCAAGAGAATCTCATCAACGATCACCTAGAAATAGATAAACAAAGCAAGGTGGGTCCATGACTCAGCAAGTACAATGATTAAGAACACATTTATCAATACAAATAAGACCTAATCGGCCTCGACGTTGATCATAACACAAATGAGTACTTATGATGACATGAAATGAATGCTTAAAAATCAAGGGAATGGACTGCACACACACATATACCGGTATAGTCAGTGAAGCCCGCATCTTAACAAAAATGCGGGGATCCACTTCCCGTATGAAGAACGTTTCATACGGGTGTCCAACATTGCCCATCTTGGAATTAATGGGTCTTACTCAACCATCCTGGAATTGATGGTCTCCCTCATCCACTCCCGTGGACGGCAAATGATAATGAATGCATGAAACAACTTATTGAATATAACATTACCATCATTTCTATTCATGAATTCAACATAGAGACAAAACATGGATATTTCACTTCATACTACACAAGAGTTATCACAGCACGCTCATATCAATAACCACAATGCACAAACATTTAGATCAACAATGTACTTGCCTTCCGCGTTGAGACGCGTTAGCTGGAAGCGATGGCGTTCCTAAACTCGAAGCTCCACCGCCTAACCAATGAAATAAATTCAATAAGAACACCAACAATACCCACTTCTACTAACCGACGTTATACATTGCTTCCCTGACGACTCTAGTCAATAATACAAAGCATAAACTAGAATCAATGTTTTCAGCTTTAAAACTGTCCCTGGACAGCAGCACGAGAATTAACGTATCTCAGTGTCAGGAAGTCAAAAAGTGGTAAACCCAATTTCTGTAGCTTCTTAACTAACTAATCTACAATACTCTAGTTGACGAGATAAACCAATTTGGCCAATTTAATAGGTTAATAATCGTTTGAACTTTCTGTCCAGAATCTGTCCACAGAACGAACAGCAGAATTAAAAAGATCATAACTTTTATTAGGTAGCTCCAAATTGAACGTTCTTTACCAATCTGAAAAGGTCATCGAATCCTCTACAATAACCTAGTTGGGTGAACTTTCAGTTTCAACCAATTTCCCTTTCAAAATTTAGGAAATAGCCAGACAGTTTATTCTCGTCAGGATTCTGGCAGCAGCTACTAAAACGTCCATAACTTTTGACTCAGACCTCGGAATCACGTAAACTTGGTGGCCACTTAAACCTAAGAACAAACCCCACATATCTCTAGGAGATGGGGTCTCCAGATTCTGCTTATAAGGATACGAAAACAGCCACGCACTAATCTGGACAGAACGCGATCTAAACCCGACATTGCTAGAAAAACAACAATTAAACATCTAGACGATGGGACAGCGGTTACCCTTGACGAACGACGAGACGATTTACGATCTCCACCCCCAAGACGACCTCCTCTACTCACCTCCTTCCTCCTCCCATGGCCGGCGGCGGGAGTCGTGCACCGGGAGAGTCGTACAGGAGGCGCCGTGGAGGAGCTGCCGGGACGGGAGGGCTGCCATGGGAGGAGGTGATAGCAGCGGCGGCTACTGTAGCGTCGTGCTACAGTACTCCACTACAATGTAGGGCTAGGGTTTGCCTCCCCTTTAAGTGGTTCCTCGGTTGGGCCAAAAGCTATGGGTCAAGGTCCAGTTCTAATACTCTTTCTAACTTCTGAATTTTTCTTTTCTAATTCTATTTAATTTCAGTACTAATCACTTATTTGTTTTATTTTTAAACGGGTATTACATTCTACCCTCTTAAACAGAATTCGACCGAATTCTACTTGTCGCTCTATTTGCAAGAACACCACAGTTGAAATTAATCACAATTAACACGCACTCAAGTAAACAACTCAGTATTCGCTCGCTCATACAAGATTCCAATTCACAAGTTGCTTCCCTCTCGGACTTATGGGATCACATCGCCTTGACGGATACTAACCTCTTACACCTCAACACTAGTCTCGACCTTTACAGTACACTCAACACACGGACTCAAAGGTAGGTTCTTATTTGTTGGCCAAGCTCTAACAAAATCTCAAACTGACCTCTCATGTACTCACTCAAGACTGAATATACAAGACATTGCGCACTCGCGCATGTACTGAAATGGTCCTAACGATACGCCAATCTACAAAACTCCGTAACTATCGGAACCTATCCAACACTCCTTTGGTTAAACTTCCTTTGTACCGAATTACACCATCCGCACAAAAACACAGTAACTCTAATTCCAACTCTCACGATCACTTTACCTATGCAAGCAAGATCTCCTTTGACAAGGGACGACAAAGAACTCGCCTACCAACTCACTTATCCAAGAACTCAACGGAAAACCAAGTGTCATAATGCATCCAACTCAAAACCATCTCCCACTAGAAAAGCTCAATCCAAAATCAATAAATATATCAAGAAAACTTTTCCACCTTTCAAGTTGGCAGGTTGCCAAAGAAACACCACAATAGCGAGAGGCTAAATCACTCAAATGACCAAAATAACCATTTTTTTAAACCAAAAAAATCATGCAAACCAAGGAGAATCTTCCCAATTTATATTTGGCACTGTCATAGAGACTATGCTCAAATAAAACCGGGAAACATTTCATTATCCGAGAATAATACCCCTTTTTTTTCAAACTTTCTTGTAAGACTTCAATTTTCTCTTAAACCATGAGACTCCAATCATCACATAACATACTAATTCATTTCCTTTAGTTTGGCAACCTCAAAGCTATGCTCAAGGTGAACACATATTCCACGCCTATGTAGAGAGACTCTTCCGACCCATAATAACATACTCTGATCAACTTCTCTACACAAAGGAATTACTTTGATAAATAATTCCCAACACACCACAATATAGATTTCTGCCACAATCACATCATCTCAATCTTTTAGGGATAATCGACTTGAAATTTACCACCTTCACGCTCATTTAGTGCATCAAAAGATTCTATCAAAGTTCACCATATCTCTTGGAACCTAATCACGGGGAACCAAGATGCTAGCGTGAAAATGTAAAACCCAATTCAACCTCTAAGACTCTTACAACAAATTCCTCTTATAACACATGGTGAAAACATCGGATTAAATCTCTAACATCCCCACAATTCCGACATACACACACATTGACATCCTCAAGAATCACTCACACAACATCGCAAAACTTTCCAATTGTGTTACTCTATAAAATTGATTAAGGTTTCCATACATTTGATAATCCGCAACATTTCAACATGAACCAAAGTTCTGGAACTACACTATATCATAGGTTCTACTTAGTTGAACACTATACAGTTCTACTTCGAAGCCATACATTCCATCCGAATCAACTTCCTCCAAGAGGTTTAGGTCAAACCACTCATCTTCTATTACTCCTCCAATAGCTTGGTAGCAAAATCTCACCCCTACAATCACTTAACCACCACCAAACAATTGACAACTTACGCTTTGTAAAACTTTACAACACAAAATCGTTGATCCTTTCTTAAAAGAAAGAGGCGAATAAGGACAAATTTCACCACACAGAAAACGTTATCGCTCACAAGTGAGCACGAAACCAAAAGAAATAACTGCAATGAAGATCCGGGAAACGAAAATTGAGTTCACAATGGAGGGCACGATCCTCAAAAGGGAATAGCAAATAACCACCATTAAGGGAAATGACATTGCGATTGAAACTCGACACTCTTGAGTGAAAAGAGCAAAAGTTTATGAACAATTCAAATAACTACCACATAAAACTTGACTCAAATTCTCAAATATTCCTCTGCACTCTTTCCTTTAACACCGAAATTAATTCTTTGACTAACATCGCTTGCCACAACGAACAACATAAGGTGTTTAGTCCAAACCACACGGACTAATTAAGAACCAATGAAATTCCTCAATACGTCAAATTTGTTCGAACAATTCAACTACACACGAAACATGAGATCCAAATAATCTCACCACCAAACTCAAACATTTCCAATTACAGATTTCATGAAAAACAAGCGATTATTCTTCTCTTAAGGAACCAACATAATTTTTTTTCTTTAATTGCCGCTCACGCTGCCAACTCAAACCAAAAATCCTTTAAGATTAAATCACGTGAATCTCTAAAGAAGCAACAAGACAATTTGATATCTCAATTTATTTAAAATAATTTCAGCTACCAGATGATTCAAGAGCTCAAAGGAAATATCACGAAAGCTAAACTTGAAATATTCTCAACTGAACGATATCATCGAAGGTGATCAAATTACTATGAGTATTAACATCAATTTCACAACAACAATTAGAAAACACTTCGAAAGACCCACGTGAAAAGAATGGGTTGATTCTTTCTCAAAAGAAGGGACAAATGGAAACGACTTTCACCAACTAGAAAACTCATCTACCACTCGCACTGAACACGGGACCAAAGAAGAAACCAATTAAGCAATGAACTCAAAGAACATAAGTGAAGTCCACGCTTGAAAGCATAAGCCTCATAAGAAGAGAATATCGAATCTTAACAGATAAGAACAAATAAGTATTCAAGATCGAAGCACTTGCATCATCAAGAACCAATATAACTCTGCAACATATCGCTACTCGATAAACTTTATTTACCACATAAAAGCCCAACCTCAAAAGATCATGAACATAAAACTTGAAATTTGATCATTTAGAGAATATCACCATGGGTGATAAAATTTACTACGAGAATTAATCTCATTCTCACATTTTGACGATTTTTTTTTTTTAAAAAAAACATCGACAACATATGTTAGTACCAAGAATCATCAAACTTTATTACTCCATTCTAAAACTTCCCAAAGGGAACATAAACCACAAAGTTGAAACAAATTTATTATAACCAGATTATGCTAAGCAATAACAATATCACAATGCACGCTAACAATGCCTACTTACGAAATTCATCTACTCAACTGTTGGTGTTGCTCAACACCTTCTTCAGCGTTCATTAACAATTGATGATTGTACTAATCATGTGTGTACATATGGTACTAATTTCATTTGCAATCACATAACCACATATAAACATAGATTCACATTTCACCTTTGTTCGTAAATCATTTCAAAACATGATTAAAGATTCACTAACATAATTTTCTATAAACAAGGTTTCATGAATCGATACACCAAAGACCCATCTAATACTTTATACAAGTTTCAACAATTTTAGCATACCAGAAATAGATAAATCTAGCTCTTATGCAAGATCTATAGGTTCGAATGGATATGGACATCTTCATTTAACCTACACCATGTATCAAATACAAGGACATTTCAAATTAATTAATTTCACTTTCATGAATAGTAGTTAAGAATAATTGGTTTGCACCATGCTAATAACCCAACTTGGTAACTCACATCGTAACAATTTATTCGTTTAGTTATAACTTCTCATTTTAAGCATGGCAAGACATCATAAAAGGATTCTAACACCTTACTACAAAAAGCGAGACTTCAAACCTCAACGTCAAGTAATCCAAAAGAAACGCATAAAGCCAAAGCTTTCCATGCAAACGAACTTACAGTGGAAAATTCTCACTAACCAAGCTATCAAACGAGTAAATGAGTCATTCTTTTTCAATGAGAAAGAAGGAGCAACCATGAAACATCAATCTTGCCAATTGACAACGATCACAAGTAGTAAAAGCAACTCAACAGTCAAAAAGCAATGATTGTTTCAGAGAACCGAGAGGGATCTATTGAAAACCATAAACTATCATGAACCACAAACCCAGGAGAAATTCATCAACCACCATAGGACAAGAATTGCCAAATTCAGAAATCAAGAAAGAGAACAACTTTCTAAAGCAACTCACGCTTAACACCTAAAACTATGGTACTCGGGGTAACTACTCCTCTAACCACGTTCTGCGAACAGTGGTGTAACCTGGTGAATCCCAGAGTAACAACCACGACCTTCACTTCTGATCATTCGATAACAACACGCTTCACCAAAATACTCAACTATGAATATATAGGATCATCTCATGACAATCATAGTATTAGTTCATAGATATTGAATATCATAGCAGATCATATATTACCAACAAGGATGATAGTACGTACAATTCAACAATTGCTCAACAAAATGAAACATAATAACAGATATTGCGGAAACAATGTAATTTTCCAACCCCACCTACTGTGCACAGTGTGTCATTTTAATAACTTAATTACCACGGACCTAAAGCCCGCTCTGATACCAACTGTAACACCCTGGCCAAACGGAAGCCAAGATGCCACCTAATTATTCTAACAATCTACACATTGCGGAAGAATATGAAATAATTATATCAACCAACCGACAGCATTAATATAAACAAGATATGGTGAAGGTATCCTTCCTTCACCTTCTAAGTTATTTAATACGAGAATCATTAAAGAAGGTTCACATGCGACATAAATCAACATCATAGTGGAGAAGGTATCCTTCCTTCTCCATTATAGTTTAATTATTACAGATTCAAAGATTAACGAATGAAATATTGAACTAGAATTTAGTCTTGAACATGATTTTGATGTTGTAGACAAGTAGTGTGTGTCTACTCCTCCCAAGAGAATCTCATCAACGATCACCTAGAAATAGATAAACAAAGCAAGGTGGGTCCATGACTCAGCAAGTACAATGATTAAGAACACATTTATCAATACAAATAAGACCTAATCGCCTCGACGTTGATCATAACACAAATGAGTACTTATGATGACATGAAATGAATGCTTAAAAATCAAGGGAATGGATCGCACACACACATATATCGGTATAGTCGGTGAACACCGTCGGTGTTCACTCAAGCCCGCATCTTAACAAAAATGCGGATCCACTTCCGTATGAAGAACGTTTCATACGGGTGTCCAACATTGCCCATCTTGGAATTAATGGGTCTTACTCAACCATCCCGAATTGATGGTCTCCTCATCCACTCCGTGGACGGCAAATGATAATGAATGCATGAAACAACTTATTGAATATAACATTACCATCATTTCTATTCATGAATTCAACATAGAGACAAAACATGGATATTTCACTTCATACTACACAAGAGTTATCACAGACGCTCATATCAATAACCACAATGCACAAACATTTAGATCAACAATGTACTTGCCTTCGCGTTGAGACGCGTGTTAATGGAAGCGATGCATGTTCCTAAACTCAAGCTCCACCGCCTATCCAATGAAATAAATTCAATAAGAACACCAACAATACCCACTTCTACTAACCGACGTTATACATTGCTTCCCGACGACTCTAGTCAATAATACAAAGCATAAACTAGAATCAATGTTTTCAGCTTTAAAACTGTCCCTGGACAGCAGCACGAGAATTAACGATCTCAGTGTCAGGAAGTCAAAAGTGGTAAACCCAATTTCTGTAGCTTCTTAACTAACTAATCTACAATACTCTAGTTGACGAGATAAACCAATTTGGCCAATTTAATAGGTTAATAATCGTTTGAACTTTCTGTCCAGAATCTGTCCACAGAACGAACAGCAGAATTAAAAAGATCATAACTTTTATTAGGTAGCTCCAAATTGAACGTTCTTTACCAATCTGAAAAGGTCATCGAATCCTCTACAATAACCTAGTTGGGTGAACTTTCAGTTTCAACCAATTTCCCTTTCAAAATTTAGGAAATAGCCAGACAGTTTATTCTCGTCAGGATTCTGGCAGCAGCTACTAAAACGTCCATAACTTTTGACTCAGACCTCGGAATCACGTAAACTTGGTGGCCACTTAAACCTAAGAACAAACCCCACATATCTCTAGGAGATGGGGTCTCCAGATTCTGCTTATAAGGATACGAAAACAGCCACGCACTAATCTGGACAGAACGCGATCTAAACCCGACATTGCTAGAAAAACAACAATTAAACATCTAGACGATGGGACAGCGGTTACCCTTGACGAACGACGTAGACGACGACGATCTCCACCCCCCAAGACGACCTCCTCTACTCACCTCCTTCCTCCTCCCATGGCCGGCGGCGGGGAGTCGTGCACCGGGAGAGTCGTGCACGTGGAGGCGCCGTGGAGGAGCTGCCAGACGGGAGGGGCTGCCATGGGAGGAGGTGATACAGGCGGCCATCAGTAGCGTCGTGCTACAGTACTCACTACAATGTAGGGCTAGGGTTTGCCTCCCCTTTAAGTGGTTCCTCGTTGGGCCAAAGCTATGGGTCAAGGCCCGAGTTCTAATACTCTTTCTAACTTCTGAATTTTTCTTTTCTAATTCTATTTAATTTCAGTACTAATCACTTATTTGTTTTATTTTTAAACGGGATATTACAGTAAGGTTGGTCCCGATCTTCCGATGGATGGTAATTCGATTGGGAGAGAGTGACTTTGTTGACAAGGCTAGTTGAACGAAACTCGATCAAACTGTCCTGCAATCGCTAAACTACGCTCTTGTCGTTATCAACGTCGCCAAGAACGACGGTTGACCTAATCACGAATATCAATTCCTGTAAGCAATCGAAGAACAAGCAAGAACTCAAGTAAAGAGCAATATGGAAATTGCTAGATAAAAAGTCGCACAAGGATAGTTGAGGTTTTGTGACACGAATCTGTTGGTCTAACCGACACAAGAGACAATGTGGAGTTTGCACATACGGGCTAAACTGATCTAAACAAAATCTAAACTAGAGGAGCGGGCGGCGTCTCCTAGTTAAGGAGAGGAGTGGCGGCCAAGGCAAGTGGGGGCGCCGACCTAGGGTGTGCGGCCTCTCCTTGGGCCCAAACGTTACACGGCCCATGGTCCAAATTAAGGTGACGCAGCACCGTGGGTGTCAATCTAAGGTAATCGACCTAGTAGAGTCAAATCGGTTGCTGCCGAAGTGGTGAAGTGATTCGGCCCCATGCTGTCTCTCTTTCGACCATCGACCAGACATTGTGATGAACCCGAAGGTCCGATTTGTTGGCCCGATCTTTCGATGAGAACGATAAGTCCGGTAGGCGGCGCTCAACTCTCACGATCCTGGCTACGAACACGCAAGGCCCGAAACCACGCAATCGCTGAACTGATTGACAAGTCGTTATCAACCGTGCACGAATACCCGGATGACCTGACCACGAAGGTCGATTCTCGCATACACCGAAGAAGCATGCAAGAACAAGATAAATAAGCAATCTGAAATTGCGAATATGAATGAAATATTTTATAAATTGGGATTCCGAAGCGGTATTATGGTTGGTCTAGTCGACACAAGCCAATACACGAAGTTGCATGAAAGCTAACTTTTAACTAAACAAAATCCAAGAAAACTAGAGGGGGTGCGACCTCCTTAAATAGGGGATGAGGAGCCACACATCTAATAGAACTAAGGGGGTGGGACTAATCTCATGGATTACTGTTCATGTGAACAGTAACAGCACCCCCAGGTGGTCCACCGGCAGATGGGCCAAGTTCAGTATGATTACAAGGCCCAGATTGGCCCAAACAAGTGATATGACGTCTTCTTTTGATGATTACGATCAGTCCAAAAGGAATTTGAAGGTGAGGCCAGATCCGTTGGAAAGAGGACGAA
The DNA here is from genome assembly GCA_036346255.1 of Ampelocalamus luodianensis. Taxonomy (NCBI): domain Eukaryota; kingdom Viridiplantae; phylum Streptophyta; class Magnoliopsida; order Poales; family Poaceae; genus Ampelocalamus; species Ampelocalamus luodianensis. Next base: position 23,534,628 of record CM070638.1, on the reverse strand, counting down.
GTAAGCTTTCAATCAAGTACTCGTGGACCTCCAACGGACTTCGTATGTGAAAGTTATGCCTGTTTTAAGTTGGTGTTGTCAGGCTGATTCTCGAGGCCGAACTGGATTCCAAAACGGGTCCAGCTCGAACTGCTTGCTTGTCTTGGACCAAAAGTGACATGGCGTTGTACATATATATATTTCATCATTAGGTAGCATCATATAATTCATATAATATAAAGACACTCCTAAAAACAAGCTCACCTGATAATTTAAGTGAAGTGTATGAGCTCTTATACTTGGAACAGTAAACATAGCAAATATGGTTGTATCCATAGGGGTCATGTCCTCATCATCCTCCCTTTCTTGAAAACAAAGCCGTCCTCGGCTTTTGATAAGCTGAAAATAGGGTAACAAAGAAGCCAAAGTGTATGCATGGTATATGTATATATCATCTGTTTTAACGGTTCTTCGTTGTTGCACAATTAATGTTAGACGACAGCAGTGATCATAAAAGATCATTGTATTATTACCCCAAGAATAATCATACATGTTAATGAGCAAAACAAAATTTCTCACATAGCAATTATTGCAACTAGTTTTGCAAATATAAGTGAAGTATTTATGCAATTCAGCGCCATGTCACTTTTGGTCCAAGACAAGCAAGCAGTTCGAGCTGGACCCGTTTTGGAATCCAGTTCGGCCTCCAGAATCAGCCTGACAACACCAACTTAAAACAGACATAACTTTCACATACGAAGTCCGTTGGAGGTCCACGAGTACTTGATTGAAAGCTTATTTCGTCCTCTTTCCAACGGATCTGGCCTCACCTTCAAATTCCTTCTGGACGGATCGTAATCATCAAAAGAAGACGTCATATCACTTGTTTGGGCCAATCTGGGCCTTGTAATCATACTGAACTTGGGCCATCTGCCGGTGGACCACCTGGGGGTGCTGTTACTGTTCATGTGAACAGTAATCCATGAGATTAGTCCCACCCCCTTAGTTCTATTAGATGTGTGGCTCCTCATCCCCTATTTAAGGAGGTCGCACCCCCTCTAGTTTTCTTGGATTTTGTTTAGTTAAAAGTTAGCTTTCATGCAACTTCGTGTATTGGCTTTTGATAAGCTGAAAATAGGGTAACAAAACAAGCTATATCATTCGACTAGGCACTATAGCACTCAAAGCCTACGACCATGCACTATATCTTCGACCACGAGCAGCCGAAACATTCTACGACCACGAGCAGTCGAAACATTCTACGACCACGTTCAGCTATGACCACATTCAGCTACGACCACGTGCAGCTAAAACCTTCTACGCCACATAGTACTCATGATGAATAGTGCTCAGAGCTACAGTACTTGGAGCTACAGTACTCTGAATGAACTGTACTCGGAGCTATAGTACTCGAAATGAACAGTGCTAAAAAAGGACATCACTCGTAGTGAACAGTACTCGTGGCTACAATGCTTGTGGTGAACAGTACTCATAGCTAGACGGAACGACCGAAAAACCAAGTAGAACGATCGAAACTTTTAGAACCGCAAATTACAATGCAACCAAAATATCAATTATTCATCATCAAAATTCACGACCCATCCACATGGTCTAACAATCTCCCCATTTATGAATACATTGACAAAACTTCGAAATCGTGAGATGACTTTTGAAAGAAACAAAAAATTATAGATCATAGTAGCAATTGAGAAACTCCACTCCCCCTCAACACAATGTCTCCAAATTTTTCCATTTTTCTCCCCCTTTGGCAATGCGATCAGCAAGAACTTCAAAAAAAGAAAAATTCAAAACAGAAGGATCAAGGAGAGTAAAAATCAAGAAACATTGTAAATTATCTAAGTAACTTTGCATTGATCTAGTAAGGTAACCAAGCCATCTTGTTGAGTAGAACTATCATGATCATATAAAGTCATATACCATATAGCATTGTCAAAACAAGTCTGTAGAATGATTAAGTAAATTAAATTAATGACAGGCATCTCAACAATAACTAAACCGATTATAAGGAGCACAAAGAGACATCACAAGAAAAAGGAAAAGCCTAAAAATGAAGTAAACTTTAAAACCAGATAAGCTAGCAGTCTCATGTAACAACCTATTACTCCACATTCAATTCTTAAGCATGTGGTATGCTTGTAGCATACTTCTTTTCAATGGTGGCATGCTTGAAGCATACATCTTTTGAATATACATGGACATGTATGGCATGCTTGAAGCATACTTCTTTTTATTTGACTCTTTCTCAACTTTTTTTAAGACATGCCAAATTGAGTGAGCATAAAAGGATTACAATGAGAGATATACGAGCTTCAAATCCAAGATTTAAAATAAGGCTCACAATCAAGCTAATCATTTTTATGAACATCGCAAAGTAATCAATATAATCAATCTAGTCAACGAATTCTGCCATGTCATGTTTTAGTTCAAATGTAGCACATTAGTTATTACCAGTCAAGATCCAAGCTACATAGCATATGGGTAAATATGATAACGAGAGCTCTACAACTCATTTGATTTCAATGGCTTAGTCTTGTTGAATTGTTTAACAAGTATAATAAACAGAGCTTCTGAACTTTTAAATCACAAACCCCCCCTCAGAATAATCCTATAGGATGCAACACTCCAAACTCACTTCGCAAAAGAGCAAAACGTGCAGAATCAAGCGATTTTGTGAGAATATCAGCAACTTGAGAAACAGTATCAATAAAGTGCAAAACAACATTTCCCTTTTCCACATGGTCTCTAAGAAAATGATATCGAATATCAATGTGTTTAGTTCTTGAATGTTGCACTAGATCTTTAGCAATACAAATAGCACTAGTGTTATCACAAAAAAGTGGTACACTATCCCATTCTAAGCCAAAATCCTTAAGAGTAGTTGTCATCCAAAGCAATTGTGAGCAACAAGAAGCAACAGCTACATATTCAGCCTGAGTAGTAGAAAGTGCAACAGACAACTATTTCTTAGAAGCCCATCAAACAAGAGATGTGCCTAAAAAGTGACATGTGTTAGAAGTACTCTTGCTATCAATTCTACAACCCCAAAAATCCGCATCTGAATAAGCTCTAAGGGTAAGGCACGATGAAGAAGAATACCATAAACTAAATTCTAAAGTTGACTGAACAAACATGAAAATTCGCTTAACTGCCTGACGATGTGAGGCACGTGGGGAATCTTGAAAATAAGCACACAGACATACAACAAAGTGAATGTCTGGCCTTGAAGCAGTGAGATACAAAAGTGGACCAATCATGCTTCTGTATTCTTTTTTATCAACATGCTCTCCATCCTCGTCAGGCTCTAACACTGCAGTTGATCCCATTGGTGTAGAGACTGGTTTGCTTGTCCCCATGTCGAAGCGACAAAGGAGATCCATGGTGTACTTGGTTTGATGAACAAAAATACCCTATTTTGATTGCTTGATCTGAAAGCCTATGAAGAACGTGAGTTCTCCTATCATACTCATTTCACATTCCCTGCTTATAGTATTTGAAAACTTGAAAACAAGAGCATGAGAGAAACCACCAAAGATGATATCATCCACATAAATCTGAATGAGTAAAAGATCATTGCTATGCTTGAGAGTGAACAATGTTTTATCTACCTTGCCCATTTGAAAGTCATTTTTAAGCAAATATGATTTAAGCCTATTATACTATGCTCTCGGTGCTTGTTTCAAACCACATAAAGCTTTAGACAATTTGTAGACATGATCAGGAAATTTTGGATTTTCAAAATCAGGCGATTGTCTTACATAAACTTCTTCCTCAATATAGCCATTAAGAAAAGCACTCTTAACATCCATTTGATACAGTCTGAAACCCTTGGATGTAGCAAATGCTAAAATGATTCTAATGGCTTCTACTCGAGCAACAGGAGCAAAAGTTTCACCAAAATCAAGACCTTCCACCTAGGGTAAAACCCTGAGCAACAAGTCTAGCCTTATTTTGAACAACAACATCATCCTCACTTTGTTTATTCTTAAAAACACATTTAGTTCCAATAACATTATGACCAAGAGGAGGTGGAACTAAGGTCCAAACTTTATTACGCTCAAAATTCTCTAATTCCTCATGCATGGCATTAATCTAAGACTCATTAGATAAAGCGTGACTTACATCTTAGGGTTCAAATGAGGAAACAAAAGCATCATGAGCATATGAGGCATCGGAGTTATACCTATTGCGAAGAACTCTTTTATCTAACTCACTAATTATTTGTTCAAGAGGATGCCGTCGTTGAATATGCAGGGGAGCCTGTGTATTCATTGGTGACATAGGTGTAGCAATAGTGGCCTCTACCTCATTAGAGGTAGGAACAGAGCCACTAGTTGAAGATTCCATCGGTGTAGAGACTTGTGTCGAAGTATGAATCGATGTTACTCTTTCATTGTCGTCGAAGTCATAGAAGATGTCTTCGGGTGTGTCATTTGCCTGAATACCTGTATTATCAGATCTAGTACCAAGACTAGCTTCATCAAAAGTTACTTTGCATGTCTCTGCAATTTTGTTAGTTTCTAAGTTGAATACACAATAACCTCGAGCATGAGCTATATATCCAAGAAGAATACCATCCGAGGATCTAGATTCAAACTTGTCAAGATTTCCATATTTAAGAATGAAACAATGACATACAAACACCCTCAAATGAGAAATATTAGGAGAATGACCAAACCAAAGCTCATAGAAAGTCTTATGCAATTTAGCTCACAAAAATACTCTATTAGAAATATAGCAAGTAGTAGAAATAGCCTCAGCCCAAAACTTCCTAGGAGTAGCATGTTCACTTAACATTGTTCTAGCCATCTCAACCAAAGTTTTGTTTTTACGTTCTACAACACCATTCTATTGAGGAACATGAGCTGGAGAGAATTGATGATCTAAACCTTTTTCAGTACAAAAAGAAGCAAATAATGTGTTTTTGAATTCAGTTCCATTATCACTTCTAATTGCTCTAAGTGCTCCTGGGAGTTCAGTGGCAAGTCTAAAGGCAAGCTCTCTAAAGTGACCAAAAACTTCGTCCTTAGATGTCATGAGAAAAACCCAAGAGTATCTAGAGTAATCATCAACAATAACAAGAACATATCATTTACCTCCAACTGACTGAACTCAGTAGGTCCTATACTATCCATGTACAACAATTGTCCAGGTACATCAGTCATCACAAGTGAGAGTGGAGGATGTGATGCAGAAACCATCTTACCATAATGACAAGGAGAGCAAACAAAATCCATTGATTTTTCAATTTTAAGATCAGGTATTACTCTAACAAGATTCATATTACTGATATGAGCAAGATGATCAAAACCAATATGACCTAATCTCCGTTGCCATTGAAAAAGATCCTTAGAAACAGATGAGATCACAAGGCACCTAAGATCAGGTGATGAGGATTATGAAAAATTTCCCTTAAACAACCGACCAACCCACTAGATCGCAAGATGAATCTAAAATGCAGCAAGAATGCCTTTTAAAGCTCACCTCAAGATTGTCGTCTATCAATTGTGAGATAGAAAGTAGAATATACCTTAACTTACTGACAAGGGCAACATCTTTTAACATGAACTTGTCGTTGTCGCACACAGTACCTTTTGCAAGAACTCGTCCTTGAGCGTTATCCCCAAAAGTGATCATCTCATCACCAGTGGCATGGGTGAGGGAGGAGAACCATTGTGAGTCTCTGGTCATGTGTCGAGAGCAACCGGAGTCAATGAACCATATGTTCTCCTTCCTCTTACGATGAGTCTACAAAGCATGAACAATCATTAGTATCTTAGTACTTGGGGTTAGAAAATAAAGATTTAGGTAACTAGTACTGAGATACGTGACGAACAGGAGCAACAACAAGCAGAGACAAGGCGCTTTTAGTTTCTGAGCACTGCCAATCAAACCGTTGTTGATGTGCTAGTCTGATCGCTAGCCGGTATGATCGAGTGTAAAACGCTAGTCTTACCGCCCACCGATTTGACCGTGTGAAAACTACCGGTCTTATCGGTCCTGATGCAAACACTCCCAAACCTGCAGAAGATTGTTTAGTGGGAGCAAGGCGATGATAAGAAGTTTGACCAAACTCCACTCCAGAACAAGAAATCTCTCTTAACATGTCTCTCTTTTCTTTCTTTGCTTTTGAAAACAGAATTGAACCAAATGACCCTCTCTGCCACAATGAGTGCATTGATTGTTATATTGATGAGAAGTTGTATCTATTGCCTTTACAACATTCACTTTGGTAGATGAGTCCTTTGCTATACCAGCCAGTTTAAAAACAATTTGTTTTGGTTCAGACTCTACCTCAAATTTTCTAAGTTCAAGAAGCTTAATAATCTTAGGAGGATTATTCTTGGCATATTCAACAAAATTAAATCATATACCATGATGTTTAACACTCATTTTTGACTTGTCTAGGATCATATTCAAATTCTTCTTGCCAAAAGAAAATCTTTCTAACGTGTACTTAAGATACTCATTTTGTTTAGCCAGAGTAGGACAGGCTGTGCATTTGACAGATTCATTCACAAGATTCTTAGAAGCACTAGACTGAACCAACCTTTTCTTTTTAGCAAAATCATTAAGTTATCTAGTTAAAGCTTCTATTTCAGTGTTAAGCTTAGTACAGTTAGAGCAAGAGAGTGTCTCATGATAAAGCATTTGTTGAATTGATTCTTGAGATGAATTAAGTCTAGCTTCTAGCAATTTACAATTAGAGCAAGCTTTAGTTTGAGCATTTAAATTACTTAACTATAAACAGGTAGAAGCACTAATCTTAAGCTTTTCAATTTCATCATTTGCAAGTTTTAACTTTTCATCACAAGAGTCATGTGCTAACCTTAAATCATCAAATTAAGCATTTATTGACCTAGTAGTCTCCAACTCAGAATGTAAAACTTAACAAGACTTACATGATTCATCATTAGGAATAGAAGCTTTCAGTCTATTAATTTCAAAAGTTAAGCTTTCAACAAGACAATTATTTTCTTTCAGTTTCTTCTTTGTCTTTTCAATTCAATATCAAGTTTAATTAAACCATCTTCAAGCTCATCATATGATGGTCTTACCTCATCAGGATCACTATCATCGTCGTATTCATTGTCGTTTCTTGCCATAAAACATATGCCCATGAAGTTGTTGTTCTTCTTCTTATCTTTAATATCATCATTGTCGTGGTCGTCGTTGTTGTCGCAACTTTCAGATTCCACATCACTCAATCCAAGATGCTCGATAGCTGAAAGAACCTTTTTAGCAAATTATCGACGGTAATTGCCACACTTGATGTTGCCGTTGTTGGATGACCGACCATGGTAATTTTTTTGTCTTTCTTGATCACCTTCCCTTTGAGATTAGGACAATCAACTTTCATGTGACCTGGCTCGCCGCACTCATAACACTTGATAGAACTAGATACGCCACCTCATTTCTTCCTCATATTATTGAGTACCTTGTATGCCCGTGAGGAGATCAATACCAAGTCCTCTTCAAGGAGTTGTTTGAACTATTCTTCTGAAAAAGTGGACAAAGCAGACAAAGGAAAAGAACTCGACAAAGCAGCCCACATGGGGTTAGTTACAAGTGCTAAAGATGAAGATTTATCAATCTTAGATGACATGGCTTCCATCTCATAGGTTTTCAATCTACAAAAGAGATCATCCATGATTAAAGTATCTAGATCGATAGTTTGATTGATAGTCATGACAACCATCAACCACTCAGAACCTAAAGATCTCAAAATTTTAGTTGCATTATCTTCATCAGTAGGGATAACATTAACACAACACAGAATACTCAAAATTTCCTCGAAACGATCAAAAAGTTCATCAAGAGATTCACCAAGCTTCATAGCAAAATCAGAATACTCTTTTTGATAAAGATTTTAATGCACTTTCTTGATTTTTGTGGTTCTCTCATGATAATTACAAAGATTCTTCCATATTAAGTGGGCAGAATTAATATGAGCTACATGATCAAATTCTTTGCGAGAGATTCTTTGAAACAGCAAGTTACGAGCTTGAGCATTTAGATCAACATCTACTTTATTCAGATTGGTAACAGTAACAGGAACCTCATAAGGTCTAGAAACCTTATTCCAAACATCATTATCTTGAGCCTCAATGTAAGCTTGCATACGACACTTCCAAAAAGCAAAATCAGTATCATCTAGCATGGGAGGACGATTCACATACCTCTCTGACGCCATAGCAACTTTGCTCTAATACCACTTGTAGGATCAAATACAGCAATCAGAGGGGGGTGAGTGATTGTCGCGATTTCTTCCTTCCAATTGTCGTGCGCTGATCTTCTCAACATCTCGATGTGGTTGGCAATGATAGGGTGATCAACATAGCACGTGAACGTAGACAGCAAAGTTGATGAAGAAGAGCTATCTCGCCACACACTGCTCGAACGAGAACAAATCTAAATCGATGCTCAAAGAAACACGCCGCCAATGAGAACAATAATTTCTTGGAATAGATCTGATCTCTTATTTTTGAATCTTGTTTTGTAGCTACAAAGTGCTCTGACGACACCCCTCAAACTCTAGCAAAAAGACTCAACACAAAGCCATGAAAAACCGTGCAAAAGCCACACAAACTCTTAACCTTTGTCTCCTTTTATAGGCTAGAGTCCTAAGCCATGTCCTTAACAAACACGGCACAGAATCTTATCTCTTCCAAAAATTAAGAGACTCGAAACCCTTTCCAACATGGGTTTTCCAATATCTCTAAAGCTTCCAAATATAAAACACTTTCTACATCTCCTCACGCGTCATAAGCCTTCAGGACTACACCTCGCGAAGCTTCTCCACGCATCATGCATCCACCTTTGATCTCCACGTGCCCCAGCATAAGCCCGACCACCTCGTGACTTCCTTGACCACTTGAACTTGATTTTTCCATCCTAGTTCAGGTCCTCCTCGTCATCGATCATGATCATCTTCATGCCCAACCTACACATGCAAAGACCAAAGAACATTTTTTCTAGCACAAGTTCTCCAACCTGACCAATATCAGTTCACACACACACACAAAAATCACACCCACATCTATCCATAAACATGAACCAGATCATCCATGATGTCTACGACCAGTCCTACTAGGTCCACGACCAGTTCCAAGATGTCTACGACCGGTCTTACTAGGTCCACGACTAGTTCCAAGAAGTCTACGACTAGTTCCTGAGCTTCTACGACCACTTCCAAAAAGTCTACGACCAGCTTCAAGATGTCTACGACCAGTTCCTGTAGCCTTCGACCACCGACCACACATAGTAGCTTTCGACCATCGACCAGACATTGTAGCTTCAACATTTGACTAGGCACTATAGCACGCGAAGCCTACGACCATGCACGGTAGCTTCGACCACGAGCAGTCGAAACATTCTACAACCACGTTTAGCTACGACCACATTCAGCTACAACCACGTGCAGCTGAAACCTTCTACGCCACGCAGTACTCGTGATAAATAGTACTCAGAGCTACAGTGCTCGAAATGAACAGTACCCAGAGCTACAATACTTGAAATGAATAGTGCTCAAAAGGACATCACTTGTGGTGAACAGTACTGGTAGCTAGGCGAAACGACCGAAACTTTTAGAATCGCAAATTACAATGCAACCCAAATATCAATTATTCATCATCAAAATTCACGACCCATCCATATGGTCTAACACGGTCGAATTTTTTTAATTGGAATTTGAATTTTTCAGATGTAATGACGAAATTTATCTAAATTTTGATTTTAAATTTGAATTTGGATGAAAATTAAATAAATCCAAAAAAATTTTGTTCGGTATAAAAAATTATCGGACCCCACCGATAACTCCGAAAATCTCCGGTAACCGCTGAAATTTCGACGATAACGTTTTCACCAGTTGCATCCATAGGAGTGATGTTCTCATCATCCTCCCCTTCTTGAATTTGAGTTGTCCTCGACTCAAGCTCATCTTCATTTCCCAAATACAGCTTCAAATCTGCAATGTTAAATGTAAGACTAACCCCAAAATCTGCAGACAATTTATATGCATTATCATTAATCTTCTCAAGAACTTTAAAAAGACCATCAGCTCTAGGGAATCTTTATTTTCTCAAATGTAACCAAACAAGATCACTAGGTTCAAAGGTTAATTCTTTTCTACCCTGATTTCCAACAACTCTATTTCTCATTCATGCACTCTATGTTTTCTCTTGTAGTTTCATGCAACTTAAGAAAAAATTCAGCATGTTTCTTAGTGGCGAGGATTAAAATATCTATGTATTATTTTAATACATAAATAAAAGACCGCACGACTTCATGGTCGTAACCCCCTAATACTAACGACCCCTGTGGTCGTAAGAATTCCAGAGGTTACATTGTGGGTACCTTGGTCGGATGAGGTCCTGTACCTAGTCCCTGACCAGGTAACTGCTCATAGAAATAATGAACTGGCACTTGAACTCATTCCAAGTATATTCCTTTCGTATGACGAATGGAACATGTGCTTTATTCATTCCAAACCATGCGATGTTTCATAGCTCTAAGTCACTGACAATAACCACCATGTGGTCCTCTCCGATCAGTCGCGACGCTTTCAACAGGCACCTCTTCAAGGAGTAAGTACCACCACTTCATAAGTTATTTAAAGGAAGATCAAGGGAGGAGAAGGAGAAGAATTCAGTCGACCGTAATCCGACACTACACAAGAACTAGTGATTCAAAGACAATTGAAGAATTAGGATCGTAACACATTCTGTATACATAGGGCTAGTCCCTGCCTTGTCAAGGGCAACCATTGTAAGGTTTTAGTTCATTGCAATAAAGAGTAGTCCCATTCTCTCCCAAGAACTCAGTGCTATTTTCTCTATTTTATTTTATAAGATCGGCGACTTGATCGTCAACTCTTAGCATCTAAATTTACCTTTTCCGAAGATGGTAAAGGTAATAAATCAATTGGAGCGTGAGGATTAGAGCCATATACTACCTGAAAGGGCTCATCTTTGTGGTTGAATGCAGCGATCGATTGTAAGCAAACTCCACATGAGGTAGACATTCTTCCCACATCTTTAAGTTCTTCTTCAAAACAGCCCTCAACATTGTTGACAAGGTACGGTTGATGACTTTAGTTTGTCCATCAGTTTGGGGATGACAAGTAGTTGATAACAACAGCTTCGTCACAAGTTTTCCCCAAAGTGTCCTCCAAAGTGACTCAGAAACTTCGCATCACGATCTGAAAAAATTGTTTGTGGCACACCATGTAGTCGAACAATCTTCCTGAAGAATAAATCAGCAACATGGGTAGCATCGTCGCTCTTATGATAAGGAATAAAATATATCATCTTAGAAAACCTATCCATTACAACAAAAATACTATCCCTCCCCATCTTTGTCCTAGGCTATCCTCAAACAAAATACATAGAAATATCATCTCATGGAACACTAGGAACATGAAGAGGCATGTATAAGCCATGTGGATTCAATCGTGACTTAGCTTTTTGCCATGTAGTGCATCACGAAACATAGCGCTCGACGTCGCGCGTCATCCGTGGCCAATAGAAGTGTTCAGGAAGGATGTCCTCTGTCTTTTTGATGCAAAGTGTCCCATTAATCCTCCTCCATGCGCCTCCTGTAACAACAAAAGATAAATGGAGCTAGCTGGAACACATAGCTTGTTAGCCCTAAACAAAAATCTATCATTGAAAACAAATTTATTCTAGCCTCTACGATCTTTGCAATTGGACATGGCATATTTAAACTCATTATCAAAAGTGTATAGTTTTTTATTGTCTCTAGGCTAAAAACTCTCCAATCAAGTTGAAACAACATTGTATACCGTCGAGGCAAAGCATTAGCAATCACATTTTTCCCCTTTCTTATGTTTATTGACATAAGGAAAAGATTCAATAAATTCAACCTAATATGCATGTCTACAGTTCAGTTTAGATTTACTCTTAATATGCTTCAAAGATTCTCAATTAGAATGTATAACAAATTCTTTGTGCCATAAATAATATTGCCATGTTTCTAAAGTTCGAACTAGTACATACAATTCTTTATCATAAGTTAAATAGTTCAAATGAGGCCCACTCAATTTCTCACTAAAATAGGCAACATGTTTACCTTCTTGTATCAACACACCACCAATTTTAATTCTACTAGCATCACACTCAAGTTCAAAAGTCTTACCAAAGTCAGGAAGTTGGAGCAATGGTGCATTTGTGAGCTTTTCTTTGAGAAGGTTTAATGCATCTTCTTGTGCTTGTCCTCATTTGAAGGGAACTCCTTTCTTTGTCAATTCATTGAGTGGTGTAGCGACAATGCTGAAATCATTCACAAAGCGGCGATATAATCTAGCAAGTCCATGAAAACTCTACACTTTTGTGACCATTTGCAGGGTCGGCCAGCTCTTTATTGCTTCAATCCTGGCTTCAATAACTTCAATTCCCTATGGCGTAACAACATAGCCAAGAAAACCAACTTGATTGGTGCAAAAGGTGCATTTTTCGAGGTTACCAAACAAACGTGCATCTCTCAAAGTATTAAAAGCAGCACGCAAGTGATCAAGATGTTCATTAAGTGACTTGATGTAAATCAAAATATCATCAAAGTAAACCACCACAAATTTGCCAATGAAAGCATGTAAAACTTCATTCATCAATCGCATAAATGTACTAGGTGCATTGGTCAAACTAAAAGGTATCACTAACTATTCATACAATCCAAATTTAGTTTTAAATGCTATCTTCCATTCATCTCTAAGTTTCATTCTAATTTGGTTGTAGCCACTATGCAAGTCAACTTTAGAGAAAACAGTAGAGCCACTCAATTCATTAAGCATATCATCTAACCTAGGAATTGGATGATGATATCTAACAGTGATATTATTTATAGCTCCATAATCAACACATATATGCCATGAACCATCATTCTTAGGAACTAAAATAACAGGAACAACACATGGACTAAGGCTTTCGCGAACATACCCTTTGTCAAGTAAGTCTTGCACTTGACGTAGAATTTCCATAGTCTCTGTAATATCCCATTTAACTTTTAGAGGAATAAATGAAATTCAAAGGAAATTAATTGAAATTAAAGAGGGAATTTTAGAATTTTTCTTGGAGGGGACATAGAACCTGGGCCAAAGGCCCATCGCCCATCGGCCCATGAATGGGGTCGGTCGGCCTAGAAAGGGAACCAGGGGTGGCAGCAAACCCTAGTTGCCACCACTCCCTGCCCCTTGCGCCAGCACCCTGCTAGCCCTCTGCCCCTGCGCTCCCCTAGCCCCTTCTGCTGGCCTTGGTCGCCAACCGCACAAGCCCTGCTTTTCCCCCTTGCCCCTGCCGCATCTTGCCCCTGGCCTTCCCGCTGCTGCTATCTGTCACATGCAGTCGAGGCATGCCTGCAGCCAACGCCTGCAGATTGGTGCTACTAGTTGATGCATTCACCAGATGGATGCATGTAGCTGAGCCATGCACCCATCTATTGCATGCATGTGCATTGTGCCTTCATAGGATTGTTGCTGCCTCCTTGCCACTGCTGCGGCTAGCCAGAAGAAGAAAAGAGGAGGAGGAAAGGGAAGGAGAAAAGATAGGAGAAGGAGAAGGATCTCGCGGGATTTTGTGATCTTCATCATGATTTCCTAGGGTGAAGATCAAGTTTTCCCTCTATTTTGTTTACCTTATCTAGGGATTAAAAATGAGATTAGAGAGGGAATTAGTTTTTTCTAGTGGGGGGAAATCGATTAGTAGATTGGTTTAGTCTGCTATTTTGTTATACTGTAAATTCGGGTACCGGTTGGGTGTAATTTGGGAATTTCATCTACTAGAAAGTTGTAGAGGATGTCAATATCTTTCTATAGAATTTTTATTCGTGTTGATCGGATGAGTAGATGTTGAGATATGAATTTTGTAATCTTGTTGTCCGGTAAGTTTGTCGTGTTTTTGCACCACGTATTAATCTGAAGAGTAAAAATAGAAGATGAAATTATCTGGGGTTTTGATCTACATAAAAAGGGCAGGTAATTTATTCATGTTTCTAGAGAGTCAAAGAACATGATTTTTGGATGGGTAGAATAGAAGTTACGATTTTTGAGAGATTGCGGTCCAAAACCTGGTTGCTGCTGGATCCAGTCGTGTGAAACATTAATTTGACCGAGCTAATGGCAGAATGAAATTTTTACCATAACTAGGTTATGGTAGATAATTTCCTGAAGTTTCTGAAAAGTCATAGATCATTATATTTGCATTAGTGGATTAAAAGATATAAAATTATTAAGTCTGTTGTCCAGAAGATGACAGGTCTGTCTTCTGGGTTAAAAATGGGGGTTTAGATAATTTAATCTGAACTTTTGATCACCTAGGAAGTTGTAGAAAATTGTGTACAGATTCTAGAATGATATGGTTTACTATTTTACGATGTGGAGATCGAAAGTTATGATAACTTTAGTGCCAGGACAGCAGGGAGACTGTCTGGTAAAGAAGGAAAATTATAGAATTGGAGAGCATGTTGGAGCATTGTAGATTAAGTGTTGATTTGTGTTGCCGTAGCTTGTATTGAGTTGGGTGTTTGCTATAAGCGAAGTGGCTTCGGGATTGGTGTCACCCTCATATTATTCCGATCATCGCAACAAGAAAGATAAGTACATGGTTGAATGATATTGAATGTTTGGCATTATCATTTGGTTAACTGAATGCTTGTTATGGTTATTCCTGTGAAGTATGCCTATTTTGTATTGCTCATATGCTTTCGGTGATTTGATGATGATTATGGAAAAGAATGAAAATTATTCATTGCATTGCATATTGAGCATTCATGTTGGAATGATTTCACCCACGGAGTGGGATGAGGTCCCTATATGTAAGATATGTGCAATGAGATCCCCGTATGAAAAAGGACGGGCAATGCGTCCTGCATTTGAGAATGCGGGCATGAGTGAACACCGACGGGTGCTACACTTTGCTATACCAGTATAAACAAAAGTGAAGTTGTTTTAGGTGAACATTGATGACGACATGCTTGGGGTGGAAGTAGAGCATGGAAAAATTGCTTTTGTAGCACTTCACACCACTTAATAATTCATTCCTTTTGGTCTTAAGCACTTTAGCAATCTCCATGGTAATAATTGGTCAACTGGTGGATTTCTTTAGTTCCTTTTGGTTCGTATTATATTTGATTTGTAGTCTATCAGGTTGCTAAAATTTATGATTATTATATTGATGAATGTTTATTCTTGAAGTCTAGATGTTAGTAATACTTCTTTAATGGTTAAAATTGATAGCGATACTAGTTGTAAGTGGCATCTTGGGCTTTTGTTAAGCCAAGGTGTTACAATCTCCTCGGATTAGTCCTATAGGGTGCACGGTTCAGCAGTGACACTCCCGGAATCAAATCAATTTGATGTTCAATTCCTCTAATAGGTGGTAGCCCCAAAGGTATCTCAGCAGGAAACACATCAGCAAACTCCTGCAAAAGGTTAGTGACAGTAGGAGGCAAAGAAGCAGGCAAATCCTCAAGTGAAAACAAAGCATCTTTGCACAATAGAGCATAGTAAATAGAATTATTCACTTCCAACTCATTCAAATCAGATTTGTTAGCTAAGATAATAGTCCATTTCAGTTTATTCTCATTATTCTTCCTAGTACTTATTTCTTTTATGTCTTTATTTTTAGATGGGAAACATTTTTTAACTACAATCTAATTTTCACTCTTTTCTTTCTCCATATTTACTCGTTCAGCACGTTCAATTTCATCTTTTAAAATAGCTTCAGGAGACATTGGAAGTAAAACAATTTTCTTGCCCTTATGCATTAAAGTATATTGATTAGTTCTACCATGATGAGTTGAATCTTTATCATATTGCCAAGGTTTACCTAACAACAATGAGCATACTTGCTTAAGTACAACATCGCAATCAGCACAATCATGATATGACCCAAGTGAAAACTGTAATCCCACAATTTTTGTTACCTTTAACTTACCACAAGAGTTGAACCATTGGATGCAGTAAGGGCGGGGATGCTGATTTGTGGCCAAGCCAAGCTTCTTGGCTATCTCCATGCTAGCAAGGTTGTTGCAACTCTCTTCATTAGTGATGACATGAACGCTCTTTGATGATGAACTTTGTTTGAAACAAATTTAGTGATGACATGAACGCTCTTTGATGATGAACTTTGTTTGAAACAAATTACGGCGTTGGTGTTGTTCTGCACTCTCCATTTGAGCCTGGAGAAAATCCCCAAGACTAACCCTGCGGTCTGGCTATGAGGATGTAGGTGCTACTTGGGTTAAGAGGGTTTCCATAAAGTGATTTTGGCTTTCCGGGCTTTTTCTGGAGTTTTCTAGGAATCTAAGGACGTTTGACATTACTCCTAAAGGATCTGCTAATCTTGCGGGTTTTGTATAATTTATCCTTTCTCTTTTGACCGTAGAGAGTAATACATTGATTTTATAAAATTACAAACTACACTAGTTGACTTTCCAATTATTTATCTAGGCCGTATTCAAATACAGAAGAAACAAACAGGCAAGCCACATCGATGAGGGAGAGAGATCATGGCCACGTCTCGAGATAAACTGACCTTCCATGCGCTAATAAGCACAAAATAATTAACGTATATTGTAATAGGGGATTGCAATATGCCATCCCAAAACTTAAATTTCGCAAGTTTTAAAAAGCAGTATTGTTAGTGGTGAAACAACCAGAGTCTGATTTGCAAACACACACTCCGTTTGCTTAAAAGTTTTCTCCAAAACATGATTTAAAAATTGCGTTTTCACTTTTAAGGTGTCACTGAAGCACTTTCCCTTTACAATATACTAAAAATAATTTTCACAAGTTATTGGCTAAAATGGCGTGGTTGCACGACGAAATAGCAAAAATAGTCTTCCGCAGACGAATCGGCAAAAATAGCACTACAGATGTGCCAGTAGGCGTCATATGCCCCTACCTCGCCCCCACTGCCTGGATCCGACCTGCCGTGGTGAATAGCTTGGACGAATAGTGAATAGTGTATTGCTTGCAAAAAAATCATTGTTTCACATGGTGGGGCGCAGCAGGGTACGTGTCGCCTATCAGTACATCCGATGTACTATTTTTGTCAATTCATTTGCAGAGATCTATTTTTACTATTTCGCACGTAACCGTGCGCAATGAGATAAAAACAAGATTCCTGGCTACTTCCCAAGGCCAGGTTCCCAAGACGTAGCTAGCTAGGCATACGTATACATGTTCTTTCTGTTTGTTCTCTCTGGCCGGCAACAATAATCCAGAGTTTACCTTCCCAGACAATCCAAACAGAAGTATTAATCGGCATCAAACGTACGAACAGCAACCTGTACACGTAATACAAGAATGCCATGTAGGCAGAGATATATATAAAAGCATCGGCACCGTCGTGTACTCGCCTCGGTTGGTGAACACATGTACATGGGTGTATGTGCACTTTGGTACACACTCAAGCCGCACTAGTTTATACGAGCAAAAAAATAATAAGGTGGATTATTTAAAAAATCGTATCGAGATGTGCAAACAAATAGGAAGTATTTTGCAGCACATCGACAGAAAAGTTGCACCAGAATCATCCTAAGAGCTATAGTTGCATGAGGTCTCTCTTGGCTCTCTGAACTTCAAAACTTTCATGGTTCAGTCTCTGAACTTGAACATTATGTCGCTTAGATAAATATAAGTGAATTTTGGTATGTCTTTACAACTTAAATGGCTACTTATCAGATGCTTATTTGATTTTTACACAAACCGACCGGTGACCACCCGAAAACCGGCCAAAATCGAATCTTGAGTTTAAATTTGATAATTGAAACCGTCTAATACAAAACCAGTTACCCATACCGGCTAGTTCCGGTATTTTTTTTCTGTAACCAGTTTTTGAATCATTCCTTGCTAGTGCCTAAAAACCCTTTTCCTTATCAACGCTCTGTAAGCTTATTGACTGAAGTGGCACATATAGGTCATGCTTAGAGGAGATATAGGTCATGCTTAGAGACCTACAAAGATTATTTCGATTTTGAAGTGATTTAGAGACCAAAGTGATCGATGTAACTGCTCAAGATGCAATTTTATCTTTCACTGATGAGCGGGCTCCACCAAGGTATGGGGGGCGTAAAACTAGGGACAAACAATGAAAAATTACGAATATGAAGCAGTCTCACTCCACCATGAGCATTACACCCTACACCCTTATAAAAAGAGGTGGAAAAGATCTGGAGAGAAGACTACATAACCAAACCCAACACTACACGAGTTTGCTTCACACAACTAGGATGAAGGAGATGGAGAACTCGACGAACATGTATAAGAGCATAATGCAGAAGCGCAAGTGGCTGGGCGAGAGGGCTAAACCCTACCCGGATAAGTCTATGAAGGATGCGCCGGTACCACCACAGTTCCCAGTCCCGCAATGTGTGTGCGAAGAACTGGCAAAGATCATCCAGTCCACACACTCGGAGAACGTCCGCTCATGCATACTACACGTGCGGCCACCACCTCGTAAGCGTATCTTGCACACACAAAGATTTTTAACACCATACGTTACATTCCATAAATCCCTGATTACACACGCCCATAATGGTAGCCAAAGATGCAATGCAACTTCTTCCAATGGATCGATGGCCCAGAAATGTACGATAAGGCATTCATCCAACAGAAGTACATGTTGAACTTTGCATGGCGAGCCAAGACCTACCAGCGCTGGACACCTTACGTACCCAACCCCGACCCTACTGAAAAGGCATCGGACGAGCCCAAGAAATTAGATGAGTACGACAAGGTCAAGCGGGCGACGGACAAGGGGAAGGCTCCTGCAAGTAAGAACGTGGGCCGTACTACAGCTCCCCGTCGCCCAGGTGCACTCCGGATTCAAGAGGTAAGTTATGTTCATTAAGCATCATAATTATTAATTTGGCCTGACGTTGCGTTATCCTAACATCGTTCATCCATCGAGCCCATCTCGCATGACATGGATGACTTCGAGACTGACCGCCGCCCCCGCGGGTAGCAAGGGGACAAGGGGAAGGCTCCTTCAAGTGAGACCGTGGGCCGTACTACCGCTCCTCGTCGTCTTGGTGCAAACCGGATCCAATAGGTAAGTTTTGTTCAGTATGCATCATAATTATTAATTGGCCACGACGTTGTCTTATCCTAACATCATTAAACCGTCCACCTCGTCTCACAGGACATGGATGACTTCGAGACTAACCACTACTGCGGGTAACAAGGAGACAAGGGGAAGGGAGTGTGGGCCGCCAAAAAAAAAACATCTTCGTTCCAATCAAATTTATTTCCATTTCAAAAAGGCGCATTTGTATTGTAGGAGTACTTTGGTTTATTGCATTGTGTATTATTGCGTTTCTTATGCACGTAACCAAACCCTGTGCGCCGTGTAATTTACAACTTTATTATAAAGTCTATTTCAATTCGAGACTGCGTTGTAAAGCCGAGTTCAAATCTCGCCGTCTTTTTGCATTCAATTCTTCGCGTAGCAAGGCAGCCCACAACATATAAAAAAGGTCCAAAATGCATGTTCCGAAAGTAGGTACGAAATGGTCTATAACCCCCCTAAGTGACGACAAGCACCACCTATCGTTGTAATAGGATGGAATGTGCCTGCCTAATCATCCATATGTTCATTCAAACTAACAACATCGCAGGTCCAAAATAAAATCTACTGCCTAGAATTGTGCATTCACTTAGCAATGTTCAATTCTTGCTATCTCAACTTAGGTTTAAAATTTGGGAACAGACGTATGTGGAAAATCAAATGCTAAGAACAAGATACATGAGACTGAACTTGTGCACTCATGATTTTTTTGTTCTGGTCACATCTATAACTAAGTTGGTTTCCATGGTTTTGGAGTATAGCACGTTTGCTTTGAAAGTGTGGGCAAGATTCTTTCTGTTAGTGAAATTTAGTTAGTTAACCCGATGCAATGAATCAATTACCGAAGTTTATTTGGTTTCAAAGCAGAGTTCATCGTCCGAGAACACATTTAAATAATGTTCAGCCTTGTCACGCCATAATAGTTGGCGTGATAAGGTAGGCTTGTCACGCCATGAGTGTGAGCGTGACACAAGCCACGCAAGATTTCCACGCTGGCACGACACGCAGACGAGGGCTTGCGTGGTACGTTTTGCCACTCCTAAGTCGGTGGCGTGACAACACGGTTTACCCACGGCACGGGGGTGGCGTGACCAAAGGGGTTAAAATTGAAAATAAAGTTAAAGAGTGGTTAACTTTAAAATAATATAAAAAGGATTAAATAAAAAAATTGCAAAGGTATGTGTAGTTATGCAGAATGTAAACTAAAAATGTGTACTTTTCTGATAGTTGTACCAAAATATGTGTAGTTTTGTGTAATTTATTCTTTTTCTTTTGACCGGAGAGAGTAATACATTGATTTTATAAAATTACAAACTACACTAGTTGACTTTCCAATTATTTATTTAGGCCGTATTCAAATACAAAAGAAACAAACAGGCAAGCCACATCGATCAGGGGAGAGAGATCATGATTCCCCTAACCTTCCATGCGCTAATATAAGTACAGAATAATAGGGGATTGCAATATGCCATCCCAATATTTAAATTTCGCAAGTTTTAAAAAGCAGTATTGTTATTGGTGAAACAACCAGAGTCTGATTTGAAAACACACACTCAGTTTGCTTCAAAGTTTTCTCCAAAACATGATTTAAAAATTGCGTTTTCACTTTTAAGGTATCACTGAAGCACTTTTTACCTTTACAATATGCTACGAATAATTTTCACAAGTTATTGGCTAAAATGGTACTGGTGCATGACAAAATAGCAAACATAGTCTTCCACGAGCGAATTAGCAAAAATAGCACTACGGATGTGCCAGGAGGCGACATATGCCCTTTGCCGCGCCCCCACTGCTCGGATCCGGCCTACCGCGGCGAATAGTTTTGATGAATAGTGAATAGTGCCGGCTTGCAAAAATTCACTGTTTCACACAGTGGGGTGTAGTAGGGGTATGCGTCGTCTACCGGCACGTTCGCGATGCTACTTTTGTTATTTGACTTGTAGAGAGCTATTTTTACGATTTTATCATGCAACCATGCGCAATGAGCTAAAAACAATGTTCTTTTTGTTTGTTGTCTGTGGCCAGCAACAATAATCCAGCGTTTACCTTCCCAGAGAATCGCACACTCAAGCCGCACTAGTTTATACGAGCAAAATAATAATAAAGTGGATTATTTAAAAAATCGTATCGAGATGTGCAAACAAATAGGAAGTATTTTGGAGCACATCAACAGAAAAGTTGCACCAGAATCATCCTAAGAACTATAGTTGCATGAGGTCTCCCTCGGCTCTCTGAACTTTAAAACTTTCATGGTGCAGTCTCTGAACCTAAACATTATGTCGCTTAGATAAATATAAGTCGATTTTGGTATGTCTTTACAACTTAAATGGCTACTTATCAAATGCTTATTTGATTTTTACACAAACTGGGCGGTGACCACCCGAAAACCTGCCAAATTCGAATCTTGAGTTTAAATTTGATAATTGAAACCGATCGGTACAAAACCGGTTACCCGTACCGACTTGTTCCAGTATTATTTTTCTGTAACCAGATTTTGAATCAATCCTTGCTCGTGCCTATAAACCCTTTTGCTTATCAACGCTCCGTAAGCTTATTGACTGAAGTGGCACATATAGGTCATGCTTAGAGCGGATATAGGTCATGCTTAGAGACCTACAAAGATGATTTCGATTTCGAAGTGATTTAGAGACCAAAGTGATCGATGTAACTGCTCAAGATGCAATTTTATCTTTCACTGATGAAAGAGCTGTCTATCAGATAAGCAAATAGCCTCCTTTCTATATGCACATATCGTAATCCATCCATTGTACTGCCATGTGATTTAGATTTTGACCGATAGTAGCTGTGGTTTTTTAAAATCTAAAGGTCATAATTAGAAAACATGCTATTTCTCTATTTCTTTTGTTTGTTTCCTCAGATCGAAGTCATAATTTTTCTTCTTTTCTTCCTTTATAGGGAGAAAATAAGAGCAATCATTTGCATCACTCACATGGCTTAGGTTTTTGGAACTTGCGAGAAGCTACGCGCGGTCTCGAATGGGCAAAATTTGTTTTGCTTGATCCAACATAGGAGACTGGGACAAATAAAACTCTAGTCTCTATTCAGTAAAAATATTTTTGCCAAAAATTTAGTAGAAATACTGCAATTATGATGTAAGAATTGTCCCGATCTTCCGATGGATGGTAATTTGATTTGTAGAGAGTGACTTTGATGACGAGGCTAGTTGGACAAAAGTCGATCAAACTGTCCAGCAATCGCTAAACCACGCTCTTGTCGTTATCAACCTCGCCAAGAACGATGGTTGACCTAATCACGAATATCTACTACACCATGACATAGAATTAAGGGCAATTAACTGCCAGAAAAAATAGGATAAGTGGCAAAACATGTGCCGATAATGTCCAATAGATTACGGTCCCGTTATCTGCCGGAAATAATTATTGTCTAGAATAACTTATCTGCAGGCAATGTTTTTATGTTAGCTACAATACATCTACCCTTGAAAGAGTCAACCAGGTCAACGTAACTATCGGGGATAATAGCCAAGTCAATCAGGTCAACGTAACTGCCGAGGATAATAGCCAACCCTTTGGGCGCGCAAACGCAAAAAAATAGATGACTGAGGGTGTGTTTGTTTCATTGAATCATATGGTCCTGTACCGGATGGTTCAAGAAATAAGGACGTTTATGTGTTTGGTTGAAGGGATGGAACTAATTCATCCTGGATGAGATGGTTCAACTTTATAGAATATTCCTTGGAGATGTTGTATCAACTCATTCCGAAAAATTAGCTGAAGCACGCCATCCGGTCGTGCTCTCTCACATGGCTTTGCTGACCGCTGGTGTTTGGACAGTTTTAACTTCAAACCCCTCAAGTTTGACCGAGCTGGAAAAAATAGCAAATAAATTCCTAAAATTATAAAAATTTTCAGAGGTGTTTCTGAGATGATCTAGTGTGATATCTCGTTTAAACATAAAATAAATAAGTTATTAATACTAAAATTAAATAGAATTAGAGAAGAAAATTAAAGTTTTAGAGGGTGTTTTGCTTTTATTGGAGAACCTAGGCCGTGGACTTTCGGCCCACGTTGTTTGGGCCAAGGAAAGATGATTTAAGAAGGGGTACCAAAACCCTAAACACCTCTTACCGTAGCATGGTACTGTAGCACCACCACACTATAGCGCATGATACTGTAGCGCCATTGTAGTGTAGCACGTGGTACTGTAGCAGCCCTCTTCCTTGCTGCTTTGCCAAGATGAGAGAAGAGGAGAAAGGAAGGAGAGGAAGGAAGAAGAAGAGGAAAGGAAGAGAAGGAAGAGGAAGAAGAAGTGTGGGAGAGGAGAACCTCGCAAGGATTCCAGCGATTTCATGTGTCTTCAAGGGTATTTGTTCAATTCCCCGCTGCTTTGATTCAAGTTAGATTCGTAATTGTCATCTATTAGAAGATCGTTGCAATGTTGCGATTAGAATCAGAAATATGTGTTCTGTTGCTCGTCAGTTTTCGTGTAGATTAAATCCGAATTGGAGTATTTTGTCTCATAGAGTATTGTAGGTCTCGTTCTCAGCTTTCAATAGGTTCAAAGATCACCCAAATCGGAGTTGTGGTTTAAAAGTTACCTTGATTTTACTGCCGTTGTCTAGAAAGTTTAACGAACTTGGGCAGTCGTCTTGTTCATTAATTTTGATTTTGTTAAAGGCCGATTCAGGGATGTTTCCCAAAACGGTTGTTGTAGGTAATTTCCTTATCTTTCAGGATTGGTAAAGAACACCCTTTTTGGACTTGTAGAACAAAAGTTATGTATGTTTTAATTTGACTGTCTAAAGTGTATGTCGATTTCTCTCAGTAGTTTTGACTCGTGTACCACATTTTGTTAAAGGCAAAATATGAGTGTCATGCCAACTAGGATTTTGAAGTTGATGTTCGTAGCTTCCTAGAATGATAAGAATCTTGGATTTTGGTTAATTCAATCAAAAGTTATGAGTATTTCTTTACTGCTGTGTAGTTCTGATAGACATATTGTATATTAGACTTTCACTTGAATGTTAACCTAGGTTTTTGGCCGAATTGGAAGTTTCTGCCAACTAGACTAATGTAGAGGTTTTTATACCTTTTCATAGGATCTGAGATCACTCTGTTTCAAGTCCAGAGCAAAAGTTATGATATTTTTAGTACCGCTGTCCAGATTATCGTCCTGCTGGACTGTCGGTTTTATTGTATAGAACAATTATATAAATCATGGGTTTAGGAATATGAGATTAGGTGTTGCGGGTAGCGTCTTATTCACGTTGTTTCTTATTTAAGCAATTAAATTGTGTAGGAGGAGGGAATTCGAGATTAGAGGTTTCGTCGTGACCTCCTAACGCATCGCAGTTCGAAAGGCAAGTATAATTAAATTGTCTTGATTGTTGTTTGTTTCACTTGATGGGTGAATATGCAATGGGTAATTCTGGTATTTCCTGTTTCCTTTCAAAATTGATATACCATGATTCTTCGAGTATGTGTTTACGTTCAACATATTCATTCGTTCTTCCATCCTTGCTTCACCCACGGGAGTGGGTAGTGAAGTACCATCATTCCAATATGGACAAGTACATTGTGTAAGTATTGCTGTTGTTAGTTCATAGTGCTTGATGTTCATGCCATGACTGAATACTATGGTTTATGAGTAGTTCTCGATGATTTCTGATTCGATCCATATATGTGAATCCATACTTCTTAAGATTTCGTCTTCCGTATTCATGCATTCATTCATTCATTCATTCATTGTTCATGATTCACCTACTGGAGTGGGATGTAAAGACCCATCAATTCCAGTATAGGCATGTAAGCCCCACCATTCCAAAGGGCAAATTGGATCCCCGTTATGAAACGTTCTTCATACGGGCCTTAGATTCCGCATTTTGTGAAATGCGGGCCTAAGTGAACACCGACGGGTGTTCACTGGCTATACCGGTATAAGCAGAAGTGGCGATCATGCATTTCATTCATTCATATGGTTTCTGCCATTCTACATTCGTATTCTATTCTATAATGATAAGTCCTTAATCATCCACTCCACATTCGAATTCTATTCTATGATGCTGTGTTCTTATTCAGCTGTTCTACATTCGTATTCTAATCTGTGACTGTTATTCTTATTCAGTATTGTTCATATTATTCTGTTGTACTTGCTAAGTCGTGGACTCATTCTTGTCGTGTTTATTTGTTTTAGGACGGTATGCATGGGAGAGATTAGTCACATGAATCACTTCTTTCACTTCACATTCATCACCCTTTTAAACAGTTTAACTCGTTATTATCTTTCATTTGATAAGTTTGATTGTAATAAATGGAGTTCTAATGATTTAGACTTTCATTCATTATGACTTGGTTGAACCAGTGAATCCTTAATGATCTTCGTATAGACCTATGATAGCCTTATCATATTTGATTCAATATGATTGGATGATGGAGTTTGACATGTTATTAAGTTTTGATTCAATTCTTATACTCATCCTTTTAGATGTTGATCCCTTCAGGCCGATGGTTGAAATATTGTTAAAATTATTTCATATTATTGCGTAGTGTTAGACTTCAGGTAATAACTTGGCTTCCGCATAGCGAGGGTGTTACATCTAATACCCAGATAAAATTTCTAACCTTGCTGCTCAAGATTTATTATTCTTATTTTAATTCATTAACAGCAAATTTTAACTTCAAACCCCTGAAGTTTATTTTATCCATATAAAATATTTGGATTCTATAAAAAAAACAACATCGAATCAACACTGAGAAAAACCTAAAAATTCAAATTGCTCCAAAATGCATGAATTTTCTACAGTAGCTAGATGATGATTTTAGATAAATTTATGTGAAAGAATTATTCCATTTAGAGTTAGCAATTGAAAGTTATAGTAGTTTCAAAATCAGGTTTTGCAAGAACTATTCATTTGATTTTAATTATTTATTGAAAATTTGCAGAATAGTAGTGGATAAAAGGATTACGTAGATAAATATAGAATAAAATTATAACACCAAAATAACTTGGTTCAACTCATTTGAAGTTCAGAAACATTATCTATGAATTTTCAAAGTTAAAAGCATTTTCTAGTATGAAAATAATTCCGTTAAGGATCAATTTCCAAAAACTATATTTTCTGCCCATAGACAAGTTTGAAACCTATTTTTAAATAAATTTTATTTAAAATGAAAAAAATATCAAAATTGGTTTCACTTGATTTGGAGTTGAGTTGAATTAGATATGAATTTTTGAAGTCAAATGAATTTTTAGTGGATAAATTAATGTTCAGGTGGTCCGATCAGAGCCAGGTCTTGTCGGATGGTCTGATCAGCCTAAAAGTGATGTTCGGACGGTCTGAACGTTACCGGGACTGTTGACTGATTTTTAAATTCAAACCCTCTACTTTGACCATGGTTTATAAATAGCAAAAAAAATTGGGAAAATCTGAAGTTTTTAAGGGAGGTTCCTGGGATGATAGTGAACTCATATAAATTTTAAACATCACTATTCATGATTTAATTGCTTATTTTAAATAATTAACCAAATAGGTTTATAAATTTAACATAGATTTTCCTCAAGGTCAAGTTCAACTCTAAAAATTTGGAAAAAATTATATCTATTCATGATAAATATTATATTATTTAAATAAATTATTTCCCAGAGATGATCACATGTTTTTATTTCTTTTTTCTTTTGGGAGCTTCTTTTTGAGTTGAAAGTTTAATGTTTGATTAAGATTTTCCAAGTGCAGTAAATGATGAAAATGCTTCAAAAACAATATTCATGCTCATGAGATGCATAAAAATTCTATTTATTAAAATTGAGATGTGACAAAATTGTTCTACTGAGATAGGACCATTAAATTTGTGGCAATCCAAACACAGACTCATTCAACTCATTTGAAGTTCAGAAATATTTTCTATGAATTTTCAAAGTTAAAAGCATTTTCTAGTGTGAAAATAATTCGATTAAGGATCAATTGATGGATGAGGTTGTATTTGGATTGCCACAAATTTAATGGTCCTATCTCAGTAGAACAATTTTGTCACATCCTCATTTTAATAAATATAATTTTTATGCATCTCATGAGCTTGCATTTATTTTTGAAGCATTTGCATCATTTATTGCACTTGAAAAATCTTAATCAAACATTAAACTTTCAACTAAAAAAGAAACTCCCAAAAGAAAACAGAAACAAAAACTTGCGATCATCTCTGGAAAATAATTTATTTAAATACTATAATATTTATCATGAATAAATATAATTTTTGCCAAATGTTTAGAGCTTAATTCAACCTTGTGAAAATTCAAACCAAGTTCTAAAAGCCTTTGTTGTTAATGAATTAAAATAAGAAGAATAAATCTTCGAAAGCAAGGTTATAAATTTTATCTGGGTACTAGATCATCCTAGGAACACCTCTAAATTTTTTTATAATTTGAGAATTTTATTTGCTAACTGTTTTAGCCCGATCAAACTTTAGTGGTTTGAAGTTCAAAAAGTAATCCGGGTAACGTTCGGATAGTTTGAACATCACTTTTGGAACGTTCGGACTGTCCAAACATCATTTTTGAAATGTTCGGACCGTGAAAATTCAAACCAAGTAAATGGGCACCAAGGTGAAAAAAATTCAGGAGGTAGGCGCGAAACACACCTCACCTCACCTTATCCCCCAAATCCCCCCATCTTAGCGCCTCCTCCTCCCAGTGTCGCCCTCCTTCCTATCCGTCCCTTGTCCTAGCGCCGCCCGCGTTGCCCTCCTCCCTGGCCACCCCTCCTCCTAGCGCCCTCTCCTCCCCGGCCGCCCCATCCTCCCCATTCCTCTTACTTCCAACTCATCTCCTCA
The DNA here is from genome assembly GCA_036346255.1 of Ampelocalamus luodianensis. Classification (NCBI taxonomy): domain Eukaryota; kingdom Viridiplantae; phylum Streptophyta; class Magnoliopsida; order Poales; family Poaceae; genus Ampelocalamus; species Ampelocalamus luodianensis. Next base: position 23,506,742 of record CM070638.1, on the reverse strand, counting down.
TTCTCCATCTTCATCCCTCCTAGATCCCTTAGCTCCATTGTTGACTTCCTCCTGGCGCCGCCTCCACCCTCCTGGCCCGTGGGGTCCCCTCAGGCTCATGCCCGCCCCCAGCCTAGCGTCGCCTTCGGTTCGGCCCGATGTCGCCTCAGTCATATGCCCTAGTCTAGCTCCACTCCACCCGACTCCCCAGCGCGGTCTGGTGACTAGCACCACCGCTCGGCCCTGTGCTCCTGTGTGCGCTCTACCCCCTAGGCTCTGGTTTGGCCTCCCCATGCCGCTACGCGTGCTCCCTGGTCCGGCTGCGCCCTCAGCTCGACCGGCCTGGCCTGTGGCTGCCGGCCCTTGGCTCTCTTGGCTCAACACCCTTCCTTAGCCCTTACTCTCCTCCTCTCTGGTATTTTCGGTTTGCATTAGTTGATTAAATATGTGCTGATGTTTGATAGTTAGGGTTCATGTTTGGATTTTTGGTATACTGATGTGTGGCAAAAATGAAGTATGGATGCATGTGGAGGTAGGAGGTGGTTTGCTTGCTGCTGTTGGGTTTGCACTGCTATTGAGGTATACGACCCCCCTTAATCTCTCCCTCTACTCCCTGCCTCGTAATGCTCTGTGATGAAACATTGAGAGCTATGATGATGTTGCTACTGTGAGATGTTCTATGTGCATGACAATTATTCTACATAAGCATTTAATAATTATTTACATTTGCATGACAATTATTCTAAATAAGCATTTAATAATTGTTTACATCTACATGACAATTATTGTAAGTATTATTGTTTACATTTGCATGACAATAAGCATTTAACAATTATCCTATAGTATATCAAACTGGGATGCTTACATTTGCATGACAATATTTAATGATTGTTACCACTTACCAGAGCAAAGCCGAAGAGATGATTTGGAGTCCATTGGATACATTCTTTTGTATTTTCTCAAGGGAAGGTAGGATTCTTCTGTGTTAGCAAACTATATATACAATGTTTTTTTCCTTCTCATTACGGTGGAGCAATGAAAGATAACTGCAAGTGCAATGTTCATTATTGAAGATTATGTGTTGTTGACACTTTTTTTAAATAAGTAGCAACATATACCTATGTAGATCTATTCCCTTTATTACCGTTGTGATTAATGGGCTAGCTAGCTTTGATCTTGATTTTGAGTTTTTGACATACCCTTATGTTTTCCTATTGAACTTTTTATATGATATCTATGTGTAACTTACTTTTTACCTGTTTATATTTGTGAACTACTGAACTCTATCTTAGTACCTTCACTGATTTTGCTCTGAATCTCTCTCTTGTGCACTCTCTTGTGCGCTCTATCCCTCCTTCTCACCAATGGCAGCAAGATCCAGGTGCAAGTAGCCGACCAGTTCCAATGAATATGGACAACCACCAAGGTAGCACATTCACAAATTTCTTTGTATCAGTAGGCTTCAATATAGTTTTTTAATATGATTTTGCACTTGCTGTAGTAAATTGTACTTGTTGGATTCAAAAAATTGTTCCCAGAAATATTGATTGGTGAAATGCCCTTCAAAATTATTCCTGGTCATTTTGTAACAAACATTTCTCTTATCATGACACCTTTTATAGGATGGCATTACATTCTCATGGTTGTCACTTCAAATCTTTCAGTTTGAAGTTGAGCAACACCCGGCAATCAGAATGCAATTCAGATCTGCTGAGAATAGTCGTTCTAATAATCGGCATCTTGATAAATTGGTATGCCCTTCTTTCTGTTTATTGATGATGAAATCATTCCAACTTAACATAACATTTGAATTTTTATTGCCTCTAAATAATTTTAAATGCTCATGGAATTTCAGAATGTCATCCTCAGCTCTTACAGCTTTACATTTTTTTAATCTGATAGGAATAAAAAAAAGCAACCATGGATGTTTAGGTTGCCTTCTGTTTGGTTATAATATTCCTTTCAGTTTTGCTGCAGAGAGTGGGTACTAGTTGTAACACCCTAGCCCAACACGAGCCTGGAATGCTACTAAACTAACATTACAACAAGCTAAAACCAGGACACTGTACTAAATTTCGGCCTCATTTGTATAGCTAACTATACCGGTGGTTCCAACAGGTACAATTATCAAAATTAAACAATCCAATATTCAGCATAATCAATAGGCATTCAAGATATGCTAAATGACTAAAGCATAGTCATAAGTATCCAAAATATGCTACTCATCACTATTACAAATAATCCAACGTGTAAGCATAACCATAATAAATCCTTTAAGCAGTTTGCTCATTTATTAAGGCATGATTTGAAATTTAATCAACTATAAAAGGTTCGTGGCAGTGAGTGTGTGTGTGTGTGTGAACATATAGCTACTCCCTCCCATGTATGTCATTCTTGTATTGGGTACCTAAAACAACAACAACAACAACAACATGCGGGATTTTGTGATTGACGAGGATCTGATAATCATCATTTTATTATTCATTAATCATGTAATATGACGTCACATGGTACACCCCTTAATGTTGTAAAGGAGAAGTAAGCCAGGTGGTCGTAAGTTCTTCTACGACCACCCCCATAGTCGTAAGTATTTCTACGACTACCACGTAATCGTAAGTTCTCCTACGATTACCTTCGGTCGTAAGTCTTTCTACAACAGTATCCAGTCGTAAGCTTTTCTACGACTACCCCCTGGTCGTAAGTCCTGCTACGACCAGTCCTGCTACGACTTCTTCACAGATAACTGGGTCCACTCGCTAGTAGGCCCTATTAACTATGAGATCTGAGCAGTCAAGATACGTAGTTATATCTGGAATAACTACAGATAACTCTCCATTATCTCTAATTGATAACCATTAGGCAACGTGGGGAGGTTACTACTCCGGTAATTACTCTCATTATTACGTAATAATGAGCGCCTATTGATCTGGAACAACAACCGCCACTGCAGCATAGTATAAATAGGTGTCTTTTGGAGGTAATGGAAGAGGACTTTTTGAGGGACAATCAGTAGCAGTATTAGCTCAAGTTTTTCCACTGGTTGTAATCAGGATACCCAATACAATACACACAGGAGTAGGGTTGTTATTCTCGCTGAGAAGGCCCGAACCTGTATAAAAATCCCGGTGTCTCCTTTGTCTGCGTGATCAATTGTGGAGACCCCCCGAATCAAATAATCTTTACGTAAGATCGGTTCTAAAACACTGACAGTTGGCGCCGTCCGTGGGGATCTTTTGGCAATTCCTTGTCAACAGTTCTTTGTTTTCTCTTTGATGCTACTATGGCAGGAGAATTGGTTTGACTTGGCCAATTACGCAGACATCGACATGGATACCGGCTTCGATTACGAGCCGAGTATCGAATCATCTGACGGTATTGCTGCCTCGGAGATCTTTTGTCGATCTCGGAGATTGCATCACCACCGGAGTTCAGGAGGGATCCTCATCCCCCACAACAATACGCCCAGCTGAGGAACCAGCTTCCTCAGGGGGTAAGGGTCAACACGACCACAAACAGGGCTGCCTCAGGACAGACTCACAACACGACGAGAGTTTTTCCTCCAAGTGTTCGAGTCCCCCTAAGGCAGTACAACTTGGCGAGACAAGTTCTGGAAGCCATCATTCCAGAGCTCTATCGACACTTGATGGTCCTCTTTCTCTGGATAATTCTGCAGAGAAGGGGATCGAGCACGCTGTTCCTCCAAGTCCAACCATCCCGTCGCACACACCTGCAGACGGAAACAGTTATAACCCGGAGTTCCCCTACCGGAGGGGTTTACTCCAAGTCGCCAGATGGTGTCACTCGACTACTCCTCAAGCGAGGAAGCCTCGGCGCAAGTGGAGGTCATCTACGGGAGGTCTTCGTCATTCCCCCTCATAAGAATCATTCTCCCAGAGGCAGGATTGATGATGCTTCCCGACGGGCACACTCTACATCCCCTCGTGGCAATGGCAGGGACACCACTTCTGATGAATGAGACGAACACTTTAATGAACGTGCGGGACATCCTCAACATTCTCGCACTCCATTAAAACCAACTCAGGGGTCTGATGTAGCCTATTCTGAGACAACCCGACGAAGAAAAATAGCAGCTCAGAAAAATCTCCCCGAGCGCGCTTATTTCCAGTCGGAGGAAGCTCGAGAGCTCCAGCACATCAACGACTTGCTGGAAAATCCGACCCAAGAGCTCGCTCAAGCACTGGGGTACGATCTCTTTGTAGAAGAGATCGCACAAAGGCTTCGCAACACGATGGCAAAACTCGAGCGTCCTCGTCAACTGCAACCAGAAAATCGTAGCAGTACGACTCCATCTTCTGCCAGCCGTTTGGATAACTCGTCGCATGGGAGACGACATGACCCTCGCTCACGTCGTTCTCCCGACCTGAAGAAGGCTCGTTGGACATCTGGAGACTGACAAGCCCCCAGGAGAGGTGATCTTTCACCACTTCAGGGACGGAATGTGCGGGTGCAAGCGGAATACAAGGAGTATTTCCCTCGTAAAGCTGAGGCTTATCATAGGTCCAGCCCACCCGTGACTGGGTATCATCGAGTATGATCACCCGGTGACATTAACCCTTCTTTTTTGCAAAAAAGAAGGCAAGAAGTTATCTCGGGATGTCGGGCATTTTCACCCGATCTTCGAGCAGTTCGCTGGCCGCCTTGTTTTCGACCAGCGAACATGGAAAAATTCGATGGAACCCAAAATCCCATCGAATTCCTCCAGATCTACACTACGGCTATCCGAGCAGCAGGAGGAGGAGAGCATGTAATGGCAAATTACCTTTCGACTGTACTCGAAGGATCGGCTCGATCATGGCTTTTAAACCAGCCATTCGAATCGATCTACTCGTGACAACACCTCTGCGACCTTTGCTGACGAACTTCCAAGGCACCTACAACCGCCCTATAAAGGAGGACGACCTGCACCGGATAAGACAGAACGATCATGAAACCCTATGCCAATTCATCGACGCCAACAAAGTTCAAAATTCTATTCCGGAAGTTTCTGACTCATCCGTGATCAGGGCTTTCAAGCAGGGAGTCCGCAGTAGAAGAGTAACAGAGGACATTGCTTTACATCCTCCCGCCACCGTCGCCGAACTCTTCGAGATGGCCAATAGATACACGACCGCTGTTGAAGCAGTCGAGTGGAATAACACTATCGATCGAGAAGATAATATCCCTCAGGAGGCAGGCGAAAGTGGTAAGAAAAAGGATAAAAGGCTAAGAAATCCAAGAACAAGACAAAGAGACATAAATCTCCTGCTATCGGTTCTAAGGAGGTCCTGGCCATAAGCAACAAAGAGCCGCGCAACCCCAAGGAGAATCCTGATCGAGGCAAAGGTAAGCGCCAAGATCGGAGGAGCGACAAACCCAGGTGGTGTCCTTTTCACAAAAAAGAAGGGCATGACCTTCGTAACTACCGAGTTTTTCTACAAAAACTCAAAGACTATTACTCTGGCAAGGGGCCACTTCCTACTCTTGAATAGGTAGGCCAAACAAGTGGACGGAAGGAGTCAGATGACGAGGAGGAGATGCCATTCCAGGATCCGCAACACACCATCGATCACATCTATGGAGGATCATCGACATACGAGTCATGGAGACAGCTAAAAGCTGTCGAGCACGAGGTAAACACAATCGACTCACCTCTCGTCAATAAATTACCGAAGTGGTCGGAAGTCACCATTACTTTTGAGAAAGGTGATTGCCCGATCCCTTCGACTAGACCAGGTCGGTTCCCGATAATGGTCGAACCCACCATCAACAATTGTCGAGTAAATCGAGTTTTAGTTGATGGTGGAAGCTCGTTAAACATACAGCTTATGAGTACCCTAGATGAGATGCAGGTGCGCAGGACAAAGGTAAGGCCAATACGATATTCTTTCCATGGAATCGTACCGGAGTCTTCGGCCAAACCAATTGGCCAAGTTTCTCTTCCTTCAATGTTTGGCTCACCAAGCAATTTTAGGACAGAGAAGACCTCCTTTGACGTGGTCGATTTCGATACGGCCTATAATGCCATACTCGGACGACCTACTTTGGAAAAATTCTTAATAGCTACTCATTATGGGTATTAATGTCTTAAGATGTCAGGTCCCAAAGGAGTAATCACAATATATTATGACAAGAATATGGCACACTCCTGCGACCGTCGTTCCCTCGAGATGGTTGGACAACTACCAACTCGAGATGAAAGTCAGCCTTCGACTAGCAAGTCAAAGCCTAAAGCTGCACCAAAGTCGAACGACCAGGTCAAAGAGATTCCTCTGGATGTGGAGGAGCCCTCAAAGACTGTTCGCATTGGGGATTCTTCCGACCCCAAATAGGAAGACGCTCTCATCACTTTCCTCCGAGCAAACGCAGATGTCTTCGCGTGGCAAGAATCTGACATGCCCGGAGTCCCTAGGGAAGTGATCGAGCCGTGCTAGCCTTACTACACGATAAACTACCCAGAAATGAAGTTACGGAGATTTGCCGCTGATCGACGAGATGCTATTAGGTCAGAATTGGACAAGTTGCTAAAAGTAGGCTTCATAAGAGAAGTCAACCACCCAGAGTGGTTTGCCAACCCTGTAATGGTTAGAAAGTCTAACGGCAAATGGCGTATGTGCGTAGACTTTACTGATCTTAACAAAGCTTGTCCAAAAGATGATTTCCCTTTACCTCGCATCGATCAGTTGGTTGACTCTACTATAGGATGTGAAATGTTGAGTTTTCTATATGCATATTCTGGTTACTACGAGATCAATATGTATCGAGAAGATAAAGAGAAGACCGCATTCATTACACCGTTTGGAATATTTTGTTATGTTAAAATGTCATTCGGTTTAAAAAATGATGGGGCTTCTTTTCAGCGTTTGATGCAAACGACTTTTGCTCCTCAACTAGGCCAAAACCTGGAAGCCTACGTTGATGATCTAGTCGTAAAAAGCAGCAAACGGCTCAATCACATCACAGACTTGCAGGAAACATTCAACAACCTCATAAAATACCACTTGAAGCCTAATCCCGAGAAATGTGTTCGGGGTCTCTTTAGGAAAATTGCTTGGATTCTTGGTCTCTACACGAGGAATCGAAGCAAATCCTGAAAAGATAAAAGCCATCACTCAAATGCGCCCTCCGACCACGAAAAAAGAAGTCCAGAAACTCATAGGATGCATGGCAATATTAAGTCGTTTCATCGCATGTCTGGGAGAGAAAGGACTGTCTTTCTTCAAACTTCTAAGGAAACATGAGGGATTTGAGTGGTCGGAAGAGGCTAACATAGCCTTTGAGGAGGTCAAGAGGTATGTAACGAGTGCTCTTGTTCTAGTTTCCCCGAAACCAGGAGAGACGCTCTTAATTTATCTAACTGCCACGCCACAGGCAGTAAGCGCAGTACTAGTCGTGGAACGTGAGAACGTACAACGACCATTTTACTACGTTAGTGAAGTTTTACACGGACCTAAGGAGCTTTACCCTCATGTTCAAAAACTTTTATATGCCCTCCTCATGTCTTCGAGGAAACTGCGGCATTACTTTCAGGTGCACAAACTAGCTGTGCCATCTGAGTTTCCCTTGGGAGCGATCCTCCAGAATAGGAAAACAGCGGGACGCGTGGCAAAATGGTCAGTCGAAATTGGGGAGTTTAACATCCATTTCGTGTCCCGAACGGCCATTAAATCCCAGATCTTGGCAGACTTTGTTGCCGAATGGACAAATCCTGAACCTGTTCAGGATCCCCAGTACGATTCCCATGACCAATGGACGATGTACTTTGATGGGTCACTTACGATAAGTGGCTCGGGGGCTGGGGTGGTCCTGGAATCTCCTACCGGAGAGACCTTACAGTATGCCATACAACTAAACTTTCAGGCCACTAATAATGTGGCAGAATACGAAGGTTTACTAGCTGGCATATGAGCCGCGAAAGCGCTCTCGATTCGACGACTACTCGTGAGAGGAGACTCTCAATTAGTCGTGAATCAAGTCGAAAAAGTGTACCAGTGCTCTAATCCAACTATGTCTCGGTACTTATCGGAAGTTCGAAAGTTAGAAAAGCATTTTTTGGGCTTTGAGGTACAATTTATCCCTCGAAGAATAATTTCCTCGCAGACCAACTAGCTCGTCTAGCTTCCTCCCGATCCTCAGTACCGAAAGGGGTTTTTCTGGAGCAACTACAGAAGCCGTCTCTAGTTGAAGAACTAGATACGCCTCCTATAGAAACAGCCTCTCTAGAGTACGAAGATACCTAGAGGACTCCTATCTACAAGTATCTTCAGACGGGTTCCATACCCGATGACGATCTCGAAGCAGATCGACTATCCCGAAAGGCCAAAATGTATACTTTGGTCGAAGGTGTCCTTTATAAAAGAGGAACTCAAGGGGTGCTCATGCGATGTATTCCGCAGAACGAAGGATTAAAACTCTTTCACGACATACACGGAGGCATCTGTGGGACTCATGCTTCTCACAAAACTCTGGTCGGTAAAGCCTTTCGATAAGGTTTTTATTGGCCAACAGCCCTCTACGATGCCAGGGAGCTGGTTGAAAAATGTGTACAATGTCAATTCCATGGCAGGTAAATACACCAACCAGCTCAAGCGTTACAGATAATCCCTTTATGGCCTTTCGCGACCTGGGGTCTCGATATCCTAGGGCCGTTACCCAGAGCTCCAGGTAGATTCGAATTCCTTTTTGTGGCTATTGACACATTCACAAAATGGATAGAAGCCGAACCTGTAACTGGAATAACAACGGAAGCAGCGAAAAGGATCATGATGAGATGCGTGATAACTCGATTTGGAGTACCAAGTCGAATCATCACAGATAATGGCAAACAGTTTTCGAGTGCAAAATTTCAGGAATTTTACAACGAATTGGGAACTCGACTGTGTTACGCTTCTGTTGCCCACCCCTAAAGCAACAGGGCGGTCGAAAGAGCGAATGGCCAGATAATGAAGGGAATTAAGACCTAAGTCTTCGATCAGCTTGTCAAGTGCTCGGGGGCTTGGGTACAAGAATTACCTTTAGTATTATGGGCAATTCGTACGACAACTAGCCGAGCTACAGGAGAAACACCTTTCTTTTTAGTCTTTGGCGCAGAAGCCATGCTTCCGCCAGAACTAAAGATCAGGTCAGTACGATTCGAAAAATTTCACGACTCCCTCCAAGAACAACTTCGAGCAGATGACATTAACCTGCTCGAGGAAAAAAGGGACCAGGCTTTAATCCATTCAGCAATCTACCAACAAGCCCTACGCACATACTACGATCGTAAGTTCCAACCTCACAACCTTGCTGTAGGTGACTTGGTATTAAGGCTTATCCAATCCCAGTCTAATCGGAACAAACTTTCCCCCAAGTGGGAAGGTCCTTACACCGTGGTCGAAGTTACGCGTCGAGGATCAGTACGACTTGCAATGGAGGACGACCGCGTTCTCTCAAACTCTTGGAATATTGACCAGTTACGCAAATTCTACGTGTAACAAACTTCTACGACAATAAAGTATCATGTTCTTTCTATCTTTATTGTCTCTCTTTGAATTCTGCTTTTATTTTCGACCATTCTTCATACGCTCATTTCCTTTTTTATATTGGTCAGAGAAAGGACATAACAACTAGTCGAAGTCTCTCCAGTCTGCATGTGGTCCTGCCCGCTGGAAGGAGCTTCCTAGTATCGCTTTGTTCCTAACTTTTGCTACCAATACAAAGTTCTTTGGGCTCAGAAACATGGTCGAATTTTTTTTTGCAAATTCATGTCACCTTAGTTTGTTTATTCATTTTGAAAAATACTCTAAGAAGAGTGCACTTTTGAGATTCGTTCGACCACTTCTGGTAAACTTGATCGGTTTTAACTAGTCGAAGGAAGAAACACACCTAGTCGAAGCTTCTCCTTTCTGCACGTGGTCCTGTCCACTAGAAGGAACTTCCTAGCATTATCCCATTTCCTACTCCTGCTACCAGGACAAACTTATCGGGTACATCGAAAAAAGTCGAATGAATTTTTAAGGTACTCTAAATGTTTGTTTTACTCACGTTGTCGTTATTGATTTGATTAATCTAGTTGGAGAGGGTAACATCACCTAGTCGAAGCCTTTTTCTTTCTGCACGTGGTTCTGCCCACTAGAAGGAACTTCCTAGCGTCGATCTGTTTTCCACTCTTTCGACTAGTGCAAGATAATCGATACTCGAGAACTATAAGTCGAACAAACCTCTCTGTTTTGATAAACCCTTTCTTTACTATTTCCTTAGTTTATTGCAATAAACTAAGTAAATAGTCGGGGGCTAGGATAAAGTTATAAACATGACTTCATTTCTTAGTCTTAGCTCTATTTTTCCGAGTTATCATCTTACGAGTTACTAACTACTCTACAAGACGATTCGCAGGGAAAAAGAGGAAGGAAGGAGGAATCGCACATATCGTTCGATTATTTCTTCCTTTTCATTATCTTACGAGTTACTAACTCATCAGACGAGATAATTTACGTGAAAGAAGAAAGGGTCATATATTTATACATCACCAAAAGGGTTTGTCTTTACAGATCCCTATTACAGACTACTCTGACAAAGGAGATTCTATTTGCATTTCCTCTGCGACTTTCTCGACGACATCGCATCTCCTCGACAACCATTCGCTCGATTCGTACAATCAAGTCGCTTCAACATAATGAGGGTTAAGATTGGGGTCACGGGCTTTAAGCTTTGCTAAACGGCTCACGCCTCCTTTGACCGCCCCTTATCGAGTCATTCCGTTGGTCTTGAGTAGACACCAACTCTCGCAAGGTACCGACTTGCTCCCCAATGGCACTCGTATGAGCAGCCATCGTGCCATCGCAAGGAGCGACCTTTCTGGCACGAAGCCCATCGAGTACATTGTTCAGAAGCGAAATGTTGTCTTGAAGATTGATCTTCATCGACTTCATCTCCTCCTGGGTACAAGTCGAAGCCTCATAGAGTCGCTTTATTTCAACTAATCGCTCTGAAAAGAGTAAGGAGTGGTTAGATGAAATGATTCTACGAGAAGAGAAAACGATTTAATAGTAGGTAAAGTTTTACTTACCCGCTAATTGAGAACCTAACTTCTCAATTTCTTGATCTTTCTCCTTCACGATGCGGGAGATCTCGCGGACGACCGAGGACTTTTCCTGGACCTCGATCCGAAGAGTCCCCACCTTGGCCTGAAGGGCCTTGTTTTCGACTTCTTTTTCTGTAAAAGAATGAGAGGTTAGGAAGGTGAAGATCAGGATTAAAAGCAGTCGTGACTCAACGTATTGTTTATTTTTTCCTGCAATTCCTGAGTTGCAGAGTTAGCCTCCTGAAGCTTCTTCAGAAGGTCAGTGACCTTATCCCTTAGTTTTTTCATCTCGGCATTTTCGAAGTCGAGTGAATCGGCTAGGGTCTTTTCGTCACTCTTAAACCTGAAAAAGTTAAAGGCACACATGAATACACAGACGAACAGTTGTAAGTATTTCTACGACTGACGTGTGATCGTAAGTTTTTCTACGATTACTCCTGGTCGTATGTTTTTTCTACGATCAGTATTAAGTCATAAGATTTTCTACGACAACCCCCACCGAGTGCTGAACAAGTAGTCGAATGATAAAACGATTACGAATATCGGTCACTCACCACCTCTCTGCTTGCTCGCAGAGTACTACTTTCTCTTGTCGTAGTTTGACAAGTTGTCGATTGTACTCGCAAATCGTAGTAACTTGTTCCATGGCTCTCTGCAGGAGAGAAAAACGAGAAGAGACGAGAATAAAACCATACACACATAAGTATCGATGAATACTTACATTCATATTTGACCAAGCAAACATGGAGACTATCCGTGACGGATCTTTCAGCCCATTCATCTCCTCGAATCGTTTCCACCAAACCCCTTCGAGACGTTCATTATGGAAGACATCCTCGCAATTGGGAATGCTGCTGGGGTGAGGAACTCGGTCGCAAGACTGGTAGGCGAAAGATCCTACGATAGAAGCAGTGCCAAAGAAATTAGAGCAAAAGTTAAAGTACTCTTCTTCCTCTGATTCGGTGACAGGAGCACCGCCTAGAGGACCAGAAGGAACGTCCTTGACAACCTCCTTACCGACACGGTGGTCGGAACTCTCGCCACCGCCGACTCCCGGTGTCTCCCTCGTGGCCTCACTCGCCTCCACTTCCATCCTTACGACTACCTCGGTGGTCGTAGCGACTTCTGCAGCAACGACTTCCTCCACCGAGGGAATAGTAGCTGGAGCTTCAGCTACTGCCGCGGTCACACCTTCGCTGGCTGAAGAGGTGACAATGGGCTTCTCCATAGAAGCATCCCTGGGGGCTGAAGGCGTTGGGCTAAGATCACAAAACGTAGAAGTAAGTCAACTTGTGAAAAAAAAGAGTAAATACGGTTCTTATACTTCTGTTTTTTACATACCTCTGCACGCTGGATCTAACCCGAAACTTAGGAGCAACCTTCCCAACGGAAGGTTTATTTGACTTCTTCTCAACCATTGTTGGTCGAGATTCGATCGGGGGAACGGAAGTCTCCTCTTCCCGACTCTCCAAGTGGCTGAGATCTGTCTCGACCACCTTAAGAGCACTGCTCCCCTCGGCCTCAGGTCCTACTAGAGCAGCAGTTTCCTTCACAAAAGACATAAAGCTCTTCCAATTCTCCTTTTCTAGCTGCCTTATGAAGCCACGAGAAGCAGAAACTGCGAAATCCTTGTTGTCGTAATAGAAGGGTACCTTAACCTTGGGGGCTTTGCGCTTGAGGGCAAAGGCTGCTTCCTCTGCTTTCTTCCTCGCTGCAGCCAAGTCTGCAGCAAATTTGGCAAAAGGAGCAGAAGGAGCCGAACTCTAGCCACCCTTGTCGCCGACCTTTACAAGTCGACACTTTTTGCTTGGAGGGGACTTTGCCGACTCTGCCTGCACTATCGCCCCAATGACTACCAAATCGACTTCCTCGTCGTCTTAGCGGTCTTCCACTCCTACATTCTGTTGAAAATTAGAAAAAGAAAGTGGTCGTAAGTTTTTTTTACGATCACTCACTGGTCGTAAGTTCTTCTATGACCAGCTCGCAAGTCGTAAATTTTTCTACGACAAATCCTGTAGTCGTAAATCGTTTTACGACAATAGGTGCCTAAAGACGAAGTCGTTTTTCAATTACCTTTAGGCGCTCTACTTTTTCTTCTGTAGTCAAAACCGCAAGAATTTGGGGAGCTACTATGCTAGATGGACTCTTCTCGCAGATGAGCCTGACGCGAGCGTCAATATCTGCCTGTGGAAGATCTGTACGCACAAAGAGCACGATCAACAAACCAGATCAAGATTAGCCAAGGTTAAGGTAAAAAAAAGTGAGTTTTCCACTTACAATCCTTGTAATCCCTGGTCGGGTCTTCTTTCTCTGAGTACCTCCACATAGGAGGGACTCGTTTCTTCAAGGGGCTAATGCGGCGCGTGATGAAGTCCTTCACCACTTGCCATCCGGTAAGCCCCCGTCTTCAAGTCTTTGATGGTTTGAATGTAGGGGCGATCCGGTCAAGATTACTAGGAGTTGAATCCCAGGAAGGGGACCTCTCGACGGCTTTCCCCGACAAACGAGAGGCTGTTTTCCTTGGTAACTTCCCAGTAAAACCACTTCTTCTTCCACCCCGGCCACGATGACCGGGTGAACATCTGAATATACTCCTTCGACTTACCATCGTGGAGCTTCAGACCACAACTCCCTGCAATTCTGGCCTGTAGATCCATTCCGTAGTAGTACTGGAAAAGCTCGAGGTTTGCTGGAATCCCCAGGTAAGCCTCACACAGATACACGAATACACTCAGCATTGTGATGGAATTAGGACCAAGGTTCACTAATTCCACCCCAAAGTGCTCGAGTGCGAGTGTGAGGAATGGGTGGGCAGGTAATCGGAGGCCACACTCACAATACGCTTGGAAGACGAGGATTTGATTTTCCTCCCCCGAAGGCCAGTGTTCTCCATTCGCGCAATCCACTTCACGAGTAACCCCTTGGGAATTTTCTCGACGGCAACCAAGGCATTCATCTTTGCGTCGTCCATTTCCAATTTTGCCCACTCCGAGATGGTCCTAGCCATCTTTTCTAAAGGGGAAGAGTTGGATTTGGGAAAGCTTCAAAGAAGCACACAGTGTCGTTGGTGGCAAAAGAGAGGAGAAAACGATGAACAGTCACGGTAAATCAGAGAAAAGGTAAGAACCCTAAGTTCACCCCCGCAGTCCGTTTTATAACCGTCCGCTTGGAATGAAACGCCGTGGGAACTAAACGGTTTCCACCGCTTCGGGAATTGCTCTAGCGGACAGATCTTTAATCTGCCTGTTCGGGAGTACCGAGGCTCTTTTCACACCTCAAGTGAAATTACCTTCTTGACCAAGTATACTTCTGATCAAAAGAAATGACAATCGGAAAGGTTTTGCTTCCGATCATAAGGCCACGATTACTCCAAAGTCGTAAGATTTTCTACGACTATCTTGTAATCGTGAGGTTTCCAACAAACTGCCTCGACCAAGCATATTTCTGATCGAGAGAAACACATGTTGAAGAATTTTTCCTTCAACGATTTTCCTACAGCCTCCTAGTGGCCGTAGGACCATCTATGACTCCTCGACCAAGTAAGTTATTTTCACTTGAAGCTGGGGGGTTAGATGACGAGGATCTGATAATCCTCATTTTATTATTCATTAATCATGTAATATGACGTCACATGGTACACCCCTTAATGTTGTAAGGGAGAAGTAAGCTAGGTGGTCGTAAGTTCTTCTACGACCACCCCCATAGTCGTAAGTATTTCTATGACTACCACGTAATCGTAAGTTTTCCTACGATTACCTTCGGTCGTAAGTTTTTCTACGACCAGTATCCAGTCGTAAGCTTTTCTACGACTACCCCCTGGTCGTAAGTCCTGCTACGACCAGTCCTGCTACGACTTCTTCACAGATAACTGGGTCCACTCTGATGAGGACATCCCTAACTTGGATACAACCACGCCTACACACACAGCTGATCCACAACCAATGATACAAGTACCAATTACTCGAGCTCGTGCTCGCCAACTTAATCACCAGGTGAATTCGTTCATAGGGTTATATATTACTGAGAATAGATCGCTACCTAATGCAAGTGATTTAATTGTGCTTAGGAACATGGGAAAGGACCAAGGAGAGGTATGTGGAGTCATGGACAAGCATAGGAGGCATAATGGAGGACATCACGTCACTTTGGGTCCGAGCCAAGCAAGAGTTCGAGTTGGGCCTGTTCTGAATTCGAGTTCGACTACTGCGACAACACTAAGTTCAAACGGCGTAACTTCTTCATACGGACTCCGCTTGGGATGTTCTTGGACTTCATTGAAAGCTTATCAAGTCTACTTTCCAATGGATCCAACCTAAGCTTCAAATTCCAACCGATCTGACCACAATAAACAAAACAATCCACGTCTATTTTTTTTACCGAGTCAAAAAGGGTGCTGCGCCACCTCCTCTTGGGCCCATGGGCCTTATAACCCTAGGGGCGTGCGTCCACTTCCCTGGCCGCCACCCCTGGTCTTCTTCCCATATAGGAGCCGCCGTCCCCCTGCCTAGAACTCGGATTTCGTTGAATTTAGGTTTAGCCATTGTGCAAACACATTCTTGATTGTGTGGACGACCACTGTCAAGCAGTCTTGGGATCCACTTTTGTTTTCAATACCATCTACGCTACAATCTTATTCGCAATATCAGATTGCATACATCTTATTCTTGCTAGTTCTTCGATTGCTCGCAGGAATTGAACCTCGTGTTCAGGTTGATCACACTTCCATCACGGTCAATAACGTCTCGGAGTTGGTTCAATGATTGCTAAGACGCAAGCGTCGTCGTACGGTTGTAGTTGGATCGCAAGAGTCACCTCCACCCAAAATCGATAGTTATCAATCTCATCGAAAGATCGGGCACCCTGTTTCCATCACACTCGATAGTAGGCCCTATTAACTGTGAGATCTGAGCAGTCAAGATACGTAGTTTTATCTGGAATAACTACAGATAACTCTCCATTATCTCTGATTGATAACTGTCAGGCAACGTGGGGGAGGTTACTACTCCGGTAATTACTCTCATTATAACGTAATAATGAGCGCCTATTGATCTGGAATGACAACCGCCACTGCAGCATAGTATAAATAGGTGTCTTTTGGAGGTAATGGAAGAGGACTTTTTGAGGGACAATCAGTAGCAGTATTAGCACAAGTCTTTCCACTGATTGTAATCAGGATACCCAATACAATACACACAGGAGTAGAGTTGTTATTCTTGCTGAGAAGGCCCGAACCTGTATAAAAATCCTCGTGTCTCCTTTGTCTGCGTGATCAATTGTGGAGACCCCCCGAATCAAATAATCTTTACGTAAGATCGGTTCTAAAACACCGACAATGATCTTCACCGTGATTTCCAAGGGTGACGATCAAGTTTTCCCTCTATTTTGTTTACCTTATCTAGGGATTAAAAATGAGACTAGAGAGGGAATTAGTTTTTTCTAGTCAAGGGAAATCGATTAGTAGATTGGTTTAGTCTGCTGTTTTGTTGTACTGTAAATTCGGGTACCATTAGAGAACCATTAGAGACCATTGACACCCAACAACCACCATAAACCAAGAACCCCAGAGGAATTCATCATCCACCACAGATCAAGAATTTGCCAAGATTGAGGTCAAGAAGGAAAACAACTTTCCAAAGCAACTCACGCTCAACTCCTGTATCTAGGGTATTCGGGGTAACTACTCTATTCGTCTACCACGAATGGTGGTATAACCTGACAAAGTCCAAGGTCACAACCACGGTCTCCACTTCTTAACAACCATTATCGACACGCATAAATAGTATAATCACATATGATCATCTCATGACAATCATAGAATAGATTTATAGATATATAATATCATAACATCTCATATCATAGATTAACAACAAGAAAGATAGCTCAGAGGCAATTCATCAATTGCTCAACCAATGAAACATAACAACAGATAATGCGGAAGCAATGCAATTCCCAACCCCACCTAGTGTGCACAGTGTGTCAATTTAATACTTTTCTATTAACCACGGATCTAAAGCCCGCTCTGATACCAACTGTAACACCCCAACTCAGAACGAGCCTGGAATGCTACCAAAGCTAAATACAACTAGAACGAATTTACAAATTTTCGACAGAGTCTCCTTTGTATATTCAATAAAACCAAGTTTCTAACAAGTAAACATAACATTTAACAATATTTCTAATATTCCAATTCAATCATGCATAAATGATAATCGTATGAGAATAAATAAGCAACACCAATCACACAATCCATAAATCATCCTACATCCATCATCATAAAAGCATCTATAGGTGATTATAACATAGTTATTTATTCTTTTGTGTGGAACTAAGATAACAATTGCATAAAAGCTGTGAGGTAGTGCGTGCTCTCCAAAGTCTACTCCCTCCCATGCATGATGTTTTTGCCAGAGGTACCTAAATCAAAACAAAGCAAGGGTGAGCCATAAGACTCAGCAAGTATCAACAAGGTTACATGATCATTAAGACATAACAAAGATAAACAACTTTAATCAACATCATTCATGGCATTTCAATATTAAAAAAATAATGATAATGTGTTACAGTAAATAATGATAATGCTATGCACTCTTGTTCTTTATCTCTTTACGCATTTTACCGGTAATGCGAGGTATTCATCCGTCAATGGATACCCATGCTCGTGCTCCTCCGCACAGGGACCAAGAGCCTATACATCAACTTGTATAGGACCTTTGCAAATCATCAAAATGACGGGACCTCTCAGACATATTGCCCACATTTCATGAATGTGGGGACCTCAAGCCTGTCATTATCGATAGGGACTCAATCGATTCACTTGGTCACCTTATGACCAAGTTTCAATATGCTCAAAATATGTATGAATATAATATCTATACCTTCTCATTCATCAGATTCAACATATACTTTAATCATGTAAACAGAGCATTATGATGTAATCGCAATCATAATATGCAAACATCAACACCACTAGGTCATCTCAACATCACTTTCATATGGCAACAATGAACATTACACCCTCAATCATAGCATGCAACAAGAATTTACTTAACCCGAATACTTGCCTCAACCGTATGCGAGAAGGCGGGCGTGAAGTGGGTGCTGCCCTTGGGATCTCGCTGCCACCGACAAGAAGATAACCCCAAACTAAGACTAGCATACTGGATCAAAATCATACATAACATTACAATCGAAATCGCTAACTTCTTATCATTTCTAACTTTTCTAATTTCTAGAGATCGGTCACTGCAGACAGCAGACTTCAAAAATTCATAATTTTCTGCTCAGGAGTCAAAATAGGATGATCTTAGACATTCTGGAAAGGTAATTAAAATGTCTAAATAAACTTAGTTGGGGAGACCATCTGATTCGGCCATCTACCAGTCCTACCAATCTATTTAATCAGAGCAAACATTTCACGTCGGGTTTCTGGACAGCGACAAAGAAACTATCATAACTTTCTCTACGTTCGTCCGAATTTAGTGATCTTTAGTTTTCCTGAAATCTAAGAGGATTATCCTTGTTTTTCGTTATGGTGAGACCCTCTGGAAACCCCTCTAAATATGCGCTTCTATCAGGTTAACCAACACTAGCAATTCTGCTTCTCTCCAGAAACACAGAAATACTAAGAAATTCATAACTTTGGCTACCGAAGTCTGAATGACTTGATTTCTGTCGGCAATGAAAGGTAACTACGATATATACAACTTTCTAGGAGACACCCAGACCCAAGTCTGCCTCTAACCTAATCCAAATCAACAATCTTCTCTGCTGCAGAAAAACGACGAACTGACAACCGAAAATGTACAACTAGAAAACGACCCCAAAACAAAGAATCACGGGTTACCCTTGCTGAAACGACGAAGGCACGCTGCGCGGATGATGATCACCACGAGTTCCCGATTGCGGATCCTTCTTCCCTCTCCCTTTCTTCTCTTCCTTCTTCCCTTCTCTTCTTTTCTTCCCTTCTTTCTCTTCCTCTTGGCGGCCAACAACGGAGTCCCCCTCCTTCTTTGGTCCAAAGCAAGGGTTATGGGGTGCAAGGAAGATGGAAGGGCAAGGAGATGGAAGGGGAGGGGTGCACGGGAAGGGGAGAGGAGGGGCGGCAAGGAGGTGGGAGGGAGCAGGTGCAAGGGGATGGGAGAAAGGGGGCCTAGGTTTGCCCCTAAGTAGCCGCCAAAGCTTCCCCTCATGGGCCAAAAACAAGTGGGCAAAGCCTTAACCCACGCCGCGAGATTTTCCTATTTTCCCGGATAAATCGCTAATTGGTCTTTTCTTTACAGTTCTTTTCTTAGTCCTTTGCACTGCACTCGACCGAAACCGGCAAAAGCTTTTTCGGGATATTACAGTCTACCCTCCTTAAACAGAATTCGACCCCGAATTCTAAACGTCTACGATCACGAGAGGAATTGGTTAAAACTTAGTAACAGAGAATACACACCTGAAACAAATAATTCCGGATAAAGCTCGCGCATACGAGACTCAAATTCCCAGGTGGCCTCTCTCTCGGTCTACTGCGACAAAAACACCTTGACGTACCGGCGCGTTACGCCTTACTACTAGTCCCAACCTTTCAAGAGTCACTCGACAGGCACGTCTCGAAGGCATGGCCTTACCTGTAGGTCAACTGTTCTAAGGAAACTTTACTCACCAGATTTCTCCAATACCCCTCCGACAATAGGTCATACAAAACATTCCGTGCTACACACTAGGGCTCCAAATGGTCCTAGTGACGCAATCCCCCAAATCTCCGCAACTTCCAGAAACAACCCGATGTACCTTGGGTCAACATTCCCTTCGGTACCAAATCATACAACCTGCACATAACACGTGGAACTCTTGTTCCATCTCTCAAGCATTCTCTTCACCTTAACAAGGTGCACCTCCTTTAACGAGGGACACACACACAGCAAAACTCGCTTTGAACAAGCTCTACTAAAAACAGAGACAATTGAAGGTAAAGGATCCTCATCGCAACAACGTAATGCCAAGTTCCCACCAAAAGGGTCTAACCCAAAATCGCAGATTCATCACGAAAATCATTCCACTTTCTAATTAGGCATTTTGCAAATAAACCTCACGAAAGCCAAAGGATAAATCACTCAAATATCCAATTCCCTCATTTCCTTTATTCTTTCTGAATAGATAAGAACCACACAAGCCAACATAAAGTCAAGCCCAAATTGCGAAAGACGTCCGTCAAAAACTCATAGCTCAAACAAGATCAAGAGAGTGTTTCAGATGCAGGAAGTAATCTTTCTCAATTTCTCCTTTAGAAATAAAGTTTCTCTCAACTTTTTGGAATCCCGATTCATCGCATAACCCACTAACCCATCTCTTAAGATGGCATTCTTAATGCTATGCTCCAACGGAAATACATCATCCACACCTCTGTAGAGAGGCTCTATCGACCCCACAGAAACAATACTCTAGTCAACTCCTCTACCGACAATTATTTTTTTGATAGATAACTTCTGATGCATCCCAAAATGGTTCTTCACACATAATCACATTACCTTAGTCCTTTAAGAATGAGCAACTCGGAAATTACATCACCTATTCTCATGTATTTCATCAAGAGATTTCTATCAATGATCATCTCACTATTTGAAAGCCACCCTTATACTACTTCTTCACATTATCATTGGGCGATCAAAGTTCTAGCATAACAATGCTAGGCCCCAAATTTAACCTCCAAGACTCTTGCAACTAACTTCCCATATAAAAGATAGGGAAATCCTCAGATTAAATCCCTAAAAAAAATTCCATAATTCCCACATACTCACTCATTAACATCATCATGAAAAAATTTCTTGACCCGTTTACCTTTACAAAGATTATAATCTCTCAGAAGGTCACTCATTTAAAGCCAAATCACTCTTGACATTACTCAACATTTCCTATTATCCCTTTAATTGACATAACAATTCGATTACTTTGTAATCCCACTCTCATTAAACCACATCATCGAGAATAACCATTCACAACCTCGCAATACTACCAAAATTACGATACCCTATAAAATTGATCAAGATTTTCATACTCTCAGTAATTCTAATGTTCCACCCTAAGTGAACAATAGATCTTGGATCACAATCACTATAGGTTCTACTAGTTGTAACAATGCAATCAGTTTAACCCCATAAGACAATCTTCCATTGAGATAGACTTCTCTGAAAGAACTATATTACGAAATTATTTCATCCTCCAATGCTCATCGAATAACTTACAACCAAAGTCTCACACTACAATAATTTAAACACCTCAAAAGTCTCAGGTGAAACGAATAGGTTGATTCTTCTTCAAAAGAAAGAGCGAATGGAATCAATTTTTTTTTTCAACTTGGAAAACATAAGGGAAAGTCAACCATCGAGGGCTCTAGCCCTACTGAAAGCGATTACCAAACCACAAATAAGAAGAAGGTACTACCCTTCTAAAATTGATAAAATCTTATGGAACAACTACATAAGGTTTAAGCATACTCAAATAAATCAAGATGCTAAACGAGATTTAAATCTCAAATACTTATACTTCACTCCTTCTTTTAACAAGGAAAGATATTTTGAGCTTACTACAACATTTCGCCAAACTTAAACAAGATAAGCTCTTAAAACCCAAATCACGGGTACCACTAAGGAACCAAATAAATCTTTCAATATGTCACTTTGCTCGAAACAAACTCAATCTCCACATAACTCAAGTCGCAACTTCTTGCAGATATTCTTACTAACATCAAGAATAATATACTCTACACCCGAATCTTTATCATCAACTATTCCATTAGAAAGCCCCCAAAGTTTCACCAAAAGTTCCCATACTATCCTTTCATCCCATCTTCAAAACGAGTGTATACCAAAACCATACAACATCAATACATCAACCTCTTAAACTTAGAAGGGGTCTACTTGTGAGGACCCCAATTTATTTGGCTTGTAATGCTTAACCAACCACCTGGTCCTAGCATCACAAATCAAATAAACCGAGCCTCGAGATATGTATACTTCCCAGAAAGCAGTATACACACCTCCCACAAAAGTATGCATCAACTCCATTCCAAACATAGAGTCCAAACAGCAACTACCAAACGGAAGATAAACGAATAGTAGAAAATTATTACAGACAATGGCCGACTGGCCACAAGATACAAAAATAATGTAAGAACGACAAATGGAAGCAAAAGTGCCATAAGATAGCTATAAACAAAGCCAATCGTGCCTTCAACCCACAAGGCATCCGATGGACCGCCAAGCCTAGTCGTCGTACACTGAGCAAAGACAACTCACGTAAGTGAGGCCCTTGGGGCTCACCTTCTTCCTCTGCAACAAAAACATTAAGCAAAACAATGAGTACAAAAATTGTTTTTGTACTGCAAGACTAACGTGTGAACTAGCGGCACTGCTCATATGCTACATGCGAGCTTATTTGGTGGAGGCCATATGTTTCATTTGCACAATGCCAAATTTATTTGCAATAAATTAAATGATTAGAAAGCAAGTTTGCAATTCATTTTTAATCTGAAATAACAGTAAGGATAATAATAGCAAAAGATAAAGATAAACAACCTAGAAGTGACTATCCCAATAGTCACCACAACAATAGCACGAATCCCAGATTCGTACCACCCATCAAGTTTTAATTTAAATGTTGTAGTCTAGTTCTTACGGGGCGTATCCGAGCGTGTCCATAACCTAGGACGAGGCTATTCGAATAGTTTTAACCCTGCAGGGGTGTACCAATGTACCCACACTTCAGACCGCCTTTAAGCCAAAGCACACTTCCGAAGATATGCCGGCACGGCTAAGTCCTACGAGACTGTTTCCAATATTGTGTATTAACTACGAGCCGCTCGTATGGATAGAAATCCATACGCTTACATGGTAAAGCCGAAAAGACAACTACCCACTCAGGGTAAAGCTTTTCGGACAACTACCATGCTCCCAACACCATCCCTCCTGCGACCTCCTGCGACCCGGAGTCAATACACGCTAAAGTACTAGGTCAAGAGAGGTCCCATATACTCTAGTGTGGTTAGCACACAAAAAGCTCAGTATGGTGGCGCAAGTAACCCGGTCCTTAATTGACTCGGGCACCATTCCAGTCACACCCAAAGATCACACCAACATACCGTTGTGCCCAAGTCTAAATTATTTTGTTTTTATTTTTAGTTTTTACAATTAAACATAGCACAAAGGCTGATATATAACCAAATAATAAGTTTTGTGTGATCAAAGTTATCGACTACGTCGATAACCGCCCAATTCTACCTGAGTAACTAAGCAATGCTAAGCAATCGACTCAGATCTACTAAGTGATAAGAATTCATCCAACGAACTCTAATCACGACAAATAACCTAGGCTCGTAGTAGAGACCAATATTTCACCTACAGGATATGCAACACGATTTAACTAATCCATTTAACACAAATTAAGCAATGCATACATACAAATAAACAAAATATTAGATTTTAAAATACTAGGATTAATCATGATCAAACTGCTTATTCTGGTCACGCTCGAGTAAAGATCAACTGTATGCGAGGTTCACTCTCGATAATACTGCACTGGCCGCAATCTATCGATCGAGCAAAAGCAACAAATAAGAAGCAATAACACCGACAAAACTCACAATTTCAAAAACAACCACAAATCAGAACACGTGGTTAGACCATTACAATAGGAACAACAAATTAGTCACACGGAGATGATTTAAATTAGACATGATTTCATGCGATTGATCTACCCAAACTCACTTACTTACCAAGCTAACTACAAAATCAAAAATCAATCCTCTTATATGTTTTAATCTTTCGACCGACTTTGATGGTGATTGTGTGCACATCTATGAACTAAGCAGCAAATTACCACATTTGAATTTACTAACCATTCTATGCAACCTTTACTATTATGAATTCATTTAGGCCTACAATTTTGCTTATGGAAATACTGACTAGCTCATTATCCAACTAATAGATGCTAAGCAATTTTCTAACTAAGTTTGGGCTTTATTAACATTCAGCTATTAACACTCCTAAGCACCACACCAAAGTATTGAAAGGCTAACAATTTCAGCATGCTACTACTACCAAGCCTTACCACACTGATAGCAAACCAAGAGTTTACTAACAAAACCACTTGATCATCTAATAGCTTCTTTGATCAACCATGCAAACAAGAGCTTTGCAATCTAGAGACACTAACTAAAATAACTTCTTGCTAAACACTACTTCCTGAGTGATTCATCAAGTCCAACAAGACCTAATTAGCATAAGCATGATACTAATTTCAGTTTATCGACAACAGAGAAAAACGACAACAGAGAAAAATACAGAGAATTAGTGACTAACGTTCTTTCAACCCTCAATTACCAATTTTGATCATGCATGTGAGTGAACTAAAGAACATTCCTAAGATTGATTTAGCAGCTAAACTTGGCTTAAGGGAGGTGGGGCCCATCGTCGACAGATGAGAAACACACCAAGAACGAGAGGGCTCGGGTGGGCTCGACTGGATTTGTCGCGGCGAAGGAGTGGCGGCGCGGTCGAGGTGACGGCCAAAATGGGTTGCTTGCGGACCACTGAAGCCAAAGGTGGTCACGGGCTGGCCGGAGAAGCACTGTGGCGGCGCGGCGATAGCTCGTGGCGGCCGGTCGTGGGGTGACAAGAGGCGACTGTAATAGAGAAGAAGAGGGTGTAAACTAGCGTGCGCATGAGCATCAGTGAGACCCAAGGAACTCACCGGGATGACGCGGAGCTAAGGTGGCTGCCGGAGATGGCCCGGCGACGAGAGCCTGCGGCGGCGCGAGGTGATCACCGTCGGCAAGGACCTGAGGTGAAGGAGAGAGCGTGTGAGTGGTCGGGGAAGGAAGATGGAGTCAAGGCGATGCTCATCGAGAGAAGAATCGAGCTGGAACTCACCGGAGAAGACGTGGCGGCAGTGGAGGCGGGTTCGGCCGGAGATGGAGAAGAAAGGGTGCGCGTAGCTCCGCAGGCGATGAAACCCCGAATTTCTTGAGGGGTTCACTTCCTGGAGATGCGGAACACGCCGTGACGCGATCGGCCGAGCTCGGAGATCACCGGAGTAGCCGGAACGCTCGGAGGCGGCGCGGCGACACTCGCGGCTTCTGGAGCTCAGAGGAGGAAATGGAGAGAGGAGAGGAAGGAAAACCAGGTAGGTGAAACCCTCGGCTGGCTTTTGAAGAGGAGGGCGGAGGCAGCGAGGTTGAAGCGGTAAGGCGGCGAGGTGACGGTGAGGCGACGTGGCGACGCGCATGCGCCGGGCGGCGAAGAGCGGCGCGCGGGAGAGAGGGCGCGCGGGCGAGCTGGCGCGGGCGCATGCGCCGCGTGGAGAGAGGGTGCTGCAGGTGGGACCGATCCGCCAGCAAGAGAGAGGGCGAGGCGGTTGAGTCGGACCCAGAGGCGAAGTGGCGCGGTCGATGCTTGGCTCGGGTCCGGTCGGACTCGAGCTCGAGTTCGGCGCCGACACGGTTGAGTCCAGCCAAGACGAGTGGTCTGGTCGGACCTGAGTTCGAGTTGGGCTCGAACCCAACAAACAGTGATTTTCAGAATCTGATTCAAAAAGGTTGAGAGGGTTTGGGGAATTTTTAGAGGTATCTCCTGTGCTCCAAAAATTCCGAAATTTTTATGGTAGCTACTATGGACAGATAAAAACATTGCATAAATTTTCCAGAAATTTTCATGCATATAATTGTTCCCAAGAAAATTCACAAGCTGCTGCCAAAGGGTTTGACCAGAATTTGGAATAGTTTGACTTGCTCTTTTGAAATAGCAAACAAAATCTAAAAATTGTGAAATTTTTCAGAGAGGTATCTAGGATGGTCAAGATGATAGGAAAAATACTTGCAGAGGATGATCACAAGTTTAAGGTCAAGAATTTTGTTGACAACAACTTCCATTCACAAGAACAAATTCTAGAAAATGGAAATTGTTTAGGAAAATTTGGAAAACTTCCAAATGATTTCATGAGATATCAAAAGTTTTTATTTCTCCTCAAAATCTTACATTTGAAATACAAACCCTAACTTAGGGCTGTTACACTACTATACAATTGAAAAGCTCCTACCATAACCCTTTCATCAAGGTCACATTATCAACCGTTTAATTCACAATTAGATGGGCATAAGCCTCCTATTACATCATATAATTGCAACTTTTAGTAATGCTCAACACCAAACTTCAGCACACAATAGTTGTACTCCAACCATTTGTAATACCCCGAAAGTGTGATAAGCTAGTAGTCGGGAAAGATTATTTTATTCGGGAGAGAAGTAAATGAAAATACGGGAAGGACCTGCTGGTAAATGCTCAAATTCAACAGTTTGTGAGGGGGATTTTCGCAGAATTAACCCAACCTGGGCTTTGGGCCTGGCCCATGGGGGGCAAGGGGGGTGGCCGGCCAAGGGGGGGCGCCACTTTTCCCCCCTCCCAACCCTAGCCGCACCCCACCTCCTCCTCCTCCCCCATTGTGGCCGCACCACTTCCTCTCCCCACTCCCACGCCCCTCCTCCATCAGCCCCTCCTCCATGGCATCACCCTCCCGCTGGCCGGCCAAGGCATCCCGTTCTCGCCTGCTGTCCAAGGGGAGAAGGAGAAGGAGTTCCCGGTGGAGATCGGTTCTAGGTGGAAGAAGGAGGCGAAGAGTGGAGATCTTCTTCGTGGGTGTAACCCGTCATCTTCCTGCGATCATACAAGGTAACGTCGCGTGTTCTTCATTGGTGGAGGTGTCATAGTTGCGGATGGTGCCGTTGGATAGATTGTTTTGCGTCGGTTTAATAGATCTCGCTTTGTCCAGTAGCTTGCGTGGTCGATTTCATGTGGTTAGAGGCAGAATTAGGAGTTTGGATCTCCTAGAGAGTTGTAGGTTATGTTCTTAGCTTTCGTTGGCCGCCAAGATCGCCCAAATCCGATTAACGGTCTGGGAGTTATGATTTTCTAGTGTTGCTGTCCTGTTGTTCTGTCAGAATCTGGACAGTCTGGGGAAACCGGTTAGAACTGTTAATTAAAGGGAGAATCAGGGGACCTCAGTATAACGAAAAATGTGGGAAATTTCTGTACCTTTTGATAGAGATAAAGAACGCAAGATTTGGACTTTTGTAGCAAAAGTTATGGAGGTTTTAGCGTACTGTCCAGAGAACCCGACGTGAATTCTGAGGTCTGAAATATTGGTTTGTTAGGGGCAGTTAAGGGCAAAATCAGAAGGGCTCCCCAACTAGGTTTATTTAGATGATTTGATAACCTTTCAGTGAAGACCAAGAACACCTAATTTGGACCACTGTACAAAAGATATGAATTTTAGAACTTGACTGTGTTCAGAGGGCAGTTCAGCACTTAGGAAAGTGGGGTCGGATCGCGTTGCAATCCGCTACTTGTTGTGCTCGTGTATTTAATTCTTGTTTTTCGTTACTGTGGTCTTAGTTTATATTCTTAATGTATTAGGTGGGGATTGGTACCGAGGCAGCACCGTCTTCACGTCCTCCTTTCTCACGCGGTTAAGGCAAGTGCATTTGTCCGTTCGTGGTTGTGTTTGATTGGTCATGATTGTGTGCTTCTCGATATGTGGTAGCATAGTGAGATTGTTGGCTTGATGTTGATTTAAGATTGATGGATGCTTCATATATGTCCATGCTCTATTATTATATGTTGTTACTGTCTTGTGGTAATTTGATGATGATTAAATGATGAGCATGTGCATATTGAGAGCATATTGAGGCTTGGTCACGCGGTGACCAAGCATGTTTCCTTTGAGATCCCGTCATGAATGTGACGGACCGAGATCCCCATACTGCGTGGAGTGTGGGCTTGAGGTCCCCATTACTAGCGGAGTAATGGGCAATTGGTCCCTCGCGTGCGCGCACGTGCATGGGTATGCGGCGACGGTTGCATACTCGCAGACACGTGTAATGCACGAGAAAGATAAAGAGAAAGGATCCTTGAGCATTGCATTTGCATGTGAGATGTTTTATTATTGCTCTTTCAGATATGGATGCCGATGTTATGGATTGATTTATGTGTCTCTTTATTTATGTACTTGCCGAGTCTGTGGACTCACTCTTGCTTTTATTGTTGTTTTAGGTACCAAGCCAAGAACGACATGCATGGGGAAAGTAGTTTGGTAGTCACGCACATGCCACATGAATTAAATGAAGTTGAATAATCTTCGATCATATTTGTTTTTAGTAATTGGGCAAGGTGCTCAAAGGTTTTTATGTCTTGTCTCTTGTAGTGGTTTAAATGTAATAATGTTGAGTAGTGGAACTTCTTGCCTCTCTATTATGTTAGACACTTAGCATGTCTTTGATTATCTTTTGATGTCTCTGGATGATAGTTTAGTTAATATATGGATTATTCTGTAAGTTGGAACCTCCGTGTAATTAACTTTACAAGGAGGTTCTCACTAAATTTATTAAGATTGCCTTGATTAGAATTATTAGGGTTTGTTTAGTAGCATTTCAGCTCATGTTGGGTGGGGTGTTACACCATTATCAAGTATCGACTAGTTTCATTATGAGATCTAGTTGCTACCTATTTTCCTCTCCAAATCACATAAGTATTTACAAGCACATATTCAATTGTTCCTCCTCATATTTAGATTTCACAACATACACTAGAACTCCAAAATCAAAATCTTCTATCGATCAAAAGTCCGAACAACACTATAAACTGATTCATCGTGTTATTCTATTTAAAAGAACCATACAGAGTTCCTCCCATAAATTCATATCCACTGATCTTCAATCCATCCCATCGTTTGCACACAATTCCAACAATGAATCGTACTAAGAAATATGTAAATCTAGCATTTACTCTAGTTTCCCTCTCCACACAATTAAATTAATCCATTGGTACCAGAGAACCAAACAAGTTTAGCAACCTAAACGATTTTAATGGTCAGACTAATTCATCAATGTTCCATACTTCTTAATATCTCTTCGACTCCAAATACGTATGGACATACTCTCACCACTACTCATATGCAGTTCATCAAGAACTAGTAAAATCAACATCAACTTAATCAATTTCACTTCGGGGTTACTAATTAATATTAATTATGCACCACACCAATGGCTCAACTTGATACACATACCATATCAAGTTAGTTGATTACAATCTCTAATTTAACCATAACAAGGTATCACAAAAGGATCTTAACAATTCCACCGTAAAAGAGATGCATTAAACTTCAACACTGGAATAATTCAAAGAAATACATAGAGCCAAAGCTTTCTCATGTTAACAAACTTGCAAATAAACTTTCATTACCCAAACTTTCAAACAAATATATGAGTCATTATTTTTTTCCAATGAGAAAGAAGAAACAACCATGGAATTATCAAGAATGCCAATTGAGGACGATCACAAGTAGTAAAACAGCTCAACAATGGAAAACAATACTTGTTTCAGAGAACCATTAGAGACCATTGACACTCAACAACCACCATAAACCAAGAACCCTAGAGGAATTCATCATCCACCACAGATCAAGAATTTGCCAAGATTGAGGTCAAGAAGGAAAACAACTTTCCAAAGCAACTCACGCTCAACTCCTGTATCTAGGGTATTCGGGGTAACTACTCTATTCGTCTACCACGAATGGTGGTATAACCTGACAAAGTCCAAGGTCACAACCACGGTCTCCACTTCTTAACAACCATTATCGACACGCATAAATAGTATAATCACATATGATCATCTCATGACAATCATAGAATAGATTTATAGATATATAATATCATAACATCTCATATCATAGATTAACAACAAGAAAGATAGCTCAGAGGCAATTCATCAATTGCTCAACCAATGAAACATAACAACAGATAATGCGGAAGCAATGCAATTCCCAACCCCACCTACTGTGCACAGTGTGTCAATTTAATACTTTTCTATTAACCACGGATCTAAAGCCCGCTCTGATACCAACTGTAACACCCCAACTCAGAACGAGCCTGGAATGCTACCAAAGCTAAATACAACTAGAACGAATTTATAAATTTTCGATGAGTCTCCTTTGTATATTCAATAAAACCAAGTTTCTAACAAGTAAACATAACATTTAACAATATTTCCAATATTCCAATTCAATCATGCATAAATGATAATCGTATGAGAATAAATAAGCAACACCAATCACACAATCCATAAATCATCCTACATCCATCATCATAAAAGCATCTATAGGTGATTATAACATAGTTATTTATTCTTTGTGTGGAACTAAGATAACAATTGCATAAAAGTGTGAGGTAGTACGTGCTCTCCAAAGTCTACTCCTCCCATGCATGACGTTTTGCGAGGTACCTAAATCAAAACAAAGCAAGGGTGAGCCATAAGACTCAGCAAGTATCAACAAGGTTACATGATCATAAAGACATAACAACATAAACAACTTTAATCAACATCATTCATGGCATTTCAATATTAAAACAAATAATGATAATGTGTTACAATAAATAATGATAATGCTATGCACTCTTGTTCTTTATCTCTTTACGTATTTTACCTGAATGCGGGTATTCATCCGTCAATGGATACCCATGCTCGTGCCCTCCGCACAGGGACCAAGAGCCTATACATCAACTTGTATAGGGACCTTTGCCCGTCATCAAAATGACGGGGACCTCTCAGATATATTGCCCACATTTCATGAATGTGGGGACCTCAAGCTCGTCATTGTCATGGGGACCTCAATCGATTCACTTGGTCACCTTATGACCATGTTTCAATATGCTCAAAATATGCATGAATATAATATCTATACCTTCTCATTCATCAGATTCAACATATACTTTAATCAAGTAAATAAGAGCATTATGATGTAATCGCAATCATAATATGCAAACATCAACACCACTAGGGTCATCTCAACATCACTTTCATATGGCAACAATGAACATTACACCCTCAATCATAGCATGCAACAAGAATTTACTTAACCCGAATACTTGCCTCAACCGTGCGAGAAGCGGCGGACGCGAAGTGGATGCCCTTGGGATCTCGCTGCCACTGGACAAGAAGATAACCCCAAACTAAGACTAGCATACTGGATCAAAATCATACATAACATTACAATCGAAATCGCTAACTTCTTATCATTTCTAACTTTTCTAATTTCTAGCGATCGGTCACTGCAGACAGCAGACTTCAAAAATTCATAACTTTCTGCTCAGGAGTCCAAATAGGATGATCTTAGACATTCTGGAAAGGTAATTAAAATGTCTAAATAAACTTAGTTGGGGAGACCCTCTGATTCGGCCATCTACCAGTCCTACCAATCTATTTAATCAGAGCAAACATTTCACGTCGGGTTTCTGGACAGCGACAAAGAAACTATCATAACTTTCTCTACGTTCGTCCGAATTTAGTGATCTTTAGTTTTCCTGAAATCTAAGAGGATTATCCTTGTTTTTCGTTATGGTGAGACCCTCTGGAAACCCCTCTAAATATGCGCTTCTATCAGGTTAACCAACACTAGCAATTCTGCTTCTCTCCAGAAACACAGAAATACTAATAAATTCATAACTTTGGCTACCGAAGTCCGAATGACTTGATTTCTGTCGGAAATGAAAGGTAACTACGATATCTACAACTTTCTAGGAGACACCCAGACCCAATTCTGCCTCTAACCTAATCAAAATCAACAATCTTCTCTGCTGCAGAAAACCGACGAACTCACAACCGAAAATGTACAACTAGAAAACGACCCCAAAACAAAGAATCACGGGTTACCCTTGCCGAAACGACGAAGGCACGCTGCGCGATGATGATCACCACGAGTTCCCGGTTGCGGATCCTTCTTCCTCTCCCTTTCTTCTCTTCCTTCTTCCCTTCTCTTCTTTTCTTCCCTTCTTTTCTCTTCCTCTTGGCCGGCCAACAAAGGAGTCCCCTCCTTCTTTGGTCCAGCAAGAAGGGTTATGGGGTGCAAGGAAGATGGAAGGGCGCAAGGAGATGGAAGGGAGGGGCGACGGGAGGGAGAGGAGGGGCGGCAAGGAGGTGGGAGGGGAGCCGGTGCAAGGGGATGGGAGAAAGGGGCGCCTAGGTTTGCCCCATAAGTAGCCGCCAAAGCTTCCCCTCATGGGCCAAAAAAACAGTGGTAAAGCCTTAACCCACGCTGCGAGATTTTCCTATTTTCCCTGATAAATCGCTAATTGGTCTTTTCTTTGCGCTTCTTTTCTTAGTCCTTTGCACTGCACTCGACCGAAACCGGCAAAAGCTTTTCGGGATATTACAGTAGCTTGTATTGAGTTGGGTGTTTGTTGTAGGTGAAGTGGCTTTGGGATTGGTGTCACTCTCACATTATTCCAGTCATCGCAACTAGAAAGGTAAGTACATGGTTGAATGATATTAATTGTTTGGCATTATTATTTGGTTAACTGAATGCTTGTCATGGCTATTCCTGTGAAGTATGCCTATTTCGTATTGCTCATATGCTTTCGATGATTTGATGACGATTATGGAAAAGAATGAAAATTATTCATTGCATTGCATATTGAGCATTCATCTTGGAATGATTTCACCCACGAGGGTGGGATGATGTCCCTATATGTAAGATATGGACAATGAGATCCTCGTACGAAAAAGGACGGGCAATGGGTCCCCGCATTTGAGCATGCAGGCATCGTGGACACTGATGGGTGCTACACTCTGTTATACCGGTATAAACAAAAGTGAAGTTGTGGCATGGGCATGAGTTTGCATTGCATTCATGAAAGATGAAAGTGTGATATGAGATAATGAGAATTAATTGTCATTGAGGTGATGCCTCTTTGATGTTTTACTTTATACTTGCTGAGTCATGGACTCATTTTTGCTTATTTGTTGTTTTAGGTGAACATTAATGACGGCATGCTTCGGGGTGGAAGTAGAGCATGGAAAAATTGCATTTTGTAGCACTTCACACCACTTAATAATTTATTCCTTTTGATCTTAAGCACTTTAGCAATCTCCATGGTAATAATTGCTCAACTGGTGGATTTCTTTAGTTCCTTTTGGTTCATATTATATTTGATTTATAGTCTATCAGGTTGCTGAAATTTATGATAATTATATAGATGAATATTTATTCTTAAAGTCTAGATATAAGTAATACTTGTTTAATGGTTAAAATAGATAGTGATACTAGTTGTAGGTAGCTTCTTGGGCTTTTGTTAAGCCGAGGTGTTACAGTCTCCTCCAGATTAGTCCTATATGGTGCACGGTTGGCAGTGACACTCCCGGAATCAAATCAATTTGATGTTCAATTCCTCTAATAGGTGGTAGCCCCAGAGGTATCTCAGCGGAAACACATCAGCAAACTCCTGCAAAAGGTTAGTGACAGCAGGAGGCAAAGAAGCAGGTAAATCCTCAAGTGAAAACAAAGCATCTTTGCACAATAGAGCATAGTAAATAGAATTATTCACTTCCAACTCATTCAAATCAGATTTGTTAGCTAAGAGAATAGTCTATTACAGTTTATTCTCATTCTTCCTAGTGCTTATTTCTTTTGTGTCTTTCTTTTTAGATGGAAAACATTCTTTAGCTACAATATAATTTTCACTCTTTTCTATCTCTGCCCTTATACATGAGAGTATATTGATTAGTTCTACCATGATGAGTTGAATCTTTATTATATTGCCAAGGTCTACCTAACAACAATGAGCATACTTGCTTAGGTACAACATCGCAATCAGCACAATCATGATATGACCCAAGTGAAAACTACAATCTCACTATTTTTGTTACCTTTAACTTACCACAAGAGTTGAACCATTGGATGTAGTAAGGGCGGGGATGCTGATTTGTGGCCAAGCCAAGCTTTTTGGCCATCTCCATGCTAGCAAGGTTGTTGCAACTCCCTTCATTAGTGATGACTCAACATGAACGCTCTTTGATGATGAACTTTGTTTGAAACAAATTATGGCATTGATGTTGTTTTGCACTCTCCATTTGAGCCTGGAGAAAATCCCCAAGACTAACCCCACGGCCTGGCTATGAGGATGTAGGTACTACTCTGGTTAAGAGGGTTTCCATAAAACGATTTTGGCTTTCTGGGCTTCTTTTCGGGAGTTTTCTAGGAATCTGAGGACGTTTGACATTACTCCTAAAGGATCTGCTGATCTTGCGGGTGTTGGGTGGCTAGCTTCCGGTGTTGTGGTAGTTCGGGATTGACCAGGCGCTGTCTCTTGAAGATCTACTGGTGGGTTTTCTATTAGCCTGTCCCACTATCAAATTCCGTGGTATATAACAAGAATCGACAGATGTGGGGTTCATTGAAACACCATGCAATGATATGTGTAGTTATGCAAAATGTAAACTAAAAATGTATACTTTTTGATAGCTGTGCCAAAATATGTGTAGTTTTGTGTAATTTATTCTTTCTCTTTTGACCGGAGAGAATAATACATTGATTTTATAAAATTACAAACTACACTAGTTGACTTTCCAATTATTTATCTAGGCCATATTCAAATCCAGAAGAAACAAACAGGCAAGCCACATCGATGAGGGAGAGATCATGGTTCCCCTCCCCTAGACCAGGCCAACACTGATCATGGCCACGTCTCGAGATAAAGGAAGTGATAAACTGACCTTCCATGCGCTAAGCACAGAATAATTAACGTATATTATAATAGGGGATTGCAATATGCCTTCCCAAAAATTAAATTTCACAAGTTTTAAAAAGCAGTATTGTTAGTGGTGAAACAACCAGAGTCTGATTTGCAAACACACACTCAGTTTGCTTAAAAGTTTTATCCAAAACATGATTTAAAAATTGCGTTTTCACTTTTAAGGTATCACTGAAGCACTTTCCCTTTACAATATACTAAAAATAATTTTCACAAGTTATTGGCTAAAATGGTGCGGTTGCACGACGAAATAGCAAAAATAATATTCCGCGGGTGAATCGGCAAAAATAGCACTACGCATATGCCAGTAGGCGACATGTGCCCCCTGCCTCGCCTCCACTGCCCGGATCCAGCCTGCCATGGTGAATAGTTTTGATGAATAGTGAATAGTGTCTTGCTGGCAAAAAATCATTGTTTCATGTGGTAGGGCGCAGCAAGGGTTACGCGTCGTCTATCGATACATCCGTGGTACTATTTTTATCAATTCACATGCAAAGAACAATTTTTACTATTTCGCACGTTACCGTGCCCAATGAGATAAAAACAAGATTCCTGGCTACTTCCTAAGGCCAGGTTCCCAAGACCTAGCTAGCTAGGTATACGTATACATGTTCTTTTTGTTTGTTGTCTCTGGCCAGCAACAATAATCCAGCGTTTACCTTCCCAGCGAATCGAACGTACGAACAGCAACCTGTACACGTAATACAAGAATGCCATGTAGGCAGAGATATATATAAAAGCATCGGCACCGTCGTGTACTCGCCTCGGTTGGTGAACATGTACATGGGTGTATGTGCACTTTGGTTCACACACTCAAGCCGCACTAGTTTATACGAGCAAAATAATAATAAGGTGGATTATTTAAAAAATTGTATCGAGATTTGCAAACAAATAGGAAGTATTTTGCAGCACATCGACAGAAAAGTTGCACCAGAATCATCCTCAGAGCTACAGTTGTATAAGGTCTCCCTTGGCTCTCTGAACTTCAAAACTTTCATGGTGCAGTCTCTGAACTTGAACATTATGTCGCTTAGATAATTATAAGTGAATTTTTGTATGTCTTTACAACTTAAATGGCTACTTATGAAATGCTTATTTGATTTTTACACAAACCAGGCGGTGACCACCCAAAAACCTGCCAAATTCGAATCTTTAGTTTAAATTTGATAATTGAAACCGTCAGTACAAAACCGGTTACCCATACCGTGTAGTTCCGTTTTTTTTTTCTGTAACCAGTATTTGAATCAATCCTTGCTTGTGTCTATAAACCCTTTTCCTTATCAACGCTCTGTAAGCTTATTGACTGAAATGGCACATATAGGTCATGCTTACAGCGGATATAGGTCATGCTTAGAGACCTACAAAGATGATTTCCATTTCGAAGTGATTTAGAGACCAAAGTGATCGATGTAACTGCTCAAGATGCAATTTTATCTTTCACTGATGAGCGGGCTCCACCGACAGGTATACAAGATAAGAGAGCTGTCTATCAGGGATAGCTTATGACCATATCTAAAAATATTTGGTACACATAGCACTTCCTACTATAATAAACAGATAAGCAAATAGCTGCCTTTCTATATGCACATATGGTAATCCATCCATTGTACAGCCATGTGGTTTATATTTTGACCCATAGTAGTTGTGGCTTTTTTAAATCTAAAGGCCATAATTAGAAAACGTGCAATTTCTTTATTTCTTTTGTTTATTTCCTCAGATCGAAGTCATTATTTTTATTTTTATTTCCTTTATAGGGAGAAAATAAGAGCAATCATTTGCATCACTCACATGGCTTAGGTTTTTGGAACTTGCGATAAGCTACGCGCCATCTCAAATGGGCAAAATTTGTTTTGCTTGATCCAACATATGAGACTAGGACAAATAAATCTCTAGTCTATTTTCATTAAAAATATTTTTGCCAAAAATTAGTAGAAATACTACGATTTTAGCCGTACATACGTTGTGGGGGTAATTCTAACCCCCTTTTGCAACTCAGTACAAGAAATTGGATTGCATTCATGACTGAAAGGAGTGTCGACGATCGAGTCGCCGATCTTACAAAATAAATAGAGGAAAATAGCAAAGAGTTCTTGAGAGATAATGAGATTGCTTTTTATTATAATGAATTGGATCTTTACAGGGTTGTCTTAGGTAAAGCGACAGACTAGCCCTAATTATACTTGTTGTATTGCTTGCTATATTGATGCTTCAGATGAGATCCAATCGTCTTGTCCTCAATCGAATTGGTCCTCTATTTCCTCCCTTGATCGTCCTTTAAATAACTGACGAAGTAGTGGCAGTTAATTCTTTCAGATGTGCCCTTTGAAAGTGTCGTGTCTGGTCGGAGAAATAGTGGCAGTTGGTGACCAACCGACCAATAGTTGACGTTAGTGGGAGATAATAACCATATAGTGGTTATTATTAGTAACTTAGGGCTGTAAACATCGTGTGGTTTGGAGCAAACAAGGCACATGTTCCATTCATCACACAGAAGGAATATACTTGGAGCAGATCCAAGTACGAGTTCATTGCTTCTACGAGTAGTTATCTGGTCGGTGATAAAATACATGACCTCGTTCGACTAGGGTACCCATAATGTAACCTCTGGAATCCTTACGATCACATGGTTCGTTAGCCTTAGGGGTTATGACCACGGAGGTCGTGCGATTTTTGATTAAATATTTAGAGATTAATCCTCGTCAGCTAGCCCCCGAACTTTAATTGAATTTGTACTGTAAACCCCTTCCAACGAAGATTCTTATCGGGAAAAAACCCTCGTCTTAACGATAAAGTTAAAGAGGTGGTCCGTATTCATTTTAAAGTTGAGAACCGTCTGGGAAACCGAAGATTTTTTCCGTTTGGCTTCGGGCAACCTCCCATTGCAGTTAATGAGAGTGCAACCATAAAATCCCGATCGCGTATAGCATTAGGGCTTTTATGCTCTCCGATTTTTTTTAAGTCCCCTTTCATCTCTTGGCAAAAATCTCCTCCGATCTCCTCTCTTCCCCTTGAAAAAAACTTCTTCGACCTCCCTTCAACCTCTCGCCCAAAATCCAACCATGTCGGACTCAATTACAAAATGGTTGATTTTTTATCTGAGCGAGAGGAAGCTAAAGGCTTTGGAGAAGATTGGGATGCTTCCGGACCAAGATCTGATTTCTTGGAGGTCAGCGGCCGGAGAGCATTTCCCAAGTGGCGAAGAGAGAGAGATCCCTGTTTTTCTTGCCTACATTGAATGTGGATTCAGGTTGCCGGCACACAAATTCCTCTCCATGGTTCTTCAATATTATGGAGTCGAATTGGTGAACTTGGCCCCCAACTCGATCGCCAACGTCAGCATCTTTGTCTACCCTGCGAGTCGTACCTAAGGATCGACCGAATTTCAAGGTCTTTAGGTATTTCTACAAGATGGCGAGTTCAGTAAGTTGACGGCCAAACCTAGGGAATGCCCGCTGCGCCTCCGAATGTAGAGGGCAGACAAGTACATCCGAATGTACTTGAAGTCTTCGTGGTCATCATAGAAGAAAAGCTGGTTCTACATGCCGAGTCACGAAGGAGGACAACCTCTGCATCGGCAAAATGGCCAGCGAGAACCTAAACTGGAGGTCGATTGTGGAGAAGAAAGGAAAGGTTAGAAGATGGATTGAAACCATCCTAGGCCTAGGCGCCAAGGGCTTGACTTCTTGGTACGTGGTGAGGGATTTTTCCATGCGCCAGATAAGTCCATTGAAGCTCCAAGCTCATTCCATGCTCTGGTACATTAGTCGTGACGACGCGACCAAGGATTCTAGGGAAGGTAAGCCCTAAAAAATCCCAACCAGTATGGTTTATTCATTTTATTATTTTGTAACCCTGATATCTTTTTATTCTTTTGAAGCCCTTTCCAACGATGAAGTCAGAGAGCGGATCAAGATGATCTGCACTAGGAAGCTTGATGTCAAGGCTAATTTTTCCTGGATTTTGGCTGTTGTCTCTGATGAAGAGAGAATAAAGAGACTCAAGGTAAGTAACAAGTTATTCTTCATCGCTTATATATTCTCCGATCGGTATATAACTCTACTCTAATATATAGGCGGTCGGGTTAAGGAAAAAAGAGTCCGACGAGGGCTCTACTCCAACCGTTGTTCCAACCGATTCCTGCTCGACCACCACGCAAGATGATGGCCTTCTAGAGGTAAAAGAGCATTGAGAAGGAGTATATATATATTGGATGGAAAACTTCATCACCTAATTAAATTTAATTTATGACTTAGGTGGGAGAAAAAAGAAGCTACAACCTGAAGCTGCAGAGGTCGTAGGTCCCGAAGCAGTCGTTGTTGACCAGGCTATTGCTCCCAAAGCAACTATTCTGAAGCTCGATGAAACTACAACATCCGGTCAGGTGGTTAAGATCTTATTCTCGACCGACTGGTCGAGGATATTTCCTCTGACCTCTGTTGGAGGATGTAAGGGGTCTAATCAGCCCTACTAGTTCAAAACCGGTGAAATCGGTTGAGAAGAAAAGGAAGGCAAGTATCCTGGACTTTGCTCCAGGCGTTTAAAGATCAAAACTAAAAAGACCAAGTATGTTTACATGAAAGAAATGTAAGTACAAACCTTTATTGTTTCTAGTATTAAAATCTTGACTTTCTTTTCTTTTGTTTTGATAAATCTTTTGGTGTTCCGATCACCTTTGGTCACAGCACTCCTCAGGAGGAAACTCCTGAGGAAAGAGTGGTCAAGCCAGCCCCGAGCAGGTGGCAGTGTAGCGCTCGCTCAGGAACCTATGGTGGTTCCTACCCTACCTAAGGAGGCAAAAGTTCCAGAAGGATCCAAGCAGGTTTCGACCACTGTTGGGATCGCTCAAGGAGAGGGATTTTCTTATTGTTGAGGAGGTCTCCTCATCCCAGCAACTTCCCCAGTTGCCCTTGGATCTTCGATGATGAGAAGCTCAAGGAGGCATGGAAAAGAATTTTGGACCGTCAGCTGAAGATGGGTCTCAATGTTGCCTACTCCGA
This sequence comes from Ampelocalamus luodianensis, assembly GCA_036346255.1. NCBI lineage: Eukaryota > Viridiplantae > Streptophyta > Magnoliopsida > Poales > Poaceae > Ampelocalamus > Ampelocalamus luodianensis. The sequence continues at coordinate 23,467,093 of CM070638.1, read as the reverse complement.
ATATACGGATATGCCAATCCAGGTAAGCATCTACAACCACTCTTATAGTCCTTTCTTCAAAGTTTGTTAGAAAACTCAAAGAAGTTTGCTATTTTTGTAGTATATGGTGGAGAACTTTGATGTGGTTGAAGGACTGACCTAGCGAATAACTAACTTGGAAACAAAAAATTCCAAGCTGAAAAGTAAGAACCTCTTCTTGATTTTTGTCTTCCCTTCTTGCTATCTTATTCTCCATTGTTTATCAATTTCTTTTCTTGTCATTTTTGACAGAATTAAAGAATATTGAGATGGAGATTATGGCTAAAGAAGCCAAAATAACAAGCCTTGAAGAGAGGTGTAAGGCCTACGACCGGTCGATCGAAGACTGGTCGACCAGGCTCAACGAGGCCTCTCTCAAGCACAAAGAAGCCATCGAGGCTTCCGAGAAGAAAGCTCAAGGTAACTGGTCATAAACTTGACTAGATTATCGTATGTTGTAATTATATTTCTCTAACTGTCGAATAACTCGTGCGAGAGAAAGTCCAAAAATTACAAAAAAAAAAACTCTTAAGTTCGAGCATGACCGGAGGAGAACTCGAGCGAGCCTTGAAGAAAAAGTCAAGGCTCTCAACAAAATGCTCTTCGATATGGGATCAGGATCATGCCTACCCTCTTTAGGAGATCCGGCGGAGAAGGTTAATTACCTTGGTCAACAACTCGAAGATCTCCAAAGTCTGCTCAAAACTACTCGGGAGAACTACACACAGACCATGAAGGAAACCGTTGCTAACGGAGTCAGTCTTGCTTTGGCAAAACTGAAAGCTTTCGACCCCTCCGTTCACCTCCAAGCTGTTGAAGCGGACTTCAACTGCTCGAAAGATGAAGCAACCAAGTTATTTGAGGAAGTAAAGCCTCTCGGAAACAAGGTTGCAAAGGAAATGGAGGTCGAATCTTTGTCTCGCAGCGACCAATCTGGTGGCCCCAAGAGTAGATGGTTGTAATATATAAAAATGTAAAAACTTACCTTTTATCATCAATAAAGTTTGTGTTATCTTTTAACTTTGATAAGTGTTTGTATATCTCCTAGCCCCCTACTACATGTGTAGTAGAAGAACTTACTAAGGAAGCAGTAGACCAAGAAAAAAGAGCACAAGTTGCGACCAATGTACAAAGTATGTGTTGATTATGTGGTAAAACTAAACGTAATAATACAAGGAAATCTATTTGGTCGGAACTAGTGCATGATTTTGACTAGTTGTAGATCTATTTTCATAACCGAAATACTGTGTAGTACACTGTGTGGCTAGAAGATATTATAAGACTTGTCTTGATGAGAAGAAACGATGCAAGGATGTATGCAGAAAAAACAATAGGTGTTATTATTTATACTGAGTATCCAAGCTGGTCGTAAAGGTTACTAAGAATCAAAGATATGGTTGACACTTCGCCAAACGTATTCGTTCTCAAGTTTCGGCTGGACCACATTCAGAGAGGAGAGATTTCAACTAGAAGGCTTTCGTGTCCCGACCAGTAGCCAAAACAAGAGTAGAACATAATGTTAAAATAAAGAAAGGTAGCCTTTGGACTCTTAAGCATGTAAGAAACTATATCAAGTTGTATGTGTTATATATGCTCCTTTTCTTATTTGCTTCTTTGAGAAAAGAGTGTATGGTTGCTCGTGAGAACCATTGCTGTGATGATCACGATTAGGACCTGTATGGCTTGTGACAAATGTGTCAAGGCCAAAAAAGTAAAAGAGACCCTTTGGAAGGATATCGGAGAGAAATGTGTCTTCCCCGACCAATTATAAACAATAATAGTATGTGACCAGATAACGGATAACAGACATATAAACAATATTACTTGTCGAAAGGAAAAGCATCTTTATTGAAATCGAAATTGAAATGGAAAAGAACAACTATACAAAAAAACTTACACAGTTGATCAATGTTCCAAGAATTAGACAAGACACGCCCATCGGACATAGCTAGTCATACTGAACCTGGTTAGGTGACTTCGACCATAGTGTATGGACATTCCTATTTGGGAGAAAGTTTATTGCGATTCGCTTGGCTCTGAATTTTTCTGAGAACCAGATCACCTACAGCTAGGCTACGAGGTTGCACCTCACGACTATGGTACCTTCACCGCTGATCGTATGAGGGCTTGGTTTCATCGTTCTTTAAGGAAATTGATATCGTCAAGTCGTCAGTCATTCTGATCGTTTTCATTAAAATAATCAGTTCGAGTCGAGCCAATTTTCAGTTCTTGAGGAAGCATGGCTTTAACACCATAAACCAGAAAAAATGGCGTTTCACCGGTCGCACGACTAGTCGTGGTTTGAATGGCCCATAATATTCAGGAATTTTGCGAGGACTTAGGTTTCAATATACATTACACTTCCGTTGCTCACCCATAGTTGTGAATTGGGTACCGTTATCGGTGATTATACGATTGGGTATACCAAATCATGTGATCACGCTTTTTGTGAGGAACCTCTTGGCAGCCTCAGTTGTTACTTTAACAGCTGGCTCAGCTTCTATTCATTTTGTGAATGTATCAATCATAACAAAAAGGAATTCGAAGCCCTTGGGTGCTCTTGGGAAAGGTCCCAGAATATTCAGTCCCCAAGATGCAAAAGGCCAAGAAAGAGGTATGGTCTACAAAGCTTGTGCCGGCTGATGTACATATCGACTATAAAATTGACATTGTATACACTTCGTCACAAGATTCTTTGCATCATGGAGGGCAGTTGGCTAGTAGTATCCTTGCCTGAAGGCTTTACCAACTAATGTTTTGTAGGATTGATGTGCTCCACAATGGAAGTGTAATGTATATTGAAACCTAAGTCCTCGCATAATTCTGAAAATTATCACTTGTGAATTAGAGTACAGTTATCGGTGATTATACGATTGGGTATACCAAATCATGTGATCACACTTTTGTGAGAACCTCTTGGCGGCCTCGGTTGTTACTTTAACTGGTGGCTCACTTCTATCCATTTGTGAATATATCAATCATAACAAAAGGAATTGAAGCCCTCGGTGCTCTTGGAAAGGTCGAATATTGATCCCAGGATGCAAAAGCCAAGAAAGAGGTATGGTCTACAAAGCTTGTGCCGGCTGATGTACTTATCGACTATAAAATTGATATTGTATACACTTCGTCACAAGATTCTTTGCATCATGGAGGCGGTTGGCTAGTAGTATCCTTGCAGAAGACTTTACCAACACTCCACCATGTATATTGGAGAGTAGTTGTAACCCATCTGCTTGAGATATACATCTCATCAACACTCTGTGAGCTCCCCGTTCATAAAGGGTACATTCGATCAAAGTGTATGATTTGGCTTTTCGAGCTATACGATTGGCCTCTACATCGTCTTTAGGAATTATGCCATGCTGAAGATAATTGTAGATCGATGTCATTCAATCACTACTGGGGTCGATCTGTACGACCTCCAATGGGGCATCTTTGTCCTTAGAATTGTCAACCACCGATGTTGTATCAAGTTGCTCAAGAAAACTCCGGGTGGGACAGGTAACCTTATGGAAGCCATCCGTGCCAACTGATTTGCCAGAAAGTTGTCATTTCTAGAAATGTGTTGGATCTGAAAACCAAAGAAGTGCCTTTTGAGTTTCCATACTTCCGCCAAATAAGATGGCATCTTGGTACTTGAGCATTGATACTCTTTCTCTACTTGATTCGCTACCAGTTGAGAATCACCTTTCACTAGTAATCTGCAAATCCCGAGCACTCTGGCTGCTCGAAATCTTACCAATAAACCTTTGTACTCTGCCACATTATTTGTACCAAGGAAGTTTAACTGAATAGCGTATTTAATGTGTTCTCTAGTAGGGGATATCAACACAACTCCAGCCACCGAGTCTTTGAGCATCAAAGAACCGTCAAAGTACATTGTCCACTTGTTGTGGTGTTCATATTCAGGCCCTTGGGTGGGTTTAGGGCTCGTCTATTTGGCAATGAATTCTGGTAAAGCTTGGGACTTGATTGTTGTTCGTGAGATGAAATAGAGGTCGAACACCCAAAGCTCGACCACCCATTTTGCTATTCGTCTTGACGATTCCCTATTTCTGAGAACTTAACTGAGAGGATATTCAGCCGGTACGACCACTTTGTGGGGCCTAAAAGTAATGTCTTAGTTTCCTTGAAGCCATAAGGAGACCGTATAGCAACTTTTGCACCTATCGATATCGTCCTTTTTGTCCATGTAAGACTTCGCTTATGTAATATGGTGGTCGTTGGACGTTGTCACGCTCAACAACCAGTATAGCATTGACTGCTGTGGCATTGCTGCCAAGTATATCACCAATGTTTCTCCTAATCTTGGAGATCCTAAGATCGGGGTACTCGTAAGGTACCTTTTGAGCTCTTCAAAGGCATCATTTGCCTCTTTAGTCCATTCAAAACTTTCAAATTTTGAAGAAGCTTAAAGGAAGGTAATCCTTTTTCTCCTAACTGTGCTATGAAATGACTTAGTGCTGCCATACAGCCGGTTAGTTTTTAGACTTCTTTCTTTCTGATCGGAGGGTGCATCTGGTCGATAGCCAATATTTTTACTGGGTTTGCTTCAATTCCTCTAGCCGAAACTAGAAATCCAAGAAGCTTATCAGAGGAAACTCCGAACACACACTTTTCCAGATTTAACTTAAGGTTATGCCCTCTTAAGTTATTGAAAGTTTCGTGTAGGTCGGAAATATGGTCACCTCTATTGATGCTCTTTACGACCAAGTCATCAATGTAGGCTTCTAAATTTTGACCTATTTAAGGACTAAAGGTTTTTTGCATTAATATTTGAAAAGTTGCACCAGCATTTTTGAGACCAAACGATATCTTTATATAATAGTAAGTGTCATATGGTGTGATGAAGGAAGTTTTCTCTTCATCATTTTTGCTCATGTTAATCTGGTGGTACCCTGAGTACGCATCTAAAAAACTTAACAACTCACACCCAGAAGTAGAGTCTATAAGTTGATCAATGCGTGGAAGGGGAAGCCATCCTTCGAACAAGCTTTATTAAGATCTATGAAGTCTATACACATTCGCCACTTTCCATTACATTTTCTAACCATTCAGGATTAGCGAGCCACTCTGGGTGGTGGTCGACTTCACGAATGAATCCAGCCTTGAGAAGCTTGTCAATCTTCGACTGCATTGCCTCCTTTCGATCAGGTGCAAAGCGTTTTAGCTTCTGTTTGATCGGTTTCTTGTCAGGCTGGAGAGCTAGCCTATGCTCGATCACCTCGCTAGGGACTCGGGCATATCGGATGCTTGCTAGGTGAATACATCCAAATTTTCTTGGAGGAAGGAGACGAGCGACTCTTCCTATTTAGGATCAAGTCCTACTTGACCAGTACCATTCTGGGTTCTAGTACTAGCATTTCTGGGTCCAGACAACATTTTGACGCTTTCCAGATAAGCACCCTTGTTGAGTAGAACCTCCTTGGTTTGGTCGGAAGGTTTTGGAGCCATCTTTGGTCTCAAGTGCTTGATCTGCGTAGAAGGTAGATTAGTATCCCTAGTTGGAAGTTCATCAACCAGTTCCAAGGACTTACGATCGCATGTGTATGCCATCTTTCTATTCTCTCAAATTGTTATGACCCTTTTGGCCTTGGCATTTTTAAACTCTGATAGCCGTAAATGCGTAGCTATTAGGAATTTTGCTAATACCAGATGACCAAGGATTCCATTGTATGTAGTTTCAAAATCTACTACATCAAATGGAATCTTTTCTATTCATAAGTTTTCTGGTTTTTCGAACGTAACCGGTTGGGAGAGTTGTCTGTCGGTTTAGCAATAGATCCTGGAACTATACTATGGAAGGCATATTTCACATGCTTTACTTTTGACCTAGGAATTTGCATTTCTTCTAATGCTCCCATAAACAGAATATTTAAAGAACTACCACTATCTATCAGAACTCGATTAACTTTGTAATTATTAATAGTAGGCCCAACAACAATGGGGAACCTACCTGGTCGAGTTGAATGGATGGGGGCAATCTTCTTTGCTGAAGGAGATAATTATCTCCTACCACTTGGATGGCTTGACGATGATCAGAGATTCGCGAGGTTCACTTCTCGCTCCACGGCCTTCAGATGTCGCCTTGATTCGTACGAGGATGATCCACCAAAGATCATATCCACTGTGTGTTGTGCCCCCGGTACTTCATTTCTTCATTGCCATCTTTGTCCTTTTTGGAGCTTGGCTCTCCGAGCTTTTGTGTGGACGGGAAGGGACCTTTACCTGCATAATAGTTCTCCAGCTTTTTCTGCCAGGCTCGGCAGGTGCGCAGATCATGCCTTGTCGCCTGATGAAGTGGACACCACACTACAATAGGACTAGGTTATAGCAACACATGTATATGCTGCTATATCTACAAATATGTGTTGCTAGGATGGATAGCAACACATGTGAATATGTGATAAGTGATAAGTGGCCACTTCTTGTTCTTCTTGTAGTCATCGGTCAGAGCCTTTGCCTTGTTCTGATCAGAATACTCTTTCTTGCCCTTGGTAAATTTCTCAGGAATTGCAAGGACTTCTTTGTAGTCGGGCTTGCGGTTCTTCTTACCCTTGAAAGCCTTTTTATGCTTCTTTTCTGACTTATCTAGGCTAGGTTGAGGCATCTTCTCTTTCCGATCGATGGCTTCGTTCCATTAAACCGCCTCACTGGCGGCTGCATAACGATCAGCCATGTCAAAAAGCTATATGGTTGTTTGTGGAGGATTCATAGCAATGTCCTCCGTAAACCGTAAGCTCCTCAATCCTGCTTTAAAAGCCTGAATTACAGAAGAGTCCATGGCCTCAGGTATAGAATTATGAACCTCGCTAAATCTTTTGATATACTGCCGTAGAGTTTCATTTGAGTGTTGCTAGATTCGATGGAGATCGTCCTTCTTTTCAGGGCGGCCGTACGTCCCCTGAAAGTTGACAATCAATAGGTCGCAAAGCTGCTCCCAAGTGTAAATCGATTCGACCGGTAGGTTAAGCAACCAGGACCGGGCAAATCCTTCGAGAATTGTGGGCAGGTAGTTTGCCATCATGTTGTCATCACCACCAGTAGCTCTGATGGTAGTAGTATAGATTTGGAGAAACTTTAATCGATTCTGAGTTCCGTTGAACTTCTCCATATTTGCTGGTCAGAACTTGTCCGGCCAACGTACAGCTTGGAGCCCTGCTGACAAGGCTTGACAACCTGTAATCAAATCATGACGCCTTTTCTGGAAAGGAGCCAGATTATAATAAGTCGAGGACTGGTTTCTCAAGTTGGTATACCGTGTTTCCATTGTCCTGATCTGGTCGTGGACGTTGGTGTGACGCCTCCGACCGGTCGCGCTAGTTCAGGTGATGTCAGAGATCACCCGAAACAAGCAATGACTCCTCATTACAAGGGGGAGGAGTTTCTTCATGAAAGAGCCGTCTTCCCTCGTGACTCCCTTGTCAGAATCTTTGAGGAGGTCTTGGTATAAATCGACCTCCATCCGACCATGCTGACCCCTACTAAGGGAGGAACGTTGGGATGAAGTCAAGGTTTGAGTTTGCGAGTTCCGTTGTTCCTGGTACATTTCTGTACGTTGCATGGTTTGCTAAAGGATCTCTGATAGCTATCCTGCAATTTGAGCATATCTTGGAGTCTCTACCAAAGCAGGGTCAGGGTTATTTAAAATGTCATGAACTCATTGCAGGTTTTGAATTGTTACCGAAAGTCTTGGAGGATTCCCGCTAGCAGAAGGCGTCCAATAACCCGAACTGCCTCCCGACCTTCTGGCTTGCCTTGTTCGACCCATCATGTGCTGTGTCGGGTAGAAACAAGCGAATTAACTGATCGATGTCCATCAGTTCGGTGACCTCCACCATTTGGTGCTTGAGTGCACGCATCATTTTCACCAGCAGTGGTGGCAGGTTAAGCTATGGAGGATTAATTGTGCGATATCTTGATTGGTATCTCCGATTGCGTTAACCCCATGCCTCTAACAGCGGTCTTCCGACGAGATCCCATCGTAGCCAAGGGAGAGCTTTCCATTGCTTCGACAAGGAGTCTCCACGACGGGAGCGGTCGGAGATTACCACCTCCGGTAGGCTTTGAGGTGGACCCAGCCTGATCCGGTGGATTACCGACCGTATGCTGAGTTTTATCATTCTCACTTGGGCTACGACCAGTTGTAACTTCATTGACACCCACACAGATGTCGGTTGGACCCCAGAATACGTAGGAGCGATTGGCAAATACTGGTCTCCCATGACTGTATCGAGAGTACATTGATCCCCCCGATTGCAACGTTGGGCTTTTGTTGCCATTTTCGCTGGTCAAAAGAACCGAGCTTGTAGAGGCGTTCGGACATTCTGAACTGGTCGAAATGATCAACTCCTCTAGGAGCACCAAGGATGGTGGTGGTGAATCCTCCTTGATCCAGTCGATCTCGCTGGTCTCAGCGAGCGACGAGCCAGCGACAGAAGAGGATGACGACGACATTGTGTCATGTTCTATAGCGTGGATGCATGCATCCATGCCGATGTCGGAGTAGTTCGCCAAGTCGAACCAGTTCTCCTCGTCCCAAGTTCCATCCATGATCGCATCAGTGATAACGGAACGAATGGAGATTGAGGATTGCTGAGCGAAGAAGTCTTCGAGAACTCAAATGCCTTCTACCCTACGGACGGCGCCAGCTATCGACAATCAAGTCGCCGATCTTACGAAATAAATAGATAAAAATGGCAAAGAGTTCTTGGGAGAGAATGTAATTGCTCTTTATTTTAATGAATTGGATCTTTACAAGGGGTGTCTTAGGTAAGGCGACAGACTAGCCCTAATTATACTTGGTGTATTGCTTGCTATACTAATGCTTCAGATGATATCCAATCGTCTTGTCCTCAATCGAATTGGTCCTCTATGTCCTCCCTTGATCTTCCTTTAAATAACTGACGAAGTGGTGGCAATTAATCCTTGAAAAGGCACCCTTTGGAAGTGTCGCGTTTGGTTGGAGAAACAGTACTGGCAGTTGGTAAAAGACCAACTCACCAACAGTTGATGTCAGTGGGAGATAATAACCATATAGTGGTTATTGTCAGTGACTTAGGGCGGTAAATATCGTGTGGTTTAGAGCAAATAAGGCACATGTTTCATTCATCACACGGAAGGAATATGGGTTAATTCCTTATTTGCCATTGGAAGTTGACGGACTCCCCAAAATGCTATCGAAAAATTCCTCTTCCCTTTGTTGCCACTCGATCTCAACTTCGATCCCCAAAATGCCATTCCCGTCAGTTGACCATGGACTTGGCTGTTGACTTGGCCACGAAAAGATGATTTTGCCCCTTAGTATGCTGAGATCTTTAGGGAATTGTTTGACATAGTAATATAGTTCCAAAAATTATATAAATTTTAGAGAAAGTTCGTGACATAGTGTAGATTATTGTGTAATTTTTATAGGATTTTATTTGCAACATATTTTTCTCTAAAAATCTTTCAAGTTTTGGTTGCATCAAACCAAAATTTGAAAGATTTTTAGAGAAAAATATGTTGCAAAAAAAAGCCTATAAAAATTACACAATAATACAAACTATGACAGAAACTTCCCCTAAAAATTTTATAATTTTTGAAACTATATTACTATGTCAAACAATTCCCTAAAGATCTTAGCATATATAACTTCACTTAGGGGCAAAATCATCTTTTCGCATCCAAGTCAGCGGCCAAGTCCACGGTTAACTGACGGGAATGGCATTTTGGGGATTGAAGTTGAGATCGAGTGGCAACAAAGGGAAGAGAAATTTTTCGATGGTATTTTAGGGAGTCCGTCAGCTTTCAATAGTAAATAAGGAATTAACCCAAGAAATATACTTGGAGCGGATCCAAGTACCAGTTTATTACTTCTATGAGCAATTATCTGGTCAGAGATAAGGTACAGGACCTCGTTCGACCAGGGTACCCATAATGTAACCTTTGGAATCCTTACGACCCCACAGGTCGTTAGCCTTAGGGGTTACGACCACGGAGGTTGTGTAGTTTTTAATTAAATATTTAGAGATTAATCCTTGTCAAGGGGTGTTTAGATGGAGCATTGAGCTCTTGTGCAATGGATTGGAACCCAACAATAGGGAAATAATGTGCTGATGTGGCCAATGTTCATATAGAGCTCTATATAAATATGTGAGTAAATTTTGCTAAACTATACATATTTTTGCCAAAACTATCAGAAATTACAATTCACAGAATTATGCATATTTTGAGCGTTGATTAGTGGGTTCCACATGTCAATTTACACTAAAAGGTGGGTCCCGCTATCAAATTATGTGGCATATAACGAGAATCGACGGATGTGGGGTTCATTGAAACACCATGCACAATGGCGGACCCCAGGATTGAAATTTAGGTTGGGCGAACAAACCAATAATATTATCCGATAACAAAGCAAGACATACATAATACACGTTGCAATCACTTTAAATAGAGCATATAACACTAAATGTATCTCAAAACTACAATCCGCATCATGTGAACATACAAAGACAAGTCAAATGTAGAAAATGTATCTCATCAATGAAGTTTACATAACAATTTGCCACGAAAATACCAAATTATTGAATTACTAGTAACAACCTGTGAAAAGTATTTAGATTAATTCATCATAAATCATAAAAAATTATTGAATATGATAAACAAAAAGACATACCACTAAAATACTAATTACGTCTAGGAGGCCGGGGCAATTTCATTCTCCGAGATTGCATGTCTTGAAATTGTTTCTTAATTCTATCATCATCAAGTCCTTTAAATATCTCCCACTCGATGTAGCAAACATCATCAAATTCACCATTCACAATCCAATTCAGTGATTCACCATCAATTATACATTTATACATCACAGTATGTCAGTACCACACATCATCAAATTTCTAAGAATTCCAAGATGCATTTTGACTCTTGAGCGCTCAATAGTTTTTACCTTTGCCTTTGCATTTTCTGGAGCCATCTTGATTTCTACCTTTCTGGGCTTCTGGCTGCCTCATGCCCTCACCAACGCAGGATGTGGCGACGTCGTCCCCCTACACGCCCCCTCTGGCCTCGTAGTCATCGATGATGTACCCCACTGGCCGCTGCTTTCCACTTGCTAACACATTGTGCCGCTCCACGCCTCTGCGCCCGTGCCCAGCATTGGCTCGCCGCTTGCGGCTAGGCAGCTAGCAGCGTGGCCCGCGCGGTGCGCACGCTCATCTCAGTCGATGGCCGACGCCAGCAGCTACCAAGCGCCCACGCCTGTGTGTTGGCCCGCCGTGCATCGCCTTCACCCTGCTAGCCTGCCGCTGAGTCGCTCGCCCGCGCGTCGCCTAGGCGCCCAGGGTTGGAAATTGGGGGAAGTGACTAAGTGAGGTGTACTGATTATCTGGTTGTATTGGTGAGATCAGATGTGGTGTGGGCTTAGCTAGTTAGCTCTGGGCCTTTGGCTTCGGGCTATGGCTTGTGGCAGTGGGCTAGGCGCTGGCCGTAGCCCGTAGGCGCGCTAGGCGCTAGGGGAAGGAAGTCGGGAAGGGGCAAGGGTACCACCGGCGCCCGGGAGGGAGGGGGTGTTCCGCCGGCACCGGCTACCTCGGGTGGCCGTCCAGTCTCACCCGATAGCTAGGACCGCCCCTGACCATGCAAGGGCCTTTGGCTTAATTTTCTGATAGTTGTGCCAAAATATGTGTAGTTTTGTGTAATTTATTCTTTTTTCTTTTGACCGGAGAGAGTAATACATTGATTTTATAAAATTACAAACTACACTAGTTGACTTTCCAATTATATATTTAGGCCGTATTAAAATACAAAAGAAACAAACGGGCAAGCCACATCCATGAGGGGAGAGAGATCATGGTTCCCTAGACCAGACCAACACTGATCATGGCCACGTCTCTTGAGATAAAGGAAGTGATAAACTGACCTTCCTTGCGCTAATATAAGCACAGAATAATTAACGTATATTATAACAGGGAATTGCAATATGCTATCCCAAAATTTAAATTTCACAAATTTTAAAAAGCAGTATTGTCAGTGGTGAAACAACCAGTCTGATTTTCAAACACACACTCAGTTTGCTTAAAAGTTTTCTCCAAAACTTGATTTAAAAATCGCGTTTTCACTTTTAAGGTATCACTGAAGCACTTTCCCTTTACAATATACTACAAATAATTTTCAAACTAAAATTCATTGTTCTTGCCAATCATGATCTAGTAGTAATTCCCTATATTGCGAGGCAAAATAAAATTTTGCCATCAATTCATTACGGATTAAATATAACCCAGCCTCTGGGTAATAAAATACAGTCTCCTCTTGCTCTGAAAAAAAGACTTACCTAGCGTGAAAGCTAGGCGCGCAGCAAGATCAGACTGGGCGTCGATATATATTCTGCACGTGGTCCATGATGCATCAGACAGGCAATAATAATAATAATTTTGTTTTTCTCCTCTACAAGAATGAGTCGCAATTTTACCAAACCTTTTCCTTGACCCCAAAGTTGATATTTCCACAACGTGTAATTTCCAACTTCTTGCAAGTGATTGCTACTTGCACTTGGGCACACATACCTAACCCCAATTGGGCAAAACCCCACATGCTACTTGTTTATGCTATCTTAACTAGAAACTAAACCCATCAAACTTTCCAAACTCACATCGGATAAGCAACCCATGTATACATGGGCACATCACAAACAACAAAAGCTAAACAGTAGATCCTACTTATGCCCGTTTGGAGTGTAGGCTGGAATTTTCCCTGATTCTCGCGGGAACTGAGCTATTTTTTGTGAAATTCTCGTAAAATTCATGCGTTCTAAGCGGGATGTTAAAATGCGTGCTAAAAAGCGATATGAACTTTCACTAAATTTGCGAACATCTGTCTAACCATGATTTACACCATCTAATGTAGTCGGATTAGTTTGTCCGAAAATAAAAACTTAACTACACGTGTATTTTATCTCAGTGCCATTTTTTTGCGAGGCAATTTTGCGTGTGGTATTTATATGGGAAAATTAATATATCCCTTTCATATGATCATCATATGATACAAATTACAAATTGCATGTACGTACGCTAGAAGAGTTATTGTACAATAATAATCCTTGGAACACAGTGTAATGCACGGAATTAATTGATTGATCTTGCTTTTGTAGTACTTACACGAGAGTTATATTACTACTTTAATTCCCAGCTGCGTCATGCATGCCGCTCCTCCTCCTCACCGTTACCTTGAGCCCGCCAGCCATGTGCGCCGTGAGCAGCGGCACGAACACCGGCGTGCGGCCCTCGTCGACGGGGCGGAGCTCGAACCGGCGGAGCACGGCGCTGGCGACGAACTTCATCTGCACGAAGGCCATCTCCTTGCCGAGGCATGTCCGCGGCCCGCCCTGGAAGACCGGGTACTTGAATGGCGACACGCCGCCCGCCGCCGCCGAGGACGGTGCGGCGGCGGCGTCCGTAAGTGACAGCCACCTTTGCAGGCTGAACTCGCCGGCGTCGGCGCCCCAGATGGCCTCCATCCTCCCCATGCCGTACTGGAAGTACATGACGCGGTCACCGTGCCCGATGCTGGTGCCGTCGGGAAGGACGTCGGCCGCCACCGCGTGTTTCGAGTCCCACGCCACCGGCGGGTACAGACGCATCGTCTCGCACAGCGCGGCGTGGAGCACCCGCATCTTGCGGAAGTCGCCGAGGTCAAAGCCCTCACCGCCGCAGGCGCAGTCACGGTCGCCGCCGTGTCTCAAGCTCGTGATCTCCTTCAGGACCTCCCTCTCGACGTCGCGGTGGCGCATGAGCAGCCAGAAGAACCACGTCAGCGCCGACGACGTCGTGTCGCGGCCGGCCATGATGAAGCTGATCACCATGTCCCGGATAGCCTCGTCGGCGTAGCCGCATTCGATCATCCGCGACAGCAGGTCGTTCCTTACGCCGTCGTCATTGCCGTTGACCAGAGCTCGCTCCTTCTTGCGGCTGCGGATGAGGTCCATGACGGCCTCATGGATCACCTTGACCTCCTCGCGCAGCGTCCGCTCCGAGCCGACGTCCAGCGCGCGCTTGACCTTCCACACGGCGGCCACCGGCGCCGCGCCGCGCATGGCGATGATCCCGGCGGCGGCGTCGAACGCCGCGGCCAACCTCGGCGCCGGCAATGCCGGGTCGAGGCACCCGGGGTCAACACCGAGCGACACCCGGCAGATGACGTCAAACGCGAACCGGCGGAGGACGTCCTGCATGTCCACAGCGTCGCCGCCGCACGCCGCGGCGAGCGCCGGCACGAGGCGGTCGCGCGCCTCGGCCTCGAGCACGGCGACCTCCAGCTCCCGGAGCGCGCGCGCCGTGAACTCGTGGCTCACCAGCTTCCTCTGCGCGTGCCACATCTCGCCGTCGACGTTGAAGATGCCCATGCCGAGCAGGTCGCCGAGCACGTCGGTGAACGGCTTCCCCTTGGGGTAGTTGCCGAAGTTGCCCTTGAGGATGTGCTCCACGTTCGCCGGGTTCGCGGTCACCACGGTCCGCCGCGCGCCAAGCCGGTCCACGACGATCGTCTGCGTCGGCGACGCCGCCAGCATCTCAGTGTACCAGTCGAGGAGCCGCCGCCGGTTCCGGTAGAAGGCAACCAGGCAGCCGATCGCCGGGTAGCTTCTTGGGCCATGCCCATGGCTGCAAGACCTAAATCTAACACAGTACAAGAACAGCAACAGGCAACATGCCGCAAAGCACAGCATGTGACAGATCATGTTGTACTTTATCAGTTGATCTATTAATTCTAGTGAGAGAAGGTTGAGCAGTAGAGAGAGAAAGCATGGGGGAGACACTACACACTATTGGGCGATATATATATGTGTATACGTGTGGATATATCGGGCTATAGAGAGAGAGAGGCAGGTGCTAGCGCCATTGGAGCTCCATGCCGTCTAGCTCTGGGGGTCATTGTTAGTGCACGTTTTATTAGAGGGGGAGAGGAGGCATCCATCCATTCATTTGTCTAGGTAGGGCTCATGGCATGGGCCAAGGATCCGTTTGGTATTGCGGTGGTGGCGTGGTTTCTCGAGCTCTTTTTTGGAAAATTTGAGAACTTATTTCTGCAGAAGTTGTTTTCTGTAGGCATCAAATTGTGACTAATAATCGGTCTTACTGTCATGCAGTGGTCACCGCCTACCATTTGCACCATGTTGAGGTTGCTATGACGGGGAGATCATGAACTTTATGTGACAGCCATTCCAAACCAACCTTGTCACGAATAGACTTGTAAAAGTATACCTATGGCTTTGCTTGGGTAACGAAATAAAGCCGGACTTGACCTCAGATTAAATTGCTGGGCCGAAGCTCAATGCCCGGTCTTTTCTTAAACGCAAGGAGCATTAAACTTTATTACTTCCTCCTGTCACAAAAGGGTGACGTTTTGAATGTCGACATAGTCCATAAAATGCAAATTTGACCTCTAATTTATATTGTAATTTATGATAAAACTTAATAAAATTATACTTTTCGAGACAAATCCAAACGTATCATTTTTAAGTGTCCAATCTAAATATTTATAAAGACAACGATAGCTAAATTTGGAAAGTTTCACTACACGTACCCCAAAACGTCACTCTTTTCTGGCACGAGGAAGTAATCAACAGGAGAGTTACCCCCTCCATTGCTACATAGATGATATTCTATGATTTTACACAACAACTAAGGCATATATACAAAAAGACTACATTATCATCCTTCATAAGGTCACTTATTGCTCTTGGATGGTGTGTGTTATTCTAGTCTACAGGGTTCATTTGGTATGCATAATCTCACATTCCCCTGCAATCTAATATTCCTCTCAATCTGATTATTAGTAAACACATTAATAGTAATATAAGGTTCCAACGTTTGGTTGATTCGAAGAAAACTACAAATTAGTCTTTATCATGGTTCAAACATTTCATAACTCGAACCAGCGAGTCCACAAATTTAAATTACAGGATTTGAAATTTCAAACCTTGACGGTAAACACTTATAAATTTTAAATTAAAATTTTGAATTTTATAATTTAAATTCTCGTAATATAAAATTCCAACATTCCAAATTTCTTTTTTATGATTCAAAATTTAAAATTTAGATTTTGGTATTTGAAAATTTAAAATTTTAGTTTTGGAATTTAAATTATCGTTATTTGAAATTGTGAAATTGAAAAAAATTATTCAAATTTATTAATTTAAAATTTTGAATTTGAATTTTTGAAATTCAAAAAAAACAAAATCCAAACTTGCAAATAGGAATTTTGAGATTTAAATTGTCTCAATTTAAGATTCCAAAATTTTGGATCCAAATTTTGATCTTTTGGTTTCGAAATTCATATTTTGAAAAAAATATATCATAATTCATATTTTCAAATATTAAAATAAATCATGATTTGGATTTTGAAATTTGATTGTTCAAAATTTGGCTTTGATGAATCAAAAGCAAATGTTAAAAAATGCAACAATAAAGATTCATTTCCCTTGGTAATATAAGATAGACACCCTTTTATACGGTAATAGATTCATGGAATTGATGGTAATCTGGTTTGCAATGTAATCTTAGATTCTTGGTTGTTTTACCAAACATGATAATCTCATAGGATTACTAAAGGATTCCACCAACCAAACGGTAGTTCTCTCGAAATCGTAGACTGATATTTGGGAACAAAATTTGAATGTTACAAAAGAATGACATGTATTTGGGAGGGGGGAGGGGTACTTTGGGTAAGGTAGGCAAGAACATGCGGTGACGTCATAAACAAGTGAAAGCAATTCCAAGCTAATACATACTACCTCTATTCTTTTCTATTCGATGTTCTAGAATATGCGCCGTCAAACTTTCTAAAGTTTGACTACCAGTATGTTTAAAACTATCTCTATTGCCTATATAAAAATTGTATTATTAGATTTGTTGTTAAAACAACTTTCGTAATATTATAATTTTATTAGTATATAGTCATATAAGGTTATAAAAAGAAATGGTCAAAGTCACATCTTGGAGATAGTAAAAAGTCAAAACATCAAATAAAAACATGAAGGGAGTACTAGATCTTGGAGAAAATATCATGCTAACCAACATCGACATAGACTCATATGAACTTATCATAGATGTCCTAAAAAATTGTAAAAAAAATAACAAGAGAAGGGAGAGAGATGACCTACAAGGTTACAACCTTGCAAAGTTATAGATCAAATTTTGTCGCATTTCAAAATATAAAGCTCCGCAAAAATAGGGATGGTCAACCGTGCTTCCCCGTTCCATTTCACTGCTTGTCAATTTCTTTACTAGCAAGTTTGATTGAGTTTTATTTTGAAATTTTGCATGGTCCTCGTAACACCCCAGCTCAACACAGAGCACAGAATGTCACCTATAAATTTTTCACTTTCAAATTTTAATCATATTTACTTATAAGTTCAACAACCAATGCATGGAATAAAACCCACAATGAGTTATCTTTCGACGATCATAACAATATAAATGCATAAAGGATAAACTTTCACACAGCTTGGGACCTCGCGCCCAAGAACACTCGGGGTCACGTGCCCGAGAACATCCGAAACCATGCGCCCAGGAACATTTTCAGCAACAAAACTAAATAAATAAACCGTGACTAAATCAATTATGTTCCAACCATTAAGATGATGAAATCCATGTCTACTAACTAAATCTAGGTAAATCCATGTCTACTAACTAAATCTAGGTGAAAGCACCAAGTCTCTAGGTTTAATGATAGCAACTAAATAGTGATAATTGTGTGAATGATAGCATGTGATGTGTATCTGCTACTCCCATTGTAATACCCCGTTTTCGTTTAGAAAGAATTCCGTCCAAATTCGAATTTTTAAAGGAGCAAATTTCGGTGTTTCGTCTGTTCTTCTCGTTTTGGGTCTGGGCCTTTGGCCAACAGGTCCAAGAGGGGGCCTTGTGGGCCAAGGGGGGCAGCCATGAAGCCCAAGGGAGGGGGGCAAACGTGGGGCCCATGGCCCATAAGTGGCCGGCCAATAGGGGCAAACCCTAGCACTTCCCCCACATCTCCCACTCCCTCCACCTTGTGGCCGCCGCCCCCATCCTCTCCCCTCCTCTCCACCTTGCGCCTCCCCTGCTAGTTGCAGCCCCATCTCCACCTCCATTGCTGCTGCCCCAAGTCCATGGTGCTGCACCTCCATCACCGGAGCCACCCCTTGGTGCCGATCTCTCCGTTCGGTCTCGCGAAGGGCGGGTGGATCTTCGCAAGGTTGCTGATCAAGAAGGCGGGGATCATCTTGGAGGATCAACCATGGTCTTCCTAGGTGCTCCAAAGGTAACGTGTATCGGTTGTTGTTGTGTGATTAGTCGTAGAAGTGAAACCGATTAGTTTTTGGTTGGATCGAAGTCTGCCTGCTATAGATTCAATTCTGTCCAGATTCTTACACGGTCTGTTTCGTGTGTTTAGAGGCCGAATTAGGAGTTTTGGTCTCCTAGAGTTATGTAGGTCTTGTTCTTACCTTTCAATGGCCGCCAAGAACGCCCAAATCCGATTAACGGTTAGAAAGTTATGAATTTTTTAGTGCCGCTGTCTGGTTAATCTGTCAGTTTTTGGACAGTCTGTACAAAACTGATTAAAACTGCTAATTAAAGGGAGAATTAGGGGATCTCAGTATAACGAAAAATGTGGGTAATTTCTATACCTTTTCATAGAGATAAAGAACGCGAGATTTCGACCTTCGTAGCAAAAGTTATGGAGGTTTTAGTGTACTGTCCAGAGAACCCGACGTGAATTCTGAGGTCTGATAGTTTGGATTGCTAGGGGCAGTAAATGGCAGAATCAAAGGGCTCCCCAACTAAGTTTATTTAGGTAATTTAATTACCTTTTCATAAAGTCTAAGATCATCTTATTTGGATTCCTGAGCAGAAAGTTATATATTTTAGAAGTTGACTGTCCGCAGTGAGCACCAAATCGATCGCCAGAAATTAGAAGATTGGAAGCGCTTGGGAGTTTAGCGAGTCAAATTGTGTTGTTATATTTGATTTTGGTCCAGTATGTTGGTCTTAGATTGGGGTTATCTTTATGTTCAGGTGGGAGCGTGATCCCAGGGGCGCCCTCTTCGCGTCCACCGTTCTCATGCGGTTAAGGCAAGTATTCGGCTATTGTATATTTATGCTTGTATCTTTGTATTTGTTTGTATTTGGCTCATAATAGCTAGGCATGGATGTTATGGTGATGAGTTCCAAATTATCTTGGTGAATGCAAGTACTCTGTTTGAGTGAATAATTATGATTGTTTGATAGAGGATGCTAATACTTTGATGCGTAATAACATGCAAGGTTGATAGTGTGATAAGTATGATGTAAGGATGGTGAATACTAGAGAAATGATTAATTGATATTCATGAGTGATTATTCAAGTATGCGATGTATTATGATTAAATGTGCTATTCATGGGTGCTAGAATGCTATGAATATCAACGAGGTGGAATCTTTGGAAGTATGAATAAGTTTATTCATGTATGATGTTGTTAATAATGCTTACATGTTAATGAGAATATGTTGAATTCCTGCATATGGCGAATGTTATCATGGTGCATATGCATGTCGAGCATACATGTGCCTTGGTTACGTGGTGACCAAGCACATCTGATTGAGTCCCGTCATGTAAATGGCGGGCAGGTCCCCACATTCGTGGAATGTGGGCTATGAACAAGAGGTCCCCATCATTAAGATGATGGGCAAGGTCCCTATACATGTGGTGTATAGGCTCTTGGTCCCCTGTACGGTGGGCGCGAGCAAGGGTATCTGACGGTTGTATACCCGCATTACGGTAAAATGCGAAAGAGATAACGTTCAAAGGAGCATTGCATTGGTTGCATTTCACAAGTTAAAAGGGCTATGCTTAGTGTTTTGTTATTGTGGATCATTGATGCTATGTTTGTGTTCTTGTTTATAGCCTTGTTGATACTTGCTTGAGTCTTTGGGTTCACTCTTGCTTTAATGTGTTTTAGGTACCAATGACAGAATGACATGCATGGGAGGAATAGATGATGGATGCACTCACTACCTCTCACTCTTAAGGCATTTACCACTTAGTATCAATTCTAGAAATAAATAAAGCGATGATTATCACTCATAGATCGTTTTGGTTTGAGTAACATTTAATTGTAATAATGAGATTGCGAGTCTTGGTATGTTCAATTGATTATCATGCTTGATCATGAGAATTTTGTTAAATGCTATGATTTATCGTTGAACTCTCGGTATATTTGGTTAAACAAAGGAGACTCATCGAAAAATTTTATAGATTGTGCTAGTTTAGTTTATTTCGGTAGCATTCCGGGCTCGTTGAGAGTTGGGGTGTTCGATTGGTATCGAGCGGTGTAGGTCGTGGTGACTAGATTATTTAAAATTGCTAATGTTAATCAACTTAAAAGTTTGACACCTTTGGTGCCTGATGGGATGGGGATGGGCCAATCATTGCATTTACGTTTCCGTTATATCGTTTTGATTATTCTTGATATGAGTTGAGATTGGCTGCTTATTAATTAATTATTATGATTATTATGAGTGGGAATAGTCGTTGTTGAGAGGTTAAGGTCGTGGTTGTGACCTAGGCTTTACAGGTTACACCATCGTTAGTGGAGTGGGAATAGAGAAGTGCTACCGGATATCTTAGTACAGGTGTTGATAGCGAGAATCTTTAGAAGAGTTGTTCTCTTCCTTGAATTTGAATTTGGTCAACTCTTAACCGGTTGCGATTGAAGGGTTTCTTTGAATTGTTTGGTGTGTTTCCTTTGGCTTAATTTGCCCCGTAAATCAATTATTGTTTTCCCAGTAGTGAGTTATTCTCGCGATTGGTGAATTTGCTAATTGTCAAGATTAACTTTTGTAGGGAGTTTTGTTTTCTTATTGGAAAGCTTGACCTATTTTATTAAGCTTGATGTTTTGGTTAATGAAAGTTTCTTTTGTAAGTCCTTTAGTTCATGAAGGCTTTGACTCAACGTATCTCTTTTGGGTATTTTGAGCGTTGAATATTAATGGTTGTGTTATGAGTTTCAAGTTAAGATCGCAGTTTGTGTTTGATCGATCTTAACTAAGGTCCTTATCAAAGAAAGTTGAATAAGTGGAGGTTGTCCTTTGGTGGTTCTTGATGAGTGTGACTATGAGTACGATAATAATTAGTTGGAATCAATAGAGTTATTAAGAGGTGTGGTATTCGATGAATT
Source organism: Ampelocalamus luodianensis (assembly GCA_036346255.1). Lineage (NCBI taxonomy): Eukaryota > Viridiplantae > Streptophyta > Magnoliopsida > Poales > Poaceae > Ampelocalamus > Ampelocalamus luodianensis. Next base: position 23,445,903 of record CM070638.1, on the reverse strand, counting down.
GGTCGATCGTTAGGATTGTAGAATCGGTAGATTTATTGAATAGCATGGAGTAATGTATCTCTATGGATTAGCTTACCCATTAGTGATGGTTATGTTAAGAATGTGTTTGAGCGATGCTTTAGAGGATATCAGTTGGAAATTTTAGTAAATTAGTTACTTGATGATCATACATAATTGCTAGATTAAAAACATGTATATTAGATTAGGCGAGCGTTGAGGTAGCATGTTGTGAAACCTGTTATGCAAAGCGATGAGATTATTAAATGTTGACTTTGTGTTTATAGATGGTTACGTGACTACAAAGCGAGTAGGACCCTTTTGTATACATGATTCATACAATTGACAATTGTTAATGTGATTGGAGCGGTGTGAGTAACACTAATGGTTGAGTGGCGATTGAGTAAGTGGCCTCGATAGTGTGCTTTGAAAGTATCATTTGATAGTATGAACTAGTTAAAATAGGTTTGTTTCAACCTTGTGGCCTGTGTTTCCTTTGGAGAAATTTATGATGGGATAAGAGACTATGATGAGTCTCGCTAAGAGTGTATTGTTACATTACTAGTGTGATTGTCGTGAAGGATTATGATGATAATATTGAATGTTTTGTATAAAGGATTGGATCGCTCGCGGATGTTAATTAATTGAATATGTTTCTAGTTCGCATTTGTGATCTTTGGACCTCATGTTGATGTGATAGCTGAATTTGTTTAGAGCAAAGTGATGTGTTGAGAGGTTTTATTAGTTCCTAAGTGGAATAGGTGTTGTGATCTTCAATTACTCTTTGTCGAAATGCCATGGTGATGCTATAACCAACGAAAATCGAGTAAAGTGGAAGTATTTGAGATTTAAGTAAAGTTTCATAACTTGAGAATATTGAAGTTTGTCTAAAACTTTTGTTCTTGCCCATAAGAGTTTTCTCGAATTCTAAAAGCGGTGTTTTATTCTCGTCGAGGTTTGATATTCTCACGATTGTGGGACGTGCGCCTCAACTTTGATCATATCTTTTGGTTTTGAGAAGTTTTATCGATTGTTTCTCTTGATCTTGTAACTCTGTAAGTGGTAACGTTTTCTTTTGAGTGAAACTTATTTCTATTTGCCTCTTCTTCTAAGAAAGGGTTAACCGATCTGTATTGTAAAGTCTCGTAGGTGGTGTCTTGGCATCTAGATAGTGGTGGCCTAGTAGATGGTTTGATGAACCCTTAGGTGTCAAGTCGTCGAGAGGCTTGGAGTAATAAATCGATTTATTAGAATAATTCTTGGAGAGGATTTGAGTTAAAAGAATATTTGTCTTTGGAGCTAACAGATTTCGTTGTCGCATAACTAGTAGGACTTATAACAAGTTGTAGTTCAAGATTTGGTGTTCTTTTTGACCGAGCATTAGAATTAGCAAGTATGGAAATCGGATCAATTTATTAGAGTATCGCAATTTGGTAGTATTGCGAGGCTATGAAAGTTATTCTTGATGATGTGGTTTAATGAGAGTGGGGTTACAAAGTAATCAAATCGCCATGTTAATTAATGGGATAATGGAAAATATTGAGTAACGTCAAGAGTGATTTGGCTTTAAATGAGTAACCTTCGAGGGTTATAATCTTTGTAAAGGTAAACTGGTCAAGAAAATATTTTCATGATGATGTTAATGAGAGAGTATGTTGGAATTATGGGATTTCAGATTTAATCTAAGGATTTCTATCTTTTATATGAGAAGTTCGTTGTAGGAATCTTGGAGTTTAATTTGGGCTTTGCAATTTTATGCTAGGACTTGGGGCACCCAATGATTATGTGTAGAGGAGGTAGATTAAGGGTGGGTTTGAATGTTGAGATAATCATTGATAGAGCTCTTTTAGAGAAAGTATATAGTTGTGAGAGTGTGAATTCCAAGTTGTTTATTTCTAAAAACATTGAGGAGATGTGATTGCGTGTGTAATCTATTTTGAGATGCATTGGAAGTCATCATCAAATTAATCATGTAGATAGAGGAGTTGTTGAGATAAAGTTTGGTGGCGTCGATAGAGCCTTTATACGGAATTGTGGATGATGTATTTCAACTTGAGTGTAACATTGAGAATGTAAAGTTAAGAAAGATGAGTTAGTGTGTTTTGTGATGGTGAAACTCCAAAGTTGAGAGAGATTTTATTCTTAAAGAGATATGAGAATTTGATACTTCCTCAAAGGAGTGAATTGTTTCCTCGATTCTCGTTTGAGTTTTGTCTTTGTTGACCAATATCTTTCGTAAGTTGAGTTTGACTCGATTTTGGTATATATGATTCTTATCGGTTCAAAAAGAATAAAAGAAATGATGGATTTGGTTAATCGAGTGGTTTCTCTTTTAGCGATCGTGGTGTTTATTTGCAAATTTTCTAATTGAAGGTGGAAAGATTTTCGTGTTAAATCATCGATTTTGAATTTGACTCCTTTTAGTACCGAGTTGGTAACGTTTGGTTGCGTTGAGAGTTCTTCATTTTGATTGAGCTTTCTTTGGTAAAAGAGTGTGTTTAGGAAGAGTATTGTTGTTGTGTGTTTACGGTTAAAGGAGGTGATTTTTTCTTTAGTGAGGAGTATAATTGAGCGGTGGAACACGAGTTACGTGTTCTATGTGCATGTCGTGTGGTTGGTATCTTTGGGAGGTTTAACCCAAGATACATTGGGTTATTTTAAGCTAGTTGGCGCATCGCCAGAGGTATCTCAGTCCGTCTGCGTGAGTACGCAATGTCTTGTATATTCAGTCTTTGAGATAGTACATGAGAGATTGAGCTTAATATTTTGTTAGAGCGGTAGGCTAACGAGTAAGACCTTACCTTGAGTCCCATGTGCTCGTGTACGATGAAAGATCGAGACCGGTGTTGAGGTGAAAGATGTGGGTATCCGTCAAGGTGATGTGACCCCATAAGTCCAGAGGAAGCGACTTGTGAATTGGAGTCTCACATGCGTGAGCATTATCCAAATTGTTCACAGCAGGTAAGTGGTGGCGTTAGCAAGCTAAGAAAGATTAGAATTCGGGTCGAATTCCATTTAAGGGGTAGAATGTAATACCCGTTTCGTTTAGAAAGAATTCCGTCCAAATTCGAATTTTTAAAGGAGCAAATTTGGTGTTTAAATGCTGTTCTTCTCGTTTTGGGTGCGGGCCTTTGGCCAACAGGTCCAAGAGGGCCTTGTGGGCCAAGGGGCAGCCATGAAGCCCAAGGGAGGGGGCAAACGTGGGGCCCATGGCCCATAAGTGGCCGACCAATAGGGGCAAACCTAGCACTTCCCCCATCTCCCACTCCCTCCACCTTGTGGCCGCCGCCCCATCCTCTCCCCTCTCCTCTCCACCTTGCGCCTCCCCTGCTAGTTGCAGCCCCATCTCCACCTCCATTGCTGCTGCCCCAAGTCCATGGTGCTGCACCTCCATCACCGGAGCCACCCTTGGTGCCGATCTCTCCGTTCCGGTCTCGCGAAGGGCGGGTGGATCTTCGCAAGGTTGCTGATCAAGAAGGCGGGGATCATCTTGGAGGATCAACCATGGTCTTCCTAGGTGCTCCAAGGGTGCGTGTATCGGTTGTTGTTGTGTGATTAGTCGTAGAAGTGAAACCGATTAGTTTTTGGTTGGATCGAAGTCTGCCTGCTATAGATTCAATTCTGTCCAGATTCTTGCACGGTCTGTTTCGTGTGTTTAGAGGCCGAATTAGGAGTTTTGGTCTCCTAGAGTTATGTAGGTCTTGTTCTTACCTTTCAATGGCCGCCAAGAACGCCCAAATCCGATTAACGGTTAGAAAGTTATGAATTTTTAGTGCCGCTGTCTGGTTAATCTGTCAGTTTTGGACAGTCTGTACAAAACTGATTAAAACTGCTAATTAAAGGGAGAATTAGGGATCTCAGTATAACGAAAAATGTGGGTAATTTCTATACCTTTTCATAGAGATAAAGAACGCGAGATTTCGACCTTCGTAGCAAAAGTTATGGAGGTTTTAGTGTACTGTCCAGAGAACCCGACGTGAATTCTGAGGTCTGATAGTTTGGATTGCTAGGGGCAGTAAATGGCAGAATCAAAGGGCTCCCCAACTAAGTTTATTTAGGTAATTTAATTACCTTTTCATAAAGTCTAAGATCATCTTATTTGGATTCCTGAGCAGAAAGTTATATATTTTAGAAGTTGACTGTCGCAGTGAGCACCAAATCGATCGCCAGAAATTAGAAGATTGGAAAGCGCTTGGGAGTTTAGCGAGTCAAATTGTGTTGTTATATTTGATTTTGGTCCAGTATGTTGGTCTTAGATTGGGGTTATCTTTATGTTCAGGTGGGAGCGTGATCCCAGGGCAGCGCCCTCTTGGCGTCCACCGTTCTCGCACGGTTAAGGCAAGTATTGGGCTATTGTATATTTATGCTTGTATGTTGTATTTGTTTGTATTTGGCTCATAATAGCTAGGCATGGATGTTATGGTGATGAGTTCCAAATTATCTTGGTGAATGCAAGTACTCTGTTTGAGTGAATAATTATATTTGTTTGATAGAGGATGCTAATACTTTGATGCGTAATAACATGCAAGGTTGATAGTGTGATAAGTATGATGTAAGGATGGTGAATACTAGAGAAATGATTAATTGATATTCATGAGTGATTATTCAAGTATGCCAGTATTATGATTAAATGTGCTATTCATGGGTGCTAGAATGCTATGAATATCAACGAGGTGGAATCTTTGGAAGTATGAATAAGTTTATTCATGTATGATGTTGTTAATAATGCTTACATGTTAATGAGAATATGTTGAATTCCTGCATATGACGAATGTTATCATGGTGCATATGCATGTCGAGCATACATGTGCCTTGGTTACGTGGTGACCAGCACATATCTGATTAGTCCCGTCATGTAAATGACGGGTTGAAATCCCCACATTCGTGGAATGTGGGCTATGAATGAAAGAGGTCCCCATCATTAAGATGATGGGCAAAGTCCCTATACATGTGGTGTATAGGCTCTTGGTCCCTATGCCGGTGGGCACGAGCAAGGTATCTGGCGACGGTTGTATACCCGCATTACACGGTAAAATGCGAAAGAGATAACGTTCAAAGGAGCATTGCATTGGTTGCATTTCACAAGTTAAAAGGGCTATGCTTAGTGTTTTGTTATTGTGGATCATTGATGCTATGTTTGTGTTCTTGTTTATAGCCTTGTTGATACTTGCTGAGTCTTTGGGTTCACTCTTGCTTTAATGTGTTTTAGGTACCAATGACAGAATGACATGCATGGGAGGAATAGATGATGGATGCACTCACTACCTCTCACTCTTAAGGCATTTACCACTTAGTATCAATTCTAGAAATAAATAAAGCGATGATTATCACTCATAGATCGTTTTGGTTTGAGTAAGCTGTTTAATTGTAATAATGAGATTGCAGTCTTGGTATGTTCAATTGATTATCATGCTTGATCATGAGAATTTTGTTAAATGCTATGATTTATCGTTGAACTCTCGGTATAGCTGGTTAAACAAAGGAGACTCTGTCGAAAAATTTTATAGATTGTGCTAGTTTAGTTTATTTCCAGTAGCATTCCAGGCTCGTTGAGAGTTGGGGTGTTACACCCATCCCATGTATGCTGCCTTCATTAGTCATCTAATAATAATAACAAAAGTAAGGGTAAGTCCAAGACTCAACAAGTACATAATAGAATAATAAACATACAACTTATCATTCAAGTAGATCATTATCATCATCATTCATGTATCCAATTAACTTCATCATCTTTTCACTAAAGCAATGCTTGGCTATTCTACATGTCCACATACACATCTCGTAGCTCATACCGGTATAGCGGGGTGTTCACTCATCGATGAACCACTCTTGCCTGTCCTATTTCATATGGAGTCAACCTCCACTCCGTGGAGTCCCTACCAAGTAGGTCTTTCTCTAGACTGCTCCAAACACTACTACGTAAAAGGTCATCACATACGGTTCAAAAGCGTCATCACAGAGCGGTTTCGTGAGCCGTCGAGTTTATGGATCAACAGACGCATCGTCTCGCACAGCGCGGCGTGGAGCACCCGCATCTTGCGGAAGTCGCCGAGGTCAAAGCCCTCACCGCCGCAGGCGCAGTCACGGTCGCCGCCGTGTCTCAAGCTCGTGATCTCCTTCAGGACCTCCTCTCGACGTCGCGGTGGCGCATGAGCAGCCAGAAGAACCACGTCAGCGCCGACGACGTCGTGTCGCGGCCGGCCATGATGAAGCTGATCACCATGTCCCGGATAGCCTCGTCGGCGTAGCCTGTTCGATCATCCGCGACAGCAGGTCGTTCCTTACGCCGTCGTCATTGCCGTTGACCAGAGCTCGCTCCTTCTTGCGGCTGCGGATGAGGTCCATGACGGCCTCATGGATCACCTTGACCTCCTCGCGCAGCGTCCGCTCCGAGCCGACGTCCAGCGCGCGCTTGACCTTCCACACGGCGGCCACCGGCGCCGCGCCGCGCATGGCGATGATCCCGGCGGCGGCGTCGAACGCCGCGGCCAACCTCGGCGCCGGCAATGCCGGGTCGAGGCACCCGGGGTCAACACCGAGCGACACCCGGCAGATGACGTCAAACGCGAACCGGCGGAGGACGTCCTGCATGTCCACAGCGTCGCCGCCGCACGCCGCGGCGAGCCCCGGCACGAGGCGGTCGCGCGCCTCGGCCTCGAGCACGGCGACCTCCAGCTCCCGGAGCGCGCGCGCGTGAACTCGTGGCTCACCAGCTTCCTCTGCGCGTGCCACATCTCGCCGTCGACGTTGAAGATGCCCATGCCGAGCAGGTCGCCGAGCACGTCGGTGAACGGCTTCCCCTTGGGGTAGTTGCCGAAGTTGCCCTTGAGGATGTGCTCCACGTTCGCCGGGTTCGCGGTCACCACGGTCCGCCGCGCGCCAAGCCGGTCCACGACGATCGTCTGCGTCGGCGACGCCGCCAGCATCTCAGTGTACCAGTCGAGGAGCCGCCGCCGGTTCCGGTAGAAGGCAACCAGGCAGCCGATCGCCGGGTAGCTTCTTGGGCCATGCCCATGGCTGCAAGACCTAAATCTAACACAGTACAAGAACAGCAACAGGCAACATGCCGCAAAGCACAGCATGTGACAGATCATGTTGTACTTTATCAGTTGATCTATTAATTCTAGTGAGAGAAGGTTGAGCAGTAGAGAGAGAAAGCATGGGGGAGACACTACACACTATTGGGCGATATATATATATATATGTATGCGTGTGGATATATCGGGCTATAGAGAGAGAGAGGCCGGTGCTAGCGCCATTGGAGCTCCATGCCGTCTAGCTCTGGGGGTCATTGTTAGTGCACGTTTTATTAGAGGGGGAGAGGAGGCATCCATCCATTCATTTGTCTAGGTAGGGCTCATGGCATGGGCCAAGGATCCGTTTGGTATTGCGGTGGTGGCGTGGTTTCTCGAGCTCTTTTTTGGAAAATTTGAGAACTTATTTCTGCAGAAGTTGTTTTCTGTAGGCATCAAATTGTGACTAATAATCGGTCTTACTGTCATGCAGTGGTCACCGCCTACCATTTGCACCATGTTGAGGTTGCTATGACGGGAGATCATGAACTTTATGTGACAGCCATTCCAAACCAACCTTGTCACGAATAGACTTGTAAAAGTATACCTATGGCTTTGCTTGGGTAACGAAATAAAGCCGGACTTGACCTCAGATTAAATTGCTGGGCCGAAGCTCAATGCCCGGTCTTTTCTTAAACGCAAGGAGCATTAAACTTTATTACTTCCTCCTGTCACAAAAGGGTGACGTTTTGGATGTCGACATAGTCCATAAAATGCAAATTTGACCTCTAATTTATATTGTAATTTATGATAAAACTTAATAAAATTATACTTTTCGAGACAAATCCAAACGTTTCATTTTTAAGTGTCCAATCTAAATATTTATAAAGACAACGATAGCTAAATTTGGAAAGTTTCACTACACGTACCCCAAAACGTCACTCTTTTCTGGCACGAGGAAGTAATCAACAGGAGAGTTACCCCCTCCATTTCTACATAGATGATATTCTATGATTTTACACAACAACTAAGGCATATATACAAAAAGACTACATTATCATCCTTCATAAGGTCACTTATTGCTCTTGGATGGTGTGTGTTATTCTAGTCTCTGAGGTTCATTTGGTATGCATAATCTCACATTCCCTGCAATCTAATATTCCCTCAATCGATTATTAGTAAACACATTAATAGTAATATAAGGTTCCAACGTTTGGTTGATTCGAAGAAAACTACAAATTAGTCTTTATCATGGTTCAAACATTTCATAACTCGAACCAGCGAGTCCACAAATTTAAATTACAGGATTTGAAATTTCAAACCTTGACGGTAAACACTTATAAATTTTAAATTTTAAATTAAAATTTTGAATTTTATAATTTAAATTCTCGTAATATAAAATTCCAACATTCCAAATTTCTTTTTTATGATTCAAAATTTAAAATTTGGATTTTGGTATTTGAAAATTTAAAATTTTAGTTTTGGAATTTAAATTATTGTTATTTGAAATTGTGAAATTGAAAAAAATTATTCAAATTTATTAATTTAAAATTTTTAATTTGAATTTTTGAAATTCAAAAAAAAAACAAAATCCAAACTTGCAAATAGGAATTTTGAGATTTAAATTGTCTCAATTTAAGATTCCAAAATTTTGGATCCAAATTTTGATATTTTGGTTTCGAAATTCATATTTTGAAAAAAAATATATCATAATTCATATATTCAAATATTAAAATAAATCATGATTTGGATTTTGAAATTTGATTGTTCAAAATTTGGCTTTGATGAATCAAAAGCAAATGTTAAAAAATGCAACAATAAAGATTCATTTCCCTTGGTAATATAAGATAGACACCCTTTTATACGATAATAGATTCATAGAATTGATGGTAATCTGTTATGCAATGTAATCTTAGATTTTTGGTTGTTTACCAAACATGATAATCTCATAGGATTACTAAAGGATTCCACCAACCAAGCGGTAGTTCTCTCAAATCGTGAAGCGATATTTGGGAACAAAATTTGAATGTTACAAAAGAATGACATGTATTTGGGAGGGGGGGGGGGGTACTTTGGGTAAGGTAGGCAAGAACATGCGGTGACGTCATAAACAAGTGAAAGCAATTCCAAGCTAATACATACTACCTCTATTCTTTTCTATTCGATGTTCTAGAATATGCGCCGTCAAACTTTCTAAAGTTTGACTACCAGTATGTTTAAAACTATCTCTATTGCCTATATAAAAATTGTATTATTAGATTTGTTGTTAAAACAACTTTCGTAATATTATAATTTTATTAGTATATAGTCATATAAGGTTATAAAAAGAAATAGTCAAAGTCACATCTTGGAGATAGTAAAAAATCAAAACATCAAATAAAAACATGAAGGGAGTACTAGATCTTGGAGAAAATATCATGCTAACCAACATCGACATAGACTCATGTGAACTTATCATAGATGTCCTAAAAAATTGTAAAAAAAATAACAAGAGAAGGGAGAGAGATGACCTACAAGGTTACAACCTTGCAAAGTTATAGATCAAATTTTGTCGCATTTCAAAATATAAAGCTCCGCAAAAATAGGGATGGTCAACCGTGCTTCCCCGTTCCATTTCACTACTTGTCAATTTCTTTACTAGCAAGTTTGATTGAGTTTTATTTTGAAATTTTGCATGGTCCTCGTAACACCCCAGCTCAACACAGAGCACAGAATGTCACCTATAAATTTTTCACTTTCAAATTTTAATCATATTTACTTATAAGTTCAACAACCAATGCATGGAATAAAACCCACAATGAGTTATCTTTCGACGATCATAACAATATAAATGCATAAAGGATAAACTTTCACACAGCTTGGGACCTCGCGCCCAAGAACACTCGGGGTCACGTGCCCGAGAACATCCGAAACCATGCGCCCAGGAACATTTTCAGCAACAAAACTAAATAAATAAACCATGACTAAATCAATTATGTTCCAACCATTAAGATGATGAAATCCATGTCTACTAACTAAATCTAGGTGAAAGCACCAAGTCTCTAGGTTTAATGATAGCAACTAAATAGTGATAATTGTGTGAATGATAGCATGTGATGTGTATCTGCTACTCCCATCCCATGTATCCTGCCTTCATTAGTCATCTAAAAATAATAACAAAAGTAAGGGTAAGTCCAAGACTCAACAAGTACATAATAGAATAATAAACATACAACTTATTATTCAAGTAGATCATTATCATCATCATTCATGTATCCAATTAACTTCATCATCTTTTCACTAAAGCAATGCTTGGCTATTCTACATGTCCACATACACATCTCATAGCTTATACCGGTATAGCGGGGTGTTCACTCATCGATGAACCACTCTTGCCCTGTCCTATTTCATATGGAGTCCAACCTCCACTCCCGTGGAGTCCCTACCGAAGTAGGTCTTTCTCTAGACTGCTCCAAACACTACTACAGAAAAGGTCATCACATACGGTTCAAAAACGTCATCACAGACGGTTTCGTGAGCCGTCTGAGTTTATGGATCAATAATGACATGAGGTCATCACAGACGGTGTTCGAACTGACTGTGATGCATACTATCACAGACGGTTTGTAGATGAAACCATCTGTGCTAGCTGATGTATCACAGATGGTTTTCTCTAAGGAACCATCGGTGATAGTTGATGTGTCATGGACGGTTTTCTCTAAGGAACCGTCTGTGATAGTCTCTTCTCTATAAAATCTCCAAACAGTGGTTGCTTGTGCCTTTAAAACCGACTTCATATATATGTATATATATATATATATATATATATATATATATATATATATATATATATATATATATCGTAGTCCCTTGTTAGCTAACTCGAGACCTTAATTCAGCTAGCTAGCTCACTCCTTGGGTATTCATCTAAAACGTGTAGATGAACCATGCCCTACTTCATCGAACCTGACACACTAGAGTGTGTGATTTGCTTCATGCCAATCTTCCAAGTGCTTGTAGAATCCTCCTAAACTATGGCCTCAGAAGTAATAGTAGTAGAACTGAATTTGAAGTTATTAATTACAAGCCGAGCGTGAGGAACGGTTCTCCTCTTTCAACTGTTCCTCGTGGTCGGCTTGTAATTAATAACTTCAAGTTCAGTTCTACTGCTATTACTTCTGAGGCCATAGTTTAGGAGGATTCTACAAGCACTTGGAGGATTGGCATGAAGCAAATCACACACTCTAGTGTGTCAGGTTTGACGAAGTAGGATGTGGTTCACCTGCACGATTAGGATGAACATTCAAGGAGCGAGCGAGCGAGCTAGCTAGCTGAATTCAGGCCTTGAAGTCAGTTTTAAAAGCAAAAGCAGCCACTGTTTTGGAGATTTTATAGAGAAGAGATCAGGAATACAGAAGAGGGGAGGAGGCGGGCTTAGGGAGGAGGCGATGCGTGCTCGCAGGAGGGGAGGAGGCGGGGCTGGCTCGGAGGGAGGAGGGGCATCAGGTTTGGGGAAATAATTGACCAAGATAACATATAAACATGTAATATCTGTAAGACAATTAACCAAGATAAAATGCTCAAAAGATAAGATAAGCAACCATATGAAAACATCATATTGCTCAGTTTTGAATGTTTATGACTGCTTTCAAATGTAGAGTTGCACAAGATGTAATCTTGGCCTTCTCGATACTTGCCAATATTTTTATCAATTAAATGAGATAACAACAAATCAGACTTTTGAGCTCAAATAATGCTTCACTGGAATGTCAATAAATAATTAACTTCTAAAATAGCAGTTTTATACTTTCAGTCATCACAAGGTCATTCAACTAACAGTGTACAGAAATGCTCTATTATCATATTAGCCAATTAGTAACTAGTTAAATGAAAACTAAACAGAATCACTAATCTCAAATACTGAACAGAATCACTAATCTCAATAAAATAGCCAATCTGCTATCAGTAAACCAGCAAAAGTACATAACACAAATTCTATCTAGTTTCAACTGAATACAAAAAATATCAGAACTAGCTGCTTAGTACAAACTGACAATGCGAAGCGATCCAAATAGTCCAAGTCTAATATTACTATCACATCAATTTCATAGTATGACAATTATCCTCATCAAGCAATTATCATAGCCCAACACAATACCAAGTCTCCCAGTGCTAGTCAAGACATATTGAAATACAACTAGCATAGCACACTTAGAAAAGTAAATCAATTCTGAAAAACAGAAACAACTCATGAAAGGATGGCAAGAACCACCAAGGATGAACTGGCCAAGTGCACCTCAGAGCAAGAGAGGAGGCGCACTGGGCTGGAGGAGGAGGCGGCATCGAGGAAGGTGGCGACGTCCCTTGGGGAGGGGAAGAGGCACGTTGGGCTCGAGGGAGGAGAGGCACCGGGTTCAGGGAGGCAGCGGCTCGTGCTCGGGGAGGAGGTGGCAGGCTCGAGGGAGGAGGCGTGCCGGGCTCGAGGAGGAGGAGGCGTCGAGGACGGTGGCACCGAGCTCAAGAAGATGTGGGAACCTGAACCCTAGCGCACAGTGACAAAACTTAATCATTTGAGTGAGGGGTGCGGGCAAACCCTAGAATCCAAATATAAATAAGGTTGGACATCACAGACGATTCTAAAGTAGAACCGTCTATGATAATTACATATCACATACGGTTATAAAGTAGAACCGTCTGTGATAAATACACATCACAGACAGTTCCAATAAATAACCGTCTGTGATAATATACATAAATGCAAATTCAGAACATATATGACACATTCACATATTAGTAAAGCATTAGTTTGAGCTCAAAATCTGATTTGCAGTTGTCATATTTAATTAGTGAAGAATATTGACAAAAAATGGTGAGGAATTACATCTAAATATTTGCTAAAACTATGCTAAAACCGCTAATTTTATGACAAGTAGTTCAATTACACCTATGCAAAGAACTTGACGTACTCATGTCTAATCCTATAGTCATCGATGCAGAAGACGACGTAGTCATCCCATCCTACATTCACGCCGCAGCCGATGCTCGTGCAACGGTGGTCATTCTCCGGCACCGCCAACACCCGGCCCTGTGGCCCGGCCATCTTCCATGTCACATTACTGACCGCATCCACAGCGAGCCTTCGGCACCGCCTGCACTCCCAGTTGGTCCTCTTGGCAGTCTCGCACCCGTCGCCAGCTGGCTCGCCCTCAACCTAGCTGATGTAGTGCTTCCTAAGGTCGGGCGCCTTGTCGGCCGTGTAGAGGAGGAGGCGAGTACGTAGGTCGTGGCCTTGTGGTCGGCAACGACCGCCCGGTTGAGGCACATGAGGCCGCATTGCATGTCCTAGTGTGCGAAGACAAGCGTGAGGCCGACGATGAAGCAAGCCTTCGGGTTACCGGCGTCGGGCAAGTGGTTGACAACAGCGAGGCAATGCTCGTTGTCCAACCACTTCATCGCCTCCTCCCACTCTAGCGCCACGTGCGCTCCCCACGGTGTGCTCCTTGGACGCCTTGTATATGGCCTTGCACATGGCTCGTAGGCTGCAGAGGTCAGCCATGGGCTGAGGAGAGCTCATGGCCACGGGGCCGAAGATGTCGACGAAAACTTCATGAGGAAGAGCGACGGTGATCGCCGACCTCCTCGCCTTGGTCCTCGTCGTCATGATCCGCATGCTCACCACGGCGCGCGATCGATGGTACTATAGCTAGTTGCACATGTATTGATCAAGAGACGCATCGTAACGTCGACGCATGAGACAAAGAGATACATCGTGCGGGAGCTGAAACATTGAATTATCATAGACGATTATATTTAAAAACCACCTGTGACATATATAATCACAGACGGTTCTTATTGAAAACCATCTGTGATGAGGCCTCCAGCTTTAGTTGTAAAGATGGAAAAAGGAGCGTCAACCGTATTTATGAAAACAAATCCCGAAAAGACAGTGATGCTTTGGTTACCAACAATTTATTAGGAGCAGATTCTAATAAATCCTATCCATCGGACTTCCGTCTTTATTCGTTTAATCTTGTCACAAGTTGTTGCCCTATATAAATAACCATGAGAAGGGCAGAATTAAGGAGAAAAAAACACTCACATACTTCCCATCTTTTCTTTACTTCCATTTCGTCTTGAAGTTCTCATGACCCTTCTAGTAAGACAAAATTTATGGAACAAATTGATTTTTCGACCACCATGTGGAAAGAACAAAATCCATATGGATGACTTCAATTAAGGTGGCTGGAAAGTCAGTTTGGTCCATGGATTTGAAGTCTCCAAGAAATTGGTAGAAGAATATCCCTACGATCAGGTGAGCACTTCACTATCTATGATGTGTAACTTCTGATCAAGTGAAGTACTTCTGCTTTCTTCTGTTGATCGAAAGTTACACATCAAAGACAGTGAAGTTACACATATGGAACAAGGTACCTACCGGATTACATATCTTCTGCTTTCTTCTGTTGGAGATCAACTTCGACCACTTTAAAATATCAATCCCGAGGAACTGGCCGGAATCGACTAACAAGTCGCTTCTCATTACAGACGGTTCCAATAAATAACCGTCTGTGAATTTAGTAATATCACAGACGGTTCTTCAACATGAACCATCTGTGATACTTCATAGACGGTCTTCAACATGAACCGTATGTGATATTACCTCTTCACATATGGTTTTTAGCGCAGCGAGTAACACAGACGGTTGCTAAACCAAAACCGTCCGTGATTGTATTTAATACTAATGGTTCTAGTAAACATTCTGTGATGAGGTGTCCAGTATTAACCTTTTTGTAGTAGTGAAACTAGCCATATAACTTTCTCACCGATCGTTCTGGACTAGTTATATGACTTCCTCACCGACCTAGCTCAAATACAATCTTTTCATGATGTGAATACAATTGATGCAATATTTTCCATTATTTATTAACAAGATCTATTATCATCATGCTATCATCATTACCATGTCATCACCATACACTACTATAGAAATGGTCTTCACAGACGGTTCAAAAACGCCATCACAGACAGTTTAGTGAGCTGTCTGAGTCTATGGGTCAGTGATGACATGAGTCATCACAGGCAGTTTTAAAACCATCTGTGACAGTAGACTTTTACAGACGGTTTCATACACAAACCATCTGTGATAGGTAACTATCACAGACAGTTTGTGTATGAAACCGTCTGTGATGATTTTTCTCTCTAGACGGTTTGTATGTGAAACCGTCTGTGATGACTTTTCTCTATAGACAGTTTGTAGCTGAAACCGTCTGTGATGATTTTTCTCTATAGACGATTTGTAGCTGAAACCGCTCATGATGATTTTCTCTATAAAGTCTCCAAGTAGTGGCTGCTTGTGCCTTTAAAACCGGCATCATATATATATTATATATATATATTGTTCGTAGTCCCTCAGCCACTTTTGAGGGGTCGTGCACACAGCATAAGGAGGATGAGACAGCAGCCACCGACAACTTCATCGAGCCCCTACAAGTTCAAGAAGCATGGCTACCAAGAGAGCGTCAGGACATCCAATTACCTGGATATCGTCGACAGGTAATTAATTGGACGTCGCTGTGTTCAGAAAGTAACGTGGCTGATACCAGTCGGAGTAGTGTGTCCACATCACTTTCTAAACACAACGACGTCCAATTACCTATCAACAACATCCAGGTAATTGGATGTCCTGACGCTCTCTCGGCAGCCATGCTTCTTGAACTTGCAGGGGCTCGATAAAGTTGTCTGTGGCTGCTGTCTCATCCTCCTCATGCTGCGTGAATGACCCCTCGAAAGTCGCTGAGGGACTACAAACAATATATACATAATATATATGATACCGGTTTTAAAGGCATAAGCAGACACTGCTTAGAGACTTTATAGAGAAGAGATCAAGATCCATCATAGAAGTATCATCTAAGGGCACAATATCTATAAATAATACATAACAGCAGGTAATCTAACAGCTCATGGCACAATTAATCTATACACAATATCACATCCAATTGCATTTGTAACATCAATTCATCATAGAAGTATCATCCAAGGGCACAATCTATACACAATACATAGCAGCAGGTAATCTAACAGCTCAAAGCACAATTAATCTATACACAATATCACATCCAATTGCATTTGTGACATCAATTCATCATAGAAGTACCATCCAAGGGCACAATCTATACACAATACATAACAGCAGGTAATCTAACAGATCAAGGCACAATTAATCTATACATAATACATAACAGCAGGTAATCTAACAGCTCAAGGCATCAATTTATGCTGATGAAGCAGTCCGCACAGGTAGGATGTCCTTGGATGCATGCTGTCTCATCCTCCTCATGCTGCTTGGTAGATTTCTTAGACGTCCATGCTAAATAAAGAAATCATGATCCAGTGCAGACACGACGCGGCAACGGCGGCAAACACCTGCCACCACCAACACAAGCCACATCCAGGGAGAGAGGCAGATCTGGCGGAGGTGAGGTAGCCGAGGGAGCAGCGTACCTCAATTCGGCGGCGTAGATGGCGGGGCGAGCTCGATTCAGCTTGGAAGATGGCGGGGCGAGCTCGATTCGGTGATGGAGATGGCGGGGCGAGCATGATTCGGCGAAGAAGATGGCGACGAGCTCGATTCGGTGGTGTAGATGGCGGGGCGAGCTCGATTCGGCGGGGGAGATGGCGGCGAGGTTGAATCGGCGGCAGGTGAGTCGCGATGCTGGAGCCCGGCCAAAGTCCCGAACCCTAGCGCGCGCTGGGGAGTGACGAGTTAGGGCACAAACCCTAGCGCGCGGGCTCCTATTAATAAAGGTATATCGCAGATGGTTCTAGTATGGAACCGTCAGTGATACGTATCACAGACGGATCCATAATAGAACCGTCTGCGATATGGTCTCATATCACAACGGGTCCACAATAGAACCGTCTGTGATGCGTATCACAGACGGTCCCATAATATAACCGTCTGTGATACGTATCACAGACAGGTCCATAATAAAACCGTCTGTGAGACGTATCACAGACGGTCCCATAATAGAACCATCATCCTTTTGTCTATAGGTGAAATATAGTTTCAAAAATTTGGTAAAAATTATATTAATTCATGATAATTATTCTAATATTTGAATAAATTGGTTCCAGATGATGATCATAAGTTTTTATTTCTATTTTCTTTTGGGGGAGTTGCTTTAGGTTAAGGTTTAATTAATCTTGTGATAAATCATTGATGGTGCAGAACAACATGGCGTATAAAGAGAAGTTCTCTCTCGTTTGGAAGTATGTGATAAATACATAAATGCGAATTGAAAATTCAGAACATTTGACACATTCTGATATAGATAAATGCAAATTATAATATATATATATATATATATACATAAAAACAACTAATTTTACGGCAAGTAGTTCAACACATCTGCAAAGAATTTGGTATACTCATGCCTAATCCTGCAGTCATCGCTGCAGAAGACGGTGTAGTCGTCCCACCCTAACACGCCGCAGCCGGTGCTTGTGCACCGGTGGCCCTCCTCCGACAGCGCCCACACCCAGCCCAACGGCGGCCCGGACATCCTCCCCCACGCCACCACCTGGATCATGTCCACGGCAAGCCTCTGGCACCGCCTGCACTCCCGGTTGGTCCTCTTGGCCGTCTCGCACCCGCCGCCGGCCGGCTCGCCCTCGAACTGCCTGATGTACTGCTTCCCAATGTCGCGTGTCTCGCTTGCCGTGTAGAGGAGGAGGCCGAGCACGTGGCCGCGGCCTTGTGGCCGGCGACGGCGTCGGCCGCCCGTTCAAGGAACACGAGGCCACGCTGCATGTCTTGGGGCGCGAAGACAAGCGCGAGACCGACAATGAAGCAGGCCTCTGGGTTACCGGTGCCGGCCAGGTGGTTGACGATGGTGAGGTAGCACTCGTTGTCCTACCACTTCATCGCCTGCTCCAGCGCCATGCGCATCCCCATGGCGCGCGCTTTGGACACCTTGTACATGGCCTTACAACTAAAATGCAAGACGATATATAGAATCTTAATACAAGAATTAATTACTGGATATATTGGACACAAAACGATCGAAATCATCACGAGATCACATAACGTGGCTCGTAGGCTGCAGAGGTCAGCCATGGGCTGAGGAGAGCTCATGGCCACGAGGCCGACGATGTGGACGACGACCTCGTCAGGAAGATCAAGGACGGCGATCGCCGACCTCCTCGCCCGCTTGGTCCTCGCCGTCATGCTTCGCGTGCTCACCATGGTGTACTATTCAATACCATGCATGCTCACCATGGCGTGCGATAATATATCACTCTTATAATTAAAACGTCGAAGAGACACATTTACGTCGGTGCGCGAGACGAAGAGACGCATCGGCGCCCGTCGGCGCGGGAGACGAAGAGACGCATGCATAACGCGTGGGAGTCAAAATATTTAACTATCACAGACGGCTCTGATAAAAAACCATCTGTGAAGTATACCATTATCACAGACGATTAGTTAAAAGAACCGTCTTAGAAGTTTCACAGATGGTTGTTTGTTACAAACCGTCTGTGATAATGGTTTACTTCACAGACGGTTATTTTTACGAACCGTCTGTGATACTTCACAGACGGTTTTAAACACGAACCGTCTGTGATATTTCCTCTTCATAGACAGTTTTTAGCGCATCCATTTACACAGACGATATCTAAACCAAAACCGTCTGTGATTTCATGTAATACAGACGGTTATGGCCAACCGTCTGTGATGAGGCGTCCAGTATTAGCCTTTTTGTAGTAGTGATAGTGATATCATCATCATTATCATATCATCATTTTCATATTACCATCATGGTATTGTAATAAGCATGAATAAAGTATAAAGATATCATAGCAATTTAATTGTAAAGACAAGTGGCAAACAAACCAATGTCTGCCGCTCTACCATGCACTTGTATTTTAGCCACGAAAACCGGAACAATGCAAAGGTGACATCGAACTTGAAGCAACACTCCCTGAACAAAGCTAATAATTCACCTCAAAAACACGCAACAACAGTACAAGGATGTAAAATAAATCAACATTGCTCCGATGCACAAACCTAACATACTTAACCCCTCTTCACCGGACAACCCACCCGCTATCCCGGTGATCAAACATCCATAAAATTTATTCTCGAAATCCAAACATAGCAAACCCTTTGTTTTATAGAATCTACACAAAATTTTCTACACTTTCCTAATTATGTAAATTCTCTTATTAAGTCGTTCAAGCCCTTGTTTTTAACCTCGAAGATCAAAGTAGAACATTACTGAACAACAAAATTAATAATTATATATATTTTTTCTACCACATGAAAAGTAGCAAAACTTACCACTTCTGGAAACTATGAAAAATTATCTAACTAATCCTAGTTATAACCATAAATTAATTCAACCATCTATTATATGTAAATAAGCAAATCACACGACTACTATTAACAGCGACGAAATTCTAGATAACAGCGCTCTAGAAGCCATAACGTTTACACCACTTAACCAAATTCATTGATCTTACACTCTATGGAAATTTTAAACAATAATATACAACTTTAATAACATGGCAAAGGTATGAAACAGTACGTAGATACCCCAAAACACACTCGCAAGGCCCAACAACATTATTAACTGAAACATAGCATAACCAAAACACTAATTCCCGCTATCGATCTACCCTAAACTTAGATTAAATGGTAATCTAACAACGTATAGAGGATTTTTAGATCGTTACCCCTAAAAAACGAATAGAGGAGATTGGATCACAAAACCCTAACTTTCCCTCTTCTTCCCTTCTCCCTTCCTCTCCTTCTCCTTCCTTGCCTTCTCCTTGCTCCCACTCTACAGCAGCAGCAGTAGCAACCACAGCTAGCAAGCAACAGGCAGGCGGCAAGAGGTGATAGTGCTGGTGGCAGGGTACGGTTGTAGTGATGGGATGGCGCAGCAAGAAGCTGGGCAGCTGAGGCAGAAGAGCGGTAGCGGCAGGGGATGGCAGTGGTAGCCTAGCGCACAGCAATGGGGCTGGTGGCTCGACTAGGGCAGCAGAGTGACAGGGGCGACAGGAGGCAGGGCGAGGGTTTGGTTCAGCTCCCTCTTCTCCTTTTATGTGGTACCTAGGTGTGCTCCCATGCCGAGTCCCACATGGACTCGGTTGGGCCCATCCCACTCCTCTCTTTCTTTCTTTCTTTCTTTTTCTTTTCCTTTTCTAAGCTTTAGAACAAATAGGATATTACAGTCCTATAGCATATGTGTCTATACATCAAGTTAAATTTTTGAGATTATGTTAAAACTTCCACTCAAAGTTTATGCGAACATGGAGAAGGGTAGAGACTAGATACAAAACTCAATTTTTGGTGCATAGCAGGGGCGGACCCAGCTATTGGGCAAGCATGGGCGGCCGCCTAAGGTAGTCCGTGACACTGGTACCCCCCTATTAATATGTGTCCCTTCCATATGGCCTTGGTATGTGGAAGGTTGCTCGGTGCCTCAGTCTCGAGGAGGAAGAAGTCAGGACACGCAATGGCTGCTAGGCCTGGAGTGCGAGCATCTTGGGTGCTTGGCGCGTGCGTGAGGATTAAGTAGGTCCCGCCCATTAGCCCATGCCCACTGCTTGAGAAGTAAAGAGTGCATAGCTGAGTGTAGCAGTGACTCTCCTCTCTCTAATCCTAGAGAAGCGACTCAAGCGATGGAGATCTAATGCAGCGTGCGACGGCAAGCAACGGAGAGGGAGTGTCGTGCATGCATCGCGTTGCGGGCAGTGGCGAGGAGCGGCGCGTGGGCGCTGGGCTGCAACCACACGGGGTGCGGGAGTGGCTGCGAGACTGGGGCAATGGGGTGCAGGGTGCGAGCTTTTTTTCTCATGGATAGTTTAGTTGTTGGTTCTTGTTTGTTAATGCTTGTTGATGTTAATTAAATTGATGACCGTGACTCTCGGAATTTTAGTTAACCCAATTAAGGACCATTTCTTTACAGAGAGAATGTGCTATTGCTCTAGTCCTATGCAAATTCAAGTTGCTTGCCGTCATACTCCTATATTGGTTTTGGTTAAGCTAGTTTGATTGTGGAAAATTTATCTCTTGTTTACATAAAGGAGAATGACATTGTAGTTTTGGTTATTCTAGTTTGACGCTAAGGGGCTCATAACGGCAGTTGGTTCATCTATTTTTAAATACATATATACTCGTTGAATCAATGTATCCTTATATTTAAGAAACATCGTATCACCATATCGACAAATTCATGTCGCCATACCGGTATCATGTATCGAGGCAACTTAGGATATTACTATTGATCCACCGTCTACTCCACCCAACCTAAATTTTAATCCTAGGTCCGCCACTGGTACATAGTGATAAGTGAAGTTAGACACCTGAATTTAACTACACTTACACATGTCAAAACAGGTGAGTGTTTGGTTTAACTTTTGGGGCAATTTGCTCAGTAACATCACTCAAAAATCACGAATTGGAAAATAACATCGGTGTGAGGATGACATGTGGCCAAATGGCCCATCTGTGATCCTCACATTGGATGTTATTTTCCAATTTACACATCAACGCAATGTCATTGACCAAATTAATCCTTAACTTTTTGCATACACTATAATTTCTTTTTTGTGATGCTTCAAGTCAAGGGGAAATTAGGTCAGTAATATCGTGTTAGAGCGTAATTAGAGGAATGACACTCCCTTCGTCTCGGGTTAGAAAATAATATCGCGAACATCGAAAAATTAAATAAATAACATCCTGGCTTTTTCCAAAAAAAAAATTAAATATAGAAAATGAGCTCAAAAATTATCAATTTTTTTGTGGAGTTTTCCGACACAGTTTAATTGTTTGTGTATTTTTTTTCAAAACTTTATACGTTCTGATTTTGTCTCTAAAATTTATTTAAGTATACTGTTTGTAGAAATTTCCTAATATAGAAAATGAGGTCCAAACATTATGAATTTTATTTCCCAGACTCCTTACATAGTGGACTTGATTGTGAATTTTTTCTAGAATTTTACAAAATAAAGAATTGCAATTTCATAATGTCCACTGTATGAGGAGTCTAATATTTCATAATGTAAGGACATTATTAAATTATATTAATTAATTTTGTAAAAATTCTAGAAAAAAACCACAATCAAGTCCACTATGTAAGGAGCCTGGGAAAAAAATCATAATGTTTGGACCTTATTTTTTATATTAGGAAATTCCTACAAACAGTATACTTAAATGAATTTTAGAGACAAAATCAGAACGTATAAAGTTTTGAAAAAATACACAAGCAATTAAACTGTGTCGGGAGACTCCACAAAAAATTTGAAAATTTTTGAACTCAGTTTCTATATTTAAATTTTTTTTGGAAAAAAGCCAAGATATCATTTATTTAATTTTTCGATGTTCGCGATGTTATTTTCTAACCCAAGACGAAGGGAGTGTCATTCCTCTAATTACGCTCTAACGCGATGTTACTGACCTAATTTTCCCTCGAGTCATTCAATTAAACTGCAACCAAATAAGTTCTATGAAAGAACAACAATTCCATTTCTCAAGGTACTACCTCCAATCAAAAACAGATGCTTAGTTAGTTAGTTGATTATTGTTTTCAAATACTTTTCATTGTGCTTTTTATGGTTGCACCTTCGACCAAACGTCTCTATTAGTTACTTTTTGTACTGATGTTAGAGAAATAAGTATACAATTAAAACGGTCAAACCTTGTAAAAAAAACTAATGTTAACTCATTTCTTGTTCTATATGTGCAGGGAGCTAAACGAGAAGTAAATTGGATCGTAGGTGGTACTCCATACGCATCCATCTTCAATGTGTTCCATGGAAAACACAGATGAAAACCCTAAACACACCTTCTAAGAAGCACAGCCCCACCCTTTCTTTAATTCCTCTGTTTGACTTAATATTTGGGCGTTTTGCTCGTGAATGAATTTTTGTCCTGGATCAGCTAGCTTTCTTCTTTTAATGCCAATCTCCAACTCTTTCTTGGAGAGGCACAAAGGTGATTGGATTTCAGTGCCAACGATGACTGCATCAATGGCTTACATATAAATTAGAGCAGGGAGGAGGTGTCTGTCAGGGCATCTTTTCTGTTTTAAATCCCTTCAATGGACAGTTCAACATCAACTTCCACGCGTGCATCTGTACTTCTTTTTCTCTTCTGCTCTAATCTCATACCCAGAAAAATTAAGAGTAAATTAGAACAATATGGCTGATTGGGTAATAGTATAATACACAAGGCCACACCACAAAGTGACTTATCTAGTACTACCAGTACTACAATGCTATATGGAATTAGCTAGTGAACTTGGAGTGATCGATCCATGATTATTTTTTGTACAATGAAGTACGAACGAATTTTCAGTATTTAGTTGAGAGGCAAACAGACAATTTCTCAATGTTCTATGCAGAAAGGCACAAGAATATAACAGTTTGGATGGTTGCTCAAAGGCACTGCACAGCCTACTATTAGGACTCTGGTACGTAGCTACAACCTACAACCGCTGAATGTAAAGAACACACACAGCTCTTCTCTCTTCCCGTTTCGGCGGTTGTTCAACTGATTACGCAATCAAACAGCTAGGAGCATGAAGCTTTGAGTTCAAAGTGGCCTCATCTGCGGCGGCGGGGCTTTTTTTTCGGTGTGGCACCTGATTTGCATCCCGCTCCCAACACCCGATGTCTATCCGTCGATTTTCAACAGTGTAGACTTTCGTGATCTAGGGCCCTTCTCCGCTGGCTTGTCTTTGGGCATGGCGATCCGAGGTTCTTCTCCGCCGGCTTCTTCTGGCGACGCGGCTTCATTGATGGCATGATGACGGAGGTGGCGCGGTGCAGATCCAGTTTTAGCGCAGTTGGTAGAGATCGCAACGGCTCGGTGGTGGTGGCTTGTGCGGCGCTCGACTCCTTCCCGGTGGACGGTTGTTAACCAGCCGACGCGTGGGCTACGGTGGACGTCGTCTTCCTTTGATACTAGCGGTGGTTGGCCATTAGGGATGTTGTGGACGTCGTTTTGGTGATCTAACCTTCATTTGTTGGATCCAGCGACGAGGTGTACTATGGCGTGGTCTTGGAGCGCTGGTACCTTCGATCTGGGGTAAAAACTCTTGATCTAGCCTTCGCTGGTTGGATCCGGCAACGACGTCGACCTGAGCGGTGTTAACTTCTTGAAGGCGTTGCTTTGGAGAACTGGTACCTGAGCTCCGGAGTGAAAACTCCTGATCTGACCTTCGCTGGTTGGATCCGGTGACGACGACGTGTGTCGTATCCCTTCTTGGAGGCACCGCTAGGAAGACTAGCCCATCATCACCTCATTGCTGCGCAGCTGCTGGCACTACTGCAAAAAGGCTAATACTAGATGCCTTATCACAGACAGTTGACCAAAACCATCTGTATTACATGCAATCACAGACGGTTTTGGTTTAGAGACCATTGTGGTTTTCAACAAACAACCATCTGTGATACTACACAGACGGTTCTAAACATGAACCGTCTATGATAATTGTAGACTTCACAGACGGTTTTCAATTATAACCGTCTGTAACAATATCCCTCCAGCTCCCAGGTGAGTTTCTTCATCGCCGTTGTCGCTGATGCGTCTCTTCGTCGCATCAATGCCACTTCGGCTCCCCGATGCGTCTCTTCGTCTCACGTGTCGAATTTATTCCTTGTTTTATAAAAAGATCATCCGCCATTGAAGATGATCATCATCCGATCCCCACATATAACTCTACTCTTTTAAAGCTAGCAGAAATAGCTCCCTCTTCTATTTCCTTGTCGCCGACATTGGTCACCCACCTGGCCATACTGTACGAGCACCTCTCCTGCCGTACGTTGGCCGATGCGCCGGAAGGACACTGTTTGATCAACAGTGTCCTCACTGCTCTATCCGAGGATTTGCCAGAGCAGGTAGTGGCCACCTTCCGTCGTCTTTACATCCTCCTCCGTCGTGTCTTTTGAGTGATCTCCCACTTTCGGCGAGTTTACCGCGTCATCAACGTGGTCCTCCACAATGACGTTCCATGTCTCCAGGAGGCTCACCGTCATTTGGACTGCTTAATCGAGGCAACGGGTGACCGAGTCGACCACGCTGAGATCCCTCAAGCAAGGGAAGAGAGCCTATGGGCTCAATTCTTATTGATTCAGCAGTCCGAGGGTCTTTGGAAGACACTCGAATGAGCGCGTCAGTAGGTGGACACATTTCGGGCTTCGTTCGCTCACGAACCGTCCGATGCCGAAGCCGCTGCCTACGAAGTTTTAAAGATGAAGATAGCAACCTACCTCCGCCACTAGAAAAACTTTGTTTATTTAGGTTTCTACTTTTTTTAATCTTTGTAAGAAGCGAGTGGCCATGTTGTTTGGCCATATGTAAATTCCAAATGAAAAAAAATCTAGTTTGGAGGTGATCAAATTACTATATATTATATGTTGAACTATATATATATATATATATATATATATATATATATAGTGGAACAAATATATATATATGATATATATCATGACATTTATGATATGTATCATTGTTAAAGCAAATTTTTAGCAATATTTAAATGACAAAATTGACATATAAACATGTAATTTCTTTATGTCATGTAAATGTATACATGACAGTATATATGCTCAAAACATAGAACTTTGAACAACCATATCACTGGCAGTTCCATAATAGAACTGTCGGGACCCGAAAATACATCTCAGGAACCCTCTGTGTATTATGAACTAGTCCCAGATCAGTAGCTAGCTCACACAGGATAACAGTGATGAAATACCATCCATTTATTCAATTTAACTAAGAAGATCTCAAAGTAACAAATAATAATAATAACTGGACTTTATGGTCAACGTTTACTTAACTTGCCACGCAGGGCTAAAGAAACAAATGAACTCTTGCAGCGGAACGAAACTCTTCAAATAGCCAATCAACATGCCCACAGGCAATCGAGTGGAGAAACGCATCCTAATCTGCAAAACCTTCATGGTCCTCCTGGGCGAAGAACTCTTGGGCAGCTTGATATTCTTCTGTGGAGATTAAGCAACACAGGGCGCAAAGCCATGAGTACTTTGAATGTACTCAGCAAGCCGTGGGGAAATGTATGCAAATAGTATTCATGCAAGGCTTGAACAAAGATTAGCTATATGGCTCTTTTGCATAAAACAACATTTACGATAAATACAATAAATAGATTGAAATGTGTAATTGAAAACAATAATAAGTAATTAAACACTTTCTTTGAAACAACCAGTGAACTTCCCATTCACTTCCCAACCAAACCAAGGATAAGTGAATTCCCCATTCACCAATCGACGCAAACCACCAAGTGAATGACCTATTCACCAAACGAACATTATATTCATCAAGTGAACTTCCCATCCACACTCCGACACATTTTTGAAGAAACTCTATCTCCGTGTGAAATCCCGAGCACGCCCATAATCGCGGACACGGCTATTCGAATAGTTTACACTCTGCAGAGGTTGTACAGCTTGACCCACAAGAGATAGATCAACTTATAATGTCCGTTTAACACACTTCCGAGGTGTGCGACTAAGTGATCATCACAAGGCCTTTACAAAGCTCCTTCTTAACCCAGTTCTGCCCACTAAGGTTTCAACACTGAATGTCTTCCCGACCAGACAGGGGCCCCCTCTTGCGCCACCGTGAGAATATGTTTCCCATAACCACGCTTCACATGACAGAACCGAATCAAGACATTGCTAATTAGTTAGCCAGGTCCGTCCCATACCAGACATGTGGTTGTACGGTTAAGGCCCAGTTCAATGGCGCACAAGATTAAGTCCTTGACAAGTTACTCAGGCGAGACTACCACAAACCCACAACATGTTCAATCCACATCCCCACTATCCACCAACCACTCGCCCGAGCGAAAACCATTTTGTTTAACCAACACCCATGACTAACCCCATCATGGTACACAAGTTTTAACAAGAATAGCTCACCACCATGATTCCATAAATCATTAAGTCAAAATTAATTATTAAGACACATGTGATGACAAACCCATCGTAACTAAGCAAGACTAAGCATAAGTACGGTACCCATGTTGGTAATACAAATATATATCCAACTAAAATTACCCACGCTATGGTGACAAAGGATTCATGGCATTCAATTATTCAATGGAGGCATAACGACAATAGGTAATATCTAATCCCAAAGCAATTTATATAAATATAGCATGCAGTTGTATAAAACAAGATACGTTTGAAATCATGGGTTCAATATGATCAAAGGACCACGACTTGCCTTGGAATAAATCCAGTGATTGGTCTTGATCTTGGTATGCTACTCCTTGCTCAAAGCTTCCCGAAGTATCGACGTCTACTCGCAAAACAAGAAAATAAACAAAATAAATAAATAACAGAGAGAAAAAAAACTCCAAAAATTAAATAAAAATCTCAGATAAATAGATCTCGAATTTAGATAAATTTAGGAATTTGAATGGACTCAATCGGAGTTCGGATGCAAAAGATATGAGCTCTGGAAGATTGAAATCACATAAAATACTGAAAATCAGAATTTATGGATTTACTGAATTATTTTTCTAAAGGAAAAGGAGATTATGACGTCAGCTGATGTCAGCAAGGACGTTCGGACTGGGCTAAGTCAACCTGACAGCTAGGTCCCACTCGTCATTGAGTCGGTGCACGGTGGACTTGGTTCAAGGAAGTCTGGCTCGGGTGGAAAATTGAAGTCTGCCACAAGGCCGCTGACTGGTTGCTGATTAGGATGCCACACAAGCAAAAAGCTGACGTGGCCGCCGATTTGGCACGTGGGGTGGCAAGGGAAGCAACAACAGAGGAAAGGTGCGGCCATGACCGGCGAGAGGAGCTCGGCGACGACGACCAACCACCACGACGAGCTCCGGGGAGATAGCAAAACGAGCTCCCGAGAACATGACAGTGCTCTAGGAGGCGGAGGCATAGCAATGTCGGCGATGAGGTGGCGACGGCGGCGGCTTTGGCGGCGGAGGAAAGCTCGGATGTGGCAGCGGTGATGAAGCAAAGGCGCCTGAGGAGATTGGAGGTGAGCATGAAGACCGTGACGACGAGGGGAGCACCGTGGGACGCTCGGGGAGGACCGAAGTTGACCGGGGCAACGACAATTTGAAGATGACCGGAGATGAGGATGTTGACCAGCGGTGACACCTCGGTGGCAAAAGAGTAAGGAGGAGGTGAGGGATTAGATGAGAACAACATGAGGCACAATATGACGCGCTTCCGGTCAAAGGAACTCACCGGAATTAGTAGATCGGAAAAGATGGTCGGCGGCCGGTTTGATGACGAAAACGAAAACGGCGAAGCGACGGTCTTCGGGAGGAGATGATGAGATGATGAGAGCACCGTGAAGCTTGAGTCGATGCGAATCCAACGGCGGCGACGGCGCAGGTTGAGGAGGTCCGACGGCGGAGCAATCCCACGATGAAGGAGCTTCGGCCGTTCTCGGTTCTTCGGCGATTGCGGCGCGACAAGGATGAACTAGAGCCGGAGATTTTAGGGTTATAGAAGAGGAGCACGAGATGCACATTATGACGCGGGTGCCGCCCCTTTTATGGCGCCGGATGGGGAGTAATAGGGTTGGAGCCGGCGGCGCTGTGCTTCGTGTGAGACACGGACTCACGGGAGTCCTGCTCGGGGACGGTTGAAGAAGATGCTGGCGTGGCAAGCGACGGGTTCCACCCGGCAGCGAAACAGATGGAAAGGAACAAAGCGGCTCGGCTGGGCTTTGGCTCGGCCGCTCATGCACGCGCAGGAGAAAAAGGAGGCGCGGGCCGGGCTAAGGAAAACGGAGGCGGGCCAAGGAGGAGAAAAATAATTGGGCCGGTCAAAGGGATTGAGCCCGAAACGAATATGAGATTTTAATTACTTTTCTTTTTAGAAAATAGCAGAAAATACAAAAGGCAAATAGAAAATAGCAAATGCACTCGGAAAAATTCTAGAAAATTCTAGAAAATATATCCAAGCACATAGAACCCAAATAAAATAATTTTGATAATAGTTGATGTTGACATTATTCATAATAAATTATTTTTTTGAACTCTGAAAATTCATATTAAGCTTTTTAACTTTACCAGAAAATCCAAATGGTTATTTTTCTTTTAAAACTTTAAAACAGACCAAATTTTTGGGATGTTACAAGAACCGTCAGTGATATGATCACATATCATTGACGGTTCCATTATAGAATCGTTGTAATATGAGACCTTATCACCGACGGTTCCATAATAGAACCGTATGTGATAAGTGTCACTGACGGTTCCATAATAGAACCGTCTGTGATATCTCTTTATTAATAACAGCCTGCGCGCTAGGGTTTGTGCCCTAACTCGTCACACCCCAGCGCCCTTACTCTCTCCTGTTCCCCTCCCCATCCTGCGCTAGGGTTCGGGACTTTGGGCTCCCGCATCGTGCCTCCCCCGCCACCGATTCGACCTCGCTGCCACCGAATCTAGCTCGCCTCGCCATCTCCCTGCCGAATCGACCTCGCCGCCATCTCCCCCACCGAATCAAGCTCGCCCTGCCATCTACATTGCCGAATCGAGGTACGCCGCTCCCCTTTGCTTCCGCACCGCTGACCTCCCCTCTCTACTCCCCCTCCCGCGCCACTACCTTCCCCTCTCTACTCCCTTCCTGGTGGTTGCTTGCTTTGGCTGAGGTTTGCGTATGGGCTCTCCCTCCAGTTGTCTCTCCTATGGTTTCATTTTTATGCTTGATTTATGCATAGTGGGGAGATGGATGTCGGCTGTGCTGGTGGTGGTGTTTGCCGCCGTTGCCACGTCGCACTGAGGTAAACTACTCCTCTTTATTCTCTATCTCATTCCCTTTACTTTGCTCTGTGATGGTGTTGGTGATGATATGGATGATACTACTAGTTTGGCATGAGCCCTTGAGTGGTGTTCCGATATACTTGTATTGTTTCGAGCATGCAATTTATACATTCTGATATACTTGTTGTCCTACATTACAGTTGATAGTATCTTTATAGATTTTGTTCCTGTGTAATAAGTTAATTTTGGTTGATTTGCTTGAACTAGTCTGAATATATTGGCAAGTTTTAATCTTGTGCAATTAGCTTTCTGGGAGCAATAATCAATCTTCTTAATCTTACCTTTGTCTGTGTAATCAACTAACCTCTTGCCATTCAACTAGCCTCTCTCATTCATTTCACCTTTGCTAGGTATGTCCTACCATTCCATTACTGATCTCTTCTCTATAAAGTCTCTAAGTAGTAGCTACTTGTGCCTTTAAAATCGGCATCATATATAAAAGTGGCTACTTGTGGCTACATGTTCGTAGTCCCTCGACCACTTTTGGGGGGTAGTCCACGCAGCATAAGGAGGAAGGGACAGCAGCCACGGGCAACTTTATCGAGCCCCTTCAAATTCAAAAAGCATGGCTGCTAGGAGAGCGTTAGGATATCCAATTACCTGGATGTCGTCGATAAGTAATTGAACGTCGCTATATACAGAAAGTGACGTGGACGCATAGGTACTCAGACTGGGAAGTGGCTTCATGTATCAGCAACCAACCATTCTTCGATGACTTGACATCAAGGAACTTATTTCTACGGTGACTTGACATCAAGGAATGGTTGGTTGTTGATACATGAAGTCACTTCCAAATCAGAGTACCTACGTGTCCACACCACTTTCTGAACATAACGACGTCCAATCACCTATCGATGACATCTAGGTAATTGGATGTCCTGATACTCTCCTGGCAGTCATGCTTTTTGAATTTGCAGGGCTCGATGAAGTTGCCCGTGGCTGCTATCCCTTTCTCCTCATGCTGCATGGACGACCCCCCAAAAATGGATAGGGATTACGAACAATATATATATATATATATATATGATGTCGGTTTTAAAGACACAAGCAACCACTGCTTGGAGACTTTATAGAGAAAAGTTATCACATACGGTTTTAGCTACAAACCGTCTGTGATAGTTCCTATCACAGACGGTTCTGAGTTAATAACCGTCTATGACAGTATGCATCACAGACGGTTTAAAAACTGTCTGTGATGACCTCATATCATCACTGACCCATAAACTCAGACGGCTCACGAAACCGTCTGTGATGACATTTTTGAACCATTTGTGAAGACCTTTTCTGTAGTAGTGTGGTCGCATGTGGACGATCTTCTGGTTGGTCCCGAAAGCAGGGCTAGGTGGTTTTTTTTAGGCTAGCCTTTGCATGACAATTTGTTTGTCATTGTTAGCTTTTTGGCTGTTTTTTTGTTTTAAGCTTTTAGCTGATGGTGGTGTAATGACTATGTGTATCTCTAGCTGGTGCAGAGGTCGGGTGTTATACTTTCATTATCTAAAAATCCGACATAGCGGCTGAGATCGCGTTACATGGCTGGTTAAGATCTGGATGTGTTCTGATATCTCTCAGTATAAAGCAGGACTGCGTATCCCCAACATATAGTTGGTAAATTACAATTCTTCAAAGTTCTGCTAGTCCATTCTGGGTGCGGACATGCGGTACAAAATGCTCAACTTTAATTCCCATTTTCATGCAATAATCAGCAAATGCTTTCGGAGTACATTCTCCGGCATTGTCCATTCAGGTAGACTTCACGTGATGATCAGGAAAATTATTTTCTACTGTTAATTATCTACGAGATTTAGCTTTTGCAAAAGCGTGGTTTCTCGTAGACAATAAACATACGTGCTACCATTCCGAGGAAGCATCGATGAGCACCATAAAATACCTAAATAGCCCTTACAAGAGCTGTGTAGGACCACAAAAGTCTCCTTGGATACGGTCCAAGAATGCAGGGACTTCATCATTCTCTTTCAGAGCAAAAGGTCTAGTAATTAATTTCCCGATGGCACATGCGGGGCACACAAAATCTTCCTGATTCTGGAAATTCTTTACATTCATATTATGTCCATATGAATTGTTAATTATATCTCTCATCATCCTAAGACCTAGGCGGCATAATCTATCATGCTAGAGATAGAAAAGTTCAGAGCTTCTAAATACGATTTTCAGGGCAGCATTGGCTGTAGGTGTCTTAATATTAGTGTAGTATAGCCTAGTTTCGTATGAAGAAAGAAATTCTAATGCCATTGTTCCACTTTCTTCACGCTTTTTAATGAGCAGGTATTTCTTACCATACTCTTCTTCAGTCTCTACGTGGAGACCGTTAGCGCAAATATCTATGAGAGTTCTAGTCGATTCTAGGTACAACTAGTCTTCTTCAATGACCAAAGTTGTTCCTATTAGGAATATAATTATGGCCCTTCCTGAACCTATTATACATGTATCGCTGCCTGCGATTGTCGTAAGACTACTAGCATTCTTGTTGATCGGCTGAAAAAAAAATTCCGTTTCTCTCAGGATGGTATTCATTGTGCCGCTACCTGCTAAGCACACTTCCTCCATAGGGCGCTACACGTGTTCTAATATAATGTACTTTATTAATATGTAGCAGAAAGCAAGCAACACATAAATAAAATACTTCAGATATCAGAACGTAACTTGCTATTATAAAAACGGGAAAATAAGTCTTCTAGGACTCATAATAAGAATTTAATGCTTTGCTCTCCTAGAACTAGCAACCATTATTCAATAATTCAAAGTTCTGCTTCAATTACAAACTGCAAGTTTCTATAAAAGATCCAAGTGCAATGCGTGCACTAGATCGAATCGGCGAAGTATTCAGGAACTTCTGCCTAAATCTGCTCTATAGTGATCATTTCCTCTTGGGCGACTACGGTTGCGGCCGTTGCGATGTCCAAATGAGGGATGATGGGGCTGCTACTGGGTTGTCCATATTCATAAGTGCAACTAATGGATGTGGATCCTCTGTGCCTGCAATGGAGAGGTGTGCCTCATGCTATCATTTGTCCTTCTTCTTAGACTAGAAAACATCAATAACGTGCGACCCACGATCTTACCCTTCTTGCCCCTCTCCTTCGTGAGAGATTTCATCACCTTATAGCTACTAGCATTGGCTTCATGGCCAATATTGCTACTAGGTGGCTGTGAGATGTAGTTCTTCCTTAGAACATCATCTTAAGCTTTCGCAACTTGCATGATGTCAATTAATTCGGCATACTCCATGTAGCCGTCTTGACGATAGTTGCGTGCGGATTGCACCGCATTCGGGTGAAAGGTAGAGAGAGTCTTCTCAATCTTCTGCTTATCCGTGATTACATTACCACAGAATTGAAGACTGGTATAAATTCTATACAAATTATAGCCATGTTGGGTTAGTTCTTCAAACTCCTGGTTCGTGATGCCAGTCATCTTCATATTCATGCAAACTTTCATAAGATTATTGCTGGTAATTTACATAAAATAGTTACAAAAAGGTAAACTTTCATAAGATTATTGCTCTTCGAACTCCTGGTTCGTGATCCTGTATTTTTCTATGTATTTTTCATGATTTACTGTTATTTTCAGTGATTAAAAAGCAATATAAACAATCACAGATAATCAAAAAGTAAATATAATAAATAAATTGCATAAAAATAACAATAAAAAAGTTAAACATGCTTCAAAAGTTCAGAATATGAAAAAAAAAATGGATTCCTGATGCCCTTTTCTGCTGGAAAAATGATTTTTTTGGCGAATTCTGCAATTTTCAAGGGTTAAGGCGTGAAATTTCAGTTCTGAGAAAATTTGCACGCAATTTTCAAATTTCTGAGGGGTTATTCTGCAAGAATATACATAATCCCGAAAATTTCCTAATTCCAGGGGGTTTCCGCAAAAATTACAGATCCGCGAAGAATTCTCGTAATTTTAGAATCCCAAGGGGTTTTCCCGCAAAAACTCCCTTTTGTTTTAGATTTTATTTCTTTTTACCGAAAAACAATTGGCCGGCCTTCTTGGCCCATGCAGGCCCATCCGGCGGCCTTGCTAAAAAATCTGGTGCTAGGGTTTCCCTAACACCTATTCCTCAAAATGGTGGCGCCATGCGGGTGCCTACGCGACGGGTGAGGCAGTCAACGCGGCTAGCTGGTGGCGCTTCAGGCGGCTAGGAGGGCACGAAGCGGGGTGAGCGCGCGTCGGCGGCGCGAGTCTGCGCGCGCCGCAAAGCCGGTTGGGGCGGCGGCGCGCCCATGCGCGTGCCGCCATGGGAGCGCGACGGCGCTCCGGCGCTTCAAGTGCGGCGTGTGCTCCAGCGCTGGTTGGCGGCGCTCGGCGCGGGCCGGCAGAGGCGCTTCATGCGAGGGGCGGCGCCGTGCGGCGGGAAGATGCGGCGCGGCGCACGCTGCGACGGCGCGCAGCGACGGCCGGTTCGGCGGCGGCTCGGGCGGGAGCACACGCGATGGGCACGGTGTGGTCGGCCGGCTTGACGGCGGCGATCTTTGCGGCTGCGGGCGGTGGCATCAACGCGGCGGTGAGCTTCAAGGTGCGGCGGCGTTGGGCCGATGGTGCAACGTCCGTGCAGGGGCCGACATCTCCCCTTCCCCCCTTTTTTTGCTCTTTCTTAGTTTCGGATGGTGGGGAGTCAACGGCTGCCGGCCGGAGGGCAGGAGGCCGACGGCCATGCAGGGCTCCGGCGGTGTCAATGGCAGTGGCGACTTGCGGGGCGGCCGAGGGTGGTGCCGTGCGAGGCAGCCAGGTTTTAGGCCGGCGGGTGTGATGCGCCAGTGTTCTCGTTTGGGGCGGCGTCTTCAAGACGCGGCGGCCGGTGGCTTGGCCGTGCACGGCGGCTCCCGGTGCTGCTTCGGGCCGACCGCATGCACACAAAAAAATCGTGTACGGTTTATCCAAAAACATTGTTAATGCAATCACTATTTATGCGATCACTGTTTATACAATGCAAAGTAATGTAGTAAGGGATTGCAACGGAGGCGTGGCTTCATTACAACATGTGCATGCTTGCCGCGCTAGCAGCGTGGCTCTGTCGTTGCCTCCGTGGCGATGCGTGATGGCGGACTATGCCGACCGGTAACGTATTGCGGAGGTGTGACAGCCGCTTGCAGGCGGTGCCGTGCACATGGTGTCTTTCGTGCTATTGCATCTACCAACTACAGTGCAATCATCATGTACTCTTTCATGCAACCCACTGATCGGCTTGGCCGGCGACTTCAAGTCGGCTCGCGGTGGATTAGAGCGGATTTGCACTGTAGAAAACCAATCTAGAAAGTAAATTTGCAGAATTTAAAGCGATCTAGAAAGTACGATTCAATTTACGAGTGTCGTTCATCGACGGTTACCTTTTCGATGCGAGGAGAGTCGATCGTGCTAATAACGTGTTGAGTAACCGTCGCTGGCGAGTCCAGTCTGAGCAATTACCTCGTAGACAATACATAGAATCGTAAGAACAATGCAATCGCACAAGAACATAATAAGAGATGAACACAGAGATGTAGGAGGACTTCTTGCTTCTCTTTATTCCTTCATTCAACGATCAATCATTTACAGTGAATATCACCCCTATTTATAGGCAAGAAACTCTGCTAGAATTTGGGATGAGGAGCCCATACATAGGCCGACTTCCGGGTCGAGCCCACAGTTTCTTAACACTCTACACGTTTTTGGCGTTGTAACACTGTGGCAACCATTCTAATACGGTAGTCATCAGGCCAAGAACCCTCTACCTTTTACGTCAAAAATAAAGAACACATGCTAGTGCACGAAACAAGGACTAGCTAACCTATATCATCAGCAAATGAGAACCTAGGTAATAGTTTTTGTACTTGATGCAGCAACTGTTGTCGTTTCACTCCTCGTGCCCTACTATGCCTTCATATTTTAGCTAGCTTTTGTCGTTTCACTCCTCGTGCCCTACCTATGCCTTCATATTTTAGCTAGCTTTTCTAGCTTCTTGTGGAGAAGCCCGAAAAACCTCAACATCTTGGGGAAGCCCGAGAAGCCGTTCAGTTAGAAATTTGGGGACTCCAGCTTATGTATGCACATTAACTTCTCAAAAGAGTCATCTGAATGTTCCAATTCAAAAGATTCTCTCGCACAGAAGCCACAGCAGAACTCGAACCAAACATGCCTTAGACCCCATGAACAACGCTTTTCCTCGTACTAATGGAATGGCCGAGGTCGTTGATTATGTAGTTGGATCCATGGTAAGTGTTATTGGTCAATATTCAGGCATTTTTTGTGCATTAACCAATGCCCAAATCGTCTTCTCGTATCTCTGTACAACAATAGGATAGAGATTGCATATCAGGTGAAGATAGGAACACAAGAGGGGAAATCAGCAAACCACTTTCCAAGCTCTGCAAGTTCAGATCGGAATGATGTGCAAGCTGCAACAGAAACACGTTCTATATACATTCAGAGCGTGCAGGCCAAGCTGCTTTCCCGTATACCACTCCAGAAAGCAATCCCTGAAAAGGTTCTTTGCCTGCATGCTCAATAGACATAAAAACCTGAAAGCAACAGCTACCAACATGTCTCCATGATCCACACAGGCTCGGTCGCTTTCTTCCGGCCTTTCCCTTTTCCGCTTAAATTTGCAAATAATTTTGTTTCGCGAGACGAAATCAGGGCAGTTTTGGGCCGTTTTCGGCGAGAATATGTCCCTCCCAATAATATAATGGCACACATGTGCCACATGGATTGTTCAGTTGAGCAAATTATCCCACTGGTCAGCTTCACGCAAAAGCTGAAAGCCAAGTTCTCTAGAAGAGAATGCATGTGGTGTTGATCTGATTCTGTTATGGTCTTTGGAGATTTTTCAACTTATGAGACCATGCCACTCGAACAAACATACATCTGCATTCTGCAGCGCGACGTGGCTAAAGCAGGGCGACATAAATAGCATCGTGGCAAAAAACCAAAACCCCCCTGAAAAGGAAGACTCGACTTGTATCGATTCATACCTTGAATGAAATTGAGATTGATTGACTTCCCATTCTGCAAAACCTCTGGAACTGCACTACTGCCAAGTTGCCTTTTCTTTCCTCGCAAAAAAAGATACTGCTCTCAAGAGGCATGTCTGAAAACTTCGATTTTATTCACGAGATAGTTGTGCTCTTACTTACTTAATTGGCATGTTTTTCGCTAACCCGCACTGTTGCCAGATCCGGACGAGACCCGGCAGAGGCAATGACTAATATGCAACAGTTGCACACAGTTTTTCTTTCTTTTTACTATAGGCATGTTTTCTGCTGACCTGCACCGTTGGCAGATCCGGATGAGACCCGGATTTTTCTCTCCAAATCATTTGATTTTTTTCTCGATTGCTTTTTTGTATTCGAAATTTTTTCATTTGATTTTTTTGGTCTGAAATTTTTCTCGACTGATGCTTTATTCGATTTTTCTGAATTAATTTTTTCAACTAATTTATTTTATCGGATTGATCTTTTAAATCGAATTGGATCATTTTTTTTCCAAAAAAATATCAACTGATTTTTTCTCAATTGAATAATTTTTTAAATATCTTTTAACAAATCTCAACTGATTTGTTTCCGAATCTCAATTGATTTTTGCCCCCTCAAATCGAAAGCACCGTGCTTAGAGGGAGGACCCTTTAAGATAGGTGTTCTCAATCATAACAGCGATAGTGATTAGGGCAAAAGCAAAATTGCCTCCCATAGCAATTTCCAAGCACTAGGATTGATCAGGATAGGAATCAAACATTGATGGTTGATGGTTGATTGACGTACTAACCAAAAGAAAAAGCTTTGACCACGCTTGTCTGAAAACCATATGCAACAGCAGCGCGTACCATCCATCATAATTATCACGAGTCAAACCTGGACCAGATTTGTCACTCCCTTTTAGGCCATCATCTCTTGCGAGTGTGAGAAGAATGGGTTAACAAAGAAAATTAATAAAAAGTTCAGGCTCGTGCCTGGTGATGGTGGGAACAAGGAAATTTGTTCTCGCCCACCCGGTCCGATCACTATGAACTACGCAGTGTGTTTTATTTAATCTTATATATATACTTTGATTAAATAAGACACACTGCGTAGTTCATAGTGTGTGTGTTGAAGCGTATGCCGCACTTCGTGAGGATCTATAGCCTTCCGTAAGTTTTAAGTGTGCATAATAGACACGGACACGTATTTGTGGAGTGTCCACGCGGTGTACATCCTCCGTGTACTCTTAGAAACCCAAGAAAATTAATGAAGGTTTCTGACTCAGTAGCTAAATTAAGGCCCCTAAAGTGGTTGCAACTGCCAAGCATGGCTGAGCTCATTTGAACCCTTATTGGTACGGTCAAGTTGCATACATATATGTGGGCATTCTGCCACGTTTAGTTGATGCCTTATGTAGCGGCGGAGCCATAATCGAAGACGAGGAGAGCAAAAAAAAAAAAAGCTATATAGTAAAATTATATTCTATAAAGATAATTAAATAACAGAAATATAGATAAAATTCTATTAACCACAAAATAATATAGTGACAAAATTTACATCATCGAAAGAGCTCTGCCTGACGGTCCCCTCCCTCCGCCTCTGGCCTTGTGTACTACTGTTCTACACACTTTGTTATAATAATTAGCATTCACGACTTTAGCTAGGTTTGCGACGACTCGTTCAAACGGTAGCTCCAATAATAGGGCGGAAGATACGTCGCCGTTCGAGAGATTTTACGCGGAATCAACGCATGCGGCATCTCTTGACACAGCAAAGCACACATGTTCAATGTGATGATCACCAGGCCCTTATAAAATTAGAAGGCGAACAGAGGAGGACAGGACGACCAATGCGCTTGCAAAATGACTTTTTGCGATTAATTAGAGGAGGACAGGGCGACCAATGCGCTTGCAAAATGATTTTCTAGAAAGGACCTTAATGACGTGGTCGTGCTAGACCTTTTCAGGGCAGCTCGACCCGGCATGGTCGGTACGCAATTATTTAATCTAAAACTATATTTTATTAGAAAGGGATTTAAAAATCAATATTTACTGCGTCTGCGTGGGTCGAACCAATGTGAGCGGAGGTGTGTATTGGCTGTGGCGTCAGCTGCCCCCACAGCTTCTCGCAAATACCCTCGTGCTTCTTGAAAATGCACATCTAATTTGATCCACGAAAATTCTATACAAATCCACCGTCACGAGGGACCCGGGCCCGCATTAAGATCATGTGTGAACAGTGTTTTGTGATTGACGAAAATTCTATCCAAATCCACCATCACGAGGGACCCAGACCCCATAAGATCGTGTGTGAACATTATTTTATGATTGACAAAAATTATATACAAACCCACCATCACGAGGGGGAACCCAGACCCCATAAGATCGTATGTGAACAGTGTTTTGTGAGTGAGTGAACAGTATTGAACAACAGTACTGTAGCAAATATTATAGCAATAGTGAAGTATTTTACTATAGTGAAAATATTGTACCTATTGATCTT
Organism: Ampelocalamus luodianensis; assembly: GCA_036346255.1. NCBI lineage: Eukaryota > Viridiplantae > Streptophyta > Magnoliopsida > Poales > Poaceae > Ampelocalamus > Ampelocalamus luodianensis. The sequence goes on along the minus strand of CM070638.1, from coordinate 23,406,606 downwards.
CATTCTTTAATACAGAGCACCGTAGATACTAGACGTTGAAACCTTCCGTGCGAAGAATCCATTTCCTCCTACGGTGCGTGCGCTCCACAAAGCCACGAACTGCCATGCCCATCGATACAACTAAGTGCTAGCTAGCGCCTAGCTGTGAGCCCGTGAGCAGTAGTGTACAGGCTGAAACGACCATAGATCGATCCTTTCTGACAGGTCAGATCGACAAGTATCAACGTACGTGTAGTGTACCTGCATGTTTCACTCGATCGATGCGAGCAGCGCCGATGAGTCAGGCATGTCAGATGGGCCGGCGACAAATCAAAAGATGGTATTGCATGCAACGCACGGCATCAGCTATTCAACTTGTGCTTCATAAACGCAGCAGCCATTGGTCCCAGCTACCTCCCTAAGCTGTAAATTAACATGGAATGTCAGGGGGAGGTTAGGTCAACGGGCTTATTTAATTAGCTGAACAATGTTATGGCATTGGCATCTCCCGTGTTTGGGGCCCACCCGGCCTGTAAGCAGGAGCATCTCATATTTTGCTCCAATGTTTTGCCTCTGTTATTTCCTTTAATGTTAATGTGAGATCCAGTTTGCCACACATGAGCTAGACATATTCGATATTGTTGGGCTAGCGTTTGGTTCTTTACCTAACTGGTGACACGCCACACTTTCTTAGCTCTACACCCCATAAGTTTTTTGCCAGCCACAAAAGTGCGGCTTGGAACAAAATTTTGACAAAACTTTGGCCAATAGTCTTACTGGCACTTAAAAAGATTCAGTCCATGAATGGGATGATTCGTATGTGGTCACTTCTCACCTACCCGAAAAACATCCAACACAATCACCTTCCCAACAAGCAAATATAATTCTTATTGCAATAATATTCTATTCCCTCTAAAATTCCTTTTCCATGGATCCATGGAGTTCTCCTCGACCGCTAATTCTTTTTCCGACCATTACCACCGAGGGAGACCGCAAAAAACCTCGCCACCGTCGGCCCATCCCCTTCTTCGTTGTCAGGTGAGGCCACATCTCCTAGTCACTATGGGGCCTAATTTCATTATGAGCCCCAAAGTGAGGATGGCCATGCAGGCTAGGCATGGCAGTGGGGCCGAGGGTGCCAAGCAAGTTGAGCACAACAGCGGAGGCGCAATGCGGGCCAGAATTGATCACGACAAGGTTGTAGCCAAGCACAGCGAGGGAGGCACAACCTGGGCCGGGGTGGAGCTTGACAATGACAACTTGACATGTCGGGCTAATATGTTTTGTTTTATTTGTAGAAACGCACTGGCATGCAACTACTATTAATAAAAGTGTATGGATTGACCACAGAGAAATAATACCATTATATTTGTCTGGGAAATGCTTGCATGATATATCATATTTATTAGTTAGTATATTATGATAAAAGATCACGTTCAAAGTCTTGCATTGGGACTGAAAAATAAGAAACATGGGCCGGTTGGGCTGCGTGGAGACGCCCTCTGGGCCGTACACCACATGAGAAAACATTAAATGGGCGGGTACATCTTGACATGCTCACGGGCCTGCAATCCCACACACGGCCCAACGCAGCCCACCGAGGCCCTAAATACCAGCATCTCTCTGAACGTTACTTCCCAAACCCGACCTCGAGTCGGTTTCTCCGAATCTCTCTCCTGTTGTTTGCGCCCGCCCCGGATTGGCGGGGGCAAGCGCGCGGAGGCGCTGATGCGGTTCCTGCTCGTGGTCTCCGCCGCCGCGGTTCTCCTGGCCGGCTTCCTGCTGGCCGCGCTGACGTCGCTCGCCGCGGTCTTCAGCCGCCACCCGCTCAGGTGGCTCGACGCCGCCGAGGCCCACCGGTACCCCCGCTCCCCGCAGGTCACTGGAGGTGGTCGCTGGGAAGAATGACAGGCTAGTTGGGGTTCTTCGCGAGGTGGGGCGGCCGGATGGGTCTTCTTGTTGGCGTAGTTTGAAAGAGGAACTGAGGTCATCTTGTTTCAAACTTCATAGTACAATGGATGTAGGTTATGGAATATCTGACTAGTGACTTCCATGGTCGCGGAGCTTGTCCTTAAAATAAGAGAGAGCTAACACTAGATGACATGTGAATTATCTAATTTAGATGTAACTATTTTCAAGATTAATCGCTAAATTAACCTAAGTACTGCTACTTTTTCTATAGAATTACATAACTACTGTGAGGATCAAGGCTCACTTTGGCCCCGATGAAGCTCCGTCCCCGATCCCTGTTGATGCCCAGTGTTCTGTGACAGAGCAAGAGCAGTATGTTTTGGGAGTGTGCTGATGAATTGCATCTTGCGCTTGCCAACAGCCAGGGGCTCTGGTTTTTTGGTATCACCTGCTGGTTGGTTCTCATGGTGTAGCTGGTACCTGTATTCTTGTCAGAGGTTTAGAGTGTCTTGGACGACTGGCGCCGATGTCTCCATTTCTCGCCGTGAGGGCACCACCGGGTCCAAAATCGAAATGAATGGAGTTTAACTAAAAGGGTTAAAAAAGCACCGAGGTTTATCGACTAAGGGGTTGAATAAAAGCACCTATCTATTTCACCATCTATAGTATTCAATTTCTGTATCATGCTAATAGCTATGAAAGCTATGAAGAACAAAATCACAACAATACATCGGAAGTCTTGCATTGAAACCCAATAACCTTGAGGACAAAACCTCTTGGCCGGTCTAACCGCCGTTGTCTGGCCGGTTTGATCGTCGGGTCCGGTCGGACCGCTTGTTTGGCGATCTGATCGCTGACTACAAGAACAAAAACCCGAGGGATCCATAAATCGATATAACTTTTGATTCTGAGATCTAAATCTCTTGAGATCTCAGACGTAGCTCAAGAAGATCAAAACTTATTCCAATCTACCATCGAGAAGATCGAAGCAAAGGTTCCATGAATTTTTTGATCGAGGTCAAGAAGGCATAAAAACCAGGAAAAACTAAAACTTGGTCAAAAAGCTTGTTTGTGGGTGGATGATGGTTAAGATATTAGATCCCACAAGTCTTAATAAGCTAGACCATAGCAAAAGACCCAATAAAAAAAACCTTAAAACACAAATAGCCCAAAATCATCAAAGAGAGAACAAAAACATGATAGAACTCATCTTGAGGCAATCTTGATTGGATTGATTAGTAGGATTGTAGATTTACAACTACTCCACTATGGAGGACAAAAGCTCACATTTGGGCACCTAATTTCTCAATCTATCTCTCTGAAACCCTGACCTGTTCTATTTCCTCCTCTTTGAGCCATGAAAATATCTTTAAGCCCATGAGCAATACCCTAGTTGGTCTGAATATGTCTCTTTGTGATCTCCGTCTTCTGTTGACCTAAACCGCCTCTCCTTGCGTCGCTGTTTTTCCAAGATCACCAACTCGGTATATTGGCGAAGATACCAAAACACTCCTTCTCGATCCTTCTCCGAAGGCCGAATCCAATCAACGTGAAGCAATCTCATGCTTCACCATGCGTAGATTCATCAATGAATCTCTTCATGTCGGTAAGTCTCTCTCATACGACTTCCACCGGAACCACCATAGCACTTACTGACCCCTCAAGCCACTTAATGCAACATGTTGCACCGAACTTTTCGTTCGGTCATTTTTATCCATCTTGCACCATGCTTGAGTTCAACTACTTCACCTAGCATCCTCGATCATTCTGGACCTCGGCTCTCCTAGCTTAGTCTCGATCAACCTCACCATTGACCATAGTTGACTTCAAGCTACCTACACAATTATAGACCAAGAAATCGATTCTGGGCATAAGTTTTTCGTAACTTGATCCACGTTAGCCAAAACATGCATCATACAGCACATATACACTGACACCCATGACTTTGGCCAATTCCACAACGTTCACCACCTTCCTGGTGCATAAACGCCCTCTGACCGGTCTGACCGCTTCCAAACTTTTTTTTAAGTCCTAGAAAACACCATCTCTGGAAATTGCATCGAAACTCCATTTCCAAGAAACCTGGTACAAACACATCTCCTAACACTCCCACATAAGTGTTTGATCGCATTCCCCGAAAGTCAACTTTTTCATCTTCGACCGGTCTAACTGCCACTCTGGCCGATCAGACCACCGGCCTTCTACCGGTCTAACCACCACCCTTGGGCTGGTCAGACCATCGGCCCTCGATCGGTCAGACCGCCCCTCAGGGCCGATCAGACTGCCTGACAGCAAATCTGATAATTTGCCAAACACCTCGATACCGGTGCCAATTATTCAACACTAAGATTACGATCATACACATGATCTCTACAGAGTGACACACTTTGTTTTGTTTTACTCTAGATAATAACTAGAAAGCTTGTTTAAACAAAAACAAGTATGTTCTTAGTTGGTGTGCCCTGTTTATTTCGTGAAGTTCACGTCACTGTTACTGGTTTTGTGTTACACCGGTTAGTACTAGAAAGTTCACATGTTATGACATATGAGAGTTGTGACTACGATTGCCGAAGTTCGCAGAATTCATAAAGAATGATATGAAACTAGAAACCCGCGCGCGTCTTGGCGCGCGGTGTTGGACAAAGCTATGTTGATTACGATTGTAAACGATGGTTGTGTAATAAAGTTTGCTGCATTTGCTGCATGCAACATATATTAGAATTTTCTTTAACACAACAGATTGGTCAGAAGGCAATCAGTGGTAGCAAATGTACAGCTGTTTTAGATTGTAAGTAGCAGAGCAGAAAGCACATTAGTAGGCGTCATTTCATATAGCTTGCAGGAGGTTCCAAAAGGACAACATGTCTGTAGTGTTGTAGAGGAGGTTGCATCAGAAACATACATATAAAGAGGATATGGCACCAATAGAAAGGTAGACATAGTTTTAGTAGGTTACAAAAACTAGTGCATCGATCATAGGATAAACGTGTTGCGGGGAAGCAAAACATACGATTCATGATAAGCTTGTATATGCCAGGTGCAGCTGTCAAAAAACGGAACATAGGTAAATTAGGCGGTAAGTTTATGAAAAAACAATTTTTTTTTAGTAAAACGAGTAATTGGTGTCAATTGCTGGATATATTAGTAAGCGTAATATACCAGAATTTATTTCTTGAGCTGACTGCCAGAACTCTTTTGCGCGACATCAGTACAGGTTGATATGTCTTTAGCTATCTGCTGTTCTGGCCTATGAAGTTTAAATTGCGTATAAGCAAACACCTTTTATAGCCCTAAACAAATTACAAACATCTAATAAACTGTTTGGCAAATAGCGTGGAACACACAGACAAATATGTTACATGGTGGATACAAATCATTTCATCTCTAAATTAGCTACTAATATGATTCTGGAATAGAATTAGCTACTAATATGATTCTGGAATAGACAATGCTGAATATAATTGTGGGAAAGAACTACTTTGTAAGGATAACAAGTACTTTGTAAGGATAACGGGTCTATATAGCAGACGACAACAGTATTAGTGTATGGGGTTGTTACTAAAGTAGAATCTACGATAGGGTGATAGCCATAATGTGTGTAGCTGAATAATATAACTACGAGCAGCAGATGGGCGTGTGACTTTGGGTTTGTATCTTGTACGAAACTACCCTCCTAAACAGGGTATATGCACATCGTGTAATAGGAACTATATAAAACCGTTAGATAGACTGTATTCAGTAGTGAATAGAAAGCAGCGAAAAGCACTTACATGGAGTGTAGCTTAGTCTGATGGAAACCAAGCGGATCTGTTTTGTCGATGGCCAAAGCTTTCCTTTTTGAGCAGGGATCAGTCTGTGTGTGCTGTAAGCAGCTTCTAGTCAGATAGCTATTTATACATTTTATCTAGCCTTTTGTAGAAACGATATGTATGAAGGAAAACCTAATATAGTATGTAACGAATTACAAGAGGACAATATGATGTGAGTTGCTACCTGTGTGGAGGCAGATTGAGTGTCGAAAAGCCTTTTGTGAGTAGAAGAAAGTGTAGTATATGGTTCTTTGGTGCTGATAGCACGAGATAGCATCATGTTTATGGTAAGCACATTGGTAGAAATAATAAGTACTACATCAGTGATTTATAAAGGATGATGAAGAGGACATACCTTTGCTGTTTTTCTACCTCGCTGCTACATATCTGCTGTGGAGGGGGCGATGTTTGCTACGATAGTTTAATACAAAATGAAATTGGCATTGTGAGAGAGGAAGCAATGGAACCATGTAGCTTAACACAAAACGAAATTGGCAGCGTGAGAGAGAGGAAGCAATGGAACCATGCTGAATAAGTAACTAATAAGAAACACAATTTATTACAAATAATAATGTACGTATAAACTTGTGTGAGAGAGGCAACAGTTGAACCATGTTGAATAAGCAACTAATAAGAAACATAATTTATCACAAATAATAATGTACGTATAAACTTTAAGGTATATTAATGTTCCACACAATTTTTCTATATGAGCAAACTAAGCCTCTTAATAAATACGATGTGGTTTGACTTTTAAGTATTTTTTTTGGGTGATACACTGATAATAGATAGCTTTATAGCAAACTGTATCGGGTACGTATAAATTTTAAGGTAGACTAATCTTGCACACATTTTTTCTATATGTATAAATTTAGTTTCTTAATAGGTACGTTGCGGCCTGACTTTTAAGCTTTTTTTTGTGTAATACACTGATAATAAATAGTTTTGTACCAAACTATATCAGGCGCGTATAAACTTTAAGGTATACTTATGTTGCACACTATTTTTTCTATACGAACAAACTCAGCTTCTTAATAGATAACGATGTGGTCTAACTTTTAAGTATTTTTTTGTTAATACACTGATAATAAATAGCTCTATAGCAAGCTGTTCCAGGTGGCGTATTTCGTAGCTGTTCAGTACAATATGAACATAGGACAACTAAGAATTTGAAGGGGTAAAAGTGTGTTTATACCTCTAAAGGAGAGTTTGGTGGCACATCTGAAGTTACGATCTATAATGAAGATGATATAGGATTTGGAGGACCAGTGATGCTAGGGATTGCAGATTGTTTGCCTAATGCAACTATGATACGGCTGACCTGATAACTTTTTTTTGGACCCTGGAAGCTTTTTTCGGTGATGCTAACATGCCAGGTGTATTTCTTGGTAACAATCTGTGCTATATTTGGTGGTATGTCACCTGCTCCATGATTTGATCTAAGTACTGCACCAACCTGTTTTCCAACAACTTGTTGTCCGATATCACTGAACAACATAAATTCGGCATTCGTTGTTCCATCAGTACCAATCACGCAAAGTTTATACCTGCAGATAAGCAATAAAATATGAGTTAAATAATATGGTGATAAAGAAATAGGAAGCTGTCAAACATTCATGTACTAATTACCTTGGTTTTGTGGTTCTACAAAGACAAGATGAGCATTTGTACGATGTGCCATCTGGAACAGACTTTCTGCTACATTTGTTACAAGAGAAGAACCACCAACTTTGCGCAGGGATGAGCCTAGCAATAGTAACAGTGCACCTGAGGCCGGTAGGCTATGTACAGACATTACTTAAAGTTTCAGTGTCTATGTAAGGATAGGTTGTAAAAATGGTAAGGTAGATAAGTACATAAAAATACTTAACTGGAAAGTCATAAGGGTTAATTTCTAGAATTTCTTGAACTGTTTTTTCCTCAGCTAGTGTAGCAAGAGTGGTGGCCTGTGGGATATGATCTCGCAAGATGATGCGTGATATGGGTTCGAAATTTGCATGCGCACTGGCCGATGTAAGAAGTTGTTTAGGTGAATCCGGAATAAAAGACGAAATACAACACAATTTTGATTTAAGAAAACATATGTAACGACAAATGCATACCTGTTTTTTAAGGCTGCAGCTTCTGCAACATCTGGACAAACGTACCAACGACAAGCCGCGTTTCCAGTAAGGCCTTCTTCATCTATACAAAGCAAATAAGGTAAAATTGTTATCTTTAATCGTACAGTTCATATAAATTTAACTATTGTGTTTTTTGTAAGCAAATAAGGCAAAAAATGTAAGAGCGGTTAATTTGCTTTAGCGTAGGAAAACATATAGTAAACAGTCAGTTTGTGTATAAGCAATCGTAAGAAAAGCAGGGAACGTATAATAGAAGTCAATTAATATAGTCCTTCTCTGTTGACTACATCCTTGCATTGTTAACTATAGTATTCCTAGTGAACAAAAAACCACTCCTTTAATGTGAATAGAAGTCGCTCATGCACACGGTAATGCAGAGAACAGAACTGTACATAAGACAGCTGCATACAACGTTTACATTTTCCAGACTTGCAGATAGCGACACAGAGAAAGAATGACTATTTGGTTAGCTGAATAAATAGGTAATTTTTTTGCAAGAACATGACTAACACCTGTTGTAAGAATTCACGAAAAATCTAACTAAAAAGGGCAGGAAGTGTTTACATGTCTAAGCAATTAAGCATGGCTATGTTACACTGTTATACATAGGTTTATAGAGAGCAGAAAGGTAACAGGGAAAATATGACCAAGCAGATGGGAAACTTACAGCCGTATCTTTTCATAAGCACACCGACGAAAATGACTACGATAGGTTCTGTTTGGCCAAGCTCATGGATGTGGTCGCCATCAAACTCAGATGCACGTTGTCCCCAAAGTGTCAGTTTAACCGCGTAATTGCTATGTGACACAATGTTTCATGTGCTAAAGTAATACGCAAAATACCCGAAAGACTCGTACGCAAATATGGAATAATTGTCTGTAAAGAAACGAAACATAGTGTCTACATACCTAACGTCTTTGAGGGCAATAATTCTCTTCAATGAAGGCACATTTTGGTTTGCACCTTGTACAGAAACAACATTTGAAACAGCTGTAACAATTCCAATGACATCTATGCATTAAAAGAAACATGGTAAACTGTGTGCACAAAAGTATGTAGGGCAAGTAAAGCGTAAACAGGTATTTATCTAGTAACATGTCAACAAAAGATCTATTTTCGCCAACATGATGCGTAAGGTTAGCAAACGGAATAAGGTTGAATGCGTACATGGGGAAATTTGGGGAAACTTGAGTCAGTTCTTCGATTTTAGTGTAGTAAGTAATCTCGATAATATACGTGTAGTCTATAGCTCTGTATCTTCCCTTATTAGAACACGCTAAGAAATGACTCAAAACATAGACATGTCCCTCTTGAAGCTGTGATCTTTTAACCTCTATATAGTCTGCCGGTATTTCAGCGTACATAGCACCACCCTGCAATTTAAAAACAATAAATTAAATCTAGCAGAACAATAATAGAGAAAAGAAGGTAAGACAAAGTAATGGAAAATACAGAGTAAACATCACCTGTTCATCTACCAGGACAAGATCAAGGTGCTGAATCGAACCAGTATCCACATTTCCACGGTACTCCCATAAGCGAGAAACTCTTACACATATCTTCCAGTGCTTGCTACTTGGATTAACATCTGACAACATGCTATATGCCATCTGCACAGGGAAGCCAGGAGTATTTGATTAACACAAAGCACACGCGGTTTGTAGAAGCTAAATAGCAGCGCCCCTTTAAAAAATGTGAGATACAGAAAAGATATTTGTTGGTTAATCTATTATATATACCCAGAAAAGGAAAACTTGCAGGGAAGCTGTAAGCATTTGTTCTATACAGTAGTAACACAGATGCTGTATTTTTAGACAGGAAAGTAAAACACGTAAATAATAAATATGTCATGCAACATCCGGGTATAGATTCTCTCTTACTAGGCTAAGCAACAGTAAGAGTGTGTGACAAACAATTAAGTGGGTTATATATATATATCCATGTAACAAAAGAACACCAACCTGTAGGTATAAAAAAAACGGATGAAACACTATAAGCATCAGCTAGGAAAAAGGCAAGCTATATACGGCCATATTAACATAAGCTTGCATTACGTATAGCATACAGAGCCGAATAGAGCTATGAGTAGCTAATCGATCGCAAAACCTCATGGTAAACGATATTTTTGGTTGTACAACCACATGAACCGTCATCATTTTCGATGAGAATCTTTAGGCCATTCCTCGACGTCACTCGCGAAACCGCAACATATAATTGTCCATGAGTGAAAACAGGTCTTCTAAGATACAGTCCAACAATTTGAAGCGTTTGCCCTTGACTTTTGTTAATGGTCATTGCATAACATAATTTAATTGGGAATTGTCGACATTGCAATATGAAAGGCCATCTTGTGTTTCTGGTAGTTAAGGTTATGCCAGGTATGTACACATATTTACCAGCGGCCGATCCAGTAATGATCTTTGCTTCCACTATAAAATCAGCGAGCCTTGAAACTACAAGACGTATTCCATTACATAAGCCGCTAGACTGATTTATATTTCTTAGGAGCATGATTGGAACACCTATCTTAAGGATTAATTTGTGCTGAGGAAAATTGTTTGCATCTATAGAATTCAAGAGTTCTGTGTGGTAAAGAAGATCAGCTTCAGTTGTTGTATCAACAGATTTTGAAATACTATCACAACTGAGGTATTCTTTTTGTTCGCCAGGTACTTGACGTAAAAAAAGGAAATGATTTCGTCAGCAACCTCGTTAGTAGGCGATAGTATGGCACGATTTTGCAAATAAGCAGGGTTAGAAAAATTTTGCTCAAAGTTAGTGTATATAGACTGTACTATAGCTTGAATCTTATCTGTATTTGTTATAATCAAGTGATCATGAGGTATATCTATCCAAAACGGTTCAACCTCACCTGCACGAGCTGTGACAGGCAGCTGACCATCGTCGAGATTTATAATCCATTGGCTAAATTCAGCAGCGGACGTTTTTTCAGCCAAGTTTCTATATTCAGAAGACAGACGCATATTAATTGCTAATGACAGGACTTCAATAAAATTCCAGAGAGGCGAATTTGTGATGGAAGCGTTAACTATTTGAGCTCTAGTTCCCCCTTCAATAACCGGTAAAATTTGCCTTAGATCACCTCCAAGGACAAACACTTTACCGCCAAACGGCATGTTACAAGCAGCAGTATTCTCCACAGCTAAAATATCTCAAAAAGTTTGATCCAATGTTTCAAAGCTTTTTCTATGGGCCATAAGAGCTTCGTCCCAAATAATCAGTGAGCTAGAGCGGATTAATTCACCTAGCATAGTTCCTCTTTTAATATCGCAAATATTGGTTTCGTCAGTATCAAGGGGGATTTTAAAACGAGAATGGGCACTCCTACCCCCAGGCAACAATAATGAAGCAACTCCAGAAGAAGCGACTGTCAAAACAATCAATTCAATAGATCTTAAATATGATGCAAGTGCATTCCATAGGAAAGTTTTACCAGTCCCACCATAACCGGACACAAAAAAGAAACCAGGCTGTTTGGTAGTAACACGAGAAACTATAGTATCGAAAGCCTTTTTCTGGTCAGAATTGAGGCTGGCGCACAAATTGCTAGATTCAGTAATAAAGCTATCAATATCGTACGACATTTCCTCATCTATAACAGTACGAACACAAACAGGATCGCTATTACTACTTCTGGTAGGCAAATTAAAATATGATATTCTAGCTCCTCTCTTTGCGAACAGAGATGACAATTCGTCCAACGAATGATCTCTAAGATCTGTAGAAGGAACAATATACGACAAATTATGCATATATTGCCGTAAACGATACTGGAAGTCATCAACTAGGTCAGGGGAAAAACTCTCAAAGAATGCACGCTCATCATTAATGTCGTAGTAAATCAGCATCGTCACAAATAGATGCCTAAGCTGATACGGTGTACCCCATGTGGAAGCTTCTCTAAAACCACTATGCCATTCGCTATCGTCTCCTAAGAGGCCACGCGCAGCGCACGCAGCCTTGAACGTATCATGAACAACGCACTGGAATGTGCGAATATCTTCGTAGCTCTGTGCACCTTTAACTACCATAAGAAGCATCCTTAGAAAATATCATTCGTCAGCAGAAGGATGTACAAAGTAAAGACGACCTATTTTTGTCCCATTCTGTCTTTTTTTCCAAGATCTAGTGTTATCGTCCCAACACCATCTCGTAGGGAAATCACAGTAAGTGAGACTTCGAGCGTCAGCATGAGTTCTATTTGAAACGAACCATTCAGTGAGTGTAGTCTTTCTAACAAAATTATTGGAAACCACACGTGCAAGATTTGCATTAGGATGTATAGTGATGTTGTTCATATTAGGCAGATGCACAACAAGGTGTTCTATAGAAGGGAAGTGCCTATGGATGTCAAAACCTAGCATCCTCCAGACCGCATCTTGCTCACATATATATCTACAATCAAGGTACTCTTTAACCTCGTTTACAGTTGATGTGTCACAATCGTATGGAGCATCCTTTCCTCTCGCAAGCCTTGTCAGATAGATTTTTGCAGAGTCCTGGCCTTTGGTAACATATTTAAAGAGGTATTTAAGAACATTTGTTTTGTTACACCACTCTACATTAATGTGGGAATGTGGGCACCATATTTTTTTTAAGAAGAACATATTGTATGGAACAACCCACCTATTGTCCAAACGAATATTTCCTTTTAAGATAAAGCGGCCATTGTTAGGGCGTTTGTAAATCGCGAAACCATCTTTGTCTATTGATGTTTCATCTTGAAATGACTTTGGATAAAATTTTGAGCAGGAACCGTTTTTCATGCATGGACACCTATCATTGAGAGTGCCGCATGGACCGTGCATCATGTGTTCTGAAACTAAATTGTATCCTAAAAGATCAGTCTCAGGATCAGGTATCTCAGCACTAATGAAAGAATCAATAAGTGTAGGCGTCGGTTCAACAATATCTCTAGATAGCCAAACAATTATGTGAGCGTGGGGAAGACCACGCTTCTGGAATTCGATAACGTGCAACATTATCAGAAACAAGAAAAGGCAAGTTAGATGATAGTACAGAAATAGAATGTAGCTAAACTGTAAGAAACGCAAAGGAAAAGGAAGCAGCAAACAGCGGAGAGGCACATACATGCATCAATTGGACCAAACACAGTACCATCTTTGATGTCTTCCAGCATTTCGTCAAGCTTCATATTATATACTCTGTCAACGATATCAGCTCGATTGGTACTACGCTGGCCTGGTTCAAATAGTAAAGCATCCAAAATTTCTGGCCACTTAGGATTGCACGTAAATGTAATAAATAAGTCGGGTGGGCCATGGACACGACATATTGCAATAGCGTCATGGTAGTTCTGAATCATGTACTGACGACCACCAGTGTGACTTGCAGGTAAGACTATACGTTTACCAACATCACTACCATCTATAGACCCACCTGCAACAGCATCGGCTACACCTTGCAAACTTTCTACACGTATTTTGTCTTGGTGGTTTAATATATATTGTACTCGACTTTCATCTACACAGGCACGAGCATCCACCTTTATCTGTGATGACCGGCGACCACATTTAAGATACGGATTTGGTTGGTTCTTTCTATAGTGGAAGCAATAGCGGAAGTAATCCTGCATCGTCATCTTTTGACGTATACCTGACTCGGTACGACTGACACCAATATAGGGTACACCAATCTGGAAACCCCGTTCACCGTACGGAAATAGCAATGGATATTGTAAAGCCATAAAGGCCGGATGCAAAGGAGATATGCGCTGTAGTCCGCGTTCTCTGTTGTGGATGACAATATCTCGTTTATAGGTCTCTAGAGTAAAATCACCAACAACCAACAAAGCCAATTCGTCACTGCTAGGTAGATTATACTGAATTGGATCACTTGGTCTTGCTCCAATAATTCTTATACCCAAAGAATCATTACCAGAATTTGCTAATCGGCCCCTCGCGAGCCTAAACTGTCTGACCAAAGGATTATGCTCGTCAAGAAGCTTTATAAGACCAGCAACTATGGAAGAATCTAAGCTCCCCTCAGTATGTTCTGTTCGGTCTAATGCACACATTCTATTATCAACCTCATTATTAGTATCATATATATAAAGCTCTACAAATCTAGGATGACTATCTGCAGGAGGAAGCAAAGAACCAATGCGATGATGTACTTGGCCATTAATTTTAAAAACATATGGGCCTCGACCCGTATTCATGGAGTGGTCTATGTTTGCACCCATGGACGTGAATGCAAACAGGTAGTTGTACTGGCGTATGCTACACATAAAATTCTTGCATCGAGCATCACCATTGAACTTCAAAAGGTTAGCCAGGAAAGGTGGAGGGTCTCTAAAAGGAGGGATATAGACCTTACCACCTTTACAACAATTATTATACACAAATCTCTATCCCCTAACAGAAGAATTCCTTCTTGATCTCTCATGGAACCAAAACACCGCACTGCAGTGGGCACATTCATACTCAGGTGGTCCATAGTACGATCTGCCTGGATAAGAGGCTTTGTTGCACAACCAAGAGAGACGAAAGCTAAGTGACAAAGAAAGGAAAAGAAGCAACAGGAAGGAAAGTAAGAAACAACACACGCCCACGCGGAAGCAAGCGTAAATACCTTTAAGGGCATCAATATATTCCTGAGGGAGGCGTGCCCAAGAAAGTGAAAGGGCACGGTCAGACAACAAACTTAAACCGACCATATGGCTGAAAAACCAACAAAATAAGGGGAAAAACAGCAAGGTAAATATGTTTATTAAAGAGAGAAAACAAACAAATCTATAGACAACAGTCGTAGTAACAACATAGATAGATAAAAAGAACAGAAGAAAACACTTTAACGAAGCAGCTGACGCTGAGCAAGTACTCTTCGGCGTTTTTGCCTATTACGTCGTGCATCATCAGCAGGGACAATAGGACAACATATAGATCCTAAAGAATTAAAGCAAGAAGGGAAAATGTTGGCTCCCAGAAAAAAGCACGAAGCAAAAAGAAAAACAAACATCAATGGCCAACTACGTGTTCTCGCACAGGCAGCAGCAACCTGGGGCATGGACATATCGTCGCAATCATCTGAGGAAGAGCAGAACAGAACAAAGACAGTAAGAAACGAATAAAGAGAAAAAGATAGGAAATGTCCGCAGCAGAAACACAGGAACCAAAGAGCAATATAAGACTAAATGAAACACAAAAAAATTAGTACCTTCAACAGGGTGTGAGCAATGAAGCATAGAAAGCGCCGATGAAGAAGGGACGACCAGGGTCCATAACAAGAATGAAGTCACACAAAAGCTGTATCCAAAGGGTGGGAAAATGCATGAGCAAACCCCACCTTTTTTTTGCATGAGCAAACCGTACAAAGAAACCAAAACTATAGCACACATGTAAGAGAGCCAATCGGAACACTAAAGACATAAACTCAATTCTAGAGGTGTGAATTCGATGTAAAGACAACAGCAGCAGAACTGGAACGGAATGGGGACGAGATAATGTATACGTCAATATATTCTATAATAAATCATAGGAATACGAACACAACGATAAGTATATATCATAAGTAGAGGTAAAATTATATAGCAGAAAGCGAGGAAAGGTATACGCCTATACCGAACATACAAAACAGAGAAAGAAAAGCCATACTTACTTTTACAAAGGCAGGACGAACCGCAATCACGACTACGATGCGTTACAAAGATAAACAAAACCTACAATCACAGAAAAGAGTAAGGAAACAAAACATCATTTGACAGAGAGAGGAAAAGAAGACATACGGGAGGGGGGAGGACAACACAACCTAACATACATAATGAACAGAGCGGACACAAACAGTTAAAAAAAGAGGAAGTATAACTACACACGAATGAACTAAGAATAAACAATAAAAAATACAACGACGAAGAATCGAGCGACGAAAAAAGGAGGCCAAAATATAGCACAATATAGAACGACGAAAAAGACTAAAAAAGGAGAATAGGATAGTCGGAAAAACAAAGGAAACAAGGATACTAAAAAGAAGGGCGTAGGAGAGGGACGAGGAGGAGAAACACGCAGAAGAAAAGACCAATCGGGAAACGAATCGGGGAGCGGCCAACAGAAAAAGGCATCAAAATAAAGGAATCAGAAGGACGCCAACGACCTGAAGACAACGATAACAACTGAGAGGCATGGCAGGAACAGATACAAATCCAAGGGAAGGATTTTGGAGAGGGAAACAAGACGCAAGAGAAAGTGTAATGACCGAAACGAGGATGAAGCGTTGGAAGCGATGAAGGCAAACGAGGACGGAGAGGAGTAAACAACGTTGGCCGACACTGTTACAAGGTGGACTGTTGCTCCGCTTTATGGCATGGCGAGGCACGAGAACTAACAGTAGCTGGCTCGTTTTCTGTTCGCACTCTATCTGGCTGAAAGGCTATCCGAACGGACGGATTTAGCAGCACCCACATGCGAATGGCACGCCGGGGACAATCGGACGACCCAAAACTAACGAAAGCAGAACCGAACGACCGAGCAAAAAGAACCGACGTGGACAGGCCACAACCGTACACTCTACCCATACCGACCATTAAATGTGGCATAACAGTCGAAAGCTGAAAACGCGCTGCAGCGAAGCAAGAAGCCGAGCGCATCGCTCCTCGGTTCATCGGACGCTGCACATCAACCAGAAGAAATCCAACGATGTTAGCTTGCGCCAGCGACGCGAGAGAAGACAACGGCCGAAGCTGGGCATTCAATGTGGCCCAGCCAGCTCAACATCCGCACGCACCGGCAGCGAAACCAACATCCGAGCGCATCAGGCGGGCGAGCGGACAACGCACATCAACCAAAGCAAAATCCCACAATGGCAGCCAATGTAAACAACACGCGAATTGGAAAGATGATCGGACGTTGCGCAACAATCGACGACGGCATCGAACGAACCAGGGAAAAATGGTGACGTAGCGAGCCTGAGAAGCCCCTATCGCTGCGCCCTCTTATATAGAGAGATTATGAAGTTCCAAGGTTTGCTTGTGCCTTGAGATATTTTGGCCAAAACAGGAGAAACAAAGTAGTAAGCACGCAGACATCATTGCTTGTTCCCCCTATTTTCTCATTATTTTTGTAGATGGATAGAATTGTTTATGTTATCCCCGAGATATCATTACATGGTGAAAAAATATTGCACTGCTTCTTATGGGTGTGATGTTCTTTATCTAATTAATGTTATCAATCTACCTTGTACGGTTCTCTGTGTTGTAAGCCTATTTTAGTAAGATTCTGATGAGGTTCTTAAATTGTCCTTAAATTTTGGAAATGATGTTTAGATTTGGAGCAGGTTGGAGAATTCATCTGTCATGAGTTGACTACGCTTTTGCTTGATAAGAATACCTTAGTTAAACACTTCTGAGAGAATGAAATAACCCTTGCCAACTTAGCTTAAGGCTCATATTGCAGTGCACAATTTTGCACTCACTGTTTTTTATACTAGAAATTAAGTGTCATCCTGAGAAAAATACCTGTAGTTGCAAATTGACGATACATATTGCATAATACTACTGGTCTGCAATGTGAAAGTATAATAGGCTTATAGATTTTACAACTTTCATTTCAACAATGCTAGATTATGTTGATTAAATACTGTGCCACAGTCAATACTCCCATTTTTTTTCCTTTCGATGTTGTCAACAACCTTGAAATTTTATTCATTTATGCTGTTGTCGGAATAGACTTTGCCAGAATACTAACCTCAAGAATGGATGCTTCTTTCAAGTCTTTTGCCAGAATACTAACCTCAAGAATGGACGCATCAACATATACGAAAATCTCTTCAAGAGAACAAAGACCCATATCTTTAGATTTTTTAAAAATGAATCATGTGGTGAAATTTAGAAAATTCTGAATGTTAATTGATGCTATTTTCAACATGGCTGTGCTCCCATGATCGATCTGAACATTTCTTTAGCAGAAATAGCCTTATAACTGGGGCTCTATGTGTCACGCCCTGTTCCTGATCGGAGGTTGTATGTGTGGGTCACAGGAGGTTTCGGTTGGGAAGATTTGGCCGGAGCCGTTCTGGAGGTGTTGGAAAAGATGAGATGCGCAGGAGGGCGCAGGAAGATAGATGGGAAGGAAGAAAGAATATGTAAATCTCTTATTGCAGTATTACCATAACCTTTCCCTTTAAATAGGAGAGGACTCCCTAACAATCAAAATTAACTCTATCTCCTAACTAAACTCCAATTCATATAATCTCTAACTGCCTAACTGGACGCAGCACATCTAACCGATTTAGACTTCATCAGAAGGAGCAGCCGTAGCTGACTGTCCTGATTTAATCAGTCTGGTATAATACTTGCCAAACTTAGCACGCCTGACACTATGAAAGTACCCTGTAATTGTTAATTTTATCCATACCAGCACACACACAAGTACAGACTTCAGGAACCAATTTAATGAACAAAGTTGCACAGGTTACTTTTTTGTTAATCTATAATACGAATAATGCTATTTATTTCATAAAGAATTGTGTCATACAACAATTCTATTTGATATTGTACACAAAGCTTCCACTCAAATTGGAGATCAAGAATTCAGAACTTGATTCAGCATTGTGATATTAAACAATAAAACCTGATCCTAATAAGCCAGCATTTACAACAGTTAGAAAGATATTCACTCTCCTACAATGCTAATCGTGTGTGCAAATTTGAGACATCTGATCGAGTTTCTGGTCATATGTTTCGATGCTGACTGAACAAAAATTGCTTTCATACAAAATTCTCAACATAATGATCAGCTTAGGATGCCTCGCATCAAACGAATTTCGTGCAAGTTGTTGTAACCTGTTTCCAGTACAAAATTGTTGAGTTCTCAGGGTAGCATATGTGTGAGATTTCGGAACTCACAAGAGCGCACCAAAATCCCCACACAAGCACTAGCCATCCTTGAACTTGTGAAGCCGTTTACTGTGCTGGACAACGATCTCTCTGTTTACAAGTAATGAGAAAAACTTAATAGAGCTGTGGCAGTCCCTGCACATGGTGACTGTTTCCAGTACAAAATTGTTGAGTTCTCAGGATAGCATATGCGTGAGATTTCGGAACTCACAAGAGCGCACCGAAATCCCCACACGAGCACTGGCCATCCTTGAACTTGTGAAGCCGTTTACTGTCCCGGACAACGATCTCTCTGTTTGCAAGTAATGAAAAAAACTTAATAGAGCTGTGGCAGTCCCTGCACATGGTGATGTTCTTCGTGACACGAACTGTCAAGCCTGGAGGAGTTTCGAGCAGCCCCAGTGCAACAGCTAACCTTTCACTATGGTGCTTTAGTGAACCTGTAGCAGGCTTCTCGTCATCCTCACTGTCAGATAACTCTGCATTCTGGTATTGTTCATATCCAATGGCCTTAGCTTTTTCCAGCAAATTCTCCAATAGTTGATACAACTCAGTAGTCTGAGGGTGAGTTCTATCATCAGCTCTGAAGAAATACACCTTGTCTTTGATTGTAATCCAGCTGCGATCCCTAAGAATCCCAACATCTTCCTGTTTCATCAGTTTCCGCACTCTCGCCACATCATGCCATCTCTCTGTGGAAATGTACATGTTCAACAGTAAGACATAGGTTTCAATCCCTTTAGGCTTGAGCTCAAGCAGCCTATCAGCAGCATAGAAAGCAAGTTCCATGTTCCCATGACTCCGACATCCAGCTACCAAACTGGACCAGATGGCCTCATTTGGCTTGAAATCCGTCCTTTTGATGAAGGAAAATGCATCCTCCAACCGCCCCAACCGCACGAACATGTCAACAATGCACCCATAATGATCCACAACAGGCTCTATATGATAGTCATTCTTCATCATGTCAAAGTAGCGCTCAGCCTCCTCAACAAAACCAGCATAGCTGCAGGCTGACAGCACACTTACAAATGTGATTTCATTTGGCCTGACCCCAGCAAATCTCATGTCCTCAAAGAGTTGTATCGCTTCCTGGGGCCGGCCGTGCTGCGAGTACCCTGAAATCATAGAAGTCCAAGTGACAAATGTCCGTGTTGGCATTTCGACAAAGGCTTTGGTTGCATCTTCAATGCATCCACACTTGTTATACATGTTTACCAGTGCGCTGTTTACCACCACATCTGACAAAAACCCAGTCTTTATCGTCTGTGCATGGATTTGCTCACCCTGCTCCAAGGCCATCATGGCACTGCAGACAGATAGAATGCTCGAGAAGGTGAACAAATCTGGCTTCATTGCAGATCTCTTGAGGTTGCGGAAAATTTTGAGCGCCTGGAATCCGCTTGAACGAGCATGGAGATCATCCTTTGCTGAATCCATGATCTGAGCGTAACCAGAGATCATTGCGTTCCATGTGATAATACTGATGTCCTCCATCTCTTCAAACAGCCGCATTGCCTCCTCAGTTTCACCCTTCCTCAGGTAGAGATACATGGTCGAGTTCTTTACTGGAAGATTCGTTTCACAACCGATTTTGAAGCAGAAGGCTTGGACTTGCTTGCCCAAGTTCAGATCCAGCCTTGCACCACACAAACTCATGACACTCGTCAACGTAAACTCGTTTGGCATCACTCCTTCCTTAAGCATATCGATGAACAAACTCAATCCAAGCTCCATGTAGTTCTCATCTTCGGCGCAGGCAGATATCATTGTTGTCCACGTGATCACATTCTTGTCAGGGATCCTCCGAAAGGCTCTCATGGCAGATTCTAAGCTTCCAGACTTGGCATGCAATCTACAAAGTGAGTTTCCCATGCTTGTGATCGACTCAGCCCCGTACTTAACTGTGTATCCATGAACCTGCTTGCCCAAATCAACGCTGTTTGACGCGGTGCACGCGTTCAACATGGCACCCAACGTGTAATGCGAAGGGTACCTCCCCAGCTCCAGCATCTCAACAAACACCTCTAGCGCCAACACGGGCTGAGAATTCAGAGTAAAGCCTGTTATAAGCGCCGTCCACGTGACGACATTCTTCTCAGGCATTTCATCGAACAGCCTGCGTGCGTCCCCACTCGCCCCGCACCTCATGTAGACATTCACTAGGGATGTCGCCACAAACATATCCACATTGGTTCCGGTCTTCACCATGTGCCCGTGCAGGGCCCTGGCAGCGCCGAGGCTGCCGGTCTCGACGCACCGGTGCAGCAGCGGCACGTACATCGCCGACTGCACCGTCTTGCCCTCCTTTAGCATGCTCATTGCTTCCCGTGCATCCAGAGGCCGAGGGCCCCCCTCCAAGCTGCCGTTTTCCAGCACTGGGATCCTCTGGTAAGAACTGCCCTGCGAACACGCAATTGTGGCAAGAAAATGGTGAGTACACGCCGCATTCGAGTGAGCCATCAAGTCTTTTACTCGCATTCTTGGCCTCGATTAGCACAGCAGAAGAATACCAAAGGCTAATGGCAAGAAAAGACCAATTTCTTCATGAGAGAAAAATTACAACTTGGACGGATGCAAAGCCAGCAAGAGAATTCAACCGGGAGAGACCTGATCAACCACAGCATTTTCTTCAATCGAAAGCAAAAGAGAGAACAACAAAACAAAGCCGGTCACCTTGTCAAAGCCGACGGAGCTCGGCGGCGGCTTGCGGGGGTCAGCGCCGACGACCGCGAGGGAGGCGGCGGCCCCGCCGGAGACGGCGAGAGAGGGGACCCAGGCCATCGGCGTTGGGCGGGGTCAGAGGGGAGGAGAGGAGGAGAGCATCGGTGGGGGTGGGAGAGCGAGAGCGAGAGGATTTCTGGGTGCGATTTGTGGTGGGAAGAGGGGATAAGGGTGAAGCTGGCCGCGGATGCTGCTGAGGTTTATGAGAGGAGAGCTTAGCTTAGCCTGTGGAGGGAAATGTCTCAGCTGACGGCGGTTAGACTTGGAAATCAAGAGTAGATTGCAGATTGCACCAGGTAAATTAACCTCTGTGTATGTAGCATGACACCGGGTTTAATTCAGTCTTGTTTCACTTTGTGCTGGCCGTTGTTTCAGTGCTATCCACAGGCCACAGGTACCCTGTCTTTTGCAGGGCTGTCGATTGGGATCACTCGGCAAGTGCGAGATGTATTGTATTGTATTGCTTTTCTTTCTTGGACGTTTTGCTTTGTGTTGCTTTTGGCCATGGTAGACAAACCAAAATGGCCATTTGTGCTGTGGTTTTGGAGGAACAATTCTCCTTACGTGATGCTTTGTATATATAGACACTCGTCAGTAAACGCTCCAATAAGAAGCAGAAGAAGGAATTGGTCCATGACCTACGGAGTGACGAAACTAGCAGCAAGCAGCAGCGGTTCTTATATGAGAATTCTGTTGTACATCTCGTACATACCCCCCCTCGTCTTTTTAATGCTGTTTTAAATACGTGCAGTCAACCCTTTAAAACTTTGACCGCTAATACACGTAACATTACTTGGATTTGTAATTTGGAAATGATATTACTAGTTTTGTCATGAAAAATACATTTATAACATTATATTTTTAATAATATTTGCTAACATATAATTAGAAAAAGTAATAGTCAAAGATGTGTATTGGAGGCCATCTCAATGTCTAAAACGATAAGTAAAAAAGAACAAAGGCAGCAACCGAAGAAACTGTCAGCCGGTGCCACCTAACCAGCTAGTGTGGCATCTGCGAGCCAGGCCCACCTGTCTGCAAGCTGAGTTGCATGCACTCAATTTTAGGCCAGTTCATGTGGATGGTGCAAAGTGAAACAAGACAAGACTATGCTTGGTGTAAGTATAGTCTGGACTCGATGTTTTTCAGATTAAAAAAAGAATGTGGTGAATCCTTCTTTATAAAAGGATGCTGGAAGGGGGTGCTAGCCGGGGTGCCCACGTCATTTGTTTTTCCTCGTCCGTTGGATGTTTCTACTGTCTACTTCGTCGTCCGATTGTGCTTGTGGTTTGCTTGATGCGCTCGGTCTTCTGGCCGCTTCGGGGGGGCCCACGTCTCTCCTCTGTTCCTAATTTCTCGTGCCACCTCTTGTGCGCGTATTTCCTGCACCACCTTCTCGGTTCCTTCATCCTTGCTCTTCTTGCCTGTCCCCCTCCTCGGTTCCTTTGTCCTTGCTCTTCTCACCAGTTTCTCATCTTCATCGCCTTCTTCATTTCTTCCTCCTCGCTTCTGTCACCCATTCGTCATCGCCCTCTCGGTCGCAGCCACGCGGTTCCCGTGTGGCTTGTTCGTCTGGTTTTCCTCTCTCTGTTTCATCCGTTGTTGAGGTCGGTTTTCTATTGATCTGTGCTTTTCCCATTTCTAGGCCTTGTTGTTCCATCGATTTGCGCCAGATTTGGTTGACCTCGGTTCTTTCTCCTCATATTTTCTCTGCTGCCTGCCGTCGTGGTCTTGTCATGTCCATCCCTTCCCGTGGTTTTCCTTCTCTATCTTCTGGCTATCTTTGGGGATTATCCTCTATTGATCTATAAGTCCTTGTTTTTTAGGGCAGGTTGCTCTATGGATCTATGCCGGTTTGGTTTCCCCCGGTTCTTTCTCTCGACATGTTCCACTTGCCCGGGTGCATGTGCATAAATACTGAATCTAGCTGCTTGGATTGGATGTACTTTCAGGGACATGAAGATAGATACACCATATACGTACATGCATCAAGAGAAAGACCCATTCATACAATTCCAATATTCGGAGTGAAAAGGTAAATGACTAGAATTGATTTAGGTGTCCTCATTTTTATCATTTGAATTGATTGACGCAGAAATGGTTTTCTCAGTTTCTCTATGGTACATTTTTTATCCCCAAACATAGGTAGTATTTTCTCTTAAAGCACAATGTCTATTGATTATAGAACTCTCTACTTTCATGGAATATTTAAATTTGTAGAGGACTCAGGATCTGTTAATGCTATTAAACCATTACCGGAACCTATCATGACTTGTAAAATTGTGTACTGGCTCATAAGCATAGTCGGAAGATTGTTCAAAGTTTTTCATTTTAATTATTCAATTTTCTTTGGTGTTTTGGGGTACAATTTATATGGTTGATGCAGAGAGGAGGCTCTTGGGAAATGCACTACAAGATCCTGATATCCAACATTTTGTCTTGCTCCCTAAGAGGTTAGTTATTTTCTTTTGTCCTCACCTGAATCTGAATCTTATATCCCTATCCTAATAATTTGTTCTCATTACAGTTGTGCCACTGCATAACTTTGATTATGTATATAGTTATCTTATGGAAACAAACATCAGCTTTGTTGACTGGTAAGTGAACGTCCTGAAGGCTATAATTATGGATGATTCTATCTAAAGTTTTTTTTTCTATTTAGAGTTGAATAAATGTTTGATTGAGTATCATTTGTTTCCCTCTTATTCATGGTTGTTACAATCATAGTTTTGCCATTGACATGCCAAAGTTATTTACTTTCCAGTTTCGACGATCCTGGTCCGCATGGAACTGGTAGATATTCTGAGTATATGTTACCTGAAATTGGTAAGAGAGATTGAGAAAAGGTGCACACGTGATAATTTCATATGTTTGATTTCCCTAGAAAGTGAATCGTATGGCAGCCAAATGTTGCATTGCCTTTTCCTTTTTGTCTCACTTTCACAACTTTTTAACACAATTGTTATGAATTTCTATATGTTGTGGTAACCGTCGTTAGGGCTCTTCCCTATCAAGATAGCAAGGCTCTGAGGCTTAATTGAACTTTTGATTTCTTATTACTTGATTGATAATGGATACATATTGATTCCTTTTTATAGGGACAGTCCGACTTGACGTCTAATAAATAATCTATAAGAAAACCTATCAATCCAATCTAATCTTTACAATTATTAAAAATAACTTTTCTAATAAATAAGATCATATTCCTAACAATAATTAGATAGATAAGGAATTACAACCGCCAGGTACTGTTCACAGGCCGCTATAGCACTGAGGTACTGTTCGCGCGCCTCCTGTGGCACCTGTAGGATCAAGGATGACCGACTAGAGGGGGTGAATAGAAGGTTATAAAAAAATATGCTTTAAAAATAATTTTAATAATTGCAATCTTAAACATGAAATACTAGCACAAGTTTAAAGCCTATGATCAATATATGCTAAGGACACTTAAGATTATGCCAATACTAAATACAATTCTAGTTAAGAAATTCTACTCAAGTAATTGCTAGAAATGTAAATGCGGAAAAGTAAAGGCAAGAATTTAAACCACGATTGAGACACAAGATGTTTTCCCGTGGTGTTGAAAACTTGCTGGTCTTCACTAATCCATGTTGAGATAACTTGAATGAATCAAGTCGGCTCCACGAATTAAACCTTCACCTTCGATCACTATCGTTGCTCTTCCTCCTCTCCGGAGATGGTGAGCATGCAACCACTTCATAATTCCTTGCTGAGTCACTTCACAAGCTTCTTTGAAGTGATCACCGCAACATCTTCTTCAAGCCGTCTAGAT
Source organism: Ampelocalamus luodianensis (assembly GCA_036346255.1). NCBI lineage: Eukaryota > Viridiplantae > Streptophyta > Magnoliopsida > Poales > Poaceae > Ampelocalamus > Ampelocalamus luodianensis. Next base: position 23,381,393 of record CM070638.1, on the reverse strand, counting down.
GCCTGCAAGCACAAGAGTAACAAATCGTTGTACTCGCTTGAAGACTATCAAGTGCCTAAAATGATCAACTAATGATGCAATGCATTTAATAATTCTCAACTACCTCCAAAATAGAAATTTAATGCAAATGAGAAGAAGAGAGAGCACCAAAGACTCAAGTGTATTCAATATGGCCAAAAGGTTCTAAGCTTGGTGTAGGTGGGGGTGTATTTATACCCCTCACCAACAAATCTAGCCGTTACGATCACTTTCCTGAAAAAATCAGGACTTGCGGTAGTACTGTCGTTGAAACTCGGTACTATCGATTTTTGGTTCAACGGTCGGAAAGGTAACATTTAATGCTATGAACTAGCCGTTACAAAAGACGTTCGGTACTACCGCCAACTAGAAATCGGTACTACCGCAGCGCGGTATTACCGCTTGGCTCGAATTGAACTACCGTTTTCAGAGTTCAAGAAATCACACAAAAACACCTTCTCTGGAAAAAACGTACCATCATGAAAATATCGGTACTACCGCACTCTGATAGTCCCGCAGATCATGCGGTCATACCGATTCTCAAGAAAGATCAAAACTCCCAAAAACACACTCTCTGTGATTTACGTACCACCATATAAATATCGGTACTACCGTCCTATGGTAGTACCGTAGTTGAAATGCGGTTGTTTCAATTTTCACAAGGAGCAAAAACACTTAAAAATATGCTCTTGGAAAATACGTACCACCATGTAAATATCGGTACTACCGACATGAGGTAGTACCGCTTATCACTTGCGGTCATACCGATTTTCAAAACAGTTTTTCAGAAGCTTAAATCAATGCAATGCATGAACCCTAGTTGATCATTATGGCACATAAATAGTCTCTCAAGCTACTAGCCATGATCTCTCTTAATAGTACGATATTTATCCTATAAATCCAGTCTTTTCTCCAAACTACAAGACCGGTAAAAACTATAAAGGGTCCTTAGGCTATACAATACATTTGTCTTGAACCATATTGATCTTTCATCACATTAGGATTGCCAATTATCTCGTCATCAATCAATCATTGGGACTTAACTTCACTACTACAAAACAGTCATATCGACGCCATCACGCATTTGCCCAAAGGAGCCGCTCGTAGTTAAACTTATACAAACGGTTCCAAAGGAACCGCTCAGGATATTATCACATACGGTTCCTAATAAGAACCGTTTATGGTATCACTGCACGTTAATTTACAAATCGCTCGTAGTATCACGCACGGTTGGTAATCGTAATCGCTCGGATATCGACGCCTCATCACGCATGGTTCCAAAGGAGCCGCTCGTGTTGAACTTTTACGCACGGTTACATTTGGAACCGTCGTGATAGTGATTTATCACGCACGGTTCTTTTTACAAACCGCTCGTGATATAATTAAACAAAAAGATTAAGAAAAGATCACACGTCACGACATAATTAAACAAAAAGATTAAACCATCTCTCGATATAATTAAACAAAAAGATTAAGAAAAGATAATGCTTTCAAAAGGTAGAAACCAAAAATTTGTAAATAAAGTTTTTCTAGTGACGGAGGTAGGTCGCTATCTCCGCCTTCAATATTTCATAGGCGACGGCGCAGATCGGACGGTTCTCGATCGCAGCGATGAACGGCTCGAATGCGCCCACCACGACGCGCTGCTCGAAAGTGTCTCTTCAAGACCATCGCATCAGAATCAAGAAGTATTGAGCCCATAGCCCTCTTCCTTGCTTCAAGGGTCTCACCGATGGATTCGGCCGTCACGCTCGATAACGCAGCCCAAGTCACGCAAGCCTCTTGGAGATGTGCAACGCCATTTTGGAGGACCACGCCGATGACACGATAAACTCGCCAAAGTGGGAGATCACCCTAAGACACGGTGGAGGAGGATGTCAAGACGACGAAGGTGGCCGCCACCGCCCAAAGAAATTCTCGCCGCAGAGGAGTGAAGACACCGTTGAAACAGTTGTTCTTCCGAGCACTGCTCAACAGACAAATGAGAGAGGTGCTCAGACAAAGGCGCTGTGAAGGCTATCAATGCCGCAACAAGGAAGAGGCGCCATTTATGTTTTCTTATAAGTGTGTGGGATGATCATCTTCAATGGCGGATGATCCTTTATATAAAACAAGGAATAAATTCAGAGCGTGAGAGAAGAGACGCAAATCATCGGAGTCAGAGCGACTATCAGATGAAGAGACATAAGAGCCGGAGGTGAGATAGGAAATATCACGCACGGTTCTATCGTGGAACCGCTTGTGATATAGTTCACATCACGCACGTTCTATTTACAAACCGCTCGTGATATGGTTAGTATCACGCATTTATTCAATTTTAGAACCGTCAGAATATATTAGTATCACTGACGCTATATTAAAGAACCGCTCGTGATATTATGGTTACGCACGGTTCCACGATAGAACCGCTCGTGATATTATCATCACGCACGTTCCAAGATAGAACCGCTCGATATTTCCTACCTCTTCGCCTCCCGCGATATGTCTCTTCATCTCACCATCGCACAACCGCTCTCTTCGCCTCGCATGCCGCTTACTCCTAGTTCTTTATAAGACGTAATAATTCACCAAGATTAAACTCCCATCGCTTCTTCGCCTCACGGTTTTGAGTACTACGCACAAAGAATCGCCAAGGTGAGCATGCAGAGCATGATGGCCGCACTAAGGCGAGGAGGTCGTTGATCGCCGCTTCTTTTCACGATGTCGCCGTCGACATCGCTACCGCGGTGGCCGCGAGCTCTCTCACCATGGAGGACCTATGCACCCTACGATTAACGACGACATATTTATACCTACAAAATACGCACGATGTACTACTATTTATTCTAACATCTTGACTTTCGTGATGTACGATATTGAGTTGCAAGGCCTTGTACAAGGTGTCCAAGGAACGCGCCGGGGAGGCGCGTGGCGCCGAGCGAGAGGAGGCGATGAAGTGGCAGGACAACGAGCGCTACTCGCAGCCGCCAACCACCGCCGGCGCGCAACCCGGGGCTTGTTTCATCGCCGCCTCGCTTGTTCGCGCCCAAGACATGCAACATGGCCTCATGTTCTTGAACGGCGCATCGTGGCGCCACAAGGCCGCGCCACGTGCTCGGGCCTCTCTACACGGCCGGTGAGACGCGCGACGTTGGGAAGCACTACATCGCCCAGTCGAGGACGAGCCGACCGCGGCGGGTGTGAGACGCCAAGACCAACCGGAGTGCAGCGGTGCTGTGAGGCTCGCCGCGACATGGTCCAGCGCGCGTGGGGAAGAAGGCCGCCATCGGGCCGTGGGCGCTGTCGAGGATGGCCACCGGCACGAGCACCGGCCGCGGTGGAAGGGTGCGACGACCACGTTGTCTTCTCGCAGCGACGATCGCAGGATTAGGCATGAGTATACCGCTTTGCAAAGGTGTTGGACTATTTGCCATAAAATTTTAGTTTTTAGGTTTCTAGAAAGGTGGTGCAGCTGGACTATTTTTCAAATTAAATGAATTTTTAATGCACCAAAATATACGGTCCACAAGGACAGGAGCGATTACAATTCCACGTTGACATCAAAATATACGTACGATAGATTACAAGTCCATAACACATGATGTTATAGAATAAATTAATTACAATGGAGTAATTTCTTAATTAAAATATAGTCCTTCATGATGATCGACGCACATATAGCTAGCTTCCTCGCTGGGTTCTTCCTCGAGCCTGATGCCGTCTCCGAAAGGAGGCAACTCGTCAAATTGATTGTATTCTTCCTCGTCCACTATATTCTCAACTCCGACAATCCTTCTTTTTCCATGAAAAACTACGTGACGCTTCTTATTTGCCGGGTCGGTTACATAGAAGACTTGAACAACTTGGTTAGCCAAGACGTAATGGTTCGCCTTTGTATCCGACACGATCGAGGTCCACGGTAGTGACGCCGCATTTGTCGACCTTCACCGTGGGAGATGGACCCAACGGCACCGAAATAGGGGATCTTGAAAAGCACGAGTCGAGCTCCCATATCTCCTCTATTTGCCCATAGTACGAGCTCCTCACCCATCGGCATCGAATGCATCTATGCGACACCGCTGCTCGACTATGCTCTTCCTATCCCGAGTCGCCAGATAAAATGTGTACCCATTTATGTCGATCTTGCCATGTGACAATTGTAAATTGTGGCTCTTTGCCAACCATAGCAACAGATCATCACTTGATGACCTCCTAGTCATGATTCGCACTTTAACCATTCGTTGAACCGACGGTGTGTTCTCTCGTGATCCAAACCTCCGACCGTCCGGATTCTCATGCACTCATGTCTTTGTGCTCGCCGATGTACGGGACACTTGGGTCATGTGTTGCAAGACCGTGAAATGGGCTTGAGCGCACGATCCAGATCGGAGTGATTGATTTCCTTCCGATGGTCCCGATACCATCCAACCTTCCTCATGACGAGATAGAGGCACACCTATCGGTTCCACTCGAGCCATGTAGTCGACGCAGAACTCAATGACCTCTTCGTTGCATAACCTTCGATGATGTCGCCTCCTGGCCGAGATCGATTCCGCACGTAGGACTTGAGAATTCCATATACCTCTCGAACGGTACATATGACGAGGAACACAGACTACATATCTTTATCTCTTTCACAAGATGAACAATGAGATGGACCATGATATCAAAAATGACGGAGGGAAATACATCTCAAGTTGACATAGAGTCGCCACCACTCTACCAGAGCATCTAGTCCTTCGGATCGATGACCTTCTCGAGCAATTGAGTTGAAGAAATGACACACCTCAAGATTGCCACTGAACCTTGTTCGCAAGATACCCCTAATTGCAACAGAAGCATTTGTGTCATCAAGACATGACAATCATGAGACTTCATACCAATTAATTTCAAATCTTGCATAGAAACAAGTTTCTTAATGTTAGCGAGTAACCAGACGAGACTTTGACACCATGCAAGCTTTGGCACAATTCATTTCTCTCGCCTTGGACATAGTGTAGCAAGTCGGGTGGAAGGTATGTTCGCCCTTTATCGGTCTCTTTCGGTGCTAACTCGGTCCTTATGTTCATATCAACCAAGTCACATCGCATGCGTTAACACCATCCTTTGTTTTGCCACTAATGTTCAAGAAGAGACCAATCAAGCTTTCACATACATTCTTCTCCACGCATGACGCCGATGCAAAGGATTTAACTTCTAAGTGCTCCCAATAAGGCAAGTCCCAAAAATTGACCGCTTCTTCCGATGTTCTTCCGACGGGTTTTAATTTACGCCCTTCCCAAGCACAACATCGATATCCTTAACCATATCATAGACCTCTTTCCTCTAAAAGCCCTTGAGCCGAACTGCCCTCCTTATTTCCGCGAATTGTTTCTTCATCTTGCGGTATGGGTGACTCTTGGGAAGGAACTCACGTGACGATATACACGCTTTGCGCGAGTTGTTCACCATACACACTCCGTAGCATCTAAGCAAAGCGACAGCTTTGGCTCCTTTCGCATCAAGCCCGACAGTTACCAAGGGCATGAAAATCATTGATAGTGCAGAACAACATGGCGCATAAAGAGAAGTTCTCTGCTTGTACGCATCCCATACTTGTACCCCTTCGCTCCACAAAGGTCACAAGATCATCCAAGAATGGTGCTAGGTACACATCAATATCGCTCCTGTGTTGCTTCGCCCTTGGATAAGTAGTGACATCAAAATGTACTTCCGCTTCATACACAACCACAGAGGAAGGTTGTACATACATAGATTCACTGCCAAAGTGCTATGTCACCGCTCATGTTACCGAAAGGATTCATTCCATCCGCACTCAACCCTAACCTTATGTTCCTGCCCGCACCGAACTCTTTGAAGGTCCGATCAAAGTTTCTCCACCGCGTAATCGCAGGTGTCTTAGTTTTCCATCTTTCTTACGCCTCCGAGTGCCAACGCAGCAATCTTGCCTCCTTTCGTTCGCAAATAAACGCTTCAAACGTGGGATCACAGCAGATACCACAACACCTTAGCAGAGGTCCTTGCTTCACCTTAGCAGATTCTTACGCTTGTATCGGGATGCTTTGCACACGGACATACATGCAAGTTCGCATACTTTACGATACAGATACAATCATTCTGGACATGCATGTATTCTTTCTACTTCCATTCCCAATGGACAAAGAACCTTCTTGGCTTGGTAGGTGGTGCCGGGCAACACGCTTCTCCTCGAAGAATGTCCGCTAGAGACCTAACAACGCCGTGAAACTCTTGTCTGACCAACCATTGCTCGCCTTCAATTTCAGCAGCTTCAAGTACGGTTGACAACCTTGTGTATTCCGACTTGCACCTGTGGAACAAAGGTTTCGAGTCCTCCATTAAGCGCCGAATTTACAAAACTCTCTCTCATCAGTAGTTTCTTTCGCATCGCGTAGCATCCGATCCGATTGTCATCGCATTTACCTATCGCCATAAAAACACACCACATCCGCATATCGTTGACTTCTGCTCGGCGATGTCATCATTATTAACTTCGTATAATCGCTTCTTCACCGTGGATCGTCCAACATGTATACCCTTTTTGAAACCCTTCAATCAAGTGCCCTACGATCCGCGCCGGGTTGTTAAAAATCTTCGACACGCAATCAATGCATGGACAAGACATAAATTCTATCCCTTATTCAAGATATCCCGCCCGCGCTCTTTTAAAAGCAATCACGCCATTAATGTACTCTTCACTCACACGGTTCGCACTGCACATCCAGCTGGTCCATCTACGCTACACACGTAACAATTAGTAGTGTTAAATTATATTAATAAACCGCAAATACGCTACTCCTCCTATTAACCAAATACACTAAAATTGATTAAAGATAAACCTAGAGCAAATATAAAGAGTTAAAGATCGTTACCCTGAGCTCACGACTAAAATTCCTAATATCCCGCGAGATTCTCACCGCCCTTCTCCTTCGTGCCACAAAGGCAATGTGAGACTTAAATGAACAGTGGCAAGAGAAGAGCCACAATAAATGCACCTCCCCATAAGCTTATCCCACTCAAAAACACCCACACCAAACAAAACACTCATTCACAACACCCAAACCGAGAGCTACCACTCAAAGCCAAGCCTTACAAAGCAAGCATGCAAGCCAAATAGCCATAAGTTGCTAGGGCAACCCACAACCAAGAACAAGGCAAGCAAAATAAACAAGCCTCCTACAACCAACACAGAGCAAAGCTTTCAAGCCCTCTATTCCAAAGAAGAGATCGAGGCGCTAAGGGGGTTTGTCTGTCTTTATATTTATAGGTGGATATCACGCATTTGCTCTTATTCCCAACCGCTCGTGATATGAGTATATCACGCACGTTCCTCTAACTAACCGTCGTGTTGAACTTATATGCATGGCTCCATGTGGAACCGCTCGTGATATCCTCCATATCACGCACGGTTAGTAAGGAGAACCGCTTTGATATACTCACATCACAAATGGTTCTATTTACTAACCGTCGGAGGATATATCATGCATCAACGGAGCCGTTCCATTAAAACACACGCTTTTCATGGAATCGCTCGTGATATCATAAGACGGTTATTTAATGGAACCGCTCAGGATATCTTATCACGCATTTGCTTTAATAGAGCCGCTCGTGATATCCTTTTATAAAAAGGCGCACCGCTAGGGTTTTGCTCTTTACTCGCCACTTCCTCTCCCGCGCCTTAGGCTCTCGCGCGCCTTCTCGCCTCTAGGTTCGCCTGCTCACCTCCCGGCCAGAAGACCCGACGCCGCCGCTTCTTCATCGACGACGCCGCCTCCGCTCGACGCGCGGCCTCTCCCGTGTCGGCCTCCTCCCGCACCGCCTCTCCTCGCGCCGCCTCCTCCCGCGCCGCCCTCCTCCTCGCACCGCCTCCTCGCGCACCGCCTCCCCGCGCCGCCCTCCTCCCCGTGTCGGCCTCCTCCCCGCGCCTCCTCCTCCCGCGCCGGCCTCCTCCCCGCACCGCCTCCTCCTGCACCGTGAGTTGTTGTGTGGCATCCTCTCTTGTGAGTATTCCTCTCGTGAGTACTAAAGATATTGCAAATTGATCTGGGCTTTTTGACATGCTTGTGATGAACTTTGTCTTATACCGAGATTGAATGTGATAGTTAGTTGATTCTTGAGCTCTATTGTATTACTTGCTATCACAATTTGATATATTGTTAATTTGTTACTTTTGGTTGAATGCTAGTTATCACGCATTTGTTGAATGCTATTGTCAATTTGATATACCGTTAGTTCATTCTTGAGCTCTATTGTATTGACGAACCGTCTCGTGATGTGACTTTGATAATTTGATGAATGTGAAATTGATCTGGGGCTTTGTTCGTTCGCTCGTGATGAACTTTTGTCTTATACCGAGATTGAATGTGATAGTTAAGATCATTTTTGCAATGCTTGAGATCATTTGACGCTTAAGCAAAGTAATCGCTTAGAGCTCATAGTTTGAATTTATACTATCATATTCATTTAATGAAGAGTATAGACAATAGGATTGAGATGGCAAAGACTTGTTCTTTCGCAACTCCTTCCGAGAGCACAAACTACCATCAATCCTTCTTTATATATTACGCTTGTGCATCATTTTCGTTGTTGAGTAACCGCTGAATCGTGGGTTAGAGCTTACGATATTGCTTCGCATATATAGATAGCAAGTAAGCGACATGGCGCCCGCACCGCCTTCGCACATCGACGCCGCCGAACGCGCCCGATCTCCGAGGAAAGTGGTACGACGCGAGATGGCGAGGAACATCGAAATTCCTCCGTGCCTAATGACCGCCACGAGGTCAATGCCAATGGGATCCCCGTGAGTCCCCAAAGCAATGGTGAGATTCCGACCATGTGCGGATACTTGAAGGGAACGGGTCCCCATCACCACACCGAGCCGACATCGTGGTCGGATGTTCGAGACGCCGAGCCGTGGGACGGTTTTAAAATCGCTCACTTTCCCACCGCAGACTGGCGCGCGTGGAACGGCAGCAGCGTTGTTTCGATCGGAAGCGCGGAGGACCTTCAAGAGCGTGCTTGTCACAGCACATGAACATGGGTCGAACGCCTTCACGGCGATAAATTCTTGTCGCGGGATATATGGGACGCTTTGTGCAAATGAAGACGACGCCCAATTTCTTGAGGAAAGTGCGACGCACAAGGCTCTCTGCACACTAAACACTCACCCCACAAACTCGCACCGCTGGTACGCGGTAAAACCGCGCAATGGGCGGCGGAGGATGAGAACGCAACAAGGCCATTTGTCGAGATCACAGACGAGCGCGCTCTCTTGGTTAAGAGCGAGGCATCACCACGCCTTCGCGAAATCTCTTTCACAAACCCGCATCGGATGTGGCCAACCGTGGTAAATATGTCTTCGAACTACCTAGTTGTTAATAAGTCCATAACTTCATAATGTCTATAATAACATGATGACCTCTTGTAAGAAGAATTGAGTTCCGATGTTCTCAAGGCTCCTTCCAAGCGCATAGGAGAAGGATATACTATCTATGGCTCGGGAAACAAGGAGCACCCGGTCGCATTACGAGGCAAAGGGGTTAACGATCTTGGAGGGATGGATTCTGCACGACTCATCGCACGATAGGAGCAGAAGAGATCCAAGGCCGAGTACGACACGTAGTTGGAACATGTGCTTACTACAAAATTTGAAGGAAGAGAATGTGTGCTTATCGCAAAATTTGAAGAAAAGATAGCAAGATTGAAGGACCAAGTGAATCAACTCCTACTCCTCAACCGCCGCAAGCCGCCCCGTTGTTTTGGGAGCCGCCTCCTCAACATCGGAGTAGCGTTGCGCCCACGCAAAATTATGAACATGATGACGCCCAATTACCTATCGACGACATCAAGGTAATGTACATCTCCGAATGCTCCAAAGATAGACCTATAGGACGCCTTAGCTAATTGCGATCGCTTTGTAGGAGCCGACGACCGCACGCCCAAGTGAGGATGGTTGGGATGTCTATTGAGGTCGGGCGTGGGGTGGCGATCCATGCATGGAAGGGATAGTGCAAAGACGGTGCCTGTGTGGCGCAGGTTACGCCAGTGGTCCAGTGGACATGGTACATGACAATTTTAAGGTCGTCCCGCCGAGATTCGCTCAACGACGACATCGTAACACTAGGTGATGCCGCAGTACGCTTTATCCAAAGGCCCAAGAAGGACATCGCTCGACCTCGCAGCGTCGCTCAACCTTTGATGACTCCACCCCAACCATCTCAACACGACCATGCCTCCAACAGACCCAAGAAGGACATCGCTCGACCTTGCAGCGTCGCTCAACCTCCGATGACTCTACCCCAACCATCTCGCACGACCATACCTCTCCAACAGACCTCCATGACTACACCTCAACCTTCGCTCGTAAGCCCGCCCATCGGTTGCCGTGGAGAAGACACCGAAAGAACAAAAAGCGTGCCGCCGCTTTGCCTCCCGAGTCATCTCACAGAGGACGCGAGAGGGCAAGTCATTCAGACAAATCGAAATCGAAGAACATTAAGGCGCTTCCACCTCCTAACCCTAAGAAATACTCTTCTAAGTCCGCTGGCGACCACCGCAGATTGGCCTACGCTGGATTAGGTTGTCGAGTTTGCATACTTGGTACTTGCACAAGACCAAAGAGAAAGGGTGCGCTGATGGAATCACTATCGATACACTGAGGACTATTTCTCCACGAGTAGGCCCTTCGCCGTGGGCTTCACGACTTATTCGACCTATTCAACCTCAAAGCCCTCGATGCCTCACTTCTACGATGCCGACATCGTAAGTGTGTACAATCAAGTTCTACATTCACGTAATACCAAATATAACAACTCATTGCTTATGTATAGATACATGATTAAAAATGCCCGCGATTGAAAGAACCGTGGGTTTCTCGACCCACACGTGGTCTCTCGAGCAAACCATCTTGGTAGACGATCCTACGCCGAGAAATACATAACGCATGTGATTGCTTGCTCAAAACGACAAGGACTACATAATGGTGCCCTACAACCGTAAGTAAGTGCTTCACTACTTGCTATACAAATTTCATTTGTACTTTATACGCAAAGACGAACTTAGGTTTAATGACTCAAGCGACATACATGAGTAGGCACCACGGGTCCTTTTAGTCATTATACCAAAGAGGAACCAGTACTATACCTTGATTCCCTAATGAAAAAAGGCCACGACTTCACCCTTATGCGAGGAGTACTCGACAGGTGTGCTTATTTCCTCCATACATAACTCTATTGTAGTCTTCCTTCGTTTGAAATGGCCGAGGTTAACTTTTTAGAAACATGTAGGTCGCTCATCTCCTATATTGCCGAGGAGGGCTATACAAGGAACGAACGCCACATTTAATCACAGACGCGATTTCCAGACGTGCTACAACACAATAATTCTATCATACTGTAATAATGCATCTCGAACTGACTATACCTATATATGTAATTCTATTTTTGTAGTATCACAAGAAAAGCGTAAGAATGTGCATTCTACGTTTGCCATCATATGCAGATTCTCATGAGTGCTAAGTTGGAGGATCCCGAGGTTGGTCAATCTCGCAATAATTATTTCCTAATTATAAATTTACATATATATGCTTACTACTTCACTCTTGCTAGCTACAGATCTTCAATATAGATTTAGATTCACTTGTTCAGAGAGAGATCTCGGATGTTCGAGGGAAGCTCTGCACCTTCATCATGACGGATATCATTAGCGCCAACGGAGAGTTTCACTACTCCAACACCGCTGAACGACCTTGAATGATTCATTAATGTAATTCACTTTGAATAGTTGTAATTCAATTGTAACTCCTGAGGCTAGCCAATATTTGATACATATTCGTGTCGAATTGATTTTGAGTTAAATGATCACTTTGAGTGTCAATGATTGATTCATCTGTAATGTATCTATTTTCTGCCTGCTTGTTTTCAGAGGGCATGGCTAGCAATTCCTGAGGCTAGCCGAAAATCAAAATTAAATTAGTTATGCTGAAAGAGCTATCACAGACGGTTCATAACTATTGCCGTCTGTGATAGATGGATATCACAGACGGTTCGTAAAAATCGCCGTCTGTGATATATAGATATCACAGATGGTTCATAATTATCACCGTCTGTGATATGTGGATATTTCAGACGGTGCTAATTATGACCCGTCTGTGATATCCATATATCACAGACGGCTATATTTACGAACCGTCGTAATATCCAATATCACGACGGTTCACAATTGAACCGCTCGTGATATATGGATATCACGACGGTTGTCAGAATATAGCCGCTCGTGATATATGGATATCACAGACGGTTGTTCATTAGAACCGTCTGTGTTGTTACTTATCACAGACGATTTTTTAACCGTTTGTGATAACCGCCAGTTATCACAGACGATAAACAATACGACGCCGAACCGCTCGTGATGAAGGTTCCAACCGCTCGTGATAACGTTTTCTGTAGTAGTGCTTTTAACACATCTTAGCACACATGTTAGTCCCTTAACATAATATTGATATTAATTACCAAAAATAATTCTGAGGGCCTAGATACTTTCAATCTCCCCCTTTTTGATAATTGATGACAACCCAATTGATATAAAGGATATGAAAGATTTTGAATATACACAAAGTTATATATTCTTGTTTTGACATTTGATTTGCAACAAGTTCATGAATTGAGCTCAAAGGAGATGAATAATTTGTTGATTTCAAAGTCAATCAATAAATAGAGAAAGCTCCCCCTAAATATGTGCATCAAGGTTCATGAAGTGATTTTCATGCACATGTGGATTATTGAAAATTTTGACAGAGTTTTCTTTATTTATTGAATATGTGGAACAATGTGAACAATTGATCAATCAAGCAGTAATAGAAGATAATCGATAAGAGATGCTTGATATAACAAGATGTTGAACAAGACTTAAAAAAATGTTTGAGATAACATTAGCATCCATCAAGCAAGTTCAACATAACAAGTCTACAGAAAAACCAATAAGGTGTCTTAAACAAACATAGACATAAAATATTGTTCCAACATAGATATAGTTAATAAGCTAATAGATAGATAGGCTCCCCAAAAGCTAAGCTCCCCCTTAATCTTTCAATCTTGATCTCCAAAACTCTCCCCCCTTTGGCATCAAAGATCAAAAGGCATCACTCAAACGGAGGATGGAGGCTTGGTCTGAATTATGTGTGAGCTGAATTATTTTAAGTGAAGAAGAACCCAAGTCTATGTTCAATCAGTTGCATTATATAGGGAGCATAGAAGACGATGGCTTTTGATTCTTATCTGGAATGAGATCTCTGTCAGGATAAAATCCACAATATCAAACTTAGTTCCCTTCAGAATGTGCCAGATAAGATTCCAAGTCCTTTGATTAACATTTTCATTATTGCTTGCTCTGGGATAGAAGGTCTTTCTCATAATTTTCTTTATGATGTTTGGCAAGGATAGGAGCCCAGTAGTTTTTTCAATCTTAAAGTGATTAGAAGTATCATAGAGCTCTTCAATCTGAGTTAAGTCCCATGATTCCTCCTGATGTACTTTCAAAGCCTAACAACTTCTAGGTGTAGAGATCTTTCAAGGTTCCTCACAATCTTCTTTTGATGCACTTAGTTTTTTTAGGGCCAATCATCCATGTGATGGAATCATAATCAGGAGAGACAAATAATGTGGCGTAGAATTGCTTGATAGTCCTAGTGTTATAATCTCTCTTTAGAGTCACAAGACTGTCCAGTTTCACTCTAGAGAACATGTAGAAGAGTCCATTGAGATAGGGATTTTGATTCAGATATTCCCAAGTCACATACTGATGAGGAGCAAAGTTCTTGTGACCATAGATGTGGTGGAAGATATTTTCTTGAAACTTTGTATGAAAGAGAGGATCAATTGTATTCTTGGGAAGAAGAAATTGATTTGCATGCCTCATTGTAGTATATGTTTTTCCTTTGATCTTCCCTGGGTCCACCACAAAGAATGGAGTGTTGTTTGGCAAATAGTCTTCATCACTTGTGTCGTTGTTAGTTAAATCTTCTTCGAAATCATCTTCTGATTTATACATAATCTTTTCTTTTCCCTTTGAGGACGATTGTCTAGGATTTCGAGACATGATTGCTAAGAAGAGAAGGCAATTAGAATAGGATTGATGCAAAAGAGTATGATTAAATCAAGTTTTCTCTTCCAGAGCCATAGTACTGCTGTTGATATCCGGTATTACCGCAAGTCGGTAGTACCGGTGACCACAAAGCGGTAGTACTGTAGTTCCAAAATTTTTAGGGCAATCTTTCGATTTTGATTCTAACTAGTGTTTGACATGAATGAATTCATGGAATAGACATGATAAGTCATCAAATACTAATTACTACCAATTTTCCCAAGAGAGATTGATTCATGCATGCACATTTTGATTCAAACCCTAACAATAAGATAGATGCCAAAAATGGATGAGAAATAAGTAAATCAAGGCAAATACCTCAGGGATTGAGAGAGAAATGATCACAGGAGTCACTTCCAGCAAAGAAATCCAAGATTACTCTAGATAATCAAAAGATTCGAAATAGGATTCTTGGAGGAGAGGAGCGTGGGGAGAGAGAGAGAGAGAGAGAGAGAGAGAGAGAGAGAGAGAGAGAGAGAGAGAGAGAGAGAGAGAAGGTTAGCGGTTCTGGAAAAGAGGAGGTGCGGTTGGACCGGTTCCAAAGGAGGTTAAAGGGATAATGTTTCACCATAACCGCTCTTGGAACCACTGACTGAAGCGGTAGTACCACCGTTGAAGTGTGGTATTACCGGACAGCGGTAGTACTAGCGTTAAAACGCGGTATTACCATTTGGCCTGAAATTGCAGGAGTTGAACTTGAATGTAAATGATCCTTTATAATAATCACTCAACAAATAATTTTTAGGATCATTATGCATGAGATATGTAATAATAATAACTCCAATTAACATAGTTGTTATTAAAATAGGGATTTTTGAAATTGTTTCATAAATATCTCAATAAAATCCAAATGAGAGCAAATATCATGAGGCATGAGTTTCAAGCAACATTAGAATGATCTATGATATTTAACTCATTCCTCAACTTGCAAAAACGACTCTCATCTAAAGGTTTGGTGAAGATATCGGCTAATTGGTCATCGGTCCTTATGTGACTAATTTTGATATCTCCTTTGCCCAAATGATCTCTCAAGAAAATGGTGTCGGATATCTATATGGTTGGTTCTTGAGTATTGGATCGGATTATTTGCAATCTTCACGACACTATCATTGTCACATAAAAGAGATATATTATCAAATTTAATTCCATAATCCATCAATGTTTGCCTCATTCATAGCAATTAAGCACAACAACTACCCGTGGAAATATATTCAGCTTCGGCGGTGGATAGGGCTATGGAAAATTGTTTCTTGGATGACCATAATACTAAGAACCTTCTTAAGAATTGACAACTTCCCGAGGTACTTTTTGTATCCACTTTGCAACCCCTATAATCAAAATCCAAATATCCAATTAAATTAAATTTTACACCTTTGGGATACCATAAGCCAATGCTAGAGGAATATTTTCAATATCTTAGAATTCTTTTTACAGTCACCAAGTGACACTCTTTTGGTGATGCTTGAAATCTTACACACATGCAAATACTAAATATTATATCAGGCCTAGATGCGAGTAAGATAAAGTAAGCTACCAATCATAGATATATAAAGTTTAAATATACCAGTTTACCTCCCTCATTAAGGTCAAGATGATCGTTGGTTGCCATGAGAGTCTTGATGGGTTTTGCATCTTGCATACCAAATCTCTTGATCAAATCTTTTACATACTTTGTTTGGCTCACAAAGGTTCCATTTTTGAGTTGCTTGATTTGAAATCTAAGGAAATAGATAAGTTCTCCGATCATGGGCATTTCAAATTCGTTAGACATCATATTACTAAACTCTTTGCAAAATTTTTGATTAGTAGACCCGAAAATAATATTATCAACATATATTTGACATACAAAGAAATCATCATCTAAAATTTTTCTAAACAAAGATGAATCAATTTTTTTGATTTTGAATCATTTTGAAACTAGAAAATCTCTAAGACACTCATACCATACTCTAGGAGTTTGCTTAAGACCATAGAGCGCCTTGGAGAGTTTATAGACTTGATTTGTATTTTTAGGATCTTCAAAATTGGGTGGTTGTTCAACAAATACAAGTTCGAATATTTTACCATTTAGAAAAACACTTTTAACATCCATTTGGAATAATTTAATATCAAAACATTGTAACACCCCAGCCCCACATGAGCCTAGAATGCTACTAAACCAACACAAAACATTTTTAACATTGAAACAAATCTCCAAAATCTGACAGAACCTTCTTTGTTTAGTTACTAAACGAAAGGTCCCAACATTTAAATATAACATAATTAATTAATCCAACCTCCAGCTTAGACAAGAGATAGCCAAAACTATGCTAATCGTCACTACAACTTCCATAGCATGCTAAACAACTAAAACATAAACAGAATGACAATCATAATCCTCTAATCAACTCTATTACAAATTATAGCATGCATAGTGAGTAATCATAAGAAATCCTTTATGCAATTACTCAACTACTAATCTATCAATCTATTAGTCCAAATGTGAGTAGTTCGTGCCATTGTGCAACCACTTCTATTCCCTCCCATGCATGCCGTTCTTGTAAAGGGGTACCTAAAACACAACAACAAAGAAGAGTGAGTCCAAAGACCAGCAAGTACATTAAATGACAATAATAACATAGACTACTGTAATCATCAACATCCATATACCATCTCAAATAAAAACATGTCTTATGCTCATGCGATGCAAGATGCTCAGGTGCACTTTCTCTTTCTCTTTAACTTTTGCATTTTACCGGTAATGCGAAGTATGCAACCGTCGCTGCATACCCATGCCTGTGCCTTCTGGCACAGGGACCAAAAGCCTATACACCACAAGTATAGGGACCTTTGCCCATCACTTTAATGATGGGGACCTCTTATATTCATAACCCACATTCCACGAATGTGGGGACCTCAAGCCCGTCATCTACATGACGGAGACTCAATCAGATGTGCTTGGTCACCACGTGACCAGGGCACCTTTATGCTCTCAACATGCATATGCACCATGATAACATATGCATAAGCAGGAATACATCATATTCTCATTATCATGTAAGCAATAACAACATGCGGTAGAACCATTTAACCATAACTAACAGTCATCAAGATAAAACAGTAAGTCATCTCATTAACAGGCAAGCAAGGCTATACTGTCAAGATACATCACAATCCCATCTTGCAAGCTTACATATATAATAGCCCGAATACTTGCAACCCAGATCATTCCTCATAATCATTTCATCAAATAAATTCTTCAAAGTTGTGCATACTTGGTCCTCACAAGACCAGGTCTGCACATGATATCAATATGCACATGTACCAATACTATTCATCATCAAAGTACCAAAACCAAGCGACATTTATGGATAATGCAAAGCCATACTTTGAACATTCACCATTCTTGTTATGCACGCTTGTTCACAGCCATACGATACTAACATGAATCAACACGCATTCATATCCAAGCAAATCACAACCAAAATACAAACGATGCACTTGCCTCAACCGTGTGAGAATGGTGGACGCGAAGAGGGTGCTGCCCCGAACCGCGCTCCCACGAACATAAAGGTATCCCAATCTAAGACCAACACGCTGGACCAAGAGCATAAATAATAACACAACAAAACTCGCTAACTCTCAAGTGTTAACAAAACCCCAATTTCTAGCGATCGTTTTGGTGCTTCTCGAAACACCAAATTCTAAAATACATAACTTCCTGCTCAGAGTCCAATTGAGATGCTCTTAGACTTTCTGAAAAGGTAATTGAATTACCTAAATAAACCTAGTTGGAGAGCCCTCTTGATTCTCGCCCTTAACTTCCCTATCAAACCAAACATCGACAACGAATTCTCGTCTGTTCTCTGGACAGACGCTTAAACCACCATAACTTTTGCTACAAAGTCCACATCTCGTGTTCTTTATCTCTCTGAAAAGGTACAGAAATTACCCACATTTTTCGTTATTCGAGATCCCCGATTCTCCTTTTAAATGACAGTTTTAACCAATTATTACGATGCGCGTAAACCCAGCGAACCACAGGACAGCTACACTAGAAAATTCATATCTCACAGACCGTTAATCGGATTTGGGTGATCTTGGTGGACACTGAAAGCTAAGAACATAATCTACGTTTCTCTAGGAGACGAGATCCTCGATTCGGCCTCTAAGGTCGCGAAAACAGCCAAGCAACCTCTGGACAGAACGCAATCTAATCGCAGCAGGTTTCGATCCAATAAACGTAATCAATTTCACATCTACTCTAACCAAACCTCAAGAAACAGCTGGTGTTACCCTCGTAGAACCCAGGAAGACGCTGAGCACAACCCCATGAAGTGGATCTCCTTCTTCGTGGATCTCCTTCTTCTCTTCTCCTTTTCTTCTCCTTTTCTTCTTTCCCCTTCTTCTTCCTCCTTGGCCGGCTACATTGAAGCTTCCCTTTTTCTTTGGCCACAGCAAAGGGTGGAGGGAGGTGAGGAGGTGCAAGGGGGTGGAGGGGAGGGGTGAGGGAGGTGGCGGCCAAAGGGTGGAGGGGAGGGAGTAGGGCGGCTAGGGTTTGGGGAGGGTGGCGCTCTCCCTTGCTGGCGGCCACCCACATGGGCCAAGGCCCGGGCCCGAGTTGTCATACAAACGCGAAACCCCCTCTTATTTTCTGATTTGGTGATTCGCTGAAAGAAACACTCTCCCGATTCAATTTATTCTCTCCCGATTAATTAAATCTCTCCCGGCGATTCGCTTATCTCACTTTCGAGATATTACAAACATGATGCAAAAGCAAGTAATATCCCTATTGACTCAAGTCTAGCTACAGGAGCAAATGTTTCACCGAAGTCCAAACCTTTGACTTGAGAAAAACCTTGAGCGATCAATCTTACTTTGTTTCTCACAACCATTCTGCTTTCGTGTTGCTTGTTCCCAAAAACTCACTTTGTACCGATTACGTTATGTTCTTTGGGCCTACCTACCAATGTACAAACTTCATTTCGGGCGAAGTTATTGAGTTCTTCATGCATTGCATTCACCCAATCCGGATCATCGATTGCTTCTTCTACATGTTTTAGCTCAATAGAAGAGACAAAAGAGTAATGTTCACAGAAAGAAGCGCACGAGATCGAGTTTGAACACTCTTACTCACATCACCCAGTATTTGATCTATTAGATGATCTTTTTGCAATTGTATTATGGATTCTTAGTGGTAGGTTGAATGGTTGAGCATCTTTTTTGTTGTTCTCTTCATCAATTTAAATTTAACTTTTGTGGAAGAAGTAGAAGGTTCAATTTGAGTGGAAGATGATGGATCATCTAGATCTTCCTTTGGCTTGATGTCTCCAATTGGCATATTTTTCATAGCTTGCCTTAAAGCTTCATTACATACATCATCACAATTCTCTTGCTCTTCTTGAGAGCCATTAGTTTCATCAATTGAACGTCATGTTTTTCTTCAACTAAACCGGAATTTTGATTGAGGACACGATAAGCTTTGCTATTTGATGAATATCTAAGCAAGAAATCAACATCACATCGACTTGTAAATTTTCAAAGATGAATACCTTTCTTCAAAATATAGCGTTTGCAATCAAATACACGAAAGTATGAGATACTCGGTTTTCTTTCAATAAGAAGTTCATAAGAAGTTTTTTTCAAAAGACGATGCAAATAAAGACGATTTATGACATGACAAGCAGTATTAATTGTTTTCGCCCAAAAACTATCAGAAATATTATATTCATCAAGTATTGTCCTAGCCATTTCAATTAATGTTCGATTTTTCTTTCTACAACTCCATTTTGCTCCAGAGTGTAGGTTGTGGAAAGTTTATGTTTTATTCCAAATTCATCATAAAAATCTTCAATTTTGGTATTCTTGAACTCGGAACCATTATCACTACAGATTTTCTTAATTTTGAAATCAAATTCATTTTAAGCCATTTTTGTAAAACTTTTAAAAATACTGGAGATTTCGGCTTTGTCATCTAGAAAGAATATCAATGTATATCTAGAGTAATCATCCACAATGACTAAATAATAGTTATTTCTCCCGATACTCTTATAGGTTGTTAGCTCAAACAAATCCATATGTAAAAGTTCTCATGGTCTAGAAGTTGACATGATACTTTTGGAAGGATGAGAATTTGCGACTTGTTTCCTGGCTTGATAAGTACTACAAAACCTAGTTTTCTCAAACTTCACATCTTTCAAACCAACAAGTAAATCATGTTTCAAAAGCTTTTTAAGTTGAATAATACTAACATGAGCTAGCCTTCTATGCCAAATCCAACCTAATGAGATTTTTGCATTCAAACAAGTTTTCAACCATGAATCATTTAAGGAAAAATCAACCAAGTAGAGATTTCCAAATCTAAACCATTTGAAAGCTAAAGAATTATCTTTTTCATTTGAAATGAAAACACCATCTTGTGAAAATGAACAAGTTAAACCAAGATCACATATTTGAGCAACAAATAACAAATTAAAATTTAGTAATTCAACTAAAGTGACATTAGAAATGGAAAGATAATTTGAGATAGCGATTTTACCCAATCTTATTACCTTTCCTTTGCTATTATCACCAAATATGATTTTGTCATTTCTTTTTTCATTTTCAAATATGGTGAATATTTTTCTATCGCTGGTCATATGTTGAGTGCATTCACTATCAAGCACCTATGTTTTTCACCGGTCTTGTAGTTCACCTACAAAACAAGAATTAAGTTCTTTTAGATACCCAAATTTGTTTGAGTCTTTGGAGGTTAGCGACCAAGGTTTTGGACACCCAAATAGGATTCTAATTTGGCGTCTAAAATTGAAGTGTCAATAAACTTTTCTACTACCTTACCATCTTTGGATTTTTTAAGTATGTAGTAAGAATCATATATGCCATAAGACTTAGTACTAGCAATAGAGCATGCATTATACAAATGTCCTATATTAAGGCATTTATTGCAATATTTACCATTTTATTTTACAAACCTTGCGGGTTTGTAAACTTGCTTCTTACATTTCTTGGGAATAAATCTCAAGTCCTTCCTTGTTGAATGAGCACCTTTACTCACTCAATAGCTTGTCAAGGGTTGCTTTACCCTTGAAACATCTTTCAAGCTCTTACTTAACTTAGTGACTTGCTTTTTTAATTCCTAATTTTCAACAACGAGCAATGGATCATATGTATTAGCCATATTAGCAATTGAATCATTTTTAGAGCAACATGGCATAAATAACAAGTCATCATATGATGTAGAAGTACTAAACATTGATATGGCATTTGAAGCAACTTCTACTTTAAGCATCTTATTTATTAAATTGTAAGTCATTCCAACATTTGAATGAGATTTTTCAATATCCTTTAGAAGGAGAGAGTCATGGGCTTCCTTTAGCTCCTCATAAGTCTTTTAGAGAGATGTACTCTTTTTCATGACTCTAAATTTTGACCTCTCTTTTCCAAGGTATTCATTTAATTCTTCAAGCATATCTGTTAGTTCATCATATGAAGGTTCATTATCACTAATGGATTTTACCTTATCTCCTTTTGCCATGAGGTAAGTAGGAGTGGAGAAAAGTGACGACGCTTCCTTGATGGCGATGCCGACAAGTCCTCTTTTCTTGGAGTACGAATCAGAGTCTCATTCTCTAATGTGAGCTTCATTCTTACTATCTTTATGAAGCTTCTTGAAAAACTTCTTCTTGCTGGTGTATTCCTTTTTCTTTGATCATTTTGTCTTGTCATCCTTCTTGTTAGGGTAATGAGAGACAATATGCCCCTTCTCATCGCACTCATAGCAACGAATATTGCTATAGCGCTTATTGTCATTTGATGATTGACCTTTCTTGCTTTTATCAAAATTAAAGCTTCGATATGGGGCGTGTTCTCATGAATTTCTTTATTCTCCTTACAAGGAGAGCAAATTCTTCTTCGGGTCGTCTTCTTCATTATCCGATTCTTCACTTGATGTCACTTTCACCTTGAAAGCGATAATCTTCTTCTTGGAGGAGATGACTCCAAAAGTTCTTCATTGTCCTTCTTGTATAACTCATTTGTGATGAGATTGCCCAAGAAACTAGTTGACATTATTCTTGGCAATTAGGAAAAATTGAGAAATAGAGTCATTAATGTCTCATATTTCTCCGATAGAGCTCTAAGCATCTTGCGCATAATATCAACATGAAGAAGGTTAGTACCTAAATCTTTGAGCTCATTTACAATGTTGTTCAATCTAGAATACATCTCCGTAATATTTTCATGAGGCAACATTGTGAATGTCTCATATTTAATCCGAAGCCTATGCAATTTGGTTTTTTTAACCATGAATGTGCCCTTATGAATTTCCGAGAGCGTTGTCCATATCTCTTGAGCGGCTTTAAATTTGCTCACTCGATTGAACTCATCCACGTTTAAAGCTCCTAAGAGAGCATTTATCGCTGGAGCATTGAGGTGGGAGTTTCGTTCCTTAAGTTCCGTGGGATGTAGCGGATCAAAAGCTATAACGAAACCCTCACTAACAATTCTCCATATGCTTATGCTCATGACCTTTAAATAAATGGACATTCTAATTTTTTAATAAGCATAATTTGAGCTATCAAATAAAGATGCTTTGTCTATTGTCATTCCCTTACTAGCCATCCTTTCTCTACTAGACGGTTAAGTCTAAAATTAGAGGGAACAAGCTCTGATACCACTTGTAGGATTAAGGATGACCGACTAGAGAGGGTGAATAGGAGGTTATAAAAAAAATTATGCTTTAAAAATAATTTTGACAATTGCAATATTAAAGATGAAATACTAGCACAAGTTTAAAACCTATGATCAATATATGCCAAAAACACTTAAGATTATGCCAATACTAAATAAAATTCTAGCTAAGGAATTCTACTCAAGTAATTACTAGAAATGTAAATACGAAAAAGTAAAGGCAAGAATTTAAACCATGATAGAGACACAAGATGTTTTCCCGTAGTGTCGAAGACTTGTTGGTCATCACTAATCCACGTCGACTCCACAAATTAAGCCTTCACCCTCGATAACTATCGTTGCTCTTCCTCCTCTCGGGAGATGGTGAGCACGCAACCACTTCACAATTTCTTGCCAGGTCACTTCACAAGCTTCTTTAAAGTGATCACCGCGCAACTTCTTCTTCAAGCCGTCTAGGTACTGGCAAGCACTAAGAGTAACAAATCGTTGCACTCGCTTGAAAACTATCAAGTTCCAATGATTACCAACTAATGATGTAATGCACTTAATAGCTCCGAACTACCTCCAAAATGGAAATTTAATACAAATGAGTAGAAGAGAGAGCACCAAAGACTTAAGTGTATTCAATATGGCCAAAAGGTTTTGAGCTTGGTGCACGTGGGGGTGTATTTACACCCCTCACCAACAAATCTAGCCATTACAACCACTTTCCTGAAAAAATCAGGATATACGGTAGTACCGTCGTTGAAATCCACTACTATCGATTTTTGGTTCAACGGTCAGAACAGTATCATTTAATGCTTTAAACTAGCCGTTACAAAAGACGTTGCGGTACTACCACCAACTAGAAATCGGTACTACCACAAAACGGTAGTACCACTCGGCTCAAACAGAACTACCGTTTCCAGAGTTCAAGAAATCACACAAAAATACCTTCTCTGGAAAAACGTACCGCCATAAAAATATCGGTACTACTGCACTCCAGTAGTACCGCTCAGATCATGCGGTCATAGCGATTCTCAAGGGAGATTAAAACTCCCAAAAACACACTCTGTAATTTACATACCGCCATATAAATATCGGTACTACCGACCTGCGGTAGTACCGTAGTTGAAATGCGGTTGTTTCGATTTTCAGAGAGGATCAAAACACTTAAAAACATGCTCTCTGGAAAATACATACTGCCATATAAATATCAATACTACTGACCTGCGGTAGTACCTCCTATCACTTGCGGTCATACCGATTTTCAAAATAGTTTTCGAGAAGCTTAAATCAATGCAATGCATGAACCCTAGTTGATCATTATGGCACATAAATAGTCTCTCAAGCTACTAGCATTGATCCCTCTTAATAGTACGGTATTTATCCTATAAACCCATTCTTTTCTCCAAACAACGAGACTAGTAAAAACTGTAAAAGGGTCCTTAGGCTATACAATACCTTTATTTTGAACCATGTTGGCCTTTTATCACATTAGCATTGCCAATTGTCTCGTCAGCAATCAATCATTGGGACTTAACCTTTAACATATCTTAGCACACATGTTAGTCTCTTAACATAATATTGACATTAATTACCAAAAATAATTATGAGGGCCTAGATACTTTCAGCGCCTCATGCCTTTCTCCATAACATTACACCCATCGCGGCGAGGCAACTCGTCCTCGAGCTACGGTGGTGGCCATCGTTAAAGTCCTTGGTGGCCCTATGTTGACAAGAGTATCTGGTACCATCATCGGTTCACTTGAGAGCAGATCAGCGACACTCCGACATATAGCGCCAATGGACGAAACGCCTTAGCATGTTGTGGCATTGAGGAAGACGCCGGCGACATGGGCAACCGACATGGGGAAGCAGTGATGCCCATACTGCCATGGAGCGTGATGATGGCGGGGAGGAGACGATGGTGGCGTTGGCCCCTTAGCTGTTGCGCTCCGCATCGTCTAGGGCACGGTGTCGGCCGGTCATGCGAAAAATACCACCGTTGGACATCGGTAACCCTCCTCGACGAACGCACTAGGGGTGCAGTCAAAGGCAATGTTGCCCATTGAGGAGGTGTTGGTGACGACGGGAGGTGATGGAAGTGGCGGCGCAACTATGTTGGTGACGACAGGCGTCACCTCCTTCTGCTCCTCCATCTTGGCCGAGGTCACAGCTGGTGGGGTTGCCGTCAAGGCCAGCGGATTGGTGGAATATTCCTTGCTCTTGGCGTGGCTTCTCTCCTCCGGAACACCAAACATTTTTTCAAGCATCTCAATCATGCGACCCAGCATGTCGCTGATTGTTGTGGAGTCAAAACCCTCGCTACCCGACATGGTGGAAGGGACAACGATTGGCTCTGATACCAAATGTTGTGGTAATCGTTAGGGTACGAGCCCGAGGACCGAGGGTAGGGCACTCGCTCTCATCTAACTACAGTCAAGGCTCTTCCCTGTCAAGGTAGCGAGGCTCTGAGGCTTAGTTGAACTTTTGATTTCTTATTGTTTGATTGATGATGGATACATGATATCTGTCGGGACCGGATTTACGAACCGAACCCTCGTGTATCTGCACGGTCCATGATCGTAGCTAGTGCACACGGTGGAAACATTGTTGATAACAAATTCGAATCACGAATAACATTAATAAACAATCGAGTACCGCCTTATGGCCACTTATTACAAAAGAGGTCGAAAGACCTTGAGTCTTCTGTGAAACAACAAAAATTAAACTCGAGTAGTGGCCCATCAAAGTGCCCACCGGCATTCGATCGGGAGCGCAACCTAGTACTCGGGTATCCTTCGTCAAAGCCACAGCGAAGTAGTCGTAGTCCTCCGTGTCGATGAAGGCTTCGAGATTTAATTATGAGTGTAGCATGTGAGTACATAAAGTACTCATGAGTCTTGGGAAACATGCATATGCATAGCTTTGACAAATGAGGCTTATATGGTTCTTTTGCACAAAGCAAATTTTTAAGTTCAAAATAATTTTCATAAAGCACATTTGACAAACGCAGTTTCAATAAATAAATTAATTGTATTACTAGTGGAGGTTCTAGCTACCAACCACTAGCATCAAGGCTCTAGCTGCCCAACTAGCTCTAGCTGCCAAAAACTACCCGAGAGTCCCAACTGCTCCCGGTTCCCAAAATTTACTCTTTTAAAATCAAAACCAAAATCTACCATGTGAAAACGCACCTTGCTCGCCCTTGACCGTGGGCACGGCTATTCGAATAGTTTTTAACACTCTGCAGAGGTTATGCAACTTGACCCACAAGAGATGATCGCTTTGATATACCACACGTTTCCTTTGACGTGTGAATCAAGGAGAGAACATCACAAGGCTTTACAAAGCTTCCTTTTGACTCAGTTACGCCCGCTAAGGTTTCGCCTTCTGGCCCCTCTTGCGCCATGTGAATCAAAGACACACAACCATGACAAAACCGACTCAAAATTTTGCTAATTAGTTGGCCAGCCCGTTCCCATTTTGGACATGTGGTTATGCGGTAGTGCTCGGTTTGAATAATCACAAGCGTCGGTCCTTAATATGACTTGGCGGGACTAACACAATACATGATCTCGTGCTCTAGCTGCACCGCTGATCTTACCATCCACCCAAGTCTAAAACATACTTTCATCATTATATTTTATTTTCCAAACACCGACATTACCTAATGTCATACAATTTTTCAAAGAAAGCATAAAGGGTAATAATGGTTTTCTCCCCACAAAGTTAAATAAAGCCGTAAAGCATGTCTAAGCAATTCTACCGTAATAAACTATTCTGCAAAAATTGTATTCAATAATGCAGAATTTCTACACTAGGGTTACAAAGGTGCAGGACATCAAATATCAAGGATGATAGTAGCAAACTTTAGGTTTTTAACTAACAACCTCTGATTTAACTTATCATTTAAATAGCAATGCATAACTTTTAAAACTGTAAACATGATTTACAAATCATAGGTTCAAAGTGGTCAAAGGAGACTCGCCTTCGGTGACGTTGGAGGTAAGCACTTCCTGTTGATCCAAGCTTGCGTCGGCGACGTCGGATTCTACACACGCGCAATGGACCAAATAAATAGCAGAAAATAAATAAAATCCAAAAATTACAAAATAAATACTAGAAGTAGAGAATGAATTTAGATGAATTTAGGAGAAAGAATCGATGGATTCGGAGTTCGTATGAGAACGAACGAAAATCTAGAAAATCTATTCTCCAAAAAAATCATGTATGTACATACACCATGCATGTATACCATATCGCATGGCAATCGTTCATGAACAGTGAACAAAATAAAATGGCGATATTTGGGAGCGAAATCCGGGGATGTGAAGAGGAAGCCGAGAGGCACGCGCGGCGTAGTCGGTTCGGGAAATGGTGACCGAGGAGAGAGAACGGAGGAGAGATGTACAAAGCATCTAACAAGACTAACTAGTAGCAGCACGTTCAACTTCTTTCTACTAAAACGGACAGAATGTAAAGCTAGCAGCCGAATGAAGTATAGAAGCAAATCAACATGTTGCTGCTGACAAGAAAAGACTCAAAGTGAAGACTAGATATTAGAGCACTGAACCAGGACCAGCATGAGCATCTAACTAGCAGCACTATTCATCATCTTCTTCAAGACGAACTGAAATGAAAACAGCATGCGCAGGAATGAGAATCAAGGCGTCGGCAGCGCAAGGTGGCGAAGGACTGGCCGGCAAACCATGAAAATGAAACTCCATGAACACGGCCTACCCTCAGGTGGTGATGGTTCGACTGGAGAAACTCTGTAACGGTGGCAACGCAAGCTACTATCAATGGAGAAAACAGAGAACTGCAAGCTCTGATGAATCAAAAGCTTAGAGAGTGCAACGGATCAAAGAAGAGATAGCATGCCAATTTATAGCCTCAACCGGGAGCCGAAAGGTTGGGAAGGCGAAGAGCTACGGCATCGGTTCAAAAAAAGAAACGGATGAAAATGCACGGTGCACTGATGGGCTGCTCAAAGATGGCATGACAACGTGGGAGACCTTAATGCAACGTTTCTTATCAAATCAAATCAAGATAAAGGCTTTGAATGGAGAGAGCGGGTAAAGAAGAAAGCGCGACCATTAATGGCAATTTGAAGCTCTCTTGTTTGCACGAATCAATGGGAGGAGGAGAAGCGGTGAGGGTGGCAAGGGAAGGGGCGACGCGGCGGGCGGCGTCGGCGGCGGAGGTGGCGGCGGAGGTGCAGGCGCAAGAGGCGGCTCGGTCATGGAGCTGCGTTAAAGAAATAAAGCAAGAGAGATAGACTCCGTGGGAAGAAGATGAATAGGAGAGAGAGAAAGAAAGAGATAAAAGAATGGAAGATGGAGTATAACGATTGAAACCAAAGCACACGATGGCGGTGCATGCATGTATGGCTATTGAAGTTAAGTGAGCATGACTTGGGAGCAATCACGGGATGGGTGACCACCCGAGCGGGAACTTTATTTTTATATTTGTTTTTAGAAAAGAGAAGTGCAACAAATTAATAAATTGGACCAAGAAATTGGAACAAATATTTTTCGGAGATTTGAATTTTAGATTGGAAATGGAGTTTTGGAATTTGAGATTTCGATCCGAATTACACATAAAATACAAATAAGATCCAAATAAAATCTTGAAAATTTTAATTAATTAATTTGAAATTAAATTTTAGAGAAAGCGAGATTTTGGGATGTTACAAACCTACCCCTTAGAAGGAATCTCGCCCCGAGATTGGATGGATGGGAAAAGGTTAGGGTACACGGACTTTGCTCTCGAACCAACGACTTTGTTTATTGAGTGAGACAAAGCGAAATGGCAAGCGATGCGTCTAGATCTTACAGTGCGACATCTTTGAGTTGATTGAGCTTGCGTTCTTTGCAACATGATTGATCGTCCTTGCGGATGGTGTTGAATTTGGATGGCTTGACTTGGAGTCCGAGGCGCCTCGTCCTAATCTCGGTGTAGGGTCTTGGTGGTGTAGTTCCCAAGTTAAAAGGCTGAGTCACATTTCGGCGTTTCGAGGGCAATTGCGGCATAATGCCCCATTTCATGGCAATGAAAGCACTGGATTCTCTTCTTTGGCGTCCGGTCTGCTGCGGTTGAACACCAGTATTGTTTCCAAATCCCTGCATGACTGTACGATGTCCTGACATTGGAGTCTTAGGTGCATTATCTGCTGGCGACAGGTTGTAGTGTGGCTGGTTCATTAGAGGTCTGGAACTGTTGGCTCCATGCTGCGCTTGAAAAGCCATTTTCTCTTCGGGACTCAAACGATTGACGCCGAGCATCCTCTTGAACAAGAGCTTTGTTGACCATCTGTTGAAAATTGGGGTAGTCATTTGACACCAGTTGCACTTTGAGGTTGGGGTCAAGTCCTTCCATGAAGCGCCAAATTTTCGCTCCCTCGTTAGCAACATCCTCTGGTGCATACCTTGACAGCTGAGTGAATCTGTTAAGATACTCGGACACACCGAGATTGCCTGCTGCGGCTTATGGAACTCTCTCTTCTTCATTTCCATCATTCCCATAGGAATGTGAGTCGCATGGGTGGCCAGAAAACTCTGCCAAGAGATAGCTTGGACATTACGGTGAGCTGCGCAATAGTTTTCCCACCAAGTACTGCGGTTGCTTTTAGTTGATGAGCGGCAAAGAGAACTTTCTCTTGGTCATCACACGAGCCAAGATCAACTTCTTCTCAACATCCTTTAACCGGTCATCGACTTCAAGAGGATCAAGCGAACCAGAAGCAAAGGTTGGTGGCACGGTTCTCATAAATTCACCAAGTGCGGATGGAGGTGGTAAGATCGAGCAGAGGTGGTGCGGGTTGATTGACTTGATTATGAGCAAGTGCTTGCAATAGTTGAAGTTGCATGGCCATCATCCGCTCTATATTCATCAATGGAGGTGACCGGGAGGTGGTGGTGGTAAAGGTTCTTCCTCAAATAAGCGCTCGAGGTTGCACTTGAGGTTCTTGTGGTGCTTGAGGCAAAGCGGGTCATCGGAAATGGTTGACCGCGACCCTTCCAAGACCACGGCCTCGGCGCCTACGGCCTCTTCCACGTCCTCTTCCACGGGCTGCGCGACCTCTTCGGGGTTCTCCATCCGAGCGGTCCAAGGCTAGCGGGAAGAGAGGGAAAAGCAAAGCGAGAAAAACAAGGGA
The DNA here is from genome assembly GCA_036346255.1 of Ampelocalamus luodianensis. Taxonomy (NCBI): domain Eukaryota; kingdom Viridiplantae; phylum Streptophyta; class Magnoliopsida; order Poales; family Poaceae; genus Ampelocalamus; species Ampelocalamus luodianensis. The sequence goes on along the minus strand of CM070638.1, from coordinate 23,351,431 downwards.
GCTTGCAACAACCCACAAGAACCAAATACTTTCTGAGAAAAGCAAATTACTTTTTCCAGCGAAAACAACTCAAAGAAAATCATCTACTCGATACTCTTAAGCTAGCGAAACGACTCAAAACACAGAATGAACCTTGGCAACTTAAACTATATGGCTTGTCCGACATCGCATCCTCTACTCACGGTCTTTGTGAATCTTGCATGTTGTTCTTGAATGGTAGAGATGACTAGAGGCTTTACGATGCTCTCTTCATGGCTCCATTTCTTGTAGTCCCGAACATAATGGTAGGAATCACGTTGACCAACTATAGAAATTACAAGGAAAGATGATCCATTTAACATTGTAAAGCGATGAAGGAAGAACTAAGTAAGGAAGAATTCCACGAAGAAGGTAAGGATAGAAAGATGAGAAAAGATGAGGATAGCACAATATTATTTTTCTTTTTATAAAATAAATTTGAAGTTTTCCTACTAACGGCCATTCTAGCTAGGTCACGTCCTCTGATCGACTCACTCGATACCAACTCGTCGGGACCGGATTTACGAACCGAACCCTCGTGTATCTTGCACGGTCCATGATCGTAGCTAGTGCACACGGTGGAAACATTGTTGATAACAAATTCGAATCACGAATAACATTAATAAACAATGAGTACTGGCCTTATAGCCACTTATTACAAAAGAGGTCGAAAGACCTTGAGTCTTCTGACGTGAAACAACAAAAATTAAACTCCGAGTAGTGGCCCATCAAAGTGCCCACCGGCATTCGACTGGGGAGCGCAACCTAGTACTCCGGGTATCCTTCGTCAAAGCCACAGGCGAAGTAGTCGTAGTCCTCCGTGTCGATGAAGGCTTCTGAGATTTAATTATGAGTGTAGAATGTGAGTACATAAAGTACTCCGCGAGTCTTGGGAAACATGCATATGCATAGCTTTGACAAATGAGGCTTATATGGTTCTTTTGCACAAAGCAAATTTTTAAGTTCAAAATAATTTTCATAAAGCACATTTGACAAACGCAGTTTCAATAAATAAATTAATTGTATTACTAGTGGAGGTTCTAGCTACCAACCACTAGCATCAAGGCTCTAGCTGCCCAACTAGCTCTAGCTGCCAAAAACTACCCGAGAGTCCCAACTGCTCCCGGTTCCCAAAATTTACTCTTTTAAAATCAAAACCAAAATCTACCATGTGAAAACACACCTTGCTCGCCCTTGACCGTGGGCACGGCTATTCGAATAGTTTTAACACTCTGCAGAGGTTGTGCGACTTGACCCACAAGAGATGATCGCTTTGATATACCACACGTTTCCTTTGGCGTGTGAATCAAGGAGAGAACATCACAAGGCTTTTACAAAGCTTCCTTTTGACTCAGTTACGCCGCTAAGGTTTCGCCTTCCGGCCCCTCTTGCGCCATGTGAATCGGCACACACAACCATGACAAAACCGACTCAAAATTTTGCTAATTAGTTGGCGGGCCCGTTCCCATTTTGGACATGTGGTTGTGCGGTAGTGCTCGGTTTGAATAATCACAAGCGTCGGTCCTTAATATGACTTGGCGGGACTAACACAATACATGATCTCGTGCTCTATTGCACACTTTGATCTTACCATCCACCCAAGTCTAAAACATACTTTCATCATTATATTTTATTTTCCAAACACTGACATTACCTAATGTCATACAATTTTTCAAAGAAAGCATAAAGGGTAATAATGGTTTTTCTCCCCCACAGGTTAAATAAAGCCGTAAAGCATGTCTAAGCAATTCTACCGTAATAAACTATTCTGCAAAAATTGTATTCAATAATGCAGAATTTCTACACTAGGGTTACAAAGGTGCAGGACATCAAATATCAAGGATGATAGTAGCAAACTTTAGGTTTTTAACTAACAACCTACAGTTTAACTTATCATTTAAATAGCAATGCATAACTTTTAAAACTGTAAACATGATTTACAAATCATAGGTTCAAAGTGGTCAAGGAGACTCGCCCGGTGGCGTTGGAGGTAAGCACTTCTGTTGATCCAAGCTTGCGTCGGCGACGTCGGATTCTACACACGCGCAACGGACCAAATAAATAGCAGAAAATAAATAAAATCCAAAAATTACAAAATAAATACTGGAAGTAGAGAATGAATTTAGATGAATTTAGGAGAAAGAATCGATGGATTCGGAGTTCGTATGAGAACGAACGAAAATCTAGAAAATCTATTCTCCAAAAAAAAAAATCATGTATGTACATACACCATGCATGTATACCATATGCATGGCACTGTTCATGAACAGTGAACAAAATAAAATGGCGATATTTGGGAGCGAAATCCGAGGATGTGAAGAGGAAGCCGAGGGCACGCGCGCGTAGTCGATTCGGGAAATGATCGGCCAGGAGAGAGAACGGAGGAGAGATGTACAAAGCATCTAACAAGACTAACTAGTAGCAAACACGTTCAACTTCTTTCTACTAAAGCGGATGAGAATGTAAAGCTAGCAGCCGAATGAAGTATAGAAGCAAATCAACATGTTGCTGCTGACAAGAAAAGACTCAAAGTGAAGACTAGATATTAGAGCATTGAACCAGGACCAGCATGAGCATCTAACTAGCAGCACTATTCATCATCTTCTTCAAGACGAACTGAAATGAAAACAGCATGCGCAGGAATGAGAATCAAGGCGTCGGCAGCGCAAGGTGGCGAAGGACTGGCCGGCAAACCATGAAAATGAAACTCCATGAACACGGCCTACCCTCAGGTGGTGATGGTTCGACCGGAGAAACTCTGTAGCGGGTGGCAACGCAAGCTACTATCAATGGAGAAAATAGAGAACTGCAAGCTCTGATGAATCAAAAGCTTAGAGAGTGCAAAGGATCAAAGAAGAGATAGCATGCCAATTTATAGCCTCAACCGGGAGCCGAAACGTTGGGAAGGCGAAGAGCTACGGCGTCGGTTCAAAAAAAGAAACGGATGAAAATGCACGGTGCACTGATGGGCTGCTCAAAGATGGCATGACAACGTGGGAGACCTTAATGCAACCGTTTCTTATCAAATCAAATCAAGATAAAGGCTTTGAATGGAGAGGAACGGGTAAAGAAGAAGCAGCGACCATTAATGGCAATTTGAAGCTCTCTTTGTTTACAGAATCAATGTGAGGAGGAGCGGTGCGGGTGGCAGGGAAGGGCGGCGAGGCGGCGCGCGGCGGCCGGAGGTGGCGGCGGGAGGTGCAGGCAGCAAGAGCGGCTCGATCATGGAGCCGTGTTAAAGAAATAAAGCAACAGAGAGATAGACTCCGTGGGAAGAAGATGAATAGGAGAGAGAGAAAGAAAGAGATAAAAGAATGGAAGATGAAGTATAACCGATTGAAACCAAAGCACACGATGGCGGTGCATGCATGTATGGCTATTGAAGTTAAGTGAGCATGACTTGGGAGCAATCCCGGGATGGGTGACCCGACGGGAACTTTATTTTTTTTATATTTGTTTTTTTAGAAAAAGAGAAGTGCAACAAATTAATAAATTGGACCAAGAAATTGGAACAAATATTTTTCTGGAGATTTGAATTTTAGATTGGAAATGGAGTTTTGGAATTTGAGATTTCGATCCAGAATTACACATAAAATACAAATAAGATCCAAATAAAATCTTGAAAATTTTAATTAATTAATTTGAAATTAAATTTTAGAGAAAGCGAGATTTTGGGATGTTACAATATCCTTTTTATAGGGATAGTCCGACTTTATATCTAAGAAATAATCTATAAAGAAACCTATCAATTCAATCTAATCTTTTCAATTATTAAAAATAACATTCATAATAAATCAGATCATATTTCTAATAATAATTAGATAGATAAGGAATCCCAAAATAATCTACCTAACAAACTATTCTTTATTCTAGGAAACAAATCAGGAAAACAGTGCGCCACAGCACACAAGTACTGTTCATATGCTGCTATAGTACCTATGGTGCTGTTCACACGCCTCATGCGGCGCCTCACGCCTTTCTCGGTAACACTATAACCCTCTATCTTCTAATTCAAGTATTCTTTTAAACAATTGCTACGGTTTCCTACAGTCCAATCTCCCACATTCTATGTGTTTTCCTCTTGCAGTGGTTCACAGTGAAACGACAGCATGCGGTTCTTATTCTTGCTGACACCCTTTACTATGCAAAGTTCAAGCATTATCCTTGTCGTTTCCTTCTTTAAACCGCATTCTGTGCCTGTATGTATGGTCCGTTTTTCTTGATTTCTAATAGTAGAGGAAAGGCTCATTGCAAACACGCCTCCTATCCATGCATTATTTTCTACCTTTTCCCCTACAAACATTTTCCCCTGTTTATGGTCCTGCTACGTTTATGACCTGGTTGTTTCTTCTCAGTATCCGACATGCTTTCTGTACTTAAAACCATGTTACTGTATTTGTACATATGTGGCAGCAGCATGAACACGTATAAAGACATGTTTTTTTCCATGCTTTAATCCATATTTCTGTCCACATAGTTCAGCTGTTCACCCGATTTCAGACTGATTTCCCACAATATTTTTACCTCACGTTTAGTTTTGTTACTGAAACCGTGTTTCTGTACTTGTGTATACATCTCTTTTTTGTTTTACCCAGAGGGTCTTACCGGACTGCCGTTGGTATATGTCTCCAAAAATTTCTGAAGCTGCAGTAATCGCATCTAGGTATATATCCATATATCTATAGACTTTCCAATATGCATCTTATTATCCGTACATGCAGACTTCCACTAATACAGCAGTCTTTCTCCCCAAGTATACTCATCAAGTTTTTTTAAAAAAAATACAGAGTGTCGATGCTGCACCAACCTGTCTTCCATTATTTCCTACGATATTTCTATTTCTAACAGTACTTATCCCTCTATATACCTAGACATAAAAAAAACACCACCATGCACTTGCATGCCACCGAAGAACACCAGCAGTTTTTAAAAAATTAGAGTATCGATGCTGCACCAACCTGTTTTCCATTATTTCCTACGACACCTCGCTCTGCTTGTTATACTGTAACTAGTTCAATGCTTAGGCTTTGCTACTGGTTAAAAAAAATTATAGTTCTATCATGTCGGGTCGTCAACCGTGCTCAACGACGCGATCTTGACTGTCGGTTTCCTGCTCGCCGATCCAACAGACACTAAAAAGGGTAGGGAGTACGGATGACCACCAACTTTAATTTTTAAATAGTAAAGATATCTCGCATCTATATTAACACATTTCATATGCCATTTCCATTTTTAACACTACCAGATCGAAGGAAGCACATGTCGCACTGTCCTCTACTCGGAAAAGGATTTTTGAATCGTTTCAGAGCAGGTTACCCGTCCTATTGTTTTTGCCTTTTCTTAGTAGTAACACCGTAATCACACGCACACATAACGTTTGTACAGTAGAACAAACAGGTCAGATTCTGCCCCATGTTATTATACCTTATGAACATACTGTTTCATGATTTCCATATAGCTGCTTACATACATGTCTTCTACGGTCCATGGAAACTGAATGTCATACAAAAGAGAGTGCCTGCTCCACCAACAAAGAAAGTCCCGCTGAACTTGCTGAAAAAAAGACGCGAACAATGTAAGTGTTCACTGGTATTACCCTAGAAATTACTGCATACTATTGTTCTCCTTTTCCTTGCATCTTTACTGAACCGTAACCCAATGTGGTTGACTTGTTTTTTTGCTGCTTTCCTATAAACTGTGGTTCAGCACAGTACTATAGCTGTGTACCAATGCATCTAGCTATTGTTTTGCCTTGTTGATGAGACCGTCTTCTTCTGTCTAAAAGATAGGTCATATATACTTTATACCAGGTTTTTGGAATTGATCTAGGTACCTCTTAAGCTACCTCTTTTATTGATTTCATACATATTTGCAACACTAGATGCAAATTACTTTCAGAGCTTGTAGGATTGATAGGTACCGAAATGGTCAGCATGCTAGATAAGTTTCTGGCAATGTGCACTCAAATCTAGCAAGGAACTTTGCCCATCTTCATATGCCTATATCTATGCGGTAACATCTTTGCATCCTGTGAAGTGAGCGTTGCTCATTTGGTCTGCTCGCTGCTGTGCGAGGGATCGGTCGGGAATTCGACTCTCGGTCTCGCGTGAGGCTGCACTGGAGCGCAGTAAGAAAAAGCGGGGACTGTACTGAGGCACAGTGGCGTTGGAGCCCTTCACGGTTCGAGCGTTGCTCTCATGGACAACTCGCAGAGTAGGATGTTTTCTTCTTTAATGCAGTCCGAATGGGGAAAATCCTAAACCTCTAAAAAATACTTCTTTGCATCCTAATATGCATACCTATTGCCTGTGCGATGCTATCGCATAGATATAGTCATATTACTCAAGAGGTGCCAACTCAGCAGATATTAATATACTTCAAAACAGAAAAGGTAAAACCTAGATTGTTATTAAATTATGTTATTCCCCACCATCGTTTATCTGCTGATCCTAATATTTTCACTTGTCTGCTTTAGCCTAGCTATACATCGTCCTTACATATTACACGATCTTTTGCAGCTCAGAATGTGTGCTGCCTGCCGACACTGCTGCTCCTACGTCTGCGAAAAAAGGTCGTGCAACCAAAAAAAACCAGCAGCTAAATTTAGGTACATTATCTATGCTACCAACTTCGATCATTCCTGTCCATTTCAAGTTTAACATGGATTTACTAACCCTTCCCCTGTTCCCTAACACAGTTCATCCACTAATTGAACTATACTATATTATTTCTGCAGTAACTTTTGCGGAATCTGCTGCTATCACATAGCTTCTATTTTGCTCATGTTCTGGACAGTCATGCCATTCCCTGCCTATCAGTTCCTCCGATAGTAGCTGCTTTATGTTAGTGTCTTTCTATTATGTACTACTACGTACTTATGTACCTGTACGGTGGTACCTCCTCTAAAAACTTACGGACTGTATGGTCTCGCCGAACCTGGTAGTGTGTGCTCTCCTTTTGCCAACTTTAGACAAATGCACCTACAATGACCTAATCATCGATCGATTATCATATTACCTCTTTATAATATACCTACTAATGTGAAATGCTTTGCGTTTTGTTACCTTCAGTGTGTTTCATACAAATCAGGGCTTTTATTATGCTACAGACTAATGTGCCAGCTCAGTGTTTTTTACTATACGTTGCATCATACATGATATCATCTTCGGACAAATTTGAGTAGGTTCACAACTTTTGTGCTGTGTAGTTACATAAATATATTGTCTTCATACTACAGACTGCTTCTTAGGTAACACATATAGATCCTACAGCACACTTTTACACCAGACTTAGATATCAATGCAAGCCTAATACTGTATTGCTCTTTCATAGCTTCAAAATACTCATACATACTTACAATTGTCTCATCAAAATGTTGTCCGCTGTGACGTTTCCTCGGCGCACCAAGGCGCGCACAGGGCTCTAGTATTGTACAAAAGCGGTCAATTTTCGTAGTGTCATATGCAATTTACTCTCTTTTTTCCCTCTTTATGGATGGGTATGTTCCATTTTTTATGGGAAATGAGTGGGTTATGTTGAAGTATAAGTGAATTGTCCACCTTTTCTCATCAGGTTAAGCTTTTGGATGAATTGGTTTGTGCATGCAACTCAATATAGTATCAGAGCCAAGAGGTCTTGAGTTTAAAACCCGGTTGGTGCAATTAAAAATAATAATTGCAACCCACTTCTATTCCACGTCTTAAGCCTGAGGGAGCCTACACGTGAGGGGGAGTGTTGAAGTATAAGTGAATTGTCCACCTTTCCTCATCAGCTTAAGTTTTTGGGTGAATTAGTTGGTGTATGCAACTCAATAGGTTATCTATCAGATTTTGCTATAAGATTTATGCACAAAACGTGAGATCGACACGAGCTTTGCTCATCCACTTAAATATATGAGAAAATTACTATATGTCATCGAAAGTTGTCTAGACCCCTGATCTGCCATAAATATTTTTTCCACTTCCCATTATGCTATCACTTTCAAAAATTTACCCTTCCATGCCATCCACGTCATCTCCGTTAGTTCAAGTCACGTGAACAAAGAAAAAACATGTCAGATTTTTTCATAATGCCCTTCTCCTTCTTCCTCCTTGGCTGATCTTTACAGACTAAGGCTAATCCTCAGGGGCGGACCCAAAGAAGGTTGAGTGGGGTCCAGCTTCTATCTAAATTTCTGTTTTTAGTGAAGTAACTCAATGTCTGATCACTTATGTAGTTATGTTTCCGCTCAGCCCAACAGAGATGCCCCGACAGTCCACTTGTGCCCTGTTCAATTTTTGACCTGGGTCTGCCCCCTGTTAATCGCCATGGATAGATGTCTTTACCTTGCACTCCACCGTGTAGGCCTTGTAGCTCGTCACCTGTTGTCACATCTTCATCTCTGGGTGATGGGGAATTCGTGTCCCGGGGCGAGCACGGAGGAGTGGAAGGAGCGCCTGTAGGAGGCCTCCAAGGATGGGTGGGTGGGGAGGAGCGAGGGGTGCAACGCTATTGAGAAGAAGGGCTTCGGGGCGACCATGGCAGGCGGTGGGGGTGATTGGTGTTGAGAGGAGAAGAAAAGGAGATGGTGGCTGATAGGTGGATCCACTAAAATTTTATTTTCTTATTTACTTTTGTTGATCCATATGGGCAAAATGGTCCTTTTGCACCTCTCTTAACAACCATCTGACAACACATGGACGGTAACGGCATGGAACGACAAGGTTTTGGAAAGTGATGGCATGAGGGGAAGATGAATTTTTCGGATGACCAGATCATGATCTGGATTAATTTTAGTGGTTTATAAGAAATTTTCTCTAAATCTATAGGGGTTACGCAATACCTCTACTATCGTAACATACCTTGGGTGACCGCATAGATTAAAGTTAGAAGTCAAAGGAAATGACAAGAACAACGAGTTGAAGGTAGGTAAGGATTTAATAACTAGGAACTTTTTTTATTTATTTAAGCAAACATGGACCTCTGGGACATGAAAATGGAACAGATTGAGGTCCCTTGCCGAAAAACAAGATTGGAGAAGGAATAGGGATTGTTGTATGCACCTATATAATACTACAATATACATATACTAAATGCCAGCTTGACAAATTGTGCCAGGTTTGAAGAATTCAAGCACATCGGTTACCTTCTATACTGCTAGAACTACCATATTAAACTGTGAGATGTGTTATCACATCAACAACCGTCATTATCATCTGCGTATAGCACGTCATCACGCATCTTCTACAATTTATTCTATCACTAAACAGGATAAACGATAAGCGCAAAAATGGATTTTATATTGCCCAACCTAACCAAATAATTGTTCATACCAAACCTAAAGAACTCAGACACACAACCCGGTCAGTTTCTGGATCAACAGTGGATACTACTGAATTATGGAGATGTATGTTATTATTTTACTATTCCAAATGAATTCTGCATTGTTCTAAAGCATTTGAGATACTGAACAAATTCCAAAAATCATGCTACTATATATGTAGTCCTCCCCAACAACCTTTCGACATTATCTCTTATCGAACAAATAACTAGAGAAGACTGCAATATGAATTAAGAAAGCACATGATGAGTTTAACAAGAAGAGTTAAGAAAGCACGAGGCATGAAGAGGTCTTCAAAACCAGTTCAACGGCTTGGTGTCCTCTCCCCCCTATATCTCTCACATCTTCTCTCTTCTCTGATCTCTAGTCTCATCTAGCTGTTCCTTCATCTCTGCTTTCCAAACAGCAGAAGCACAAACAACTTTCTTATCTCCACAAAGCCTTCTTGGCATATCTCCTGACAAGAGGTTACTTATTGGATAATGGCGGTATGTGTGTCCTGGTCACCTTTCTTTTCTTTGCTTTTTCATGTGTTAGATGTGCCTTATTACTGATAACTGAAACTAATTTTTAGAAAGCTTGCCTACAGATTGGTGTTGCAGTGGGTGGTAGCCAAGTTAATTTACTTTAAGTTAATTTGTGGCTTTTTTGTGTGAAAAATATTTGTGTACCAACTGCCAATTATCTGTATTGGCTACCTTTGATGACAAATGGAATTGTACAAAATTTCTTTCCTTTTCTTTTTTGGAAGGAAAGTTGGAGAACTAAATGCTTTATATTTAATGGAGAGATTGAAAAGAAACAAGCAAAGCATGAAGAAAAAGCATTTGAGAAGAAAAAAAAAACAGAGACAGAACTCCCTTCTGAGGGCAGGATGCTTTTGCTATGACATGAAAGTAGCTGTGTTCCAGCTAGTCAACCTTTGCCTTGAGGGAAGTTATGGCGTGTCATACTCATGTGTTTTGTCCAAAACTTGGAAGTGACAAGTCATGGACTAGGCTACTGAACATTTTTAATGTAAGTTAGTTTAGACTAGTTTAATTTACAAATTAAATACATTTCTACTTGTTTTTAATATATACAGATTTAAACCATAAAAATATAGAAAGGAACAAGGTAAAATAGTTTCTTAATACCTGAATTTAATGAAGAATGGTTACAAACGTTAGAACAAGGGAACTTGTCAAAGAGAGAGAGAGAGAGAGGAGGAGAAAACCCTTAAAAAAAGGAAGAAAAAGAATGGTTGCCCTGCAATTTTGGACTAGAAATAAGGCAAATGGACTATTTTTTGTTTTTTTTGTTTTTGTTCTGGTGGGTAATTTTCTGACTTCTATCGTTTGTTGCTTCTTCCTGAACTGCCACAATGAAAATAACAACAAAAGAAAAAAAAACAGTTTCGTAAAAATTTGTCACCGATTCTTCATTCAGTCTGCACACCATTGCATTTCTGAAGGTCCGTAATTTCATCTCAAAATTTTGAAATGAACCAACTAGTTGGTATTGAATCCTTTTAATTAGCCGTCTGAGTTGAGAAGGCAACAATTATCCACTAGTACCAAGTTAAATATTGAAATTCATCATAAAATTGGTGTCATCCAAATACATATTTTTTTCCCAGATTCAGGTCATCTACAAGCTAATACTTTCATGAAAGTTAGGATTTCAAAATGTTATTCTCTAGACACTGCACTCATTAGGTTTCTCACCTGAACTTCGTCCAATGATTTTTTATTCTTATTTTCATCTGAATGGTTAAAGCACCAATCAGTTTTTTGACACTAAAGAAGTACTACGAAGTGAGTTGAGCTCACAAGAGCTCGCTTTCAAGATCAGAGAGGACTTCCAACTGCGGGAGCAAGTTTTTCTCGTTTAGTCCAACTGTGGTGGTTGTCTTTCGCGAGCTTTTGGCCTTTGCGCCCCTGTTTTCTCTTTCCTCTTAAACCCTGACCTTGTTTCTTCTCTCTACCTTTAATGAATGTGGCAGAGCTCCTGCCTTTTGTTAAAAAAAAGTACTACGAAGTGTGATTGAAAAGCTGATGTTATTTAAAACTAAATGTGCAATTGCCACTCTACATGTCAAGCTACTCAACTTCTTTAGAATGACAGGGCCAAGGTGGGCATATCCCAAGGTTCGGTGATTGGAAGACCACTGATGGTAGTACTAGTACCCCTTACACCATGTACTTCGAGGATGCTAGGAAGCGGAGGGACACGGGTGGAACAACGCCGCCTCCTGAGCCACCTCTAGCTCGCGGCAACTCCGTACCTCCAAGCCGTCGAGCTGATGCCAATCCCCCAAAACCCAAGAACGCCTCATCTCGGCCCCGCAGCCAAAGCACGGTGAGTATACTGATAGCCTTTTCGACCTAAATTCAGCATCGGCTTCAGATAACCAACACGGAGAAATATTGCAGGTTGGGTATGGTGGGTCTGTGCCCGCTTGGGGCCAATGGAATGAGAGAAACACTGACGGGGTACCAAACATTACACACTTGTCTTCGACCAGATCAGGGAGGAGAGGACAAGTGCTCCGTCGACGCCTAAGATGGAGCAACGACAACGACCTACTCCAGCTCAAATCAAACCTCGCAATCAGCCTGTACCCAAGGTGGTTTTACACGAATTTAGCTGTCCATTCACTTGATAAGCCCTCAACATTATTGTGCATTAATACCGTACTCCAATATATAAAGCTTTTTTTGTGTGTGTTTGAAAGTCTTTCGTTCTTTAATGCAGAGATTCACATGTTTTGGCTTGTGTGGGAACTAAGGAGATCATGGCTACACCAATGAATTTGCATCATGTAAATGGAGAATATTTTTGCGCATTTCTGGAGTTATTTGTTAAAAATTTGTCAGCAATACAAGACAAATTGTGTGCATATGCATGGGTCATGTATGTTGTAGTAGTGGGAAATCTGCAAATGCATTTTGTGCATGTTGTTTAATACAAAATATTTTTAAGAATGTATGTTAATTTATTTGAAGCTTCCGTACATTTGCAAAGTGTACTTTTAGGTATAAACATTTCTTGTGTTCTGTATCAATAGCATAATTTAAAAGAAGCTATAGCTGCTAAAAATCGGAATGAGGAAATAAACCTTGTCGGCTTTCCTAATCCACAATTTGGTGTTCTGGATGTTTGACAAGTATACATTAGATGAGTTGCCAAACATGTTGACATGACTACTTAATTACTTTTCTAAAAGTTCAAAACCCGTGCCTGTCTGTCTACATGGCGCGACGTCGCGCTCGCGAGTTCGCCGCCGAAACTCCTGCCTCCTGTCTGGCTCGGTTCCAGTGACGTTTATTTTGATTAGCGATGGCATGCGGGCGTTCGATCGTTTCCTTCTCATCGCGGCCGTTCGATCGCGTCGTGCGTAGCGCTCGTGAGTTGCGTAGCCAGCTTGCAGTCCACCTGCCCGCCTCGGTGCCAGTGCCCCAATGTTTTACTGCGTGTGTGCTCCTTTCGATCCTTGTTACCTGAACCTTTCGATATGCCCGAGGGCCAAGAACCATCTCATACTTCCCACAGTTGTTCTCTGATGTCTCCTACTTCAGATCCAAATCCTTTCACGATTCCCCTTCCTGTTCTTGGTATCTCTCCCCAATTCTTCCCAAAATCCACTACTCATCAGTACATCACTCTTTTGCGCCATGAATGGTAGCGACTAGGACTATCGAGGAGGCACGGAGGCCGGACTTGGATAAGGCGGCGACATCAGCTGCTGAATCTTCGTGATGGCGGCAACGGGAGCTTGGATATGGCGCAACTTCAACTCTTCCCTTCGTAGTTGGAATAGTTAAAGTTGTGCTAAACAGAGTTGTTCCACAAAGTTTTTAGAAGTTTTTACAGTTGGAGCAACCGGAAGCAGAGCAAGCCTATAGTGCAAATTTTAGGAGGAGGTGCAACTTTCCTTCAAGTGGGGAGCTGCGGACCAACAAAACAAAATACCCATTGAAGTTAGAGGTATTTACCATCAAATTGCCACTGATATACCCCAACTGACGAGGACATAATCTCTATGGATACAATCATATTTGCTATACTTACTGTTTCAAGTATAAAAGTTCATACGTTTCACTTAAATTATCAGGTCACTTGTTTTTAGGAGTATCTTTATATTATATGAACTATATGATACTATCTAATGATGGAATATATATATATATATATATATATATATATATATATATATATATATATATATATATATATATATATATATATATATGCAGCGTCATGTTACTTTTGGTCCAAGATAAGCAAGTAGTTAGAGCTGGACTCATTTTGGAAACCAGTTCGGTCTCCGGAATCAGCGTGACAACACCAACTTAAAACAGACATAACTTTCACATACGGAGTCCGTTGGAGGTCCACGAGTACTTGATTGAAAACTTATTTCGTCCTCTTTCCAACGGATCCGGCCTCACCTCTAAATTCCTTCTGGAATGATCACAATCATCAAAAGAAGACGTCATATCACTTGTTTGGACCAATCTGAGCTTTGTAATCATACTGAACTTGGTCCATCTGCCGGCGGCCCACCTGGGGGCGTAGTTACTGTTCACATGAACAGTAATCACGAGTTTTAGTCCCGCCCCACTATTTCTTTTAGATTTGTGGCTCTTCATCCCCTATTTAAGGAGGACGCACCCCCTCTAGTTTCTTTGGATTTTGTTTATGTTTAGTTTGCCTTCGTTGCAACTTGTATCTTTTGCGTGTGTCGATTAGACCACCCAATTAAGATTCTTATTCAGAATCGAAACTCAATTCAAATATTTCAATTCTTATTTGCAATTTCAGATTGCTTTATCTTGTTCTTGCATGCTTCTTCGGTGTATGCAGGAATCGACCTTCGTGGTCAGGTCAACCGGGTATTCGTGCACGGTTGATAACGACTTGTCGAGCAGTTCAGCGATTGTGTGGTTTCGAGCCTTGCGAGTTCGTAGCCAGGATCGTGATAGTTGAACGATGACTACCGAACTCATCATCTCATCGAAAGATCGGGCCAATAATAGGACCTTCGGGTTCATCAGATGGTATCAGAGCTTCAGTTGATCGGTGAGAATTTTCAGTTTTCTAGTAGTAGATTCATTTTTCATACCTAGAGTTCAGAAAATTGTTCAAAAAAAATATTGCATCTATCATCCATACCGAGCCTTTTGAGCCTTTGCAATTTTTCTTTTCGGTATTTTGCTTGTTGAATCATTGGTTGCATCGTCGTGTCTAGTTGTTGATTTCTAGTTCTAGTTATTGTCTAGTTAGTCTTTGTCTAGTTGCATCTCGTATTTCCTTTGCGTCGCTTAATCATTCTTTTAGGTTTATTAGTTTCTTTATCTAAAATAGAAAATTTGTGGGTTAGAACTCCTCTAATCCGCACCAAAAATAGAAAAATCGTACTGTTGTTCATCTGAAAAAAGAGGGTTGCTGTGATCTTTTGGGAGAATTAATGTTATTTGTGACTTATGGCAAATCTTAGGGCCGACTAAATATTAGAAGGAGAAAGAGACAGCCACATAGAACAAAAGCCGTGGTAGAAAAAAAAAAGAGAAAAGAAAAGTGCATGAAAATTGGTAGAGACCTTCTATATAGAACCACAAGCTTTCACAAAAAAATTTGGAAAGTTTGGCCCACAGGTTTGAAAGATATAGCAGTTTCAAACTTAAATCCGAGACGGTTTCGAGTTCGAGTAGAAGTTCGTTTTCGAGACACCTTCAGTAAAACAGGCATAACTTTTGCATACAGTGTCTGTTTTTGACGTTCTTGTGTTCGTTTCGAAGCTAATGACGAGGCACATCGTTTCTACCTAAGCCACTAGTCGCCATCCAGGTGCCCCAAAATCGGCCATCTTCGGCCCCGAATTCGCGTCGCAAGTTTTCGGTTTCTGTTTTTACTATTTTCTTCGATCTTCCTTTCGGAATTTGGAGTTCGCCTCAACTGTAAAGTTGTAGATCTCGTCGAAACCTTTCAAACAAGCATATATAAGCCATATAAAACTTTGTTGTTTCATCATTTGAGACTAGCTATTGTTTCTGCTCAATCTAGAGGGCTGTTTGCATTGCACCGATATTGCCGTCTTTTGTGCTCTACGCCGTGCGAACAATCTTGTGTCCCTTATAGAAGTTTGAGTAGTTGGCTAGCGTCTCTCCTAGCACTTGTTACGAGGTTCTTCTTTACTTACAACAAGTCATATTGATCGTTGCT
Organism: Ampelocalamus luodianensis; assembly: GCA_036346255.1. Taxonomy (NCBI): domain Eukaryota; kingdom Viridiplantae; phylum Streptophyta; class Magnoliopsida; order Poales; family Poaceae; genus Ampelocalamus; species Ampelocalamus luodianensis. The sequence goes on along the minus strand of CM070638.1, from coordinate 23,335,887 downwards.
AGCGTCTCTCCTAGCACTTGTTGTGAGGTTCTTCTTTGCTTACAACAAGTCATATTGATCGTTGCGTGTGCGTACATACACTTCTCTACATCAGGCTTTGATTAGCTTGCTTTGATTAGGCTAGGATCAACAACATTGACTAGTACTTTGAATAATTTTTCAACTAGCATTACTGATTTGATTGTTGCTAATCCTTACTACCATATTGAAGCCTTCCAAGCTCCACTTCCTACTAACTCAGCAGGTGTCGTTCCTCGCAATCGTTGGACTATTCACAGGTGAAAGTATCACGAACCAGCCACCGGTTGTACCACTTCCTTGCTATATTAGTAAGAGCTTGTAAGAATTTGGTAAAAGCTTGAGTGTGAGCGACTGTTGAAAACTCCAGAACCTAGTAGTTCATAGGGACATATACATTGCGATTTGTTCCCTTGTTTTCTACTAACTATGGCAGGTTCACGGGATGATTACAAGATAGATCCACGTCTTCTTCGAGCCATTGAACGGGAGGGTAAGAAAGTCCACGAAGAAGATGCACGCTTGAGACGCGATTATCCACCACGGGAGGTACATGAACGTGATAGTACATCTGGTAAAACTAAACTCACTGTGCCTTCTTTTGCTGGTAAATTTGATCCCGATGCCTATATTGACTGGGAGATAGCTTTAGACAAAGAATTTGAATATTATGATTTGTCTGATAGGCAAAAGATTAAAGCTGCCACTAGTGTTTTTGTTGAAGATGCAATACTTTGATGAAAGCATTTACGTAGATATGGAAGAGTGCCTCAAACTTGGCATGCATTAAAGAAACTTTTGAGAGATGAATTTGTTCCTAAATATCATGCTGATTATTTGGTAGCTAGATTACAACGTTTAAAACAACGTAGTAGAACTGTAAGGGAATATTATCATGAATTGAAAACTCGTTTGTTGAGTTGTGGCTTAGAGGAACATGCTGAAGCGACAGAGAATAGATTCTTAAGTGGGCTTAATCAAGAAATTCAGGACATTCTTGTTTACAAAGAATATAATTCCCTCCCTCATTTGTTTATACTTGTTACGAGGATCTAAATAATCCTCATTTTATTATTCCATAATCATGAAATATGATGTCACATGGCATACCCCTTAATATTACAAGGAAAGAACAAATCAGGAAGTCGTAGGTTCTTCTACGACTACCCCCTAGTTGTAAGCATTTCTACGACTATAGTGTAATCGTGAGTCCTGCTACGATTACGTCCGGTCGTAAGTCTTTCTACGACCAGTATCCACTCGTAAGTCTTCCTACGATTACCCCCCTAGTCGTAAGTCCTACTATGACTAGGTCTGCTACGAATTCTTCACGACTAACTGGGTCCACCCGTCAGAAGGCCCATTTAATGGTGAGAATTCAAGCAGTCAAAATACGTAGTTATGCTTGACATAACTACAGATAATGCCCCACTATCTCTGACTGATAACCGTTTGACAGCATGGAGAGGTTACTACTCCGGTAATTACTCTCATTATTGCGCAATAATGAGCGACTAATTAGCCTGGAACGACAACAGCCACCACTGTGTAATATAAATAGGTGTCTTTTAGAGGTAGAAAAGGGAGGCCTTTTTGGGAGATAGTTAGTAAGACCCTCAGCTGATTGTAACCCAGATACCCAATACAAGATACATAGGAGTAGGGTTGTTATTCTCACTGGAGAAGGCCCGAACCTGTATAAAAATCCCCGTGTCTCTTTCGTCTGCGTGATCAATTGTGGAGACCCCCCGAATCAAACAATCTTTACGTAAGATCGGTTCTAAAACACCGATAGTTGGCGCCGACCGTGGGGATCTTCTGGTAATTCCTTATCAATAGTTCTTTCTTTTCTCTTTGATGCTACCATGGCAGGAGAATGGAACGAGGAGAATTGGTTCGACTTGGCCGATTACGCAGACATCGACATGGATGCCGGTCTCAAATACGAACCGAGTATCGAATCTTCTGACGGTGTTGCCACCTCTGGAGATCTTCTATCAAATCTCGGAGACTGCGTCACTACCGGAGTCAGGGAGGGATCCTTATCCCCCACGACAAAAGCATGCTGTCGAGGACCAACTTCTCGGGGCAAGGGTCAACATGACCGACAACAGGACTGTCTCGGGGCAAACTCGCAACACGACGAGAGTTTTTCCTCCAAGTGTTCGAGTCCCCCCAAGGCAGTACGACTTGGCAAGACAGGTTCTGGAAGCCATCATTCCGGAACTCCATCGACACCTAATGGTCCTCTCTCTCCGAGTATTTCCGCAGGAAAGAGGATCCAACACACTGTTCATCCAGATCCAACCGTCCCGACGCAGGACCCACTTGCAGACGGAGACGGTTATAACCCGGAGTTCCCCTACCTGGAGGGGTTTACTCCAAGTCACCAGATGGTGTCGCTCGACTACTCCTCAAGCGAGGAGGTCTCGAGCGCAAGTGGAGGTCGTCCACGGGAGGTCTTCGTCCTTCCCTCTGATAAGGATCGTTCTCCCAGAAGAAGGATTGGTGATGCTTCCCGACGAGCATACTCTACACCACCAATGGCAAGGACACCACCACTGGCGAACGAGACGAACACTTTAATGAACGTGCGGGACATCCTCAATATTCTCGCACTCCATTAAAGCAAACTCAGGGGGTCTGAAATAGACCGTTCTGAGATAACCCGACGGAAGAAAATAGCGGCTCAGAAAAACTTTCCTGAGCGCGCTTATTTCCAGTCGGAGGAAGCTCAAGAACTCCAGCACATCAACGATTTGCTGAAAAACCCGACTTAAGAACTCGCTCGAGCACCAGGTTATGATCTCTTTGCAGAAGAAATCACACAAAGGCTTCGCGACACGATGGCCAAACTCGAGCGTCTTCGTCGACCACAACCAGGAAGTCGTAGTACTACGACTCCTTCTTCTGCCAGCCGTTCAGATAACTCGTCACATAGAAGGCGGCACGACTTTCACTCACGTCGTTCTCCCGACCTGAGGAAGACGCCACAAGCCCACATGAGAGGTGATCTTTCACCACTTCAGCGACGGGATGCACGGCGGCAAGCGGAGTACGAGGAGTATTTCCCTCGTAAAGTTGAGACCTATCGTAGGTCTAGCCCTCCTGTGGCTGGGTATCGACGAGTTCGATCACCCGGCGATATTAACCCTTCTTTTCTGCAGAGAAGGAGACAAGAGGTTATCTCGGGGTGTCGGCGTTTTCACCGACCTTGAGCGGTTATTGCCACCTCGCTTCGACCAGCGAACATGGAGAAATTTGATGGAACTCAAAATCCCATCGAGTTCCTCCAAATCTATACTCTGACTATCGAGGCTGCAGGATGAGGAGAGCATGTCATGGCGAATTACCTTCCTACTGTACTCGAAGGATCGGCACGATCATGGCTTTTAAACCAGCCATTCGAATCGATCTACTCGTGGCAACATCTCTGTGATCTTCTGCTGGCAAATTTCCAGGGCACTTACAACCGCCCTGGAAAGGAGGATGACCTGCACCGGATAAGGCAGAACGACCATGAAACGCTACCGGGGTCTTCGGCCAAACCAGTTGGCCAAGTTTCACTTCCTTTAACGTTTGGACCACCAAGCAATTTCAGGATAGAGAAGGTCTCCTTTGATGTGGTTGACTTCGATACGGCGTATAATGCCATACTCGGACGACCTACTTTGGCAAAATTCTTAATAGCTACTCATTATGGGTATCAATGTCTTAAGATGCCAGGTCCCAAAGGAGTGATCACGATATAATGTGACAAGAAGATGGCGCACTCCTGCGACCGTCGCTCCCTCGAGATGGTTGGACAACTACCAACTCGGGATGAAAGTCAGCCTTCGACTAGCAAGTTGAAGCCTAAAGCTGCACCTAAGCCGAACGACCAGGTCAAAGAGTTTCCTCTGGACGCAGGGGAGCCCTCGAAGACTGTTCACATTAGGGATTCTTCTGACCCCAAATAGGAAGACGTCCTCATCACTTTCCTCGAGGCAAACGCTGATGTCTTCGCGTGGCAAGCATCTGACATGCCCGGAGTCCCCAGGGAACTGATCGAGCACAGGCTAGCTTTACGGGCTGATAAACTACCCGTAAAACAAAAGTTACAGAGATTTGCCCCTGATCGACGAGATGCTATTAGGTCAGAATTGGACAAGTTGCTTAAGGCAGGCTTCATAAGAGAAGTCAACCACCCAGAGTGGTTGGCCAACCCTATAATGGTTATAAAGTCTAACGGCAAGTGACGTATGTGCGTGGACTTTACTGATCTTAATAAAGCTTGTCCAAAAGATGATTTCCCTTTATCTCGTATCGGTCAGCTGGTTGACTCTACCGCAGGATGTGGGATGTTGAGTTTTCTGGATGCATACTCTGATTACCACCAGATTAGTATGTGTCAAGAAGATGAGGAGAAGACCACATTTATTACGCCATTTGGGATATTTTACTATGTCAAAATGCCATTCGGCTTAAAAAATGCTGGAGCTTCTTTTCAGCGTTTGATGCAAGCGACTTTCGCTCCTCAATTAGGCCGAAACTTAGAAGCCTCGTTGATGATCTAGTCGTAAAAGCACCAAGCGACTCAACCATATCACCGACTTGCGGAGACTTTCGACAACCTCGTAAAACACCACTTGAAACTTAATCCAGAAGTGTGTGTTCGGGTCTCTTCAGAAAATTACTTGGATTCTGATCTCGCTTGCGAGGAATCGAGGCAAATCCGAAAAGATAAAGCCATCACTCGGATGCACCCCGACCACGAAGAAAGAAGTCCAGAAACTCACAGGATGCATGGCGGCGTTAAGTCGTTTCATAGCATGACTCGGGGAAAAAGGACTGTCTTTCTTCAAACTTCTAAGGAAACACGAAGGCTTCGAGTGGTCAGAAGAGGCTAACCTAGCATTCGAGGAAGTCAAGAGGTATCTTACGAGTGCTCCTGTTCTAGTTTCCCCGAAGCTAGGAGATACGCTCTTAATTTACCTAGCTGCCACGCCACGAGCGAGAAACGAAGATCTTGGTCGTAGAACGTGAAAACATACAACGACCGGTATACTCGTTAGTGAGGTTTTTGCACGGACCTAAGGAGCATTACCTCGGGTTCAAAACTTCTATATGCCCTCCTCATGTCTTCGAGAAGCTGCGACATTATTTTCAAAGCACAAACTAGCTATGCCGTCGAGTTTCCCTTAGGGCGATCCTCGAATAGGGAAACAACGGGGACGCATGGCAAAATGGTCGATCGAACTTGGGGCGTTCGACATCCATTTCGTGTCCCGACGACCGTTAAATCCAGATCTTGGCGGACTTTGTCGCGAATGGACAAATCTGAACACATTGAGGATCCTAATCGATTCCCACGACCAGTGGATGATGTATTTTGACGGGTCACTTACGATAACTTACTTAGTTTTCCGAAGAAATGAAGTCATGTTTATAACTTTATCCTAGCCACCGACTACTTACGTAGTTTATTAGGAATAAACTAAGAAAGTGGTAAAGAAAGTTTTTCTGAAAACAGAGAAATTTGTCCGACTTGTAGTTGTCTAGTATCAACTCTTTTGCACTAGTCGAGAGAGTGAAAACAGATCGACGCTAGAAAGTTCCCTCTAGTGGGCAGGACCACGTGCGGAGAAAAAGGCTTCGACTAGGTGATGTTACCATCCCCGACCAGATTAATCAAGTCAATAACAACAACTTGAGCGAAACAAACGTCTAGAGGACCTTAGGAATTCATTCGACTATTTTTGTTTTCGCACGAAGTTGTCTGGCGGCAAAAGTAGGAAAGCGGGCGACTCTAAGAAGTTCCTTCTAGTGGCGGACCAAGTGCGAAAGGAGAAGCTTCGACTAGGTGTGTTTCTTCCTCCGGCGGTAAAACCAATCAAGTTAATTGAAAAGCGAATGACGCATCCCGAGAAAGTGCACTCTTCTTAGTTTATTTTTCAAGATAAATAAGCTAAGGTGACATGAATTTGCTTAACAACTTTCGACCATGTTTGTGATCCCAATAAGCGTTGTACTGGTTGTTGTAGTAAAGAACAAAGCAACATTAGGAAGCTCCTTCCAGCGGGCAGGACCACATGCAGAGAGGAGAGACTTCGACTAAATGTGTTGTCCTTTTGTTGACGAGTGTACAGTAGGAATGAACATAAAAAATGGTCGAAAATAAAAGCGAAATTCAGAAAAATAGACAAAAAAGGTAGGGAGAACCTGATACTTTATTGTCGTAGGAGCTTGCTACACATAAAATTTGCGTAATTGGTCAATGTTACAAGAGTTTGAGAGAACGCGGCCGTCCTCCATTGCAAGTCGTACCGATCTTGAACGCGTTACTTCGACCACAGTGTAAGGACCTTCCCACTTGGGGGAAAGTTTGTTCCGATTAGACTGGGATTGGAGAAGCCTCAATACCAAGTCACCTTCAGCAAGGCTGCGAGGTTAGACCTTATGATCGTAGTATCTGCGCAGGGCTTGTTGGTAGTGCGGAGCGGTTAAAGCACAGTCTCTCTTTTCCTCGGCGAGTTAATGTCGCCCGCTCAAGTTGTTCTTGAATGGAGTTGTTAAACTTATCGACTGTCTTGACTGATCTTTAGTTCGGCGGAAGCATGGCCGACCGAAAACTAGAAAGAAAGGTGTTTCTCCCGTAGCTCGGCTAGGTGTCGCATTTAATTGCTCATATACGAAGGTAATTCTTGTACCCAAGCCCCAGCGCGACAAGCTGATCAAAGACTCGGGTTTTGATTCCCTTCATTATCTGGCCATTCGCTCTCTCGACTGCCCCGTTGCTTTGGGGGTGGGCGACAGAAGCGTAACACAAACGAGTTCCCAACTCGTCGCAAAATTCCTGAAATTTTGCGCTTGTAAACTGTTTGCCGTTATCTGTGATAATTCGACTTGGTACTCCAAACCGAGTGATCATACATCTCATCATGAACCGTTTTGCTGCTTTCGTTGTTATCCCAGTCACAGGCTCAGCTTCTATCCATTTCGTGAACGTATCGATGGCCACAAAAAGGAACTCAAAACCTCCTGAAGCTCTAGGTAACGGTCCTAGGATATCAAGACCCCAGGTTGCAAAAGGCCAGGACAGAGGAATTGTTTGCAACGCCTGAGCTGGTTGGTGTATTTGCCGGCTATGAACCGCCTTCTTGTACACATTTTTAACTAGCTCCTGGCATCGAGAGGGTGTTGCCAATAAAAACCTTGTCGAAGGCTTTACCAACTTGGTGTTCGCAGGAAGCATGAGTTCCACTGATCCCTTCGTGTATGTCGTGAAGGAGTTTTAATCCTTCGCTCTGCGGAACACATCACATGAGCACCCCTTGGGTTCCTCGTTTATGGAGGACACCTTCGACCAAAGCATACATTTTGGCCTTTCGGGATAATCGATCTGCTTCTGGATCATCATCGGGTAAGGAACCCGTCTGAAGGTACTCGTAGATGGGTGCCATCCATTATATTTGCATCTCCTCTGCGACCTTCTCGCCAACCAACTGCATCTCTTCGATCAGCTTCTCTGCTTCAGATTTGGTGCAGTCGAAGTCGGCTTCAACAGAATGAGGATTAAGGTTAGGATCACGGGCCTTGAGTTTTGCTAAAACAAAACTCACAGCTCCTTTGACCGCTTCCCTTATCGAATCATTAAGTTGGTCTTCAGAGTAGACACCAACTCGTTCAAAGTACCGACCTGTTCCCCAATGGCACTCGTATGAGCAGCCATCGTGTCGTCGCGAGGAGCAATCCTCCCGGCACGAAGCCCATCGAGTACATTGTTCAGGAGTGAGATATTATCTTGAAGATTGATCTTCATTGATTTTGTCTCCTCCTGGGAATAAGTCGAAGCCTCGTGGAGTTGTTTTATTTCAATCAATCGATCCGGAAAGAGTAAGGATTAATTAAATGAAGCAATTCTATGAGAAGATAAAACAAATCAATAGCGGTAAAAGTTCTACTTACAGCTAATTGAGAACAACTTCTCGATTTCGATCTTTCTCCTTCGCGATGCGGAGACTTCACGGACAAGCGAGGATTTCTCACGGACTTCGATCCGAGAGCCCCCACCGGCGGCGAAGGGCCTTATTTTCGACTTCTTTTCTATAAAGAATGAGAGGTTAAAAAAAGAGGTGGAAACCAAAATCGGCGATCGTAATTACACATATCGCATTTATTTTTCCTGCAACTGTTTGGGTTGCGAGTTAGCCTCCTAAAGCTTCTTCGGGAGGTCGGTGGCTTTATCCCTTAGCTTTTTCGACTCGGCTTTTTCAAAGTCGAGTGAATTAACGTGGTCCTTCGTCACTCTTAAACTGAAAGGGCAAAGGGTAGACATGAGCACACTTAAACAAGTGGTCGTAAGCTTTTCTCTGACCAATGAATGGTCGTAAGTTATTCTCGACTACCCCTAGTCGTAAGTCTTTCTACGACTAGTACTAAGTTGTAAGTTTTTGTACGACAACCCCCTTTGAATACTGAAGAAGTGATCAGAACAATTACGAGAATCAGTTACTCACCACCTCTTTGCTTGCTCGCAGAGTACTGCCTTCTCTTGTCGAAGTTTGACAAGTTGCGATTGTATTCGCAAATCGTAGCGACTTGCTCCACCGGCTCTCTACAAGAGAGAAAGCGATAAGAGAAAGAGATAAAATCATAAGTAAGTATCGATGAATACTTACGTTCATGTTTGACCAAGCAAACATGGAAACTATTCGTGATGGATCCTTCAGCCCATCCATCTCCTCGACTCGTTTCCACCAGACCCCTTCGAGTCGTTCATTGTCGAAGACATCCCCACAATTGGGAATCTTTTGGGGTGGGAACTCGGTGTGAAGCGGTGGCGTAAGATCCTACAATGGAGTCGTACAAAGAAATCGAGCAAAAGTTGAAATACTCTTCTCCCTCTGACTCTGTGACGGGAACACCACCTGGAGGGCCGGAAGGAACGTCTTCGACAATGTCCTTACCGGCACGGCGGTCAACACTCTCGCTGCCACCTACCTCCAGTATCCCTCTCGAGGCCTCTATCGCCTCCTCTACAGCCTCTACGACAGCTTCGGTTGTCGTAGCGACTTCGATATCCTCGGCGGCGTGGCGACCTCGGCGACGCAACTTCTTCGCCGCGGGAATAGTAGGCGGATCTTGGCTACTACTGATCACACCCACATCGGTTGGAGAGGTACGGTGGATTCTCCATGGGAGTATCCACGGGTCAAGCGTCGGGCTAAGATCACAAAACACAGGAGTAAGTCTCCTCGTAAAAAACAAACAGTAAGTAGTTATTACACTTATGTTTTTTACATACCTCTGTGCGCTCTACCTTACTCGAAACTTGGGAGCAACCTTCCCGATGGAGGATTTCTTCGACCCCTTCTCGACCACCGCTGGTCGAGATGCACTCGGGACGACAGGAGTCACCTCCTCCCGACTTCCTGGGCGGTCAAGATCAGTCTCGACCACCTTCAAAACGCTGCTCCCCTCGGCCTTAGATCCCATCGGAGCAGCGATTTCCTTCACAAAAGACATGAAGTCCTTCCAGTTCTCCTTTTCTAGTTGTCTTATGAAGCCACGAGAAGCTGAAACTGCGAATGACTTGTTGTCGTACTAGAAGGGTACTGACGAGGATTAAAACCTCTATATATTATCTTTAATATATAAAAGACCATACGTCTTCATGGTCGTAACCTTTGAGGTGCACGACCTTACTGGTCGTAGAGATTCGGAGGTGACATAATGGGTACCACAGTGGACGAAGGCTCAAGCCAAGCTTCCACTGGAGAGCTACTCGTAGAAGGAAAGAACTGATTCAAGGTATATTCTCTACCGTATGATGAATGGAACACGTGCATATTCCATCGGCGTATCTTATCCAAGACACACCGATGAACAACCTCCGTGCGGTTATATGTTTCATAGACATATAAGCGCCAAGCGGTTGATTGTATCAACCGTCACTTGACTCGACGGGCGCACGCAACGCTTCGATGAGCGCCTTCTCGAGAATGCTTGCCACCTCTTAGAGGGCTATTTAAAGATGGAACACAGGCGGATCAAAGAGGAGGAAAAAGGCAACGAAGAAGGAAGACAAAAGCACAAGCCATAGATTCGTGTAATAGTTACGAGTTAGCAAGAGGGCAGCGAGTCCTTAGGATATACCTTGTAAATTCCGATTCATATTAATAAAAAGCGGTCCATTATTCCTCGAGATTTCCCGTCATTTCTCCTTTCTATTTTCGTAAGATCGGCGTCTTGATAAATCGACACGGTGGCGCCGTCCGTGGGGAGCGCGGCGTGGAATCTCGAAGATTTTTCTGCGCTCATCAAATCTTTGTCCATTCCCGTCTGTGATCATTGATGCGGTTATGGCGGGAAGTTGGGATGAAGAAAATTGGTTCGACTTGGAGGACTCGCCGACCTCGACATGGATGCATGTATGCGCGCCATGAGGAAAGCAGAATCTCTTCATCATCCTCCTCTCCGCATTCGCCCGGCGTAAATCGCGAACAACCGGATGGATGAAGACACACCGCTCGATCGATGGCGGTCTCGGAAGAAGTGTTTCGACCGTTCGGAACACCCCAAATCCTCAGCAAGCGGCCCTTTGGACCGGCAAGAAAGGTGACGAAAATTCAACACCGCGAGTTCAACATACCTTTGATGCGATCATGGTTGATAGGTGCTCACCGGTGGCTTCTAGTAATTCCGAGAGCCAACCGACACTTAGTGACGGTGTCAATGAAACCTCCATTGGTCGTAAACCAAGTGGGGATGATAAAGCTCGACATTCGATCGATTCGCCAATCGGTGAGTGCTTCCAAAAACCTCGGGAGGTGCGATCACCATCGCTCTCCGTCGTGAAGCTTCGCGCGAAGCTCGAGAGGCTCTCAGTTGATTACGATGGAAGCTCATCGGAGGACCGCTGCTGGAAGCCACGAGGTCAATGCGATCGGAGATCACGGATCACAATGCCGTGTGCGGTCTCCACACATTGCCTCGCCACCACGTCCTAATGGAGATGATGCGGGTGGTCAAGCACCAAATGCCGGAGTGACAAAGCGGTAGATGTTCACGGTTAATCGCTTGATCCTTCCCAAACCAATGTGAGGACCGGGCAAGATCCACGGAAGGTCGGAGGATGTAAGCCATCAAACACCTTCTTACGGCGAAATCCCGAGACCGGTAACTATACAAAACTGCAATGAGTCGGGGATATTTTAAATACCGACCTAACACGGCAGAGACTCCAGGTTTTGCCCAACTCGTAGGTCAAGTATCGGAGATTATCCAACAGACAATGCAGCGCACAGAAGCTTATCGGGAACGAAGGCACCCGCAAAGTCAGACCATGACTTCATCACAGCATTCTTCCCAAAGCAGAAGCCTACATGGTCGCGTTGGGGATCCATTGACACTGCGACCACCTCGACGATTCCGACCAACCAGTCACGAGGGGAAGAGATTATTTCAAGAATCCTCGCCATCACTTCGTCGAGACGAACCATCGCTGGATCTGGTGATCTCGGCATCATCCGAGCGAGCAAGCGGTCGGCGTTTTACTAACGTCCACGATCGGATCGGGACATTGGAGCATCGACAATGTTCCTAGAAATCGATCTCAACCGATTACAATCGGCGCCTTTTCAAAGAAGGCGCCACGAAACTATCACGGTGTCGAGCTTTCGTGAGGGCTCCAGTATCACGTTGGCCAAATAGGTTCCGGCCAGGCCAATATGGATAAATTCAATGGGACCCAAAATCCCTTAGAATTTCTCAGATATACACCACCGCCATCGAGCTGCGGTGGTGATGAAAATGTAATGGCGAATTATCTTCCTCTGATATTAGAAGGATCGGCCGATCTTGGTTGCTTAACCTTCCGATCGGATCCGTGTATACTTGGGAGCAACTCTTCGACCTTTTAATTGCAAATTTTGAGTGCGTATGATCATACCGAAAGGAAGGCGATCTGCATAGGATACGGCAAAAATCAAGCGAGACTCTCGTCGGTATATTAAAAGATTTAGCCAAGTCCGTAACTCAATACCAGGTCGAGAATCTTCCGTTATCCAAGCCTTCAAAGCGGGATTAAGAAATCGAAGGTTTCTGAAGGATTTAGCTATACATCCTCCACGAACAACCATCGAGCTCTTCGACATGGTGACAAATGCGCTACGGCCGGTGAAGCGGTCGAGTGGAGCAATTTGTTGATCGAAAGGATAAGATCCCCAACTTTGGCTTAGATAGGGTGGAAAAGAAACTAAAGAAGACTCTCAAGAAAAAGAAACATGGCAGAGCCAACGACAAAGAGGTTACATTGTTCTGAAAAATCTACAAAAGGAAGAAAAGATTATCTTGGTCGTGGCAAGGCCAAAGCTCGACTAATGGTTACAAGAAAAACAAAAATGGTGTCCTCTTCATCGCCAGCGAGAACACGATTTACGCAATTGTCGTGCTTGGCAAAAGAAGTGGAAGATTATTATGCGGTAAAGGACCACTCCGTCGATTCAAGATCTCGGTGAAACAAGCTCCAAGAAGGACAAAGATGGTGACGAAGAGATGGAGTACCAAGAACCTCGGACACCGTTGATGTGATCTTGGCGGTCTTCTTCGCACGAGTCCGGGCGTCACCGAAAGCCATGGGCGAGAGGTCAACCTTACAACAACCGATCGCCGTTAAACCTTCAAGGTGGTGGAGACAATAATCTCCTTGACAAAAAGAAGCGCCTATTCCTTCAACTCGACGGTAGGTTTCCAATTGTCGTTGAGCCTACTATTAATAAGCGCAAGGTTAATCGGGTTTTGATAGATGGGGTAGTTCTTTGAATATTCTATTTGCAAGTGCTTTAGAAGATATGCGATTCCCAAATCCAAGGTAAAACCGGTGAAATATGCCTTTCACGGCATAGTGCACGGTCTCTTGCTAAACCAATAGGGCACTTGTCCCTACTAGTTACGTTCGAAACCCGACAACTTCCGAGCGGAAAAAGTTTCATTCGATGTGGTGAACTTGAGATCGCATACAATGCAATTCTCGGTCGTCCGACTTTAGCAAAGTTCACGATAGCCACGCATTACGGTTATCGAGTTTGAAAATGCGGGAGCGAAAGGTGTAATCACGGTCGAGGTGATCGAAGATAGCCTCGCATGCGATCGGAGTGTTTAGAGTGGTCGATGAACTTCCGACAGGGGAACTAACACCATTAACATGCGGTCAAAAGTTCAAGGCGAAGATGACACCAAAACCTTCCACCGGTTGAAGAGGTACAACTTCGATGGAAGCGCTTCTCGAGGGTGCCAAGATGCGGTCGGGACGGACTCGACCCTAAATAGGAAGAGTCGCTCGTCTCCTTCCTCCGAGCTAATCGGGACGTATTCGCATGGCGGCGTCCGACATGCCCGAGTCCCGTGGAGGTGATCGAGAATAGGCTAGCTCTGACCTAACAAAAAAACCGGTCAGCGAAGCTCGGCGTGCACTTTGATCGAAAAAAGCCATCGATCGAAGATCAACAAGCTTCTCAAAGTGGGTTAATTCGTGAGGTCGACCACCGAGTGGCTCGCCAATCTGTAATGGTTAGAAAAGCCAGCGGAAATGGCGAATGTGTATTGACCTACAGATCTTAATAAAGCTTGTCCGAAGGATGACTTTCCCTTCCTCACATTGATCAACTTGTAGACTCTACTTAGGTGTGAGTTGTTAAGTTTTTGGATGCTTATTCGGTACCACGGATCAATATGAGTAAACAAGATGAAGAAAACTTCCTTTATCACCCATATGGTACTTCTTGTTATGTAAAAATATCATTTGGTCTCAAGAATCTTTGGTGCAACATTCCAAAGGTTGATGCAAAAGACCTTTAGCCCTCGGGTGGGTCGAATCTTGAAGCCTCGTTGATGATCAGTCGTTAAAAGCGTCAATGCTCGGGATCATATTCTAGACACGCAAGAGACTTTCAATAACTTAAGATGTCATAACCTTAAGTTAAATCCGGATAAATGTGTGTTCGAGTTTAGTCGGAAAGCTTCTTGGGTTCCTAGTTTCAGCTAGAGGCATTGAAGCAAATCCAACGAAAATCGCCATCGATCGATCGCGATCCAACCACAAAGAAGGAAGTCCAGTTAACCGGTTGTATGGCGGCGTTAAGTCGTTTCATAGCACAGTTAGGCGAAAAGGACTACCTTTCTTTAAGCTTCTCGGAAACATGGGAGTTTGAATGGACTAAAGAAGCAAGCGGCGCCTTTGAAGAATTAAAGCGGTACCTTACGAGTCCCCAATCTTAGTTTCTCCAAGATTGGGAGAAACATTACTAATTTACGTGGTTGCAACGCCACAAGCGGTTAGTGGTGTCTTGGTCGTAGAACGAGACAATGTTCAACGACCAATATATTACGTAAGTGAAGTCTTACATGGAAAAAAGAAAGGTATCCGCAGTACAAAAATTGCTCTATGGTCTCCTTATGGCTTCAAGGAAACTAAGGCATTATTTTCGAGCCCACAAAGTGGTCGTACCTCATCGGATATCCCTTGGTCAAGTCTGGGAAGCAGGAGTCATCGGGACGAATATCAAAATGGGTGGTTGAGCTTGGGCGTTCGATCTCCATTTTGTCCCACGAACAACAATCAAATCCTAGGCAATAGCGTAATTCATTGCGAATGGACAAACCACGAACCCACCCAGGGCCCGAGTACGAGCACCACGGCGAGTGGACAATGTACTTCGATGGTTCCTTGATGTTGCATGGCTCGGGGGCTGGGGTCATCTTGATTTCCCCTACTGGCGAACAAATAAAGTACGCCATTCAGTTTAACTTTCCTGCTACTAACAATGTGGCGTAATATGAAGGTTTCTTGGCGAACTTCGCGGCTCGTTCGCTTCGAGGATTCGCAGATTGTTAGTGAAAGGCGATTCTCAACTAGTAGCGAATCAAGTAGGGAAAGAGTATCAATGCTCTAGTACCAAGATGTCATCATATCCGCGGAATGCGGAAACTCGAAAAGCATTTCTTGGTTTCGGATCCAACACATTCCTAGAAAGGAAAACTTTCTCGCGGACAAGTTGGCGGATGGCTTCCACACGGACATCCGTCCCGCCGGAGTTTTCTCGAGAAACTCGATTCACCCTCGGTAGTCGAGCCTTCCGAGGACATAGATGTTAGCAATGAGGTTGCACACCTCGATTACTGCGAACATGGATGCTCCACGATTCGATGATGGTTGGCGCCATCACGATCACAAGAGAGATTGGATGACATCGATCTACAATTATCTTGACGATGACCTAATTCGAGAAGATGATGTAGAGGCTGATCGCATTGCACTAAAAGCCAAATCATACACTCTCATTGAGCGCACCTTGTATAGCGAGGATCTCACGGAGTGTTGATGAGATGCATATCTCACTCGGATGGCATTAAATTGCTGGCGAAATTCATGGAGGAGTCATGGAGCACATCATTACTCTGAGAACTTTGGTTGGTAAAGCCTTTAGGCAAGGATACTCTTGGCCAACTACCCTTCATGATGCAAAAGAGCTCGTGACGAAGGCGCGACAATGTCGATTTCATAGTCGACAAGTACATCAGCCGTCTCAAGCTTTGCAAACAATTCCTATTTCTTGGCCTTTTGCAACCTGGGGACTGGACATTCTAGGACCTTTCCCAAGAGCACTCGGGGGCTTTGAGTTCCTATTCGTTATGATTGACACGTTCACTAAATGGATCGAAGCGAGCGGTTGTAAAAACTACAACGAAGCCGCCAAGAGGTTCCTAACAAAAAGCGTGATTACGGTTTGGTGTACCCGATCGTATAATCGCGATAACGGTGCCCGATTTTCAGCGGCAATTTCGGGAATGCAGCGAAGAACTAGGTATCAAGATACATTTCCACATTGCTCATCCACGAGCAATGGAGCGATTAAGCGAGCCAATGGTATCATAATGCAAGGGATCAAACGCGAGTATTCGATCGCTTAATTCGCGATCAGAGCTTGGGGTTCAAGAACTTCATTCGTATTATGGGCGTTCGTACCACGACTAGTCGTGCGGCCGGTGAAACACCATTCTTTATGGTTTACGAGCCGAAGCCATGCTTCCTCGAGCTTAAAATTGGTTACGCTCGAACCGATTCCTTTTCCGAAGTGAGCGATGTGAGCGGCGACTTAGCGACATCAATTTCCTTGAAGAACAGCGAAACCAAGCTTTGCTACGATCGCGATCTACCAAAGCCAAGTCATGCGTCGGTATTACGATCGTAAGGTGCAACCTCGCACCCTAGCGTAGGTGATTTGGTTCTTAGAAAAATTCAGAACCAAGCAGGTCGCAACAAACTTTCACCTAAGTGGGAAGGTCCATACACTGCGTGGTCGAAGTTACGGCGGGATCGGTCACGATTAGTTATGACCGATGGACAAGTTTTGTCTAATTCTTGGAATATTGATCAATTGCGTAAGTTCTATGTTTAATTTCATGTATTTCATTTACATTCTTTTTCAATAAAGATGCTTTTCCTTAAAAGCGATAAGTATGGTTGTTTATGCTTATTATTTGTCGCATCTCGGTGGTATGCCATTCCGTTCTTTGGTTGGTGGAGAAGACTCTCATTCTCTCCGATATTCCTTTGATAGGATCTCCACTACTCATGGTTGCTCACTTGAATGTCACCGACCACTTGGTTTTAGACGTGATCATTGCTTGATGATACACACGCGCGACCGGACATTCTTTTCTTAAAGAATCATACGAGTATGAGAATACCAACTCAGACAGTTTACTTGGTTTCGTTTCTTTCTTGAATTTGAAGATTGTTATTTTATTTCAACATTACATTTCTAATCAAGTTTGGCTCTTGGTCGGGACACGAAAGCCTCCCAGTGAAGTCTCTCCTCTCGCATGTGGTCACCTTGCTGGAAGGAGCTTCTAGTGACGACCCTTTTCCTACGATCCTCATCGCGGTCGGATTTGATCATGAGCACGTTTAGCGACATATTTTAACAAATCTTTAGTTCTTGAGATTCGATCGACTAGATCCAAATTTTTCTAAACAACGGTACTTATCTCTTCTTTTCTTTTTCTTTGCATACATTCTTAATGCATATCTTCTTATCAACAAAATCCGGTCTTTGTTATGTCTTGAGCTACAAGTGGTATTTCATAGTACTCGATAATGGACAAGATCTAGACTAGTCGAAATCGCTTGGTGGTTCCGACCACATGATTTCCTAGTATTTCCTAGATCGTTGTCATAGACAATATCAGCACTCTTACCATGGTCATCGTTATTACTCAATTTCCTGGTCTACTGCATTCTTTTAGTAACGTTCATCTACTAACATAAGCGATCGGGGCTAGGAGATATATGAGTATTTAACAACATTGACAAAGCGGGATCTTCTTTGACAAAGGTAAGTTTTTCATTTTACATAGTCTAATATTACATCTGTTTACTTATTAGGACCTCCAGACTGGTCGCTATGAGATGGAGATCCGACTTCCATTTCCCCTGCAACTTTCTCTCCGAGAGGTTTTACTTCCTCGAGAAGTTTTGTTGCTTCACTCTCAGAGCAGTCGAAGTCCTCTTCCACACTTTAAGGTTAGAGAGGATCGGAAGCCTTTAGTTTTGCTAAAGCAACACTAACTCGATTACAATAGCTTTCTTCATTATGCAGGTATGGTTTTCCCTCATAGTTTTGAGCAGACCTTTGAGATCTTCCAAAAGTTGACCAAAGTAGTCCATCTTTTCCGTTAGATCTCCTAAAGAAGGCAAGCTTGATCCTGATCCCATATCGAATATCATCTTGTTAAGAGCCTTGATCTTCTCATCAAGGCCAAATACAAAATCTTCCTTTTGGCCACGCTCAAAATCGAGGGTCTTCTCCGCTCGTTCAAGTGCTACAGTTTTTTCTGCGCGAGTAGATAAACAAAATTAATGTACTCTTTACAATTGGAGTTATGGAATCTGGTTGAGTCTACGACCGATTACCTTTGATTTTCTTCTCACAAGAGTGAAAACCTCTTTTTGCTCGGTCATCGCATGCTCGATCGGCCGATCTTTACTCGATTTTCTTCCTCGACTTTATTATTAGGGCTTCCTTGGCCTTGATCTCTTCTTTAATTTTCTCTAAATCTATCAAATATGATAGAAAGAGAAGGATAATCTATAAGGAGAATCAAGATAATAAACCTTAGGAGATCAAAAGAGAAATGTACTTACTTCTCGGATCGGAGTGTTTTTGCTCCAAAGTTTTTATTATTTGAGTGAGTCCTCCGATCACGACATAGTTTTCGACCAAATGCTACAAAAACAAAAATTCCTTTCTTTAGCGAGCTTTCAAAGCGCAAAAGAAAGAGTTGTGAGATGATCGTAGAACACTTACAGAATTGCTATATCATTATATTCGGAAAAGATGGTATCTGGACCAATCTTGGCTTGATGGTCCGATATCTTTCCCGAGCTTCATCAAGTTCCTTATCCTCGATAAATCGGGAGAAAAGGGAATTTGTTAACTGAGAAGTATTTCTGGAGGAGGTGGAACTGTTGAGAGTCTCTGGGGATGACTACCTCAGGAGAAGGAGTAAGGATTACTAGAGGATCTGGCAGATCTTTGAAACACCGCTCGGGGCTTCTTTGCTACTTCATCCTTGGTAGTTTTTGCTTTAGGAGTATCACGGTGAGAGCCTCCACGACCACCTCTACCTCGGGAACTTTTTCTTGAGGGTGCTGCAGTCGGACACGGCCAGGAACACGAAGATCTAAAGCGAGAGAGAGAAGGTAAGGAAGATCCAAGGTATGTATAAATACGACCTCTTCATTTTATATATATACCTTGTTGTTTTATGAATTTACCCTTGTAGCGCATCGAAGTGAAGTTAGTTCTGTGGCCTTCCTCTTCTTATCAACTGATTTCACGGTTCTAAACCGGTAGGGTTGACTAGATCTTGCACATAAAGCGATCGGAAATCGAGGCGATATCGCGACCATTTGGTCGAGGTCACGATCGCCGGGTCGGTAGATGTAGATTCGTCTACCTCCACAACAGTGGCCTCGATGAGGCACCGGAGGTTCTCGATGACCTTCTTTGGAAGGTATGTCGACCGCCTAAATTCATCACCAAAGATAGTTAGGCGATGAACATAATTTATCGAGAATATTATTTGTGTTCGGTTACCTACCGAGGGGCGACATCTGTGTGGTCGAAGGGAGATTGGATCATCAAATGGATCACATCTTTGGTGGCCTCGTTGATTCTCAACCCAACTGACTACACATCAAAGAGGGTTTATGGTATACCGATCAAAAATAATATATGCGTCAATAAAACAGCGATTGATATTTTTACCTTAAGTCTTTCAATCCTTTCTTATTGAAACTTGACGCTAAGATCGAGAAACTAGCCTTATCGCGGGCTCTCGTGCGAATCATCTTGATCCGCTTCTAATCTCATCGAGAAGATAGAGTGTAAAGGTAAGATGAAAGATTTAAGGATCTGAAATAATTAAGCGAGATAGGAAAACTGGTCGAATCGTTAATGGCTTACCATTTTTAGAATCTCTGGTCGTATCATCACGACCAATGTACGAGCATCTTATGTGCTCGAGCCTTCAAAGGCTAACTTGCGTGTGGAAAAATCCTTCACCACATGCCAAGATGTTAGACCTTTGACACTAAACTTGATTGCTTCAGCCCATTTCCTTACATTTCCCTCTTTCTCTGTCAGAGGAGCACCATCTCGGATTCTCGACCGCCTTCTTACGAATAATAAAGGCGTCTTTCTTCATGATCTTCATATAGAACCGACTCTTCTTCCACGACGGTCGCGAAGATTTTGAGTACATAAAAATGTACTCATCGACTTTTCCATCATGGAGGCGCAAGGTGCACTCTCCAAGCGTCCCAATCGCTTTTCGGACTTTGTCATCTGTAGTAGTACTGAATAGATCCGGATCTGCTGGAATCCCCAAATGCGCTTCGAGAGATAGATAAAAATCGAGATTGGCGATGGCATTGGGAGCCGTGTTCACAAATTCAACTCCATAATACTCCAAAACTTGAGGAAGGAAGGAGTGAATTGGTAGCGAAATCCGCATTCGATATATGCGAGAAAAAGCAGAATTTCTCCATCTTCTTTGCTCGGGAATGTTCCCCAAGCGCGGATCTCAAGAAATCACATCCTTGCTGGGAGCATCCCGATCTTCTCCGATTCTCCAACTTTTTCTCACTTAGGTGAAACCGACCGGTTGGTGATTTGGTCCGACATGGTTAGATTCTTTTGGGTGAGAAAAGCAAAGGAGGTCGGAGGTAGTTTTTACTCGGAAGATGAGAAAAGAAAGGAGGAAGTGAAAAAACCCTAAGTTTATAAAGGGGTTTTATAAGCTTCAGAAATCCTAAACCGTAATAAGGAGTTACCCGAAAAAGTCCAACGGACACAGAAACTCTTCAAATCCCAAGGCAAAGTTCTTAACTTTAAAGTGAATACAAACTTTAATAAGCGTCATCCCGATACGATTTCATCGGAAGAAAGGTGTTCACACGACCTATTCATTTAAAGTTAGGGGCTAGGCGACGAGATTAAAACCTCTATATATTATCTTTAATATATAAAGACCATACATCTTAATGGTCGTAACCTTTGAGGTGCACGACCTCCTTTGGTCGTAGAGATTCGGAGGTTACATAATGGGTACCACAGTGGACGAAGGCTCAAGCCAAGCTTCGACTAGGAGAGCTGCTAAAGAAGGAAAGAAGCGATTCAAGGTATATTCTCTACCGTATGATGAATGGAACACGTGCATATTCCATACGACGTATCTTATCCAAGACACACGATGAACAACATTCGATGCGATTATATGTTTCATAGACATATAACCGCCAAATGGTTGATCTGTATCAACCGTCACTTGACTCGACTGGGCGCACGCCGCATGAGCGCCTTCTCGGAAGTAATGCCACCTTTTCGAGGGCTATTTAAAGATGGAACTGGGCGGATCGAAGAGGAGGAAAAAGGCAAATGAAGAAGGAAGACAAAAGCACAAGCCATATATTCGTGTAATAGTTACGAGTTAGCAAGAGGGCAAGCGAGTCCTTAGGATATACCTTGTAAATTCAGTTCATATTAATAAAAGAGCGGTCCATTATTCTCGAGATTTCCACATCATTTTCTCCTTTCTATTTTCGTAAGATCGATGTCTTGATCGCCGACAGTACTTTAACCTTGGGGACCTTGCGCAGAGGCAAGGACCTCTTCTTCTTTCTTCTTTGCCACAACTATATCTGCGGCAAACTTAGCAAAGGGCAGGAGGAGCCGAGCTCGAACCCTCTTGTCGCCGACTTTCACGATCGCGCTTTTTAGTTGGAGGACTTGGACTGCTCACTGTGATTGCCCGATGACCACCAAGTCAACTTCCTCGTCATCTTGGCGGTTCTCCGTGCCAACTTTACGTTAAAAAAGAGAAAGTGGTCGTAAGATCTTCTACGATCACTAGCGGTCACTAATGCGACCAGCTCAAAAGTCGTAAGTATTTCTCGACATTGTCTAATCGTAAGTCATCTTACGATTACATTGATCGTAAGTTTTCTACGATCGATATCTAGTAAATGCGTTTTCTCTGATAAGCCGGTTAGTCGTATATCATTTCGACAACAAAAGCGCCTAAAGGCAAAATCGTTCGATTACCTTTGGCGCTCCTCTTTCTCCGCTGTGGTCAAAACCGCAAGGATTTGAGGAGCCATTGTGTTGGCGGATGCTTCCCGCAGATGAGCCTGACACGCGCGTCAACCTCCGCCTGCGGAGGATCTGAATGCATGGACAACATGATTAACAGACTAAATCGGGATTAATCAAGGACAAAGCCAAAAGAGTAAGTTTTTCTACTCACCGTCCTTGTAGTCCCTGGTTGCGTCGTCCTTTCCTGAGTACCTCCACATGGGAGGAACCCTTGTCTTCAAAGGACTGATTCGGCGCATGATGAAGTCCTTCACCACGTGCCAACCGGTGAGCCCCTCCGACTTCAAGTCTTTGACAGCTTGAATATAGGGGGCTATCCGGTCGAGATTATTGGGAGTTGAGTCCCAGGAAGAAGACCACTCGGCGGCCTTTCCGGCGAATGAGAGGTTGTCTTCCTTGGTTACCTTCGAGTAAAACCACCTCTTCTTCCACCCTGGCCATGACGACCGGGTAAACATCTGAATGTACTCCTTCGACTTGCCATCATGGAGCTTCAGACCATAGCTACCAGCGATCCCGGCTTGATGAGCCATTCCGTAGTAGTACTGGAAAAGCTCGAGGTCTGCCGGAATCCCCAGGTAGGCCTCACACAGGTACACGAACACGCTCAGCATTGTGATGGAATTAGGTCCAAGGTTCACTAATTCCACCCCAAAGTGCTCGAGCACGAGTGTGAGGAAGGGGTGAGCAGGCAATCGCAGACCACACTCACAGTACGCCTGGAAAACCGGAATTTGGCCTTCCTCTCCTGACGGCCAATGCTGCTCATTCGATGCAATCCACCTTACGAGAAGTCCCTCGGGGATCTTCTCGGCGGCGACCAAAGCGGTCATCTTCGCATCATCCATCTCCGACTCAGCCCACTCGAGACAATCCGGCCATTTCTCTCAAAGTGGGAAGAATTGGATTGGGAAAGCTCAAGAAAAATGCGGAATCACGCGGCGGAAGACGCGAAAGCAATGCGATTGTTGGGTGAAAGGTAAGAACCTAAGTTTTACCTCCACGACCGCTTTATAACCACACGCTTGGAACAAAGCGTCGTGGAATCCCACGATCTCCACCGCCGGGAATTGTTTGACGGACAAACTTTTTACCAACGATCGAAAGTCACGAGACACCTTTTCACACCTCAAGTGAAATTACCATCTTGACCCGGGTCAATTGAAAGCCGTCGGAAGGCTTTGCTTGGTCGTAAGGCCACGGATCGCCAAGTCGTAAGATATTCTACGACATCTTGCAATCATAATGGCCTTAACAAATTACCTCGATCAAGCATATTCACGGTCGAGAAAGCGAGTGTTGAAGAGTTTTTCCTTCAACGTTTTCCCCACGACCTCCTAGTGGTCAAAAGATTATCTACGACCATTCGGTCAAGTAAGCTATTTTCACTTGAAGCTTGGGGGCTAGATGACGAGGATCTAAATAATCCTCATTTTATTATTCCATAATCATGAAATATGACGTCACATGGCATACCCCTTAATATTATAAGGAAAGAACAAATCAGGAAGTCGTAGGTTCTTCTACGACTACCCCCTAGTCGTAAGCATTTCTACGACTATAGTGTAATCGTGAGTCCTACTACGATTACGTCCGTCATAAGCCTTTCTACGACCGGTATCGGTCGTAAGTCTTCCTACGATTACCCCTAGTCGTAAGTCCTACTATGACTAGGTGCGCTACTGAATTCTTCACGACTAACTGGGTCCACCCGTCGGAAGGCCCATTTAATGGTGAGAATTCAGCGGTCAAAATACGTGAGTTATGCTTGACATAACTACGGATAATGCCCACTATCTCGATCGATAACCGTTTGTGACATGGGAGGTTACTACTCAGTAATTACTCATTATTACACAATAATGAGCGACTAATTAGCTGGAGCGACAACGACCACCAACGTGTAATATAAATAGGTGTCTTTTAGAGGTAGAAAAGGAGGCCTTTTTGGAGGCGATTAGTAAGACCCTCGGTGATTGTAACCGGATACCCAATACAAGATACAGGAGTAGGGTTGTTATTCTCCTTTGGAGAAGGCCCGAACCTGTATAAAAATCCCCGTGTCTCTTTCGTCTGCGTGATCAATTGTGGAGACCCCCCGAATCAAATAATCTTTACGTAAGATCGGTTCTAAAACACCGACAACTTGCTTGTAAGGTTCAACGTCAGATTGAGGAGAAATTGAGAATTCTTGATGATAGAGAACATGAGAACAAACCTATGTTTGTGTCTTTTTCCGTGACTAACAATTTGCAAGAATTTGAGAACCATGCCAAAGAGGAGAATGAACTGATTGAACCACCGACTCCATTGGTTGAGAAGGAAGATGAGGAGATGGATGCACCTACATCATCTGAGGAGAGCCAAAAAGGTAAAGATCATGGTGCTATCATCACTCAAGGTGAGTATGCTTGTGAAGAACTACAATTATCCACTATTTATGCTATTTTAGAGTAAAAATTAGTGGAAAACAATTCTGATATGCACATATTTCAAGTAGAGAATACAGGCTGCATTGATTTGAGTGCACTATGTGATAAAATTGTTGATTTACCTGCCGACTTGAGTGTACCATGTGATGAAATAATTGAATTGCCTGCTGTTTTGAGTGATTCATGTGATGAGTTAATCACATATAATGATCATGTGGAATTAGTTAGACATAAAGAAGTTTTGACTAGAATTTCTCCTACTGATTCTTTGTGTTACATTATGTTGGATTCACCTATAAAATTGTCACATGCTATGAAGAAAGTTTCTGAAATCGCATGTTCAAAATGCTTGTCTAGTGCCTACACACTTGGGTATAAGTTTAATTTGATTGAAGATTATGGTGTAGACAATCAATTTCTTGTTTATCGAATATGCATAACTTGTGATTACATGGATGAATTGAAACTTGCTGTTTTGAACAACAATTCTTATGTGTCGAATCTTGTTTATTATGAGAGAAAATTAAAATTTAGTGATCATTCAATGCCCATGTGTTTATCTCTTATTGCACCATCTAGTATGGACAATATGCATCAAGATGTTGAAGTATGGAAGAATTTACACATCCTTTCACCCTTGCTAGATGAATTTGCTATTGCTCGATTGAAATCTGATAATATGGATGAACTTTGTTTGATTCCAAAAGTTGTAGATTTGCCCATATGTGATACCAGTGCAAGTTTACAACTTCAGAGAGTTGAATTGCATAAATACTTCACTTATATTTGCAAAACTAGTTGCAATAATTGCTCTGTGAGAAATTTTGTTTTGCTCATTAACATATATGATTATTCTTGGGGTAATAATACAATGATCTTTTATGATTGTTGCTGTCGTCTAACATTAATTGTGCAACAACGAAGAACCGTTAAAACAGATGACATATACGTATACCATGCATACACTTTGGCTTCTTTGTTACCCTATTTTCAGCTTATCAAAAGCCGAGGATGGCTTTGTTTTCAAGAAAGGGAGGATGATGAGGACATGACCTCTATGGATACAACCATATTTGCTATGCTTACTGTTCCAAGTATAAGAGCTCATACGCTTCACTTAAATTATCAGGTGAGCTTGTTTTTAGGAGTATCTTTATATTATATGAACTATATGATGCTACCTAATGATGAAATATATATATGTGCAGCGCCATGTCACTTTTGGTCCAAGACAAGCAAGCAGTTCGAGCCGGACCCATTTTGGAATCCAGTTCGGCCTCCGGAATCAGCGTGACAACACCGACTTAAAACAGACATAACTTTCACATACAGAGTCCGTTGGAGGTTCACGAGTACTTGATTGAAATCTTATTTCGTCCTCTTTCCAACGGATCCGGCCTCACCTCCAAATTCCTTCTGGACTAATCACAATCATCAAAAGAAGACGTCATATCACTTGTTTGGGCCAATCTGGGCTTTGTAATCATACTGAACTTGGCCCATCTGCCAGCGGCCTACCTGGGGGTGCTGTTACTGTTCATGTGAACAGTAAGTTTTAGTCTCGCCCCACTATTTCTTTTAGATTTGTGGCTCCTCATCCCCTATTTAAGGAGGACGCACCCCCCTCTAGTTTCCTTGGATTTTGTTTATGTTTAGTTTGCCTTCGTTGTAACTTGTATCTTTTGCGTGTGTCGACTAGACCACCCAATTAAGATCCTTATTCAGAATCCAAACTCAATTCAAATATTTCAATTCTTGTTTACAATTTCAGATTGCTTTATCTTGTTCTTGTGTGCTTCTTCGGTGTATGCAGGAATCGACCTTCATGGTCAGGTCAACCGGGTATTTGTGCACGGTTGATAATGACTTGTCGAGCAGTTCAGTGATTGCGTGGTTTCGAGCCTTGCGAGTTCGTTGCCAAGATCGTGATAGTTGAGCGATGACTACCGAACTTATCATCTCATCGAAAGATCGGGCCAAATCAGGACCTTCGTGGTTCATCACCAACCCACAGCCCCTAAGTCCCCAACCCCTTCGCTCCCTCTCCCGTACGCAGCCCCAACCCCTTCATTCCCTCTCTCGTTCACAGCCCCAACCCCTTCGCTCCCTCTCCCATTCGCCGCCCCCTAGCCCCTTCGCCCTTTGACCCCCTCGCCTCCCTCTCCGTTCGCGCCCCGGTGCCTTGGCCCCTGACCCCTTCGCCTCCTCTCCCTTCGCGCGGCCTAGCCCTCCACCTCCCTCTCCCGTTCGCCGCCCCCAGCCCCTCGGCGGCTGGCCCTCCGCCTCCCTCTCCCGTTCGTCGCCCCACCCCTTCGCCGCCCCCAGCCCCTTCGCCTCCCTCTCCCCTTTGCCGGCCCGAGCCCCTTCACCTCCCCCAACCCCTTCGCCTCTCTCACCCGTTCGCAGCCCGGCCCTCGACGGCTCTTCCTCCCTCGGCGGCTCCTCCTCCCCCAGCCCTCAGCATCTTCCTCCCCCAGCCCTCCGCATCTTCCTCCACAACGGCGGTCCACCCTCGACATCTTCAAGGTAAGCCACCGAGCATTGATTGTTGTGATGTCCTGTGAAACGGCGGTCCAGCCTCGGCATATTAAAGTTTGATTATTGTGATGTCCTGTGATGTTTAGTAATAATCACAAATATTACCAGCACTGATCATTGTGTTTGAGAATTCTGATTGTGTTGGAGCTGATCATTGGTGGTTATTGGTGAATGGTAATTATCGGTTGGTTCTAGGCTGAAAAATGCATGGATCTTTCCATTCTTATATTTGGAAGTAGTTGCCCTGTTTCAGATATCTTGACCAAATGATGGTGCAGGAAGGTAACTGCAGATTAAGGATAAAATTCAATCACACACGTCAACATCAAATGATCACCAATTAGCAGTAAACATTGATTTCATCGACCCACCTGACCTGAGAATAGCGAGCATAAGCGATATTAGAAGTTGGACCAAATCATAGCTACATGATAACATGTATAATGGTGGAAGCCATTATCGGTGGCCAGCAACCAAAAGAATGATTATTTGCAGCAGTAACCCTAAAAGAACACTCTTGTCTGGTTATATCAAGAAGTGAAGAAACCTCCCTATAAGCCATTGGCTTGTATTCGGAGGAATGTCTAAAACAATCAAACCTCGACCACACTACATAACTTATTGAATTGTCGAATACTCCCACAGATTCCAAATATAAGTTGTTTTGGACATTAGCACGATCTTCAAGATGACACTTTGATCATCAATTTCATGTGAACCGAGTTGTTTGCTTGTACATTAGTGTTTGATTGGTTCTGATGCTTGGTCCTGATGTCTTGATGCTTTGGTTTTCTCATATGGGATTATAAAGTGCAAACAACAAAATACTCGCTTTGGTCATCTCATATCAATCTGTGGCTCATCCCTACCATGGTGTAACTGTTACACAAAACTTATTGTGATGTGGTTAGTTTAAATTGATGTATGTATGAATGTTACAATATGCAAATGGCAAGTTCTGCTGAGTGGAATGATGAACATCTTAAGGTAGTGTGTGAGTTATTTGCCAAACAAGTTAGGATTGGGAACCGGCCAAACACCCACTTGAACACTGTAGGATATGCCGAGGTAGCTAAGGGGTTTAAGGATATAACGAGCCTCGAGTACACTAAGACACAATTCAAGAATAAATGGGATAAGTTGAAGTCTGAGTATGCCATTTGGAAAAAACTCACCACAAGGGAGACCGGTTCTGGCTGGGACAATGAGAAAGGCACAATTTCTCAACCCCTTTCATGGTGGAAGAAGGTTAACATAGTAAGTGTTGTTTCATTTATTTCACTTTGGGCAACAGAATATACTTCTTATTTATCCTAATGGGTGTCCTATTTTTTCACAGGAAATTCCTAGGGCAACAAAGTTTCGCAAAAAAGGTCTTCAAAATGAAGGCCTTCTAAGGCAGATGTTTGAAGATATCACCAATGATGGTGCTGATCATTGGTCTCCGGCAATGGGTAATATTGCCTCAAACACAAGTTGGGAATACTCAATCTGAAACCTTGATGCTGAGAATGACATTGAGGAGATGGATGAGACTGAGCTTGACGAGGAGCCCCCCTCCAATGGCAAAGGCAAGCGAGTAGCTCCTGCATCTGTTGGGATGGGCAAAAAGCCTAAGTCAAGCACAACTCAAGTTATGCAAGACCAAATCATAAAGATAGCCAACATGGCTTAGAAATCCCAGTCATCATTGGAGTCATTTGCAATGAAAGATGACCCTTGCTCCATAGATGTTGTGATGAACTGGGTGGAAGAATGCGGTGCCTCTCGAGGTAGTGATGAGCACTTCATTGCCACTGAGTTGTTTTTGAAGAGGGAGCAAAGACAGATGTTCAAAACCTTGGGCACCCCACAAGCTCGTTTTGAGTGGCTTAAGAGGAAAGGAGTATGGGAATTGATTATGGCATGTTGCAATATTGTATGAACGTTATGTTTGTTTGCTTTTTATGTTAGCTTCCTTCTTATGTTGACGTATTAGCTCATTCGCGAACCATGTTCTATCTATGTAAGACTGACAACCCTATGTTGGGATATTGTATGAACTTTATATTACCTTCTTATGTTGTCGTATTGTCTTTTTATGCTTGCTTCTCACGATCGTGATGAAATGTTCAGATGTCGTCTTGCGAAAGTGATAGCGGTGAAGAGAACAAAACTAGAGAGAAGATCATGCGAGCAAAGCATGCCATAGATGTCATTTCTCTAGCTGGGGCATCCATTGTTGCAGAGTACTATTCAACCTACATGGACAAGGCCGAAACGCGGACTTCACGCCTCAGTGGGATGGGTTGGTTGAAGGAAACATTGGCTACTCCGGGAGAGACTCATAGGATGCTTCGTATGAACCAAACAATCTTTTTTGACCTACATGACTTGTTGGTGAGTAGGTATGAACTCAAACCTGCCAAGAATATGAGTACACTAGAGGCACTTGCAATCTTCTTATGGGTATGCGGCGGAGGTGAATCGAATAGGAAAACACAAAACCGGTTCAAGCACTCGGGTGCGACCATTAGTGGGAAGTTTCAAGAAGTACTAGAATGTGTGGTTGGAATGTCTATAGATTATGTGAAACCAAAGGATCCAAACTTCTCCACCATCCATAGTAGGATTAGAGATATGATCGAAGGGCTTGGCCACATCTTAAGAATTGCATAGGTGCTCTTGATGGGACTCATATACGTGCAACTCTTCCACTAGAACAACAAGTGAGATACATTGGAAGGTCTGGAAATCCCTCTCAGAATGTGATGGCAGTTGTGGACTTTGATATGCGTTTCACTTATGCATCCATTGGTCAACCAGGGGCTATGCATGACACTAGTGTGCTATATCATGCATTGAGAGTAGACCGAGGTGTCTTCCCACATCCTCCATTGGATAACTCTATTTGCTCTTGCATAAAATACTTCTTCCTAAAACATGTACTGTCATTAACTTTATATTACTTTTGATTGAGCAAGTATTACCTTGTTGATACCGGCTATCCTAATCGGCCAAGGGTACCTAGCCCCATACAAAGCGAAAGGTATCATGTTCTGAGTTCCACTGAGGTGTTGAACCAACTCGCCAGAAAAGTTCAAGCGGTACACTCCTCGTGCGTAACATAGTTGAGCGAACATTTGGTGTATGGAAGATGAAGTGGCCAATTCTACTCAAGATGCCAAGCTATCCAATGAACAAGCAAAAGATGATTGTTGCGGCTACTATGGCGCTCCATAACTTCATACGTGAGCATGGTAGCGGGGATTGGCATTTCGTAGGTGCGACCGAGATTCTAACTATGTCCCTACCATTCCTTCTAGATACCGAAAATATGCAATTTCTCAAGATGCTTTGGATGGGTCAACATCACAATCGAATGATCGGTCTATGGATATATTTCGGGATGAACTTGCTACTGGCATAGCTACTTCTTGGTGACTTGGTATGGTATAAAAGTGAGTTCGGAAAGACAACGTGACCTCTCATTTATTTTCTATCGAAGACATATGTTAGTCTTTGTTATGGACTTTCTTATGATATTTATCGAATTAGAACCTTTGTTATGAACTTTATATGTTTGAGTTTATGGAATTTTCTCTATGATATTTGTTTATATTTATGTAAAAACGATGTGAAAACGAGTACATGCTACAACAAAAATACAAGTACATGCTACGTAAAAACGAGTACATGCTTTCTCTCTTGTTAACCGGCGCTCAAAAATTACAACATGAACAGTGAAAATATGCTGCTACAGTACCGTGTGAACAGTGAAATCTGAAAAAAAGAACAAGCCACATAGACCAAGGTTACTCTCGTCTTTTTACGTAGATCATTCTCTTTCAAGGAGTGGGAGTTGGCCTTCTAACCAAACACCTCCTCAATCTGCTCCAACTTCTTATAGAAGTGGATTCAAGAGTGAAGCTGGAGTTGGAGTTGTAAAAACCTAGAGCAGAGCCATACCAAACAGGGCCTTAGCTAAGTGGTTCGCATCTCTTATTGCTTCTATGATGAGTCGCTTTTAGTTTTTCTCTTATTTGATTAATAATCTGGCTTAGTTGTTAATTGCATATTTATATATTTAGAACCTTCGCTCACAATTTGCAGCACGCAGGCACATCACTGTCCTTTATTTCTTTGAAGCACTTGTTCTATTAGTGCACCTGCTTTTGGAGTTTGGAGACCTGATGCCCGCCCACAACCACATATATGTCACAATTCGATTTGCATGTCAACTAATGAAGTGACAGAAATAGATATTGTCTGCTGTAAGTTTGTTAACAACAGAAGAGTCATGAACCTTTCTTAACTACTATAATTTAGAGTTTACTCCCATCGTCCCACCCCCACCGAATCATCCCACCGCGGCCCATACACGCACCCACCTCACTGCCTCGCACGATCATCCCACCCAACACACGTACCAAAAAACCGTCGCCAATCGCACCCAGTACACGCACGAGAAAAGGAAACCCTCGCCACAGCGAGCCCGTCGTCCCACCTCCCCATCGTCCTCGCCCCCCGCCGCAACGATCTTGCCCCTCCGTCCCTTCCTCCCATCCGCGCCAAACCGCGCCCAACCCGCCTCCACCGAGCCGCCCTCGCCGCTCTCCCCTTGGCCTCAACGCACCCCCTCCATCCCTCTCTCCCATCCGCGCCACGCCGCGCCCCACCCGCCTCCACCGAGCCTCCCTCGACCACCTCCTCCCCTTCGCCCGCACCGCCGTCGCTACCACCGTCACCGTCATCGTCGGCTCGCTCCACTCAGGAGATGGGTTGTCCAACGGCGATGGGCCCACGACGCCGGCGGAGAGGAGCCGGGAGGTGATGGCGGAGATGGTGGAGAAGAAGTGGAGGGTCAATCCCGAGCCCGAGTCTGCTAGGCCGCTTCGTCGGAGCGTGCGGCAAGCGAAGGCAGCTTCACTGGCGGTTGAGATGGGCTCCCTGCCTCATGGCCTCGACCTTCTCTGCCTCCACAATCTCCGGTCTCCTCCCCAAACCTTAGCTCTCCCTAGACCGCGCCGCCACTGCCGAACCACCGTATTGAGTTACCGATCTGTCCGTTCTTCGCTATGAGGGCCGACTAGGAACTGGGGAACTTCCACTGGCGAAATTCTTGCCCAGTAAGATATCTGCTCGTTGTTGTAAGTTATTTATATGCAGATTGGTGAAATGAGAGGTAACTTGTGGTGTTGTTTGGGTGACCAGGAAACCGAGAAAGCCCAGGTGGATGAGAATGCCCTATTCACGAGCGAGGGTGCACTGGAGGACCCACCACAGGCAGAGGAGAATAAGGACAACAAAGATGCCACTGCAAATGAGGAAGAAGAGAAGGTATACTTCCGCTTGTTGCACTGCACTCTGAATAATGTTTTTGAGAAGTTTGTATGGTTAAAGTTACATTCTTAAGGCAAAATTATATGCATCTATAGTCCTATTCTCAGCTTTGCAACATGTGTGTACTCTTACATGTTTTGTTTGCTACTTTTATCTCAAAGGCGTAAAAGTTGTCATTTTGGTGTTTACTTAGCTTGCTCCATGCCTCCACTGACCCTGGTTTGTATTTCAACTTGAATGTGTATGTTTGTTTCTTACATAGTAATTAGAAGCTGTATTGTTGTGCTTCTATATTCACATAAGGTATTATGTAGTGCATGTCTTATTTGCTGGGAATGGTTAATTTTGAATTTAAAGGAAACTTTGTGTTCTTATTGTCTTGTGTGAGCCGGTGGGATTCAGAATGTTTCTGTTGGAATATTTGATGAGTGCAATGATAAGTGCATGCACATCAATTGATTTATTTTGGATTCACATTCACAGCAGCCACAAAGTTGCCATCGCTTCATGACTTGCATTTGGTATGTATTAATGAACTAACTAAAAAGTGAGAATAACGATTTTCTGTAGACTTTGTGGCCTGTTTCCCTTTCTGATAACATATTATATCTATTTTAGGAGGAAGCACTGATTTTTGAACCTTGCTTTTGATATTCACAGGGCTACTGAATTTGTCTTACAAACCTACAGATAATTAGTTGTAATTCTAATAGCCTAGCAATTTGGACGTGTCATGCAGTACAATACTCCAAGTTGAATTTTATGGTTATTGTGATTATTATTATTTCTTCCATTTATGTTCCTGATGGCCATAGTTACTTTTCTAGAGCCAAATCTTAAACTGAGTGATTATTATACATGTACTAATTTTGGCAGACGTACATAAACTTTTCTGGATTACTTGTTTTATTATTGTATCTATTTTTATTGCCATCATTTTTTCGGAGATGATGTCATCGTCTTCTATGACCATACCAATTTATTGAATGAAAGAAGAATATATGACGTATCTATATCTGTTGTAATCATAGAAATCAAATACTTGATGATCTAGGAGATGACTCTTGAGGAGTTTGAGAAATTAAGGGAGGAGAAGCGAAAAGCACTTCTTGCTTTGAAGACTGAAGAGAGGAAGGTTGAAGTTGATAAGGATCTGCAGTTTATGCAACCACTTTCGACCAAGAAAGGAAATGATGATGTTTTCATCAAACTGGTATTTTTTCCATTTATGCCTTGTTATCCTTCCATGCTCTCATAACTTACCAGAGATGTGTAATTGATACTTTTTGATCATAGGGTTTTGATAAGGATGCTTTGAAGAAGAAAGAAAATGCGGAACGTAATGAGCGTGCTAAGAAGGTCTAACAAAATTATAGTTTCTTATATGACTTTCAAAGGTCAAGGACTACAATCTAATCCTTGAGAAGACAATAGTTGATGTCAGGGGGGCATTTTTGTTCTAAAATCCATGTTCTTACACCCAGAGTTGTCATGTTTGCATTTGTGAGAAGACTATTCAATCCCTTTTCCTCTCGAACTGTCTTGATAAATGATTAGTAGACAGCAGGTAGCTCTCTAGATGTGGAGAATGTGGAGAAGAGATTGACTGTACTAATGTATCTATTTTGCATAAGTGACGGTGCCTGATTGTTAAACAAGAATTTAGCGTGCTTATGGTAATCCTTTCCCACGTGAAGGTATCCAACTATCCATGGGAGACCTAAAAGTCATTTTTTTTTGTTTCATATCATTGTGAATGGATGAAGCACCACCTTTTTGTGATTTGATTTGAACTCACAACATTTGTAATTTCATAAAGTGTTTTGAATATGCATATCTGTCCAATCTAGATAAATCACTAACAATATCAAGGTGAGCAGTAGTCATGGCATATGCTTCATATTATCTCATGGCAAAGTTTGTGCTTCCGTTGCAACGCACGGGCATCCTACTAGTGTTTATATAATATTGCAGTTTCCTTAGTAATCAAATCGAATAGGCTCTCCAGCTTGTGTTCGACTATGGAATCATTATTTTTCTGAGTCTGTGTTGGCCTTAGTATCCATGTAACGTGTATAACCGATTGGTCTACCTATTGGTGTTCAATTGTGTCTTGGAACCTTTCTGAGTCCGTGTTGGCTTGGCATCCGAGTCCATGCAGGTGAAGCCATAAGCATTGAAGGCATTGCCTTTTACGTCACATACACGTCTCTCTCTCTCTAGATCTCCCGGTTGTGTTCGGCTATGGCATCCGAGTCCATGCAGGATATCAGCTAATAAATTCAAGCCGTAGGTTGTACCACATAATAAATTGGATGGTTAGGATTTTCCCTTTTACTCGGATTAACGTGGGAATTTTTAGCCCTTTTTTTTTCTTTTTCTTCGATTAATGTGGGAATTTCTAGCCTTTTTTTATCTCCTAGGACTAATATGGGGGCTTCTATGAGAGCCTCCGATTAGTATTTGTATAGATTGCAACAAGTAAATTCAGCACATTGGGGTCCCACCGTAGGACCTCTTTGAGGCTTATACATTGGAAATGCCCTAAGGTTACTCTATTGTAGGAACAAACCAACGAAGAGAAAAGGCTACAAAATGAAGTTTGTATAATTTATTATATATGGCAATATAATTACAACTTATTGAAACCGTTAGAAAATATGTGCTCTTTATGTCACTAATTTAACCCCATGAATACGTAAATTAGTTGACATAAAGTAATTCACGTAAACCGCACTAGGTTACATAAACCAGTATTGAAGCAACTAGCAAACGTAAACTAAGACAATACTACATAAACCTGCATGCCAATAACTACTATACGTAAACCACCAGTACAACAGAGTTACAGTAACAACAATGCTACGTTTACGTAATTGTTGACAGTGGCTACACACACAATAAATAAACTATCGTAGCGCACGTGTCGGTTGTAACTTTTCACCCTAGAGTGTTCTAGGGTATCGAATCCACGGGGAATTAAGGTATTCTCATCTAAGTCTAAGCAATGCTACTAACTAAAAGATTGTCGAATTTAGGGTTTTCTACTAACAAGAAAGAACAACAAAAATCTAGGAATTAATCAGAGATTAAAAACGCCACCTGGTAAGAATCACTTGCATGCAATCGGCTAAATCAATCTATGACATATGAAAATAATGGCTAGCACTCACCCTACACGCTGGATCGATCTTCACACTGCGTACTTCCTATCACGAAGGGGCGATCAACCGTCAAACAAGCGATGTACTATTCGATATAGGTGGCTTACTAGATCTAAACACCATGTCTACATCTAGGGCTAAGGCAATCGATAACTACAATTGATCATTACCAATCGACATAAAGCATAATATCAAATAGACCAACCAAGCAAATCATGAACATAGTTCAAAGTAATGTTGAGTTACAAAACAAGATCATCAAACCAGGGAAGACATGGTTTTCACCCCATACATAGGCGAGACATCATCATAGAGGTCAGGGAAGATGTTAGAGAGGAACCAATGCATGTGCCCTCCTGTGCTTGCATGCTGCCTGCCGTTAGCTAGCTTTACATGCTGTTGCTTGCTTGTATTGCATGTATTGATGTTGTTGCAATACAGAGAAAGAGAAGGGAAGGGAGAAGGAGAAGAAGAGAGGAGGAGGTAATGTGTACTGATGTGTTGCTTCCGCGGATGAGAATCAAGAAGGAAGGTCAAGTAAGAAGGAAGGAGAAGAAGAAGGAAGAGAAGAGAAAGATCTAGGGTTTTTTTTTATCAATCCCCAATCTTCGTCTGTTGGGACCAAAATATGCAAATCTGGATCTCCTGTGTATAATGCACTAGTCCAAGATCACATTAGTGCACACAATATCAACATAGATGAATAAAATTCCACACAAGCGAATATAAGGATAAACAACTAATTTGATTAACAAATAACGGTTGTGACCTTAAGGTCGAGTTTACATTTATTAAGGCACACAGAACTAACACTAAATAAAGAGACAATAGTGGAACAGAACAACTCCAGTGGGAACTCATCGACTTGCCACACACAACCGATTGGGATCAAGACCTAGCGATCACCTTCCCCGTAAAACTCCTCCTCGAAGGTAGGTGAATACTCCTCCACTTCAGTTGAATGATTGCTGCAAAAATGGGTACTCCGAGTACTCAACAAGTTGTACCACAGGATGCAATTATAGACGATGGCTTATTCCAAAGGAAATGGCTTCTATGGTTATTTTATAAAAAAAAAACATTTGCAATTGAATACAAATAATAGATTGAAAGTGTAATTTCAAACGAATAAACAATAATAGTTTAACAATTATTTTCACAAAGGACACAAAGCCTAATCAATTTCTTTCACACAATCATATGAGTTTAAATCATACAGCCGCCCCTTCCCACTTGTTTTATGAAAATCTACCCCTCATGTGAAATCCCCAAGCATGTCCATGACTGCGGATGCGGCTATCCAAATAGATTAATTAACACTCTAGAGAGGTTTGTACACTTTACCCACAAGATATAACCAGTGTAGCTAGCACCAATCATAACACAGGTTGTTGGCCCGTAGCCCACCGTTGGACTTAGACACGACGAACCGCTCATAAATGTGAATCGTCACACAAACATAATCGCACCTCCACCCTAGCACACAGCTTAACCTATCTGCCTGAGTAATCATGTTAAGAGTCCGTAGCTTACTAAGTTATGCTTTTCCTATACTAGACATGTGGTTGTACAGTTATGGCTCAGTTCAATGGTGTACAAAGTTAAGTCCTTAATTGACCAAGGCGAGACTGCCAACTACTATCAACTATCATATTTATTTTTTTCCAAGCGCACACAGTTCCACCATATCACAATTCCATCCACTTGCCTCGGTCTAAATCTTTTCCCACCCTGTTGGTTAAGTACAATACATGCCATTAATGAGTAACAACATATTGCACACCACTTGTAATACCCTAAAATTTATTCGAAAGGAATTAGTCGGGAGAGATTAAATAAATCGGGAGGGAATAATTAAATCGGGAGAATGTTTTTTTTAGCAAAGCGATTGAACATGAGAAAGAGGGGGTTTTCTGTGTTTTACCTGGCAACTTGGGCCTGGGCCTTGGCCCATTAGGTGGCCGGCCAAGGGGGGGTTCTAACCCTAGCACCCCCCCACTTCCCCCACACCTCCCACCTCCTCCCCCTTTGTGGCCGCCCCATCCTCTCCCCTTTTCCCCCCTCCAACTTGCGCCCCCTCTAGCAGGGAACCTCCCCTCCTTTTCCCCCCTTTGGTGCTGCGCCTCCATCATCCGGGAGCTTCCCCTTGGTGCTCTCTGCTACCGGCCTTTGGTGCTCCCCGCTGCCGGCCAAACGAGGAAGGAGAGAGGCGAGGGGAGGAGCTCATCTTCGCAGGGCTAGTTCTTCATCTTGCTGCGATTCTACAAGGGTAACATCGCGTGTTCTTCACTAGTTGAGGTGTTTTAGCCGCAATCGATTTCGTTTGGTAGATTGATTTTCGTCAAGTGTTAGATTGCGTTCTGTCCAGATTCTTGCGCAGTCCGTTTCGTGTGTTTAAAAGCCGAATTAGGAGTTTTTATCTCCTAGAGTTATGTAGGTCTTGTTCTTAGCTTTCAATGGCCGCCAAGAACGCTCAAATCCGATTAACGGTTAGAAAGTTATGAATTGTTTAGTGCCACTGTCTGGTTAATCTGTCAACATCCTGACAGTCTGTAGAAAACTGAGTTAATCTATTAGTTAAAGACGAAATCAGAGGATCTCAGTATAACGAAAAATGTAGGTAATTTCCATACCTTTTCATAGAGATAAAGAACGCAAGATTTGGACATTCGTAGCAAAAGTTATGGTGGTATTAGTGTGCTGTCCAGAGAACCCGACGTGAGTCTTGATGATCTATTATTTGGCTTGATAGGGGTACTAGATGGCCGAATCAGGAGGACTCACCAACTAGGTTTAGTTGGGTAATTTGATAACCTTTCAAAGAAGTCCAAGAACACTTCATTTGGACTCCTGAACAGAAAGTTATGTATTTTAGAAGTTGACTATCCGCAATGAACACCAAATCGATCGCTAGAAATTGGAAGATTGGAAACGCTTGGGAGTTTAGCGAGTTCAATTGTGTTGTTATTTATGTTTTTGGTCCAGTATGTTGGTCTTAGATTTGGGTTATCTTTATGTTCAGGTGGGAGCATGATCGCGAGGCAGCGCCCTCTTCGCGTCCACCATTCTCATGCAGTTGAGGCAAGTATTCGGGTTGTAGAATATTTATGTTGCTTGCTGAAATTGGTTGTGTCTTGCCCGTACTTGTCATACATGGATGACAGTTTGAAATATATATATGATTGAGACTTGGTTACGGCATGTTTGTGATTAAAGAGTAATTTTGTATATGATAATGCTCTACATGTTATTCGGTAAATGAGATGTGGTATGTACTCAGGTTTTCACTTGTTGTTGAAAGTTACATTCTAGTACATACGCATGTTGAGAGCATATACGTGCCTTGGTCACGTGGTGATCAAGTACATACTGATTGAGTCCCGTCATGTAGATGGCGGGCTTGAAATCCCTACATTCGTGGAATGTGGGCAATGAGTAAAGAGGTCCCCATCATTAAGGTGATGGGCAAAGGTCCCTATACAAGTGGTGTATAGGCTCTTGGTCGATATGCCGGAGGCACAGGCAAGGTATCCATCGACGGATGTATACCGTAGACACGGTAAAATGCGAAAAAGAGATAAAGTTCAAAGGTGCATTGCATGGTCGCATTACATAAGCATGAAGGCTATGTTTAGTGTAATGTTTATTTTGGTATATTGATTCTATGACTGTGAGTTTAGCTTTAGCCTTGTTGATACTTGCTGAGTCTTTGGGCTCACTCTTGCTTTGATGTGTTTTAGGTACAACTGGCAAGAACGACATGCATAGGAGGGAGTAGAAGTTGGTTGCACTCACTACCTCACGACCTTAAGGCGTTTGCCATTTAATTTCATTTCAGGATTAAGTAAACTGCTTGAGAATCACTATCAGATGGTTTTGAGTATTATGTTAATTGTGATAATGAGAATAGTAAGTCTGGATTATGTTTATTCGATCATCTTGTATGCTTGTGTAAACTTGATTATGAAGATATTGGTAAATACCATGATTAATTGTTGGAACCTCGGTATAGTTGATTATACAAAGGAGGTTTTGCCGAAAATTTGTAATTGGTCTTAGTTTAGTTTAATTTAATTTAATTTTAGTAGCATTCCGGGCTCAATCTTTGAAATGGGTGTTCTGATTAGTATCGAGCGGGCTTTAGGTCCGTGGTTAATAGAAGAATATTAAATTGACACACTGTGCACAGTAGGTGGGGTTGGGAATTACATTGCTTCCGCATTATTTGTTGTTATGTTTCATTGGTTGAGCAATTGTTGAATTGCCTCTGTACTATCTTTCTTGTTGTTAATCTATGTTATGATATTCTATATCTATAAATCTATTCTATGATTGCCATGGGATGATCATGTATAATCATATTGGATTTTATTGTTTATGTGAGTCATTAATGGTTGTTATGAAGTGGAGGCTGTGGTTGTGGCCTTGGACTTTGTCAGGTTATACTACCGTTCGTGGTAGACGAATAGAGTAGTTACCCCGAATACCATAGTTGCAGGAGTTGAGCGCGAGCTGCTTTAGAAAGTTGTTTTCTTTCTTGACCTCAAATCTTGGCAAATTCTTGTTCTGTGGTGGATGATGAATTTCTCTTGGGTTCGTGGTTCATGGTAGTTGTTGTGTTTCATGATCTCTAATGGTTCTCTGAAACAATTATTGTTTTTCGACTTATGAGTTGTTTTTACTACTTATGATCTTCCTCATTTGGCAATATTGATAATTCCATGGTTGTTCCTTCTTTCTCATTGGAAAAAAATGACTCATGTATTCGTTTGATAGTTTGGGTAATGAGAGTTTCTGTTGCAAGTTGGTTAACATGAGAAAGCTTTGGCTCTATGTATTTCTTTTGGATTATTCCGAGTGTTGAAGTTTAATGCATCTCTTTTCTGGTGGAAACTGTTAAAATCCTTTTGTGATGCCTTGTTATGGTTAAATCAGAGATTGTAATCCAATAACTCGATAGGGTATGGGTATCAAGTTGAGTCATCGGTGTGGTGCATAATTAATATTAATTAGTAACCTTGGAAGTACAATTGATTAAGTTCATGTGGTCTTCTACTAGTTCTTGATGAACGGTATATATGAGTAGTGATTGAGAGATATCAAGAAGTATGGAACCTTGATGAACTAGTCTGGTCATTAAAACTGTTTATGTTGCTATACTTGTTGGGTTCTTTGGTTCCCATGGATTAATTTAAATGTGTGGAAAGGGAAATTAGAGAAAATGCTAGGTTTACTTATTCCCTAGTGTGATTAGTTATTGGAATTGTGTACAATCGGTTGAATGGATTGAATATCGGAGGATCTAGAATTTATGAGAGGAGTTCTATATAGTTCCTCTATATAGAATGACGCAATGAAATCAGTTGTAGTGTTGTTGAGACTTTTGATCGATAGAAGATTTCGATTTTTTTGAAGTTTTAGTGAATGTTTGCCGAAATCCAAATATCAGGAGGAACAATTGAATATATGTTTGTAAATAACCATGTGACTTGGGAAGGAAAGTAGGTAGCAACTAGATTTCATAAGGAAGTCAGTTGATAACACCAATGGTTGGGGGTATAACTGTTGTGTGTTGAAGTTTGATGATGAGCATTGCTAAAAGCTGAACCGATATGATATAATAGGTGGCTTATGCCCACATGATTGTGAAATAATCGGATGATAATGTGTCCTTGATGAAAGGGTTTTTGTAAGAGCTTGCCGATTGTGTAGTAGACCCCTTCTAAACTTAAGAAGTCGATGTAGTGATGTTGTATGGTTTTGGTATACTCTCATTTTGAAGATGGGATGAAAAGGTAGTATGGAACAGTTTGGTGAAACTTTGGGGGCTTTCTAATGGAATAGTTGATGATAAATATTCGTGTTCAGAGTATTTTATTCTTGATGTTAGTAAGATTATCTGCAAGAGATTGTGACCTCTGTGTGTGATGATGATTCTTTTAGAAATAAAGTAATTTGATCGTCTTTCGTAATTTGGATTTTGTAAGAGTGTTTCGAGTTTTGCGATGGTGATCATTCGGATCGCTTGAGTTATGTGGTGATTGAGTTGCTTTGAGCAGAGTGACATGTTGAAAGATTTTATTGGATCTTAAGTTGTTCCTATGATTTGGTCTTAGGAGCTTATCCTGTTTAAGTTGGCAAAGCGATGTAGTAATCACAGAAAATAATCTTCCTTGTTAAAGGAAGGAGTGAAGTATAAGTAATTGAGATTTAAATCATGTTTCGCATCTTACAGTTTATTTGATAGTGCTTAAACCTTATACAGTTGTTCCATAAGAGTTTATCAATTTACAAAGGGCATTACCTTCTTCTCATTTGTGGTTTGGTATTCGCTTTCAGTAGGGCTTGAGCCCTAGACTGTTGATTTTCCCTTATATTTTCTGAGAACTTTGCCTAAGTTACTATTTTCCTTGGTCCTGTGTTCCCTACTGGTGGCACATGTTTTCCTAGTGGATAAATTTATTTTTGATTCCTTTCGCTCTTTCTTTTGAGGAAGAATCAACCTATTCGTTTCACCTGAGTCATTTGAGGTGTTTAATAATTGTAGTTGTGAAACTTTGGGTTGTAAGTTATTCGATGAGTATTGGAGGATGAAATGATTTCGTAATATAGTTCTTTGAAAGAAGTCTATCTCAATGGAAGATTGTCTTATGAGGTTAAACTGATTGCATTGTTACAGCTAGTAGAACCTATAGTGATTGTGATCCAAGATCTTTTGTTCACTTCGAGTGGAACATTAGAATTACCGAAAGTATGGAAACTTTGATCAATTTTATAGA
The DNA here is from genome assembly GCA_036346255.1 of Ampelocalamus luodianensis. NCBI lineage: Eukaryota > Viridiplantae > Streptophyta > Magnoliopsida > Poales > Poaceae > Ampelocalamus > Ampelocalamus luodianensis. Next base: position 23,293,933 of record CM070638.1, on the reverse strand, counting down.
GTATCGCAATCTGGTAGTACTACGAAGTTGTGAATGGTTATTCTTGGTTATGTGGTTTAATGAGAGTGGGATTACAAAGTAATCGAAACGTCATGTCAATTAATGGGATAAACGAAAATGTTGAGTAATGTCAAGAGTGATTTGGCTTTAAATGAGTAACCTTCTGAGAGTTATAATCTTTGTAAAGGTAAACTGGTCAAGAAAATATTTTCATGATGATGTTAATGAGTGAGTATGTTGGAATTGTGGAATTTTAGGGATTTAATCTGAGGATTTCCTTATCTTGTATATGAGAATTTCGTTGCAAGAGTCTTAGAGGTTAAATTTGGGCTTTGTATTATTATGCTAGAACTTTGATCGCCCAATGATAATGTGAAGAAGTAGTATAAGGGTGGATTTCGAATATTGGGATGATCATTGATAGAAATCTTTTGATGAAATACATGAGACTATGTGAAGTGAATTCCGAGTTATTCATTCTTAAGGATTGAGGTAACGTGATTACGTGTGAAGATCCATTTTGGGATGCATCAGAAGTTATCTATCAAAGTAATTCTGTCGGTATAGGAGTTGACTAGAGTATTGTTTCTGTGGGGTTGAAAGAGCCTCTCTACAGAGGTATGGTTGATGTATTTCCGTTTGAGCATAGCGTTAAGAATGCCAAGTTAAGAGAGATGGGTTAGTGTGTTATGCGATGAATGGGGATTCCAAAAAGTTGAGAGAAATTTTATTTCTAAAGGAGAAATTGAGAAAAGATTATTTCCTCGAGCACTGAAACGCTCTCTTGATTCTTGTTTGAGCTATGAGTTTATGTCGGATGTCTTTCGCCAATTGGGCTTGACTTTATGTTGGCATGTGTGGTTCTTATCTGTTTAGAAAGAATAAAAGAAATGATGGATTTGGAAATTCGAGTGATTTCTCTTTTGGCGAACGTGGTGTTTATTTGCAAATTTTCTAATTTGAAGGTAGAAAGATTTTCGTGATAAATCTTCGATTCTGAATTTGATTTTTTTTAGTACCGAGTTGGTAACGTTTGGTTGCGATGAGAGTCCTTCATTTTCAGTTGGGCTATGTCGGTAAAAGAGTGTGTTTAAAGCGAGCTCTGTTGTGTGTCCTGTTGGAGATATGCCCTAGAGGCAATCATATTGATGATGATATTTCATTGTATCCATGATTTAATAAATGTTCCTTGAATATTGCCTTTGTGTTGATTAACAAGTATGTGACTTGTTTGTGAAACTCTTTACTTGTATGGTTATTCTAAAGTTGTCCCTAGTCGGAGTTCATGTGAGGACACACGTGAATGATTGATTAGCACATGTATCGGTTGATGACCATGTTTCACAGGTCATAGACATGGAGATGTCAAACCAATAATATGGACACATGTTTAGAACATGGGGTTGGACCGACCCAACATGAGATATAGTAATTATACTTATGGTTCTCTCTACACAATGTGTACGCCTTGTCCTTAGACACGAGATTGTCGCATGTACTTGAGATGTGAATAGACCTACTTAGGGGCTATCAAACGCTACTCCGTGAATCGGGTAGTTATAAAGGTAGCTTTGGGTTTGTCATGAAGCATCTTTGCGAGGCATGGTCGGTCGAGATGGATTTGCCTCTCTACAGAGAGATATCTCGGGCCTCGGTGATCGGATCCAGAAATGCATGGCCATGCTACTTAAGGTTAAGAGTTAACCTAGTAAGGGATTCCGGATCACGGGATCGAGAAAGAGTGGTCACTTGGAGCTCGACCGAATATCGTGAGGCAAAGGGATTGGCATGTACATAACGTTGTGATGGTTCGTCCGATATGATCTTTACGTGCGTTTAGGAGTTGGCGCGTCTTGCTAGAGGCGCTACCAACTATTGACCAAGTATGTGTACTTGCGTCATGTCTAAACATACGTGAACCATAGGTCACACACTTAAGTTCAAGCCTAATCGGATTGGATCCGAATTAGGCGGGCATTGAGTCCTAATGGGACTCTATTCGTAGAAGCCCATTATAAGGGCGTCTATAAAAGGAGGCGGGCGCAGCGGTTAAGGGTTGAGTTTTTCGTGACATCCTCAAACCCCGGCGCCACCCTCCCACGCCCTAGTCGCTCGCGCGGATCTAGTAGTCCGGCGTCGCGTCGCTTCCTCCCGCACGTGTGGATACCTTTGAAGGCGCCGATCGTGGCGTTGGGACGAACCGCAAGAAAGGAGTGCATGCGTGGGGCGCCACGGCGAGGACGAGGAAGTAGTGCGACTACTCTACCCGACGCATCGCATCAACTTGGTACGACTACCTTGCCCCGACGCGCGCATCAACTTCCGCACTGCGCGTCTAGTGGTAAGACCGTGATCTATAAGCGCAGTGATCTTGGTTTCTGGGTAGAATTTTTAATTTGCGCTAGTGTAGCCTACCCGTTTCCCTACGAGTGGTATCGAGCGTTCTTTGTCATGTTATAGGTTGGGTGATTTGCATATGGCGATATGTAAATCGGTATGATCGATGTGATCGATTGTATAGTTACGTAATGGATTGGTGCGGTTTCCGTGATCATGCCGCTAAGGTCGTGAAACAACGCCCTACCTGGAGTCGGATTCGCCATCGGGTAGACGGTGACACGTAAAACCGGTTGCGGCATGCGAAGATCAATATGATTGATCGAATCGAACCTAGATTAATAATCGATGTACCGTAATCATCTGCTAAGGTCGTGAAACAACATACCCCTACGGTCGGATTCGCCATCGGGGTAGACGGTGACACGTAAACCGGTTGCGGCATGTGAAGATCAATATAATTGGTCGAATCGGAACGATGAGTCGATTTGTGGTAAATATGATTTGCCGATCAAAATCCTATGTAAAAATTGCATAGATTGGATCTCTTTTTTCTGGCGCGCCTTCGAACCCATGGGGAAACCCTCGAGCCCCTTATCCGTAGAGATTGCGATTCTATGCATAACTTGTTTTTGCAGGATGTATGTGACAGTATGGCCTAATGTGTATGTGATGCATGTTTGTAATATTTTCATGACTGCGAGTCATGGGTTCGCAACACTTTGGAGCCATTGTGTTGTCAAAGTATTGTATTAACGGCTGCGTCTTCGACTTGTGATGATTCCTAGTATCCATGTATTTTATTACTAGTGTTATGAGTAATAGCTTATAGTAGTACTCGGAGGACACATCACTTGGAGGATGGCACACATGAACCATGGAGATGGAGATCATCATGGTGGGATGATTCTATGGCGATGGAGATCACCATGAGAAAATGGGCCATCCTGAGTCACAACTGTGTGAATGCTATTCCTATTGTTTTACTCCTATGCATGTTTGAATGGTAGAAGTATAGCGATCCCTCACAAAATGTTAAGTTAAACATATGTCCTCCCAATTAAACTTTGCACCATCCCATGTCTTGTAAATTGATGGTGGGTCTATAAAATTAGGGCACCATCAACTTTCCTTGACTAGATGGGTTTTGTATCGGATACTTACATGCATAAGGATTGGTGAACTTAACAAGGTTATCATAAAGGTTATGGGCCTTGGGGCATAAAGGTTGGGCGCCGGGGCATAGAGATGTCACCCAACAACAAGAGTCATATAGAGATATGATTAGCAAGGTGTTGCTTACCGAATTACCTTGTCTCCTAGCGGTGATGCAAAAGCTCACTAGTAGACTCGTTAATTGCGGATCTTGAATCGCTAAGAATCAACAGAGGGATGTTGATTTTAGTGGGAGTACATTCTATTAAATTTGTTTAATACAGTTTACTCTATCATGGTTTTATTTGTCTTAGTATTTTGCATTTCCTATTGTAGATCAATGGCATCTAGCAACCACGCACACCCTTTTGCTTTGCGATCGATTCTTGAGAAAGAGAAATTAAATGGAACAAACTATTCGGATGGTCCAGTAACGAGAATTGTTCTCGTGGCGGATAAAAGGAAAACGTTCTGGACACCCCAATCCCAGAAGAACCTGCTAACAATGCGTCTGCTGCTGTTAAAAATGCCTACAAGAAAGCATGTGATGACTCTCTTGAGATTAGCTGTCTTATGCTTGCATGCATGGAACTGACCTTCAAAAGCGGTTTGAGGATCGGGAAGCGTATGATATGATCATAGCGCTTAGGACATGTTCGCACACGAGCCGGACCGAGCGGTTCAATGTCTCTAAGGCTTTTACGGAATGCAAGTTAACGAAGGTGCACCCGTAGGCCCACATGTGATCAAAATGGTTGGTTCTGATCGGACTTTGGATAAACTTGGTTTTTCAATTGGCCAAGAGTTGGCAAGCGATTTCATTTAGCGTCTCTTCCACCTAGCTATGGGCATTTCATTTGAACTACCATATGCATGGGGCGGATAAGGGCCTTAATGAGCTTTGTGGGATGCTCAAAACAGCAGAGAGTGACATTAAGAAGTGTGTGGTCTAGCCATGTGATGGTGTGTGCAGAACAAGTCTAGCTTCAAGAAAAGGGTAAGCCATGGCCAAAGAATAAGGGCAAGGTTAAGGATATGATCTCGAAGCCAACGCCTAAGCCTAATCTGGACTGGAGTGAGACGGTATGCTTCTATTGTAAAGAAAGCGCCTTTGGAAGAGAAAGCGCAAGAAGTACATGGATTAGATGAATGCAAGAAGAAGGTGGAAGTAAGACTTCCACCCATGGTACACTTGTCATAAATGTTTTAGACATTTTTCTCATGATTCTCCTATTAACTCTTGGGTATTTGATCTGGATCGGTTGCTCACATTTGCAACTCGATGCGAGGGCTAATAAGAAGTAGAGGAGTCGCAAGAGGTGAAGTTGATTTTCGCGTCGGGAATAAAGCAAGGGTTCTTTGCGTTGACCGTCGACACCATGCAACTTCAGCTTCCTTCAAGATTTATTATGGAATTGAATAATTGTTATTATGTTCCTAGTATGAGTCGAAACATTTTATCCCCTCATGTTTGATGAGAGATGGTTATTCATTTGCAAGTAAAGACAATGGTTGTTTGATCTCTAAAAATGGAATGTTTATGGCTTTTGCCCATTGTGAATGGGTTATTTATTTTAAATCTTGATGATGCGCCTATCTTTAACATAAATGCTAAAAGACTTCGACCTAATGATTTGAATCCCACCTATGTTTGGCATTGTCGTTTGTGTCACATAAGTGAAAAGCGCATGAAGAAGCTCCATCTTGATGGTCTTCTAACCGTTTGATTTTGAATCATACGAGACATGTGAAGCTTGTTTGCTTGGTAAGATGACCAAATCACCTTTCAAAGGTTCTTTTGAGAGGCGTCGGACTTGTTGGAAATCATACATACCGATGTATGTGGACCAATGAGCACGATTGCTAGAGGTGGATTTCATTACTTCATAACTTTCATCGATGATTTTAGTAGATATGGCTATGTCTACTTAATGAAACATAAGTCGAAACTTTTGAAAAGTTCAAAGAGTTCGAATGAAGTTGAAAATCAACGTGCCAAGAAAATTAAGGCTCTGCGATCGATCGTGGTGGCGAGTATTTGAGTCATGAATTTAGCAATCATCCGAAGAGTTGCGGAATTGTTCCTGACTAACACCGCCCGAACGCCTCAAAGCGGGGTATCCGCGGCGTGTCGGACCTTGTTGGACATGGTTCGATCGATGATGAGCGATCGATTTACCATTATCCTTTTGGGGTTACGCTCTAGAAACGAGCGACTTTCACTTAATAGGTACCGTCTAAATCCGTAGTTAAGACACCATATGAGATATGGGTGGGAAGAGTCACGGTTTGTCTTTTCTAAAGATTTGGGGATGTGAGGCGTTTGTCAGCGACTACTGATCGGACAAGCTCACACCCAAGTCGGATAAATGCATCTTCATGGGATATCAGAAGAAACCTTTGGATATTACTTCTACAACCGACTAGAGGGCAAAGTGTTTGTCGCTCAGTGGTGTTTTCTAGAGAAAGAGTTTCTCAACAGGAGACAAGTGGAAGAAGCGGTGCGGCTTGAAGAAGTTCAAGATGAACCAATCGGGAAGACTCGACGAATGATGCCCATGTAACACCCTGACTCGACATGAGCACGGAATGCTACTAAACAAACTCTAATAATTCTAATCTAGACAATCTTAATAAATTTCAGAACCTCCCTTGTAAAGTTAATTACACGAAGGTTCCAACACAATTAACCAAATATTAACTAAAACTTTCATCCAAAGACATCAAAAGATAATCGAAGACATGCTAAGTATTTAACATAACTAAAGAGATATGAAGTTCCACTACACATCATTATTACATTTAATCCATTGCATGAGACAAAACATAATAATCTTTGCATTTATTAAAATCAATCACGTTCGAAGATCATTCATCTTTATTTAGTTCGGTGGCATGTGTGTGACTAGCATTCTACTTCCCCACGCATGACGTTCTTGGTTGGTACCTAAAACAACAATAAAAGCAAGGGTGAGTCCATAGACTCGGCAAGTACATAAAGAAACCATAACATCGGCAACCATGTAAAGGAGATCAACAATAGAACATCTCATATGCAAATGCAATGCTCAAGGATCCTTTAACTTTAACTTTCGTGTGCATTACACGTGTGCGAGTAAGCAACCGTCGCCGCATACCCATGCTCATGCGCGCGCACGCACGAGGACCAATTGCCCGTTACTCGCAAGTGCGGGGACCTCAAGCCCACACTCCACGAGTGAGGATCTCGGGCCCGTCACATTCATGGCGGGATCTCAAGGAAACATGCTTGGTCACGCGTGACCAAGCCTCAACATGTTCTCAATATGCATATGCTCATCTCTTATTCATCATCAATCTTACCAGAAGACAACAACATCGTACCACAATAAAGCGTAAGCATAATTTGAGCAATCTTAGCATCTCTTTAGTTATGTTAAATACTTAGCATGTCTTCGATTATCTTTTGATGTCTTTGGATGAAAGTTTTAGTTAATATTTGGTTAATCTGTGTGTTGGAACCTTCGTGTAATTAACTTTACAAGGGAGGTTCTCTGAAATTTATTAAGATTGTCTAGATTAGAATTATTAGAGTTTGTTTAGTAGCATTCCGGGCTCATGTCTGGTGAGGTGTTACACCCATGTGTGAGAACAAGTTGAGGAACCCATGGCAAAGGAAGCACCACCACCACGAAGGTCGGAAGGCTCGCAATCGCGAGATATATTATTGTTAGACAATGATGAGCCTACGACCTATGCGGAAGCAATGATGGACCAGGACTACGAGAAATGACATAGTGCCATGAGATCCGAGATAGCATCCATGGGAGACAATCAAGTTTGGAATTTGGTTGACCCACTTTGATGGTGTTAAAACCATAGAGTGCAAATGGATCTATAAAGGAAGATTGATGTGGATGGAAATGTTCATATCCATAAAGCTCGACTTGTCGCAAAAGGTTTCGGCAAGTTCAAGGAGTTGACTACGATGAGACTTTCTCACTGTAGCGATGCTTAAATCAATACAGATCATTCTAGCTATTCTTGCATATTTCGACTATGAGATATGGCGGATGGATGTCAAAACGGCTTTCCTTAATGGAAATTTAACCGAGGACGTGTATATGATACGGCCGAGGGTTTTGTCGATCAAACAATGCTAGAAAAGTATGCAAACTTCAAAAATCTATTTATGGATTGAAGCAAGCATCTCGGAGTTGGAACATTCGTTTTGATGAAGTGGTCAAAGGGTTTGACTTCATCAAAACGAAGAAGAATCTTGTGTTTACAAGAAGACAAGTGGGAGCTCACTCGTATTTCTAATCTTATATGTAGATGACATATTACCGATTGGAAATGATATTCCTATGCTCGAGTCCGTTAAGACCTCACTGAAAAATAGTTTCTCAATGAAGGACTTAGGGAAGCGGCATATATTTTGGGTATTAAGATCTATAGAGATAGATAAAAAGGCTAATAGGATTAAGCGAGTACTTACATTGACAAAGTGTTGAAGCGGTTCAACATGGAGGAGGCAAAGAAAGGGTTCTTGCCCATGTCTCATGGCATAAATCTTGGCAAGACTCGGTGTCCTTCGACAAGCGATGGCGAGATCGCATGAGTAAGATTCCATATGCTCGGCCATTGGATCTATCATGTATGCTATAATGTGCACTCGCCGGATGTTTCCTATGCTCTAAGTGTTACGAGCAGATACTGGTGATCGGTGAGAGTCACTGGACACAGATTAAAAACATCCTCAAGTATTTGAGAAGAACTAAGGATGTGTTCCTAGTCACTGAGGTGAGGAAGAGCTCGTTGTAAATGGTTACACCGATGCAAGCTTCCAAACCGACAAAGATGATTACAAATCGCAATCGGGTTTTGTGTTCCTTTTGAGCGGTGGTGCGGTAAGTTGGAAGAGTTCCAAGCGGAGGCGCTATTCGACTCTACAACGAGGTTTAGTACATTGCGGCCACGAGCGAAAGGAAGGTGTTTGGATAAGGAAGTTCATAAGCTGAACTAGGTGTGGTTCCTAGTGCGTGCGATCCTGCGGATCTTTCTTTGTGACAACGGTGGGGCCATTGCGCAAGCCAAGGAGCGAGGAATCACCAAAAGAACAAACACATCTTTGGCGGTTTCATCTCATTCGAGAGATCCTTAATCGAGGAGATTTAAAGATATGCAAAATACACACGGATTTGAATATTTGAGATCCTTTGTGAAGCCTCTCCCACGACCTAAGCATGAGGCGCACACAAGAGCTATGGGTATTAGATATCTTCTAGATTGACTTTAGTGCAAGTGGGAAGCTGTTGGAGATATGCCCTAGAGGCAATCATATTGATGATGATATTTCATTGTATCCATGATTTAATAAATGTTCCTTGAATATTGCCTTTGTGTTGATTAACAAGTATGTGACTTGTTTGTGAAACTCTTTACTTGTATGGTTATTCTAAAGTTGTCCCTAGTCGGAGTTCATGTGAGGACACACGTGAATGATTGATTAGCACATGTATCGGTTGATGACCATGTTTCACAGGTCATAGACATGGAGATGTCAAACCAATAATATGGACACATGTTTAGAACATGGGGTTGGACCGACCCAACATGAGATATAGTAATTATACTTATGGTTCTCTCTACACAATGTGTACGCCTTGTCCTTAGACCTGAGATTGTCGCATGTACTTGAGATGTGAATAGACCTACTTAGGGGCTATTAAAGCGCTACTCGTGAATCGGGTAGTTATAAAGGTAGCTTCGGTTTTGTCATGAAGCATCTTTGCGAGGCATGGTCGATCGAGATGGGATTTGCCCTCTCTACGAGAGAGATATCTCAGGGCCCTCGGTGATCGGATCCGAAATGCATGGCCATGCTACTTAAGGTTAAGAGTTAACCTAGTAAGGGATTCGGATCACGAGATCGAAAGAGTGGTCGACTTGGAGCTCGACCAGAATATCGTGAGGCAAAGGGATTGGCATGTACATAACGTTGTGATGGTTCGTCCGATATGATCTTTACGTGCGTTTAGGAGTTGCACGTCTTGCTAGAGGCGCTACCAACTATTGACCAAGTATGTGTACTTGCGTCATGTCTAAACATCGTGAACCATAGGGTCACACACTTAAAGTCGAAGCCTAATCGGATTGGATCCGAATTAGGTGGCATTGAGTCCTAATGGGCCTCTATTCGTAGAAGCCCATTATAAGGGCGTCTATAAAGGAGGCGGGCGCCTTGGTTAAGGGTTGAGTTTTTCGTGACATCCTCAAACCACGGCGCCACCCTCCCACGCCCTAATCGCTCGCGCGGATCTAGTAGTCCGGCGGCGTCGCTTCCTCCGTGCGTGTGGATACCTTTGAAGGCGCCGCATCATCGTGGCGTTGGGACGAACCGCAAGAAAGGAGCGTGTCGTGGGGCGCCACGGCGAGGGCGAGGAAGTAGTCACGACTACTCTACCGACGTCTTGCACCAACTTGTGACGACTACACCGCCCGACGCTTGCATCAACCGCACTGCGCGTCTAGTGGTAAGACCGTGATCTATAACTACAGTGATCTTGGTTTACGGGTAGAATTTTATAATTTGCGCTAGTGTGGCCTACCCGTTTCCCTACATGTCCCTCGTTAAAGGAGGTGATCTTTGTTTGGGTGAACAAGTCCGATTGAGAGGTGGAACAAGAGTTCAGTGCTCTATGCGCATGTTGCGTGGTTCGGTACCACTGGGGAGGGTTGCCCTATGGTACATTGGGTTGTTTTCGCTAGTTGGCGTATCGTCAGGACTGTCTCGAGTCCGTGCATGGAGTACATAACATCTTGTCTATTCTGGTGTGAGTGAGTACCTGGGAGTACCTGGGTCTTGTTCTGAGCTTTCAATGGCTGCCAAGAACGCCCAAATCCGATTAACGGTTAGAAAGTTATGAATTGTTTAGTGCCACTGTCTGGTTAATCTGTCAACATCCTGACAGTCTGTAGAAAACTGAGTTAATCTATTAGTTAAAGACGAAATCAAAGGATCTCAGTATAACGAAAAATGTAGGTAATTTCCATACCTTTTCATAGAGATAAAGAACGCAAGATTTGGACATTCGTAGCAAAAGTTATGGTGGTATTAGTGTGCTGTCCAGAGAACCCGACGTGAGTCTTAATGATCTGTTATTTGGCTTGATAGGGGTACTAGATGGCCGAATCAGGAGGACTCACCAACTAGGTTTAGTTGGGTAATTTGATAACCTTTCAAAGAAGTCCAAGAACACTTCATTTGGACTCCTGAGCAGAAAGTTATGTATTTTAGAAGTTGACTGTCCGCAATGAACACCAAATCGATCGCTAGAAATTGGAAGATTGGAAACGCTTGGGAGTTTAGCGAGTTCAATTGTGTTGTTATTTATGTTTTTGGTCTAGTATGTTGGTCTTAGATTTGGGTTATCTTTATGTTCAGGTGGGAGCATGATCCCAGGGGCAGCGCCCTCTTCGCGTCCACCATTCTCGCACGGTTGAGGCAAGTATTTGGGTTGTAGAATATTTATGTTGCTTGCTGAAATTGGTTGTGTCTTGCCCGTACTTGTCATACATGGATGATAGTTTGAAATATATATATGATTGAGACTTGGTTACGGCATGTTTGTGATTAAAGAGTAATTTTGTATATGATAATGCTCTACATGTTATTCGGTAAATGAGATGTGGTATGTACTCAGGTTTTCACTTGTTGTTGAAAGTTACATTCTAGTACATACGCATGTTGAGAGCATATACGTGCCTTGGTCACGTGGTGACCAAGTACATCTGATTGAGGTCCCGTCATGTAGATGACGGGCTTGAGGTCCCACATTCGTGGAATGTGGGCAATGAGTAAAGAGGTCCCCATCATTAAGGTGATGGGCAAAGGTCCCTATACAAGTGGTGTATAGGCTCTTGGTCCCTATGCCAGAGAGCACAGGCAAGGATATCCATCGACGGATGTATACCCCGTATTACCGGTAAAATGCGAAAAAGAGATAAAGTTCAAAAGGTGCATTGCATGGTCGCATTACATAAGCATGAAGGCTATGTTTAGTGTAATGTTTATTTTGGTATATTGATGTTATGACTGTGAGTTTAGCTTTAGCCTTGTTGATACTTGCTGAGTCTTTGGGCTCACTCTTGCTTTGATGTGTTTTAGGTACAACTGGCAAGAACGACATGCATGGGAGGGAGTAGATGTTGGTTGCACTCACTACCTCACGACCTTAAGGCGTTTGCCATTTAATTTCATTTCAGGATTAAGTAAACTGCTTGAGAATCACTATCAGATGGTTTTGAGTATTATGTTAATTGTGATAATGAGAATAGTAAGTCTGGATTATGTTTATTCGATCATCTTGTATGCTTGTGTAAACTTGATTATGAAGATATTGGTAAATACCATGATTAATTGTTGGAACCTCGGTATAGTTGATTATACAAAGGAGGTTTTGTCGAAAATTTGTAATTGGTCTTAGTTTAGTTTAATTTAATTTTAGTAGCATTCCAGGCTTAGTGCTGAGCTGGGGTGTTACACCACTTTCCATAAAGTATTCCATATTCACTTAATCAAGTTTAGATTTGCAACTCAAAATGATGTCAATAACCCGTTGCATGGCTAAACAGACTATCCATATCTAACCAACCCATGTTGGTACTATAATGATACCAACTAATAATTAACCAAACTAAGGTGACAAAATATCAAGGTAATACAATGAGCAAGGTGGATATAAACAAGTAGGTGTATAGCTAATCCCAAAGCATTTAAAGAATTAAATACTTGAAATAACATGCAATAGTTTGAATCAAAGTAATTTTGAAAAAACTGGGTTCAACATGGTCAATGGTAATGTTCTTGATGAAATCCTCCTGAAGTATCAACGTCTATCCGTAAACGAAAGTAAAAACCCAAATAAATACAAAATAGAGCAAGAAATAATCTCCAAATATTAAATAAAAATATCAAATAGGTAGGGCTTGAATTTAGATGAATCTAGAAACTTGAAAGGGTTTAATCGAAGTTTGTATGAGGAAGAACGGGCTCTCAGAATATTTAAATCTAAGAAAAAGAGAAAGAAAACACTATTTTGAATTTTCATAATTTTCTTTCTAACGAAAATTCCAAAATATTGCAACAACATGATGTTAGCAATGAATTTTGGAATTAAAAGAAAATAAAAAAAATGGGGAATAAAGGCTGGCAAGTGGGACCGTTGGTCTATGGACTGTGTCTATGGCTCTAGTCTATTGGTCTATGGCTCACGGGTGCATGGAACAATGGACTTGACATGTGGGGTGCACATGTCAGTGGGTGGGTCTACCATGGACCAAGTCCACATGGACTGACTCTGATGCGATTGCGGGCGGAGCTGACGTGGCACTAACGTGGTGGACACGTGGGCGTGAAGCTGAGGTGGCACTGATGTGGCTGACACATGATTGACACATGGCATCCACATCAGCTCAACGACGACAAGGCTTGGGTTCCGATGGTATTCGATGTTCTGGGCCACAGGGGAGCAAGTGGTGGTGCGCACTAGGTGGCAGGTGCGACGGTGCACTCACGGACAAAAGAGGATGATGGAGTTGGCCGGCGGCAAGGTCGAAGCGGCGGAGGTGCACAGTCGTCAAAAGAAGTTGGGCTCCAGTGATGCTCCAGCGACTTCAAGGTGACGGTGGTGTAGATCTAGTCATTTTGATGCTGACAGTGGTGACGATGAGGCTCGAGGTGCACTAACGGCGGAGGAACATGGCGATGAAGGTTTCGGCAGTGGCTTTTCTTCCCTAAGCGATTCCAGCGGCTAGGGTTAGGGATTTTGAGCGGCTACGGTGTGGTTGGGATGCAGAAGCCAAGGGCTACCCCTCCCTTCATAGTGTGGTGGCTGGGAGAATCCTTGGCACAAATGCCAAGGAACTCGAGCGACGACTGAGTCCGAAAGCGAGACTCTCCAATTAGGTTTTCTATTTTAGAAATACCAGAAAATCCAAATGGCAGATTAAAATAGCAAATGAACTTAGAAAAATTCTAGAAAAATATGGAATCAATTGATGTTCAGATTTGTCACATTAAATTGTTCACACATTTGAGAGTCTCATTTAAGCTTTATTAAATTCGAATAAAATTTAGTGAATTTTTCAAGGGACTAGACTACTCAAAAAGGTTTTGAAACTCAAAAAATTGGGATGTTACAAACTCCTCCCCTTAAAGGAATCTTGACCTCAAGATTCAGGCTAAGTAGAGAAAAGGCTAGGAAACTCGGCTTTCAGCTCTTCTTCACGCTCCCAAGTTGCTTCACTTTCTGAGTGATTACTCTACTGAACTTTGCAAAAACGGACGGTCTTACTTCTGGTTAAATATTCTGCCGCATCCAAAATCTTAATTGGCTATTCTTTGTAAGTGAGATCTTCTTTCAACTCAATTGAATCCAAGGGAGTCTGCTCTGTTGGCACACGTAGATACTTCTTTAACTATGAGGCATGAAAGACGTCATGCACTCCTGCTAAATACAATGGTAGTTCAAGCTGGTAAGCAACCTCTCCTCTACGCTTCACAATCCTGAAAGGGCCGACATACCTAGGGGCAAGCTTCCCTTTTGCATTAAACCTTCTGACACCTTTAAGAGTAGTATCCCGAAGATAAGCAAACTCTTACGGCTCAAAGCTTATATCACGACGACGATTATCTGCATAGCTCTTCTACCTGGACTGAGCTATCTTCAATCTTTCTCTGATCATAGATATTTGGTCTTCTGCTTCTTGAATGATATCTGGTTCAAACACCAAATGCTCAGCTGTCTCTTTCCAATTCAGAGGGGTTATACAGGCATGCCCATACAAAGCTTCAAATTGTGACATTTGCAGACTGGCTTGATAAACAATAAAGAATTATGCATAAGGCAAACTCTTGTCCCAACTATTAGCATGAGCTAGAGCACAAGCTCTCAACATATCCTCTAACACTTAATTTACTCTTTCAGTCTGCCCATCCGTCTAAGTCCCCAAAGCTTCATGCAAACTTTGCTAGAAATGCGAGGTAAACTGAGATCCTCAATCTAACACTATCTTCTTGGGCACACCATACAAATTGACAATCCTTGACATATACAACCCTGCAAGACGATTTATTGAGTAAGTGGTTTTGACTGGCAAGAAATGTGTCACTTTTGTTAAACAATCCACTATTGCCCAAATAGAATTATAACCCGATTGAGTCTTGGGTAAACCGGTGATAAAATCCATACCGATCTCTTCCCATTTCCACTCTGGAATTTTCAAGGGCTACAACAGACCTGCTGGTCTCTGATGTTCTGCTTTTAATCTTTGACACACATCACATAGGGCAACAAACTCTGCGACTTCTCGCTTTAGATTTGGCCACCAAAATTTGTCCTTAACATCCTAATACATCTTGTTGCTTCTAGGGTGAATAGAATACTTTGAATCACGAGCCTGCTTTAAAATAAGCTGCTTCAAACCATCAATGTCAGGCATGCAAATACGCCCATTGATCCAAAACGTATCCTGATCATCTTTAGTGAAATCTTTGAACATTCCTTCTTCTATTTTGAGCTTAATATCCTTAATCACAGGATCATCTGGTTGGGCTGCACAAATATTTTTTTCCAACGTAGACTTTATTTCCAAACTGGCCACGAATCCTTCGGCTATAACTTCTAATTTTAATTTCAGAAATTCTTCATGAAGTTCTGGGCAATTATCCTTTATCTTCAAAGCATTACAGTAGCTCTTGTGACTTAAAGCATCTGCCACAACATTGAATTTACTAGGATGGTAATGGATTCTGATATTATAATCCTTTATTAACTCTAACCATCTTCTATGTCTCATGTTCAGATCCGATTGGGTGAAAATATACTTTAGACTCTTATGATCCGTATATATCTCACAGCGATTACCAATAAGAGAATGATGCCAAATTTTCAATGCATGCACAGCAGTAGCTAATTCCAAATCATGAGTAGTGTGATTCTCCTCATGGGGTCTTAGTTGTGTCGATGCATAGGCAACAACTCTTCCTTCTTGCATCAGAACACAATCGAATCCTTGACGTGAAGCACCACAATAGATGTCGAACTCTCCCCGAATATCTAGCAGTACTAGCACTGGGGCTGATGACAAATATTTCTTCAACTCCTAAAAACTTTCCTCACAAGCTGGAGTCCAAGCGAACTTTTTCTCTTTCTTCAACAACTGCGTAAGAGGCTTAGCAATCATTGAAAATCCTTCAATAAAACAATGATAATACCCTGTCATTCCCAAGAAACTACGAATCTAAGTCACTGTCTTGGCTGGCTCCCAATGTAATATTGTTTTAACCTTACTGGGGTCAACTGCTACTCCTTTAGCTGACGTCACATGACCAAGAAAATCAACTTTCTGCTTCCAAAAATCACACTCGCTGAACTTAACATACAACTGATGCTATCTAAGTTTTTCAAGTATTGTTCTCAAATGCTCGGCATGTTCTTCTTCCATCTTGGAATAGACCAAAATATCATCAGTGAACACTACCACAAATTTGTCCAAGTATTCCATGAATACCTTAGTCATCATATTCATGACATATGTCAGGGTATTAGTCAAACCAAACGACATGACTAAGAACTCATAATGTCCGTACCGTGAAGAAAAAGCAATCTTCGGTACCTCTTTTGGACAAATTTTCAACTAATGATAACTTGATCCCACAACGATCTTTGAGAACACTCCAACTCCTTTCATCTTATCAAACAAATCATCTATCCGGGAAATTGGATACTTATTCTTGATGGTAACCTCATTGAGGGCATGATAGTACATACACATCCTCATACTTCCATCCTTCTTTCTGACAAACAAGACTGGCGCTCCCCAAGGCGATGAACTAGGTCTCACGAAACCTTTCTCGAAAAGTTCACCAATCTGTTTATTCATTTACACTAACTCATCGACTGGCATCCAATAGGGTCTCTTAGAAATTGGCACTATTCTAGGCACTAAATTGATAACGAACTCAATATCACGATCTGGAGGCAATCCCAGCAAATCATCTGAAAAAAATATCCGGATAGTCTCTGACCATAGGCATGTCCTCAAAAGATACGGTCTTCAAGCTATTGATTACTAGATGTCCATCACAAACTGTAGTGGCTAGAAACTCCACTTTCTTTCCATTGGTACCTTCGATTGTCACAGCTCTTCGACTACAATCTAGCACAGCTTTGTGCTTTGATAAACAATCCACACCAAGTATGACATCTAAAGTGTGGGTGTCTAAGATGATGAGGTTGGATAGAAACTCAACTCCAGAAATAAGTAACTTATCTCCTAAACATTCTAACTTAGAGCTTAACTCTGCCCTAGGTGACTGGACTAAAAAGGTATGCTTGACATGCATAGTTTCCAAATTATTCTTGCTTACAAAAACTTAAGAAACAAACGAATACGAAGCTCCAGAATCAAACAAAACTGATGCAGGTACTGAGTTAACCAGAAATAAACCCAGTACTACGTCGAGGGCTTCTTGAGCCTTCCAGGGTGATGTGGTTGACACGGCCTCTAACCATGGACTATGGTGCTCCTCCTACTTGACTGGCAACTTGAGGTACTCATCGGTTGTTGACTGGCACTAGCATCTTGGCTGAGGTAGATCCGAGGTTGAAACGAACTAGAGTCACTGCCCCCTTCTGAGGGCAATTGCTAGCAATGTACCCTAGCTCTCGGTAGGTGTAGCAAAGTCTCATGCTATTTTGCTGATGGCCTCCTAGATTGGGGTTGACTGATGTAGAATTACAAAAATTTTGAGCAACCGAACAAGGTGCTGATGTAGGTGCAGGCGTCTTAAATGAATTCTGAGGTAGAAAGTGAGTAAACTACTGAAAAACTATTCTCGCTCTCTGCTAAGATTGATGACTTCCTTTCTGACCCATTATGCACTTACGGTTGTCATCCAACTCCTTACGCTTGTCTTCAAGGATCAAGGCTTTATTGACCAAATCCTAAAAGTCCAGGAAAGTATGAGCAATCAGACTGACTTGCAATCCGGTATTCAGTCCTCTCAAGAAATGACTCTGCCTAGCTTTGTTGGTAGCTACATCTTCTGTAGCGTAACGTGCAAGCTGAGAGAACTTGTTGAGGTAATTGGACACCGTCACACCTCCTTGCTTAGGTGCACAGAATTTATCCTTTTTCAGATCTATGATTCCCTTCGGCACATGTTACTAGCGAAAAGCTATAGAGAACTCCTCTGAAGTAATATTTTGCGGAGTCCCATGTGTAGCGCAAAAATTCTCCCACCATTTAGCAGCAATGCCTTCCATCTGATAGGTAGCGTAAAGCACCTTCTCATGATGATTATATTGAGTGATCGACAACTTCCTTTCAATCACGTGAAGCCAATCATCAGGTTCCATTGGCAAAACACTTCCGGAAAAAGTCAGCTAGCGGGTCCTCATGAACTCTACTAGCTTAGACTGTCCAAGGTGACTATGAGCAACTAGTGCTGCATTGTTGTTGGCTTGGTTATTTTTCTTGTTCTGCATCTGATTCAGCATTGAATACATCATCTGAGTCTAGGCGGCTATGAAAGCTCCAAAGTTCTATAAATATATCAGCGGTGCTTGAGGTGGAACTACTCCTGTAGGGGTCTGTTCACTTCCCTCTACTCTGTTGGCTCCATTGGTTCCTGATCTACTAGCAATGGCGTTGCGAGTCTGAACCATCTGACGGAAGCTCCAAGGGATTAGATAAGGTAGCAAGCACAAGGTAAGTTAAGAACTAAGTAGGGTAGGTTAAGCCCAACAAACACGGTACAAATAACTCAACTGAAACAACTATATTATTAAGGGTTTTAGCATGGCTGTAACAAGTGCCAAAGGACTCTTGCAGCTCATATTGCACACAAAAAAGGAAGGCAAATCTAACACACAATCTAATGTCTATAGGATGACACTCCTAAACTTAAGTGGACACGGCTCTCACACACTGATCCTCAACTGACTTAACATAACTCTCAGCTGCCTCACTCGCTAAGTTAACCTCCACAACCAAAACGATGCTCTTCCCTGCTGTAGACTGGCAGACGAGCAAGCATCCTCGCGAACTGATCCTGATGACCTGGAACTAGTGCAACAGGAACAGGTTGCTCAGGTGCAGGCACGACCGGCTCAGGCTCCACAGGTAGACGTACAAGCAGCTCGTGGGCATACAAAACTTCATCCAACTCTGCAATCCTCTCTTCTACAAGCTGCAGCGTCTTGTAAGCTTCCTGTAGCTCTGTGGTAGTAGTCTCCAAGGCTTCCTCCTGGGTGGAAACGAAGTGAGCAAGGTGCACCACAGTAGTATCTTGTTCTCCATTGGTGGATGGGTTGTAGGCTAGACGGTCCACTGTGGAGGCGCGAGGATGAAGGCGAAAGACTGAACCCTTCAACTCATCAACGTAGATGTTGCACACTCATAGAATGGCAAGACACGAAGACTCCTGGATCTCTTCCTCAAAGTTTATCCTCTGAACAATGATGTTCATAGGTCGACTGCCCTTGGTATCCTCGTTGGCGTAGATCGTCAGTCGACACAGCACACCACAACTCAAGCCATTCACCATCCAGTTGGTGCCTCGGTAGAGTGGCCTCTCGAATCCTCCAAGTTCTTGTAGAATCTTCCACAACTGAGCAGCAAAACCTCCGGTATGCTCTCCATAACTGTGAATCCATTGCCATCTAACAAAGACAGGCAAAAGTTAAGAACCAATTTAAAACCAACGAAGAGAGGACTTTCAGCAGTAGATGAGTCAAGAGAGAGACAAGAGAAGTCAAGAAGTTCATTGATCTTGAAAGTGAATGTAATACCCTATTTATTTAAAGAGAATATAGGGAGATTGAGAGATTCCTTATTTGCCTTGCTAAAAAACGGGACAGAATATGTCATCATCTTGCAATGTGATGTTCACGACTAGAACAACTTCGAATGGAAAACCACAGCACTACAAAGTTGTAGATCCCTTTCCATAGTCCAATTTGGAGTCCTCATTGACCTAATTTGGAGTTCCGACATATGAGTTATGGGGCCCACAAGGCAGGCTGCATAGAGAATCATAGCCCACAACTGAGTCAACATCCAAAGCAAATTTCGCAATCACAAGGGCGTTTTCAGAATATCTCCACAAATATAAAGTTGAAGTACTATGAGTTAGCTAATATGGAAAAGAATCCATCAATTCCAAGTTTGGGAGTGAAAGTTATGACCTCCGAAATGTTCGCTGCACAGAAGGAAAGCGAAAAACCGACTCGAATTCAAAATGTACTCTGAATCAAATTCAATGCTAGTTGTTTCCAACCCTACCATGTCTAAGCCACAACCCTCCAGCCCCTTGGCCTTTTAATAGGACCCCAAGGGTGTCCCCTGTACTCCGCAAACCCTAGTCGCCACCCCCTATCTCCCTCACACTAGCCCCTGCCTCCCTTGCACCACCCCAAGCCCTGCTACCATGTGCCATCGCCGCCAGCCCAACCGTGGGTGTTCTACCAAAGGGAGAAGAAAGCCAACAGGAAGAGAGGAGAAGCAAGGAGGAAAGGAGCAACGAGAAGGAAAGGAGAAGAAGAAAAGGATGGAAAAGAGAAGGTTTTCGTAGGTTCCCATGAATCGTTGTAACCGTCTTTTGATTAGGGGAAAGTTATTTTTGTCTGCCCTAGTTCATCAAGGTTGGACGCAGAACCTTGCGGGGGAGGGCA
Source organism: Ampelocalamus luodianensis (assembly GCA_036346255.1). Taxonomy (NCBI): domain Eukaryota; kingdom Viridiplantae; phylum Streptophyta; class Magnoliopsida; order Poales; family Poaceae; genus Ampelocalamus; species Ampelocalamus luodianensis. The sequence continues at coordinate 23,273,720 of CM070638.1, read as the reverse complement.
ATTTGGGGTATTTAGGCTCGGATTCAGAGGTCGGTCTAATTAAAGAAAGGTTAGATAATCTCCTTAGCTTTCCAGGAAGGTCTGGATCATTAGGGTCAGAGTAGTGAGTGAAAAGTTACAGCCTCCGAAAGGTCGTTGTCCACAATTTGGACGTAGCTGGCAACAAGTTGATGTAATGTATTCCACCAGTTGATTGGAAACTTTCTACTGAACTGAACTAAGAGCGCTTTCATTCAAAAAGAAAACTAGCCTGATTTCTTACCTCAATCAGATCCTCCTCTTCATTTGAGGAGATCATTTGATTAGAATGAAATTTGGAACCGGTATACTTGACCATTACGATATGATGGGTCAGTTTCTTATAGTAAATGGCAGAATTAAAATTTGGTGATAACTTCAATAAGTTAGGAAATTTTTAGTAGTTTCCAAAACTGGTATCGTCCATATCTTTTCAAGTTTTAAAACTAAAGATACAAAATTGTGATGCGTTCTATCCTGTCAGATTCTGGGATAGTCTTCGGGAAAGAAAATAGGGGTGAAAATGGTAGAATCAGAAGTTCGTCATTAGGAAGTTGTAGGAAATTACGTGAGGATTCCAGAAAGTATGGTTTTGCTAGATTTGGAGATTGGGTGAATAAGTTAAGAGCATTTTTACTACCAGGACAACAGGTAGTGCGTCCGATAGACTTAGGTTAATTGTGTCATCTTGACGTAAATATACGAGGGTGATTAGTGTAATAGTTTGGTGCTATGATGAAGTGATCTTTAGATTGTTTTGAATTTTTTGTTCAGGGAGTGTGGCCTCTAGTGCCCTCCACCGCCTTGCTATCCGACTCGGAAGGATAAATAGGCAAGTACATGGTAGAGTGGTGAACAATGGGTTGTTCGCCATTATCATTGATACTACTTATCATGTTGTTTCTTATGCTTTCATATTCATATACATGATATTGATGACATTGAGTTGATGAGATTATGATATTGAGATGAGAATGAGATATTGAGTTAATGAGATGAGTTGTGTAAATGATTAATTATGATGTTGCATCATTTACATTCATCATGATAAGAGTGCACGAGCCTGGTCGGTTAGAAAATCATGTAACTATTCTGGTGAGATCGGTGAGAAAGATACATGACTAGTCCAGAGTGCTCTAGATAAAGTCTTACATTTGTAGGGACTAGTTAAAGTCCTACAATGTAAGGACCCCATCCTAACAAAGGTGGGGAATAGTGTGTCATCAACGGGTGAACACTCTGCTATACCGGTATCAGTTGATGAGATGCATATGAGCATGAGCATGATGGTACATTCACATATATGAGTAAATTGTTAAATTATGCAAATTTACCAATATGGAATATGACTTATTTATTTGAGTATGAGAATGACATTAAATAGATAGGTGATGATGATAACCTTGATTATGGTTGATAAATTATTTTTTATGACTTTATTATGTATTTGCTGAGTCTTGGAGACACTCTTGCTTTGTTGCTGTTTTTAGGTGATCGTTGATGGCAACTTACATGGGAGGGATTGGATCACAAGCACCATATGTGAAACAACTACACATTCAATATTTACTTAGAGTGATTCCTTATAACTCTAGAGACATTGGTTATTTCCTATAGATTGTTATTCATGGACTTATTTATTGCCTAGAATAATGCTTGAGACTAGTTCGTAAATTCATTAGATGATTACTATTACTTTAAATGTTCATCTTGTGACCCGTGGGTGGATTTTTATCTTGATATGCTTGCTGGAATTTATTCTAAATTAATAGGTGTTTTAAATTGGTAATTAGCATAGGTTGGTGACATTCTGGGCTCTGTGTTGGACCAGGGTGTTATAGTTGGTATCAGAGCAGGCTTTAGGTCCGAGGTGAATAGATTAACAACTTAGGTAAACTTAATTCACTAAAATTTGCTTTATGACAAGTAAGATTAACTAAAATTTGCTAATGGTTAATTAACTTAAAAAATTTGATACATTGTGCACAGTAGGATGGGGATGGGTCAAGCGTTGCAATTGCGTTTCCGTTATGTCACATTGATGATTGCTAATATGATATGATTCTGAATGCTTATGATATGATTGTTAAGAGTGATGATAATTGATGCCGAGAGGTAGAGATCATTGTCGTGGCCATAAGCATGGCCAGATTGTACCACCGTTCATGGTATGGGAAAAGTGAAGGGTGGGAAAAGTGAAGGGTTTTTCTCGGGTAATTTAGTTACCAAAGTTGGGGATGAGTTTCTTTGGAAAAGTTATTGTCTTCCTTGAGTTTGTATTGGTTATTCTTGTTACAGTTGCGGTTGATAAATTTATTGGGTTAGTGGGTACAATGCAGTTGATGGGTTTCCTTTGGTTTTTATCTGTTCCATAAAGTAATTATTGTTTTGTAACATCCTAAAAATCCCAATTTTGGGAAATAGAATAAAAATAAGTAGGAGAAGAGTTTTGGGCATGTTTTCATAAGGGGAAATGTATTTGAGCATGTTTTGTGAATTTTTATCAAATGTAACAATGCATTTATATGAAAACAGAAACTTGTAAGAATTTCTGAGAAAATCACAAAGTAGATAAAATCCTGAAAAATTTACATAAGAAACAATACGGTGTCAGAAGCCCTCACAAACATTTTCATAAATTTTGGAGCCGATTTGATAGGTTTACAAATTCAGCAAATACTCAGCCAGTTTTGGAAAAAATCTAAAAACTGATTCAAATTCCCGCCGAGCCCTTTGGGCCAAAACTAAGCTGCCCAAAACTCTTCGCTGGCTCCAGCCTACTAGCACACGCTCGTTAGACCATGTCTTCCACCTCGCCTTCCCCCTCGCTCGCCACCGCACTAGAGCTCCTCGCCAGCTCCACCGCTTGCCAACTAATTTCCATTGCCGCCCACCATTTTGTGCCCAGCTACCCTGTCACCTCCTCTAGCTCCCGTCCATGCTAGCTACCCCATTCATGGTGATTATATCCCATGCTAGCGAAGACACCAGGTGTCAGGACCCAGATTTACACATCTGAAACCCTTTGTATATTCTGAACTAGTCCTAGATCAGTCGCTAGTTCACACATGAAGTATCGATGAAATACCATCCATTTATCGATTTAACTAAAAAAGATCTCAAAGTAACAAATAGTCATAATAACTGGACTTTATGGTCAATATTTACTTAGCTTGCCACGCAGGGCTAAAGAAACAAATAAACTCTTGTAGCGGAACAGAAAAACTTAGAAAGACCAATCAACATGCCCACATGCAATCATGTGGAGAATGCATTCTAATCTGCAAAGTCTTCATAGCATTCCTTCTCAAAGAACTCTTGAGCAGCTTGATATTCTTCAACTAAGTAGCAAAGTTTTAACTCATGAGCACATAAAGTACTCAACAAGTCGTAGGGAATCAATATGCATTTAATATTCATGCAAGGCTTGAACTTATGATTAGTTGTATGGTTCTTTTGCAGAAAGCAGTATTGACGATAAATACGGTAAATAGATTGAAATGCATAATTTAAAAGATAATAAATAAATAAAGTGAACAGTTCTTGTACGGAGCTGATTACAAAATAGTTTCTTGTACGGAACTGCTTTCTGCAAAAGAGACTGTATATAATGTTCGTTTGGTGAATAGGAAGTTCACCAAACGAACATTATATTCATCAAGTGAACTTCCTATTCACAATTCGATATATTTTATAAAGAAACTCTTCCCCTCATGTGACATCCCCGGACACGTCCATGACTGCGAACATGCTATTCGAATAGATTAATTAACACTCTGTAGAGGTTGTACACTTTAACCACAAGATACAATCAACTTGTATGGAGCTGATTACAACAAAACCTTCCAAAAGTTTCATGTCAACAATTGACTCTCCCGATGTGCAAACTATCGATCCAAACCTCACCGATGGTTAGACGCACACCGCAGGACTTGGAGACAGCGAACCGCCCATAAATGTGACATTCAAAGTAGTCCACATCTCCACCCATACTAAACCTACTACCTGAGTAGTCATTGTCAAAATTCCACAACTTACTAAATTAGGCATGTCCCATACCAGGCCTGTGGTTGTACGATAATGCCCAGTTCAATGGCACACAAAATTAAGTCATTGATAAGTTACTCAGGCGAGTCTACAACAAACCCACAACTAACCAACCGCACTTCCACTTCACGATCGCTTGCCCGAGCAAAAATGTTTTTTTCAACCAAGACCAATGACATACCCTGTCATGGTACACAAATTTTAAAACAGTGGCTACCTGTCACAATTCCATATCACATTAAGTCAAATTTAACATTATTGTACATGTGATCATGAACCCATCGTAATTAAGCATGACTAAGCATCTGTACGATACCCATGTTAGTGATACAAATATGTCCAACTAAAATTAACCATGCTATCGTGACAAGTGATTCATGGCATTCAAAAGTTCAATGGAGGCATAATGACAAATAGGTGACAACTAATCCAAAAACAGTTGATATAAAGTTTTTTTTTTAGAAATGGAAGTACAACTCCCGGCCTCTACACCAACTAAGGATGCACACAGCCATAATAGGCACCTAAATTCGTCTCAAAGAGGACTTAAACCTGGGTGGTGGGGGTGTACATCCACACCTTTCCACCAACTGAGCTAGGCTCAGTTCCTAGTTGATATAAAGATAGCATGCAAATGATATAAAACAATATACATTTTGAAATTAGAGGTTCAATATATATGATCAAAGGACTACAACTTGTCTTGGCTTTGGCTTTGCTCAGTTACCACACTTGGATCTTCAAAGTTTGCTTCTACTCCTACTTCGTGAAACAGATCGTCTAACAAGAGAGAAAACAATAGGTGAAACAGAAATTAATTTAAAATAAATTAAAATAAAATCCAAAAATAGTAAAACCAACTCTAAAAGAAAGAGCTCGATTTTAGATGAATTTAGGAATTTGAACGAACTGAATCGAAGTTCGGACGAAGGAGAACGGACTCTCGAAAGATTTGCCGGAAAAGGAAAAGAAGAAAGAATATTCCTCAAATATTCTATCGGCTGAAAAAGAAAAAGAAATAGAAAAGGAAACTGACAAGTGGGGCCCACTCATAAGTGAAAGGGAGAAAAAGAAAAGATGACAAAGGGGTCCCATATGGCATAGGTGTGGTTCATGGTGGAACAAGTCCACAGTTTTGGTCTAAGCTTGGGTTCGGGTTCACCACATGGCGCTAACATATGGTGCTGACGAGAATGCCACATGGGCATGGATACAAAGGTGGAAGATGGGGTGGCATGAAGTGGCATGCCACGTCGACAGAGAGAAGAACTGAAGGAGAACAAAGATGTGGACAAGCCGACTTTGGGTACGGTGTGGTGTCGCCGACGGGTAAGTTTTCTGAACATTTGATATTTTTCGTAATGTAATTCAATTTCTTGTGCTAAGTTTTTATTGTTCCATTGGACAGGTCACCTTCACTCTGATCACTACGCACGCGTCTTATCCAGACTACGTTGTGATGTTCGATCAGTTGACAGATGATCGCATCATCTAGACACCGTACACTCCTAACAGGGTGAACAAGCGCGCACCCTGAGGCATGTCGAGCCTTTGCACGTGAGACCACGTGTACTGGTACATGCAGAGGTGCTTGGTTCATGACATCTTCGTGGAGGAGTACCACATGTACTGGGTGATGCACCAGTTCGGTCTGCGATAGGGGATCTTAGCCTCGTAGGGCCAGCGGGTTGCGCCAAATGTCCATGGGTAAATTCATGTTTTACTTCTATTGTACCATTTGCCTTACATACATACCAAACAATCATTTTGCCTTCCACAGATACAATAGGAAGGGAGTCCCTGTTACGACTTCCTAGACGGATAGGATGTTCGCTTGGGTTGAGGGGTGGCTCTGCACCTTGGAGGACGTCATCCAAGAGGATTCTCCCTACGAACCTGGGACGTACGATGAGTACAACGAGTGGTACTCCAGTCGGACGAGGGTTCACTGCGTCAAGTTCGTGGACGACCCACCATGACAAGAGGCCACTATGCCCGACACGTACCCCACCCAGCTGGACTCTGCATTCCATCGCGTCGTACGTATTGAACAGGCCTGTACATATTTTTTGCTTCACAAGTTTTCGATTCCTAACTTGTTAATTATGTGCACATGTCGATCTACAGTGGGGGATGCACGCTGTCAACGATCGAGACGTTGATCTTACAAAATGAATAGAGGAGAATAACACGGAATTTCTGGGGAGAGAATGGGACTACTCTTTTATTGATATGAATGGATTTTACAGAGGATGTCTTATGACTAGGTGGTGGACTAATCCTGTTTACACTGAGAATAATGCTTGCTATGCTACAATATCGGGCTTAAAACATGAATCTGATGATAATGTCTATGCTTCAATCCGATGCGGCCCGATCCCCCTTTACTCCGTCCATGCTTCATCTTTAAATAGCCCTTGAAGAGGTGGCAGTTGCTTCTAGAGAAGACGTCTGTTGTGAAGCGTCGCGACTGGTCGGAGTGAGGTGGCGGTTGATAGAGCATCAACCGTTCGGCGGTTGTATGTCTGTGAGACACTTAACCGTATGGTGGTTGTTCATTAGTATCTTAGGATAAAGAGACGTCGTGTGGTATGGAAAATACGCATGTGTTCCATTCGTCACACGGTAGGGAATATACCTGGAATTAGTTCCGAATATCAGTTCATACCTTTTACGAGCAGTTTAACTGGTCGGAGGCTAGGCACAGAACCTTGTCCGACCACGGTACCCATTGTGTAACCTATGAAATCCTTACGACCAGTGAGGTCGTGATCCTTAGGGGTTACGAGCATGAAGACGTATGTTCTTTTATTATGTACATAGAGGTTTTAATCCTCGTTAGCTAGCCCCCGAACTTTAAATGAATAGGTCGTGTGAACACGTTTCTTCCGACGAAGTCGTATCGGGCAAACGCTTATTAAATGTCGTGACATTTGAAGCGGTTTATATTCACTTTAAAGTTGAGAACTTGCCTTGGGAACCGAAGAGTTTTATGTCCGTTGGAGAAAAGATTTTGTCCGTTGGACTTTTGGATAACTCCCGATTGCAGTTAAAAATTCTGAAGCTATAAAAACCCCTTTGTAGGCCTCGGGTTTTTACACTTCCTGCTTTTCCTTTTCATCTCCTGAGCGGAAAAACGGCCTCCCACCCCTTATTCTTCAACCCTCCTTTCTTTCCTCATCCAAAAACCTCACCATGTCAGACCAAATTACTAACTGGTCGGCTTCTGATTTAAGCAAGAAGAAACTTGAGAGCTTGGAGAAGACCGGGTTTCTTCCCAACAAGAATCTGATTTCTTGGAGGTCAACGGCTGGAGAACATTCTCCGAGCAACGAAGATAGGGAAATTCCTGTTTTCCTCGCATATATCGAATGCGGATTTAGATTGCCAATTCACTCCTTCCTTCCTACAATTTTGGAGTATTACGGAGTTGAATTGGTGAATCTTGCTCCCAATGCTATCGCCAATCTCAACATCTTCATCTATCTCTGCGAAGCATACTTGAGAATTCCTACAGATCTGGATCTGTTCAAGTACTACTACAGGATGACGAAGTCTGGGAAGACGATCGAGACGCCTGGAGAGTGCACCTTGCGCCTCCATGATGGAAAAGCTGATGAGTACATTCCCATGTACTCAAAATCTTCGTGGTCGTCATGGAAGAAAAGTTGGTTCTACATGACAGTCACTAAGAAAGATAGCCTTTATTATTTTGGTAAGAAGGCGGTCGAGAATCCAAGATGGCGCTCCTCCGTGGAGAAGGAGGGAAAATTAGAAAGATGGTCCGAAGCCATCAAGCTTCTTAGTGCCAAGGGTTTTACATCCTGGCACGTAGTGAAGGATTTTTCTATGCGCCAGATTAGTCCTTTGACGGCCCGAGCATACCCGATGCTCTGGTATATTGGTCGTGATGATGCGACCAAAGATTCCAAAGAGGGTAAGCTCTGAATAATTCCGACCAGTTTGCCTACATTAGTTGATTACTTCTGTATCCTTAAGTCTCTTGTTCACCTTTACAGTTTTATCTTTTGATGAGATTAGAAGCCGGATCAAAATGATCTATGCCGGAGAGCCTGACGACAAGGCTAGTTTCCCTCAGATCCTAGCGGTTGTTTCCACCGAAGAGAGGGCTGAGAGGCTTAAAGTAAGACTATCAACTATGTTTTTTTTCTTTTGCTATATATACTTTTTCTGATCGGTGTACCATAAATCCTCTTTGATGTGTAGTCGGTTGGATTGAGTATCAATGAGGTCACTGAAAGTTGTGAACCGATTGATGATCCAACCATCACTACGACCACACAAGATGTTAACCTTTTAGAGGTAGGTAACCGAACATGAATGTATATTTGTGATGAATGATTTCTATCGCTTAACTAACTTTGATGGTTTATTTAGGCGGTTGTCGTGCACTCCAGTAAGGTCGCTAAGGACATGCCAGTTGCTACCGAAGCTACTGTTTTGGAGGTCGACGAATCTACACACACTGATCTGGCGACCAAGAATCTTATCCTCGACCAACTGGTTGAGGATATTACTTCTGATTTTTCAATCAGTGGATGTGAGGGATCTAATCAACCCTGCTGGTTCAGAACCGGTGAAATTGGTTGAGAAGAAGAGGAAAGCCAGCGCAACGGATTTTGCTCCGATGCGTTACAAGGTTAAAACCAAAAAATTGACCAGGTATATGCAAACGAAGAAGTCATGTAAATACATACCTTGAATAATTTTGATATGTTGGAACCTTGAATTTCCTTACTTTCTTCTTGTAAAGGTCTTACGGTGTCCCGGTCATCTCCGACCAAAACATTCCTCAGGAAACGGTTCCTGACGACGAGGTGGTCGTTGAAATTCCTGACCAGAACGTTCCTCAGACTAAAGCCGCTGAGAACAAAATGGCTAAGGAAGTCCCCGAGCAGGTATCACTGCCAACATCTGCTCAGGATCCACTAGTAATTCTGACTCCGTCTTCGGAGGTAGTCATCCCTGGAGATCCTTAACAGGTTCCACCTCCCATTGGCAACACTTCTCAGGCTAACAAGTTCCCGTTTTCTCCCCGATTTATCGAGAATAAGGAACTTGACGAAGCTTGGGGAAAGATATCGGACCATCAAATTGAGATGGGTCCAGATACGATTTTTGCCGAATACAATGACATGTCAATTCGGGTGAGTACTTTACGACCATCTTCATAACTCTTTCTCTAAAGTTTGTTTGAAAACTTAATAAAGAAAGAAACTTATTTTATAGCATATGGTCGAAAATTTCGCTGTGATCGGAGGGCTGACCCAACGAATAAAAACCCTAGAGCAGAAACAATCCGAATTAAAAAGTAAGACCTTTTCTCTTTAACTTGTCTTCTTATACTTTATTATTCTATTCCTCTTTTGTAAATCATTTTTCTCTCCTTATCGTATTTGATAGATTTGGAGAAAATTAAAGAAAAGGTCGTGGCTAAAGAAGCCATGATAATAATGCTTAAAGAAGAAAATCAGAACAAAGACCGGTCGATCGCGCACGCGATGACCAGGCAAAATGAGGTTTTTGACTCTTACGAGAAGAAAATTAAAGGTAATTAGTCGTGGACTTGACTAGTATTCGATATCTCCAATTTAATGTGTATGTTAACTTTTTTTATCCACTCGTGCAGAGAAAACTCAAGCACTTGAAAGAGCAGAAAAAGCTCTTGAGTTTGAGCGTGGCCAAGGGGCAGCCCTTGTGTATAGCCTTGATGAAAAAATCTTGGCTCTTAACAAAATGATCTTTGATATGGGATCAGGATCAAACTTGCCTACTTTAAGAGATCCAACAGAAAAGATGAACTATTTTGGCCAACTTCTGGAAGATCTCAAGGACCTGCTCAAAACTATGAGGGAAAACCATGCCCATACAATGAGAGAAGCCACCGCGACTGGAGTGAGTGTTGCCTTAGCAAAAGTGAAGGCTTCCGACCCCTCTATTCACCTTGGAGTGTTGAAGAAGACTTGATCGACGATCGAAGCGAGGATCGCATGAGTTCATCGCCGCATCCAAAACCCCAAACTTGGCCTCGAGTGCATCCCACATATCTTTCCCATTTGTAATCACCATGTATGCATCAACTAACTTCTCACCAAGAACGCCGATCACGGCACCTTTAAAAGGTTATCGCAGCCTCAACGCTTGCTCTGCTCAGAGTAAGTGTTCCTTCAGCTTGCCTTTGCCACATGAAAACGTTCATGGCGATTAGCCAAAGCACCATCTTGGTGCGCCACCTCTTATAATTCGCACCATCGAATTAAGAGGGCTTAAGCGCAAAGAAGAAAGCCGATTGATGAAAAATGCCTATTACAATAAGGTTTTGGATTGTTGAGAATAAGAGCATTTTTCGAATTACTTTAATCCGAAATATAGTAGATAAAACATGAAGAATATTCTAGCCACTTTCACAAAGCAAGTGAGCAAGAACACTATAGACATACTAATATCCGTAAGAACGAAACTAGCATATCTATCACGTTGTTCAAGGTAACAACTAGTAATATTACTAACCAAGCAATACATATGAAATAGACATACCCGCATCCAGTGGAAGGAGGAAGAAGAGTGGAAGAAGAAGCGGCAGAGTCTTTGTGAGATCGCCGCTTGTCATGGCGTAGTGGTAAGTAGTCGACGGTTGTAGGCGAGCGTAGAGTCGAATGGAGAGGAAGCGTGAAAGCGATCACGCGAACGCTCCCAAAACCTTATTCGCACTTGCTCGTGCAAGCCTTCAAGGACGAGGGTTCCGAGGCCCGCTCTCCCGGCGCGATCGACACGCGCCCGCCGGGATGGAGATCGCCGAGACAAAGAACAAAATCAAGAACGTGGTGTCTTTCGTGGAGAGAATTGGAGAACCTCACTGCTCCGGATAATGGCTATATATAACAACCATACGTAAACAATCACCATTACTTACTAGTAACCGCAACCATTATCGTTTAGTCAAGAGGCGTAAACGGTCGCCATTACTCACTAGTAATAAAGAACTGCTATCGCCACCATTATTTGAATCAAGGTAATCGTTCTTTTAATTGCAAAAATGAAGAGACCGTAAACACCGCAATTATTGCCAGCGCTTATTGCGAGTCGGTGCGTTCGATTTTCGAATAGATAAAGAAAACGCGACGCACCGACTACGCTGCGGTACACGCACACGCACACGCACACGCGACGACGCACGACGGCTCCTTTCGGCTCGGCTCGGCGAGGCGAGCGAGCGCGAGCGTGTATTGGCTCTCTCCAATTCCACAAGAGGACTCCCACGTTCCACCTTATAAATTGGTGTAACTCCCCTTTAACTCTCCATATGGGACTAAAAAGGTTTAGCACATGCACATGGGCCTTTGGGATTTTCCAGGAATTAATTAGAATTAAAGTTGGGCCTAGCCCATATTAAATCCAACATAGTACAAGTACATATCTTATTAAATATTACAGAACAATACAAATATTTCTGGACAAGGATTTCATGATCAAATGGAGAAGAACAAATTAGAAAAATGTGGGAATCTGATAGTGCTCAATGCTCTGCATACTTTCATAAGAGCATCCATGTCCTGAAAAAAGGAAATTTCATTTAGCTTAGACACTGGAGTTACCATATATGCTCAATCAAAAGAATACACTTTACATTCCATGAATTATTACTAATCAAATTGAAGAGAAATACCAAGACCGATAGATCATGCTCAACTCATTAACAAAGGAACATTGAATTTAATATCAGCTCAAATTATCAATGCTTGTTCTGGCTACATAATTGCAGATTAGCTACACCATGTTGTTTAAGCTAAGCTAACCATATGATTTTTGTATTCATGATGTTAGTAAACGAAATACACAATATATACACCTGTCATATTCCTAGCCACAATACAGGTTTGATTCAGTTGATTTCAATATAGCTTTGTGATTGTTTATTAACACGTACGAGTGTTCATGAAATTGTGCAATACTTTCTTAATTGTATTATTCCTGAGTATCTCGATCCTTGCAAAGAGCCAAGAAAAACTAGTACATATTATCACAACCAAGAGCTAAGAAAAAATTACAGTGAACATCGCGACATGCATTGCTGTAGTGGTTCGATTCAACACAAATTCATGAATCTCAGTTCTCTTTCAGTATGGATTCAGAGAACTCTCCTCTTGTTGAACTCTTGCAGATCTGAAGGAAAAGGAGTAGAGAAGATGATTACTTCGGCGTATAGGCAAAGGGTGATGAGGGATTCTGTGCTGAAGCTCGCCGAGGGAGACGAGGATGGCAAAGCCGATGGGGGAATGAGGCGGATTGCGGAGGGAGGCGGTAGCGTCGAGGGGGAGGTGGCAGTGTTGGGTGAGGGGAGGCGGCGACGTTGGGCTGGAGGAGCCGAGCCCTAATTGAGACAATGGGGTGCGATAGCCGAGTCGAGAGAAGAAATTCCGGGTAGGGAGGAGGAACGAGAAGAAAAAATAAAAGGATTTCAACTTATAAATGATGACATTTGGAGGGTAATTTAGTGAAGATTAGTGTTAAAGGGTTAATGTATCCCATAAAAACTAAAAAAACACCCCTCCCACATCTTTTGACTTATAGGCTTAAAGCGATTCAACCTTTTCATAAGCTGATAGAAAAAGTTACCTATTTGTTTAGACGTTTGTGATAAGGACATACTTAGCACATGTAAATCTTCTCCATCTCAAGTTGCTACATTAAAGTTGTGTGCACTCTCTGGTGCATGTAACCTCAACCGCCACATGAAGATAAGATGAACAATTCTATATCAACATGACACCAGCGGATGTCATCGCTTATGTTAGCAAATATATAATATCATTACACATGTCAACATCATGATGACGTTATCGCACATCTCAGCATACTTAGCCAAGAAGTATATGATGTCATCGCACGTATCAGCAAACCAGATGATGTCATCGCACATGTCAGCATACTTAGCCAAGAAGTATATGATGTCATCACTTACGTCAACAAATATTTGATGTTAGCGCTTAGGTCATCGTCTTTCTTGGATATCAAGTAATGAGTTATAAAGTTGAACTTTACAACTTGAATTGAGTTATAACTCTAGTTGCAAATTGTCGGGGCTGGATTTCTGAATCTGAACCCTCTGTGTGTTTCTACACAAGTCCCATGATCAGTAGCTAGTGCACACAGTAGAAACATCGTTGATAACAAGTTTGAATCACGAAATAGCATTAATAAACAACTGAGTACCGGCCTTATGGCCACTTATTACAAAAGAGGTCAAAAGACCTTGAGTCTTACGGCAGCAGAAACAGCAAAAGTTAAACTCCAAGTGATGGTCCATCAAATTGCCCATTGGCATTCAACTGGGGAGCGCAACCTAGTACTCCGGATACCCTTCATCAAAGCCATAGGCGAAGTAGTCGTAGTCGTCCTCAGCATCATTGTAGACTTCTGAGATTTGTTTGAGTGCAACATGTGAGTACATAAAGTACTCCACGAGTCTTGAGAAAAATACATATGCATAACTTTAACAAATGAGGCTTACATAATTCTTTTGCACAAAGCAATATTTTAAGTTTAAACAATTTTCATAAAGCGCATTTGACAAATGTAGTTTCAATAAATAAATTAACTGTATCACTAGTGGAGGTTCTAACTACCAACCACTAGCATCAAGGCTCTAGCCGCTAAGGTTTTCATAATAGGGCTCTAGCTGCCCAACCGGCTCTAGCTGCTAGAAAACTACCCCGAGAATCCCAACTGCTCTTGGTTCCCAAAATTTACTCTTTTGAAATCAAAACCAAAATCTACCATGTGAAAACGCACCTTGTCTGCCCTTCACCGTGGGCATGGCTATTCGAATAGTTTTACACTCTACAGAGGTTGTACAGCTTGATCCACACGAGATAATGGACTTATAATGTCGGCCATGACACGCTTTCTTAGGCATACGACTAAGTGATTATCACATGGCTTTTACAATACTTTATCCTAACATTAGCCTGCTCGATGAGCTTAACCCAGATCATGGACATCATTTACCATCGACCCAGAGTTCACCGTTGTGGGAGATAACCTACCCGGACTTGGACGTCAATTACCAATGTCCGGCACAAGCCCCGACAGACATGGACGTGCTTTACCATCGTCAGCACTTCCTAGGTAACACCTACCATCTATAATCTGCAGGCGTAATGCTAGAACATAGTAAATTATTCAGCCAGATCCTTCCCATTTAGGACATGTAGTTGCACGATATTGCTCAATTTGGATAGTTACAAGTATCGGTCCTTAATATGACTTGGGCGGAACTTTACACAATACAAGTTCTCGTGTTCTAGCTGCACCCGCCTGGACTTACTGTCCACCCAAGTCGAAACAGATTTTCATCATTTTATTTTATTTTCCAAATACTGACATTACCTAATGTCATACATCTTTCAAGTAAAGCATAAAGGGTAATAATGGTTTTTCCCCCAAAGGTTGATAAGACTGAAAAGCATGTCTAAGCAATTCTATCATATATAACTAGTCTGCAAAGTTATAGTGTACAATTATCAAAGAAGACATTAGCAAATTTTAGGTTTAACTAATCAAACCACAATTTAAACGCATCATTTTAAATGAAATAGCAATGCATAATACTTTAAAACTGAAAATAATACTTAAAAATCATAGGTACAAAATGGTCAAAGGAGACTCGCCTTTGGTGATGTTGGAGGTTAGCGCTTCCTGTTGATCCAAACTGGTGTCAGCGATGTTGGACTCTGCACACACAAATCAAACCAAATAAATAACAAAAAGCAAATAAAAACTAAAAATTATAAAATAAATACTGGAAGGTAGATAATGAATTTATAAGAATTTAGGAATGAGAATTAATAGATTTGGAGTTCGTACGAAGGAGAACAAATGTCCGAAAGTTTGCAATCACATGAAATGATGAAAAAAAATGAAATTGGACTGTACTGGAGTCACTGTTTCGATTGTTTTAACATAGCAGAGCAATGGTGTGAATAACATATGGACCCAATTGCTAGTGAATCAATAGGGAAAGAAAGAAAGAAAAACATTAGAGTTTGACAGTGGGGTCTGTGTGTCATGGAGTCAAAGCAAACAATAGAGCAACACAGAGCGCATAGCCATGGTGGCGACACCGGCGAGGTGAGGGACGGCGGCGGCTGGGAACTAGCGACATGGAACCCCACAGGGATGCTCTACCCACGGGTGGCGACGACTCGGCTGACGACGGCTTGAGGTGGCGGCGACGCACTAGGCTCGCGGGCGGCTTGGCAAACCAGAGGCGTTGTGAGGAAACTGAGGTGAGCACGGGGTGTGACTCGGTGAGGGGAATGTGATGGTGAAGATGGTTCGGCCGGGGAAGGTCTGTGGTGGTGTGCCGACGGCGGCCATTATCGACGACGAGGAGCTCGCGATGGCGACATACTCCGGCGATGGTGAAAATGGAATCGAGGTGGGGGATAGGAAGAGGATTACCGAGAACATGATGTGACACAGTTGGTTTGGTCAGAGGATCACCAGAGAGAGAGAGAGAGAGAGAGAGAGATCAAAGGAGCTGAGTCATTGCCAGACTTGGAGAAGATGACGGGTGGCGTCGCGTGTTATGGGCAAACGAAGGGGAGTTAGGGGGTGGGGTTTGAGGTGAATCGAAGAGGAGAGACGGGAACACACAGTGCTTTCTTTATACTATGGAGGCGACGCTTGAGTCGACAGGGAACGTCAGGGGAAAAAGGGGCAGTTTCAGGTTTGCAAATGAAGAACGACGGGAAACGGTCAAATTAAATGCGGTTGATGGAGGAAACGTAAGATTGATGGCTGGGGATTGAGGGTGGTGATGACGGGTTCGTAATGGCTCAAACGGATTTGAATTTAATGCATCGTACACGAAGAACGAGGAAAGAAGGTGGTGGCCGGCCATGGCGCTGAAGCTCTGGCTGCGCTCAGGCTGTTGCGCGGGGAGGCCAGCAAGGGGAGAGAGGGGAGGGAGGGAGGTGGCTCGAGTGAGGGATGGCGTAGGTGGCTAGGGCCGACGGTGGTGGAGCTGGGCTATGAGTGAGGTAACCATGGTGGCGCTGCATGTTTTTTGGACAGAGAATAGAGTGCACGAGAGAAACGGCCAGAGGTTGAAGATGAAGGAAGAGAGAGAAAGGAAAAGGAAAAAGAAAAGAAAATTCCAAAAATTTCAAAAATAAAATAAATTCAAATAAAATTCCACAAAAATCCTTGGAACTTGAATAGATTGAATAAAATAATTTTGAATTTAATTGAAGTTTATTTTAATCATTTAAAATATTTTCATTTTTAAAAATTTCAAATTAAGCTTTAAATTAATCCAATAAATTGCAAATTGTTCCTTTTATTTTAAAACTTCAAAAAGACTCTGAAAACTGGGATTCAGAATTTGGATTGATTTAGCATGAACTCCAATTTAAAATCCAAATCTTTGAATTAATTATTTTAAAATAATTTTTGAAAAGGCCAAAATTTAGGATATTACACAAACAACCTACCATGTGGACATCCCAAGAACACACATCAAATTAATGAAGAGGTGAATCTTTCCTCATTGAGCTATGCATTGATTTCCATAAGAATGGATTGCTACCTAATGCCTCTATTTTACTTGTTACAAAATTTTATGAAGAAGAAGCTTTGGAGGCAAAGGAAAATATACAACTACAACTTCAAGAACAAAGAAAACATGAAGAAGATAGCAGAAAATTAGCATAGAAAGAAACAAACACCGGCCTAACCGAGATGAAATCAATCCTAATTTAATTGTCATCAAAAGGCGTACTAACAACTAGCTCGCTTGCAACACAAAGAGTGCATTGCATCTAGGTCGAACACTGTAGCACACGTCACACTACAGTAAATGCCACACTGTAGCACCGACGCAAAAAGCTATATAAGGAGGGTACCTCCTTCTATGTAGCTCATGTTGAAAATTTCAAAATCAAATTCTTGTTCTAGGGTTTGTGTGAGATAAAATTCCACCCCCATAGAATTGGGAATTATTTGAGTGTTCTTCTTCATCGTTCTTGTGGTTGCCTCGGTGATTGCTAGAAATAGTGACAATGGTTGGCGGTGTCATTTATTAGGTTGCACGGGTCCACTTATCTCCAATCCTACGTCGTGAAGATCGGGCAACAATCCCCCGTATCAGTCTAAAGGCAGGTTTAATCTTAAGCTATCAATTCATGAGAAGACGATCTAGCATGGGGCTTCCCCTTTCACTGAAGTGTTGAGTAGTGCTATCCTGTTGCTACCTGCAACACATGAGGAGGCCGTGATTGATGGTGGGCCTTTGGAGGATAAAATGCATCAAAACCCAAGCAAGGGTGAGAACCACATAGCCAAACTGAGTAAGAGTGCTAAAAATAGTGAGTTGTGTCATTCCACCATATGTGAGTTTGAGTTCATTCGAATTGAGAACGAGAGAGATATACAAAAAGATATAAGAGAAGTAGATGATAACAAATGTGAGGTTATTTCTGAAACCAACAACTTAATCTCTACTTCTAATTGTGTTTCTCTTAGTGTATAGGTTGACTATGAAGTTGAGGAATTGAATAATAAAAAACCCGCACTAGTTGAAAAGAAAGATAAGGAGACATTCATAGGAGGATATAGAACACTTGCTATCCCATGGTTAGATCATGAAGAAATACAACTTATAGCACCTACGTCATCTGACGCACCTACATCATCTGACGAGGTTGAAATATGTAATAATGGTGCTGACTTGGCTGTTCATCAAGAGAATGTGAGAATTGTTGTGCTCAATTGGAAATTCCATTTTCTAAATTTCGTATCCTCAATTTACATAATGTGGAGTTGATCACTCATAAGGAAATTCTTAGTAGGATATTCACCGATGATTCATTATGTTATATCAGGTTTGATTAACCTATTGAGCTAGATAGGATAACAAGGAAAGTTTTGGAAATAATGTCCTTGAAGTGTTTGTATAGAAACTACACCTACACATACAAATTTAATTTGATTGGAGATTATAGTGTAGACAACAAGTTCTATGTGTATAGAATATATATTGCATGTGTTTGAATGGTGAAATCTGATCATATGAGTCAATTGTGCAATTTATAAGAAGTTATGGTGCTACCCATTAGTAACTTATTTATATGCTTTCAAAAGTTGAGGACGACTTTTTCTCATAAGAGGGAGAATGATAAGAATGCTAGTGCTAATTACACATACACATTATATATGTCGTACGACTCTTGTACTTATGGCTATTGTTCTGCTAATCATGATGTGCAAAACAAATAGAGTACTAAAACGAATGATACATACATATGTTATGCATATACATTGTTCTCTTTGTTTAGTACACTTTCAGGCCATAAAAAATCGAAGAGGATTTTTCTTGAAGAAGGGGATGATGATGAGGATACATCTAGCACATGTACATCTTCTCCATCTCAAGTTGCTGCATTAAAGTTGTGTGTACTCTCTAATGCATACAACCTCAGCCGCTTTGTGTGCACTCTCTGGTGCATGTAGTCTTAACCGCAATATGAAGATAAGATGAACAACTCCATATCAACATGACACTAGTGGATGTCATCGTTTATGTTAGCAAATATATAATATCATCACACATGTCAACATCATGATGACATTATCGTATGTGTCAGCATACTTAGCCAAGAAGTATATGATGTCACCGTACGTGTCAACAAACCAGATGATGTCATCGCACGTGTCAGCATACTTAGCCAAAAAGTATATGATGTCATCACTTATATCAGCAAATATATGATATTATCGCTTAGGTCATTGTCTTTCTTGGACATCAAGTAATGAGTTGTAAAGTTGAACTTTACAACTTGAATTGAGTTATAATTTTAGTTGTAAACAACCTACCATGTGGACATCTGAAGAACAGACAATAAAATAATGAAGAGGTGAATCTTTTCCTCAATGAGCTATGCATTGATTTTCATAAAAATAGATTGCTACCTAATGCCTCTACTTTACTTGTTATAGAGTTTTATGAAGAAAAAACTTTGGAGGCAAAGGAAAATAGAGGCAAAGAAAAATATGCAACTGCAACTTCAATAACAAAGGAAACACGAAGAAGATAGCAAAAAATTAGCACAAGAAGAAGCAAACACCGGCCTGATCGAGATAAAATCAATTCCAATTTAATTATCGTCGAAAGGTGTGCTAGCAACTAGCTTGCTTGCTACACAAAGAGTGCATTGCATCTAGTTTGGACACTGTAGCAACACCACACTGCAGCAAGCGACATACTGTAGCACCGACGCAAAAAGCTATATAAGGAGGGGGTACCCCTTCTATGTAACTCATGTTGAAAATTTCAGAAATCAAATTCTTGTTCTAGGGTTTATGTGAGATAAAATTTCACCTCTATAGAATTGGGAATTATCTGAGTGTTCTTCTCTATCGTTCTTGTGGTTGCTTTGGTGATTACTAGAACACGTTTACTCCACGTGAGTGAGTAAACAAAGAATCGTAGCGTGTGATTGGGTGAATCGAGTGCTGCATGTTGTCGTAGTAGTGCTGCATGTTGTCGTAGTAGAGACGGTGGTTGACGGTGTCATTCATCAGATTACACGGGTCTAATTATCTCCAATCCTATACTGTGAAGATCGGACAACAATCCTCCGCATCACTTTGGCTTTTTTTTGCTTTTAGGTCCAAGAAAAAACCTAAATAAATATGGCCTAAATCTTATTGAAAGTGTTCACACCTCTAAAACCCCCGAGTCCGTTCTTCCTTCCCCATCTTTTCGCCCCTCCCCTCCGCCCCGCTCCCGCTCCCGCCCTCTCCCTCCGAGCGCTGCCGGAGATAGCCGGAGCTCCCGCCTCCGGTGAGTACCTTCGCCTCCCTGTCCTCGTTCCCCTCCTTCTCTCTCTGTATGCGCGCGTGCTTTCCTCACGTTCAGTGCGGCGAGGAACCCTAACGTGGTGCGGTTCGCGCGTTGATTAGGGTAGGCGGCTATGCTTTTGTTCGATATTGTGGATTTATGGGTGACCGGGAGGGTGCTATTTGGTGGGTTTGAGCGCCCGTGCTCGTTGGAGCACGAACCTGGTCGGTCTGTCCTGTTCCGTGTCTTTGTTACTGTGCTATGTGGGAGTGAAGATGCTATTGTTCTTATCAGGATCTTCAATTAGTTGGACTGATTTGGTTTTCAAGTGAATTCTGCTTGTACGTTGCGAGTACCAATCTGGTTTGTGGTGGAGTGGTGATTTGCCATGGTGGAAAATTTAGGACAATTCTTAGCTTTTCCTCGTCCATAGATAGGTTTCGCTGGCGGGTTAGTAATACTAATTTCTGCATCTCAGAGATTTGTTATTCTTACCTTGTTTTAAATATTTTGCTTCTTACCTGTTTGCTTGTTGAAGTAGTGGCACAAACCATTGTAGATTTTGTTCTCGTTAGTTCAGATGTTAGTGGTAAAGGTGTTGGTTGCAGGGTCATGCTTACATGCTACTGCCAGAGTTATGAACTAGCAATCTAGTATAGCTATTTAATCGTAACATGGCCATTGTATAAAATTCAGCTCCTGCCCCAATGAAATGCTAGGAGTAAATAAGTTGACAGTAGTTTTTCCTAGAGAGCTGATCTGGTTTGCGAGAAATCGTGCTTTCAGTTATGCTGGAATTGCATGATAAAATGCTAATTGTGTACAGTTGGGCTGAACTGATTGGATCACATAGGAATTTGTAGTTCCAGCATTTTGGTAAAACATATATGGCTGCTTTGCTCTGTCTCCTCTCTTGCTTTAACCAGTTCACTGCTTTATATTGTTTCAGTTGTTGAAATAATGTAATCAACCATGGTAATTTTTGTTATTGTTAGTTCAGGGTCCAGATGTTAGTGGCAGAGGTGTTCAGAGCAGGAGCATACATCACTAGGTTTTCTCGACATGCATGGCAAATATATACTACTAGCAAAATCATGTACATTGGTAGCAGTTTACTTGTGGCATACCTTTCATTTTTAATAAAAATACAGCTTCTTGCTCAAGAAAAGGTGTGGAGTGTACTTCGGGGGACAAACTGTAGGTGAAAATTACTGAATACATTTTGAGTGGATGCTTTTCGTTGACTTGATGATGGCTCAGTAGTTAGTGCCTTTATTTTTTATTTTTAGTAGAGTTTTAGAAAACTTAACTTCTTGTCATCTAGTTGCTTCTATTAACTTTTAGAAAATACTGGGTCTTTGTACTTTTAATTATGTTTACTTTTCTGTATCATTTATTTTCTTATATCTATTAACTTTTAGGAAATACTGCGTAAAATTGTCAGCTTGTATCTTGTTTCCTCAAATCCAGGTTGCAAGGTTTTTCAGTATTACTTGTGCACCCATTTCTCAATTAAAAAAATCTCAATCTCTGGATGCCAGCAGCCTAAGGTCTTGCTGCTTTAATCACTCTCGACTGATAGCCATGGCTACAACTCTCGCCAATGGTGATTCACAGAATGGTTCTCAGAGGAATTATCAGGTTGTTGTTGCTGCTACTCGTGACATGGGCATTGGGAAGGATGATGTCTTGCCATGGAAGCTTCTTGGTGACCTTAAATTCTTCAAGGAGCTTACACTGACTACATCTGACCCTGCGAAGAAGAATGCAGTTATAATGGGAAGGAAAACATGGGAGAGCATACCCCTTAACTCAAGGCCATTGCCTGGTCGTTTGAATGTCATATTGACTCGCTCTGGTAGTTTTGATTTTGCAACAGTTGAAAATGTTGTTATCTGTGGAAGCATGAACTCTGCCTTAGAACTGCTAGCATCAACTCCATATTGCTTATCGATTGAGAAAGTTTTTGTAATAGGTGGTGGACAGATACTGAGGTGAGTTATTACCTTTTGCAAGAACATAATGTACATGACTGCGCTGTTTATGTGTATTCAACTCTATTGTAATGCTATTGACGCTATCTGCAAAATCTTTCTGTAGGGAAACTCTTAACGGACCTGCATGTGAGGCTATCCATCTAACTGACATTCAGTCGAGCATCAAGTGTGACACTTTCATTCCTCCAATTGACTTCTCGGTGTTCCAACCATGGTATTCATCTTTACCAGTGGTAGAGAGCAACATTAGGCATTCTTTTGTGACCTTTGTTCGTGTTAGAAAATCAGTGACAGAAGGTAATGACTCAAATGACAAGGAATCAACTGAGGATGATACAAAGAACGACAAATTTGAAATTGAGAACTTCTCTTTTGTCCCTAAGATGATATTCGATCACCATGAGGAGTATCACTATCTCAATCTTGTTGAAGATATTATAAGAAGTGGTGCTCAGAAAAATGATAGGACAGGAACAGGGACATTGTCAAAATTTGGTTGTCAGGTATTTGCCCTTATTATTTTGTAAACATTTAATTTGATTAAACAGAAAATATAATTTGCCTTTCTTTTGCTTATTAGATGCGGTTCAACTTAAGGAAGAATTTCCCATTGCTGACGACGAAGGTATGTGTGTGTTGCACTTAATTTTATCCATTATTGTGTTACTAAACATAACAATACTGAATCAGCACATTATGTACAAATGAGAATTTTTTTTTAAAAAAAAAATTGCATTAAGATAAAGAAGCAAGGTGGGGATACAATGGCTAGAAAATGGCATCTATTTCCCTAGTTTTTGTACTTTCCTGGTGCTTCAAGTTTCAAACTAGTTAGTTACAATGCATGTCACATAGGATGCTGCTGTGCCTTCTTGGTTTTCTTTTGTTTACATGTATGTGCAATCAAGTAGGATCATGGATATTAAGGCGTCGCTTAGGCGTCGCCTAAGCGACGCCTAAGCGGTAAGCGCGCCGAGGAGAATAGCGTCGCCCGCCTTTGCCGCCTTCGTCGTCGCCTTGCCGTCGCCCGTCGCCTGTGCGGCGCTGGAGAGCCAGATCCAGGCGGGAGGCAGAGCAGAGGTGGTCCCGTGCACCGGATCCGGGCGGGAGAGACCTCGGGGAGACGTCGGGAGCCGAGCCGGCGAGGAGGGTAGGGATGCTCGGCGGCGCGTCGGGGAAGCAGGGGAGGCCTCCTCCATCCCAGCCTCCCCCTCGGAAGGGAGAGCTCCCGGCGAGGATCTACACCGTCGGAGTTGGGAAGGGGAGGAGGACGGGAAGGGTGAGGATCGGCGCGCCGCGCGCGGTGGCCCGGGTAGGAAAGGGAGGACGGGAGAGGGAAGACGATGCTGCCGCCGCCGGGTAGGAAAGGGGAGGAGGACGGGAGATGCGAAAGATGATGCGCTCGTGTTGGTCTTGCCTCGTGGCTTTGATATACAGAGGTTGAGTCACGCGTGCACAGTATGGGCTTGGGCCTGAATACGTGATGGGCTAGACTTGAGGTTAGTCTTTTTTATTTTTTTGCTATCTCTTCGCTGTTCTTCTTTCAGTCTTCTTTCTTCCACACTTGCTCTTCTTCTTCCACAC
Source organism: Ampelocalamus luodianensis (assembly GCA_036346255.1). Lineage (NCBI taxonomy): Eukaryota > Viridiplantae > Streptophyta > Magnoliopsida > Poales > Poaceae > Ampelocalamus > Ampelocalamus luodianensis. The sequence goes on along the minus strand of CM070638.1, from coordinate 23,250,209 downwards.
CTCCAGATCTTCCTCCCCCGTAGGCGCCTTAAGAGTGCGTAAGGCGTCGCCTCGCCTCACGCCTTATCGCTTAAAAGGTGTGAGGGGGGTGAGTCGCCTCACCTCGCCTTACCGCCTTAATAACCATGAGTAGGATGCTTCTGTATTTTCAATCTTTTTTGTCCCACAAGTTCTGCTGCAAGAATTTCCCTAGCGTTTGTAATTAGGTAGACATTTGTTGCATCACCTGTTTTGTTTAGTTATTGTCTATAACAAACGGCTATATTCCTTACTAAGGCAATGCTCTTGTTGTATTGAGTTGCCACATCTGATCCTTCGGTTTATAGGTGAACATAAGATGCACATGTTGTACTGAGTTGCCACATCTAGTACTTCAATATGTTGTGTTAGTAGGAGCGTTTCATACTGGATTATCCCTTATTTTTTCTGTCAGTTATTTCACTGGTGATGGTATATGCTGATATGCAGATTTAGTGCCACATTCTGTTGAAGCATTATACCACTTTGGAATACAATCTCTTGTCTTGTATATGTATTTGTAGAACTATTCTCCCTTTAACTGTGAATTGAAAGCTTTGGGACCCCCTTTCTTTTTCCTTGGTAGTAATAACATGTTCTCTTTATCAGAGGGTGTTTTGGCGTGGTGTTGTTGAGGAACTCCTGTGGTTCATCAGTGGCTCGACAAACGCAAAGGTGCTTCTGCTTAAATATTTCATTGTATCTATTGCTATCTTTATTCGATTTATATTCTATACTCAATACTTTGGGTTAATTTTTATGTTTATGGCTTTATGTTCCAGCCTGTATCCACAATTCCACATACTAAAATGTTTGTGGCACCCTACAAAACTTGCTCCTTACCTTGTTGTATTCTAATTTAGGTGCCTTTGATGATAATAATTTATATGATGTAAACATTTCAGAATACATATGCATGTATATGTCGTCCTGTTTGTTAACTTTACTTTAACCTGTGCTTGCAAGGATGAATGAATAGTCACCTTTCCTTGAGTGAGTTATCTGAGTTGTAGTTCCATGAGTTGCTTTCTATGGCTAGTTGGAAAGTTCTAAGCCTGTAAAGTAGTATGTGGTTCATGGGTTCTCCTTTTCTCATTGCTACTTTGAGATGTTAGTGAGTGTATATAATCTTATCATTCTTCGGATCATCTGTATGTATCGTGAAATGCAACTGTCCTATGGTTTAAGTCTTTAAGATTTATTCTGGGAGAGGGTTAACTTGAGCATCTCACCACATTATTCTGCATCAGTTCCGTTGGGTGTATTTGTTAATTTTGCAGCAGTTGAGGCAGAACAAATATAGTTAATTTTGAGTTTCTTGACATGAGCTTTCGTGCTTATCACATATGGCATTGGTGTAATGATATATTGTTTTCTGTTTTATAGGTTTTACAGGAGAAAGGTATTAATATATGGGATGGCAATGCCTCAAGAGAGTATCTTGACAGGTATATCTCTTGGATAGAAGATATTTGAGAATAATGGACATTACAATTCTTGAACTCTGAACTACCTGGAAATGTTTTCTAGTGTTGGCTTAGCACATAGGGAGGAAGGTGATCTAGGTCCAGTTTATGGGTTTCAATGGCGACATTCTGGTTCTGAGTAAGCTTACATTGCTCTCTCTCTCTCTCTCTCCCCCTCTTTCTCTCCCTCTCTCCCCCTCTAACCTACGGCAACATATTTAACAGATATACCGACATGCATGCTGATTATACTGGAAAAGGTTTTGATCAGCTAATGGATGTGATTGACAAGATCCAGAATAATCCCGACGATCGGCGAATCATCCTGTCTGCGTGGAATCCTTCAGATCTAAAAAAGATGGCTCTTCCCCCATGCCACATGTTTGCACAAGTTAGTATAGTTTTCTATCTTGCTTTAATGAAATATGAGTCTTGTCGATTTGCCTGTGATTGCCTGACGTTATATTGCTACTGAAAAGCTTCAAAGGTAAAGGCTATTGATACCAATTCCTTAGGCAATTAATAGTCTTTAGATTTTCTTCTACAGTTCTGCCTTTGAATTATAGTAGAATGACAAACATATATTTTGTTGTGGTAATTTGAGAGAAAGCAAAATCTTGCTTGCTTATTATAAATTTTGCCTTCCAGTTTTATGTTGAGAGCGGGGAGCTATCGTGCCAGATGTATCAACGCTCTGCAGATATGGGACTTGGTGTACCATTCAACATTGCATCATATTCACTTCTGACGTACATGATTGCTCATGTTTGCGGTATGTTCTTATGGACCTTATTGTAAGACTCTGGATAACCCAAAGGTCAAAACTTAGAGCTTGAGACATGGTTTATTGTTAATGACTTACTGTCTTGGCTGTACTGTATGACACTGCTAAATTGCTAATTTAGATTATTGTCACTGTAGCAAGTGCCATAGAAACATTTATTTTGAGGACTTCCCAGTATTTGTTTCTTGCAGTTGCATGCAATTCTTCATGAGCCGCGCTATTTGCTATACTATAACATAAGGGTTGGCTCTGTATTCTGAATGTTTTGTGATACCTTTTGACAGGAACATTTATTTGACCCAAGAATGTAGTATGTCCTTTTGTATATTATTGCTTTTGCTTCTATCAGTATGTTTTTCTTTGCATTTAATTGACAGTAGTTAGGAAAACAATCATTCTGCAAACTGCACCCCCTGTCTTTAATGTTGAAGATGCTCAACTTCCTTATCTTATCTAGTGCACTTTCCTATATCATTTGATTCTGTCTATATGCAGATCTTTCTCCTGGAGATTTTGTCCATGTTATAGGGGATGCCCATGTCTATAGCACACATGTTCGAGCTTTGGAGGAGCAAATTCAGAAGCTACCTAAACCTTTTCCAGTAAGCAATTCTATTTCATTAAAAAATATTAAACTTGTGGATAAGAAGCAGCTGTTCTGGTGCTTTTCCTTCTGTGCAAATTTTGATTTCTATATATCTGTTAAATTTATATGGTCCTTGTGTGCAGATTTTGAAGATAAACCCTTCAAAGAAGGATATAGATTCTTTTGTGGCATCAGACTTCAAGCTGGTTGGCTATGATCCTCACCAGAAGATAGAAATGAAAATGGCAATATAGTGGTAATCTTCTAGCATTTCTACTCGTAAATGATGCTTTTTCCGTTGTTCAGAGTTTGCTGGCTGTCTGGTAGAAGATTAAAAGTGCCACTGCTTGTGATATATACTGCTAATAGCACACAGGGCTTATAATCTTACCTGCTAGTCGTATGCCATTACAATGTTGTGTTGTTGTACTAGTTTTCTTTTACATGATATTATAGCGTTGTGCTAGTATACCAATCGTTTTATCCACGCTCGCTCATACCAGTACATAAACCTGATTGCTGAGCTCGAACGGAAGGGAAATAGGTTATAAATAGAAATTATACTGCACACAAGGCTCAGCTGGTGGCTGATATTACAGCCTTTCTTTTACCCCCTTTCTTTATTTTGCAGGTGGCTCAGCTGGAGCCCCAGCCTATGAGATTGGAAAAATTAATCGGACTGCTATTATATAAGAATCAACAGAACATTGCACTAGCTTGTTTTTGGTGATGGTGCTGAATGTTCATTTGGAGATGTTCTCCGCCTATTTGCAATTGCGCTTCTGTTCAGTTGCCTATCTAAACTCCAGAAAACTGGCTCCCCGTTTACTTGGAGCCAGTGATGATTCAAATGTGAGAGCTGTTTGCGTGCACCCTGTTGGAAGGGCCAACTGGTGTGTGTTGTGTGCCTCGCGACGATGTGTAATTCGTACCTCATGGAATCCTTGTAAGATGTGTAATTCGTACCTCATGGAATCCTTGTAATACATTCCTGTATTTGAGAAAACTCCGTACTGTTGGATGACTAGCCGTCTACTACATGCGTGCTTTAGCTCTCCTTTGCAACGGTAGATGTTGACCTGTAGATTTGAAGTAGAATTTTCGTTGCATTTTCCTGCTGGAGAAACGTGCGTGCCGTGCTTGAATACGGTACGAGTGGCGGCGCTTGCAGCAAGGGTTGAAATCCTGACCTGTACATTGGCTTTCGATAAGCTGAAGCTGAAACTAGGCTAACCTCAAGTCCAACAACAGATGCAAATCGCAAGAGCTAGGTGATGCCAATTTTTTTGTATCGTTTGCAAGGCTCAGCTCAATTGAATCGGCGTTGGGAATGCAACAATTTTATAGGAAACAATGCCTTTTGTTTCCGTTAAAAAAAACCTCCTACCCAGACCTTCCACCCCAAACCGTCTTAACATGGTCTAGAACTACTGAGGAACAACTAGTGTTCCTTTAGACGTTTGGCATTAGTCGGACAGCAGACCAACACCTAGCGTTTAATCGTCGTCTAGGTTGATCTAGACGTGGTTAGACGGCCGCCCATGTGAGATAAATCGCGGACGGATGATGCCTAGAGGAACACTAAGAGCAACCATGCCTTTCTTTCCCAGGCACACACATAGCCTAGCTATGCATCATCGTTTTTCACATGGAATGATGGAAATCAAGTCCCATTTGGATTGTGAAGTCGATGGCGTCGGTTCAATGGGAGGCTCTTGTTGGAGTTGGAGGGCACTAGACATGCTACCTTGGCGTCTCCAATGGACCAAAACCAAACGGCAGCTGTCCCTTGGACGGATCGAGCAGCCAGGACTCGGGAGGCGCCGCTGCCTACGTCGATTGGTCTAAGATATTATAATATGATAATTTCCGAGGGGCTGAAGGGCTAAAAAGGCGCAGCCTTTGGCTGCCTCGACGAGTCCGCCCGCCCCTTGACGGAGCGGCCAGCAGCCAGCAGGCAGCGACAGGGAGAGGGACGTTTTACAGAAAACGCTCTACAGTTTTGTGGTTTCTCTCATTGACCCGGAAGCTGATTTCTTCCACCGAGTAAAGGAAATTGGGAATAACATGTTACTTCACTAATTCATTACAATTCAGGTTCAACATCAAATCATGCTAGGCGGAGAATTGCACTTTTTCTTTCTTAAAGTTACATATACAGAATTACCCCAAACCCCAGGGACCCCAGCCAAAACCCCAAACCATATTTCAATCCCCTACACCTCGCCACCCACTTCCCCCCGCTCCAATCTCTCCATTCCCAATTTCCTATTTCCTATCTCCACCACCTCACCGCCGTTCAAACCCCAGACCCTAGCAGATGGCCTCCCCGGCGCCGGCGCCGCCCGCGGCCGCGGCGGCTCAGTCCCCGCCGCCGCGCATCGGCCTCGCCGGCCTCGCCACCATGGGCCAGAATCTGGCCCTCAACATCGCCGAGAAGGGCTTCCCGATCTCCGTCTACAACCGCACCGCTGCCAAGGTCGACGCCACGCTCTCCCGCGCAGCCGCCGAGGGCGCGCTCCCGGTCCTCGGCCACCGCGACCCGCGCGCCTTCGTGCTCTCCCTCGCGCGGCCCCGCACCGTGGTGCTCCTCGTCCAGGCGGGCCGCGCCGTCGACGCCACCATCGACGCCCTCGCGCCGTACCTCGACGCCGGCGACGCCATCGTCGACGGCGGCAACGAGTGGTACGAGAACACCGAGCGCCGCATCGAGGAGGCCGCCTCCCGCGGGATACTGTATCTCGGGATGGGCGTCTCCGGCGGCGAGGACGGCGCGCGGAACGGCCCCTCGCTCATGCCCGGCGGGCACGTCGAGGCCTACAACAACATAAGGGACATCCTTGCAAAGGCTGCCGCGCAGACGGAGGATGGACCGTGTGTCACGTTTGTTGGGCCTGGTGGCGCGGGCAACTTTGTCAAGATGGTGCACAACGGGATCGAGTACGGTGATATGCAGCTTATCGCTGAGGCCTATGATGTGCTTCGCCGTGTTGGTGGACTATCAAACTCGGAGATTGCTGATGTGTTTGCTGAGTGGAATCAGGGGGAGCTTGAGAGTTTCTTGGTTGAGATCACCGCAGACATATTCACGGTGGCTGACCCGCTGGACGGGAGCAGCGGTGGGGCGCTGGTGGACAAGATTCTTGACAAGACTGGGATGAAGGGGACTGGGAAGTGGACGGTGCAGCAGGCAGCGGAACTTGCGGTTGCCGCACCCACGATTGCAGCATCGCTGGATGGGAGGTACTTGTCAGGGTTGAAGGACGAGCGGGTTGCAGCTGCCGGAGTGCTGGAGGAGGAGGGGATGCCAGCAGGGCTGTTAGAGAGGATTAGTGTTGATAAGAAGGTGCTGGTGGACAGGGTGAGGCAGGCGCTTTATGCGTCGAAGATTTGTAGCTATGCACAGGGGATGAATCTTCTGAGAGCGAAGAGTGTGGAGAAGGGGTGGAACCTTAACCTTGCAGAGCTTGCAAGGATTTGGAAGGGAGGGTGCATTATCCGTGCAAGGTTTCTTGATAGGATCAAGAGGGCGTACGATAGAAACCCTGAGCTGGCCAATTTGATTGTGGACAGGGAGTTTGCAAGGGAGATGGTGCAGCGGCAGAATGCATGGCGGTGGGTTGTGGCACGTGCAGTGGAGGCTGGGATTAGCACTCCAGGGATGTCTGCTAGCCTTTCGTACTTTGATACCTACAGGTGCAGTCGGCTTCCTGCAAATTTGATCCAAGCACAGAGGGACTTGTTTGGGGCACACACCTATGAGCGCATTGACCGTCCAGGTTCGTTCCACACAGAGTGGACCAAGTTGGCGAGGAAGAGCAACGGTGCGACCATCTGAGGACTTGGATGGTATCAGAGGTTGTGTCTGTGACTCTGGGTGACGTCTCTTTGTGGGTTATCTTTGATTTCACTATTGTTGTCGTTATGATTCTAGATCTGAGTTCTGTACTTCGAATAATGCTGTGTCTTGTTCGGTATGCATGTGAAGAACATTCTTGTAGCTTCAGTTTTACTATTGTCTAGGTACACCCAGTTTGATTCACTCGTAAATTTGGAATGCAATGGTTTTGGTGCCTCTCAAATCCCAATGTTGCCGTGGAAGTATGATATGGAATGTGTTGATATTGCTAGTAAGAGTAGTAATGTCTGCCTACTTCTACGAATCTATTGTAGAGTGTTGAAAGTATTTCCTTCAAAACTCATCCCGTCATTCTACTGCAAGAGCTATTTCTAGTCCTGTGATTAGTCAAATATCATCTCTCCAAACATATTACATGGAAGATCTGATTGCTTGGGGATATCTCTCTAAATCAATTAACCTGGCCTGTTAGTTCTTTTACAAAAATTGGAGGGTCTTGAAGTCGTAGAGTGATATATTTGTATGCTTGTAGTGCACTATTTCAGCTATGCTCATCAGAAATGACTTTCTGAAGTCTGCATTAAAGCACACATATTCTTTGCCAGAAATAGTGTTGATTTGCAAATTATAATTTGTCGTATGCAAAAAGCTGTTGTGTTAGGTGCTTATGCAACCTCTAGGAGATCTAATTTGTAAATTTGTGGCGGTAAGTCCTCAACTTAGTGGTAAGTTGAATATTGACACTGAACCCTGATTTTGTCGATTTTGGTCAGATCGAGTTCATGTCGTGTTGGTTGGTTTGAAGGGTTGATCTTAATGGATTCGGAGATGACCTCTGTAGGTCCAGTTTTGTCATTAAGGTAGCTCAGTCAAATCGGGTTCATGCCATACTTGACCTCCTAATTTATTGTGTCAGTTGTTTCTCAATCCGTTTTCGATTGAAACCACATTCATGATCATGAGACAACCACACCTACATGGGTCATCTCCAAACTCATTATAGCAAACCCAATTACAACTCTAATGATGAGGTGGTGTGTTGTGTTTCGTTTTGACTGAAAAAAATTCATTTTCTAGATAAGGATGTGGTAGTGGGTTATTATAACAGTTAGTTAAGAATTATGCAGAACGTGTGGTAGGGACAGCAAAGTGTAAAGAATATTCATTTGGAAATGCACAGGTAGCTCATTTCAGTTTTCTGGGGCAGAGCCCTAAAGAATGGTTAATGGTATGCAGGTAGGCTCAATTCCTACACCAATCATCAAGTGATTGAAAATGTACCTTAGTATTCCCTTGCGAGAGAAGGGGAGGGAGGGTATTTATGCAAACTAAGTGATGTAAAATCAACAAAAAATAAAATTTGGGATATCATCTTTAAGTTCTGAAGTTGCTTTCCATTCAATTAAGATGCCAAATGGATATGTAGAAAAAATTGTGTAAGCCAATTCAGAGCCTTTATGTCATATCTTCATATAAAAAACTGAACAGTTTTGTCAAACCCCAATTGGGATCCTGTTGCCCTGTTTCGCTTATTCATAGTTGTGGTTAGAACTAGCATATTTACACGGCACTGCGATAAACATGTGCAACTTAAAATTCACATTACTGACCCTAGTTACAGGTATCGACGTATCATGTAAAACTCACTTCAACCATCACTTAAGCTACTTTCTCCAGTCATTCTGTTCTCACTTTTGTTTTCTTTGACTAGATTTTGGGAGCCCCTGTCATTTTTTTTTAACTTAATGAGACTTAACTCATTTGGTGTTTAGGCTAGCATGAGATGGTATTTGTCAATTTTCATTTTTGTTAACTTTATGTTCACCTCATATAAGGACTGAATTTTTTAGTAGTAGTAAGAGCTGAGTATTGCATTCATTTGTCCATCCGAGCTTGAACCATTAGGTAATATTTGGGTCTCAAATTGCTCTGTCATGTGATGGTAACTAGTACATTGGCAAGCCCACTGGCCTGGAACCTATTTGCCAGACATGGCAAACTTGGGCCAATGGGCCTATAGCACTCCACATTTGTGTGATTTAATTAAGCTATGTCACTCAAAAAAAAAAAGAGAAGAAGAAGCTATGTCAGTTGTTGAGCTTAAGTGCAGTCCTATAAATGTTGTTACGTACGAAGTGTTCTCATGTTGCTTATACTCCCTCTGTATCGCTATATTTGTTCATGACCTGAGAGTATCCGTTTTATTATATTTGTCTATTGAGATCGCTATATTTGTTCATGACCTGAGAGTATCCGTTTTATTATATTTGTCTATTGAGGGAATCTAGAGCGTAGTAATTGTATTTTTTCCACTCTCTACCCCTATTTAAATAATGCTTTGGAAGAGATTAGGTGGTTGCTTATGTTATTTAATAGGTGTATGTATGGTCATTTCTCATTAACTATTTTTTATATTTAGTGTTTGTTTGGTACATACGTACGATGGACTGTGAAGAAATATAGTGAAACTGAGAGTAATTTCACAGGTTATGGTGAATCGATGATTAACAAATGCACAAGTCGGTAGTTAACTGTCTTGAATGTTATGTCATTATTTGTACAAAGAAAAATGATTGTGATTTGTTTAAATTGTGTGTTTCCATACATCAATAAAATAATATGCGATGTCTGGGAGTTATTTTGCAACTTGCAGTTCCTTAGCAAATACATATCATATTTTGATGTTCAATGTGGTACTACATACTTACTGTTCTGTTAATCCATTGGCTTTTGTACTACAGTCTAATCCATGAGCGTGCACCGTCTTGTTGTGAAGAATCCAATCACTTCTTTCTGCCATGGTCAATTTTTGTTGCTTCATTTTAGAATAGCAGTTAAATCATATGCTTAGTCAGGCTAGATTTAGAAATATTCATGTAGTCCTCTCAGTTTCTTTGTTGAAAAGCTGCCATGTTATGTTCATAATTGTACAACAAATTCCATAACTAGGTTTCTGTTTAAGATGGAAATATGTGCCATGGTCACATCAATGTGTTGAATTGTTGACGTTTTGAGCAAATAGGTGTAAATATGTGGACTGTGGTGGTGATATAATGACTTGTTGCTTCACGCGACCTGCATTCTCTGTGCTATCATCTCCTTTTCTCTCACATACCTGTCAGCATATTGTTGCTGCCACTGAAAATATCTCCCGTGTGTGCAGCAAACTTTTGTTATTATGAATCTAATATGAAGATTTTTCTTTTATATATATCCATTAAAGGTTTTACATGTGTTATGCCTTTCATCATGTTTGATCTAATCTAAAATGTAAAGGTTATCTGTTCTGTTTCTGATATGAAATGGATGACACTTTATCTGTAGCAAATCATCCTGCCGTAAGCATTATTTTGATTTCCTGGGTAAATTAGGTTGATGGGTATGTTGCGTCAATCATGTAATTACTGTTGGACCGAAAAGCGACTAGAGGGGTGAATAGAGCACGATCTCTTTTTCTTCCAAATTCAATTCAATACGAATCTCACTCCAATAGTTATGAAAGCTATGAAGATCAATCAACCATGCACAGCGGAAGACTTGTATTGAATCAACTCAAAACCCCGAAGTAAAATCAACACAAAAGCAAAACACGAAGACACTGGCGGTCTGACCTCTCACGGGGGCGGTCAGACCGGTCGGTCTAGCGGTCAGACCGATCCAAGCGGTCAGACCGATTTCTCGGGCGGTCAGACCGCTGGTTCGATGAACAAAGAAAACAGCCCGACAAACCGAAACGCAAATTGATCAAACTTTTGATTCGTGCGTCCAAACTTCATGAAATTTGACACACACCTACCTAAGTATGTCAGGAACCTATTCCAAGCAACGATCGTGATAATTCTTGCCAAGATTCGACCTTTACAGTTTGAGCGAAGTTAGGTAAAAACCGAGTCAAAACGAAAATATGATCTTGAGACTTGCTCGTGGATGATTGATGATATTGATGATCCTAGATGTATTCCCACACGCCACGACAAGCTAGATCACGTCCGAAACTAAGCAAAACTCGCGGATCAAAGAAAGACTCAAATCATCAAAAGAGAGAAAGAAAGCAATTGACCTCATCTTGAAGAAACTTTCTTTGGATTGGTTTGATATAGTATTGGTTTACAGCCACTCCATCAATGGATGACAAAGACTCAATACATGAGCACAAAATCCAATCCAACTCTCTAGAACCATAACCTTCTCTCCTCCTCTCCCTAAGCAAATTAGGGTTTCTGAACAATGAAACGTCGAAAGGTCGGGGGAGAAAGGTGCAGCCACCTCCCTCCTCTATTTATAGTGGAGGCTTAGGGTTTCTAATAGAGTCTCCCTAATGGGCTCCCGTTAAGGCCCAAAACAAACGGGTGACACACGCACGCATTTTAAAGCGCCGTGTTCATATTGTGCGGCACTCGCTGTTCGCCACATGTAGGTTGATCCAACGGCTCTCATCATGTCGGCAAGTCTCTCCCATCCGGCTCCCACCGAAACCACCATGGCACTTGCACCACCCCGCGCCGCTTGATTCAACCGGCCGCACCGAATCGCCTGTTCGGTCACCTTTGTCCATCTTACACCATACTTGAGTCCAATGACTTCACCCGCATCGCCGATCGTTTTGAACCTCAGCTCTCAAGCCTAGTCCCGATCATCCCCGCCGTTGACCGTCGTTGACCACCAAGCAACTTTGCACAACAATAGACAAGAAAATCGAAATCGGGAACAAGTTCTTCACAACTTGACCCACGTTAGTCAAAATATGCATCATGCGGCACATATGACATGAAACCCATGAACTTGACCTAATCGGAACCATCGCCACCACACGGCCGACGTAAGTGAAAACCGGCCGATCGCCATTTTGGCCTTGGCGATCGCACCGCCCTGCCCGTCGACCGCCAACAATGGCGGTCGACCGCCACCAAAGGACTTAGCCAAAATTTCAACACCAAATCCGCAACCTCTCGAAAATTTAAAACGAATAGAACTTTTGACCGAGGCTCCAAAATTATGGGACCAAGTGCGAGAATCTCCTCACTTGCCTACACCTTTATTTTTGGCCGGCCTCAAACTCCAATGCCACTTAACTTGCCGGTCCGATCGCTCATCGACGCCATCGGACCGCTACCTGATGCCGGATCGCCGACCGGCCGGCCGAACCGCCAAAGACAAAACACCGAGGCATGGCGGTCCGACCGCCACCAAGGCCGGCCGACCGCTGAGACTCGACAGACCGAACTTTGCCGAAAACTCGTGTTTCGCAAACCTTCAACGCCATTGCCAATTGTCACATCATCCTAAGATCATGAGCATATCCCCATGATATCCACAATCTCCCTTGATGAACACATTGGCAATTCCCACAAATGCAAGTTTTGAGGTTTGAAAAGAAAAACTCAACGTTACAAGCAAAGGCACAACTTGGTCCAAATGCAAGAGAAAGCAATGGAAATGACCAAGCCGGCTTGAATAGCATCGGCAAGTGAGATAAGGCAAAAGAAAGCAAGAAAGCTTCAATTTCAAAGAAGAGTAAAAATCTCACTTAAGGTCCATATGAAAGAACAATTGTTCGAAATGACCTTTGATCATGGTGAGGCTCAAGAATTGCAATTCAAGTTCGAAAGAGCAATAAGACCATAAGAATGCAAATAAGAAACTCCTCACTATGATCCTCAAATTTGAAAAACTTCAAATTCTCCAATTTTCTCCTCTTTGTAATACTTTTAAATCCTCTCCCCTTTACACATTTTGAAATATCTTCTCCCTCTTTGACAATGGAGTCATCAAGGAATCACGCCTTCCTCTCGTCCAGAGATAACAAATGCAGAATGAGGAAAAAGCATAAGAAGGAGCATGCATGAAATGCAATGGAGTGGCTTCATATATTTGTATTTTTCAATTTTGGATAACAAGAAGCTTTGGAGATTACCCAAAAGAACAAGCTAGCATCTCAAATTTTGCATAAACACCATATACCCCTGAATGCACTAGCAAGATCATGATAAGACATATATAACAAAGCTAAAGCAAGAAGGCTCAATGTAAAGCAATAAATTTTAGCATTTTAAGCAAAGCTTCAAATCTAGCAAGTTCATCAACAGAGATCCTAAAATGATACTGGCCATGTCAAAATGTCAATGTGAGATCAAGACGCTAACAAAGACCACATTAAGAGACAAACAGGTCCTGAATTGAATCATTTTGCTCAAATTGTCTCAAACGCCCATTTTTCAATAGTTTTTCATTTGCAATGAATATTGAAGTTGATTAAAGGTATATCTTAGTGAAGAAGATCCTGGACTAGGAGCCATCCACAAACTCTTCCTAAGCTTCTACCAATTTTGATAATTCATTTTCTTATCCATGTGCTAGATCTCAAGCCTTGCCATGACCATCTTAATCACAAAAAGCTTAAAAGAATGATCTAGGTCATCCAAATCTCCCCGAGTTCATGCCTAGTGCAATGGCAAGCCGTCTCATGAGAAAAATTGGTGAGATCGCTTTTTCGCACAAAAGAGATTTTTTTTTCACAAGAGCAATTTTAGATTCTTAAAAGAACAAGAAGCTCAAGTAATGATCAATACTAGATTCAAGAGCTAACACAGCAATTTTGACAGGGCCAATGTCACAAAAGGAGCACTAATTGCGCAACTAGCTAAAACATCCACAAATTGCGCTTTCTTAGTTCAAGTTTTCTTAAAGTTCGCTCATTCAAGAAAGACTTAGCTACACATGTGAAAGCATGATAATTCTAGCAAGTTAAAGAACTAGACATGGCATTGAGCAGAATTGAAATACTAAAGCTCAAAGGGTAATAAGCAAAGCTTCATCAACTTTAAAAGACAAGGTAAAAGCTTATATAACAATGCATCTTTTGGTTTTTCATATGAATGCAGATGAAACAATGAGATGCACAAAACTTAAAGAGCCTAAAAAGATCAAAAGATCAAAAGAAAATACCACTAGAAGAAGGTATCGAAAAAATGTAAAAGCTCAAATGAACAAGAAAAGTTCGTAACAGAGCCAACTCCTCAAACCAAACCGTAGGGATAAATTACCCTAACTCACTTCTCAAGGTTGCAAACCTAGTTGGATCTAAGGGCTTGGTGAGGATATCACCAACCGAGCCTCTGACTCCACGAATGCAAGACAATATCACCCTTCTCGACATGATCTCTAAGAAAGTGATAGCGAATGTCTATGTGCTTGGTCCTAGAGTGTTGCACAGGTTTTTAGCAATGTTAATCGCAGAAGTGTTATCACGTAAAAGAGGAACACTATCAAACGCCAACCCAAAATCCTTAAGAGTGGACACCATCCAAAAATCGACTACAAAGAACTCAGCAAAGCAGCTACATATTCAGCTTTAGCAAGTGGATTGTGCAATGACATCGCCCTAGAAGACCAAGAGACAAGAGAAGTGCCTAGAAGTGACAAGTGCCCGAGTTACTCTTCCTATCTAGCCGACAACCCGCAAAATCGAATCGAAAACCCCAATGGACAAGGAAGACGAGCAGAATACCAAATGCCATACTTGGAGGGTAGAGTGTAAATACTCAAGATGCGCTTAATGGCTTGGCGATGGGAAGTCCTCGAGACGCTCAAACTCGCATGCAGGCGCATCGTGAAGTGGATGTCCGGCCTTGAGGCCGCCAGTGCAGGAGGGAACCGATCATACTGCGGTACTCGCGCTGATCCACGGCTTCTCCTTCCTCATCCGATCCAAAATACCAAGTCGCCATGGGAGTGGCGATCGCTTGCAGCCACCATCTCAAGCGCTGAGCAGATCCTTGGTGTACTTCGCCCGATGGATGAAGATCCTTCCTTGCATTGCTTGATTTGAAGCCCTGTGAAGTAGTTGAGTTCTCCCATCATACTCATCTCAAATTCCTGGACATTGTCTCGTAAAAACTGGAAACAAGAGCATGAGAAGAACCACCAAAGATAATATCATCTACATAAACTGAGCAAGCAGAAGTCATTGCCACGCCTAAGGATGAACAGGTCTTGTCTACCTTACCCATCTCAAAATAATTTTAAGCGAAAGGTCTTAAGTCTATCATACTGTGCTCTAGGGGCTTGCTTAAGACCATACAAGGCTTTGGATAGCTTGAAAACATGATGCGGATACTTGGGATTCTCAAAGCACTGGGTTGTCTAACATACACTTCCTCCTCTATAAAACCATTCAAAAGGCACTCTTAACATCCATCCGATATAATCTAAAGCCCTTAGAAGCAAAGAAATGCAAGGAATGCTAATGGCTTCCAATCTAGCAACAGAGCAAATGTCTCATCAAAGCTAACCCTCAACTTGGCTAAAACCTCGAGCTACCAATCTAGCCTTGTTTCTAACCACGTAACCATCCTCATTTTGTTTATTTTGAACACCCAACGGGTTCCTATCACATTATGACCACTAGGAGGTTCTACTAGATTCCAGATCTTATTCCTCTCAAAATTCTCTAACTCCTCATGCATGTGTAATACCCTAAAGTGTGTTAAGCCTTAATCTGGGAGATTAAATATTCGGAGAGAATTCAATGGTTTTGAAAGGACCTTTTGGTTAATTTCAGTTCAATAGTTGAAAAGGGGGAAATCGGTGTTTTTAGTCACTCCTGGGCTTGGGCCCACCATGGGAGCCCAAGGGGCAGCCGGCCAGCGGGGGCACCACTCCCCCAAACCCTAACCGCAGCCCTCCTCCCACTTCCTCACGCCTTCACCCCTCTCCCCTTGGTGGCCGCCACCCCCTCTCACGCCTCCTCCTGGTTACCTCCCTTCCACCCATCCCAAGCATCCTCCAAGTCCCCATTGCTGCTGTCCAAAGGTAGAAGAAGGACCCCCATGCGGTGGTTAAGGAGGAAGAGAAGGAGGAGGAGAAGAGGGAAGGAAGAGGGGAGAAGAGAAGGAGAAGAGAAGAAAGCGGGATCCCATCCGAGTTCGTGATCTTCAGCTGCGCCAAGGGTAACTAGCTTCATTTGTTGTTGTGTGTTTAGTCGTAGAACCGAAATCCAGTAGTTTTGGCAAGATTGAAGTCGGTCTGTTAAAGTTGTAATTCTGTCCAGAATGTTGCGTGGCCAGTTTCATGTGGTTAGAGGCAGAATTAGGAGTTTGGATCTCCTAGAGAGTTGTAGAGGTTGTTCTTAGCTTTCAGTGGCCACCAAGATCACCCAAATCCGATTAACGGTCAGGAAGTTATGAATTTTTAGTATCGCTGCTCTGTTAATCACGCATTTAGAACATCAGAAAATGGGTTGAATCTGCTAGTTAAGGTCGAAATCAGAGGACCTCAATATAACAAAAAATGTAGGTAATTTCCATACCTTTGATAGAGATAAAGAACGCAAGATTTGGACTTTCGTAGCAAAAGTTATGATGGTTTTAGTGATCTGTCCGAGAACCCGACGTGATAATTGTTGCTTTGTAGGTTGGCTCGGTAGAGGTAGTAATTGGCAGAATCAAAAGGGCTCCCTAACTAAGTTTATTTAGGTAATTAAATTACCTTTCCAAAAGTCTGAGAACACCTTATTTGGACCTCTGAGCAGAAAGTTATGAATTTTAGAAGTTGACTGTCGCAGTGATCACCAAAACGATCGCTAGAAATTGGGGTTTTGTTAACACTTGAGAGTAGCGAGTTTTGTTGTGTTATTATTTATGCTCTTGGTCCAGCGTGTTGGCCTTAGATTGGGATACCTTTATATTCAGGTGGGAGCGCGTTCAGTGGGCAGCACCTCTTCAAGCGCCCACCGTTCTCGCATTGCTTGAGGCAAGTATTCTGCTATTGTATATTTATGCTTGTAATCACTTCTTTCTGCCATGGTCAATTTTGTTGCTTCATTTTAGAATAGCAGTTAAATCATATGCTTAGTCAGGCTAGATTTAGAAATATTCATGTAGTCCTCTCAGTTTCTTTGTTGAAAAGCTGCCATGTTATGTTCATAATTGTACAACAAATTCCATAACTAGGTTTCTGTTTAAGATGGAAATATGTGCCATGGTCACATCAATGTGTTGAATTGTTGACGTTTTGAGCAAATAGGTGTAAATATGTGGACTGTGGTGGTGATATAATGACTTGTTGCTTCACGCGACCTGCATTCTCTGTGCTATCATCTCCTTTTCTCTCACATACCTGTCAGCATATTGTTGCTGCCACTGAAAATATCTCCCGTGTGTGCAGCAAACTTTTGTTATTATGAATCTAATATGAAGATTTTTCTTTTATGAGATCCATTAAAGGTTTTACATGTGTTATGCCTTTCATCATGTTTGATCTAATCTAAAATGTAAAGGTTATCTGTTCTGTTTCTGATATGAAATGGATGACACTTTATCTGTAGCAAATCATCCTGCCGTAAGCATTATTTTGATTTCCTGGGTAAATTAGGTTGATGGGTATGTTGCGTCAATCATGTAATTACTTTCTGTTGGACCGAAAAGGCGACTAGAGGGGGGGGGTGAATAGGAGCACGATCTCTTTTTTCTTCCAAATTCAATTCAATACGAATCTCACTCCAATAGCTATGAAAGCTATGAAGATCAATCAATCATGCCGTGGAAGACTTGTATTGAATCAACTCAAAACCCAGTAAAATCAACACAAAAGCAAAACACGAAGACACCGCGGTCTGACCTCTCACGGGGGCGGTCAGACCGGTCGGTCTAGCGGTCAGACCGATCCAAGCGGTCAGACCGATTTCTCGGGCGGTCAGACCGCTGGTTCGATGAACAAAGAAAACAGCCCGACAAACCGAAACGCAAATTGATCAAACTTTTGATTCGTGCGTCCAAACTTCGTGAAATTTGACACACACCTACCTAAGTATGTCAGGAACCTATTCCAAGCAACGATCGTGATAATTCTTGCCAAGATTCGACCTTTTACGTTTGAGCGGTTAGGTCAAAACCGAGTCAAAACGAAAATATGATCTTGAGACTTGCTCGTGGGTGATTGATGATATTGATGATCCTAGATGTATTCCCACACGTCACGACAAGCTAGATCACGTCCGAAACTAAGCAAAACTCGCGGATCAAAGAACGACTCAAATCATCAAAGAGAGAAAGAAAGCAATTGACCTCATCTTGAAGAAACTTTCTTTGGATTGATTTGATATGGTATTGGTTTCTGACCACTCCATCAATGGATGATAAAGACTCAATACATGAGCACGAAATCCAATCCAACTCTCTAGAACCATAACCTTCTCTCCTCCTCTCCCTAAGCAAATTAGGGTTTCGAACAATGAAACGTCGAAGGTCGGGGAGAAAGGTGCAGCCACCTCCTCCTCTATTTATAGTGGAGGCTTAGGGTTTCTAATAGAGTCTCCCTAATGGGCTCCGTTAAGGCCCAAAACAAGCGGGTGACACACGCACGCATTTTAAAGCGCCGTGTTCATATTGTGCGGCACTCGCTGTTCGCCACATGTAGGTTGATCCAACGGCTCTCATCATGTCGGCAAGTCTCTCCCATCCGGCCCCACCGAAACCACCATGGCACTTGCACCACCCCGCGCCGCTTGATTCAACCGATCGCCGAATCGCCGTTCGGTCACCTTTGTCCATCTTACACCATACTTGAGTCCATGACTTCACCGGCATCGTCGATCGTTTTGAACCTCGGCTCTCCAAGCCTAGTCCGATCATCCTCGCCGTTGACCGTCGTTGACCACCAAGCAACTTTGCACAACAATAGACAAGAAAATCGAAATCGGGAACAAGTTCTTCACAACTTGACCCACGTTAGTCAAAATATGCATCATGCAGCACATATGACATGAAACCCATGAACTTGACCTAATCAGCAACCATCGCCACCACACGGGCTGACGACGTAAGTGAAAACCTGGCCGATCGCCGGCCTTGGCGTCGCCGCCACCGCCGGTCTGACCGCCAACAGATGGCCGGTCAGACCGCCACCAAAGGACTTAGCCAAAATTTCAACACTGAAATCCGCAACCTCTCTGAAAATTTAAAACGAATAGAACTTTTGACTGGAGGCTCCAAAAATTATGGGACCAAGTGCAGTAGAATCTCCTCACTTGCCTACACCCTTTATTTTTGGCCCGGCCTCAAACTCCAATGCCACTTAACTTGCCGGTCCGACCGCTCATCGACGCCGTCGAGACCGCTACCTGCTGATCGGACCGCCCGGCCGCGGTCGATCCCAAGACAAACACGAGGCATGGGCGGTCTGACCGCCACCAAGGCCGGTCAGACCGCTTGAGACCTGACAGAATCTGAACTTTGCCGAAAACTCGTGTTTCCGCAAACCTTCAACGTCATTGCCAATTGTCACATCATCCTAAGATCATGAGCATATCCCCATGATATCCACAATCTCCCCCTTGATGAACACATTGGCAATTCCCACAAATGCAAGTTTTGAGGTTTGAAAAGAAAAACTCAACGTTTTAGCGCAAAGGCACAACTTGGTCCAAATGCAAGAGAAAGCAATGGAAATGACCAAGTCGGCTTGAATAGCATCGGCAAGTGAGATAAGGCAAAGAAAGCAAGAAAGCTTCAATTTCAAAGAAGAGTAAAAATCTCACTTAAGGTCCATATGAAAGAACAATTGTTGAAATGACCTTTGATCATGGCAGCTCAAGAATTGCAATTCAAGTTCGAAGAGCAATAAGACCATAAGAATGCAAATAAGAAACTCCTCACTATGATCCTCAAATTTGAGAAAACTTCAAATTCTCCAATTTTCTCCTCTTTGTAATACTTTTAAATCCTCTCCCTTTACACATTTTGAAATATCTTCTCCCCTTTGACAATAGAGTCATCAGGAATCACGCCTTCCTCTCGTCCGAGATAACAAATGCGAGAATGAGGAAAAAGCATAAGAAGGAGCATGCATGAAATGCAATGGAGTGGCTTCATATTTTTGTATTTTTCAATTTTGGATAACAAGAAGCTTTGGAGATTACCCAAAAGAACAAGCTAGCATCTCAAATTTTGCATAAACACCATATCAGCCTGAATGCGCTAGCAAGATCATGATAAGACATATATAACAAAGCTAAAGCAAGAAGGCTCAATGTAAAGCAATAACCGGTTGACTGGATTGAATATCGGTAAATCTAGAAGTTATGAGGGGAGTTCTATGTAGTTCTTCTGTATAGAATGACGCGATGAATTTGGTTGTATCATTGTTAAGACTTTTGATCGATAGAAGATTTCGATTTTTTTGAAGTTTTAGTGTATTTTTTTGCTGAAATCCAAATACGAGGAGGAACAGTTGGATACGTGTTTGTTAATGTCCATGTGATTTGGGAATAAAAGTAGGTAGCAACTAGATTTCATAATGAAGCCGCTTGATAACAACAATGGTGGTGGTATAACTGTTGTGTGTTGAAGTTTGATGATGAACATCGCTAAGAGTTGAACTGATATGGGCTTATGCCCATCTAATTGTGAATTAAACGGTTGATATTGTGACCTTGATGAAAGGGTTATGGTAGGAGCTTTTCAATTGTATAGTAGACCCTTCTAAGTTTAATAGGTTGATGTATTGATGTTGTATGGTTTTGGTATACACTGTTTTGAAGATGGGATGAAAGGATAGTATGGGAACTTTTGGTGAAACTCAGGGCCCTTTTAATGGAATAGTTGATGATAAATATTCGTGTTCAGAGTATATTATTCGATGTTAGTAAGGTTATTTGCAAGAGATGGTGACTTGAGTGTGTGGTGATGATTCTTTTAGAAGTAAAGTAATTTGATCGTCTTTCAGTAAATGAGATTTTGTAAGAGTGTTTCGAGTTTTGCGGTGGGGATCATTTGGACCTCTTGAGTTATGTGGTGATTGAGTTGCTTTGAGCAAAGTGATATGTTGAAAGATTTTATTGGTTCTCAAGTTGTTCCTATGATTTGGTCATAAGAGCTTATCTTGTTTAAGCTGGCAAGGTGATGTAGTAATCACAGAAAATAACTATCCTTGTTAAAGGAAGGAGAGAAGTTAAGTGTTTGATATTTAAGTCGTTTCGCATCTTGTGGTTTATTTGAGAGTACTTAAACCTTATGCAGTTGTTCCATAAGGGTTTATCAATGTTCAAAGGGTATTACGTTCTTCTCTTTTGTGGTTTGGTATTCGCTATCAGTAGGGCTTGAGCCCTTGACTGTTGACGTTCCCTTATGTTTTTTCGAGTTCTTGGCCTAAGTGACAGTTTCCTTGGTCTTGTGTTCGCTGCAGTGGTTCATGTTTTCCAAGTTGTTGAAAAAAATTGATTCCATTCGCTCTTTCTTTTGAAGAATCAACCTATTCGTTTCACCTGAGTCTTTTTGAGGTGTTGAATAATTGTAGTGGTGAAACTGTGGGTTGTAAGCTGTTCGATGAGCGCTGGAGGATGAAATAATTTCGTAATATAGTTCTTTGAGAGAAGTCTAACTCAATGGAAGTTTGTCTTATGAGGTTAAACTGATTGCATTGTTACAGCTAGTAGAACCTATAGTGAGTGTGATCCAAGATCTTCCGGTTCACTTCGGACGGAACATTAGAAGTACTGAAAGTATAGAAATATTGATCAATTTTATAGAGTATCGCAATTTGGTAGTATGGCAAGGCTATGAGAGTTAAACTTGATGATGTGGTTTAATGAGAGTGGGATAATAAAGTAATCGAATCGTCATGTCAATTAATGGGATAATGGAAAATGTTGAGTAATGTCAAGAGTGATTTGGCTCTAAATGAGTAACCTTCTGAGAGTTATAATCCTTGTAATGGTTAACGGTCAAGAAAATATTTTCATGATGATTTTAATGAGTAAGTATGTTGGAATTGTAGATTTTAGGAATTTAATCTGAGGATTTCCTATACTTTATATGAGAATTTCGTTGCAAGAATCTTGGAGGTTAAATTTGGGTTTTGCATTGTTATGCTAGAACTTTGAACGCCCATGGATAATGTGAAAAAGTAGTATAAGGGTGGATTTCGAACAGTGGGATGGTCATTGATAGAAATATTTTTATAAAATACATGAGAATATGTGATGTGAATTCCGAGTTGCCCATTCTTGAAGATTGAGGTAACGTGATTACGTGCGAAGATCCATTTTGGGATGCATCAGAAGTTATCTATCAAAGTAATTCTGTCAGTAAAGGAAATCGGTTAGAGAATGTTTTGTGAGATCATCAGAGTCCCTTTTCAAAGGTGTTGACAAGGTGTTTTGATTTGGGTTTGGCGTTGAGATCGCCAAGTTAAGGGTAATAGGTTAGTGTCTTGTGCGATGAATCGGTATTCCAAAAAGTTGTGAGAATTTTTAATTTCTAAAGGAGAAATTGAGAAAAGATTATTTCCTTGAGTACTGAAGCGCTCTCTTGATTCTTGTTTGAACTATGAGTTTTGTTGGATGTCTTTCGCATATGGGGCTTGACTTTATGTTGGCATGTGTGGTTCTTATCTGTACAGGAAGAATAAAAGAAATGATAGATTTGGATATTCGAGTGATTTCTCTTTTGGCGATCGTGGTGTTTATTTGCAAATTTTCTAACTTGAAGGTGGAAAGATTTTCGTGATAATCTTCGATTCTGAATTTGACTTCTTTTAGTACCGAGTTGGTAACGTTTGGTTGCGATGAGAGTCCTTCATTTTCAGTTGGGCTATGTCAAGAAAAGAGTGTGTTTAAAGTGAGTTCGTCGTGTGGTTCGGTATCTTTGGGAAGTTTAACCCAAGATACATTGGCTTGTTCTCGCTAGTTGGCGATCGCTGAGTTTGTCTCGAGTCCGTGCGCGAGTATGTAACGTCTTGTATGTTTTGGTGTTGAGTGAGTACCTGGGAGATCCAGAGTTTGAGGTTTCGTTTGCGCCGTTGACCATCGAGTGAGGTCTTACCCTTGAGTCTTGTCCGATGAGTGTACCTGGAATGTCGAGTTGAGCGTTAGTACAGACGTCGATTTACGTCCTGGTGTTGTGGTCTCTTCTGTTGGAGAGATAAGCCACTTGAGAGTTGAAGTCTCGCGTGAGCGAGTTTAGAAAGAGTTGATCGCGTTGGTATCTGTTGTTAAGTTCTAGTCGCGGTTTTCTTTCGTGTAGATTGGCGTTTAGATTCGGGGTCGAATCCTATTAAGGGGGGTAGAATGTAATACCCCGAAAGTGTGTTAAGCCTTAATCGGGGGAGATTAAATATTCGGGAGAGAATTCAATGGTTTTCGGAAAGGACCTTTTGGTTAATTTTCAGTTCAATAGTTGAAAAGGGGAAATTAGTGTTTTAGTCACTCTGGGCTTGGGCCCACCATGGGAGCCCAAGGGGCAGCCGGCCAAAGGGAGGGCACCACTCCCCAAACCCTAACCGCAGCCCCTCCTCCCACTTCCTCACGCCTCCACCCTCTCCCCTTGGTGGCCGCCACCCCCTCTCTCACGCCTCCTCCTGGTTATCTCCCCTTCCACCCTCCCAAGCATCCTCCAAGTCCCCATTGCTGCTGTCCAAAGGTAGAAGAAGGACCCCCATTGCGGTGGTTAAGGAGGAAGAGAAGGAGGAGGAGAAGAGGGAAGGAAGAGGGAGAAGAGAAGGAGAAGAGAAGAAAGCGGATCCCATCCGGAGTTCATGATCTTCAGCTGCGCCAAGGGTAACTAGCTTCGTTTGTTGTTGTGTGTTTAGTCGTAGAACCGAAATCGAGTAGTTTTGGCAAGATTGAAGTCGGTCTGTTAAAGTTGCAATTCTGTCCAGAATGTTGCGTGGCCAGTTTCATGTGGTTAGAGGCAGAATTAGGAGTTTGGATCTCCTAGAGAGTTGTAGAGGTTGTTCTTATATTTCAGTGGCCACCAAGATCACCCAAATCCGATTAACGGTCAGGAAGTTATGAATTTTTTAGTATCGCTGATCTGTTAATCTGTCAGTTTAGAACAGTCTGTAGAAAATGGGTTGAATCTGCTAGTTAAGGTCGAAATCAGAGGACCTCAATATAACACACAATGTAGGTAATTTCCATACCTTTTGATAGAGATAAAGAACGCAATATTTGGACTTTCGTAGCAAAAGTTATGATGGTTTTAGTGATCTGTCCAGAGAACCTGACGTGATAATTGTTGCTCTGTAGGTTGGCTCGGTAGAGGTAGTAATTGGCAGAATCAAAAGGACTCCCCAACTAAGTTTATTTAGGTAATTAAATTACCTTTCCAAAAGTCTGAGAACACCTTATTTGGACCTCTAAGAAGAAAGTTATGAATTTTAGAAGTTGACTGTCCGCAGTGATCACCAAAACGATCGCTAGAAATTGGGGTTTTGTTAACACTTGAGAGTAGCGAGTTTTGTTGTGTTATTATTTATGCTCTTGGTCCAGCGTGTTGGCCTTAGATTGGGATACCTTTATATTCAGGTGGGAGCGCGGTTCCGGGGCAGCACCTCTTCGCGCCCACCGTTCGCACACGATTGAGGCAAGTATTCTGCTATTGTATATTTATGCTTGTATGTCAGGATTGTTGTGTTTGGCTCATAATAGCTATGCATGGATGTTATGGTGATGAGTTCCAATTTATCTTGGTGAATGCAAGTACTGCTGTTTGAGTGACTAATTATGACTGTTTGATAGAGGATGCTAATACTTTGATGCGTAATAACCATGCAAGGTTGATAGTATGGTAAGTAAGATTAAGGATGAAGGATACTAGAGAATTGATTAATTGATATTCATGAGTGATTGTTCAAGTGTGCTAGTATTATGATTAAATGTGTTATTCATGGATGCTAGAATGCTATGAATATCAATGATGTGGAATCTTTGGAAGTATGAATAAGTTTATTCATGTATGATGTTGTTAATGCTTACATGTTAATGATAATATGTTGAGTTCCCGCATATGAAGGACGTTATCATGGTGCATACGCATGTTGAGAGCATACAGGTGCCTTGGTCACGTGGTGACCAAGCACATACAGTTGAGGTCCCCGTCATGTAAATGACGGGCTTGAGGTCCCCACATTCGTGGAATGTGGGCTATGAGCAAAGAGGTCCCCATCATTAAGATGATGGGCAATGGTCCCTATACATGTGGTGTATAGGCTCTTGGTCCCCTGTGCGGTGGGCATAGGCAAGGGTACACAGCGACGGTTGTATACCCGCACACGGTAAAATGCGAAAAGAGATAAAGGTTAGAAAGGTGCATTGCATTGGTTGCATTCACATGAGCATGAAGGCTATACTTTGGTGCATTGTTTATCTTGGATTGTTGATGCTATGAATGATAACTTGCTTAGCCTTGTTGGTACTTGCTGAGTCTTTGGGCTCACTCTTGCTTTGATGTGTTTTAGGTACAACTGGCAAGACCCGCATGCATGGGAGGGAGTAGATATTTGGATGCACGCACTACCACTCAATCATAAGAATTACTTATAGATGGTTTGAGTTTCAGATTAACTGTAATAATGAGAATAGCAAATTTTGGTTATGTTTATGAGATTATCCTGCATGCTTGATTGAACCTGATTTTGAAGACTTTGATAAATGCCATGATTAATTGTTGGAACCTCGGTATAGCTGACTATACAAAGGAGGTTTTGCCGAAAATTTGTAATTGGTCTTAGTTTAGTTTAGTTTAATTTAATTTTAGTAGCATTCCAGGCTCAATGCTGAGCTGGGGTGTTACAGCATGGCATTGACCCAGCTAGAATCAGATAACGCATGTGATATATCGCGGGGTTCGAAAGAAGCAACACATCCAGAATGAGAGTAGAGACTTGGATCGTGATACCTGGAGCGAGTGACTCGCTCATTAAGATTACCAATCATCTGATCCGGAGGATGATGCCTCTGAATGTGAAGTGGAGCGCCCGGGGGAGACAATATCTCCTCAACCTCCGCAGGTATTGCTGATGAAGAAGATGCAGCAGGAGCCTCAATTGGAGGTGAAGCAGTCGTAGTAGGTTCTGGAACTTAGACAGGAGCCTCAGCAGCAGCAGGTGGAGGACAAATATCAGCTTCGTCATCATCTTCCTCCACAAAAATGCTTTCTGTCACCTGTGAATCACCTGAAATGTCGGATCTAGCTCCAGGGCTAGTCTCATCAAAAGTGACATTGCATGTCTCCTGGACAATGTTAGTTTCGACATTAAAAACCCGAAAACCCCTCGAATGTGCAGGATAACCTAGAAATAAACCATCAAAAGTCCTTGATTCAAATTTATCTAGATTTTCTGTCTTAAGAATGAAACACTTAGCTCCAAAAACTCAAAAATGAGAAACAGAGGGTTTTCTACCAAAACGAAACTCATATGAAGTCTTGCCCAAAGACGGTCTCAAATAGACACGATTTGCAATATGGCAAGCTGTAGAAATAGCTTCGGCCCAAAACCTCCTCGGTGTGCTATACTCATCTAGCATTGTCCTAGCCATCTCGACTAAGGTTCTGTTCTTCCTTTCCACAACGCTATTCATTGAGGGACGTGTGGAGAAGAGAAGCGATGCTCAATTCGCGCCAAAGCACAAAAAGAGGCAAACGAGGCATTCTTGAACTCCGTGCCATTGTCACTGCGGATCGCTCTCAAGGCACCGAAAATTGAAGCCAAACGAAAAACAAGATCACGATAAAACCAAAGCTTCATCCTTCAAGCAAGAAAGAACACCCAAGTGTATCTCGAAAAATCATCAACTATGACAAGAATGTACCACTTGCCACCAATTGACCGAACCTAGCGGGACCAACGGTATCCATATGAAGCAACTGTCGGTCCGTCGGTCATGACCAAAGTCATGAAGGGTGTGAGGCGGCAACTTGCTTGCCATGCCTACGTGGCGCACATACAACATCCTTGACGACTTTGAGTTTAGGCAAACCTCTCATGAGATCAAGGTTCTTGACTCGCGTCGATGATCAAAACCAATGTGCCCCAAACGTCGGTGCCAAAACGAACTCGTAAGAAGGTGTAAACAAACATTTAAGAGAACCAAGAAGAGATTCGGAAAAATCAGCTCCAAAGATCCTAGCAACTCTATAAATCCCAAAACGAGCTCACCAAACAGAATCAAGCACCGACAAGCATTTTTCTTAAATATAGTCTCATAACCATCGTCAAGAAGTTGTGAGACAGAGAGTAAGTTAAACCTAAGCTTGTCCACAAGGGCGGCGTCCTTTAGGATGAAATTGTCGTTCACCCTGATTGTTCCTGTTCCTTCAATCCGCCCTTGAGTATTGTCTCCAAAAGTGATGAGAACATCACCTATCGACCGCGTGAAGGAAGTGAACCATTTTGAGTCTCCAGTCATGTGGCGTGAACATCCGGAGTCGACAAACCACGTGTCCTTCCTTCCGCGGCGATCCTAAAAATCAAGGCACAGAAGGACGATGTGTCTCAATACTGGGGTTAGTTAAACATGACTTGGGAACCCAGTACTGAGACACATGTCTGCGAGTAGTATGCAAAGCAGAAGTGCTATCCTTGATTCTATTTGAAATTCTGTTGTGAGCAATGATTACTCTAACATGAGAGTTATCCTGTCTAGGAGCATGAGCATGATTAGCATGTGAAATAAATCCTAGACCAGGTTTCTTCCTTTCTAAATTACCATGTCTCACAAAAGCTCTAGGTAGATTAGATGACATTCTAGCAAGATTTTTCTTAGCATTTTTCAACCTACGCCAACAGAACTCAACCAAATGCCCATCCTTCTTGCAATAGGTGCAATGGTATTTGGTACCACTGGGAGAAGCACCTTTTGACTGAACAGATGGTTGGGCAAAACCTGCAGATTTGAAAGTGATCTTTGCAGGTTGGGTATCAAATTCAACTAAGCCATTTTTCAAGATTTGAATACCATTAGATTTATCCTCGGCAAAGTTGTATCCTAATCCCTGCTTCTTATAAGGAGTTTTTGACTTGTCAAGAATCATGTTTAGCTGTTTTTTACCTTTAGAAAATCTTTCTAATGTGTCATTAAGGTAAGCAGTTTCTTTTCTAAGGTTAACACATGAATCACAAGTTTTAGCGTTAAACCTCTCCTTATAAAGAGCAACTTCAAGCTTAAGAGCTTCACATGAAGCACAAGTAGCAGAATTAATACTGTCCTTAAGCTTGGCATATTTAGCTCTAGCTGCTTCTACAACATCATGTACTTCACGTTCACGTTCTAAGCAGATAGAGCAAGAACTAGATTCAACCACATCAGAAACAACCAACTTGCTAGCCTCTAAGCATTTTTCGCAAGGAGCAGATTTAACTTCAATTAGCTCAGTTCTAGCATTTTCAAGTTGTTGTAAAGCAATATCATGAGCAGATTGCAATTTAGCAAATTCAGAATGTAAAGCATAGCAGGATGAACATTCATCAGATTCAAGACTCTTAGCATTCACAAGTTCTAATGTGAGTTTCTTTACTTGTGACTCTAATTCCTCATTCTTAGTCATGATGAACTTTAAAGCTTTATCCTGACCTATCATTTGCTCATAGACAGTTTCGCATCTAGCAAAGAGAACATCATATGAAGGAGATACCTCATTGTTGTCATCGATGTCGTCGAGTCGACCATGAAGCACATCTGGTGAAGTCCTTGGCCTTCCCTTCTTGTCTTGAGGAGCTCCTCCTCCTTGTCCTCCTCGCTCCTGGAGTCCACATCGCTCAAGGATCGATCCCCAAGGGCGGCAAGAACCCGGTGAGCAGCCTTCCTGAGCTTGGCATCATCAAACCTGGACTTGCGCCCCTGAGGCTTCTTCCAGGCTGGCTTTTCATCCTTGTGATTGCTCTTACCTTTCAGCTTGGGGCAATTTGCCCGGATGTGATTAAGCTCTCCACATTCATAACAAGTCACAGGGCCGCCTCTCTTTTTGTTTCTCATATTGTTGTAGGCCCTTGTGAACTTCTTAATCAAAAGCGTCATCTCAGGCTCAGGAATACTCTCAAGATCCTCTTCTTGGATTGCAAATAAAGAAGTAAGTGAAAAACCTGAAGAGGACTCAAACGACCCATCAGAGGCTCTCTTGAGCGGGTCTGCTACCAAAGCTATGTTACCCTTCTTAGAATGGTGACTCTACGGATCTCATGAGTCTTGAGCTTGCTATAGAGCAGCTCCAAAGTCAGATCAGAGAAGTTGACATTTTCCTGAATGGCGGTAGCCTTTATCTCCCACTCCCTGGTGTTGATTGCAGCCAGGAGATGGATGACATTTTCAGACTGTGTAAATTCAATACCAACAGACTTCATCTGATTTATCACTGTGTTGAAGCGACTGAAAATGTCATCGATGCTCTCACCAGGACGCATCTCGAATTTGTTATATTCTCTTTTATAGACCTGCTGACGCACTTGTTTGATTTGGGAAGAACCCTCATGATAGGTTTCGAGGGTCTTCCAAATCTCATGTGCAGTCTCGAGATTGCAAATCCTGTCATATTCCTGTCTACCAAGCCCACCATACTGAGAAAATTCTTTACCTTACGGTCATTAGCCAAAAGAGCTTGGTGGCGTAGCAACCTCGAGCAAGATAAGCGGACCTCGAACGAGCCTCCCAAATACCTCGTGGTTCGCTCTCAAGAAAGACACGCATGCGGTTCTTCCAAAAGGCATAGTCGTGCCCATCGAAGATATGCGGTTTGGAAGAGTATTTATCCATCGCCAAGTTCAGTGACCGGTTAAGATCAAGATTGAACTAACCGGGCTCTGATACCACTTGTTGGACCGAAAAGGCGACTAGAGGGGGGGTGAATAGGAGCACAATCTCTTTTTCTCCCAAATTCAATTCAATACGAATCTCACTCCAATAGCTATGAAAGCTATGAAGATCAATCAATCATGCACAGCGGAAGACTTGTATTGAATCAACTCAAAACCCCGAAATACCTTGCAGCAACAAACTTTTATGATTAGTATTCTTGAGTTAAGTGCCTTTCTATTTTTGTGAAATGATGAAACCACCAAAAGAAATTATCATGATTTTACTTTGACCTTACAACTTCAACATGGTCATTATCATGACTCATGACTACTAATAATAGGATTAAAGATGATGCCACAGTAGCACAGACAAGTTCTCAAATCTCCTCTGCATTTTATTTTGGTATCGTTTGGTTTCCACATGGTTGGTTTGCTAATGACTGATGTCACGAACACGAATTAGGTGCCCCGGAACCTAAGAGGTGCGACCATGCCAAAGCGATACAAAGTTGTCATGTACACGGATTAGGTGGCCTTGAACCTAAGAAGCGTGACCATGCCAAGGCCGACAGCCGCACCCAAGGGCAGGGACAGAGGAACTCTTGATATATTTCTTAGTAGATAAAAAAACAATATTGTCCCTTTTATAGGGGTGACTTGATTTGAGCCATAATAAACAATCTCTATTTCTAAGAAAATATATCTATAATAGATGGAATATATCTATAAAGAAGTAAACACAACTAACAAGGAAATTAATTATTCTTATCTCTATTTTCCAACTACTAATGCACATGTGGGCCTGTCATGAACAGTGCAATGTTGCTAGAGTACCTGTAATATCTCAATTTATACTAGAGAGATCATTAGAACTACAAAGGTAATTAAGTGAATTAAAAAAGGAAAATTCAGAAAATTAGGACAACTTGGACCATGGGCCTTCGGCCCACGATGTCTTGGCCCAAGTGGGCCGGCCATAAAGGGGGCCAAAGGGGGCAGCAGATCCCAAACCCTAAGCCGCCCTAGCCCTGCCATCCACCTCCTACTACCGCCTGCTGTGGCAACGTTTTTTGCTACCGTCGCCTGCCGCGACAGCCCTTCCTCTGCTGAGCGCCTACAGCTAGGTCTACTGAGCCGTGCTGTGGTAGCCAATTCGGCTACTATCTTCTGCTATGGCAGTGTTTTTGGCTGCCGTCGCCTACCCTGGCAACCCTTTCCTCTGTCGAGTGCCTACAACCAGGTCTACCGAGCTATGCCGTGGCAGCCAATTTAGCTGCCATCTTCTGCCGTGGCAAGGAGAGGGAAAGAGAGGCCAGCAAGGGTTTGGCCAGCAGATGAAAAGAGAGGGAAAGAAGGAGAAGAAGAAGGGAAGGAAGGAAAAGAGGGGGAAATTAGTGAGGTTTTCTTGATCCTTCGTGTTCTTTAAGGGTAACGCTTGTTAATCCCTAGGATTTATCATGGTTTAGTCATTGTTAAGGTTATAGATCGTTTTGCCTAGGGTAAGATTGTTTTTCAGTATGCCCTAGTTCATCGAGGTTAGATGCAGAACCTTGCGGGGCGATTCGAGGTATTGCGGCTCGGATTCAGAGGTTGGTCCAATTAGAGAAAAGTTAGATAATCTTGTTAGCTTTCCGGGAAGATCTGGATCATTAGAATAAGAGTAGCGAGTGAAAAGTTAGGGCCTCGGAAAGGTCGTAGTCCATAATTTGGACGTAATTGGAAGACATTGTGAAGATGGTCAAGTTTCTTATAGTAAATGGCAGAATTAAAATTTAGTGATAACTTGAATAAGTTAGAAAATTTTGTGTAGTTTACAGAACTAGTATCGTCCATACTTTTTCAAGTTTTAGAATTAAAGATACAAAATTGTGAAGCAGACTGTCCTGATAGATTCTAGGACGGTCTTCGGGAAAGGAAACGGGGAAGAAAACAATAGAATCAAAGGTTCGTCATAACTAGGATGTTGTAGGCTTTTTCGTGAGGATTACAGAAAATCTTTGTTGGTTGAATTTGGAGTTTGGATGAATAAGTTAGAGAGTTTTTACTACTGGGACAGCGGGTAGTGCGTCTAGTGGTTTTGGGTTAATTGGGTCAGTTTGACGTAGACGTGCGATGATGATAAGTGTAAAGTGTGGGTGCTGTGATATTGTGATTTTGATATTTGTCTTACATTGTTTGTCCAGGGAGCGTGACCTCCAGTGCCTTGTCGTCGCCTCGCTATCTAGCTCCAAGGGGATAAAGATACAAGTGCATGGTAGATAGTGGTTGATGTTGGATCGCTATATTTTTTATCACTCATTACCGTATATTGTTTTTGCTTTCATCTTATTTAATTGCAAACAATATGAGTGGTCATGATATTAATTGTATTGATGAATTCAAGAATGTTGGATGACGGTATTATTAATGGACTTATGTTAAATTGAGCATTCATAAGCATCATTGCATGAAGAGAAGGTGGCCATGGTGATCACATATCTAGCTTGTTGGTAGAGACTCCATGAGAGTGGAGGAGGCCCCCGATCCTTTTAGACGACGGGCTTGAGAGTGAACATTATTGCGAGTGTTCACTAATGCTATATCGGTATACACGAAAGGAGTTGCATGTGAACCTGTGGTGTAGGGATGCCATGCATTTAATGAAAAGAGAATTTGATAATTGAGTATGAGAATAAAGAAAAGAAAACAGTTGATGTTGATGATGATATTGTTTACAGTTGATTAATCACTGTTCATTGTTCATTATTGTACTTGCTGAGTCGTAGATCCACTCTTACTCTATTGTTGTTTTTAGGTGACTAGCGCACTTGGAACCACATTATACATTCAAATACTTGAAACATTAGCAATGAGAAACTTTATTAGTATGATGATTTATAATTAGGACTTGATGTCATTGCCTAGCCCTAGTTGATAGGTTCGAGTTGATTATTCATTCAATAGACTTGATTCGATTGGTTTTGCTTTGATCTTGGTTATTATCTTGCCATGCTTCCTAGAAAATAATTATCTACGATTGTCATATTGTGAGACCCTAAATTTGGAACTTGGGACCTACTATGTATATTTGTGTCATTCTCTGGATCAGTAAGATAGCACATACAATTACATTGTTGGTTTGAACACATATCAAAAAATGTAAAGCTATTGCGTAATATTAAACAAAGCGTAAATATACCTTATGGCTTTTGACTTGCAGATTGGCCGGACATGCCAAATACTTTTCAGAAATCAGCAGCGAAAGCAGAATCGGAGTATAACGCATGGAACCCTCTCGATATACCCACTAACAATTGACTGTTAGCTCGCGACCTAGTTCTTGGCCTTCTTGATCTTCAATCTTAATCAACACTCATAATTGTCCCTGGAGTCTTCTTTTATGTGCTTACTGACTAAAAGAATATAAATAGCGAGCATGAGTACACAACCGTACTCACAAGCCGATACACAATGCAATTATTATAGATGCAATGCTAAACAACGGGAGGTTTAAAGGTTCTTTTATTTTGCACAAAGCCATTTGTTGGAATAGGATAAGTAGTAGCAAAACCTGAGACTTAGCATTTTAACTAACGCAGGTTTCTATAAACTGAGTTTTGTTGTGAAGTATTAGTGGAGATTTCATCTCCTATACCATTGAGTGAGTTCGTCTACTCAATGCTCAGGTTATCTCGTATTTACCACTGGTCCCTGACTAGGCTTTCACCACTCTCTGGGTTCCCAACCCAACATTTCCAACTGCTGGGGCGCAACCCACCTCTTTTCATTCCACACACACAAATGGTTTTATAAAAATGAAAAGTATATCAAGAAAGTTCTTAGCACCACTCTTGACTATGAGCACGGCTATCTAGATAGTTTTCTTACTCTGCAGAGTTTGTACACTTTACCCACAAGAGATATTTTAACTTATAATGCCCCTGACACACTTCCGTAGGTGTGCGACTAAGTTGATTATCACAAGGCCTTTACAATGTCCCACCTCTTTGTAACTTCGCACCACTAGGTATCACCTCCTTCGTGCTCTCTCTGGTCACCCAGAGGTCTCCCTTTAGCATCGTGCGGTTATCGCAGCTTCATTCTCCCCTTTCTATCCGCCCGCATCCACCAACGTCGAAGCCACGCCGAGGTGAAACAAATTAGTTAGCCAGGTCGTATGTGTTACCGACTTGTGGTTGCACTATTTTACATGAGAGGTCATTACCAGATTCGGTCATTAATTGATTCAAGCGGTACATCCACATACCAACATCCTCTCGTGCCTCCGGCACCAGCCACTCTTTACAATCACCCGAGTCTAAATATGTTTTTTAAGTTTTATTTTATTTTCAAAATAACCATTAGTCCAACATACCAGCCAGACTCCCAGCCTTGGCTGCCCAATTCATTTCCATGTAGTTTGAATGATTAATTGCTATCGGGCAAATGATTGCCCGAATGACAGTGATACTACGCCAAACTAAGCATGTCCTTTAAGCAGGTAATTAGTGGCTATTTAGTATTCCATTAATCTAAGGTGGCAAGGATCATGTCCAAGTTCAAGGATTGGAAGTTTATACACATTTATTATTAAGGTATTAACTATGAGCTAGACCATTATATCTGTATAAAATATAGCAATGCAATTTCATAAGTTAAAACAATATAATTGCAAAAATGAGGTGCAATATGATCAAAGTATTGACTCACCTTGCTCAATATTCTGATAACCTCGGTCAGGCTCTTACGCAATGTTTTGATAATCATCACGCTCAATATATTGATAATCGTCCTGATCAATGTCCTGATAATCTTGATCTTGACCTGGTCCTTGTTGGGGTTGTCGATCCATTATATCTTCATATGCTAACTACACATAATACGATTAAATCCAAGAACGACTGAAAACAACCAAATGAAATCCAATAATTCCAAATACATTCAAACAAATGAAAACACTTCAAACAAAACTAAGCACACTTACCGGTATTTTGAAAGCAGGGGGAGTACTTCAGATGAGACCTAAATATATACTCATCTGGAGTTGATAAAGGAAATACTGCAGATGAATTATCCACAGGAGCTGATGAAAGAAATACTTCAGACGAAGTATAACCAAAGAAGTTGATGAAGGAATATACTACAGACAAAAGTAGACAAATCTAATAGGGAGAGAGAAAATATTCGCAGGAACATTCCTCACTAGATACATAGAAGGGAGAGATTACCTGGTTAGGTAATACTCTCATATTTGTTTTTCGGATCATGAAGGGTTTTGCTACTGGGAACGGAGGACGACGGACGATACCTACAGCTTAGGTGATATTGTTTTTCTTAATAGGCCACATAGTACTCATAAGCACTCTCTCTCGAGGCATTCTATGTATACATCCACGATCATCATACAGTCAAAATCAATCCTCTTATATGCTCTTATGATTATTTTAGTTATTACTTCCTATTTACCGATAAGACCTAATTACGGATGAAGTGTACTAGTCATATTATTACTCCAGTTAACCTTACTCCCTTAACAAAAGTTAATGTCACACTACTACCCCTAATACTATTTGGTCATGAATGACTTTTTAGATCACTAATATGATTATTATCTGATTACCCTGGTTACAATGCCATTTCTTTTTAAAGGCATGATCTTCATGTAATTGGTACCAAATGAGGATGTATCTTACCTACTACTGACTTACACTGTTCCATTCTAATCAATAATTCAGTTCTTTGACTACTGACATTATCCAGCTTGTAGTCACCTTATTGATTGCTCTAATACAAATACTGACATATTGTTCAACTTAGTTGGTGGTCATTGACATTACCTTATATTACTTACTAGGGGAAGGTCTACTGTCAATGGAAATCATATTTTGATTTGAGTCCTACTCAAGCTGCTCCTTTAATCGCATGTTACTACTAATGACTTTAACTAACCCTTAACTGCTTACTACCTATAGTTTGACTTATGTAACAACCCAAAAATCCATAAATGCAAAAATATGGGATTTTTAAAACTTTTTAGGCAATGTCTATGGTTGCATTTCTTGATTGCCTTTTTGAGTCTTAATTTGACTGCATTATATCTTCTTACCGGAGTATATAAGCACCAGATCAGGGAAATGCAAGTATTAGGTAAGCCATTCTGAGACCACTAGCCATTCATCCCCCTTGGTTTACTGTTCATCTGATCAGTAGTGGTCAACACAGTGCGTGCTGGCGGCAGCCATCACTCGGCCATTAATAGCCGTCGCCTAAGACGTCCCGTTGTCGGCACTGTACTGCCAACCCTGTCCACATAACCACCACTTCGCCTTGTCGGGCTGTGCCAAATTGCCTATATATAGCAACCCCATGCCCCCTCATCACCTTTTCCGCAACACCAGTGTTAGCTCCACTTTCATCTTTCCTCAAGCGAGCTTGAGCTCCAGGTAGGCTCGGGCGCTCGTTTCGACCGGGCGTTACCACAACGCCACCGCCTTCGCCGTTGATACCCCTCGGTAAGGCTCCTCCCTCATTGTGTGCATCCGCTCACATCCTTAACCCCAAAATGGTATTTTCTCTCAATTGGGTCCTCCTTTTTGGTGTACAAGGATTTCCACTAATATCACTATTTTCTCCCCTCTGACCGAAAGACTCCAAGACATCCCTTCAGGACCATCTACCTGCGTCCATGGAGCTGCCCTGAAGATCGGAGACTACCCTCCTTCCTCAAGTCACTACCATAGCGTGGAGTTTTCTCGCTGTCGCAGACCACCGTCGCCAACCCAGCTCCGGCTAGCTCATACTCCCAGTTTCGTACCGATACGTTCCTAGTGGCCCAGATGCTCCTCCTAGTTCGAGCTACCCTGTTCTTTCTTTAGTAGCTCTCGGGTTCTTCCTACTACTCCTGTTTCCAGTACCTCCCTTGGTCGCAACACTTTCACGACCTCCCCAGGTCGTAACACTCCTATGACCTCCCTTGGTCGCAACACTTTCACGACTTCCCTTGGTCGAAACACTCCCACGACCTCCCTTGATCGCAACACTTTCACGACTTCCCTTGGTCATAACACTCCCACAACCTCCCTTGGTCGCAACACTCCCACGACCTCCCTTGGCCGTAACACTCCCATGACCTCCTCTTTTGCAAAGACCACCCTCTGTGACCACGATCTCCTCTTTTTGCAAAGACCACCCTCTTTGGCCACGACCTCCCCTTTTGTAAAGGCCACCCTCCTTGGTCACGACCTCCTCTTTTGCAAAGACCACCCTCCTTGGCCACGACCTCCCCTGGTCTTAACACTTCCACAACCTCCCCTAGTCGTAACGCTTCCATGATCTCCCCTGGTTGTAACGCTTCCATGACCTCCCCTAGTCTTAGCACCACCACGACCTCCCCTGGTCATAGCACCTTCACGACCTCTCCTAGTCGTAACACCTCCACGACCTCTTCGGGTCTTAACCACTCAATATTCAACTATACTGGACTAATACTTCTGATTGGTGACCTTGCATTATTTGGAGTTCATTGAATTTCTGCAAACGATTTGAGTTTGTATATGCTCAATTGCC
This sequence comes from Ampelocalamus luodianensis, assembly GCA_036346255.1. Classification (NCBI taxonomy): domain Eukaryota; kingdom Viridiplantae; phylum Streptophyta; class Magnoliopsida; order Poales; family Poaceae; genus Ampelocalamus; species Ampelocalamus luodianensis. The sequence continues at coordinate 23,213,385 of CM070638.1, read as the reverse complement.
TTTCTGGTTGTCTCTACGATTATAGAGGACGAGACGATTGAAGAACCATCGATTGATCAGGACTAAGATCAGCAGTATCCTGAGCAAGACGAGTCAACACTTTGATCATATTTAAGCCTACCTTTTTCAAATTATATTGCTTTAAATTATGAAATTGCATTGCTATTTTCTATACAGCTATATTGGTTTAGCTCATAGTTAATGCTTTAATAATAATTGCGCATAAACTTCCAACCCTTGAACTTGGACACTATCATTTGTTACCCTAGAACTTAATGGATTACATACTAGTTAAATAAGTGTGTACCTAAGTGTCATGCTTAGCCTTGCTTAGGTACATTATCATGCGGGCATTAAATTGCCCGACAACAATCATTCAAAACATGAAAACCAGATTTGGGCAGTCGATGCTGGGAGCCTGGCTGGTATGTTGGATTAAAGGTTATTTTCAAAATAAATGAAAAACCTAGAAAAACCGATTTCGACTTGGGCGGCTAGAAAGAGTGGCTGGTGCCGGAGGCACGAGTGGATGTGGGTAAGTGGATGTACCACCCAAGCCACTTAAGGACCGAATCTGGTGATGACATCTCATGTAGAAATAGTGCAACCACAAGTCTATAATGGGTACGACCTGGCTAACTAATTTGCTCGCCTCCCCGTGGCTTCGCCATCGGGGGAATGTGGCGTGGGTAAAGGGGAAAGATGCCACAATAAAACCACATGGCGCAAGAGGGGGCCTTCTGGAAGTGCATGGCACCGAGCGGTGGAAACCTTAGCGGGTGGGGTTGCATCGAGGTTGAGCATTGTAAAAGCCTTGTGATAATCTCCCCTTGATTCACATGTCTAAGGAAGTGTGTATATATCAAGGCAATTATCTATTGTGGGTAAAGTGTATAAACTCTGTAGAGTAAGAAAACTATCTAGATAGCCGTGCTCACGGTCAAGAGCGGTGCTAAGAATTTGCTTGACATAGCTTTCATTTTTATAAAACCATTTGTGGGTGGAATGGAAAGGTTAGGGTGGGACCCCAGGTATTTGAGAAAGCCTGGTCTGGGACCAGTGGTAAATACAGGATAGCCTGGACATTTTGTGGATGGAGCCACTCAATGGTATAGGAGGTTGGACCTCTGCTAGTACTTTACAAATGAAAACCCCCTTTTTGAAATCAAGTTGTTAAAATGCTAAGTCATAGAATTTTCTACTAGTTGATCTATTTCAAACTCAGTTTTGTGCAAATAAAAGAACCATGAACTGCAATTGATCAGCCTGCATCTATAAGAAATTGCATTGTGTGTTTGCTCGCAAGTACGACTGTGTACTCAGGCTCTCGCTAATATAATATTTGAGATCCACTCAATCAAGACCCCTACGACTACTTCATGGAGACTAGACTAGATGGCGGGAAGATGATGAAGCTTAGGCCGGGACCTCCAGTCGCTTGCATGTGGGCAGAGTGAATGGAACCACCATGACTTGTTCTACTTCCACTCTTATCTGGACTCTGTACTCTTGACTTTTGTAGACTCGCTGCCTTCGCAGCTCTTTTGTAAAACAGTTGGTTGTATGGCTTGTTATGTAATATAGTAAGGGCTTGTAGTAATTTGTATTGAGCGCTTTGCGTATCAAATACTGATTGTTGTTGTACCACCCACAACCAGGTGTGGCCTCAGAAACCTCTCTAGGACCTCCTCAGAATCCTCTCTAGGACCTCCTCGAAAACTACTCTAGGACCTCCTCTAGAACCTCTCTAGGACCTCCTCAGAAACCTCTCTAGGACCTCCTCTGGAACATCTCGAGGACCTCATCAGAAACCTCTCTAGGACCTCCTCAGAAACCCCTCTAGGACCTCCTCCGGATCATCTCTAGGACCTCCTCAGAAACCACTCTAGGATCTCCCTCAGGACCTCTCTCAAGACCTCCTCTGGAGCACCCATGTGGATCCATCCGGACCACTCAAGACCTCCCTAGGATTCATCAGAACCATTTAGAACCTCCCTCAAGACCTCCTTAGGAGCACCCACGTGGATCCATCCGGATCACTCAAGACCTCCCCAGGATTCATCAAGACCATTCAGGACCTCCCTCAAGACCTCCTCAGGAGCACCCACGTGGATCCATCTAGACTACTTAAGACCTCCCTCCAGGACATCTCTCCAGGATCTCCTTCAAGACCTCCCTCGGGACCACTATTGGACATCCTCGGAACCACTTCAAGACCTCCTCAGAACCCCTCCAGAACCTCCTCAGGACCTCTTCAAGACACTCAGGACCTCTCCAAGACCTCCAGGACCTCTTCAAGACCTCCTCATATTTCCTTTTTGACCACGTGGGGTTGTAACTATGGACCTGATCGTTGGTCTGTGCTGAGCTTCCACGGTTAGGTGAATGATCCGAGTATGTATCTGTGTGTGCTATCTACTGATCCAGGGAATGGCACCGCTTGACACAGAGGATTCCAAATTACAAATTTGGGGTCCGACAACTTAGCATATGTCTAACCTCTCCTATATCATCTTAGCCTTTAACTATCTTAGCTTGTAACTATCTAAGTTGATTGCTATTACTAGTATACATTTCACTGAAAGCACTTAAGAGGGTTAATATATACTCTATGATCCATTATCATTTAACACTGTTATCTGTCTTCTAAATAATCATTGGGCTTAAATTGGTCTGCTGTCAGTCATACTCTAATGAAGCACTAGCTTATGCTTGTTAGCTTATTGCTCACTGATAACTGACCTCATCTCCCGCTAATCCTCTTATCACCTTTGCTACTACTGCTATTATCATATCGTGTCATAAGGTTACTGTCATTTTAATAATTATATAGTCTAACTCTAGACTTCTAATTAGTTTTACTTATTTTTAGAGTAAGTGCTAACGGTTAATCAACTCAAGATGATTCCTATTTAAACTTCTATCAGATTTGAAGCTATCTTCACTTAGCCTCAACATACTACTACCAGCTAACTCCCTGAATAGCTAGACACTTATCTAGTTCAGTGTGGACACCACTGCCATATTTGTTAGAAAACTGAGATTCTGAACTTTCTAAAATTCATTCAGATCTTCGCTTCAAAGTTTGTTAATCCATTTTAGTGACCTAAGTGGCAGCCACAACATTTGTTAGTAGTAGATGGCTTGATTAACAAGGGAGTTCTACTAAGACCTCAAATTAATCATCTTCTTTGTTTAACATTTCCTCAAAGGAACTTTACTATTCTGTCATCTAATATGCTTGCTAATTCTACAACACAGCTCTCAGCTAAAAAGGCTATTTGAATCAATGACTTCTTTAGCTACTTGATTTGGCTATTAACAGTTGATTGCAAATATGAAACTCCCATTAGTTGTCAATTTTATCCACTGATCTTTTTCTAATCATCCTCAAATTTCCTTGCTGCTCATGTTTAGATATTTTGGACATTGAAAAGAATTTGCCCAGTGGGAGTATTGTCCAACTATTCATGGTTTACATCCAGTACACTAATTAACTTAGCAAAATACAAGTGCACTTGATCTGTGCATTTAGTTGGCTGACAAAACTCACAGACCTTGACAACTATCTGATATTTAGTTATCTGACTTAGCCACCTGAAATCATCTACTAAAAACACAAACACAACTTACTTCGTCTGTTAACCAACAATGTTGTTAATTAGATTTCTATAGCTTAACTAACCTTTTATCATGATCTAATTGACTATAAAAGGGTAGTATCCATTGACATTCACCTTAGCACACATACATATATTGAGAGCTACTGGATCTTACTCACTGACTGATACTTCTAACTACACACTAATTAACTTATCAAGGTACAATTTTACCAGTATGTTAATCAGTGACCAAATCAACTAGAACTAACCAATCAACCAGCACCGCCGGCCCTTCCCTCTTCCTCCCCCACCACCACAACACCATCCCTCCCCCGCTCCCGCGGCGCCCTCCCTCTTCCTCCCTTCCACCCCCTCGGCCTCCCCGCACAGTTGCTGTGTCTAGGCCGCCAGGGCCATAGGCCCTTTCCACTTCCTCTCCTACCCTCCCTCCCAGTCTCCCTCCCCCGCCACCACAGCGCCCTCCCTCTTCCTCCCTTCTGCCCCCTTGGGCTCCCTACCCAGTCGCTACATCAGCACCATCCCTTGCTCTTTCTCCCTCATCGCCCGCTCGTTTTCCCTCCCCCGCCGCTGCTATTCCCTCCCTCTTCCTCCTCCGCCCCTCGATCTCCCTCCCCAGCCGCCTCTTCGGCACCCCCCTCCCCTACCCTCCAGCGTCCTCTCTGCCTCCTCTCTGTCGCACGCCTATGGCCCCCTCGTGAGCCCATGTTCCCCCTCCCTCTCTAGAGCTGTCACCCCAGCGCTGCCGTTAGCTGCCGCTTCTATTATCTGTGCTACCCGTAGTCGGTGAACATCTAGCTCTTTTAATTATTTTTTGTTCACTTGCTTGAGTATGTACAAATCGAAATTACCAGGCTTCCACTTCTATTACTTGCTATACGATGAACCATTTTGTACTATGAAATGGAGCTAATTTTCTACAATTTTGTTTGCATGTGTTCTTGGAATTGAGTTGATTGCAGATTTGGTCGGCGTTGCCATGTGTGCTGGATGAAGTCACAACCGTTGCGCTGCTATTGCCACAAACAATTTTGAATTGGAGGTAATTAAGCAATTGCTCATTGCAGTAGATCTTCACTCATAATTTTTTTTTAGTATGTAACAATTTGTTACTCTGGTGCATATCATTATGATATTTGCAAGCAGCCTCAGAAACTTGGATGGTTCTAGAGATCTCTCTATCAAGGTAATATATTTTGCATGGTTGGAATTTGTATAACTCAATGTACTTTCTTTCACAGAGATATCTCTTGGTGCTTTTAAATATAGCCAAAATGGATACAGATTGGTAAAGTTCATAGCAGCATAAAGGATGTCCTAATTTAGCTATAAATTAGGTAATATAGATGTTGACACAGATTCTAGAAACTTAGTTTGGTTCAGTTGTGCAAGCATGAACTAGAACCAAAATTATGAAATGGACCATATGCCAATCAAGTATACCTAGAAGGGAAAATTAGCTCAGTGACACAGCGTTGGGATGTAATCAGAGGAACGATACTCCATTTGTGATGCACTAGAAAATAACATTGCGAACACCATAAATTATGCCGAATGACATCGCCGTCAGTTACTTCCATTTGCAGAATTTTTAAATATAGAAACTGAGCTCAACAAATTATCAAATTTTTTGTGAAACCTTCTGACACAGTTTAATTGCTTGTGTATTTTTTTTTCAAAATTTTATACATTCTGATTTTGTCTCTAAAATTCATTTAAGTATAATATTTGTAGGAATTTCTAATATAGAAAATGAGGTCCAAATATTATGATTTTTTTCATACTCCTTACACAGTGGAATTGATTGTGCAATTTTTCTCGAATTTTTATAAAATTAATTAATGCAATTTCATAATGTCAAAAAAATTCAAGCTCCGTACACAGTGGACTTGATTGTGTAATTTTTCTAAAATTTTAACAAAATTAATTAATGCAATTTCATAATGTCCACTGTGTAAGGAGTCTAATATTTTATAATGTAAGGATATTATGAAATTGCATTAATTAATTTTGTAAAAATTCTAGAAAAATTACACAATCAAGTCCACTGTGTAGGGAGCTTGAATTTTTTTTATAATGTTTGGACCTCATTTTATATATTATAAAATTCCTACAAATAGTATACTTAAATGAATTTTAGAGATAAAATCAGAATGTATAAAATTTTGAAAAAATACACAAGCAATTAAACTGTGTCGGGAGGCTCCGCAAAAAAAAATGATAATTTGTTGAGCTCAGTTTCTATATTTAAAAAATTCTACAAACAAAAGTAACTAATGGCATGCTTCGTTTGGTTTTCCATGATGCAGGGACTTTTGATATTGGTGACAAATCAGGTTAGATCTTATTTGTCTTCAGTTATCCAAGTTTAACAATAGTTTCCAAGCAAGGATTGCATGTGTATAAAATAGAAACTTGCTTATGGAAATAAACTAAAGTACAGTTCAAGATATCTAAAAATGGCTTTTTTTTTGCAAAGTAGAAACAATAGATAAACATTGGTGACAATATCTTGCAGGTGGCATGAATGGTTCTATAATTTACGAAGTTGACGGACCTAAAAAATGTTGTGCTAAATAAATCGATAATGGTTTTCCCGTCCTGAAAGTACCACTACAGCAGATCTTTTTTCCTTTGCTTATTATCATGAATAGTTCAATGTACTTACTGAAGAATACCTGACTTGACATATCTGTTTAATTGTTTCAAAACTGAACAAATATTAGGAAAAGCAAAAGAAGGAATTGACCATGTTCAGCAAGGTGTGTACTTTGCACATGTGCTTTCTGTATTGAAATTCAATTTTACTATATCCTCAGGCCAAATCTATCATTGTTTTGCTAATAGTGTCATGGGCGAACTTGATTGCCGTGGCTGGTGCTGAGGCAGTTTCACTGTGTGGAGGGCCCAAAATTCTAGTAAGACTAGGCCGATTAGATTACATGTGCAACATCACAGTGGTTTGTTCATTTTACAATTTCCTTACAGTATTAGCCAAACTTTAAGTTGTTCTAGGCGTTGTTTCTATTTAGTATCTATTCGTATTTTTCTGAAAGAAAAAAATTGTCTCTGTAATACTGCTAATCCTACCAGTAAACTTCCTGAAGAAACATTTGATGATGTTGCCTTAAAAACATTATTCAACAAAAAAGGCTTTTCGTGAGCCATCCTTTTCTTTAACATCTTTTGTTATATTTTAGCTGTCTATTTTAAAATTTCTATAGAAATTCATACTAGAATAATGAAATTTAGCAATGGTTGGCCAGAATTGTTTATTTTTGTATGGTTATCCCGTAGGCTTTCTACCAATTGTTCCAGAAAGCTGTCCATCCATGTCTGAAGTTCACACTGATACTTGGTAGGACACGATAGATGGTTGTGCTATCCGGAGCTCGCACAATTGGAGGTAAAGGATTTGGGAATCCAAATGCTTTTGATAACTCCTATTTCAAAGTGCTCCTTGAGAAGCCGTGGCTGTCCTCATGTAAGTACATGTTATGTTTCCATCATTCCCTTTAAATACTATCATCATGAGTCCATAACCGAATCTCGACTTAGCTTAACCCTTTGTAAATCATCCTAATGCAATGTATTGTGTTCTTTTGTGAAGCTGGAATGCCAACAATGGTAGAGTTGCGCACAGATTGGGCACTCACTGAAAATGATGAATGCTTAAGGTTTTTCCTTGAACTAGATCGGCTTTTATTGGCATTACATGTCCTTTTTAGGGTTTGTTTGGCGTAGGTTATGATTATGTTATAAGCTTATTTATTTGGCTTACATCAAATTAGCTAAATAAGGTGGCTTACATGATATAGCTAAGAAAAGTGTTTGAGATGATCATGGCTTACAATACGCTCTATAGCTCCTATGTCCTCCCACAACTAGGTTATTTCTTCTCTCTATTCGCTTTGCATTTGCTTAGTTATTGGTTCAATAAGTTTTCCTATGTCTGTTCTAATATGGGTTTCTATTATTGCTCCATTTACGGTACATGTGACTTCTCCCTGAAATGTCAATTTTTTGTTCCTAAAATGAGAAGCGCATATGCTGCTCCAACATGATACTATATCTAAAATTAGTATATTAGTTATGTTATGTTGTCACCTGGGGCATCGAGAAGGTCGAGCGCATTTTTTTAATGCTAATTTGCTCTAAAAAGACTTATCCCCCAATTACTAATTTGCTCTTAAGAGGGTTATCCTCCACCAGCTATGTGTCTATTTAAATTAGTTCTAAAGATATATGCACCGCCTATGGCACAGTTGATATTTGAATGAGGATTTTATTTCAAAATGTCGTCAAACAAGGATATGATTAGTTCAATTGTCACGATTACATTTTCACTATTTCTAGCTTTGTATAAGCAGATGAACTAGATTTTTTGCCGACTTAGTTTGCACAGAAATAGTGTAGGATAATGCGTTCTCACACAGGTCCACTATTTCTAGCTTTTTGTAGCACTAAGTTAGAATTAAGAATGATGAGTTCTCACATTGCTTTTTTGTATATTCAACTTTTGTTTTACGCGGATTTGTCTTATGTGCTAGAGCACGCCAAATCCTAATATTCAAAAAAAAAAACTGATTAAACCCTTGTCACTGCATATAACAGCTACAGCCGCGCCATTTGACGCAGGTTGCATTCTAGTAGAAATATACAACAGAGTGTGTTTTTTCTGAGTTCAATGGTGAGAGTTGTACGGAGTTAACTACAGTAGTCCAAGTATAGAGGTGTCACAACTATTTTAATTTCTTGACATGATGAATAGTAGCCTAATGTCATGAGTTGGCTCACCTAAGATACTATGCAAGATTCTGGGCATGTTGACAGCTAACACATCAAGCCATTATTAACTTTAGGTTGTGGGGATGTTGACAGTTAATCACATTGAGTCTGATTTACTTGTATTTGCCTTCGCCATCTTCACATGATATTCACAGATAATTATATATTTTCTCAAGATGTACTCTTCAAAACATTTGGTTTCCTTAATGCAAATTCAAAAGGCACATATCAGAGAATACTGATTGGTTGATCAGCTCACCAAAGGAAACTGAGATTCTTGCTATGGTTATGGGAAAATGGGAATCATGATGGGCTTAAGTGATGGTAAGATAGGGTGGAGAGAGGCCAGAGGTGAGAGGATACCATTTTTCTGAGTGCTCACGCTTGCACTTGTGTGCATGTGCGATTGTGAAGATTGGCTGCGATGGCCATTAGTGTTTTTATTCTCGAACAGACCATAGAAAACTTCACGCACCCTTAATGATGCCCAAACTTCATTTTTAAGACTTCGTCGGAAAGTTAATTTTAGACAAGGAGTCACCTTTTCTGAGAAACCGAGTTGGAAAGTGGTCCATAGCCATTTCGGAGTTCTCACTAGTGTACATTCCCAACACCCAAAAAGTTACCATTCAACGAAAACTATGCTTGGATCTTACCAGAGCGAAAGGCACATGATCCTAGGGGACTTTTTTTTTTACAGAGTACACAAGGGACGCACTGACACACATATCACACGCACGAACGCCCTCATATACACGTGAGTGCGATCTAAACACACGTCTAATCTAGAGCGGAGGCTTAGACCTCACGTAGCTCGGGCACACGTTTTAACAATTGTATGAACTTACATGTACGTGTACTATTACGAAAATCCCGAAAACCTCTACCGGTGAGGCGAGCTGGGTTCGAAGCCAGCCGGGCAGAACGCTCGATGACGTCGCTACCAACCGAGCAAGTGCTCGGTCCTCGATCCTAGGGGACTCTTGAAACATCTGATGGAGTCAATTGATGTGTGCGGAGCGAGGCAGTGCTCTGAACCTCCATGAGATGGATTGGCGTTGGTTTTGTCCTCCATCTGCCTCTTGTCTCCCATCTTGTTGTGGAGGCATGTGGATGGTTTTCCATCAGGTCCTCTTCACCCTGCTTCAAGTGCTCTTGTAACACCCCAGTCCAACGTGAGCCTGGAATGCTACTAAACTAACATTAAATAATTCAAAACCAAGTTCAAACTACCAAATTTCGACATAACCTCTTTTATAAAGTTAACTACACGGAGGTTCCAACATTTAGATAAATCATAAACAAATAAGCCAACATCCAGAATCATCAATAGGCGTTTAAAACATACTAATCAACTAGCATATCCAAAGGAGTCCTAATTACACTACTTATCATTATTACACTTAATCCATTGCATGAGGCATAATCATAATCAATCCTTAAGCAGTGTGCTAAACTATTAAGGTACGACTAAAACTTAATCAACTTTAAAGATGAGTGGCAGTGAGTGAATCCAAATCAAGTCTACTCCCTCCCATGCATGTTGTTCTTGAATTGGGTACCTAAAACAATAATAAAAGCAAGAGTGAGCCCACAGACTCAGCAAGTACAAAATAAAGGCATACCACAAAAGTTATAACATCAGCATCCATAGCCAGAAACGCATCAATAAAACATCTCACATGCAAATGCAATGCTCAAGGATCCTTTCTCTTTATCTCTTTTTGTATTTTACCGGTAATGCAAAGTATGCAACCGTCGCTGCATACCCATGCCTGTGCTCGCAAGCACAGGGACCAATTGCCCATTACTCCGCAAGTAATGGGGACCTCAAGCCCACACTCCACGAGTGTGGGGATCTCAAGCCCGTCACATTCATGACGGGGATCTCAAAGGAAAGCATACTTGGTCACCACGGGACCAAGCCTCAACATGATTTCAATATGCACATACTCATCTTTTATTCATCATCAATTTACCAAAAGACGACAACATCGTGCAATAATAGAGCATAGTCTAACTTGAAACAACCACCATTCTCGAAACAATCATCATGCTAGCAATCTTGCTATGCTATCATATATCGAAAACACACAAACATGGCCAATCAATCACAACCAAATAACAAACAATGCACTTGCCTTAACCGTGTGAGGATGGAGGACGTGAAGACGGTGCTGCCTCCGGTACCAATCCCCCACCTAATACATTAAGAATATAAACTAAGACCACAGTAATGAACCACAAGAATTATAAAAGCAAACACAAACTAGCAGAGGCTTGCAACGCGATCCCGACTTCAATTCCCTAAATGCTGATCTGAGCCCTCTGTAAACAGTCATGTTCTAAAATTCATATCTTTTCATACAGGGGTCCAAATTAGGTGTTCTTGGACTTCATTGAAAGGTTATCAAATTTCCCAACTAAACCTAGTTGGTGAGCTTCCCTGATTCGGCCATCCACTATCCCTTTTAAGCTGTTTAACAAAGCATCAATTTTCACGTCAGGTTCTCTGGACAGAACACTAAATCTATCATAACTTTCAGCTAGTTTATCCAAATTTTACGTTCTTGTTCTTTACTGAAATCTACGACAATGATCTACAACTTTCGTTATACTGAGATCCTCTAATTCTCTCTTTAACTGATCGCAAAGGTCAGATTACTAAAACTTGTCCAAAAACTGACAGGGTTGCAGAATAGCCACACCATTAAATTCATAACTTTTGCTACAGAGATCCAAAAATTACGATCTAGCACTTCATTGAAAGCTATTGACGTCCTCTACAACTTTCTAGGAGATGTCCAAAACTGAATCCGCACTTAACTATATCAAATCGTCCCTCTAATGCGATCTGCCCTGAGGCGACAGAACTACCGGCAAAGAATAGTTAGGCGCTAAAACATCTAAACGAGGGGAAAACGGGATTACCCTTGACGAACCAATTGTCGGGCACGGAGAGCACCCACCAGCGAACTCTCCCCCCAAAGATGGTGCTGTTCCCCTCACCTTCTTCCTCCTCCAACAGCCGGGCACCTCCAGCGATCTCCTTCTTCTTGGCCAATCGATCTCCTGGGTGATCGCCTTCTTCCTCCAATTGGGTTGGCTACTGTTCATGATACTGTAGCGGCAGCGGGTACTGTAGCACACCATGCTACAGTACCACTTCTAGGGTTTCCTTCCTCTTTTTATTGGTAGCCAGCCCCTCATGGGTCTAAATGTTGTGGGCTGGAAGCCCATAGCCTAAGTTGTCGAAATTATGCGTAAATCCCCCTCTAATCTCCTGTTAAAACACTTTTCTAATTGGTCCTTGTCTCTAATTTATTTCTTCTCTCTCGAATACATTTAGGGTATTAATTACAGCTCTAGTCTAATACAAGTGCATGTACAGTTTTATCTTTTAGTGACTTTCAGCTCATTTTTGTTAGTAAAGTTTCATTAATTCTTTCCATTTGAAATAAAAACAAATAAAAACATTTATCTTACTTGTAAATGAACATAAAATAATTCTATTATAAACACAGTTTGTATTTTTTTTGCAGATTGGGCCACTAGGGCAGTGCTGTGCCTTTTGAGTGTCACTTGAGTTGCATATGATCTGTGCTTTTTAAATACAGAAAAGCCTACCTGAGGTCTTATGGCAGTGTTACCATGAAACGAGTGTGCTTTTATAACCTGAGTGAAGCATTTACTTAACCTTTTAGGTTGAATTATGATAATATTTCTTCGGAAAAAAAAGAAATATGAGAATATTATCAAATTTTAGTATAATGGTGACTAGTCAATGTTCATTTGTTGGATTAACCCAAAATCAAAATTTCGATTGTTTTAGGACACCATTTCACTTGTCTAATTCAGTCTATGGTAACTTTAGACTAAATATAATGATTTGTTTCAATTGCGTTAGTGAAAGAAGATGGACGATTGCTCTCAGTCCCCTTTTATGCTGTACTGAGTGTAGGCCACAGGAAAATCTTTGGGAGTATTTGACATTTGCGTCTTCAAAAATGTTTTCCCTCTTTTTTGTAACTACTCGCTTTCTTTATAAAAAAATGTAGAACACTTTTTTTGTAGGATCCAATCCTTTTTAATGCCACTGCAACTTTCGTTTCCCTAGTGTTCTTCCCTCTGTTCTATTATGTACTGTCTGTCTGGTTATCTTTTTCTTTTCCTTTTTTTGGAATTGGTTAATGGTTTACTTTCTGATTTATTATCTCTATAAATTACAAGAGCGAGGCATCTATACCGATCACATACTGCAGGACAAAGTGCTTGATTTGTTGGTGTCTCATCTCCAAACTTCCAAATAGCCTCAACAGTACACTGGCTTTGATTCCAGAATACAGTTCTTCTGCTTGTCGCCTGTATGGTGGTGTTGTCTTGGTTATCTCCATTTATCCAATGCTTGCCGTCTCTCTTGTTGTAATAGGAGTTTAGCTTTCTTGCTTATACACTTCGAAGTTATCTGGTACTGTGCTTGGGATGTGATCACAAAAAGAATCACATTATCGCAGACCATGCTTGTTTAGTGGATATAACTGTTGTCGGGTTTTGGAAATCTGTGGGTGGTTTTTAAACAGCTGGTTACTAACAGCATCTAGTTTTCCTTGAAATGGTCGTTGTTCTGAAAGCTGGATGGTTTAGGGGTTTTTGTTTCGAGTTAGCACAGATGATTTACGCTGATCCTACCTATCAAACATTGTTGTTGGTATGAACAAATTATTCTACAATCTACTGTGCATTTGAGACCAAGGAAAGGATGGCTGTTCATCTCTACTGTGTTTTGCTAGAAACTGTCATCTGTCAGCGTGCTGCCCATTCTCTTCACAACAGTATCTCAGCCGGCACCAGACCAGTTACTGCTGATGACTGGATGGGATGGGGTGTGGGTCAGTTGTGCCGGATTATCTAAGTATTCGTGGGTAAAAATTCTAATAGAGGTGGGTATATTCCTTCTTTTCTACCAATGGGTATGAGCATAGGAGAAAAACTCTACCCAACAGACAAAGGCGCGCATGGGTGAGCTCCACCCGTGCCCGTTTACCTGTCAACAACACTGATAGATGGGCCCATAGAGGAAACCCTAGGTGCTTACCCACTCCTCCAACTCTCTCCATGGAGACTCACTCGACCATCTATCCCCATCGGCCACCGCCACCGTCCCCACTCGCTCTTGTCTCTTGTACTCGATCTCCTGCAAATCCCCAATCCACAAGCCACCAACACCGGCTCGCCACTCCCGCCCAACCGGTCGGCCATGCCCTCCTCCCGTCCTCCTTGTCTTCTCTCAATCCCTTGGTACCTCCTCGTGTCCTCCCGTCACCCGGCCTCACGCCCACGCCTGAAACTGTTGCCACACCACCCGTCCTCCACCTCTCGCCACCCGGCCACCAGCCCACGCCTGAAGAAGTGGCAACGCCACCCGGCGGCATGCCCGCACCTGAGAACTCAAGTTAGCAAATGCATGAGTACCTTTGTTATTTTCATCATATTAGTTTGTATTGTTGGATTTGAACTATACCCTATTTATTTCTAATTTTAGGACTTGAATTACGTCCTTTGTGACTGTGTTTGTACTCTTGTTTAATTCCAATTTCAAGTGTTGAAACTATGTCTTAATTTCAGTTTTAAGTGGTTATTTAGTTCCAATTTTAAGTGGTTATGTTCATGTTTAAATTGTTTGTCTGTTTTATCTCTATATTGTTAGTGTGATCTCCTTTGAAACAAGTATTGGCAGGCATACGGGTATGCACGCGGGCGATAGGCATGGACGAGGATGTCTGCCATCGTGGGTGATGGGCACAATCGCAAGCATATACATGGGAGAGCTCCAAGCTCCACCTAGCCCATCGCCCGTCACTTCCGATTGCCATCACTATACACCTGGCCTATCGCGTCCGATTGCCATCCCTTTCGCCGAGCAACACCAACGCCTCGTCTGCCTCAGTTACAGTTTCATGAACCTTGATTGTGGTGGTTGCTATTGCATCACCACTCCTCAAGCCGAATAATTTCGCATTGTTCATGTCTACGAGAGGATGAGTCACCACAAGATCATACCTACCCGGGCATTGATCAAGAGCACGATGGCCCCGCCACTCGCACATAATTCTCTTTCCCCCCAATTGCTGGCGTGCATGCTAACATCCTTTCTACGCTATGCGCAACCGCCACAGCTACAACCTACTGAAAAGAGAGCAGCGCAGGCTCACTAGCCCTTTGGGAGGAAAAGGATATCCATTTGCACCTAGCTTCTCCTATCGTTGGTGGTTCTCACAATACTGGAGCTGGTTCTTTCCTCCCAGGTTCACACGTGGGGGTGCAGTGCTCACGGCTAGTGGGGGATATCGGGCCAGGTGCTCGTCTTGTTGAGTTTTTTTTTTCTTCTGAAATTAGTATAGTTTGATTTAATATTATTTTATTTATAATTGAAAGTATTTTTAGAACCGAAGTAACGAGTCGAGTTGGAGCGAAATCCAATTCCATTCCAAATCGATTCATTTCAATGTTTAACCAATTAACCACTGTAATTGGAGCATAATAGACTTTTCTTTATATTTATATTTTTTTCGTGAGGATATTATGCACGTTTTTAACTAGTTGAAAATATTACTCTTGTGTCGTGATCCCCACATAGACAACTACAATTCTATTCCCATTGGGATTCTACTACTCATACTACCATACGTAGTATAACTAAATCCTAACTAATATGAACCATTGAATCTTAAAGAATAAATGACCCGTATTAAATTGAATGTACCGTTAAATAGCTCGGAAATAAAGACAGATGTTGATAGCTGCTCATTGCTACGTTATGATATGGCTATTATGCTGTGCTTTGGATGCTTTGCGGTGTAATTCACCCATCGGACAATGTTACGGTGACGATGCATTTTATGGTAAATGGTTTTCCCCCTTTCTTCTGTCCGGTTTGTTACAATGCAATGTGGTGGTGGAAGAGTATCAGCCACACAGGCTGTAGTTGGCTAGATTTTCTATTAGTGGAAGTGAATCTCATCAAGAACCTTTAACACGAAAGAACCGGAAGCAATTAGTTGAGTAGGTTTGTGTGCATAAACAGCTAGCGCATCATTACCCACTTCAAGTCTAAGAAGCTGCCTTTCTTAGGCCCATTCCATAGACCATATTTGTAATTATTTTACTTGATGTGTAGTTTTCAGAGCAAAAGAGAAGCAACTTTTGCCCCTCCGGGCGGAGGGAAAAGTAAAGATAATTTTCATAATACATTCTACTGGTAGCATGAGGCGGTAGTAGATTTTTCGAGGTATTTTAGGCTTTCTGTTGTAAATTTAATTATTTTTTCTGAGAGTATTAATGACTTTTTCCTAAACCTAATCTCTCATGCCGCCATTGCCAACATTACTCTTATTTCATGCATTCTCTTTACAATTTTACTTTTATTGGGATTCTATTGATTATACTGTACCATGTGTAGTAAAATTAAATCTCAAGTAATCTGAACTATTGAATCAAAAAGAACAGATAATCCATATTGAATCGACTGTACCGTAGAAAGCTCGAAATAAAGGACAGAAGAGCCAATTAGGTTGTTACTAATTCCTTGGGTTGTACGACGATGATTGACTGAAGGTTCTTTTTATCTTCGAGATTGATTCGTCAAGCAAGCGTGTGCACATACTTTTTCATGTTCCCCATTATCTCTAATGATTTTTTATGTTGCATGAGCAATCAACCTCGAGTCCTTGACTTTACTCTAAGGCGATATGAACCACCAAAAAGAAGTTAAAGGGACAATTTGTTTATGTTTCTGCTCCAGATTACTCTTTGATGCGAACATCCATTGTGAACCTTTTTTTTTTTTCTGGAGGTCTGAGCCGACTTTATTTCAACCAACTTGCTGCAGCTTCCTACATTAATTAAAGATTTGCTTTTTAGGCCTAATTAACAATGGTTAGAAATGTACGGCCAAATGAGGCATAAAACAAGGTTTTCGAATTTGAGCATAATAATCTGATTTACCAAGTTTTTGTACTACCTGTTTACAAGTTATAAGATCATTGGTGCTTTAGGACTCACTAGGATGTATTTGTTGGGAAGTAGAATCCATCATGTGAATTGATTGAAGATAGGAGAAAATCATCCTCTTTTCCTACTTGAGCTTTCTGAGACCATGATGGTTGGATTGAGCCACTCTTGCACCATTAGTGTTACACGGAAACAAGTCATGAACATCCCCGTAATAGTTACATCATGATAAAAAAAAAATTCAGCCAATCTTTGATACCATGTATGATGGTAAAACGGAAATAGTTGATAGAACCCATACTAAAGGGAGATTTGGAATTTACTTTTTAGAAGAGATTTGGAGGTTGAACACCGCATTTTGAACTTTGAACTGTGGTACTTTCAGCATAAAGTCCTGAATTAGTGAATTGCCAATCCTGTTCATCCAGGGACCCTTTTTTGAGTAGTCATTTTAGAGCTCTTACTGCTGGTCAGACTATCTCAGTTTTAATTTTTAAACAGAGAGGAGAGTAGTTTTTCTTTGGAGAGAAAAGAGAACTGAACCTTTCTTGTGAAAAATCATCCACATTGGGTACGAAATGCTGATAGACAACAATTGTTTTGTAATCATGTTGGGCTCTTGTAACCAGTTATCCAACTGCAACTAGGCTCGTTACTAACCAAGCATCTTATAATGGTTCTAGTGGGTAGGCAGCTCAGCGGTGTGTGTTTATTTATTTATTTTTCTATCTTTCTTTTTTGAAGAATAGCATAACATTTAAATATTTTATCTATATGACTAACCAACAAAAGCTCCCACAAAACTAGTCTAATTTGCCGTATAGATCAGTAGGATTTGGCTGGCATCCATCAAACTACTATTGGGATGCTATCATTTAAACCATGATGCATTGCTGTTTTTCTAGAGCATATGGGGGTGCTATATGTATTTTTTTTCATGGGAGAGCATACAGCAATGCAATATGGCATATTGCATTCCACTCTAGCCTGTATAATATAATCAGAAGTTCTGAACAAGCGGTTACTGGTGCCATCTATCTGGTCACCATCGGTTTCTAGAATCCTACATGTATCTATCTTGATAGGTCACATCGGATAAACATCAACGAGTGTCATACACTCAATACTTGGACACCTAGACAATGAAGTAGACACTTTTTTTGTGGCCTTCTGTAAGTACTTAAGTACATGATTTACTGGACCAAGGCAACTTCATAATTGTTGAAATTTTGTTGTAACTCCACACGACACATAAAATAGTCTGTATTCTTCAAATGGTCAATCCAGGCTAAACAGGTTGCTAATGGTTGGTCCTGAAAAAACTGGGCTAAACCAAGCTGATTTGACATGTAACCAGTGGGTTTTATGAGAGAAATTTTACGGTATATTCTACTAGTAAGTATATGATGATAGTATATATTAAATCTGATCATTGATTTGTTAATGTCGTAATAGACTTTTCTTTATATTTTTCGTGAGGGTATTATGGACTTTTCAACTAGAGTTGAAAATATTACTCTTGTGATATTTGATCCCCACATTCTTTTTGACAATGATCCAATAATCCTCAATTTATTATTTATTTGTAATTCTTATTATTGATAGATAAAACCATCATATGGTACTTAAGTATACCCCTTAGCATTCATAAGAGAAGCTTAACTTAGTGGTTGTAAATCCATCTACGACCACCCACATAATCGTAAGCCCTTCTACTACCACCTTTTGGTCGTGAGCCCTTCTACGACCACATCATAGTCGTAAGCTATTCTACGATCATCAGATGGTCGTAAGACTTTCTACGACCAGGCTAGCCACGATCACCCTGTAATCGATAAGACATGTAGTTATATGGGCCCAAACGATTAGGGACTCTTAAGTACTGCATTCAATACACAGGGCAATTATCTTATATTGTTATTCTTTGGAATAACTACACGTAATACACCTCTATCTCTAACAATAACCGCCACGCGATGTGGGTAATAACTCTCTGTTAGTAACTTCCATCAACGTGCTCATCATATGAAACGTTGAGGCGCCTCTTGGCTTGAAGAAAACTGCACCCTTTCATGCGCCATATAAAGGTTCAAGTGAGAGAAGATCGGGGCAAGTCAAAAGGAGAAGACGTTAGGCATTAGTTTTCTCTCTGGTTGTAATCATCACTGTCAATACAATCACACAGGAGTATGGTTGTTATTCTCTTTAGAGAATGTCTGAACCTGTCTAAATCCCTATGTCATTCTTTGCGTAGTTCTGATTCTAGGAGACCCCCGAATATTCATTCGTAAGATCGATACTAGATCATCGACAGTTGGCGCTGTCCGTAGGGAGTTTCTGGTGATTTCTTTTCGGCAAGGTCTTTTAATTCTCTCAACTCTGATGCTTTCATGGTAGGAGAATGGAACAAGGAGAACTGATTCGATTTAGCTGATTATGCAGAACTCGACATGGATGCCTGCTACGAGCAGAGCGTTATTTAGTTTGATGGCTATGTTGCTTCCAAGGATCTCTCACCAGATCCATGAGATCATGCCGCAGAGAGGGTTGATGAGGGATCCTTTTCCCCCACAACATTTCGTCCAAATGAGGAACCAGATTACTCAAAGGGCAAGGAGTCATCCGACCACAATCAGGATTGCACCAAGACAAGTACTGAGCATAGCGAGGGTTCCCTCTCCAAATGTTCAAGTCCGTCTGAGGTAGTCCGATCTGGCACGGCAAATCCTGAATCCATCATTATGGGACTCAATCAGCACCTGGTGGTCGTCACCCTTCGGTTAGCCCCACAAGGTGTGTGGTCGAGCCCGCTTTTCTTGCGGATTCAACCGTACCATCGTAGAGTTCACCTTCGATCGGAGATGGTTATGACCCAGAATTCCCCTTCTTAGAGGGTCTTGCCACAAGTCAAGAGGCGTTGTCGTTCGACTACTACTCAAGCCAGGAGAACTCAGGCACAAGTGGAAGTCGTATCCAGGAGGTCTTTGTCCTCCACTCACTCACTCCACTCTCTCGTGGTGATGGCGATGACGCCTCTGGTGATGAACAAGGTCAACACCTTCATGAGCGTAGGAGAAATCCTAGAAATAATCGCTCTCCACTTAGACATGCTCCGGCAGACTCAAACGTGGATGATCCTGAAACCATCCGAATAAGAAGAATTGCAGCCTAGAGACCTTACCTGAAACCATCCAATACCAACAGAAGAAGCTCAAGAGCTTCAGCGGATAAACGATCTGATCAAGAACCTGACTCAAGATCTTGGGCGAGCACCAGGCTACAACCTCTTCGCTGAAGAGATTGCACGTAGATTTCGAGTCGCAATGGCTAGACTTGAGCAAACTCGCCGACATCGCTCTGGTAGTCGTATCGGGATGACTCCCTCAAACACCAGTCATTCGAATAACTCACGTCATGGAGAGCGACACCATAACAGTCGATCATTCCCTAACCACAACTCCCATCGAAGAAGAGTTCTTCAGACATTTGGTGGTCAACAAGCTCCTAGGGAGGTGATCATTCACCCCTTCAACCTAGGAATCTACAATAACAAATGGAATACGAAGAGTATTACCCTTGTAGGACTGAGCCCTATTCTACGTCAGGTCCACCTGCCACTGGGTATCGTCGTGTATGATCACTTAGTGATGTCAACCCTTCCTTCCTACAAAGAAGGCATCACGATATTATTACCGGATGTTAAGCATTCTCGCCTAACCTTCGAGCAATTCGTTAGCCACCGCGGTTTCGACCAGTGAATATGGAGAAGTTTGACGGGTCGCAAAACCCCATTGAATTTCTTCAGATCTATACGACCATTGTTTGAGTAGTAGGAGGAGGAGAGCACATCATGGCGAATTACTTTTCTATTGTTCTCGAAGGATCTACTCGATCGTGGTTATTGAATCAACCACAAGAGTCAATATATTCATGGCAACACCTCTGCGATCTTATACTGGCCAATTTTCAGGGGACCTACCATCGCCCTGAAAAGGAGGATGACATGCACAGAATAAGACAAAATGCCCATGAAATCTTGCGTCAATTCATCAGACGCTTCAGTCGGGTTCGAAATTCCACACCTAAGGTTTCTGACTCTTCTGTTATTAAAACATTTAAGTAGGGAGTCCGCATAGGAGGATCACATAGGACATCGCTTTAAATCCCCCGGCTACTGTTACCAAGCTTTTTGAGATGGCCGACCGATATGCAACTGCTGCAGAAGCGGTCGAGTGTAACATAACCATCGATTGAGATGATAAAGACCCTCAAGAAGCAGGTGAAGGTGGTAAGAAGAAGGATAAGAAGTCCAAGAAATCCAAGAGTAAGACTAAAGGCCAAAAGCCCCAAATCAATAACTCTAAAGAAGTCTTGGCTGTAAGCGATAAATAAGCTCGAGGCTCTAAGCCGTACTCCTATCAGGGTAAGGGTAAACGCCCCGAACGAAAAAATGATAAGCCTGGCTAGTGTCCTTTCAATAAAAAGGAAGGACACGATCTTTGTAATTGCCGAGTTTTTCAATAAAAACTCGAGGACTATTATTCCGGCAAAGGACCTCTTCCTACACTCGAGGAGGTAGGGCAAACAAGCGATCGAAAGCAGTCGGATGACGATGAGGAGAAGTCGTTCCAGGATCCAAAGCACACCATCGATCATATCTATGGAATATCTTCGGCATACAAGTGAAAACAGAAGCTTAAGGCTGTCAGGCGTGAGGTAAACTCCATTGATCCTCCTCTTGTCAATAGATTATCGAAGTGGTCGAAAGTAGTCACCATCTCTTTCGAGAAGGGTGATTGTCTGATCCCTTGAAGTTGACCAGGTCGATTTTCGATCGTGGTCGAGCCCACCATCAACAACTGTCAAGTAAATCGAGTATTAGTTGTTGGTGGCAGTTCATTAAATATGTTGTTTATGAGTGCCCTGGATGAGATGCAAGTACCCAGGACCAAGGTAAAGCCTATACGATACTCATTTCATGGGATCATACTAGGCTCTTTGGCCAAACCTATTGGCCAAGTTTCTCTTCCTGACACGTTTGGTTCTCTAAATAATTTCAGGACAGAAAAGATCTCTTTTGATGTGGTCAATTTCGACATAGCTTATAATGTTGTACTCGGACGACCAACCTTGGCACGATTCCTAATGGCTGCTCATTATAGTTATCAATGTCTTAAGATGCCAGGTCCCAAAGAAGTAATCACAGTCCGTTGTGACAAAAAGATAGTGCTTACATGTGATCGAAAATCTCTCGAGATGATTGGTCAGATACCAACTCGAGAAGTAAGCAAGAGTCAGCCTTTGACTAAACAATCAAAGCCTAAAGCTGCACTAAAGCCGAACAACAAAGTCAAAGAAGTTTCGCTAAATCCAGAGGAACCTTCAAAGACTGTTCGCATTGGGGTTACTTCCGACCCTAAATAGGAAGAAACCCTTGTTACCTTCCTCCGAGCTAATGCAGATGTCTTCGCGTGGCAAGCATCCGATATGCCCGAGTCTCCAAGGAGGTGATTGAGCACAGACTAGCTTTACAGCCTAACAAGAAACCCATGAAACAAAAATTACAGAGGTTGCACTTGATCGACCAGATGCTATCACATCAGCATTGGACAAACTACTTAAAGCGGGCTTTATAAGAGAAGTCGATCACCCCGAGTGGTTGGCTAACCCTATAATGGTTAGAAAGTCTAATGGTAAGTGGCGTATGTGTGTGGACTTTACTGATCTCAATAAAGCTTATCCAAAAGATGATTTTCCTCTTGCTTGTATTGATCAATTGGTTGATTCTACTGCTGGTTGTGAGATATTAAGTTTTCTAGATGCATATGCTGGCTATCATCAGATTAATATGTGTCTAGATGATGAAAAAAGACCATATTTAAGACACCATTTAGAATATTTTGCTATGTCAAAATGTTGTTTGGTCTAAAAAATATTGACGCTTCTTTTCAACGCTTGATACAAACGACATTTTTAGCTCAGATAGGCTAAAATTTAGAAGCCTATGTGGATGATTTGGTCATAAAGAGCATCAAATGACTTAATCATATTTCTGATCTGCAGGAAACATTCGACAACCTCAGAAAACACCGTTTGAAACTCAATTATGAGAAGTGTGTGTTTGGGATCTCTTTAGAAAAATTGCTTAGATTATTTGTTTCTGCACGAGGAATCGAAGCAAATCCTAAGAAGATAAAGGCCATTGAACAAATGTGTCCTTTGACCACAAAGAAAGAAGTCCAAAAACTTATAGGATGCATGACGGCTTTAAGTTGTTTCATCGCACGACTGAGGGGAAAAGGACTTTCTTTCTTTAAACCTCTAAGGAAACATGAGGGCTTCGAATGGTTAGAAGAGGCAAACAACGCCTTCGAGGATATGAAGAAGTATCTTACAAGTGCTCCTATTCTAGTTTCTCTAAAACCAGAAGAGACACTCTTAATTTATCTAGCTATCACGCCACAGGCAATGATAGCAATACTATTTGCTGAACCTAAAAACATTCAACGACCAGTTTATTACGTAAGCGAAGTTTTACAGGCCTAAGGAGCGATACCCTCAGGTCCAAAAACTCTTGTATGCCCCTCATATCTTTGAGAAAACTGAGGCATTAATTTCATGCGCACAAAATAATTATACCATCTGAGTTTCCTTTAGGAGAGGTCCTCCAGAACAAGGAAGTAGTAGGATGCATGGCAAAATGGTCGGTCGTACTTCGAAAGTTCGACCTCCATTTCGTGTCCCAAACGGCCATTAAATCACAGATCTTGGCCAACTTTGTTGCTGAATAGACAAATCTTGAACATGTTCAGGATCCCTAGTATGAATCCCACGATCAGTAGACAATGTACTTTGATGGGTCACTTACACTAAGTGGCTCGGGGGCTAGGGTAGTCCTGGAATCTCCTATCAAAGAGACCTTAAAAGTATGCTATTGAATTAACTTCCCTACCACTAACAATGTGGTAGAATACGAAGGTTTATTGGCTGGCATAAGAGTAGCGAAAACACTCGGGATTCGACGACTACTCATCAGAGGAGACTCTCAACTAGTCATGAATCAGGTCGACAAAGAGTACCAGTGCTCTAACCGGACCATATCTCGATACTTATCAGAAGTCAAGAAGCTTAAAAAGCATTTTTTCGGTTTTGACGTATAATATACTCCTCGAAAGGATAATTTCCTTGCTGACCAGTTAGCTTGAATGTCTTCTTCCCGATCACAACTACCAAAAAGAATCTTCTTGGAACAGCTCCTGAAGCCGTCTCTAGTCAAAAACCGAAACATCTTCTATTGAGACAGTCTCTCTAGAATACGAGGATATCTGGATGAATCCCATCTACGAGCATCTTCAAAAGGGTACAGTACCTAATGACGATCTTGAGACTGATCGTTTATCCTGTAAAGCCAAAATGTATACTTTGGTTGAAGGATTCCTCTATAAACGAGGTACCCAAGGGGTTCTCATGCGATACATATCGCAGAGAGAAGGATTAAATCTCCTTCACGATATACACAGGGGCATCTGTGGAACTCATATTTCTTATAGAACGCTGGTCAGAAAAGCCTTTTGATAAGGTTTCTATTGGCCAACCGCCTTCATGATGTTAGAGTGTTGGTTAAAAAGTGTATACAATGCTAGTTTCATAGCAGGCAAATACACTAACCGGCTCAAGCATTACAAACTATACCTCTTTCTTGTCCTTTTACGACCTGGGGTCTCAATATCCTAGGACCGTTCCCAAAAGCACTAGGAGGCTTCGAGTTCCTTTTTGTGGCTATTGATACATTCACAAAATGGATTGAAGCCAAACCTAAAACTTGGATAACAACGTAAGCTGCTAAGAGGTTCATGATGACAAGCGTGATTACTCAATTTGGTGTTCCTAGTTGGATAATTACAGATAATGTTATACAATTTTTAAATGCAAAATTCCAAGAATTTTGCGAAGAATTTGGTACTAATTTATGTTATTCCTCTGTAGCCCACCCACAAAGCAATGGGGCAATCGAAAGAGTAAATGGCCAAATTATATAGGGAATTAAAACTCGAGTATTTGACCAGCTTACAAAGCGCTTGGGGGCTTGGGTAAAAGAATTACCCTCAGTATTATGAGCAATTCATACGACTACTAGTCGGGCTACAAGCAAAACACCCTTTTTTCTAGTTTTTTGGGGCTGAAGCCATGCTTTCACCAGAATTAAAGATTCGGCCGACAAGGGTCAAAAATTTCAACGACTTTAGCCAGGAACAACTTCGAGCATATTACATCAACCTACTCGAAGAGAGAAGAAATCAAGCCTTAATCCGTTCGACAACCTACCGACAAGCCCTGCACAAATACTACGATCATAAGGTCTAACCTCGCAGCATTGTTGTAGGTGACTTGGTAATGAAAAAGATTCAATCCCAGTCTAATCGAAATAAATAGTTGCGCGACTAGGCTTGGTATGACTCGCAATGGAAGATGGCCAAATCCTTTCTAACTCTTGGAATATCGACCACCTACGCAAATTCTATGTGTAATCTCTTACATTCTCAATAAAGTTTCAGTTTTCTTCAATCTTTATTGTTTTATATTTACCAATGCTTTGATTATTTTTTTGATCATTTGTAACACTGGGTTTTCTTTACACTAGTCGAAGGAAGGTAGCATCACCTAGTCGTAGTCTTTCCTCTCTGCATGTGGTCTTGCCCACTAAAGGAACTTTCTAGAGTTGATTCGTACCTAACTTTTGCTACCAACAACACAAAGAAATTGGGTTCACAAAATATGGTCGACAAAATTTTCGACAAGCTCTTTTTAACTTGGTTTATTTTATAGAAAAATGTCTCTAAGTGGAGTAAGCTTCTATAATTTGTCTAACCGCTTTTAGTAAACTCAATTCGTTAAACCTGGTCGGTGGAAGTAACACCACCTAGTCGATGTCTTTCCTCTCTGCACGTGGTCCTATCCACTAGAAAGAACTTCCTAACGTTGTGCTATTTCTAACTCTTGCTATCAGTAAAACACAATTGAGTTTACTCAGAAAGGTCGAACAAAATTTTTAAGCACTCTTATCGTTTGTTCAACTAATGTTGATATTCTTGATTTGATTAACCTGGTCGGAGAAAGCAACTCACCTAGTTGAAGTCTTTCCTTTCTGCATGTGGTTATGGCCACTAGAAGGAACTTCCTAGTGATGACCTGTTACTAAATCTTGTAACCAGTACATGATAATCAAGATCGACAACAAAAGTCGGACAAACCCTTTTTTAAGCAGACCATTTTCTCACTATTTACTTATTTTATATAAATAAACTCAGCAAATAGTCGGGGGGCTAGGATAAAGTTATAAATATAACTTCAATTCTTAGTTTTAAAGGTTCAATTTTCTTTTCTATTTTTTATCTTATGAGTTACTAACTACTCTATGAGACAATTTGCAGGAAAAAGAAGGTTTATATTCATAAACAAAATATTGTCTTTACAACTTCCCTATTACAATCTACTCTGATAAGGGAGATCCGATTTGCATCTCCTCCGTGACCTTCTTGCTGATCGGCTGCATTTCTTCAATCAGTTGTACTGCTTCTGCTTCAGGGTAGTCGAAGTCCGCTTCGATTGGTTGCAGGCTAAGATTGTGGTCATGTGCTTTAAGTTTTGTCAGAGCATAAGTCACTGCACCTTCGACCGCTTCTCTTATCGAATCAGCTTGATTGGTCTTCAGAGTTGTAATCAACTCCTCCAAAGTTTCGACTTGTTGTCCAATGGTACTGGTATAAGCGACCATGGTTCCTTCAAGAGGAGTTATCTCCTTAGCACCAAGTCCTCCGAGCACATTGTTAAGGAGTGAAATATTATCTTGAAGGTTAATCTTCATCAACTTCATCTCCTTCTGACTACGAGTAGAATCTTCTTGGTGTCACTTTTATTTCGACTGCTTGTTCTACAAATAGAGTATGACCAGTCAGAACAAAACCTCTTCAAGGCTAGTTAACAAACTGGTCGTAGGTAAAGGATTTCTTACCTACTAGTTGAGAGTCGAGTTTCTTGACCTCATTATCGTGGGAGGCAGCATCCTTTGTGCATTGCTCTTCCCACAACTTTATGCTCTTGTCTTTTTCTTTGCCGATACGAGAGAGCTCGTTGACCACCAAGGCCTTTGATGCGACCTCGTCTTTGAGCTTACCCATTTCGACCTCTTTTTCTAAAAAGGAAAAAAGAGTTAAAAAAAAGATAAGAAAGTCGTTAATATGAACAGTATTAAGTTTAGAACTTACTATTTATTTCATTATGAAAATCACAAGTTAAAGTTTGCCTCGTGAAGTTTCTTCAGCAAGTCTTGTTTTTCTTCCATTAGCTTTTGTGCCTCGACTTTTTCATAGTTGAGTGCGTCATCCCAGGTCTTTTGTCACTTTTAAACCTACAAAGGTTAAAGTAGACATGAAAATTGGACAAGTAGTCGAAAGGAAAAAAAGACTACATATCACAGTGACTTACCACCTCATTGTCTGCTCACAAAGTTTGGCTTTTTGTTGTCTTAACAGCATAAGTTGTCTATGGTATTCACCAACAGTGACAACTTATTCAAAATCTCTCTGAATAGAAAAAGGCAGTGAGATGTAGGAAAAATCCAAATATGTAAATGTTTGGTATCAAGTACTCACAAAAATGGTTGACCGAGCGAAGTTGGCATACACCCTCTGGGAGTTTTTAAGTTCATCGAGCTCCTTGACTTGGTTCCACCATACTTTTTGAAGACTCTCGTCATAAAAAATATGTCCCCTATTAGGAATATCCTTAGAGTGTGGAGACCAGTCGCGGGGCCTAAACGAAAAGGATCCCATAATAGATGGTCAAAGAAACTCGGGGAAGACGAAGCCATCATCTTCTTCTTCATTGCTAACAACAACAACAGCTTCTTCTTGAGGGCCAGGATGAACGTCTTCTACGACTTCCTTCTCGACACGGCGGTCAGAGGACGCTCCTCTATCTTGACCGGTTGCCTTTGGCAATCGTAGGACCAAGTCCCTTGTCTGATTATTGATGTCCTCAATAACCGGCTCGATCTCCATAGCAGCCGGATCGTTCACCGTCTTCACCTCTGTTTCCACTACCACCTCAGTGGTCGTAACTGCTCCCGTGGCACTGACTTCCTCTACTACCACCATAGGGATACGGGTCGATTCTTCGACCACCTCTGTTGTTACCTCTTCGACTGCAAAAGAAACAATTGTTGTCTCTACGACTACAGGAGAAATAACTGCGGGGCCTTCGATAGAAGCATCCTTGGGGCTGGAAGAGTAGGACTAAAATTATAAAGAAGACAACATGTCAAAATATAGAAACAAAAGGTAAATTCTACTTTTGATTTTTTACATACCTTGGCTTTCTATATACGATCTTGAATCCAGAGGAAACCTTCTCCAAGGAAGATTTTGTTTTCTTCTTCTCTTCGACCGCTTCAATTCTCAAGACACCTTCAACCTCTGGAAGGCTTTTAGTGCCACGAGATGAGAGAGGTTGAGGCTTCTTCGACCACATCTGGTCAAAATTCCAGTTGTAGGATTGGGGTCTCCATGACCACTTCTGGTCGTAGATCTTGATTGAGAGCTACAGCTCCCAAATTCTTCCTGCCCCTCTTGGTGATCGAAACTTGCTTCAACCACCCTGAGGACAACACTCATCTCAACTATAGGTTCTTGTTGCAGTAATATCCTTGACAAAAGACATAAAACTCTTCCAGTTTTCTTTTCTAATTGTTTAACAAAGCTGTGAGAAGCGAAAACTAAAAAAGTCTTGTCGTCATAGTAGAATGGTACCTTGGTCTTGGGAGCTTTGTGCTTAAGCACTTCGACCGCCCCTCTTTTCTCTGCAGCAACTATGTCTGCAAAGAATTACCTGATGGGAGTGGTCAAAGGGGGAGCAGAGCTTGAGCCCTCACCCATTTTGTTGGCGGCCTTCACAAGGCAACGCTTTTTGGCCGGTAGAACTATGTCTTGCTCTAGCCTTGTTACGACAGCCATCAATTCGACCTCTTAGTCGTCTTGACGGTCTGCCATGCCTACTTTCTACAAAAGTTAGAAAAGAAACATTACTTGATGGTTGAATTCCACGACTATGAAACACTAAAGATGAAATCAATTATTGATTACCTTTAGGCATTTTTCCCTTCCCTCTGCGAACACAACTGCTAGAATTCGAGGAACTCCTGTGATAGGTGGTGGAGCTTTTTCACAAACGAGTTTGACCCGGACGTCAATCTCTTTCTATGAAAGATCTACATTGCTAAATAAAACATTCAACAATCAAGCTCAAAATTAATCAAGAAAAAAGCTGAGTTGAAAGATTATTTACCTTCCTTGAAATCTCTAGCGAATCTTTAGTCCCCGTGTACATCCACATGGGATGTGCTCGGTTCTTCAAAGGACTGATGCGGCTCGTGATGAAGTCTCTCACCATGTGCCACCCGATAAGCCTCCCTTCCTTCAAGTCTTTGATGGCTTGAATATAAGGGGCGTTCTGGTTGAGGTCGCTTGGAGTCAAGTCCCAGGAGGCACTCTTCTCTACAGCCTTCCCGCGAAGAAGAGTCCATCATCCTTGGACAACTCCCAGTAGAACCACCTTTTCTTACATCTTGGCTGATGGAGGCGGGGTGCCCGATCTTTCGATGAGATTGATAACTATCAATTTTGGTGGAGGTGACTCGCGTGATCCGACTACAACCATACGATGACGCTTGCGCTTTAGCAATCGTTGAACCAACTCCGAGATGTTATTGACCTTGTTGGAAGAGCAATCAACCTGAATACGAGATTCAATTCGTACGAGCAATCGAAGAACTAGCAAGAATAAGATGTAGGCAATCTGTTATTACAAATAGGATTGTAGCGTTTATGGTATTGAAAACAAAGATGGGATCCCGAAGGATATCTTGACAGGTGGTCGACCGACACAACTGAAGAACAGAAGTTTGCACAATGGCTAAATCTAAACTCAACGAAATTTGAGTTCTAGCAAATGGAGGCGGTGACTCCTATATGGGAAGATGACCAGGGTGGCGGCCAGGGAAGTGGATGCATGGCCCTAGGGTTACAAGGCCCATGGGCCCAAGAGGAGGTGGCGCAGCACCCTTTTGACTCGGCTCAAAAATAGACACGGATTATTTTGTTAATTGTGGTGGCTCGGCTGGAATTTGAAGCTAGGGTTGGATCCATTGGAAAGTATACTTGATAAGCCTTCACTGAAGTCCAAGAACGTCCCAAACGGAGTCCGTATAAAGAAGTTACAGTTGTTTGAACTTAGTGCTATCGCAATAGTCCGAACTCAAATCCAGAACGAGCTCAACTCGAACTCTTGCTTGGCTCGGACCCAAAGTGACGTGATGACTTCTATTATGCCTTCTATTCTTGTCCATGACTCCATATACCTCTCTTTGATCCTTTTCCATGTTTCTAAGCACAATTAAATCACTTACATTAGGTAGCGGTCTATTCTCAGTAATATATAAACCTATGAACGAATTCACCTGGTGATTAAGTTGGCAAGCACGAGCTCGAGTAATTGGTCCTTGTAACACTAATTGTGGATCAGTTGTGTGTGTAGGCGCGGTTGTATCCAAGTTAGGGATGCCCTCATCACTGGCCATGATGACCGGGTGAATATCTGAATGTACTCCTTCGACTTCCGTGGTGGAGCTTCAGACCACAGCTACCTACGATTCTGGTTTGCCTGCTCATCCTGTAGTAATACTGGAAGGGCTCTAAATCTGAGTGAATTTCCAGATATGCTTCACACAGGTACACGAACACGCTCAACATTGTGATGGAATTGGGAACAAGATTCACTAATTCTACCCCAAAGTGTTCAAGTACAAGTGTAAGGAAAAGGGTGAGAGGGCAATCGAAAGCCACATTCACAGTATGCTTGGAATACTGGAATGGTGCAATCCTCACCCGAAGGCCAATGCTGTCCACCAGCTTCGGCCCACTTCACATAGGCCTTCTTTGGGATCTTCTCGGTGGCGACCAAAGCTTTCATCTTCACCTCATCCATCTCCGATATCGCCCACTTAGAAGCGGTTTCGACCATCTTCTCTAAGTGAGATTGATTTGGATTTGGAAAGGTTTTGAGAAAGAGTTCGATTTGTTTGGTGACGGAGAGGACAAGAACTCAAAGAACAGTCAAGATAAATGGGAAATGTAAAAACCCTAAGTTTCACTCACGCTAGACTTTTATAGCCGCACGCCTGAGTTAGAGATCGTGGGAACTCAACAGTTGTTACCACTTCGGGAACCGCTTCATCAGACAAGTCTATGAGAGTTGATTGGGATTCTTTAATTTGTCTGTTTGGGGAAAAGCGATTCTGTCTTTACAGCTTAAGTAAAATTATCTTCTTGACCAAGTCGATTTTTGGTCGAATGAAAAACCAATCGAAAAGACTTTACTTCTGATTACTGTTCTATGACCTCCTTTCCAAGTAAGTTGTTTTCACTTGAAGCTGGGGGGGGTGGTTAGATGAGAGGATCTAATAATTCTCAATTTATTATTTATGTGTAATTCTTATTATTGATAGATAAAACAATCACATGATACTTAAGTATACCCCTTAGCATTCATAAGTGAAGCTTAACTGAGTGGTCGTAAATCCATCTACGACCCTCCCCCCATGATCGTAAGCCCTTCTACTACCACCTTTTGGTCATGAGCCCTTCTACGATCACCTCATAGTCATAAGTCATTCTACGACCACCATATGATCATAAGACTTTCTACGACCAGGCTAACCACGACCACCCTGTAATCGATAAGGCCTGCAGTTATATGGGCCCAAACGATTAGGGACTCTTACGCACTGTGTTCAATACACAGGGCAGTTATCTTATGTTGTTATTCTTTGAAATAACTGCACGTAATACGGCTCTGTCTCTGACAATAATCGTCAGGCGACGTGGGTAATAACTCCCTGCTAGTAACTCCCATCAACGTGCTCATTATATGAAACGTTGAGGAACCACTTGGTCGAGAAAATTGCCACCCCTTAATGCGCCATATAAGGCTCAAGTCAGAGAAGACAGGGCAAGTCAAAAGGAGAAGACGTTAGGCATTAGTTTTCTCTCTGGTTGTAATCATCGCTATCAATACAATCACACATGAGTAGGGTTGTTATTCTCTTCGGAGAAGGTCTCAACTTATCTAAATCCCTGTGTCATTCTCTGTGTAGTTCTGACTCCCAAATATTCATTCGTAAGATCGATACTAGATCATCGACACTTTTCTACCCTCTCAGGATTCTACTGCTCATACTACCCGTTGTAGTGTAACTAAATCCTAACTAATATGATTGGATCTTAAAGAATGGATGGCTCATATTAAATTGAATTGAATGCATTGTAAAAAGGAGCTCTTTTATGAAGCATAATTGAGAGTGAGTTTTCTTGGTTATTGTCGACCATTGCAACTCAAGTCAATCTCCATCGTGGATTCCTGCCCACATTTACTTGCCGTATCGGCGTGCCGTTAACACAACTTTGATGCGGTCATTTCAGGACTGACACAAGCTCAATTTTCGAATTGGATTTTTACTCGTCGAGATAGCAGCTGAGCATTACAAGGACCGCAACACCGAATACCGGAAAGGGACACAAGCTCTTAGGCCTTTGTCCGAAGCTCTACCAGTGCTGGCGTTTGAGGCGATTACCTGGATGGCTGGATCACTCCCCCGTCCTGTTCGTGGCGTTTTCCACAATCCAGGTGGCGAGATTTGGTGAAGGATAACGTTGTCCAGGAATGTCGAATTCTGGTTCGGAAGATGGATCATGCACGCCAAGGTGGCTGCGCTTGTGTTTTATTTGCGTTCCTGGCCACAATCACTGATGTGGATGTCATGTCACTTATGCTCTCTGGGGATATGGATTGGAACAAATCAGGGCCAGGTCACCCTCACTCATGTCAGTGAAATGTTGATCATGGAAGACGGCAATACTAGTCGCTAGATCCAACTGAAATTTGGCTTTGCAGACGAGATTGGATAAATCTAATGAGCATTATATTAGCCTGACTGTTTCTATCATACAAGTACCATCGGTGCTAAACAGCTAATCCTGCTTTCTTTGAAATGACAGGATACAAGATACAGGTACTGATGTACCTGTGAATTGTCACTTTGTGTAGACGCAACCAAGAGATGCCTGTTTCACCATTGAAATTGGGGAATGAGTTGTTCTCTGCTGGCCGAGTCTATCAGAAAGCTTCTGATGTGGACCGCGAGTTCATCGCGACGGGCAATTAGCGGGTGTGCTACACTGTGCCTCTTGTGCTTATGCGCCGCCTTAATCGTGACTGTAATGGCCGACCCGGCAAATCCGAGACCAGGATTAGAGATAATCTGGTGAGTAATCTCAGATGACAGATGGTGTCTGCTGCATGCAGCCCCTGAAACTCCAAAGGTGATGGTGGTGGTGGATGCTGGGTCCTTTTCCTTGCTCTATTAGCCTACAAACTACAACCTTTTAGATCTGCCTTTTGTGTGCGCGCGTGCGTGGGATTTTGACTTAACACCCATGCATATTATGTGGCAATGCCGTGTGGTTTTATAATATAACAGGGTATTATATGGATGCTGGGATTTTCTAATGTATCTTGCCTTTGTATTTTGCCTGAAATATCGGACAAGTACTTTCTGGGACGAGTATTTGTATTTCCAGCGAGGACCAGGAGACGAAAAACCGGTCGAAACGTTTGAAATTGAAATATTGAACTTTGGATTTGAAAAGTGGATTTAGAGAGTGATTAGCGTCTTATCGGATTTAGAGAGTGATTAGCGTCTTATCTGTATATGTTATGTGTGTATAACTTAATTCGAGACATGACAAATCCTGAGGCATGGAAGAAATACTCTCTACATCTATGCACAGCTTACATTACATGTCAAACTATTTGCAAATCTTGAAAGCAAATGTATCTCTGTCGTAATTTAGGCCTTTTTTTAGCTTCAGCTTCAGCTTAAAGCCATTGGGAGCTTAAGCTCGTCGAAACAGATGTGTCCGTTTAAGCTTCTTTTTGTCGGAAGTAGCTGAAGCCACTTCAGAACTTCAACTCTAACTAGGGAAAGATAAGCTCTCCGGACAGGTCTTTACTCATTTGCCGACTAGTTTTTAAAAAGGACATTTTGGAGATCAGTCTGTTTTAGATGGATACGGACGGAACTATTTCCTTTTTCCCTTTTGGTTGCGTGCATCTAGAGAGAGAGCAGTAAGCTGGGCATATAACGAGTAAAATGCCCAGAGATCAAACGTGTACACTCGCAACAAAACAAATGTAATATTCGTACGGCATTGTGGCGAGGATGAGAGAGGCCGGCCTTGGGAAGCTGTAAGTGTTACACTGCATGTAGTTTCAGCAGTAATGGAATTCTTTTTCCATGAAGCAATGGTGCTTATATATATCGAATTCTTTCTTAGGATATTATTCATCGTGGTATAGTAGGGTACCATAGCATTCTCTTTTTGTGTCCATTGGTTGGTGTCTGTCATGAGATCTTCAACCTTATTATTGGGAGAAGTTGTGATATTGATCATCAGAGGTTTAGGTCTTCAGTAAGTTCAATACTAATATTTATATTGGTTGTTCTTGTCCATATGATCGGTTTTTGCGTATTGTCCAATGAAATTGCGTTTAGAACTCTTGAATTATGAAGTTTTGTTTGTAATTGAAATCCCTAAAAAATTTGTGAAATGATCAACCTTCAACTTTTGGAGATCTATATCCTTAATCTTCAAATTTGTGAAATGATCAACTTTTGTGAAATTTGTGAAATGATCAACCTTCAAGTTTGTAATTGTTTACTTTTGAAAGTTGAAATTGATGTTGACTTCTCTCCCCGACGTGTTGCCCATTTCTAGCAATTGCTGGCTGGCAAGGAAGAGGGCTATATGTCGACGACCACCTTCTTCCACCCTGAATCCAAGTCACGACTCGGTTCTCACGGCCATTGACCTCTACAGCCCTCGTCAGGCACATCACGGCGAGGAGGTGGGAGGTCGGGGGAGGAGGCAATATGGTGTCGTGGTGGTAAGCGAGGAAGCGGCGGCGACGCAAGGGAGGATTAGGATGAAGAGGACGTGGTGCGGTGAACTCGAGATGGCGGCGCGGCGAGGGAAGGACCCTTCATCTTTACCTCCTCCTCGTGCGCCATCGTTGCCTCCCGTGCCTTCCTCGGTGCCGCCTTACCGCTCCGCCACCTCCTACGCCGCTGGATCACCCTGTCTTCGTGCACACCACCGTTGCAACCCGTGAGTTGAGTGCCAGAGGGGTCGGGATCTCTGAGGCATGAAACGAATGCCGGTCAGGCGCAAGTGGCGAGTCGCAGTGCAAGGGGACAGGGCGTGAGACAAGAAGGAGTTGGACAATGATGAATTTTGGTTTGTGCATGTGAAGAAGTGGTGTAGCGGCGATTTAGGTGGTTATGGAAGAAGTAGGGTCAAGGATGTGTGGTGAGTCAGGAGGGGGGAGGCGAGACCTTGTACCTATCAAGTTGTAGAGTCCACATGTTGATGTGCCTTGACGAGGAATTGGGAAGGGATGGGAGAGGCCAACTGCGCACGCGGGAGAAATGACGATTTTCCCGCTGTGTGGGGGTAAACTCCTTCTTTTATTAGTTAAGATAAGATATCATAAGGATAATGGTGTAGATTTATCATCTACTTTTTTAGGAATCTACCATAGGTACAACTCTAATCACTCTATTTATATACAAGATTTATACCAGTTATTTATATACTAGTGGTCAGTGTAGATGTACCATATTACTTTTGGGGATCATGTTACAAGATTTTTTTACGTAAAAAAGGTAGAAAAATCTCTACCTTATGACTACAAGATTTTATTCAAATTAACCGCGCAATTGCAGGATCAATTGGTTCGTTGTTATGAATAGCACCAGCAAGCTGACCACAGATATATCCACCATGGATGTCAAATGTTTCAATCAGCGTCATCCTTGGGTTGAACAATGTTAGCAGGTACGGTCCCAACAACTCTCTCCAAACAAGTTGCTCCATTAGAGCTGCCACTTGCAACTTGAGTGCTTAAATAGTGTTGTCCAACACTTACATGTTTCACCTATTTTGCTGATCTCAAATATGTAGTGTTTGACTGTTTATAGGTAGTATTGTCATCGTTGTAACACTGCACATCCAATTGGCCTCTATGTTCTAGCAGTGGTGGGTTCAGAGCTAACCATCCGACGTGGTCGAACCTCTAGGACTGTAGTTATTTTCCCAAATTCCCAAATCGCATGCACCTCTCCAATCCCTAACCAAAATACAGACACCTGGATGCTTTGGTATTTTAATTTGGTAGCGACTTGGATGATTGTTAGTTTTAAACTACTACTACTACTTGATATGCACACGTCTCGACTTAAGATGTGTGCATGTAAGTTTGTTCCGATCTTCTGTCGTAGGAGAAATCCGATAACTTGAGTTGTGACGTTGACAAAGGGGTAGCTAACAACAATCCAGTCGAGACTAGAAAACCTCACAATCGCTACACCACTCCTCGATTGGTTGTCAACCATGTCAAATCGCCCGAATCTAGAGAAACACAAGAGCAACAGCGAAGATGAATCACTCAAATTTGAATGATTAAGTTGAGACTTACAATAGTAATAGCTAAATCAATAATCAAAGTCTAATCTATTGGTGACACGTCACCCAAATATTTAGAGCAGCGTAAGTCGGTGCTAAGACCCGAATTCGTAACTAACTAGGACTATAATTTCCTACGGATCACTATCCAGTAGAGTCTTTGAGTTGGGCCCGAAGTAGACTCCGCAATTGACACAAAATAGGACTCCCAAATCGTGTGGGAGTAGGACTTGTTTGTATAGTATCATAAGTCGGGTCAGAGCAGGACTTCGTTAAGTAGCCTGGGCGGATCTTGGTCGAAGCAAGATCTGGACGAAGGGTTGGTCAACATAACTAGTCGAAGGTACTAGTTGACACAGGCTAGTCAAAGGTACTAGTTGACACAGACTGGTCGAAGGAACTAGTCAACACAGGATCTGATCAGGTTTGATCAGAATCTGATCGAGGACACCAAGGATCTGGTCGAGCACACCATGGATCTGGTCGCACTTGATCAGTAGCTTCATTAGGCAATATCATTTTTTCTATAATTAAATAATTAACTTGCCTAAGAAACAAGTTTGCATGTTGTCCCAGACAACGTGCTCATGCTCGTGTCATAGGTCCTTTAGTAGATACATCCAGCGCTAGTGTTATATGTGTAGAAGCAATGTCCTCCTCGATGTCCTCATCATACTCCCCCTCTTGAAAAGGGGCCAACCTCGACTCTAGCGTGTCTTCATCATCGAAATATGGAGATAAATCAACAACGTTGAAGGTATCACTTACTTTGTATCCCTCTAGTAGCTCCAGTTTGTAGGCATTATTATTGATCTTTGTAAGCACTTCAAATGGTCCATCACCATGTGACATTAGTTTGGACTTGAGCTGTTCTGGAAGGCGATCTTTGCGCAAATGCAACCAAACAAAATCTCCTTCCTTGAATTCCATCTCCTTTGTTCCTTTATACATGCTTCTTGTATTGGACTTGCATTTTCTCAAGGTTTGTCTTGGTTATCTCATGTAACTTGTGAATCAACTCAGTCGTCTTCTTGGCATCCAAATTTACCTTTTTCGAAGGTGGTAAAGGTGGTAGTTCAATAGGTGTGGTTGCCTTGAATCCATAGACAACTTTGAATGGACAGAAGTTCATTGTAGAATACACAACCCAGTTGTAAGCAAACTCGACGTGCAGCAAACACTCCTCTCATAGCTTCAAGTTCTTCGGTACTGCCCTTAGCAATGTCCCAAGTGTTTGATTGATGACCTCGCTTTGGCCATCTATCTAGGGATGGCATGTAGTAGAAAATAATAGCTTTGTCCCAAGCTTACCTCAAAGCGTCCTCCAAAAGTGGCTTAAAAACTTTGCATCACGATCTGAAACAACTGTCCATGGTACTCCATGTAGGCAAACAATCTCCTTGAAAAATAAATCAGCAATATGGTAGCATCATTGCTCTTATGACAAGGTATAAAATGAGTCATCTTATAAAACCTATCAACTACAAAAAGATACTATCACTCCCCCTCTTAGTCCTTAGTAATCCTAGCACAAAATCTATGGAAGTGTCCTCCCAAGGAACTATAGGAATAAGAAGAGGTGTATATGATCCATGTGGGTTTAAACGAGACTTAGCTGTTCAACAAGTAGTGCATCTTCCCACGTAGCGTTCGATGTCGTGCCTCCATTTTGGCCAATAAAAATGTGTGGCCAACACATATTCGAATTATGTATACCAAAATGTCCCATCAAACCACCTCCATGTGTCTCCAACAGCAACAAAAGATGAACGAAACTTATGGGAATACATAGCTCTAAACAAATATCCATCATTCTGCACACATTACTCTCGACATCTTCCTTCTTTACAATTGGCGTAAGCATCTTTGAAATCCAATTCAGTAGTATATAATTCTTTTAAACTTTCCAAACCAAGAATTTTACAATCAAGTTGGGATAGCAGCTTGTATCGTTTAGACAAAACATCAGCAACTAGATTATCTATGCCTTTCTTATGTTTCACAACATATGAAAAAGTTTCAATAAATTATACCCACTTAGCAAGTCCATGGTTTAGCTTATTATGGCTATGAATATGTTTCAACGACTCATGATCCGAATGTATGACGAATTCTTTTGGCCATAGATAATGTTGACATGTTTCTAACACTCTGACCAAAGCATACAATTCTTTGTCATGTGTTGAATAGTTCAAAGTTTGACCACTAAGCTTTTCACTAAAATAAGCAATGTGGTGCTAATATTGTATGAGAAGACCTCTAATGCCAATACCACTAGCATCACATTCTATCTCAAAGGTTTTATCAAAATCAGGAAGTTGTAGAAGTGGTGCATTGGTTAACTTATCTTTTAACATGTTGAAGGCGTCTTCTTGGGTTTTCCCCCACTTGAAAGGCATGTTCTTCTTGGTCAATTCATTCAATGGATCAGCAAGCATGCTGAAATTTTTCACAAACCGGTGGTATAAACCAAAATTTCCATGAAAACTTCACACTTGTGTTACTATCGTAGTTGTAGGCCATGCTCGAATAGCTTCCACTTTCTGTGTATCCATCTCAATTCCCTGCACAATCATAACAAAGCTAAGAAACACAACTTGGTCCATGCAAAATGTGCACATCTTGAGGTTAGCAAACAAATGTGCCTATCTTGAAACAGTAAAATATATGGCGCAAATGAACCAAATGTTCCTCCAAGGATTGATTGTAGATTAATATATCATCAAAGTAAACTACCACAAATTTTACTAATAAAGCTCACAATACTTCATTCATTAAGCGCATAAAAGTACTAGGTGCATTAGTAAGACCAAATGGCATAATAACCACTCATACAATCCAAATTTAATCCTAAAAGCAGTTTTTCATTCATCACCTAGTCTTATTATAATTTGGTAGTAATCACTGTGCAAGTCAACCTTAGAAAAGATAGTATAATCACTCAATTCATCGAGCATATCATCTAACCTAGGTATATAATGATGATATCAAATAGTAATATTGTTGGTAGCTCTACAATCTATACACATCCTCTATGATCCATCTTTCTTTGTCACAAGTAAAACAAGAACACACATGGACTTAAGCTTTCACGTACGTACCCTTTATCTAGAAGCTCCTAAACTTGGCGTTGAATTTCTTTTGTCTCCTCAGAATTGGTTCCGTATGGAGGTCGGTTAGGTAATGATGCCCTAGAATATAGTCGATTTGATGCTCTATTCCCCTTAATGGTGGCAGCCCCATTCACATCTCATCCGGAAACATATCTGTGAATTCCTGCATTCAAGAAACACCGAAACAGGTAATGTAAAGGATAAAGCATAAGTAGAAAAGAGAACATCTTGGCATACAAGGGCAAAGCACCTTTGGGGGTGGATTTCTAACTCTCGCATCTCACTTTTTGTGGCTAACAAGACATGTCCTTTAAGTTGTATTTGTCTTTTCTTTTCACACTTTCCTTTCTTCTCTCTCAACTTTGGCTGGTAGCTCTCACTCACTATTTTGTGGATGTCGCTCATCTCTCTTACTTTCTTTTCATGTTCAACCCAAGCTAAGTCATCTTTAATGATTTTTTCCAGGGACATCAGAACCAATGAAACCTACTTCTCCTTGTGCATGAATGAATACTTGTTGGATCACCCAAAGTGAATTGTATCTTTATCATACTGCCATGGCCTTCCAAGAAGTAATGCACAAACATGCATCGGCACCGCATCGCAATCCACAAAATGAGAATAACTAGCAACATTAAAATGTACTCAAACCGTGGCTATAACCTTCAATTTACCACATGAATTGAACCATTGGATGTAGTATGGTTGTTGATGTGCTCATGTGGTCACACCAAGCTTTTCAACCATCTCGACACTAACAATGTTGTTGCAACTTTCACCATTAATTATAACCTTGCACAAATGCTACTCGATCACAAATTTGGACTGAAATAGATTATGACGTTGCCCTTGCTTCGCTTTCTCCATTTGTGATCTAAGAACTTGACGAACAATCAAGCCGGTGTGACTTCCATCAAATGTGATCTCCTCCTATCAAAATTAGAAGTGAGTTCATGACTAGATTCTTCTTCTGAATATTGCCAGCCAAAGTGTACTCGCCATAGTCCTGGATGGTGAGAGGTCACTGATTTGGGCAATCACACATGTAATGCTCCTTTACTTTGCATGTGAAGCACTCTATCTCCCTGGTTCTTCCAGTAGAACCAACCAATGATAAGCTTTTGGTGGGGGTAATAGCGGTCATGGGATGACTTGCTGATTTCTCTCGACTAGGTGT
The DNA here is from genome assembly GCA_036346255.1 of Ampelocalamus luodianensis. NCBI lineage: Eukaryota > Viridiplantae > Streptophyta > Magnoliopsida > Poales > Poaceae > Ampelocalamus > Ampelocalamus luodianensis. Next base: position 23,173,043 of record CM070638.1, on the reverse strand, counting down.
TACTGTGCTACGACTAGAGTTGAGACTTTGTTTCTTGGGTTGTGAACTTGAAGATTTCCATGCTATATCTTTACTAGATTTACTATGACTTGTTTGACTTTTCTCCCTTTGCACTTGCTTCTCCGCCTTGCATGCATAATGGAACAGTTCACCCAATGTATCATACCTATCAAAATCAAGGATGTTCTAAATTTCCTTGTTTAAACTGCCCAAAAACGAGCCATCTTGGCATTGTCTTCCACATTTGCTCTTCATGCATTTGTAGCTCTTGGTAGTAAACTTGCCTCAACCATCTATTGTAAAGCTCTTCTAAGTTGGAACAAATCTAGAGCATTACCAATTTGTGCATCTTATCGCATCTTATTGTTGCTTAATCAAACTCCAAATAGAAGCGTAGTTAGTGACCTCGCTTGTAGTAGCCCACACTCTGCGATATTCAGGATACTCGTGGCAACAGAACTTTTGCTCCACAAGCATCTCCCAGTCCATGTAACCCTCTGGATTGTATTTGCCGTCAAAGGTTGGAGCGAAAAACTTGAGCCTTCCCAAGGTGTCGTCACCCTAGGAAGCAATAGGTGTGTGGCCGCCTATGCCCCGACAATTAAAGCCCAATCGCTCCTATAGTCGTGCACCTCTAGCATTGTGTATCAGCATCATGTTGGCATCTTCGTCATTTGCAAACTCATCCTCTCGGACGTCGCCATCTTCGAGTTGTCATAGTTGGCCCAGCACAGTAGCACCTCTATGTGGCCCTCGTAATGTCAAATGGGGTGGTGGCACTCGAGGAATAACAGGAGTTATCACCACAGCAACGGTGGAGGCTGTTGTCTTGCATTGATGATCTGGCAACTGCCCAGCGAAATTACCTTGCACAATTCGCTTGGCAAAATCTTCCAAGCCTTTCTCCACATTCTCCGATCGTGGAATGACTTGATCCTGCACCAATCGCTCAACGTCGTGGCAAAAAGCATTCACTAGTCGATGAGACAATGTTAGACCGTCGGTGTGAACACTGCTTTCATCCGAAGCATTGTGATTGGTGCCATATTGGGATGTTTATGACCCTACCATTGTTAGTACCGAAACAGTAGCGAAAACCCTACCGATTAAAAATTTGAAAGTGGCACTCAAAACTAACAATCTTACCAGCTGAAGCTCTTACCCTTCTCGTAGACTATCTGTGTGTTGCTGATTCATGGCAACTTTCAAATGGAAGACAGTAAAGTGATTGAAAGATACCAATACTCGTGATCAATGACGAATATATGGAGTTCTAGGTATGGAATATGTTTGTGTCAAGGAAAAACAAACTAAAATTCTAGAAATTGCAAAGTTGAATAATAGTTTGCACATTACTAGTCTTAGTTGCTTTGATCGGAACGAGTAGAATAGGAAACACTGGTCGGGACGTACTGGTCAAAACTTTGACTCTCAAAGGATTTCGACTGGTCACCCGGAGTGTTGATCGAAAAGCAAACTAGATCGGAAAATAACTGGTTAGAAATTTAACCCTCAAGGATTTCGACTAGTCGCACAAAGTGTTGATCGAAAAGCAAACTAGGTCAGAAAATAGCTGGTCAGAGTTGAAGCTCGACCAATTTGACTGGTTGTGTGGAATTTTTTACAAGATCAATATTTCTTTTTGTTTTTTTTATAATTGGTTGCACAAAATGTTACCATCTGCTCCTTCTCTCTCTTTTAGCAACTCGCACGAAGTGACACATGCGACAAAGACGATAAACTCGACGATCGTAGATTAATATATCATCAAAATAAACCACCACAAATTTTACTATTAAAGCTCACAATACTTCATTCATTAAGCGCATAAAAGTACTAGGTGCATTAGTAAGACCAAATGACATAATAACCACTCATACAATCCAAATTTAATCCTAAAAGCAGTTTTTCATTCATCACCTAGTCTTATTCTAATTTGGTAGTAATCACTGTGCAAATCAACCTAAGAAAAGATAGTATAATCACTCAATTCATCGAGCATATCATCTAACCTAGGTATATGATGATGATATCAAATAGTAATATTGTTGGTAGCTCTACAATCTATACACATCCTCTATGATCCATCTTTCTTTGTCACAAGTAAAACAAGAACACACATGGACTTAAGCTTTCACGTGCGTACCCTTTATCTAGAAGCTCCTAAACTTGGCATTGAATTTCTTTTGTCTCCTCAGAATTGGTTATGTATGGAGGTCGGTTAGGTAATGATGCCCTAGAATATAGTCGATTTGATGCTCTATTCCCCTTAATGGTGGCAGCCTCATTCACATCTCATACGGAAACATATCTGTGAATTCCTGCATTCAAGAAACACCGAAACAGGTAATATAAAGGATAAAGCATAAGTAGAAAAGAGAACATCTTGGCATACAAGGGCAAAGCACCTTTGGGGGTGGATTTCTAACTCTCGCATCTCACTTTTTGTGGCTAACAAGACATGTCCTTTAAGTTGTATTTGTCTTTTCTTTTCACACTTTCCTTTCTTCTCTCTCAACTTTGGCTGGTGGCTCTCACTCACTATTTTGTGGATGTCGCTCATCTCTCTTACTTTCTTTTCATGTTCAACCCTAGCTAAGTCATCTTTAATGATTTTTTCCAGCGACATCAGAACCAATGAAACCTACTTCTCCTTGTGCATGAATGAATACTTGTTGGATCACCCAAAGTGAATTGTATCTTTATCATACTGCCATGGTCTTCCAAGAAGTAATGCACAAACATGCATCGGCACCGCATCGCAATCCACAAAATGAGAATAACTAGCAACATTAAAATGTACTCAAACCATGGCTATGACCTTCAATTTACCACATGAATTGAACCATTGGATGTAGTATGGTTGTTGATGTGCTCATGTGGTCACACCAAGCTTTTCAACCATCTCAACACTAACAATGTTGTTGCAACTTTCACCATTAATTATAACCTTGCACAAATGCTACTCGATCACAAATTTGGACTGAAATAGATTATGACGTTGCCCTTGCTTCGCTTTCTCCATTTGTGATCTAAGAACTTGACGAACAATCAAGCTGGTGTGACTTCCATCAAATGTGATCTCCTCCTATCAAAATTAGAAGTGAGTTCATGACTAGATTCTTCTTTTGAATATTGCTAGCCAAAGTGTACTCGCCATATTCCTAGATGATGAGAGGTCACTGATTTGGGCAATCACACATGTAATGCTCCTTTACTTTGCATGTGAAGCACTCTATCTCCCTGGTTCTTCCAGTAGAACCAACCGATGATAAGCTTTTGGTGGGGGTAATAGCGGTCGTGGGATGACTTGCTGATTTCTCTCGACTAGGTGTTACTGTGCTACGACTAGAGTTGAGACTTTGTTTCTTGGGTTGTGAACTTGAAGATTTCCATGCTATGTCTTTACTAGATTTACTACGACTTGTTTGAATTTTCTCCCTTTGCACTTGCTTCTCCGCCTTGCATGCATAATGGAACAGTTCACCTAATGTATCATACCTATCGAAATCAAGGATGTTCTAAATTTCCTTGTTTAAACTGCCCAAAAACGAGCCATCTTGGCATTGTCTTCCTCTTCCACATTTGCTCATATCATGCTAATTTGTAGCTCTTGGTAGTAATCCTCCACAGAATTGCTTCCTTGCCTCAACCTTTGTAATCTATTAAGTAAATCATGTTCAAAATAAGTTGGAACAAATCTAGAACGCATTACCAATTTGAGCTCTTCTCGGGTGCGAGGTGCATCTTATTGTTGCTTAATCAAACTCCAAATAGAAGCGTAGTTAGTGACCTCGCTTGTAGTAGCCCACACTCTGCGATCTTCAGGATACTCGTGGCAACAGAACTTTTGCTCCACAAGCATCTCCCAGTCCATGTAACCCTCTGGATTGTATTTGTCGTCAAAGGTTGGAGCGAAAAACTTGAGCCTTCCCAAGGTATCGTCACCCTAGGAAGCAATAGGTGTGTGGCCGCCTATGCCCCGACAATTAAAGCCCAATCGCTCCTATAGTCGTGCACCTCTAGCATTGTGTATCAGCATCATGTTGGCATCTTCGTCATTTGCAAACTCATCCTCTCGGACGTCGCCATCTTCGAGTTGTCATAGTTGGCCCAGCACAGTAGCACCTCTATGTGGCCCTCGTAATGTCAAATGGCATGGGTGGTGGCACTCGAGGAATAACAGGAATTATCACCACAGCAACGGTGGAGGCTGTTGTCTTGCATTGATGATCTGGCAACTGCCCAGCGAAATTACCTTGCACAATTCGCTTGGCAAAATCTTCCAAGCCTTTCTCCACATTCTCCGATCGTGGAATGACTTGATCCTGCACCAATCGCTCAATGTCGTGGCAAAAAGCGTTTACTAGTCGATGAGACAATGTTAGACCGTCAGTGTGAACACTGCTTTCATCCGAAGCATTGTGATTGGTGCCATATTGGGATGCTTATGACCCTACCATTGTTAGTACCGAAACAGTAGCGAAAACCCTACCGATTAAAAATTTGAAAGTGGCACTCAAAACTAACAATCTTACCAGCTGAAGCTCTTACCCTTCTCGTAGACTATCTGTGTGTTGCTGATTCATGGCAACTTTCAAATGGAAGACAGTAAAGTGATTGAAAGATACCAATACTCGTGATCAATGGCGAATATATGGAGTTCTAGGTATGGAATATGTTTGTGTCAAGGAAAAACAAACTAAAATTCTAGAAATTGCAAAGTTGAATAATAGTTTGCACAGTACTAGTCTTAGTTGCTTTGATCGGAACGAGTAGAATAGGAAACACTGGTCGGGAAGTACTGGTCAAAACTTTGACTCTCAAAGGATTTCGACTGGTCACCCGGAGTGTTGATCAAAAAGCAAACTAGATCGGAAAATAACTGGTTAGAAATTTAACCCTCAAGGATTTCGACTAGTCGCACAAAGTGTTGATCAAAAGCAAACTAGGTGAGAAAATAGGCAGTCGAGTTGAAGCTCGACGAATTTGACTGGTTGTGTGGAATTTTTTACAAGATCAATATTTATTTTTGTTTTTTTATAATTGGTTGCACAAAATGTTACCATCTGCTCCTTCTCTCTCTTTTAACAACTCGCACGAGCTGACACATGCGACAAAGATGATAAACTCGACGATCAGCAAGAACCAATCGATCAGCAAGAATTGGTCAATCAGCAAAAACTAGATGATCAACAACTAGACACGACTAGAACATACACAAATTCAACAAAGCAAACTGAAATTAACATATTTAAAGCACAACGGTCTAGGAATAGGATAATTTGGTAAGGCAATTTTCTCAACCTTAGGTAATAAAAAGATAATTTACTACAGAGGGATAGAAGAATTGTTATAGGTAACGAAAGCTCTTATAACACCTGATATGCACACACCTCGACTTAAGATGTGTGCATGTAAGTTTGTCTCGATCTTTCATCGTAGGAGAAATCCGATAACTTAAGTTGCAACGTTGACAAAGGGGTGGCTAACCATGATCCAGTCGAGACTAGCAAATCTCAAAATCACTACACTGCTTCTTCATTGGTTACCAACCGTGTCAAACACTCATGGCCTTTACACGAAGAACCGCGAGTGAATCCAGAGAAACACAAGAGCAACAGTGGAAGATGAATCACTTGAATTTGAATGATTAAGTTGAGACTTCAATTATGGCGAGAGGCCTTACAATAACAATAGCTAAATCAATAATCAAAGTCTGATCTATTGGTAGTGCAACACCCAAATATTTATAGCAGCGTAGATCGTTGCTAAGACCCGAAGTCGTAACTAACTTGGACTGTAATTTTCTACGGATCACTATCTAGTAGATTCTTTGAGTCGGGCCCGAAGTAGACTCCGCAATCAATACAGAACAGGACTCCCAAATCATGTCAAAGCAGGACTTCCTTGTATAGTATCATAAGTCGGGTGAGAGCAATACTTTCTTAACTAGCCTAGTCAGATCTTGGTTGAAGCAAGATCTGGACGGTGGCTTGGTCGGAAGAACTGGTCGACACGGGTTGGTCTAAGGTACTGGTTGACATAGGCTGGTCGAAGGAACTGGTCGACACAGGATCTGATCAAGCTTGATCATAATTTGATCAGGGACACTAAGGATCTGGTCGGGCACACCAGGTATCTAGTCACACTTGATTAACAACTTATCCATCAATTCTCTCACAAGTAAAAACAAGTAAACAATAATCATTAGGCAATACCATTTGTTCTGTAATTAATTAATTAATTTGCCTAGGGAACGAGTTCACCTGTTGTCCCAAACGACGTGCTCGTGCTCATGTCATGGGTCCTTTAGTAGACACATCCAGTGCTAGCATTATATATGTAGAAGCAATGTCCTCAGCGATGTCCTCATCCTACTACTACTAGTAGTTGATCGATGAATGTATGACCGATGAAATCTGATTCTGTTGGATGATTGTTTTATATTGAATTGTGAATGTGCAATGTATCAATTTGATTTTATTTGAATTGTAAGAGATTATATACGTGCAATGTAAAGTCCAGGTTGCTTATGATTCAATTAATTATGTTCAACCATCCCCAATTTTTCCTGACAGTATTTTTATTTTCACGACGGCTGATGCATATAGTTGTTAGTCCATTCTCTAGGAGGGTCAACCTTTTTCCCCATCGGTTTCAAGCCATTAAGAAAAATTGAAAATATGTCAGTTCATAGCAACCATTAGGGACTGAATCCACGATAGCATTCCAACACGGGCAACTGGTAGAGAATTGGATGCTAAAAACCCGACACCGAGGTAATTTCCCATCAGAGAATGCCCTTAGGAATTATCTTCCTGTCGAGTAACCGTCGGGAATTAAAGACATGTGTAGGCGGACTCCTCATGGGTAATGCATGACGGTGACCTATCAGGAAAATAATTACCGATGATTTTTCACTGCCGTGAAAGATCCACGGTGTGGTAGTGCTGGCTGGATCACCCCTAATTAATAAACCCCTTTTAACTCATCTTGCATATTATTGCTTATGAGATATAACCTAAACTTCAAGCCTGCACAAATCAGATCAATAAAATTCATCCAAGAAAATTACCCGATTTTTACTTGAAAACCAACCTTTCTATGGATTTTGGAATCGGACAGGGTTCAATTTTTACCATGATTCTGGTTCCCAAGACCCGAGGGTCTGTTTGAAACACTAGGAATTTTATAGGAATCAATTCATTTTTTTGTATAAACGGGAAATTTTCCGCGTTTCAAACGCAGCCTAAGTGGGTTTAGTTCCACATGTGTGTGGGGGGGGGGGATGCTCGTTTCGTACTCCTAGGAGTACATACTCCCACTTTTAATATATCATACACACATGGTAGCGCTATTCTATGCTTGAGTGTAGAGTAGGTTATTCTACGCTCTAGTCGTCCCCTGCCCAACCGACTGTAAAACAGCACGCCTCACGCAACTGACAGTAAAAATCACGCACACCCCCACACAACCTCATTATGCCTTTTACTACATCACTACAAGAGATTTACTACCACGCTAAGCACAAAGGGGACGGGTGGAGAGAGAAGTATGGGTTAATTGCAATCTTTGAACGAGAATATCTCCTAAACCATTTATCCTATTTACAATCCGTTTGAAACGTTTTGTTGGGAAAAAATATGCATAACAAAAAGAGATCCATGATGAATATGTTTTAACGCTGTAAAAAACAAATTACTACACCAAAAGTTCGGATTTATTGTACCTAAGCCAATCAATTACTTCATCATCTAAGCACGACGTTGTAACACCCCGGCTTAGTAAAAGCCCAATATGTCACCTACAACTATTAACACCACATTTCTACATCAAACTCAAGTATTACTACCTTCTAGGCGTCACGATTAAACATTCGACAAAAAGGTAATCATAAATTTCAGCAAGCCGATTAATCATAATTCAATTATAATTTGATCTCAATAATTATCAAAGGCGTTATAATTAAATTTGATTTAAGGGAAAACAACAACTAGCAATAATATCAACCATGAAGAACTAAGAGGACCACAACCTATTCAATTATTACAATTCCAAAATAAATGAATCATGAGTGGAGTGAAGTGCTTCTTAAGTGCAGCATTTTCATGTTCTACTTTATCCCCAAAGTATGATGTTATCAACGTTCACCTAAAATAATAAATGGCAAGAGTGAGTCCAAGACTCAGCAAGTACAAATAAACAATATATGAAACTTTAAAGCATTGAAAGATCATTCTCATTATCTCAAATACATATGTAAATATCAAGAATGCAATACAAATCATGCACATATCTCCACTTCTGCAAATACTGGTATAGCTGAGTGTAACACCCGTCGGTGTTCACTCACCCGCATTCTCAAATGCGAGGATCTAGTGCCCGTCCTTTTTTGTACAGGGATCTCATTGCCCATATCTCAAATATGGGTATCTCTTTGAAATGAAATGAAATGAAAAGAATGACTTCCATACTTTCCAATATGCATCATCAATTAACGAAAGCATATAAATAACTGAAAATACTCGTACTTCACATGAATACAATAACAACAGCCATTCAGCCAATTTGTACCACCAAACATCTAATTTTACTCTGAAATGTATTTGCCTCAACCGTATGATGGGTGACGACGAGTAGAGGGCTCTAACCCCAGTTTCACACTACCACCCTAGCATTCGTAAAACATACTAAGAATACCATCCAAAAGCACACAACATTACAATAAAACTAAATAGACAAATTGTAACATCCCAATTTTCTGAGTTTAAAAATCTTTTAATAGTTAGTAGGGAGAAAATTCACCATTTGGATTTATTTGAATTTAATTTCAAAAGCTTAATATTGGACTTTCCAATCAAAAATATTTAATGTGAATATTTCCAACTTGAACAATAGTCAAAACTATTTTATTTGGGTTCCTTGTGCTCAGATATATTTTCTAGTTTTTTCTAAAATTTTTCCGAGTTCATTTGCTATTTTCTATTGCTTATTTGAATTTCTGGTATTTTCTAAATTAGAAAAGCTATTAAAATCTCAGAAATCCTTTCGGGTCGAATTTCCAAAGCTCTGGCCCATCTCTTCGCTGTGTCGGCCCATCTCCCGCGTGAAGCCCAGCTCCCGCGCGCGCCGCCTCCGTCTGCGACGCGTGTGGGCCCCACGCTTCGTCGTCCCTCGCGCCTGACTTCTTCTCTCGCATGGCGCTGGCGTCGCCATGTTTCCGAGCTCGAGTCCTCACATAAAACGCCTCCTTTCCATTTGAACCCCTTCTAGAAAACGCGTAGAATCTTATCCCCAACCTCCACCATCTTCTCGGATCAAAATCAAACCTCATTTCCGTTTCTAACTCCGATTTCCTCGCGAGTTCATATCGGACTCTTTTAGGGTTCGCCGCCGACGCCGCCTAGCCCTCCCGCCCTATAAAGGCACCCCGGGTTCGCCTCTCAACCGCAACCCGCAGCCGCCACCCTTTCCACCGTAGAACCCTAGCGCCACACGAGTCAAGGTTTAGGTTTTCACCGCCGATCTGTTCTTCGTCGATTCCGCCGCCGTCGTTGTCGTCGCATCATCGTGGAGCACGCCGGCGTGTTCCTCGTCACGCCTCTACCTCCGGAGCCTTCGCGTCAGCTGGAACCCCATCGAGCCACCCGTCGTAGCGGTCACGACCGCGGTGACGTGTCGCACAAGGATTGGTCCACTCGAGTCCACGCGATCCCACCGGTTTTCAAATCCGAGGCTCGGTAGACCTAGTCTACCGTGAGCGTGTCAGCGACATGTGGGTCCCACCTGCCGGACCAATTTTCATCCCGTTCAACGTCCTCCGATGATGTCAGCATTGCGCAATAATTCGATTTTTCTTCAGAGAAATAATTCGGAAATTCTGGAAAATCCAAATTAGGGTTTCTTTTAGATTTAAAACTTCTAAAGCCCATAACTTTTGCATCCTAACTCCGATTGAGCCCATTCAAATTTCTAAATTTATCTAAATTCAAGCCCTATTTATCTGAGATTTGTATTTAATTTTTGGAGCTTATTTTGCCTCTGTTATTTATTTGTTTTGTTTGTTTGTGTCTCGTTTGCGAGTAGACGTCGATTCGTCGGGAAATTTTGTGGAAGAAGGAGCACCCCAAGATCAAGACCAGTACATAGACCTTTTCCAAGGCAAGTCATACCTTTGATCATCTTGAATCCAGTTTTTAAATTACTTTACTTCAAAGTATTGCATGCTATTTTAATCATTTATTTAAATGCTTTGGGTATAGTTATTATCCAAATTTGTTATCACACCTTGGCCTTGTACGTCATATTTCCTTGTCACCCTAGATTGGTTTATTAGTTGGTAATATTGTAGTACCAACGTGGGTTGGTTAGATGCGAGTACAATTGCTTAGCCATGCTACGAGTCTCACATTTCATGAAAGTTACAATTATTAAATGTGACTAAGTGACTATGGAACTTTGTGTAAAATTGTGTGCTATGTGTTATTACTTCGTGATGGCATGTGTTGCATTAAAACCAACTGGGTGGTAAAGGATTTAGGCTGAGGCAAGTGGTGGAGCTATGTGATATGGTGGACTTTATGATGGGATTGATAATCTTTGTGACTTAGTTAGAACATGGAAGTCTTGCCTTGGTCAATTAAGGACTTAACTTTATGCGCCATTGAACTGAGCCTTACTGTACGACCACATGCCTGGTATGGGACGGGCCTAACTTAGTAAGTTATGGATTCTCGGCATTGATGTTCAGGGTGGATAGGTTAGTGTGTGACGGTGGAGGTGTGACTACTTAGTGGTTGCATCGCGGGACGATTCGTCGCTTCTCGCCCAATCGGTGTGTGTTATGCCAAAACGCCGTTTGGGTTGGCATAGCGGTTTGTAAGCACATCGGAGTGTCAATGTTGAGATGAAGTTTCGAACCGTTTGTTATGATTAGTGCTTGCTACACTAGTTGTATCTTGTGGGTAAAGTGTACAACCTCTGCAGAGTGTTAAATCAATCTATTCGAATAGCGCGTCATGATCATGGACATGCTCGGGATTTCACACGAGGGTAGTTTTCATAAAATGTTGGGAAGGGACAATGTGTGATTTAAGTCATATGGTTGTGTGAAAGAATTTGATTAGGCTATGTGTCTTTGTGAAAACAACTACTAAGTTAATATAGTCTATTTGTTTTGAATTATGCTTTCAATCTATTATTTGTATTCAATTGCAAATGTTGCATTTCGCAAAATAACCACAAGCCATTTCCTTTGGAATAAGCCCGCATCTATAAACTGCACTGTGGTATGATTTGCGAAGTACGGTTGTGTACTCACGCTTGTTGTAAAACTTGCGCCAAACCTACTGAAGAGGAGGAGTCTACACCGCTTTGAGGAGGAATTCGTCGAAAGTTGCCGATCGTTAAGTCCTGGATCCGATTGGTTGCCCTGTGGTGAATTGGTGGATCTACGCTAGAGTTATTTCGCTCCATTCTTTGCTTTATTTATCTATTAGCCTGCGTGGCTTAATAAGTGTAAACTCGACCATAAGGTCAAAACCCTTATTTGTTATTCAAACTAATCGTTTACTTTATTTATCGTTTGTGTGGATCGATATTTACCTATGTTGACCGTGTGCACTAGCGTGATCCTAGACTAGTGGGTTTAGTTCCACATGTGTGTGGGGGGGGAGGATGCTCGTTTCGTACTCCTAGGAGTACATACTCCCACTTTTAATATACCATATACACATGGTAGCGCTATTCTATGCTTGAGTGTAGAGTAGGTTATTCTACTCTCCAGTCGTCCCCTGCCCAACCGACTGTAAAACAGCACGCCTCACGCAACTGACAGTAATAATCACGCGCACCCCACACAACCTCATTGTGCCTTTTACTGCATCACTACAAGAGATTTACTACCACACTAAGCACAAAGGGGATGGGTGGAGAGAGAAGTATGGGTTAATTGCAATCTTTGAACGAGAATATCTCCTAAACCATTTATCCTATTTACAATCTGTTTGAAACGTTTTGTTGGGAAAAAATATGCATAACAAAAAGAGATCCATGATGAATATGTTTTAACGCTGTAAAAAACAAATTACTACACCAAAAGTTCGGATTTATTGTACCTAAGCCAATCAATTACTTCATCATCTAAGCACGACGTTGTAACACCCCGGCTTAGTAAAAGCCCAATATGTCACCTACAACTATTAACACCACATTTCTACATCAAACTCAAGTATTACTACCTTCTAGGCGTCACGATTAAACATTCAACAAAGAGGTAATCATAAATTTCAGCAAGTCGATCAATCATAATTCAATTATAATTCGATCTCAATAATTATCAAAGGCGTTATAGTTAAATTTGATTTAAGGGAAAACAACAACTAGCAATAATATCAACCATGAAGAACTAAGGGGACCACAACCTATTCAATTATTACAATTCCAAAATAAATGAATCATGAGTGGAGTGAAGTGCTTCTTAAGTGCAGCATTTTCATGTTCTACTTTATCCCCAAAGTATGATGTTATCAACGTTCACCTAAAATAATAAATGGCAAGAGTGAGTCTAAGATTCAGCAAGTACAAATAAATAATATATGAAACTTTAAAGCATTGAAAGATCATTCTCATTATCTCAAATACATATGTAAATATCATGAATGCAATACAAATCATGCACATATATCCACTTCTGCAAATACTGGTATAGCTGAGTGTAACACCTGTCGGTGTTCACTCACCCGCATTCTCAAATGCGAGGATCTAGTGCCCGTCCTTTTTTGTACAGGGATCTCATTGCCTATATCTCAAATATGGGTATCTCTTTGAAATGAAATGAAATGAAATGAATGACTTCCATACTTTCCAATATGCATCATCAATTAACGAAAGCATATAAATAACTGAAAATACTCGTACTTCACATGAATACAACAACAACAGCCATTCAGCCAATTTGTACCACCAAACATCTAATTTTACTCTGAAATGTATTTGCCTCAACCGTATGATGGGTGACGACGAGTAGAGGGCTCTAACCCCAGTTTCACACTACCACCCTAGCATTCGTAAAACATACTAAGAATACCATCCAAAAGCACACAACATTACAATAAAACTAAATAGACAAATCCGCTCCTAATCACAACCCAAAATGATATCATCCCTTCCCGAACACCATTATGTCCAAAATAGAATAGTCACCTTAGAAGAATCATAACTTTTGATCTATAGTTTCAAAAATCATGAACTCAGACTTTCTGGAATCTACACACATATATCCACAATTTCTCAGGTGATCAAAAGTTCAGATTGTTTCGTCTAAACCCTTGATTTTAACTCCAAAGACAAATCTATCATCTTCGGTAACAACGACTTAGAAATTCCATAACTTTTAATTGGTTCATCCAAAAACAGTGATCTAAGACATTATAGAATCCAAAATGAATTATCTATCATAATAAATCTATGCCAATTTTTCTATTCTGCATCTAATTTTGTAACCTTAATATTTTTCCCGACTGTTCCCAGCAGAAAGTCAGAACTGAAATGCATACTTTAGAATTTGATAACTCCTATTTTACTTGTCCAAAAATTGTGTTCTTGGACTCTCTAAAATCACCACAAAGTTATCTATCTATTTTATGGAGATCAAAATCCCAAATTTGTCTATTTTACAATTTTAATCTATATAACCGTGCCTGCTGCCAGAAACCAAAGAACTGAACAGGCAATCGGAATGCAAAAATCATAACTAAATATCTACCCATCCAAAAATCGTGCACAAGAACTCTATAGAAAGCTATGTGAATCCTCTACCTATCTCTAGGAGGTGGGGTTTCCAAATTCCCCACCACAATAGAAACTACACTATGGATCTAATCACAGAAATTCTACCAACTAGACGAAACAACAATCCGAAAGAAATTGAACAAAGGAGTGTCACCCTTGGAGATCAAGATGAGGAACGTGAAATCCCAGTGAGACTCCTCTAATCTTTCCCTCTCCCCGTCTTCCTCCTTCCTTCCTTTCTCCTCTCCTCCATGCTGATCTCCTCCTCCTCTTGGCAACAGCACTAGCAGCAGGGAATGGGGTGCTACAGTACCTGCGTGCTATAGTACTGGCGGTGCTACAGCAGCAGGTGTCTAGGGTTTGGTGGGGGACTGCCTCCTTTTGTCTCCTTATGGCCGGCTCCCCCTTGGGCCCAAAAGTCATGGACCGAAGGCTCAAAGTCCAATTCTCTCATAAAATTTGAATTTTCTCTTTTAATTCCTTTAATTCTCTCTCTAATTTAATTACACTCTCTAATGATATTTGGGATATTACAGATGCAACCGACCGTAAAACCGTGTGCGTCCCTCAATCCACCACCCCACCCCCTCTTTTGTCGCCCCCCCCCCTTTACTGCAATACTATAAAAGATTTACTACGACCTCATTATGTCTTTTACTACAGCACTACAAAGATTTACTACGACCTTATTGTGTCTTTTACTACAACTTTCTTATGTTTTTACTGCAACACTACAAAAAAATAATTTATTGCGACCAAATTTGTCTTTTACTACAACACTACAAAAAAATATATTTAACTGCAACCTAGTTATGTCTTTTACTGCAGCACTGTAAAGAGATTTATTGCCATGCTGAGCGTAGAGGGCATGGGATCATGACCTGAGGAAAAAAGTTTGCTAAGGTGTGATGGGGCAGTAAAATATGTATGAAAATTACTTTTCTCACCGTTGCAAGTTATTGTCACGCGTGTACAGATTGTGGGACCGTGGCCCAAAAAAAAATCAGTATGTTATAAGATAGTCTGTAGTAAAAATGGTATTAGAATTACTGTCACATACATTAGCTATTACTATCGATATATGAGAAGAAGATCAGGGCTTGCAATGTTTACTGCATCACTAAAAAAGATTTACTACAACCACCTTTTGCATTTACTGTACCGTTTCAAGATATTTACTGTGATCTCATTTATGCTTTTACTGCAGCACTACAAGTGGTTTACCGCGACTTGTGCTTTTACTATAGCTCTACAAAAATTTACTGTGATATTCTTTTTTTGAGGAATTATTGCGATCTTCTTGTTCATTTACTGCGCCTTTATAGGACAGACACTATCACGCTTAGTATTACTGCACTTGCCTTTACTGCGTCTTCATCAGAGATTTACTGCCAAGCTACGCGCAGAGGGTGGGTGGAGAGAGAAATGTGAGTTAACGGAGGTGGGAGGTAGTGTGTTTTATTTGACCAGGCTTTGACCAAGGTGAGATGTAGGTTTTGACCCACGAAAGGTGGTGGAGCGGAGAATATATATATGTGTGTGTGTGAAATTCCTGTTAAATTGTCCAACTAATAGCAACCATGCTCCACATATATATACGAAAAAGACTACCTTTAACATGTCACGTAGCTAGAATGACACTAGTAATCTCCTGACGGAAGCTTTTTTAAAAAACCATATGTGACAGCCGTTTTTTTACTAGTTTCTTGCAAACCCGAAATGGGTACCCCCATACTAGTGGTAATAAGGTAGTTTTATTCCAAAGAAATTTACTTTCCAATTTCTTTATAGTCAATACTGTTTCCGTTGATTTTTTTTTAGGTGCGATTGTTGGCTTGGTGCGTTCTTCTAGATTGAAGTTTAACCGTCAATTTCTTTTCGAATATATTGTTAATAACTAAAATATCATGATCATATGAAAGTGCTTTCAAATATAACAGTATCAATTTGGTGTCACAAAATGACTAATATTCGTAAAAAAAAAAATACAAAGTTTAAAACTCGAATACCTGCACGCTTTATAAAAATCAACGGGGAGAGAGAGAGAGAGGATATCACGAGCATTAAAAAAACTGAACCGACTACTTTAATATAAATACATCTTTACAATATTCTATGATATCCCATTTTTGAGAAACTAGACGGGATTATGTGCTGGCGATGGGGTCGGTTGATAGTAGTACTATGGAAGATCTGAACTTTGCTCATGGATACATCACAATATTTTACTACTCTAGGAGATTCCTGGAAAAGAGCCTCTAATTGTGCCCTTAACACCACCAAGGAAAGGGAAAGCGAAAGCGAAAGAACGTAAAAGCCGAATTATTTGCCCTTGTTGACAAATTCACGGGCGTAAAAGATGATCTCTCGCCACCACAATGGTTGGCCTGGATCAGTTGGTCGAGACATGATGATATTCTCTTTTCTCTTTTTTCTTTTTTTAAAAAAAAAAAAAAAAGATGATCCAAAATGAAGTGTCTTTGCCCCCATTAGATTAGTACTGTCATGCTTGCGTCAAGGGTTCTATTCTGTCAGTTCAGTGGCACCCAACCTACAGGGGTCCTTAGCAATAGTGGCGGAGTTATAAAATTTATATTGGTGGTGCACCATTGATGATAAAGATACGGCTATTATGCAATTATTGGTTGAACGAATGTTAGCGTCGGGTAAACTATGTATTTATAAATATTGTATTCACATGATACTTAATATTTCTATATAATTAGTTGGGCTTTTTTCCCGGTCAACTGACTACTTTACACATTTAGTTGTGAAAACAATTTAATTTTATGGAGTGATGATGATAACAACTACTACCATTGGTAAATAGGTTTTAAATGTGTAAATATATTATTAAAAATGTGTAGCCATTCCATAAATTTTTATTGGTACACCACATGGCTCGCATGACAGTTCACGTACCCTACTACTCGAAAAACACGTATGATTTTACTACATCTATACTTAGTGCGCCAGCATTGATGCAACATATTTACGTCGCATATGTCTTCAAAATTTGTAAGCAAAATATCTATTAGTTTTGAATCATTGTACTCATTGTGATGGTCGTAATGGTGCAAACAAATAGAGTATTGCACACTTGATTTTTGAGTTAGAAACTAAAGAAGTTCTTAAGAGCTAAATAAAATAAAACATTTTCGTACCATTCACATGGAGTCACATAGGTAGAGAAAAAAATGTGTCAATCTGAAAAAAGGCATGGAATACAATTTGCATATAATTCTCTTAAGTATTATCAAATTGCAATTATAGCAAAAAAAAAAGTATATAAGATAATTTTCATAAAATTTGGGGGTGCTCGTGCATACTGGGCACCCCAGCTGGCTCAGCCCATGCTTAGGGAGGTTTTGGCTAACATAGCACTATTGACGACGGTAATAGCAATTTTGGTCCCTCCTCGATGTTAATGGCAAAAATAGCACCGGTAGTCGACACATAGCTAAGTTCTGTCCCCAAAGGGTCGTACTAAACCTCCACCGTGCCCCAGGGACCGGACCCCCCACCCCACCCCACGCGTCACGTGTGAAATCTAGGCTCCTAGGAGACTGACCAGGCTAGTCCAACCCCTACGAGCACAGACCAGACCGAGTCCGGCCCCTAGGGGCACAACAGGGGAGGCACGAATGGGACTTTGCCATGCACGAAGGGGACTTTGTCGTGCCTGGAGGCATGGCAAAGGGATTGGCACGGTAAGATTAAAAAAAGATTTAAAAAGGATTTTTTTTACACTATTTGAAACACTATTTAGCACTTTAAAAAAATATTTGAATTTTTTCTTCTTGTTTTTTTTACCCCGCAGCTTCAAATGTATTATCACATGTATCAGAAAAAATTTCACAAATTTTTCACATGAAATCATAGCGCAGCGCAACACAGCACACGCAACTTCAAACATGAGTGTCAACCATCGCCATCACCACCCTTTGCTGCCCTTGATGGCTCGGTGAGTCGATGGACAGTGATGGCTTGGTGCTCTAGCTGCTAGGGTTAGGTTGTCGCCTATTTTCTCGCATCGCTGTCGTAGTCTCGCTCATACACATTTGCCCACGAGTCAAAGCGTATGGTTACAGTATTATATGATCTATATGTCAAACATTTCCCTCAGTTGGTTCATAGATATGCTTATCTAGCTTGTGGTACAATACAACATTAAAAAATGTCATCCACATTAAATTGGCAAATAAACAAAGAATGTACCAAATCCAACACGTGTTTTCCTTTTATGCCTGATTTTCTATGTATTACCACATTTACCAAGCATGAGTGCACATGAATCCCCGCCGCCGCGGTCGATGACGGTGTACTACTGCCTGCCGTCGTCGTCTCGTCAAATAGTGTTTCACATGCACCGTCCATCGACTCGCCGAGCCACAGAGGGCAGCAAAGGGTGGTGATGGCAATGGTTAACACCTAAATTTGAAGCTGCGTATGCTATGTCATGCCATGATTTCATGTGAAAAAATTTGTGAATTTTTTTTTATTACATGTCATAATACATTTGAAGCTGCGAGTTCGAGACAAAAAAACAAGAAGAAAAAAATCAAAGAAAAAAGTGCTCTCGATTGAATTTTTGAAATATATTAAATAATATTAAATAGTGTCAAGCATGGTGCACATGCACCAGCCGCGGCGGCCGGTGACAGTATACTACTGCCCGCCACCGCCTCATGTGGCGAATCGTTACTGCTTCAAGGAGATTGTGCTGTGTTGCGCCATGATTTTATTTGGAAAATATATATAAAAATCTGGTACATGTTATAATACATTTAAAGCAGCGAGTTAAAAAAATAATAAGAAAAAATTCAAAGAAAAAATACATTTTAAAGTGGTAAATTGTGTCAAAAAATCATTTTTAAATCTTTTTGTAACCTCACAGTGCCAATCCCTTTGTCGTGCCTCCAAGGCACGACAAAGCCCCCTCCATGCCCTTGGGGCCGGACTCGGCCTGATCCGTGCTCTTGGGGGCCGTATTAGCTTGGTTCGTGCTCCAGAGGTCCGGATTTCACACGTGGCATGCAGGGGTAGTCCGGCCCCCTAAGGCACAGTGGAGGTTGAATCTGGTCCCCTATGAACTAGATTTGGCTACGTGTTGACCGTCGGCAGCTCCGTGATGCTATTTTTAACATTAACATCGAGAGAAAGCTAAAATTGCTATTAGCACCGCCAATAATACCATGTCAAACAAAAACTCCTAGCTAGGCGGTACACTGAGGAGGCAACGTGGAACGCATGAGATCTGTGCTTGTAGAGAGTAGAGATGTATAACTCATGTATTTGGTTTTTTTGGTGTATCGTATTTTTCTGAATTTTTGGCGAATACGGTCGGTTTGCAAACCGTATTTACATTTTTGACCATACACAAACCGTATTTGCAGAAATAGCAACGCGGACGCACGGTCACCCCACGCCCAGCGCTGGGCCGCGTCGCGTGGGCGCACGCCCACCCTGCGCCCGCGCTTTTTTTTTCAATTTTTTCTTTTTTTTCTTTTTTTTTCAATTTTTTTAGACGTAGAAATATTTTTTTAAAAAAAAAAAAAAAAATTGCTACAGTGTGGGCGCACGCTCACCCTGCGCCCACACTGTAGCAAAAATTTTGTTTTTTGGTTTTTGTTTTTTTAAAAAAAAACCATTTATGTTTATTTTTTGTAAGAATTTTTAAATATAGTAAATAGGGTCCAAAAATTATGAAATTTTTTATGGAGCCTTCTGACACCGTGTACTTACTTGTGTAATATTTTCAAAATTTTATCCATTATGAATTTTTTTCGAAAATTCATTTAAGTATATTGTAAATAGGGTTTCATCATTTCATGTGACTTAGAATGTATAAAAAAACGCTGCATAAAATACGCTGCATTTCAACTCCATTGGAGATATCTGAAGGAAGGAAGAATAATTGTCACTCTCGCACAACATCCCAAATGGTAATCCAATATCATTACTACATTGGATGATATTCTTTATCTGTATCCAATATCATCATGCATTGGATGATATTATTTAATAATATCTTGTACCATAGGCTAGATAAACTTGTACATGAACCAAGCGAGAAATGCGTGGCATGCGAGATCATATAACGATGTCTGTAACCTCCGACTCGTAATGCGTTTGAAGGCTACGAAAGACATCGTTATATGATCTACACGCCACGTATTTTGCCTATTTGGTTTATGTACAAGCCTATCGAGCACAGAGTGCGATACAAGATAAAGAATAGCATCTACATTAGGGTTTCATCTTGCATCCCGAGCTTGTCCGGCTCTCTCTCTACCGTGAAGTGGTAGGGTCTGTCTCCTCGTAGATGGCTCTTGAGCAGACGGTGACCTTGACGCGCTACATTTCCTTGCCGTATTTGTTGATAGTGAAGCCATGATACTGCAGTCGGTGGACGTAGCCCAAACCACAAGTATGCACCACAACTCGCATGAAACCTCCCCTTCTCAACAGCGGTGTTCATGAAACACATCTAAAAATTTTGAAATTAAGAAAAGATAAGTATCCAATTTAAACCATAACATTTTCTTACATACGACTAACAACGTTAATTACCACTAAACTAATTCATTATTACTAAACTAATTCATTACTAGTCAACTAACTAATTACGACTAATTAATTACCCTAAACTATCTAATTACGACTAGTGACTAAGATGACTAATTATAACTACGATAATAACGGCAAAAGCATAGCACAAATTACACGCCTTCGGAGGAAGTAATCGATCGATCATTCGGAAGTAATCAATCAAGGTCAGCGACGAGTGAGTGCGAGTTCGGTATTTATAGCCGAGCGGAGAATGAGCGGCGTTGGCGCCGGAATTCCGTAAGATTTGGTGCCGAATTTCGGACGAGGCGACGGACAAAGCGGATGAGGAGGAGGGACGGTGGGATAATGGACAAAATTTCATGAAATCATTCCAAGTCACATGAAATGATGAAACCCTATTTACAATATAATTAAATGAATTTTTGAGAAAAATTCATAATGGATAAAATTTTGAAAATATTACACAAGCAAGTACACGGTGTCAGAAGGCTCCATAAAAAATTTCATAATTTTTGGACCATATTTACTATATTTAAAAATTCTTACAAAAAATAAACATAAATGATTTTTTTAAAAAAAAGCAAAAAACAAAAAAATTGCTACAGTGTGGGCGCAGGGTGAGCGTGCGCCCACACTGTAGCAATTTTTTTTTTAAAAAAAATATTTCTACATCTAAAAAAATTGAAAAAAAAAAGAAAAATGAAAAAAACGCGCAGGCGGGGTGGCGTGCGCCACACGACGTGGCGGTCGGGTGGCACGAGGCGCAGGTGTGGCGTGCGCCACGGCGACGTGGCGGCTGCAGCGCTGGCGCAGGTGACCGCGCCCGGCGTTGCTATTTCTGCAAATACAGGTTGCGCATGGTCAAGAATGTAAATGCGGTTTGCAAACCGACCGTATCCGCCTTTCTATGTGGGCCTAAGCTTGGCTCTTTTGCTATGTGGGCCCGGGAAGGCACTCATTTGAATCAGGAGAGAGAGAGGGACACCTGCATCTATTCAGAATTTTAATATGGACGGCAGTGGATTGTTTGGGGTTGAACTCTTAAGGTGAGATAATTAGATCATCTCAATGTTAAGTTGAGATGATGCTTTCGAAATGCCCTCGCCCCTCTCCAAATGTGCGGGGAACGCCACCAAAGTGTCCTCGTGTAACACCTTGACGCAAAATAGGCTCAATGTCTATCTCACCGTGGAGTGGATCTGCACATACATAACACTACACCTACACTTTTGTTTTCGGTTAGTGTAAAATGGTTAATCCGAAGGTATTACATTTGGATTCAATAAATATTATATACTACTACAATTCACTCTACACAAATAATGTGGCATTAATCCCATCACACAAGTTTATGTAGGTCACATGGGCCGCACTACGAGTAGATCAGAGTATTACACCTCACCTCCAAATGTGCCGAAAGTTGGAAAAAAAAATTATACATTTTTTTGGGGGACTTCTTTTATTCAAGAAGCAGCAACAACAATAACAAGCAAGAACAGGGCAACAGAACCCGAACACTCTCGCAGCACATTTTGGGGCAAAAACAAGCAGCAGCAACCTCCGCGTCTAATTCAAGGAAAAAAAAATGAAGAATCGGTGCCGAACCACCATTTTGGGGCACAAGCTGGGAAGGAAAAAAATATATTAAAAAAATCCAAATCACTGGAGCAAAAGAACACCCGGACACACTGGCGGCAGATTTGAGATGGTGTGGTTCGGAAAACAGAGGACAAACCTCACGCAGTGCACATAATTGAGATTGATCTGTTCCGTCGGAGAACAAGTTTCAAAACAAGATAGAGAAAGAATAAAATGGAAACCTTGTTTCTGTGCATTCTCCTCTGATTCAACCAAAAAAAGGCAAACCGACCTTCTTTCTCCATTTTTCTCTCCAATCATGAGCAGTTCAAAATGTCCCACCTGAGGTGACACCATTCAAAAGATTTTGTGTAAAGGTGGGACATTCCTATGTTGAAGGGACACGCATCTCTCAATGTCACTGGTGAATAGTGCTAAAACATTGCGTAGCAACGGTCGAGATCGTGATTTTCCACTACAGGAGAATACTGTAGCAAAACAGTGTAGCATTTGCGATGCTTATGGACACTGTAGCATCACTGTAGCAATCGATCCAAACCGTCCTTCCCAAATCGGATGGCTCAGATCTGACGAATATCATGATACTATTCACCCGTGACATTCCAAATAGAATAGCAGAGGATGTCAATCCATGTTGAAGAGGAGCTCAGGATGTTCATAAAAGGCGATTACTGTTTTATGATAAGAGAGAAAAAGATGGCAAGACAAAAATTCCAAACATCATCTGAGGCTCTTCTTGGGACATTTTTCTCCCTAAAGAAAATTTACCACCACCAATTTTCTGTTTGTGTTTGTCGGGACCCGAGTGTGCATCCAGACTCTTCGTGCATACCGAGTTAATCCCATGATCAGTAGCTAGCTCACATAATACAACATTGATAAATATCACACTCATACATGCAAATAAAAAATTATAGTAAATAAATATAAATAGACCACATAGTCAAAGTCTTACTTCACGGTCTGGGAAAGTCAAATATAGATGAAGTCTTGCAACGAAGAAAATAAATAGCAGTGACCCTCAAGCTATGCCAACATGCAATCGACTAGGCTAAACAGCCTAATACTTGGCATCGTCCTCAACTCCCGATTGGCAGAAGTAATTGTTCACCGGTTGTTATCTTCGGGCATTAAATCCACATATACGAGTAATCATGAGTACTCAACAAGTTCTTACGCCAAATGCATACATACATACATACATACATACATACATATATATATATATATATATATATATATATATATATATATATATATATATATATAAAAATATATTTGAAAAAAATACTCTAGGGAGTAGTTACTCCACTTTTGATATACCACCTAAAATAATTTGACATACTCCATTATCACTTTGGGTATACTCATATACTAATTATAAGATACTCCAATGTGAACCATACGAAAAATTTGCAAGAGAGTCCATAGTTTTTAGCATATTTTGTGAATACCTTTATATTCGCACATAAAAAGGAGTATGTCTAAAAATTATACATATCACCTCTGAAAATGTGTAAATACCACCTATATGGTCTTATATACTCGTATACTACACATACATACTCTCGATTGCGCAAGATACTCCCTACGTTATGAGATATATGAGATATGGAATAGGAAGTAACTACTCCCGGGAGTAGAAAAAAGGCTTCTATATATATATATATATATATATATATATATATATATATATATATATATATATATATATATATATACACACACACACACACACACACACACACACACACGCTTGGCTTGCCAAACGAGGGATCTCTGTGGCGGCGCACATGCGAACAGTGCGGCGTGGTAGGACACGCGCGAGGGCGGCGGGCACGGGTGGGGCAGGGCGCGCACGGGGGAAACGTATCATCTGCCATTGCAGAGCAATGTCACGGGTGAACAGTGTCATAACATTGCGTACGGACCGTCGGATTGAAAACGAGAGGCTGAGATCGAGCCGTTCACCGTTTCCAAACACTGTAGCAACACTGCAGTAAAAATACTGTAGTATTTGCACTGTTTATGAGTACTGCAGCATTACTGTAACACTTGATCTGGACCGTTCTTCCCGAAACCGACGGCTCAGATCTACCGAATGTCACGGCACTGTTCACCCGTGACATTACTCTGCAATAGCAGAGGATGCGTTTCCGCGCACGGGATAGAGACAGAGGAGTAGAGCAAGGAAAAGAAACAGGTAGGAGAAATAAAGAAAATCAAGTGTAGCATACCATTTAGCCAGCTCTTAACTTTGTTGTTGTACGTATATAATGCGAAACAGAGGGAATATTTTTAAGGGCCAGGGATGGGGTATTTGGTAACCATAGTAAGCTGATTTAACTATAAACGAGTCAACACGTATAAGCTGATTTTTTTCGTGTTTGAAGTAATATGAGTATTATCGAGTACACTCGAGCTCCAGTCAAAAAAAGATGATGTTTTCATCTTTTCAAAATTTACAAGTTGTCAGATCGACCGCCAATTTTTGTCATCATATTTTCTTTCGTTGAAAAGTTACAAAAGTGTAATACTAGAAAAGTATTTTTAATAACAAAATTAGTTGTACCAGTTTCGTATATCCAAACTACATATTTTGTTAGATAGCATATTTGGTCAAAATTAATACAGTTTACCTACATGCATTCTAAAACCACGTACTTTTTATGACTATAGGAAGTACCAAAGTGATATATACTGAGCAAATACCACACAAACTCTACCCCGAACACAAGACATCCATGCCCACATTAGTCGAAGCTTAGAGGCTATCTTTTGCATGCCTATAGCCATTATAAAATGAGCCCTAAAAGAGAAATAAGCACTACCAAAATGCACAAACTTTGCCCTAACCAACCACAGGCTCTCACACTCACTATAAATAGGCCATTTTGTCCCAAGCAAGGCTCCTTGTGCCCACTTCTTCCAACTAACGAACCAAACAACCAACTCAAAAACTCTTTTGCTTGTTCCCTCCAAAGTAGTTACTAGTAGCAGCAGCTGCATTAGTAACCATAGTAGTACTTGCACCTAGTGATAGTAAAACCTAGCTAGCTTATCATCCCCTAGCTAACCATGAGGACTCAACTGCTGATCACCACCATCTTCTTGCTCTTCCTCATGTTCTTCACCACCATTAACCCTAGTGCACAGCCTTCATGGCTCCTCCCTCTCTTGCCTCTGTCTCTAGCCATGGTGGCGATCGCCTTGCTACTTGTTATGAGTCGCCATGCACGTAGGAATGGCTGCCCTACTACCACCATTCCCGGGCCACGAGGGTGGCCGCTCCTGGGCTCCCTCCCGGACGTGTCCGGCCCGCTCATGCACCGCCGGCTCGCCGCGCTCGCCGACGCGCACGGCGCGCGCCGCCTCATGTCCTTCTCCCTCGGCGCGACGCCGGTGGTGATCAGCAGCCACCCGGACACGGCGCGGGAGATCCTCTCCGGGCCGGCGTTCGCCGACCGGCCGATCAAGGCCGCGGCCCGCGAGCTCATGTTCTGCCGCTCGATCGGGTTCGCGCCGGCCGGCGACTACTGGCGCCGCCTCCGCCGGATCGCCGGCGCCGGCATGCTCTCCCCGCGCCGCATCGCCGCGCTCGGGGGCCTCCGCCGGCGCGTCGCCGACGGCATGGCCAAGAGCATCTCCAGCGAGATGGAGAGCGCAGGGAGGGTCGCCATGAGGGCCATGCTCCAGAGGGCCTCCCTGGAGAGCATGGTAGGGAGTGTGCTGGGTCTGGAGGGTGCTGCAGGTGAGGACATGGCTGAGATGGTGAGGGAAGGGTATGAGCTTGTGGGCATGTTCAACCTGGGAGACTACTACACATCACTCAGGGGTGTGCTGGACTTCTATGGGGTGGGGCCCAGGTGTCAGAGGCTGGCAGCTAGGGTTAGGGAGCACTTTGGGAGGGTGGTTGGGGAGAGGAGGGTGAGGGGGGACTTCCACAAGAGGGATGACCTGCTCAGCTACATGCTTGCCTTGCCAAAGGAGGAAAGGATTGAGGACTCTGATGTCATACCTGTGCTCTGGGTGAGATATATCTTTTGCTACATCTTTTAATTGCTCTCTCTCTCTCTCTTTTATACATATAGAGAGACATACATATACATATATACATATATACATACACATACACATATACATATACATATACACATACACATACACATATATATATATATAGTCAAAGTTAGATAAATTTGATTGCACGCTTTCTAAAATGTTATATTTCTAAACGAAAGAAGCTAGTATGAAACACCAAGTTTACCTACGGTGGACAAATCTATTTGTTATACGGTGGACAAATCTATTTGTTATACTTGTTCAAACAGTGGGCAGAAATTTTGCCATGTCACTACCACCTACATAACTCTAAATAAGCTTATAATGGCTTGATCAGCTGATGTAAATATTGTTTTCAGCCTAAAACTTACCCTACGGGTCAAATTACAAATCAGCGAGTTTATCATCCAAAAATCTACATACTGCAGTATCTAGGGCCGGTTCCTTTTTTAAAAAAAAAAATCTTTTAGAGCTTTATGCACTTCATGCAAATATATATAGAAATTGGACTATTTTTGCAAGAACTTGTGGTTTCACCTGACCCCCACATGTCTAAAGACTACTGGTGGTGGTGGGCCACTGCAGAAGGTTCTCATGATGTTTCGACACGCAGGAAACGATCTTCCGTGGGACTGACGCCGTCGCCATACTCCTGGAGTGGGCCATGGCCCGTATGGCGCTCCACCCGGACATCCAATCCAAGGCCCAGGAAGAGCTCGACACGGTGGTGGGCCGCCGGCCCGTAGCCGACTCCGACGTCCCCGGCCTCCGCTTCCTCCAGTGCGTCGTCAAGGAGACCCTCCGCATGCACCCGCCGGGCCCGCTCCTCTCGTGGGCCCGCCTCGCGACGCACGACGCCCACGTGGGCAAGCACCTCGTCCCCGCGGGGACCACGGCGATGGTGAACATGTGGGCCATATCCCACGACGAGGCCATCTGGGCCGACCCGTGGGCCTTCCGGCCGGAGAGGTTCGCGGAGGAGGACGTCAGCGTGCTGGGGTCCGACCTGAGACTCGCGCCGTTCGGGTCGGGCCGGAGGGTGTGCCCCGGCCGGATGATGGGCCTCTCCACGGTCCACTTGTGGCTCGGCCGGCTTCTGCAGGAGCACACGTGGGCGCCGGCCCAGCCCGTCCAGCTCACCGAGTGCCTCCGCCTGTCCATGGAGATGAAGAAGCCGCTGGTCTGCCGCGCGGCTCGCCGCCGTCCGGTCCCTGAGGTGGCGTAGCTCGCCAGGCTTGTGGCTAGCTGTGTCAAGGGGAAAACTTGAAGGCTGTGTGTATGTGAATTATGTGTAAGGTCATGCTCAGAGGCGAAGCTGGATCTCAAGCTTCTGCGGCAATGGTTCGAGATCCATGGTCAAAGTCAAAATGCCACGTGAAGAATGTATTCAACGCGCGTGAAAAATGCCTACGCCACTGGTTATGCTAATGTCTATGTACGTAGATGTTAATTAGCTGTGGGGTTATGGCTGGCGAGAGGCTGAGTATAGTTATTATATTTGATCAGCCTTGTATCAATATTAGCTTTTTCTTAATTTTGGTCACTGAATTTGCACTATTGTCTATGGCCCTAAGCCTCTTTATTTTTGGCCACTAAATTTGCTCTTATTATAGTTATTATATTTGATCAGCCTTGTATCAACCTTATCTTTCGAAAGTACGCGTGGCCGGCTAGGTTAGTGTTAGCTGTGTGAAGGAAAAACTGAAGGTTGTGTATGTAGATTAATTATGTACCTCTGGGTTTAGGTGGTGTTACATGTAAGGCCATGTTACTAATGTACGTACATGTTAATTAGTCGTGGGATTATGGCTGGCGAAGGCTGGGTATAGATATTATATTTGATCAGCCTTGTGTCAACCTTAGCTTTTTAATTTTGGTGACTAAATTTGCACCATCTGCAGCCTTAATCCTATTTAATTTTGGGTTAGAATTTTTCCTTGGCTCTTTGTTTTTTTTACTAAGTTCGGTGTCTGCCTTGTTACAGTTAAAATTAGAAGAATTGGGTGATAGACGGAAGTAGGTAATTAGCTTTATTTGTCGATTGTTATCTGAAAATTGTCTTACAACAACATATCTGAAAATGTCATAATTATATTTTACTGTTTTACTTTGAGCTCTCCTAGCTAAACAAATCGAAATGACTGGTTTGTTTTAGGCTGCAGCAACATGATCCAGTGATCTATGTTGCAATCGAACTCTTAAACGATATTAATGGAAGTTGAGTTCACTAATTAGAACGGCTCGATATCAAGTCATCTAGGAATGTCATCATAGTTCACGCTAGAGACTAGAGAGAGGGGGCTCAACCGCTCAAGTGTAGGATTTCTACACTTCTGGATACAGCAATTAATTGAAAGCATTTTTTAAGCCATAACAATAGAATCTTATTGGAAATATATAGTATCCATAAAACTGACTATAGTAGGCATAACACAACAAACAAAAAAGGTCCTTAATTAGTCTGTACATTGATTTGTGAGAGTAAAATTAGAAATTTGATCTTGCTGGTGCAATGGAGTGTTTCAAGGGTACTGGTAAACTAGCTGTGGCAAGTTCCCAAATAGTACTAATTCTTTAGTGGACTAGGGTTTCAAGGCCAACATTATAGTTAAATAATATTGGTCTATTTATTTGTGCTAGTATGGATATGTTCTCATATTCATGGTTACTGGCTAGGGTTTGAACCTGAGGCCATTAAACAAGTATATTAACAACTTTTCCTTTTAAAAAATATCATTCCTTCATAGCTGAAACGAGCTAGCAAAACCTTTGGTGTGCAAATGCCTATCTTCTCTTCTAATTAACATCAGAATCTTTCTATGGCTACACGCGAGAACCAGATTAGATTCTTTATTGTTGGAGAAGATACACGCGTACAGCCCCCAAAGCTATGATTTATAGCAGGTACAATAATGTGGCATTTTTATATGTAAATCTTGTCACGTAGGGCACGAAAGGATGTGGATGAGAACATTGAGAATTGAGACATCTTTCGTACAGTAATTGACTGTAACACGAGAAATAAAACACATTGTACATATAGAAGTTTTTATAGAAATATGTAAAAAAAACACAACTCATTATAAGATTATATTTAGCGCTGTCTATAGATGATACGAAGAGATACTATAAACAACAGTTAAGATACTATAAACAATAGTTATCTACACTATTAAACATGTCCTTGTCTCGGGTTACTGGTAGAACATGCCCTGCAGGGAAGAGAGAGCGCGTAAGAACCAGATTCGCTTGCTTTCACCAAATACACGCACAAAGAAAACATAAAGAGGTACACTTTTTTCTAGATGAGAGAGATGTGCAACAGAATCTCATGCCCTCTTTCTTGAAAAGATTGAACAACGGGTATTGCAGTTTACTTAGGCAAACAACATTGCATGTGCATCTCTACAGTACAGTGTTGCCAACAGTACAAATGCCTTTTAGGCCAAGGTAGAATAAAGTGGCTCAACTTGTCCACGTACATCTTCATGCAAGCTTACCAGAGCATATAGTGTAAATCGGGAAAATAACTTCCAACGCAAGCATGTTGGGTCTTGAGGCCACCTCTCAGTGACAGATGTTATTTTTACAGGTTTGTTAATTTTAAGTTGTCTAAAATTTTCTTATCCATCAGTCACCTACAATTGCACGATACTAAGTCTGAAATCTCCGTGACAGATGTTATTTTCTAACTCGTATGATCTCTACAAAAGTACCTGGAAGTACACTCAAACTTAGGTGACAAATCTTTTATAAGTTTATATTTTTCCCTTGACAGGTTTGGTTAGGCATTCAAGCATTCTGTATTCACATTTTTTCCTCCAAAGTAATTAAAATTTTGAGCTTGAGTTGGGTTGAACTATAGCCCATTTAAGCCAGCCAACTGTACTGCTTCTGCACAGATTAAGG
Organism: Ampelocalamus luodianensis; assembly: GCA_036346255.1. Taxonomy (NCBI): domain Eukaryota; kingdom Viridiplantae; phylum Streptophyta; class Magnoliopsida; order Poales; family Poaceae; genus Ampelocalamus; species Ampelocalamus luodianensis. The sequence continues at coordinate 23,143,106 of CM070638.1, read as the reverse complement.
GAACGAAAAGTTATAGACGAATCAACCTTTTGCTTGTTTTGCTGTAGCTTGGCTTGCTTTCCAGGAAACGGCACCTCTCCAGTCTCTAGTGAGTTCACCCATGCGCGAACCATTGGATCTACAATCAATGGCCTGATTGAGTTACATCTTCCATGGGAAAATATAGGGCAGATTTTTTTTATTTGGTGATTTAGTTTTAGGCTTTGTGTGGCCATGCTCTTGCTCTAGGTTTTTTCTGACTTCTATGTTGGGTTGATCTCGGCTAACAAAACCTGAGATCTAGGGGGGCACATCCCACTCGCGCCCTGATCGAAGGCGCAACCAACACGATTTGGTTTCAGTCCCGTTCACCTAGCGCTATATAAACAAGGGCACTACTACAGAAACAGCCATCACAGACGGTTCGGAACCGTCATCACAGACGATTTTCGAACCGTCTCGAAAAGTTGGTCTCTGATAACAGGTGGTTATCACAGACGGTCTGCAAACCGTCTGTGATACGAATATCCGAGCGGTTGGAAGTAGAACCGTCGCGATAACTCTATCACGACGGTTCTACTTCCAACCGTGCGTGATAGTATATTTTCCGACGGTTCTTAACAAGAACCGTTTGTGATAATAATTATCACGAGCGGTTCTTGTTAAGAACCGTGCGTGATAGTTTTTTCAAGCGCAAAAAAACTAAATGTATAGCTTGCAAGTGGCCACAGCGGCCTTCCCCTTGGCCGTCCGTCTCTTCGCTACCTCCACTGCCTTGGCCGAGCTCCCGGTGTTGCATTCCTCAATATAGGAGATGGTGGAGTTGATGAGGAGGAGCACGATGATGCCGACGAGTCTGCCGATCCGGAGGCGGTGGTGTCGTTGGCCATCACGATGGCCATGACTGCTGCCACCTCCATTACCTCAAGAACTTGAGGATCTCGCTCTCCTGTGCACACACGCAAGCACCATGCCACCATTGTTACAACATTACACAAAAGAAAAGCTCGCAGCTAATCTAATTAGTCAAAACTCACTACTAACCTTCTTTTCTTCAAGCTTGTTGGGGCCGAAGACGGCAATGCGCGCCTGGGAGGACCGGCATGGGGGAGGAGACCAGTGCAGAGGGAGGACGCCGACATAGGGAGGAGGAGGACTAGAGGAGGAGGAGGAGGACTGCGGGAGGTTGGAGGACCGGCTATATATAAGGACTCCTGCTACTCCCGCGCACACGTTCAAAATTTTCGAACTCCCGCCTTGTGAATTACATATCACAGACGGTTCGTATCACCAACCGTCGTGATGAGGTACTTATCACGAGCGGTTCGTGATCTGAACCGTCTGTGATACTATCATAGACGGTTCTATTAAAAAACCGTCTATGATACTGGAGATTATCATAGACGGTTTTTTAATAGAACCGTCTGTGATACTATCACAGACGGTTCTTTAATAGAACCGTCTATGATACTGGAGATTATCATAGACGGTTTGTTAATAGAACCGTCTATGATACTATCAGAGACGGTTCTTTAATAGAACCGTCTATGATCTTAGTATCCTGAGCGGTTTGTATTACAAACCGTCTGTGATAGGCCCGACAGACCCAACATAGACGGTTCTATTTTAACCGTCTGTGATAAGGCGTCTACTATAGCTTGTTTTGTAGTAGTGGGGACTCGGCAGGCCTTTTTTCGTGTGGTTCTAGGCTACGAAAATCCCAACAAACCCGATCTATCCCGAGCACTGTGGTGGGCGAACACCGAAGGCCGCCGCCATCACCGAGACACCACCGTCTTCACCCACGCCACCTCTGCGGCCGCCGACCGGGACTACACTACGCTTCAGCAACCGTACAATACCACGTCCCGGCTCTACATCCACGGATCTACAAGCCATATTTTCATCTACAAGTTCAGGTATGCAAATCACGCTTCCGCTCTAAGGATTAGACTAGATGTTCTTCCCTGAGCTAGGGTTAATGTTGTCTAGATCAAGTTTAGCCTTAGTTTATGCACAATATTTGGTATCAGAGCCACCCTAGTCTCATTTTGAACCCATATTAGTCCCAACCAAACTTGTTCGGATTAGATGTTTTTTTTAGTTCGGATCTAATGATTAGTGGCTCGGTTTAGCACTTTAGAAGGAGGGGACTTGAGAAATTTTGTGAAATCCTAACGAAATTCCGAGCCTTCAAACCCAAATCGGAACCTTAAAGTGCGGTGAATACTTACGTTTTTGGAGACCACCGGAGTCTCTCCGGTCACGGGCACCATCGTAGCTCCACTCGATGGCTGCGCGCGCGACCTCGGTCGCACGCACGCGCCGGCGAGCAGGGCGGCGTCGTCTCATGCCACGCCGCCTCAAGCCGCCGCTCCGCGCTCTCCCTTGTGCCGTCCAACAGAGCCGCTGCTGCTCCCCGCCCGCGCGCCGCCGCCGACGCCGCATCCCTAACGGCCGCCTGTTTCTTCTGGGAGGAGAAAGGGGAGAAATGAAGTTAGGGTTAGGTTTTGGGGGTTTTTATATTTCTCAAGATCCATCCTCGCCCGTTCGATCAGATCCAACGGCCATCGTGGCATTATGGGCCGGCTGAGAGTTATATGGGCTCCAACTGCTAATGGGCCGCACTAGTGGATGTTGGGCCGAATCGTTTTTCGAGGCCTACACTCAGTGGGCTTATTTTTTTCCCAGTACATTTTTTATGTTTAAGTCTGTTTATTTTATGCACTATTTTAATTAATGTTTGTTGCCCAATAACAATGTATTATTACCATTTTTATGCTTTGTCTCTAATTAAAATTGAACCAACGAGATATTTTTATTAAAGATTTTATGTTTTATTTTGGCATTATGTTTGCACATAATTACATTCTGACCAACGTTGTTTGTAGTCGTGTGTCGCCATATTAAATTGTTAAGTTCTTTTTCATTTTCTACCTAACGGTGATATGAATTAGAACTGTAGTTTTGCATGTTGTTAATCAGACCAACGTAGGGTTAATTGCATTATTACATCTTTATGTTATTTCTAATTTTGCCCTATATTTTAATATTCAGTAATAAACACTTCGAATGTTACCGCCACAATTGACAATATTGAGCAGCTTACGGGAAGCAACTTCCCCACTTGGAAAGAAAGAATTCATGTTGTCCTTGGAGTTTTGGACCTTGACTATGCGTTAAGGGTGACCGCTCCCGTTCCCTCCACCGAATTTGAGGATAATTATGATGAGAAAAAGAAAACTTACGATACTAATGCTGAAAAATGGGAGCGGTCCAACCGCCTATCACTAATGATCATGAAGATCTCTATCTCAGTTGGGATCAGGGGAGCAATCCCTGATTCCAAAAATGCTAAGGAGTACTTGGCTTCAGTTGAGGAGAAATTCAAAGGCTCCACTAAATTGTATGCCAGTACTTTAATCCAGAGGCTCTTATCCGCTAAGTATGACGGGTCCAGCAGCATAAGAGAGCATATCATGATGATGACCGATATGGCTGGAAAGCTCAAGGGCATGGATATGGAGATATCTGATGGTTTCCTAGTCCACTTTATTATGGCTTCTCTTCCTTCTGAGTACACTGCATTTAAGATAAATTACAATATACTCAGAAAGAAAAATAAAGCATGAGCGATTTAATCACCATGTGTGTCCAGGAGGAAGAGAGACTAAGGGCCGAAAAGAAAGATTTTGTGCATCAAGTTGGCGGCCCTAACAAAAGGAAGTTCCAAGGGGACTTCAAATCCAAGAAAAGGCTGCAATTCTACCCTAATTAAGATAAGTCAGGACCTAAGGTGCACAATGCATCTAAGCCCCATGTTGCTCCCGCTGGAGTACTTAATGGGGATGAATGTCACTTCTGTAAGAAGTCAGGGTATCTCCAGAAGGATTGTGTCGGTTTTCTGAAGTGGCTCACCAAAAGGGGTAATAATACAATAATGTTCATTGATGAAACTCTTTATGCTGATTTCTCCCTTATTTCTTAGTGGATTGACTCAGGTGCAACTGTGCACGTTACCAGCTTTTTACAGGGATTCCTTACATCGAGAACACTAAGAAAATAGGAGCAAAGTCTTAGAGTCGCGGATGAAAAAGAAGCCGAAGTGGAATCAGTTGGATCTGTTTCATTAGTTTTAGATAGCGGCTTCATACTTCATCTTAATAATGTAGTCTATGTTCCTTCCATCAGGAGGAATTTGATTTCGGTTTCTTTATTGGACGATGATGGTTTTAAATGTAATTTTGGTAACCATAAATGCATTATTACATTTAATTCAAATGATATTGGTACTGCTTTTAGACAAGACAAACTCTATGTGCTTTCCCTTAATGGATCTTCTATATCTTTAAATGTGTGTGATGCTAAGCGTAAAAAGAATGATGAGACTTCTTCGAAACTGTGGCACTATCATTTAGGCCACATTTCGAGGGGGGAATGGAGCGTCTCATTAAGGAAGAAATTCTCCACCCATTATATTTCTCTGACTCAAACCACTGCATTGATTGCATTAAAGGAAAATATGTAAAGCAAATAAAGAAGGGAGCCACTCGCAGCACAGGACTCTTAGAATTAATTTGTACTAATATTTATGGTTATTTTCCTGTGACATCAGTGGATGGTTTTGATTCCTTCATCACATTCACTGATGATTTCTCCCGTTATAGTTTTTTTTCCATTAAAGACCGATCTAAATCACTTGACAAATTCAAGATATTTAAAGCTGAAGTTGAAAATCAACACAATCTAAGAATTAAAGTGGTAAGATCGGACTGTAGGGAAGAATATTATGGGAGACATGCCTCTTATGGGCAAATTTCCGGTTCTTTCGCTAAGTTCCTTCAAGAAAATGGCATTGTTGCCCAGTATTCTACACCAAGTGAACCTCAACAGAATGGGGTAGTTGAGAGATGCAACCGTACACTTATGGATATAATACAGAGCATGCTTAGCTATTCTAGTTTACCAACTGGTTTGTGGATGGAAGCACTAAAGACAGCCGCACATATTCTTAATCGAGTTACCAGTAAATAAGTGCCTAAGACACCTTTTGAATTATGGACTGGGAGGAAACCGAGTTTTAAATATTTACGAGTGTGCAGTTGTCGTGCTGAAACTAAGATATTTAATCCATATATTGGGAAATTAGATTCTAAGACAATAAGTTGCTATTTTATTGGGTACCCTAAGAGATCCAAAGGGTATCGATTTTACTGTCCTGATAGGATAACTAAGTTTGTAGAAACAAGACACGCTGTGTTCTTAGAGAATGAAGAGGACCTGGAGCCCAGGAAAATAGATCTTGAGGAGAAGCGAGTTTATGTTCCTTCACCGCTTATCCTAGAAACCTTTATTCCTATGCTTCAAGTGGTTGCACCTCCAGTACAGAATACTATTGTTGCACCCACTGTTGAGATCTCTGAAATTCCTAATGTCACACCTAATGTGAGCCTCAGCAGTCTCCTGCAATAGCTGATAAACCTATTAGAAGATCACAACGGGAGAGAAGATCTACCATCCTAAATGATTATGTTGTTTATATGAATGAGGATATTAATGATATAGGGAAGGTAGATGATCCCACCTCTTATAAGGAGGTCATGATGAGTGAACATTCTTCTAAGTGGCTTGATGGCATGAAGGATGAACTAAAGTCTATAAGCACTAATGATGTATGGGACTTAGTAGAAATTCCTGATGGAGTCAAAACAGTAGGTTGTAAATCGGTCTACAAAACAAAGCATGACTCTAAGGGAAATGTCGAAAGGTTCAAAGTAAGGCTTGTAGCAAAAGGCTTCTCACAAAGAGATAGGATTGACTATAATGACATTTTTTTTTCTCTTGTCTCAACTAAAGATTCATTCAGAATCATTATGGTACTTGTAGCTCATTATGATTTAGAGCTACATCAGATGGATGTTAAGACGGCATTCCTTAATGGCTACTGCAAGAAAACATTTACATGGCTCAACCGGAAGGTTTTGTCGTGGAAAGCAAGGAGCATATGGGATGTCGACTTAAGAAATCAATTTATGGTTTAAAGCAAGCGTCGAGGCAGTGGTACCTCAAATTCGATAAGGTCATAAGGAATTTTGGATTTAAGGAAAATGAAGTTGATAACTGCATATATGTTAAGTTCAAGGAGAGTAAATTCACTATCTTAGTGCTTTATGTGTTGGAGATATGCCCTAGAGGCAATCATATTGATGATGATATTTCGTTGTATCCATGATTTAATAAATATTCCTTGAATATTACCTTTGTGTTGATTAACAAGTATGTGACTTGTTTGTGAAACTATTTACTTGTATGGTTATTCTAAAGTTGTCCCTAGTCGGAGTTCATGTGAGGACACACGTGAATGATGGATTAGCACATGTATCGGTTGATGACCATGTTTCACAGGTCATAGACATGGAGATGTCAAACCAATAATGTGGACACATATTTAGAACATGGGGTTGGACCGACCCAACATGAGACATAGTAATTATTCTTATGGTTCTCTCTACACAATGTGTACGCCTTGTCCTTAGACCTGAGATTGCCGCATGTACTTGAGATGTGAATCGACCTACTTAGGGGCTATCAAATGCTACTCGAATCGGTAGTTATAAAGGTAGCTTTCGGGTTTGTCATGAAGCATCTTTGCGAGGCATGGTCGGTCGAGATGGGATTTGCCCCTCTACCCGAGAGAGATATCTCTGGGTCCTCGAGTGATCGGATCCGAAATGCATGGCCATGCTACTTAAGGTTAAGAGTTAACCTAGTAAGGGATTAGGATCACGGGATCGAGAAAGAGTGGTCACTTGGAGCTCGACCGAATATCGTGAGGCAAAGGGATTGGCATGTACATAACGTTGTGATGGTTCGTCCGATATGATCTTTGTGTATATTTAGGAGTTGGCACGTCTTACTAGAGGCGCTACCAACTATTGACCAAGTATGTGTACTCGCGTCATGTCTAAACATCGTGAACCATAGGGTCACACACTTAGAAAGTGAAGCCTAATTCGGATTGGATCCGAATTAGATGGGCATTGAGTCCTAATGGGTCTCTATTCGTAGAAGCCCATTGTAAGGCGTCTATAAAAGGAGAGCGGCGCGCGGGATGAGGATGAGTTTTTCGTGACATCCTCAAACCACGCGCCACCCTCCCACGCCCTAGTCGCTCGCGCGGATCTAGTAGTCCGGCGTGCGTCGCTTCCTCCCGTGCGTGTGGATACCTTTGAAGGCGCTTTGCATCGTGGCGTTGGGACGAACCGCAAAGAGGAGTCATGCGTGGGGCGCCACGGCGAGGACAAGGAAGTAGTACGACTACCGCCCCAACGTCTTTGCATCAACTTAGTACGACTACACTGCCCCGACGTGCCGCAACAACTTCCGCACCTGCGCATCAAGGGGTAAAACCGTGATCTATAACTGCAGTGATCTTGGTTTACGGGTAGAATTTTTAATTTGCGCTAGTGTAGCCTACCTGTTTCCCTTCATTATGTGGATGACATCTTATTGGCTAGTAGTGATAAGGATATGCTATTTGAGATCAAGAGATTTCTTTCATCTAATTTTGATATGAAGGATCTTGGAGATGCCTCTTACGTTCTAGGCATTGAGATTCACCGAGATAGGTCCAAAGGAGTATTAGGTTTATTTCAGAAGGCATACATTGACAGGGTACTAAAGAGATATAATATGCATAAGTGCTCTGGCACGCCTGCTCCTATTGTTAAGGGCGATAAGTTTGGGACATTTCAATGTCCAAGGAACCAATATGAAACTGATCAGATGAAGTCGGTTCCTTATGCTTTAGCTGTCGGAAGTATTATGTATGCTCAAGTATGCACGCGTCCTGATTTAGCTTTTGTAACTGGGATGCTTGGCAGATATCAGTCAAATCTAGGACCAGACCACTGGAAGGCCGTTAAGAAAGCTTTGCGCTATATGCAAGCTACTAAGCATTTCATACTCACATATAAGAATTCTGATAACCTTGAAGTTGTTGGTTATTCAGATTCAAATTTTGCAGGATGTGTTTATACTAAGAAATCCATGTTAGGTTATATCTTCACACTCGCTGGGGGAGCTATCTCATGGAAAAGCGCCAAACAAACCCTTACAACATCTTCAACGATGCAAGCTAAGTTTGTGGCATAATATGAGGCTACCGGGCAGGTTGTATGGCTTAAGAACTTTATCCCGGGACTTGGAGTGGTAGACAGCATCTCTAAACCACTCACCTTATACTACGATAACGAACCCACCGTCTTTTATGCGAGTAACAACAAGTCAAGTGGTGCTGCTAAACACATTGACATTAAGTACCATGTTGTGAAAGACAGAATCCAGGATCAAACCATTAGTATCAAGCATATTAGCACTAAGTCAATGCTTGAGGATCCGCTTACTAAAGGCTTACCACCCAATATCTTTCGTGATCATGTTGTCAGCATGGGTTTATTAGGAAGCCTCTAATTATGGATAAAAGGACCTTAAAGCAAACCAACTCCCATTAAGTATAATGAATATCCATTTTAAGATGGGATAGTACACTATAGGTAGTAGGGTTGTATGGCCCTTCATTGGACATGCGACGTATTACCTTGGTATGCTGTGTTATTGAGAATGGACTTATGATGTTAGCCTTACGATCAAATGGGAGAATGTTAGGTTGATCTCGGCTAACAAACCCCGAGATCTAGGGGAGCACGCCCCACTCGCGCCCTAATTGGGGTGCAACCAACACAATTTGGTTTCGATCCCATTCACCTAGCGCTATATAAACAGGGGACTCGGTAGGCCTTTTTTCGTGTGGTTCTAGCCTATGAAAATCCCAACAGACCCGATCTATCCCAAGCACTGTGGTGGGGCGAAGACTAAAGGTCGCCGCCAACACTGCGACACCGCCGTCTTCGCCCACACCACCTTTGCGGCCGCCGACCGAGACTGCACTGCGCTTCACCAATCGTACAGTAACACGTCCCGGCTCTACATCGACGGATCTACAAGCCATAATGGCATCTTCAAGTTCGGGTATGCAAATCACGCTTCCGCTCTAAGGATTAGACTAGGTGTTCTTCACTAAGCTAGGGTTAATATCGTCTAGATCAAGTTTAGCCTTAGTTTATGCACAACATCCCAAACTAAAGCTAAAGCCATCGGTGGCAAAGTAGAAGGGGGACATGATACAGGCTGGTTGGTGCATGGACGTTGCGGGGAGTCATCATGGGATCTAGAGGGAATGGTGGTGGATGGCTCACCTTGCTGGGAGGTTGTCACTGAGGTAGGAGGTCTGTAAGCATCTAGGCCCCCAATACGTTGTGATAGTGTTTTGGTGATTAATGAGTCCTAATTCGTCAAGACTAACTTTTGTTTAAGTGATGTTAATGTTTGTTAGGTCTTAATGATGGTAATTTGGTGTTCTTGGCTATTCATGGATCTCCAAATGAGTAAATGATGGCAAAACATGGCTTTCATGAAGATTAAGTACCTTGTGGCTAGAAATGATCCAATGAGTTAGGTATGGATTACTTTAGATGTTAGGTTTTTGTTTTTTACTTTGGCTGTACTATTTAGGGCGGTTCAAGGCTAGTAGATTGAGATTGGTTAGGTTGGGTAACTAGTTGTGGTGCACACTAGGTCATTCTAGCTTAGTTCTAGTCAGAAGGTAAGGATCAATATTTAGTTGCGAGGATCTCCAAGAATGGATCAAATCAAGCCAAGTCTAAAAAAAAACTTAATAGAGGCGGATTATCAGGCCTAACGTGGACAATAGGGGTGTACTATCTATCCAAACAAGATTTTTTTTGTGCAATTCAGATTTTACACATATGTGTTTTATCTGGGTCCACCCATACAATTGAGGTGTACCAACTCAACAGAGAGGCTGATTTTGGTGCCATTTGAATTTTACACAGAGATGTACCATCCGAGTAGAGGCAAACCAACTCAACAGAGAGGGTTGAAATTGGAGAAGTTGAGCAGCGGATTGTATGGGTCGAGGCGTACTATTGACCTGTACCATTGATGCAGTGAGACGTACCATTGGACATGGATGATCTGGGTTAAAGCGTACCAATGAGGTGTGTCATTGGACCAAAGGCATCCTAGATGGAGGCGGATCGTCCGGCTCAAGACGTACCATCGAGACATACCAACTAAATAGAGAGCCTCCAAGTCGTGGCATTCACTAGGTGAATGATACGGCCCACGCCGGATTATCCGAGTGAGCCGGATGATCCAAGTCAAGGCGTATTATCCGGTCCTGTGCAACATTCGAATTTTTCACCATTGGAGCCGAGGCAAAATACCGAGGCGAATGATTTGGGTTTGAGGTGGATGATCTGGATCTACAACTACTTTTCAGAAATGTTTCAAATAGCTAATTTTTGAAAGTGAGAACTATATATATAGACCATTGACGTTCAAGTCAGCTCTCTTGAGACTCCAAATCTGTGGCTAGCCTATTAGGGAGTTCAAGGCCACCTTAGAGCTTTGATTGAAGATCAACAGAGTGTTTGTGAGTTTGTGAGAGTAGATTAGGCATAGCTGCGTGCATCACTTATAGTTGCTTATTACTATTGGAAATCGGAGTTTTCTAAACGGTTTGGTGACGTGCTTTTGGTGACCTTCCAAGGAGGAATTTGTGGAAGGCACTGGAGGGCTGTGAAGGTTCGGAGTTCACCTATCCGGAGCGGAGAAGGACTACAACGAGTTGAGAGCTTGGGTCCGAGGATTCAAGTGGGAGCAATACTCTCGTATGAGTGTTCCAACGAGGAGTAGGGGAGAACGGCGAATCTCCGAGACATCGGTAAAAGAAATTGGTTGTGTTTTGTCCTCTTTACATTTCAGCATTTAATTTCCCTGCATTCCAATTCCCGGTCACTAGTATTGTGTAGGTTTGGAATTTAGGTTGGAAAACTTTACTGGCAAGTGTAGGAGTTTATTAATCACGCTAGAAAACCTTAACTTATGCTTTAGGTTTTAATTGGGCCGTAGTTTAAAAATATTCTCAATTCACCCCCTCCTCTTTTGCCCTCTTAGACATCCGATCCACTTTAAGGTTGCCGGCCGTTAGCCCTCTAGCCGGGGTGGTTCTGATGGACCTAGGGTTGTGGAAAACAAAATAATTAAGAGACGGAAATTTCATTCCAAATAGTTGCAAACCTCACGGGTAATCCCATGTCCGAATCCACGGCTACCCATGCAAGGCAACCCTCCCATTGCTCCGAGTTTTGTACTGTGGCTTGATCTGGCTTCTCCATAGCTCCTTTGGACCTGGATTGTTTAGCCAGGTTGTGCTGTCTTCCATCGAGAAACATACGGCAGAAGTCGTGAACAGAGACTGGCATGTTTGGTTACCTGATGCTCCAGTATACAATAATACCACTTAATATGCACTAATTACTTCCTAATCACACAATTATTGAGCCTGGCTCCCGAGCGAATCTTACATCCCACAGGTCTGGCTGTTTTTTTATACGCAGACAACCAAACAAGCGTTTCAGAGAAGATTCTACATCCAGCAGCCCTTTAGGAATTGGATTTCACCTTGGCGAAATTGAAGTTCATATACTGCAGTTGTTGCCAAAATTTCAACAGACCTCTTGTTTTCCCTCATCTTAATTTAATTATTATGCTGCGCGGCGATTAATCACACGAAACATTTTCAGTTTAATGAGTGAAATCAGCCTCCAGTCAACAAAAACAGATAATAAAATAACCACAATATGGTATCACATCGTGCTATCTAGAAACTGATATGACCGCACCAAATCTATGTCTGCTAAAGAAAACACCTAGCTAGGGTTTCCACACAACAAAAGCCGCATCGTTCACGCAGGAAGAGAGGAAAACGATGTGCAACACACAAGCTTTTCTCTTTGTTTCGTTTTCCTTCACACGAAAAAAACCCTACACGCCGATCGCATGCACTGCCTAACTCGCACACTAGAAGCACTCAAAGCATCTGATATTAATTTGTCCACCATTAGCAGCTAAACAACCCACTAATCATTATCCCTAGCCCCTAATCAAACCGACGAGACAAAACTACAGTGGTATGTACAAGTTATGCGTATGTACATGTGCGACGTGTCGAGCGGCTGGCGCTCAGTGCGCGTTCCCGGCGGCGAGCCAGCGCGCGGCGGCGCACTGGGCGCGGTGCGCGCGCTTCCAGTGGAGCGCCTGGCACGCGCGGCAGCAGTAGATGGCCGAGCCGCACACCGAGCACCGCCGGAACTCGTGCCGCCGCGTCTCCCGCCGCCCGCACTGCGCCTGCGAGCACAGCCGCAGGTCCTCGCCGTCGTCGTTGCCGCCAGCTTCTCGCTTGTCGGCCGTCTGATTGGTGTTCGCCTCCCACCACTCCACCATGAACCGTCTGGCCGGGTCCTCCTCTGCCCCGTCGCCGTCGCCACTGCCGCGGCAGTGCCACGAGAGGAGCTCTCGCGCGGCGGCGTGGAGGAGGAGGCGCCGGCCCGCGGCGGCGTCGCGACGCACGCCGTAGCCGTCCTGGAGGCAGTGGCCGAGCTCGCGTAGCGCGGGCGCGTGGCCGAGCCATGCGGCGCGCGCGCACAGCGCGACGCCCGCGCGCGGGTCCTTGTCCGCCTTGCCGCCGCCGCTGCCGTTGAACTGCACCACCGCCAGCGCGTGCAGCGCCGGCGCGTGCCCGCCCGCCGCCGCCCGCGCCAGCAGCGCCCACCCCGTCGCCCTGCTCCCGAGGCAGTAGAACCACACCTGACGACGTCGCAATCAACAACCAGAGCAACAAAACATGAGACGACGAGATGGACGAAACAGAGCAAAGTAGCAGAGGAATTCTAAGAAGCAGAGGAGTAGGGGTCCATTTGATCACCATGCCGAGGAAGTAGCAGGCGTGGAGGCTGCCGGCGGCCGCGCACCGCTGCAGGAATCGGTGCGCCCCCTCCGACCAGCCGCCCGCGCGCACCCCGACGGCCGCCGCCGACGCCCGCGACAGCACCGCGGGGTGTGCCGCGAGCTCCCGGAACCTCCTGCACCTGAGCGCACGCACACACAACCCAACAGACATAACGAGAAACTCAACACAAAGAAGAGACGACACGACACGCCGAAACAGAGGAAGGCAAGAAGGCCAGAACAGTTACGTGAGCGATGCCGCAGCGACGTCTGCGGGAGACGCGGCGGATGCGGCGACCCTGGCGAGCACGGTGAGGACGAGGTCGTCGGGGAGTCGGTCGAACGCGTCGTCGCCGTCACCTATCGCCAGCCGCGGCCGCTTCGCCGGTGGGAGTGAGGCCTCCTCGCCGCCCCTGCCCCCCTTGACGTCCGTACCACTACCACGCCTCTGCGTCGGCGTCGGCGTCGGCGTTGCACTCGCCCTCGAGCATCTGTATGTCCTCGGCCTCCTCATGGCGGTCGGGCAGCGCGCGGCGATGGGGCCGCCAGTGAGGCGTGCGCGATGCGGTGCAGAGAGTGGGACTTATATATACGCACAGTACACGTACACGTAGCCGTACGTTTCACCGCGCGGCACGGTGGATGGACGGGGTACGTTTTTAGGAGGAAAGTGTTACCGCGCCGGCGCATAGGGAGGCGGCGCGGGGTTTGAGAGTTGTTGGAGTGCGATTCCTGTAATACAGCTGGAATTGAATTATTTGTAGTGAAATTTGTGCGATATTTTTATAAAAATCCTGCGTTCCAAACATAGCCTTAAATTGCGGAATAAACTGAGATTATGCTGCGGTCCAACTAACAAAAAAAAACTGCATGAGTTCAGAGCAGCTCCACCAAAACTAAAACACACACAAAAAAAGGCATCTATAGATGCATTTGATCTTAGATATGATGTTACTTAGAACTTTTTTTTAATTAATTAATCCTTTTTTAATTTATTTTTATTGTTAACCCCGCAAACTTTATTTTTAATTCTGACCATTTTAATCACGCCACCACCCATGGCGTGACAAAACAACATTGTCACACCATAGGATAAATACGCTAAATAGCATATTTTGTCACGCCACTGGTGGTAACGTGACCAAACAGCACTATCACGTACGGGTGGTGGCATGAGGTGGCATGACCAAAGGGGTCAGAATTAGAAATAAAGTTTACAAGGGGTTAACAATAAAAATAAATTTTAAAAAAGGTTAATTAATATAAAAAAAATATGTTACTTACAAAACCAAAAAATGGCATATGCTTGCAAACCAAAGCCAACTTCTAAACCGACACCATATTCAATATTCAGATCGAACACAAGAAAAAAAATACGTATAGATTTGTCTCAAAAATAACTTTAATAAAAATTCAATTTTATTAGGTTTTACAAAACTAATACAGTAGAAATTAGTTATCAAAATTGCTTTTCAGGTACCACGCATGTTCAAAACGACATTTTTTTTACTGGTGCGAGCAGTAGTCAAGCCTGTAGTCAATCAGCTAGGGAAGGGCCAAAGTACCCATGCAGAGTTTACCCATGTTAATACTCTACCTCGGTTGGCGACATGCATGTGTGATGGGCCCCACCACGCTCTTCATGCAGATGTGGATGGATGGTTGGCTGGCTAGCTTAATCACGAGGCTTTCCTGGTGCAGATGAACGTACACGAGATGGCGTCTACACGCTGCTAATCGTTTGTCGTATGGTGATAGCGATCGGAGGGTCAGGGTTTCAACGACATGCGCGGTTGACACAGGAGAAGCTTCTCTTCGCATGCAGCTAGCTGGGCTGGCTGATAAGGCAGCAAGCGCCGCAAAACATGGCTTGTGTTTCGCTTGCTTACGTAGCTGGATCACTGGCTAGAGAGGAGTAGTATCGAGTTTTTAAGTTCATTTAGTCTCTTTCTAAAACACAATAGTAAAACTGGTCACGTGTCCCGCTCCTCAACCGTGGCAGGCGATATACCATGCTCCTAGATCATGAGGCGACCTGCCGCGCTCCTGGTCCATGGTAGGATAGTATGCGAGCACAGTAGTTGGCCTGCGCACGTTCCTGCCACGGACTAGGAGCGCGGCATGTCGTCTGCCGTGGTCTGGGAGCAGGGCACGCGACTTCCACGTACTGAGAACACGGTGGATGTACCATTTTTGTAATTTCGTACGAATGAAACTAGTTTTACTATTGCAAATAAAAAATATGCCATTTCAGAAGAAAAAAAAGACTCGGTAATATCAAAATCTACTGATGATAAGATTACGAGAGCCTGCCTGCGTGTACAAGTTTACAGCATGCTCATGATATATTATAAGCAACCAATTGCGGTGAAGCGATTACCTAGGCAATGTTTATCTTAGACCGTTCATTTTCAAAAACAAGAAACAAAGAGATGTGCTTGCTGCGTACGTACGTACGTACTTTGCGTAAATATCGGTCTTTTATATAGTCAGCCGATGGTGTACATCACGGATGGCTGAGGGGAGCAGTTTTTTATTTTTAATTTTTTTTAAGAAATATTTTAAAGATAGCATTTTCTTAACTTTATTTTCGATTCTAACCCCTTTGATCACGTCATGACTCGTGGCATAATCAAACTGTTCTGTCACGCCACCTACCACGGCGTGACCAAACCTGCCAGATAACCCCTCAAGCCAACACGCGTCCGTGTTCGGGCTAAGTCTTGTCACGCCAAGAGGAGTGGCGTGACAACACTCATTTGCCACGCCAAGATCCGTGGCGTGACAACGTGTTTTTGCCACGCCACATGTGGTGGCGTGGCCAAAGGGGTTAGAATTGAAAATAAAGTTAGGAAGAGACTATCTTTAAAATATTAAAAAAAAGATTAAAAAAATAAAAACTGCTCGGCTGAGGGCCCTCTCATGATCCGAAATTTTTCGGCCCTTTTTACCAACACAGTTGATAAGATTATGAGATCTAGTGTACGAAATATATTTACAGGTTTGCAATATTGTCGAGAAACGGCGGGTGCTCGGCTAGTTGGTGGTGCTTGGTGGGGCGAAGGCTCACGGTGCCTAATAACATGCGTTCGAGCCTTGGGCTCGGCGTGCGTGGTCTTACGGGTGTTTTTCTTGAGGTTCGGTTGGAGTGTGCATTTATTCTTTAATGTGGGTTGGATGAAGTTAAATTTCGAACATCAAAAAAAATTGTCAAATGGTGTAGATCATGGAGTGGTGGAGGCAGAGGCTCGCTGCTCGCTACCGAAAAGCTTATCTTTCTTAGAAGCGATTTATTTTCCTGACGGGCTCGTGTACCACCTGCAGAAATTGCAATTTTTTTATGGGCTCATAGTAGTGCCGTCAGAAAAAAAAAATACTAATGCTCCCGATGGAGTTTGGCCAATTCTCGACGGTTTTCAATCTTTGTGAAATCTCCGGATTCTGGTAGACCCCTCATGATCCGGAAGTTTTCGATATAGCCCTTTCTATTTTGAAGAATATCGGTACATATAACTCATCGAATATAGTTATATTGTATTTTATTATTTGGCCCCTCTTCAGAATATCCGTATAGTAACTCATGTCACCCCTCTGCAACATATATTGGCACGGGGTGGTGGTGGTGGTTTTCGGCAAATTCAGACCGTTGTCAACCGTTAGGAGGTCAAATCGGTCATAGTGGTGGTCTATTCGGATGAACTGGCAATTAGACCGGCCACGATGGCGGCCAGATCGACCAACTGAGGAACTAGTGGTCAGACTGGTCACGACGGCAGTCTGATCGGTCAAAAGCAAAATTGGGATATTGACGTCGGGCTAAAAATAGAGGATGTAGACAAGTGAGATGATTCATTTGCACTTGGTCCCATATTTTTTTCATTTGCACTTGGTCTCATATTTTTTTGGAGCTTCGAGTCAAAAGTTCTATTCGAATTACATTTCCAGAGAGTCTGCAAATGTTCAGGACCATAATTTGGCTAAGGACACGAGTATGTCGGCTGGCTGTAGTTGGCGATCGGCCGTTGGCGGTCGACCGGTCAGTGTCACCAGGCCGACTAACCGTGGTCGGTCGGTCATGGGCGGCGGTGTGATCGGCTGTACGATCATGCACCGGGACAGTGGTGATCTTCATGGGTTAGGTCAAAGTCAAGGTTTTTAGTGTGTATGTATTGCATGATGCATGTTTTGACTAACGCGGGTTAAGTTGCGAAGAATTTGTGCCCAGAATTGATTTCTGGGTCTATTATTGTGCAGAAGGCTTGGTGGTCAACGGCGAGGATGATCGGAACTAGATTTAGAGAGCTGAGGTCTAGAACAATCAAGGATGTTGGGTGAAGTCGTTGGGTACTCTAACATGGCGCAAGATGGACAAGGATGACCGAACGAGAAGTTCGATGCAATGGGTCGGATCAAGCAGCGCGAGGGTTGGTGTAAGTGCCATAGTGGTTTCGGTGGAAACCGGATGAGAGAGACTTGTCGATATGAAGAGAGTCGTTGACCAACCTACACGTGACGAAGCATGGGATTAGTTTACGACGATTGGACTCGGTATTTGGAGAAGGGTCGAGAAGAGGTATTTTGGTATATTCACCAAAAAACCGCCTTGGTGACCTTTGGAGAAACCGCGGCGCAAAGAGAGGCGGTTTAGGTCAAGTGAAGATGAATATCATGAAGAGACGAATTCAGAAAGGCTGGTTCGTCATCCGCTTTGAGAAGCAGGCGTGAGTGTAGATCTATTTGTGTGCGGGTTTAACGGTTGTCCGTTTGGGTTTTCTCTCTTAACCTAGCCTCTACTATAAAAGAAAGAGGTCCATATTTGGAGTCTCTTAAGCCTTTCCAAGTGTAAACCTTAATTTATGATTTAGGGGGAAAGTGGAATAGAGGAGGCTAGGATTTATGAGATTGATTGATTGAGTGCTCAAGTGTTGAGCTTTTATCCTCCATGGTGGAGTGACTGTAAACCAACAATCTTCTCGATGAGTTCCTTCTTATTCTTACTCTCTCTTTGATACCTTTTGAGATTTTGTTTGTTCCTTTGGTTTTCTTGGTTTACATGTTGTGATCTAACTTACTAGGACATGTGGGAATACATCTAGGATCATCTTGATCATCATCCACCTACGAGCAAGTTTTTGGATCAAAGTTTGAATTTCATCAGTTCTTATGCCCTCTTGACCTTATCTAAGAAATTCATAGAACCTTGATTTCGATCGTTCTGATCATCAATTGAAATAGGTTCCTCATATTCTTGATGAGCTATGTTTGAAGTTTCAGATGATTTGGATCAATGAGTAGGAAGTTAGACATTTTTGTGATCGTCGCGGGCTGTTGTCAGGGCTCAAGCGGTCAGACCTCTACCCCGGGCGGTCAGACCGCCAGGGCTCTAGTTAGACTGGCCATAGCTACGGTCAGACTTGCCTTTGTAAGGTTCTTTGTGTTTTTGATCTTTGTTTCGGGGTTCGTAGGTTTCAATGTATGACTTATGTTGTGGTTAATTATGTTCTCTGATATTCATAGTGTCCATAGCTATTGAGGAGAAGAAGTTAAAATCAGTCGAAGTCGAAAAAGAGTATAGCTCCTACTCATCGCCGTTCGGTCAACACATGATAGGAGCATTGCTTTCTTACGGTTTTTGTTAATCCTAGTTTTTGAAATATAGCTTGCTTACTAGAGTCGGTGACACAGCTGTTAAATCTCACCAAATGAAATGATTGTTCGTTGAAAATTCTGTTAACCGGCCAGACATATAGTATGTTTCGTCCACATAAATTTTCATGTTTTCCAGTGACATGTATGCTTTGAACCGATCCTAGCTTGCTTGAACGGCTAATGATATCGACGAGATCGACTTCTCCAGAGGCATAGTACATGTCAGCCTCATGCATGCATGCACGCAATCATTCAGAAAAATCGTCTGTTCCCCAATTAAGAAAATAAAATCGTCATGGTCTTATCCAGGGTGTTTTGTTTAAGTGATCAGCTTATCCTAGGATGAATTAGTCCATCGAGAGATCATCCCATAGATTTAGTGGGATGCCATCACCCCTCATTTTGTAGTAGAGTTATACTTACGAGGAATAAGGTGGCGATGGACCAATTCATTCTATTTCTCAAACCAAACAAACGAATTACGTTCGGAGTTAGTATCATGTCACAACTGTGATACGGCTGACCCAAATGAAGCACACAACACAGGAAACGAAGGAGTAGGAGCTTTGGGCTTTTGGGTCGATCAGCAAAGCCTTGTAAATTGTGTTTGGGCTGTGCGCGCAAAACGGTTTTGTCGTTACTGCTACAGGGTGTCGTTTGCGCTACAGAGCATAGCAGCTGGCTTGTTTTTTTTTTATTTTTTATTAGAGGGGTGTCTATCTCCTCAAATTTCAATTAGCGAAACCAACAACAGTATCTTTTACAACAACATAGCTACAGTGCACATCTACTGGCCTACTACTCTCTGATCTCAACTCTGATCTGCCAGCGATGAGCCTCAAGGCGTCTCGGGCGCGGGTGGGGAAGTGCGCTGCTCCCACACCAACTAAACTAGCCTCGGTCCCTAGTAGCTAGCTTGTAAAAGGAACGTTGTTTGCACCGTGAGAGGCATCGAAGTAAACTCATGAGAATTCCCCAACCACATTCTTCTCAACCATCCCAGTTTCTACCCCGAATCGCAGTAGCTTGTCTCGATTCCTCTGGCGCGACGCCAGGAACGTGACATATCGAATGCTCGATTCACCGTCCCGTCCTTTAAACCAAACACCACATAAATTGATGGAGTAGCAAAGCATATTACAATACAAATTAAGATCGCGTTGGCCGACCTCTAGGCGTTTTCATGAGCTTTCAGGAAAATAATGTCGACGAGATAACACATTTTGCGTATGTATATTTGGTTTGGTCGAAAATGCATGCGTGCTCGTCACTTTTTCTTGATATAACACGAAATCAAAGATAAGTCGTGTGATAGCGAAGACGAAGATCTTGAGGATATCGTTTTCTTTCATTTCCATGAGAAAAGTGTTAAGCCTGCGCGACATATATGCACACTTAATTTGTACCTGTTTTCAACTTGCAAATGCTCAAAATCACGGCTACATGCTAATTCACAATGTACTAGCTAGTGACTACATATATGTTTCTGATTTGCAAATTTCCGATATCACAGCTGCATCCAAATTCACAATGTACTAGCCAGTGTTTACAATCCACCACCAATTTTGAAGGAGATATATATGAATACTGCTCCCCTTCTATTAATTTCCTCTTTTTATGAAATGTGCACGAGAGGATTCAAACCCAGGACCTAAATGCCATAGAGAAATTGCAAAAAAGGAAAAAAGAGCAGAAGATAATGGGCTTAGCCAAGGAGGAGCTAGCTCAGCCTAATTTGGCTCCGCCATGTATATGTGTGCATCGTGCAGTGAACAAAATTAAGTTCCAAATCAAGATAATGTATCCATTACAACATGTCATGCATCCATCGCAAAGGAAGGCAAAAAAAAACCATGCATGCATACCGGCCGATGTGGACATGAGACAACATCATGTTTTGGGAAAGGAACTCGCGCCATCCATTTATGCACATTAACGATGACGATATTATCTTGACGTACACAACTTTACAAGCGAGCTTCGTCGTCGAGCCAGCTCGATCAGATAAATGGGAGTGGCCGTAATTAAAGTTGGGTGACACATCATCGCATGCACACCGAGTCATCGTAATCAGGAGATGGCATCTGTCGCACGTACGTGGTCGGACGAAAGCCGGTTAAAGCTAGCTTCCATGCATGAGTACAAGCCAAATTTGTTATCGTCTTAATTTGTAGATGTGGCCTGGGTCACCGGTTTTCCAGCTACTCAACAGGATATATGTACTCGTCCTCTTGCGGTGAAAGCAAGAAATTTGTAGGACAGTAGTTTAATTCCGTAGTGATATGGGAAGATTTTCGTGTTCCAAACGGGTCTTTAATCAGATAATCTGAAGCTCATGTTAGGTGGTTATTAATTATTAGCAGCTTCAAAATGACATGGACCAAGAAGGCCCAATTAACCCTAGTTTGAAGAAAGAAAAAACCTATAGTATCTATGGATGCTATAATTTAGCAGGCTTGTTGAACCTCGCTTATATTTTATTTTGTTATATTATTTTTTTTTAGAAAAAGGAATAATTTTTATTCCCACCTCTGCACAGCAGGGTGCATACGGCTATTACTATATTAATTTATAAATAGTCATTGTATATCTTAAGTGCGATAGAGACATGCATGTATTTGTGATTGTAGGCACCACTTGTTTTTAAATTTCGGAAGCTTGTTCATGATTTAGGGGAAGATAGTTTGTAGCCTTGCTGATATATTCCTGAAATTCCTCTGAAGTTGTCCTTGCTCCAACCTGCAAATTAGGTCTCAATCCGATGGTTCCATGCGCGTCTAGCAGGTATGTACCGAGATAGGTATGCTAGTTTCGTCTTTCTAGAAATTCGTGATATCTATAGTGTTCTTGTATATCTGTTTTGTGAAAATGGCTATAGTATTCTCCATGATTTATCTAGTACATTTCTGGATTAATGTAATTCGAAAAATGCTCATATATTCAACATATATGTACGTTCTTCATCAATGAATTTTTTTTTCTAAACAAAAAATGATGGCATGCATCTATCGTACATATTAACAATGAATAAAACGCCTAAAAAAATAGGATCTCATTGACAATTGATTCGTACTACTGTCTCTTATTCTTCTTTACTAGTAGGGTGCCCATGCGTTGCAACGGAACCTCAAACCTTATACAAATAATATTTGTCATCAACCAATCAAAATATAGTGATACATATATCTACAAACAATAACACATTAGTGTAACATGATAGAAAAAACACTCCGTGCGACAATTCTATAAATGAATGATTTACATCTATGAAAGATCATCGATGTATGGTTAAGTGTTCATGCGTTGCACTGGAAACCTCAATGTTACACAAAATACTATGCATGTTACATACACTCATCATGTGAAGCATTACAAAGCAATCCTCATTGTAGAAATGTAAATGACAAGCTAGAACTCATTAAATTAAGCATTAAAGAAACATAATCGTAGTTGTAGGAAAGTAAAGTGCGAGCTTTAAAGATAACTAACAAAGATGAAAGATTTGTAAGGGATGCATTGGACATCAAGTTTTCTCTAAACATACAGACAACCTTCTTTTATAACATTTCATTTCAAGCTACCATCTCCTCAAGTCCAACATCATTAACACGCATTCAGGATGACACTTGCAGTTTAATTTGTGCTAGAAGATGTGGTCCTCTTTACAAGCTAATATCAAATGTAGCCTATAAACAGTATGAAGTTACCAGTCAAATTGAATTAACAAATGCCACGATTGTCACCAGTTCATGAAGAAACCAATAGCACAACTCTCATTAAATCAGGGAGTACGATAGAAAACAAATGAGAACACTTGTTATGTTGCCTTTTGTATCACATACAAATACAAGAAACAGGGAATAGTCTTAGTAACCCACGTATATTCAGATATGAACCAAAAGTGCAAAATATTATTACCCTTTTTCCATGTAAACACAAATTTTCCGCTAGCCCTTTCTAACAAAGCATTGTCATCTGTTCCCCCTGTTTCCTTGTGACCATAGCGTTCAACTCCTCGTATATGCGCAAAACATGTGCCCATGTGTCAAGACCAACAACCATTGACCTTTTAGTGTTCAAACAAGGTAATCTATCCAAACCATAACCTCTCTGTTTGCAACTTGTGAAAGCTAAATCTTGCATGCCTTTCAATAACAGAACATCTAAGTCAAGGAACACCTAAAGCACAATCAAGTTTAAAACAAGCAATTGGGTCCAAAGTTTATAAACTGGCAAGATCATTTATGCCAATAAGAAATGATAGTTGTATACATGAACATGTCGCATAAGAATACATGCACACAAAAATGGTAAGGATTATGATGTTTGAATGTGGAGAGGAAAATCTAAGTACACTACCAAACATCTCGTTGCAAAGGTCTCATTTATTATATGCTAACATGAAATTGCATAACATTCAGGACAATGTTTGGGCTGTGCGCGCAAAACGGTTTTGTCGTTACTGCTACAGGGTGTCGTTTGCGCTACAGAGCATAGCAGCTGGCTTGTTTTTTTATTTTTATTAGAGGGTGTCTATCTCCTCAAATTTCAATTAGCGAAACCACACAGTATCTTTTACAACAACATAGCTACAGTGCACATCTCGACTACTCTCTGATCTTCAACTCTGATCGCCAGCGATGAGCCTCCCGGCGTCTCGGAGCGCGGGGGGTAGCGCTGCTCCCACACCAACTAAACTAGCCTCGGTCCCTAGTAGCTAGCTTGTAAAGGAACGTTGTTTGCACCGTGAGAGGCATCGAAGTAAACTCATGAGAATTCCCCAACCACATTCTTCTCAACCATCCCAGTTTCTACCCGAATCGCAGTAGCTTGTCTCGATTCCTCTGGCGACGCCAGAGCGTGACATATCGAATGCTCGATTCACCGTCCGTCCTTTAAACCAAACACCACATAAATTGATGGAGTAGCAAAGCATATTACAATACAAATTAAGATCGCGTTGGCCGACCTCTAGGCGTTTTCATGAGCTTTCAGGAAAATAATGTCGACGAGATAACACATTTGCGTATGTATATTTGGTTTGGTCGAAAATGCATGCGTGCTCGTCACTTTTTCTTGATATAACACGAAATCAAAGATAAGTCGTGTGATAGCGAAGACGAAGATCTTGAGGATATCGTTTTCTTTCATTTCCATGAGAAAAAGTGTTAAGCCTGCGCGACATATATGCACACTTAATTTGTACCTGTTTTCAACTTGCAAATGCTCAAAATCACGGCTACATGCTAATTCACAATGTACTAGCTAGTGACTACATATATGTTTCTGATTTGCAAATTTCCGATATCACAGCTGCATCCAAATTCACAATGTACTAGCCAGTGTTTACAATCCACCACCAATTTTGAAGGAGATATATATGAATACTGCTCCCCTTCTATTAATTTCCTCTTTTTATGAAATGTGCACGAGAGGATTCAAACCCAGGACCTAAATGCCATAGAGAAATTGCAAAAAAAAGGAAAAAAAAGAGCAGAAGATAATGGGCTTAGCCAAGGGAGGAGCTAGCTCAGCCTAATTTGGCTCCGCCATGTATATGTGTGCATCGTGCAGTGAACAAAATTAAGTTCCAAATCAAGATAATGTATCCATTACAACATGTCATGCATCCATCGCAAAGGGAAGGCAAAAAAAAAAAAACCATGCATGCATACCGGCCGATGTGGACATGAGACAACATCATGTTTTGGGAAAGGAACTCGCGCCATCCATTTATGCACATTAACGATGACGATATTATCTTGACGTACACAACTTTACAAGCGAGCTTCGTCGTCGAGCCAGCTCGATCAGATAAATGGGAGTGGCCGTAATTAAAGTTGGGTGACACATCATCGCATGCACACCGAGTCATCGTAATCAGGAGATGGCATCTGTCGCACGTACGTGGTCGGACGAAAGCCGGTTAAAGCTAGCTTCCATGCATGAGTACAAGCCAAATTTGTTATCGTCTTAATTTGTAGATGTGGCCTGGGTCACCGGTTTTCCAGCTACTCAACAGGATATATGTACTCGTCCTCTTGCGGTGAAAGCAAGAAATTTGTAGGACAGTAGTTTAATTTCCGTAGTGATATGGGAAGATTTTCGTGTTCCAAACGGGTCTTTAATCAGATAATCTGAAGCTTCAAAATGACATGGACCAAAAAGGCTAATTAACCCTAGTTTGAAGAAGGAAAAAACCTATAGTATCTATGGATGCTATAATTTAGCAGGCTTGTTGAACCTCGCTTATATTTTATTTTGCGATATTAATTTATAAATAGTCATTGTGTATCTTAAGTGCGATAGAGACATGCATGTATTTGTAATTGTAGGCACCACTTGTTTTTAAATTTCGGAAGCTTGTTCATGATTTAGGGGAAGATAGTTTGTAGCCTTGCTGATATATTCCTGGAATTCCTCTGAAGTTGTCCTTGCTCCAACCTGCAAATTAAGTCTCAATCCGATGGTTCCATGCATGTGCACGTCTAGCAGGTATATATTGTTGGAATTAATACGGGTTAGGCCCAATTTTAATTCTAATTAATTTTTGGAAAATTCCAAAGGCACATCTGCATGTGCTAAAACTGTTTAGTCCCATATGAAGAGTTAAATAGGAGTTATACCACTTTAAAAGGTGGAACGTGGTAGCCCCTTGTGGAATTGAAGAGAGTCAATACACGCGTGCACTCGCTCGCTCGCCTCGCCGTGCCGTGCGTGTCGGGTGCGTACGCGTTTTTCTTTATCTATTCGAAAATCGAAACACACCGGTTACTATTGAGTAATGGCTGCAGTTAACACTGTTCTGGCATCTTCGTTTTTGCTATTTTAGAATAACAAAGCACTGGTTCTCAGACTGATCTCCATACGAAAGACTCTCTCGCAGACACAAAGAACTCCACGGTTTTGTTGCTATCTCGGCGATCTCCATCCCGGCGAGGCGCGTGTCGGCTACCCAGGAGAGCAAGCCTCCGGAACCCTCGTCCTTGAAGGCTTGCGGCGGAGGCGAATAAGGTTTTTAGGAGCGTTCGCGCGATGCTCGCTTCATCGATTTTCTACTACGACTACATCTGCGCGACTACTACCATGACATCCACGAAGGTCTTGCACATCCACTACGCCATAACTAACACGATCTCACCAAGACTCTTGCTTCTACCTGCTCCTTCCATTAGGTTACGGTATGCCTATCTCGCTTGTTGTTTACTTAATTTTATTATATGTTGTTTACTTGAACACGAGATAGGTATGCTAGTTTCGTCTTTCTAGAAATTCGTATATCTATAGTGTTCTTGTATATCTGTTTTGTGAAAATGGCTATAGTATTCTCCATGATTTATCTTAGTACATTTCTGATTAATGTAATTCTAAAATGCTCATATATTCAACATATATGTATCGCTCTTCATCAATGAATATTTTTCTGAACAAAAAAATGATGACATGCATCGATCTATCGTATATATTAACAATGAATAAAACGCCTAAAACAATAGGATCTCATTGACAATTGATTCGTGATCATCGCTCTTATTCTTCTTTACTAGTAGGGTGCCCATGCGTTGCAACGGAATCTCAAACCTTATACAAATAATATTTGTCATCAACCAATCAAAATATAGTGATACATATATCTACAAACAACAACACATTAGTGTAACATGATAGAAAAACACTCGCGCAATTCTATAAATGAATGATTTATACATCTATGAAAGATCATCGATGTATGGTTAAGTGTTCATGCGCTGCAACGGAAACCTCAATGTTACACAAAATACTATGCATGTTACATACACTCATCATGTGAAGCATTACAAAGCAATCCTCATTGTAGAAATGTAAATGACAAGCTAGAACTCATTAAATTAAGCATTAAAGAAACATAATCGTAGTTGTAGGAAAGTAAATTGCGAGCTTAAAGATAACTAACAAAGATGAAAGATTTGTAAGGGATGCATTGGACATCAAGTTTTTCTCTAAACATGCACAACCTTCTTTTATAACATTTCATTTCAAGCTACCATCTCCTCAAGTCCAACATCATTAACACGCATTCAGGATGACACTTGCAGTTTAATTTGTGCTAGAAGATGTGGTCCTCTTTACAAGCTAATATCAAATGTAGCCTATAAGCAGTATGAAGTTACAGTCAAATTGAATTAACAAATGCCACGATTGTCACCAGTTCATGAAGAAACCAATAGCACAACTCTCATTAAATCGGAGTACGATAGAAAACAAATGAGAACACTTGTTATGTTGCCTTTTGTATCACATACAAATACAAGAACAGGAATAGTCTTAGTAACCCACGTATATTCAGATATGAACCAAAAGTGCAAAATATTATTACCCTTTTTCCATGTAAACACAAATTTTCCGCTAGCCCTTTCTAACAAAGCATTGTCATCTGTTCCCCTGTTTCCTTGTGACCATAGCGTTCAACTCCTCGTATATCATAAAACATGTGCCCATGTGTCAAGACCAACAACCATTGACCTTTTAGTGTTCAAACAAGGTAATCTATCCAAACCATAACCTCTCTGTTTGCAACTTGTGAAAGCTAAATCTTGCATGCCTTTCAATAACAGAACATCTAAGTCAAGGAACACCTAAAGCACAATCAAGTTTAAAACAAGCAATTGGGTCCAAAGTTTATAAACTCAAGATCATTTATGCCAATAAGAAATGATAGTTGTATACATGAACATGTCGCATAAGAATACATGCACACAAAAATGGTAAGGATTATGATGTTTGAATGTTGAGAGGAAAATCTAAACACAGTACCAGACAACGAGTTGCAAAGGTCTCATTTTATTATATGCTAACATGAAATTGCATAACATTCAGACAATGGACTTATATACTTTCATGGTTTTATGCTAGAACAAAGGCATGAAATCATTAACTGCTTATCCTACCTTAATACTACAAATTTACCTCAGCGGAGTAGACTTGAAAGACATCGAACATGGAGACCTTCCAAATCCAAAGCTCATGATGATGATGGAGCTCTAAAAAGACTTGCAAATTGCCATTCTTGAACCAAATCCACACCAAAGATCCGCCCTGAATAATTGATAAGATTACATAAGGTAGATCAGTTGCATTAAGTAATGCACATTAATTGAAAGTGTTAGTGAAGCAGATAGAGAATGATAATCAGATCTTCACAAAATGTCTACCGCTCTTGACCTTTATCATGTGTCGCAAGTTCTATATTAGTTTTACTTTCATCACTGCCATCAACGAATGCACTATTACCAATGGGACAAAGGGAGAGGAATGACAAAATAGCACATTCTATGTAAGGCTTTACAGTATCACCAAGGAATTGTATGCACTTCTCCGTTGACCTTGCGGTCTCAAAACTCAATCCTCGTAGATGATCAGGTGCGACACTGCTTTGAACTTCTGATAATGGCATCTCAATGGCTCCTTCATCCAACAAGAACTCACTCAACACCAGCCTTGCTCCCATCCTGCAAACCAATTTCAGGTTCGATGAATTGCATGCACAATCATGCTCATGCGTAAAATATACAACATGCTACCGCTTAAAAACAGGTAGGTCTGGCTCAGTAGATTTCACCACCGAGGGGAAATGTTCTTTATAAAAGCCTCCAGACACCGATTTCATGCATGGGGCTGAACTGAGGGGAGGAGATCGAGGTTTACCTCGGCGGAGGAGGCGGCCTTGAAGCGGCGGGTCGATTGGAGGTGGGGATGAAGGAGGCGGTGTCGATCGAGATGCATTGGGTGGCGTCGAGGAAGGAGGCGGAGAGTCGTCGAGTCGTTGGGGCCGACGACGAGGAGATCAAATTGATGGGAGGAGATTGAGGTTTACCTCGGCGGAGGTTGGCGGTGCAGAGCGGGCAGAGCCGATCGGAGGTGAGGGCGAGGGAGCGAGCATCGGTCGAGGCATTGGGCGCGTCGAGAGTCGGAGAGTCGGTCGGCGGAGGAGGTCTCTCGGAGGAAGGCGACAAGCGGCACTGCGCGCAACATCGCAGAGGTCAGGCACACCGTGCTCGGCGCGGGCGCCAGTGGCGGCGATGGATAGTGCCGGAGCTCGTGCACGCGCCTCGGCGCACCGCTTGCGCCGCAGCCCCATTCTCTAGGTTTCTCCCTCTCCCACTCCTGCCGTCACAACTTGGTCCCCGGCCGGATCCGGCGCCAGTGCGCTTTGAGCGGGCGGGTGAGGCGTGGAAGGCGAATGGTGCGGGTGGGAGAGGGAGGAGGAGGAAGGGCGGGAGGAAGCGGCGGCCGCGCGAGAGAGGAGAGGAAGGTGAGGCGGCGGTTGCGGGGAGGGACGGAGAATGCGGGGTGGGTGGCGCGGGTGGAAGCGGTTCCGGGAGTTATCGTGCGTGCGAGCGTAAGAGAAGGAGGTGTGGGGCGATCGTCATTGCGCGAGTAAACTTGAATTATAGTAGTTAAGATATTTGGAAAAATTAAACGCAATATGAACAAATTGAGTTCTTAAAAATGAAAGCTTCATAAACCATTGTGATGTGAATATCGAATGTAGTTTGGTGAGAATTAAATCAGCCCGAACTCGGCATGATTCCATCTTGGTTTTACCAACTTCCACACGCTTACGTTGGGGTATTATTTGGAACTGGTGGTGCCTTATGTTCTCACTGCAGAGTTCCTGAACTGAGGCTTCTAATTAAGTTTCTTTGAGCAGAAGTTCGAAGTGTTTTATAAATCCATGCACATCTCACTATAATCGGAAGAATTAATAAACCTTTTTCTTGTTTCAGAGGAAAAACAATAGGAAGATAATCAAGAAGCCTAGCTATCGATTCATCTGGCTCTATTCTTCCCTTCATCCGTACTCTTGTAATTGGTCAAGTCTAACATTTTGTTTTGAGATAAAGACAAGCTCGATCATTGGTCAAGTCTGACATGATAGGCTTCAAAACCAACATTTACACTCACTTGGACATGCAACTGGCACGTCACACGGCCAACTTTTCCATGCCTTGCATGGATGATAGCAAACTCATCTGGAATTGTGACGTATGATCTTGTTGCTCAAGTTCTTAACTGCCCGATAAAGAAGTAGAGTTAAATTCGACTTTAATGTTTCTTTCTTAATTGAAGTGCAAGTTAGCAATGCCAGGTAGGAGGATCTTTGCTTCTTCCTCTTCCTTCTTTGAACACACACAAAAAAAAAAAAATAGATAAGAAGAGCTGACTTTTAACCATGTTAACCCCACAGGTGTTTGCAAGCTATGATAGAACCTTCACTTTGTTATTTAGTGCTCGCCCATGTCACCAAATAGTGACATTTTGGACACATAAAGCGGCCTACAAAACATGATTTTGACAGTAATTTTTTATAATATATTTATAAAACCTAATAAAATTATACTATCACAGAATTACTCTTCTAGATAAATCTGGACGTGCATTTGCATGTGAACAATCTAAATATTCATAAAGTTATCGATAGCCAATGTTTAAAAGTTCATTTGCGGGTATCCTGAAACATCACTCTTATGTGACCGGATGGAGTATATATGATCACGTTGTTATTTACACCTCATTCATTTTAAGCAACTAAAACACACAGGCTTAGTTAGAACGTAAGATTTCTTAAGCGATTTTAGAGGATCTCAGTTGTTTCTTGTAAATTATCAGTCAATCTCGCAAGAAATTCTCACGTTAGTTTAAATAGAGCCTAGGCTTGTTTGGAACGGGGAATTGCATCAAAAATTTCACAACAATTTTGTTCTTGCTTAACGAAGCTAATTACGGCGACGCACATAAATTGTTTATGAACAGACAGCCAGACACATAAATTGATTTGTTTGTGTAGTCAAAACCAGTCACGTCGGATGGGACAGCCGTACGTGGCGCTAACTAGTTAATTGGATGTCATGCCTCGCCTGTAGCTTGTCAAGTACTAATTGCGATAAATATATGATGATAATAACGTTAAGTAACTTTCGTGCTACGTGCATCAAACATACGCCATTGGGAGCTTGTCAAGTACTAACTGTTTTTTTTTTCTATAAAAAAAGTCTTAGGGAGACTTGAATCTAATATGTATAGTATCTTTTTTAGAATGATCACTTGGAATCTTTATAGTCGTCTATGTATCACTAGTATTAAGATGCAATACTTTTACACATATTCTTTTTCTGTTCTACTAGGGGTATAAATTAACCCCTTTAATTTAGGGCAAGCATGCGTGTACAATTTAATTATGTCTTGAGTCGTCTGCACATGTGAATTAATTGATATAGAGGAAATTTGCTATCATTAGGGTTGTTTGCGTAAAAAGTTAAGGATTAGCGACCCAACCCTTTGTTAGGTAATCTTTGTATTAGTTTCTAAGTTTAGATTTTTGAGTCCGAGTGTTTGCCGAGTCCGTTTCCTTTTCGTACTGTTGGTCCGAGTCGTATACGTGTATTCAGCCTCTATAAGATGATGAGTCTTGAGTGTTGTAACGTGAGCTAGCAATGTAAGCCTGGTGAGTCAAAAGCAATAAAAAAAAAGAGAAACGCTGCTGGTGCTTGCATGCAAGCACCAAAGATCGACCAAAAGGTTCTCGCTTCGTGATTGAGTTCTAGTATTTGTCTCCAGGCATCTACGCGTGTACTCGGTCAAGCTGACTAATAGCACCATCCGGAAGTTCGCGTGTATTGCTTTCGTGAGTTCTTGATTACGTGAGTTATTCTTGAGTTGTTCCAACAATTGGTATCGAGCTCTAGGTTTCAAATCCTAGTTGCTACCGGGAGGTGATCTCGACTCGGGTGGCATATCGGCGAGTGCGCCGCCGAGTGCAGCGGCGCATAAACGCGGCGTGCGAGAGCGCCGGCGGCGAGACCGATGCTATGCAGTGCATGCGGCCGTGCGAGAGGAGCTTAAGTTTTTGATTTGTGCTCAAGATTATGTCGCGTTCTCGGGAAGTTGTGTCACCGGTGGCGAGGCAACGTCGTGTGCTGAGATCGATGACACCCTTGCTAGAATTTCCCTACCAATACAAAGGACTGCACCAAATCCTATCCATCCAAACACCTTAAAGGCTGGTTTGGATGGGTCCGCAACCTAGGGCAATCCACATGGTAATAGGGGTGGATAACGAGTTGGTTCGGCTCGGTTCATTTCGGTTGAGCTCGTTAGGAACCCAGCTTGACTCGGTTTGGCTCGTTAAGCAAATGAAGCGAATAAGCGCTCGACTTGACTCGGTCAAACACTGACTCGTTAGGCTCGTTATTAATAATTCAACTAATGTGTTGCTTGAGGCTGTGGTGAGTGAGTTGGGTTGTAGTGTGTGAGTGCCGGTCACCTTCTCCAAGTAAAGGCGTGCGTGGTGCGTGTTAGTCACCACGAACCCTCTTCCCATGCACATGCGCGCAAACAAGACACCGGATCACAAAAATGGCCACATCAAGTCACCTGTCGAGCAAAACCTTGTCGATTTGATGCAGTTCGGTGAGGTCGGGATCGTCGAGGAGGCGCGTCGTGAGGGCAGCATGGCGATGGCGTGGCTCGAGAGGGCCTCGCGTGGGAAGCATCGAGAGGAGGGCACGAGGCGAGGCGATGAGGAGGAGACTACGGTCGGGCTGCGGGGCGGCGAGTGGAGTGGAGATAGCCACACAAGAGGGCGGCGTGACAACGGCGAGAAGGGAGGAAGCGATCGCCATGGGGCGGTGGATTTGGGAAATAGAGATGGCTGTTGGGCCTATTTTAGTTGTGGTGGGCTAGCACTTTTGTGGGCTTCGGGCTTGTTAGATTGGTGTAAATTAAATGAGTGGCTCAAACTTGTCTCGTTAACTTAACGAGCAAAGCGCTAGCTCTGCTCGGCTTGTTTATGTTCGAGTTCAAGTCAAATCAGTCGAGTTTGAACTTTTTCCATTCCGGAAATCACCCGTGCAAATATTTCCCCGGTCCACACTGCGGTTCATTTGGATGATCCCAACGACATGGATATTCCAGCCCGTCCCGGCCCAATCCACGGGGTTAATTAGCATCGCTTCAGGAGGGGTGTATTTTTCTCCCCATCGAGCGTCGCCTCTCTCGCGATGGAGTTGCGTCACGACTGTCGAGCTCCTCCTTCCCGTGCCATTCCCATCCTATGTCCATCTCCTCTCCTCGCCCAGCCAAATCGAAGGTGAGGTCTTGGGCGTCGGTGTCATCCCTCCCGAGGTCAGCACGCGCCGTCGCCGCCTGGGGTGATCTGGTCGAAGCTGTTGCGGCATTAGTCACCTTCCTTGATCATGTTATGGTTTCGATCCGGCGAGGTGATCGCGGCAACCCAACCCCCCATCAT
The DNA here is from genome assembly GCA_036346255.1 of Ampelocalamus luodianensis. Taxonomy (NCBI): domain Eukaryota; kingdom Viridiplantae; phylum Streptophyta; class Magnoliopsida; order Poales; family Poaceae; genus Ampelocalamus; species Ampelocalamus luodianensis. Next base: position 23,110,318 of record CM070638.1, on the reverse strand, counting down.
CCCCTCCACCACCGACCAGAAACCTAAACACCGCTGGCGACAAGTGACGGCTCAGTCCCCAAGAAATGGTACATCTCCTCCGCTCGCCTCTCCTTTCCTCCCCAATTCCTTGATGGATTGATCTCTGCTTTGTTCGATTTTAATTTTACTCGCTGGTTTTTCTTTGATGTGGCGGCGAACGAAAATGGCGCAGAACCTGGAGGCGTCCTCGACGAACTGCCCCTTCTTTTTTTTTTTCTGAATTTTTCGATTTTTTATTTCTTGTGACTGGGAGGGATTTTTACCCTTGTCTGATGGCCCCAAACGATGGCAGGGGTAATTTTCACAGGAGGTTACATTCCACAAGGATTCCTAGTGACCACAAAAATCTCGGCCAGGCTACATTTTGCCAGAGATTATCTAGTACCAAACAGGCCCTAAGTGGATGTGATTCCTATTGTGTGTCCCTCACTGTTTCGGCAGATCAAGGGTTTGCAATAGATGTGTCCTTATTGGCAAGCGTATCTTGAGAATGTAATTGAGTTTGATCTTAAAATTTTACATGGCTATATAACATGATCTATTCTCTCCTAGTTAATTTTTTGAAAACTTAGACTAATTTTCATTGTATTTGCAACATTTAAAATATTTTCACACGATATGGCCCCCTTTATCCATTTTACTGGCCACTGTCGCCAGTCGACAGGCCCTGATTTTTTTTTTTTTATGTGTACAAAATTCAGTCTAAACATTTAGTACTTTTTAGGGATTTTTTTGTAATATCTTTAAGTATCCGCGAAATTCAGAATCCAAAATTAAAGAAGATAATGAAATATGAAGTAAAGAATGCGAGACCGGCGGCGCAATAACACAAACTACCCCCTTCGGAGCAAAATGAAAAAAATATATTTGGGTTTAGGGTTTCTATATGCGTTGTTATCCCGATTATATTGTTCGTAGAGCCGATTCCTTTTGGAAAAGAATATGAACTATGTAATTGTCGAAATATTTGGAAAGATAGATTTTAATTTGAAAGACTTCATAATTTAATTGCGAATTATATGACGCGCTAGGTTTAGTTACGTGCATTAGAAACGACAGCATGCACGATGCATGAATCAACAAACTGAAAAACACCTATGATACATGTGCGTCTTTTTGGAATCGAAAAAACAAGTTGATTGGAATAAAGTTAATTAGTACTCGCGGTCCATTGGTCCCTTCCCCTTGTATCTAGATTGCTCGCGGTGGCGGCTAATCTCGAAGTCAGCCATGTTCTGCAAGACGGGTTAGATGATTGAATGATGTTAGGATAGCACAACATAGGGTCAAATCAATAATCATGATGCAAATTGAACCTAACTTACCTCTTCGATACGGAGTGCGCCTAGGCGACGGGGAGCGCTAGGACTACTGCTGGTATCACTAGCAGGAGTCTTCCCCTTTTCTGCTGCGCGCTCGACTCGGTAGCTTAACATTTGGGGTCCTCCACCACCCGGTATTTTTGGGCTCGCCGATGCCTTTTCAATACGGTCGGGTACCTAAGGTTTCCAGCATTCGAATGTCTAAGCTCGCTTCGCCTAATGGAGCATGTACTTCTGCTCGATGAACGCTCTATTATACATGTCCGGGCTGACGATCCATTGGAAGAAATTGTATCACATTTCTGGCTACCATTATGCGTTGATGAAGTTAGAGATATGTGGAATGCAATGTAACATGTGAAAAATCTATAAGATTCACTTACGAGGATGTTTCCGCACATGTAGTACGCTCGGACGGCGGTTGTCGGGTGTGTGGACTGAATGATTTTCGCCAGTTCTTCGCACACACATTGCAGGCATGGGAATTGCAGTGGTACCGATGCATCCTTCGTAGAATAATCGGGGTAGGGTTTAGCCCTCTCGACAAGCGCTTGCGCCAGCAACATCTTCGGGGAGAAGTTCGGCGACGAGTCGACATATCCTTCCTCTGTTGTGTGAACCAAGCTAGAGTGAAATGTTGGGTATGGTGGTGTAGCGTTCTCCTCCAGCTTTCTTCTCCTCCTTTTATATGTGGATAGGTGTAGTCTTTGAGGTGGAGGAGAAGAGATAAGACATCGATCCGAAAGGTGGCGTGACAAAGTGTGGTCATTTCGGTATGAAAGTTAAGCGTCACCGTGTGTTGTCTTTTGGTCTACAAAGGTGGCAATGTATGGCGTGATAGGGTGTAATCTTTTCGGTCTGAAAAGGTGTCATGGCAGAGTGTGGTTATTTCGGCCTAAAGGTGTTATGTGAGTGTGGTCATTTCGGTCCTAAAAGGTAGTGTCGCGATCGTTGTCTTTTGGTCTACAAAGGCGGCAGTGTGGCGGCGATGTGCGGTTTTTCGGTCTGAAAAGGTGGCGTGGCCGAGTGTGGTCATTTCGGTCTGAAAAGGTAGCGTCACAGTATGATATCCTCTCGGTCCGCAAAGGTGGCAGTACGTGGCCTGACAGTGTGCGGTCATTTCGGTTTGAAAAGATAGCTTCATAGGTGTCGTATTTTCGATTTGCAAAGGTGGCAGTGTGTGGCATGATAGGGTGCAGTTTTTTTGGTCTGAAAAGGTGTCATGGCAGAGAGTGATCATTTTGATCTACAAAGGTAGCATCGTAGTGTGTCGTCTTTTCTATTTGAAAAGGTGGGGTGGCCGAGTTTGATCTTAGAAGGTAGCGTCGTAATGTGCTATCATCTCGGTATGCAAAAGTGTCATATCAAAGTTCATATGTGAATCCCTTGTCACATTACGTTCATATAGATCCAGTGTCAAAAGTTAAAGACATCTTGGAATTCATAAAAGCATACAACATCATTCATATATGAATCCTTTATCATGGATAACCACTACTACTTAATACATATTGAACACACTACCAATATGATACACACACATAATTTTCTCGAGCCACTTCAAGTGGTCAAGAATCTTAATGAAGGCTTTCGTATGTAGGTGATATGTTCACCATTGGACCATATAAAAACTACAAATGGACGTTCAACTGCTCTTTCGATCACACCAACAGAGTCCACCAATTAAAAGTACCGGCAACCGTTGGCCTAAAAACCACACATGACTTTGATTTCTGATGACTTTGAAAGTTCTTGAAGCACTAGAATCCTACCGGTTAAATGGTGGGAGACTTGAGGCGCAACCACACGGGCCACGTCGCCCCGATCCCTTCGCCCCGTCGGATTTTGCGCGCCCTGCCTTCCTGGCCATCCGATCCTTTCTCGGTTTTGCTTGCATGCGCTTCCTTCGCTGGTCTGAGCCGTCCGATGCTCTGCCTCCTTTCTTCTCGCCGCCCGTTTCCCCAGCGGAGCACTCCTGACAGTCCATACGCGCGTCCTCCTCCGGGCCACGTGATCTCTGTGGTTTCCTCCCTCCCGTTCGTTCTTGGCCTCCTGGCTTTCTCTGTCGATGCTCCTCCCCTTCCCCTCCCCCGGCCCCGACTCCAGCCACCATCCACCCGTCACACGGCCCCCGCCCCAATCCCTGCGCTTCCCACGCCCGCGTACGCTCTCCATGAACCCCTCCTCTTCCCGCCTGCCGCTTCACCTCTAGCGAGGCCAAGGCCCCATATCTCACCCCAACACTCCGCCACCATCCCTCCCACCGTCGCAGGGCCCCGCCCCATCCTCTCGTCTTCCCCACGCCCGTGGCCGCTCTCCGCGAGATGACATTTCTTCATTCCTTCTTCTTCGTCCACGCCGCTAAAATCGGTCACCACCGCTCTTTGGTTCGTCCTCCTACCGGCGACTTCGGCTTCCCTCCTTCATCGCGCCCCCCTTCTTCTCCTTCCCATGTTGGTGGGCCACATCGCCTTTACCCCTTCGCGGCGGATCGGCGGGTCGGGGCTGCTGCTTTGCGCCGTCGGTCTCGTGGCCACCGCCTCTCGCCTCGGCTTCCTCCGCGGATGGCGCGGTGGCGGCAGCGAGTGCGAGGACTCGCCGACTCCACCTCCTCTTTCTTCCCGCCGCCTACCGGCCGTAACCACTCCATGTGGCGCTAGCTAGCGACATCGCATCAAGCACCTACCATTTGTCGGCGAGAGGTGCACGCTAGGGGTGAACAGATCGAATCTGGACGGATAATGGCTCGCCATATTTGTTTTCATATTTTTCCCCGGATCCGGATACAAATATGAATACCCCGGATATGAATACGAATACGAATAATATCGAATACGAATAGGGAGCGAATCGAATCGAAAGCGAATATGGTCGCGGATATTTTTGAACATGAAAACCCCTTAAATTGTATGCAGAAATTAATAAAAACATATAACTAATTTATTTGATTCAAACATTCATAAATTGTTCATATTTTTAGCAATCATATATAACATTGGCACTAACAAGCTGCATTAACTAGTTCATTAAAAACATAACACTTAGTTTACTATATTTAGCTCATAAGTCCTAACTCACAAAGTCACAAGTCATCACGCATTCACACTTAGTTCATCACATACATAAAACTTAGTTCACACTAACATCGATTAGGCTGGATTTGGATGGTTAATCTATACGCAAATGACTGTAACATCCCATGTATGTTACCAAAAATAAAATTAATAAAGTTATTATTTTATTGGATTTTCTGAGATTTAAAAGAGTTTTCCTCGTTAAAAAGGAAAAAAATAAAATAAAGTCAATTATTTAATTTTCTAGTTTTTAATGTCAAAAATTAATTTTATTGAGTTTTACGGATTTTGTTGGATTTAAATTGAAAAGAAAATTTTAATTAATTTAATGAATTTTCTAGATTTTTAAAAGGTTTTCTGTTTTTGAAATTTTAAATAATTTATATACAAAAAATAAAAACCAACTTTGAGTTGGAATTAATTTTATTAACTTAAAAATAATTCAAGGAATTTACGTGATTTTTCTAGAATTTTTGAACTCTATTTGCTATTTTCTAAAGATTATTTGATTTGTTGCATTTTACGAAATTGAAATCAATTAAAATCTCCTTTCTTCTTTTGGCTGAAATCAGGATATCAGGACTTCATCTTATCGGATAATCCGCGTTCGTTTCCGTGCCGCGGATAACATGCCTACCATATTTGTTTCGTTTAAAAAAAAATCCGATCGTTCAGGCCGAAAACTATCCGATCCGAGACAATCCGAATCTGTTTCCGTCCGGATCGGTGGAAACTATCCGATCCGTTTTCACCCCTACGCTTTCGCCATCCTGCGGACCACCTATGACCCATCGGTGGCTTTGATACGATTCGCTTTGATACGATTCCATCGGGTTTACGTGATGCTTTTCTGCGGGGCTCATGCGGGTTGTGCTGGTCGTCCGGCGCGTCGGGCGCTGGAGGCGCACTACCTCGCCACGGAAGATGGAGGTGCTCAACGAGCGGCGGATGGTCGATGCGACCACGAGGTATCTACTTCTTTGCACATGAAAGTTTTGCTTCTTGTCGCATAATTGTTCTATTTGATTAGGTAAAAATGTTCTGTTATGGATTCTTCATCCGTGTGTGATTGGGCTAAAAGGATGATGCAAGGATATTCTTGTGAATTGCCTTGTTCTGCCTTTACTGTTGCTGTGTCCTTTTCGTGATGTCCTTTGTTCTGGTTGGTGAGCATCACAAAATAGGAAGAATAATTGAGAAACAAATAAATGGAGGACTAGAAGAAAGTTGGGGTTTCAGTTTGTTCTCACGTCCTACAATTTTGTTTGCACCAAATTGAAATTGTTTTACTGGATTAGGTTGGATCTTATTCACTTTGTAGTGTGAACGTGTGGTTGGACCTCACAAAGTTTTTCCTTGGCACCAACTGTATCAATCATCCTCTAATTTTTCTTGTTTCAACAGTGAATGGTTCTAGCATTTCACTTTTGAAAACATTGAAGCACTGACAAAGCCAACATGGCGCAACTAGGTAGCTAGGCTTTACATAAGCTATTCGTAAAAGAAAGCAAATCATGGCTACTTTTTTATGAGGATAGAACAACAGGTGATACTTTGACTAGGATTGAACAGAAAATATTTACATATTAAATCTATGCAACAGTAGTGTCAAATGGAAGAATCACGATTATCAGAGATGCACCAGAATTAGTTAAAAAAAGTGGAACAGCCTTTTGGGAGTGTAATAGCTGCAGTAATCAACTGGAACAATCACAATATATTATTTGAAAAAAACTGCTGACAAACAACTTATTACCATTTTGTGTGGCTGACTTGGTTCTTGCCAACCCGCATTAGGACATAAATCAAACTTTCACCCTCAGTGAGGTTCCAAAATAACCAAGTGACCTAAATCTTCTTAATGTCTGCAAACTGTATAGTCATTTCTTTTATAACCTTTTCAGCTATTATGAATTGAGTTGTTTGTCTGGTCGACAATACTGACATAATTTTCCTACATTTTGCAAACCATTTGAAATCTACTCTTGAATCAACTTAAGATAGCTCCGGATGATATGTATCTTAAAATGAATTGAGACTCTGCTACTGTATGCAGCTCAACCACAGAGTATGAGCTATAAGTTTAACCGAAAACAAAAAAGTTCAGCTCTTTTCATCCAATGTAATTTCAATGTGCTTGCTGCGTTGTTCTCTTTTGGGGTATTCTCCAGACCTAATTGAGGATTGCTGATTTGAGTCTATTGTGATGCAAATGCAAACAATAATTTACATCTAGCATTTGGGATTTTAATTGCAGTACTAAATCCCAGGCAACATGCAGCTTCAGGAAATGTTATAGAATCTGCAATACAGAAAGCCCTCAGGGAAGCAGACTATAGTCCCAGTCCCCCTGCTCTCTGTGCGTGTGCTTGCACGCATGTGGGCTAGCATATGTGCGTGTATAGATAATAGAAATGGCAACTAATGATTTTGCCCTTTGTTTCTCACGGATAAAAGGATATTAGGAAATGCAATCACTCCCTTCGTGCTTGACAGAGTGAAGGTACTAACTAGAAGATCTTCACTCGAAGCCAGTATCCTATAATTTTACTTGCAATCTGTGCTATACTTTCAGGGAAATTACATTGTATTACCCGTATTCATCTATTTGAGTCTTGGTAGTTATTTCTATTTTAGAAACGAGAAATTTGGCCTTCGCACCTTTTTCAAATTCTAATAATAAAATATTGAGTTGGACTTTCTGGGAACATCGGGTCTATCCGCTTTTATCTGCACTATTTGAGATTTACTACATGCTAAATAAGCTTACATAAAATTTACCTTTTATTCTCGGTCTTTATCCTGGGCATAGTGGTGCGAAGACATAACTCTCTTTTTTTTTTACGGAAAAGGTAGAGAATTCTCTACCTTATGACCATTGTATTAAAATGGTTGTAAGGTAATGTTACAAAACTGAAAAGAAAATGTAAAAAAAAAATGAAAAAGAAGAAAGAAGAAAAGGAAAAGAAGAAGAAGAAAGAAGAAGAAGAAAAAAGAAAGAAAAAATAAAGAAAAAAGAAAGGATAGCCGAGTTACATGAGTTTTGATACTTAGTTAGCTTGTAGTAGAAGTTGACTCCACTGATGAAGGGAGGCTCGGTGTTTGGGTTTAGTCCTGTAAGACCAGTAGCCGATGTATTATTGGATCCGATTTTTTAGCGTGATCGTTCCATCTTGAACATTTTGGAAGATTCGTTTATTTCTTGTAATCCATAGTGAATGCGCACATGTTGCGAAACATATTGGCCAAATATCTCTGTAGTTAGCTACTTTTGATGATACTTTTTCCACAAAGTCCAAAATATCATGGGAGGATGATTCTTCCGATGCTAGTCCTAGTTTCAACCATAAATGATCCGCAGCTTTACATCATAGAATGATGTGATCGATTGTTTCTATAGCAGGGCATATGTCGCAGTGAGGATCAGTCCTCCATTGTTTAGTTGTCATGTATCCTTGGTGTTTAGTCGTCCTCTGAAAGCAAGCCATAAGAAGATTTTGTACTTGTGTGGTATTGATCTGTGCCAAGCATATCCTAACGCTGTCCAATTTATGCCGTGGAAAGAGAGGAGCTTGTACACTTCCAAAGTAGTAATTTCAGCCTTGTTTGAGATCATGACTCGTCGGTCCAAAACTCCTTGTTGTAATTGCAGTTCTGAAAGAATGTGTAATAAGGTCTGATATTCCAAGAGCGCCTGTTGTGATAGAATCGGGTGTAATAACACTGCCCAATTATTGTTAGTGAATTGCGAGCTGACAGTGCAATTTTGATTGGTGGCAAAAGTGAATATAGTTAAGTATAGTCGCCCAGATAGCGTCCAATGATTTTTCCAGAATAATGTAGTCTGTCCCCTATTTGTTTGATCGGGACTTGCGTCCCAATTTACCGCTTTCGTCGTTGGCCGTTCGATTCGAGGCGTCCGTTGCGTTCGGCTACAGCTTCGTTGGGTTCGCATGTGCTGTGCCGCTTTGTTTACGGTGCGTTGTTTAATGCGCGTTGTGTCTCGCGCCGCTTCTCGCCTGTCGATTCCGCAGCTTTACGTCGTCCGTTTTTTTTTTTTGTTTCTTCTCCACCGTCTGATCGCTTTGTGCGATGCGCTCGGGTGCGCTTGCGTTGCGTTCGGCCGCGCCTTCGCCGGCTTCATATGCGCTGTGCCGCTTCGTTTCTCGTGCGTCATTGAATGCGCGTGCTGCTGTTTTGTTGGTTCGCGCCGTCCGATTGGCTCGCTCTGTTCTCCACTGTCCCATCGGTTTGCGCGATGCGCTTCCGTCGATTACCGTGCGCCATTTTTTGCCCGAACAAAGGTAGCTTGCTCATCTTTCTGTGCAGTCAGCGATGCGCGTGGGTGTGCTTCCGTCGATTACCGTGCGCCATTTTTTCGCGCAGTCAGCTTGCTGTGTCAGTGACTGTGCGCCATTTATTGCCCGCTCAGCTTTCCCACAGCCCATCTCGTTCGGCTGACTCATCTCCTGTATGGTTCTGCTGCTTCTGCATTAGCCAACAAAGGAAGCTTGATCACGAGGGAGCTACGGTTCCAGTTTTTTTTTTCCGAGTTATCTCGAGCTCGCTCGCGCCGCGTGGGTCCTATCCAATCCAGTTCCTGTTAGAATACTCCTCCTGTGCCGCACGGCACTGTTGCCCGTATGGCAACACACGCCTGATTACTAGCTGATTGTTAGATTGATTCTACTACCATAGATAGAGTTTGTTACTATAGATAAGGTTGTTTCCTTTTCTGTTGCAAATACCTGTAACTCTACATATACACCGCATGTGTGATCAATCAATTCATTGCGTGATTTCTCCCAAACATTACACGCTTTCATGGTATCAGACGCGATCGCTCCTGCGACCGCACGTTTCCGCAACTCCCACATCTAGCCATTGGCCTCTCTCCTCCGGCCGATCTCTACCTCTCTCTCCTATGGCCGACCTCCCCGCCGACCAGGCGGCTCAAGGCGACAGCGGCTCGGACCGGCATTGCCGCTGAACGTCGGGTTCGAGCCATCGTCGCGGTGCCGTCGATCGCGCCACGCCGAGGCGCTTCGCGCGATCGGCGGCGACGCGGCGAGCCCGAGCTGCCGACCTGCGCCACGGCATCGCCGACCAACCGGACTACGCCATCGCCGCCCTTCACGCCCACGCTATTGGCGTCCTCAACATCAAGGCCCTCATCCCGGTCACCCTCGACTTCGCCTCCGCCAACTACGGAAAGTGGCGCGGCCTCTTCCTCATCACGCTCGGCAAGTACGCCTTGACAGACCACGTCCTCTCCGACGATGTCCTCCTCTCCAATCGGGCGGATTGGGTATGCATGGACTGCGTGGTCTTGTCTTGGCTTTACGTCACCATTGCTGCGGACCTCTTAGAGATCGTCATGTCCCCCACCACAACTGCCCGCATCGTGTGGATGAACCTCGAGCATCAATTCCTTGGAAACCAGGAGACCCGTGCTCTGTACATGGAGGTGAATTCGCACCTTCATTCAAGGTGATCTATCAATTTCGATTTTGCCGCAAACTCAAGAGTATGGCGGATGGTCTTGGCGATCTCGTGAAACAATCTCCGACCAGGACACTCGTGTTGACCGTCCTCCGCGGCCTCAACGAGGCGTTCGCTCATATGGTGCCCATCCTCAAATGCAACGGCCGTTCCTACGTTCGTGGAGACTTCGCTCGCATCTTCTTCTCGAGAGATCACCAAGAACTCGCGGCGGTTGCTCGCCCTCCGTTTTCCTCATTCTTTGGACGGCAGGCTCCGCCTCCCAAGCCCCGGCGGGGGTGGCGGCCAACATGGCGGCGGGGGTGGCGGCCAACACGGCGGGACTAGCGGCTTCGTGAAGAACAACAGTCGCAACCGCCGCCGTAACAAGGGCGCCGGCGGAGGCGGCTATGCGGCCGGCCAAGCTGGACAGATGGGGTGGCCTTCCTTTTTAACCGTGGGCCGGGGCGGTTCAGTGTGGCCACACGCGCCGCGGCGTCGCTGATCCTCGGCCCAATCGCCTCCTCCGCCGCGCCGGCGCCCCATGCTCGTCGTCACACCACCTCCGGCGTCGATTCGGTCGCGCTGCCCCGGAAACATTAGCGGTTTGGCATCCCCACAGCCGTCCCAGTCGGTACCGTGGACCCCCATGTCTGGTGTCGGCTCCTGGGACCAACAGCACCTCGCCAACGCCTTCAGTACAATGACGCTTACACCGCCTCCCTCCACCACCGAGTGGTATATGGATTCGGGCGCATCTTCACACATGACTTCAGACGCTGGTACTCTCTCTGTTCTTCACCCCCCCCTCCACGTCTTCTCCTCCTAGCATCATTGTCGGTAATGGGTCAATGCTGCCCGTTACCTCCACCGGCTCGCTGTCGTTCCCCACCACCCATAGCTCTCTCTCTTTGCGTCATGTTCTTGTCACTCCACACATTATTAAAAATCTAATTTCCGTTCGTCAGTTCACCATTGATAATAATTGTTCTGTCGAATTTGATCCCTATGGTTTTTCTGTGAAGGATCTTCGTACCAAGAGCGTGATCGCCAGGTGTAATAGTTCCGGGGACCTATATCCGTTTCACCAGTCCTCCGTCGGCCCCTACGCCCTTACCGCCACATCCTCTTCCACATTATGGCACCGTCGTCTTGGGCATCTTGGTCATGAAGCCTTGTCGAAGCTCGCCAGTTCTAGTGTTTTTCCATACAATAAAACTGTGTCCGAACCCTTGTGTCATGCGTGTCAGCTTGGACGCCACGTGCGTTTGCCATTTCGCACTTCCTCCTCTCGGGCTCGTCCTAATTTTGATTTAATAAATTGTGATCTTTGGACCTCTCCTGTCGCCAGTGTGTCCGGTTACAAATATTATCTTGTTATTCTTGATGACTGCTCTCATTTTCTTTGGACTTTTCCTTTGCGCCTTAAGTCTGACACCTTTACTCACATTTCTAATTTTTTTCTCTTATGTCCGCACCCAATTCGGCACCACCATAAAGAGTGTCCAGTGTGATAACGGTCGTGAGTTCGATAATTCCACCGCTCGCACTTTCTTTCTCACCCACGGCATTACACTTCGCATGTCATGTCCCCATACGTCTCAGCAAAATGGAAAAGCCGAACGCATCATTCGCACCACTAACAACATCATGCGCTCGCTCATGTTCCAGGCTAGCCTTCCACCCACCTTTTGGGTAGAATCCCTCCACGCTGCCACCTATCTCCTCAATCGACACCCCACCAAAGCTCTTAATTTTTCTACTCCCTTCTTTGCCCTCTACGGTGTTGTCCTCCTACTCACATCTTCGCGTTTTGGATGCAAGTGCTACCCCAACCTATCCTCCTGACCCCAAACAAACTTTCACGCGTTCCACCTTGTGTGTCTTCCTTGGCTATCCTTGAGCCACAAAGGTTACCGGTGTCTTGATCTTTCGTCCAACAAAATCATCATCTCCCGCCATGTCTCATTTGATGAGTCCTCTTTTCCCTTTGCCGAAACCTCTCCTGCGTCCCCCTCTAACCTTGATTTTTTATCCAATTTTGGCACTTCACCTTTGCCAGCGGATCACAAGTTCTTGCGAGGCCAGTGTGGCGCATCCTCACCACCGCCAAGCGGGCCTCGCCTAGTGGTCTTGCGCCAATGTGCGCGCCCCATCGCCTCTCTCTTCCGGCACGACAACTGCTGCGCGACGCGCCGGCGCCGACGCCTCCGGACCATGGCCTGCTCCGTCACAATGGGCGTGGTTGCGCTCGGTCGACTCATTGTCCTTCCGTGCCCCGCCGCCCGACCCCTGAGCGGGGCGACCACCGGCCACACAGTGCGGTTGTGCGTCACCAATGGCGCCCGATCGCTTTGTCTCCTGCTGCGGATGACTCGCCCGACCTGCGCCCCCAGCGGTTCCACGCCTCGAGTTCTTTGCCAGCGAGCCGACAACGTCTCCGCCCGCCAACACCATCCCTACTACACCACCACCAATGATCATCACATGGTTACGCGTGGCAAGCAGATTTCACCTTCCGTTCAACGGCTCAATCTTGAGCCACGAGTGCTTTCTCCGTGCCCAAAACATGCCGGCGACTTTGGTGATTCCAATTGGCGCAATGCTATGGCGAGAATACCACGCTCTTCAAGCCAACAACACACAGGACCTCATTCCACGTCCACCTAGAGTTAATGTGGTGACGAGCAAATGGATCTTCGGCACAAATTTCTCGCGGATGGTTCTCTTGATCGGTACAAGGCTCGTTGGGTTCTTCGTGGTTTCACCGACGCCCGGCATTGACTTTGATGAGACTTTGATCCACGTGGTTAAGCCGCTACAATCCGCACTGTGCTCACATTAGCCCTGTCTCGAGACTGGCCAATTCATCAGCTTGACATGAAGAACGCCTTTCTGCATGGCACTCTATCTGAAACAGTCTATTGTGTGCAGCCCTCTCGATTTGTTGACCCTGCTCGACCCGACTATGTTTGTCGGCTCAACAAATCTCTCTACGGCTTGAAGCAGGCTCCTCGTGCATGGTATAGTCGCTTCGCCTCACATCTCCTATCCCTTGGTTTTGTGGAGGCCAAGTCGGACACGTCACTCTTTGTATTCCACCAAGGTGCCGACACGGTGTACTTATTGCTCTATGTGGATGACATAGTCTTGGCGCCTCCTCAGATGGTCTTCTTCGCCGGACGATCTCGACCCTCGGCAAGAATTTTCCATGAAGGATCTCGGTCAACTTCACCATTTTTTAGGGATGTCAGTCCACCGTCAGAAAGATGCTCTTTTCCTCTCCCAGCGCCAATATATTATCGACATCTTGGAGCGTACTGGGATGTCCGTCTGCAAGCCTTGCACCACGCCTGTTGACACACACTCCAAGCTTTCTGGTGAAGGCGCTTCAGTTGATGATCCGACGCAATACGCTGCCTTCTTGGCGCCTTGCGATGCCGACTTTCACTCGCCTCGATATTGCCTGACGTACAGCGGTGTGCCTTTTCATGCATGATCCACGTGAGCCACACCTTGCTGTGGTGAAACGCATCCTGCGGTATCTTCGGGGACTCTTGAGCACGGCTGTTCATCCACCGCGCCGCTGCCGAACTAGTTGTATACTCCGATCTTGATTGGCGGTTTGTCCCGACACACGCAAGTCCACCTCGACTCTGGCGTCTTCCTCGGTGCCAACCTCGTCTCTTGGTCGTCAAAGCGTCAAGACACCGTCTCCGGTCAAGTGCGAGGCGAGTACCGTCTTGCGTGGCAAAGCGGCGTCGGCAAGCTGTTAGTTGCGCCAATTGCTCTTGGAGCTACAGTCCGCCGCCACGCCACCTAGTCTCTGCGACAATGTCGTGTGGTCTACCTCCACCAACCGGTACAATCAGCGTACTAAACACGTGAAATTGACTTGCATTTCGTCCAGAACGCGTTGCGCTTGGCGATGTTCGCGTCCTTCATGTGCCATCCGGTTCTCGATGCACGACATTTTCACCAAGGATTACCTTCCTCATTGTTTCAAGAGTTCGGTCCAGTCTCAGCGTCCGCGCGCTCCGGTTGACACTGCGGGGATGTTAGAATACTCCTCTGTGCGCGCGACGCTGTTGCCCGTATGGCAACACACGCTGATTACTAGTGATTGTTAGATTGATTCTACTACCATAGATAGAGTTTGTTACTATAGATAAGGTTGTTTCCTTTTCTGTTGCAAATACCGTAACTCTACATATACACCGCATGTGTGATCAATCTCGACGTGTTCGTCGCGTGGACGGTGGACGTCGCGCGCCGGCGCGGGTGCGCGCACGCGTTCTTCGTCTCCTGCGGCGCGCTCGGCACGGGCATCCTGCACGCCCTGTGGAAGAACATGCCGTTGTTGCCGTTCGGCCCCGACGGCTTGCTCCGCCTGCCGGAGCACCCGGAGGTGGTGCTCCACCGGTCTCAGCTGTCGCCGGCACTCCTGAAAGCTGAAGGCACAGAACGGTGGACGGCGTACTACCACCGGGAGATACCGCACGGGTACCGGACGGACGGCGTGCTCATGAACACTGTGGAGGAGTTCGAGTCTACTGGGCTGGCCATGGTGCGCCGCACTCTTGGCAAGGTCCCGGTCTGGTCCATCGGCCCTCTTGTCCGCGACTCCGAGACAGTCTCGTCGGAGTCCGATGACGCCATCATGCGCTGGCTGGATTCGCAGCCTCTGGCGTCCGTGCTGTACGTGTCGTTCGGCTCACAGAACTCGTTACGTCCAAAGCAGATGATGCAGCTTGCCATGGCACTGGAGCTGACCGGCCGGCCGTTCGTCTGGGCCATCCGGCCGCCGGTGGGGTTCAACATCAACGGCGCGTTCCGGAACGAGTGGCTGCCGGAAGGGTTCGAGGCGCGTACCAAGAACACCGGCCTCCTGGTCCGCGGATGGGCGCCACAGGTGAGGATCCTCGCGCACGGCTCCACAGGAGCGTTCCTTAGCCACTGCGGGTGGAACTCAGTGCTAGAGAGCCTGACGCACGGGGTGCCGATCATCGGGTGGCCGGTCGCGGCGGAGCAGTTCTATAACGTCAAGATGCTGACGGAGGAGTGGGGTGTGTGCGTGGAGGTCGCGCGGGGGAACCAGGAGAGCTCGGCAGTGGAGAGGTGTAAGTTGGCCGAGGTCGTTGAGACGGTGATGGGGAACACGACAGAGGCAGCGGAGAAGCGGCGGCGGGTGAGGGAGGTTCAGGAGCTGATGACGAGGGCGTGGGCGGAGGACGGCGGGTCGTCGAGGACGGCGCTGCACGATTTCTTCAGAGCCATGCGGCTGCAGTGAAACAGAGCATTCCATTTCCATCTATAGTAGTACTTTGTAACTCGGTGTCGTATGTTTTGTTCTTTTCCATAAGAAGACCGTCCCGTGTTAACGAACAGAATCTTCCCCATGACACGACAATTACACCAAAATTGTGACAGACGAAAAGTCGAGCCAAAATAAGAAACAACCAGTCCCAGCTAGAAACACAAGGTTAAAGTATGTGTGCCGAGGTACATAGGGAGACTTGAGTACTTGAGTGCTCATCTACTAAACAGTACTTAAATTTTAGAAAAAGTACTTACATTGTGGACTATTAGATGTGTATGTCAATTATCGAATGGACCTCCTCATCTTCACCACTACCATATATAAACCTTCTCCCACCTCCAGCCCTAGTCGACGAGCCACCACCTGGCCTCCGCACCACTACCGTTGTCGTCTCTGACACGATTGCTGGTGCATACCTAGCTCCTCTTCTGCCATCACCTCCCGCCCGGTCGGCATCCCCACTAGCTCCAATGGTGCCACCGCGCATAACTTGTATAGTTGTATGTCTCGAATAGTCACCGTCCGGTGGCGAAATTCTAACCATAGTGAATCTAAACCCTAACATTGTTAGAGTGCAGCTGCAACCTCGCTACTAGTCGTCGGAGTATTTGTAGTGCAAATCGGATGGATCAAAATTTAAGTATCGAAGTTGAGAAAATCTTGTGTGTTAGTTAGCAACTAGCGGATTTCCAGTACAATTGAGCAGCTTAGATACTACAATACGTGATATTTATGTTTGAAAATAGGCTTGTATGTGTTATACACTCTAGTTCAATGTGAATTTTTGCTAATCTAGCGCGCTTGCGTCTCGATTTGCAAATCTAACCATACTAAAATCGATTAAAAAAATGCAAATGGCACCGTTGGTCACCTGCGCGCCAACGGCCGCCGTGCCAACACGTGGCGTTGGCACACGGTCATCGTGCGCCAACACCCTCATGCCGCCACGTGACGCGCTGGCGCGCGGTGGCAACGCGCCAACGCCTGCGGTACCGATATGTGTCGCTAAAGAATGAATTTTGAGCTGAAAAATGAATTAAATTGAATTTGAGTGAACACGCGTTCCGCCACGACGCGGGCGTTATGGCATGCCACCGCGGCGCCAACGCGCTCACATGGCGCGTGTGAGGAGCATTGGCGCGACGGTGATCCGGCGCCAACACCACGTGTTTCAAGACGGCAGCGGGCGCGACGGTGACCGTGCACCAACGGTGTCATTTTTGCAAATACGATTTTCACGTGGTTAAATTTAAAATACGGACGCAACGCGCTAGATTAGCCAAAATTCGCATACGCGGCGTTAGTGCGGGAAGGAAATCCGATGATCAAATGAGAACTTTCGGGGCACATATCGAGTTAAGCGTCGTTCGAAAGCAATAGGAGGAGAAGAGCATAATGGCAAATTACCTTCCTATCGTACCTAGGGGCACGTGACTTTAAATGATTCCAGGCATGCAACACACAGATAAAGGGTGTCCGAGCTAGGAGGCACGTCTGTGCTGCCAATTTTGGCAATACGATGTGAGAAGCGCTAGATTTGTAAAATATCAGCCGGAACAGTGTCATTTAGACCAAAAACTTCAATCTATACATGCATGGGATTTAATCTATGTACACACATGTTCATTTATCTGCATGAGTAGGTAATGGCATCAAAGCAAAAGCAGTGGCGTTTGATCTGCTCCTTTTGCATGGCAACTACATTGGTAGGAAAATTCGCGGCGATGACTCAAGGCTGTTGGGTGTGTGCGCTCGAGTTTCTTTGAGAGGTGATGAGAGGAGTTTCTATTGTTAGGGTGTATGACTTTGACCCTATTTGTTTAGGCTTTTTCTTTGGTTTAAAAGCAAAAAAGCTTAAACCTAAACAAATGAGTGATTTTTTCATCTAGCTTATAAAATGCTTAAGCTATTTTAAGCCTAAAAGCTATAAACCAGGAGAGAGGTGCTTTTTTTTTTTTTTTGCTTTTACAGAATAAAATATCCCTTTGCCACTGAACTTCGTTGAAATTACCCTCAAAATGCTATTCGTATATAAGTGGAAAAACCTTTCATTTTTCCCTCTCCACTTGTTCTTTTCCCCTCCTTTCGCGGCCCACTCCCGATGCCTCCCCTCTCGACTGTCCCCACTCCCGACGCCTCCCCTCTCGGCTCCCCCTAACGCCGCCGCCTCCCCTCCCCCTACCCATCCCCAATGCCATCGCATCCCTTGCCCCGACGCCGCCTCCCATGCTCGAGCAGGCAAAGAAATCGTGAGCTCCTCCTCTCTTTCCTTCCTGGAACTTGCAATTGGATCAATTTGTGTTTGTTTCTTTTTCAATATGTGTTGGGCTTGCAATTGGATCACATGAAGACTGTTAATTTATTTTTGCACATGATTCTGGAACTTCAGTTGGCCTTGTAATTTGTGCTGAGGAAGTTGTGCTACAAATAGACTATTGGGATGTTTGAATACCATAGGTTACAACAATCTCCAAAAGAAGTTCTTTAAAAGGACAGGGAAAAAGCACAAAAAACAACTAAAAAAATAAGTGGGAAGTATTGAAGAAAGAATACAACTTGTGGAACGATTTGAAACAGGTTGGGATGATAAAAAAGGAACTATATCTGCATCCGATGCTTGGTGGAAGGAGCACAAGGTAGTCATCGGAAAAACATCTATTTATTAATGTGTATGATCTTATATTTTAATATATGCTAACTTTAGTTTTTTTTTTTTTTAAATTTTTAGCAATATCCTAAACATTTTCATGGTGGACCACTTGAGAACTTAGATGATATGGACCGTATGTTTGACAAGGCTTATGTTACGGGTAACACTTCAGCCATCTCGGGTGAGCCTACACAGGAAGACCAAACGGTTGTGGACATTGATTGTTCGGAGGACGACGAGGAAGACGTCGCCGCCGATGTGGAGAACAATGAGGTCGTTTGCACGAAACCGAAGGTCGTTGCGAAGCGTAGAGCTAATAATATTAATCCTAGCCCAAAAAAGAACAAGAAAAATTCTATAGCTAGGAATTCAACCGTATGGTGGACATTATATTACTCTTGTCTCGGACG
Organism: Ampelocalamus luodianensis; assembly: GCA_036346255.1. Taxonomy (NCBI): domain Eukaryota; kingdom Viridiplantae; phylum Streptophyta; class Magnoliopsida; order Poales; family Poaceae; genus Ampelocalamus; species Ampelocalamus luodianensis. Next base: position 23,092,040 of record CM070638.1, on the reverse strand, counting down.
GCCCAGCAACTGCACCCAAATTAAGCCCAGAAAAACAAGCTGAATGGATTATGTACGGCCCGGCCCACACGACGCTTACAGCACACATGTCCACAGACGATCCAAAATAACGAGCACCACAAGCCGCACAAGGTAGGACAGGGTGGGGAAGAAGAAACTGCCATGGCGTCGGCGGCCGGCGGGGGCACTCCGGCGATCGCCGGCGGCGAGAGCATGATGACGAGGGAGCAGCTGCTCCACCTCTTCTCCCGCTTCTCGTTCCTCACCTCCCTCCCAGGTTTCCCATCTCGCGGCACTACTGGTTTGCTTCTCTCCTCCTCCTGTATCCATCCCCTTTCTCTAATCTTGGTTTCTGCTTCCAACTTGCAGAGGTCAAGCAACGCATTGCGGATGCAGTCAGGGACAAGCAGGTGGGAGTTATGGCAATTTTGTGCCCACTCTTTATATTTATCTCTCGTGAAATCTTTTGGGATGGGGATTTTTTTGGGGTTCTTGAGATGTTGAGTTTTATGCTTGCCCGCATCTTCCTCTGTTAGTATCTGTACTTCTTGGAGGTTCAATTGAAATGGATTAGCTCGGTATTTCACTTTGATTCTATTGGGTCATTTCCAGTTTCAGTTTAAACCATGAATGGAACCATGAAATGTAAGAGATTTCTCCGGGATTGTATAGTTTGCTTAATTTAAGTTACAGTATCTGTGTGTTTTCCTCTTTTTGCAGGAGGCTGTCGCGGTGACCACTGAGATACAGGAGGAGATCCTTCACGAGATGGGGATCGGTATGCCAATTACATTCTATCTGAACAATATGTTGTTGCTCTATGGTTATCTGATGTGCTTAGTCGTAACGATTCTGATGTAGATGTGAAATTGCAATGCTAGTCATCAAATTAAGAACAAGGAAGCGTGCTAGTCATCAAATTAAGAACAAGGAAGCGTGTCTATTTTAGTACTACTGTGCCAACGCAACCTGTAACCCTGATCCTGTTAGAAAGTGTTCAATAATTGGTATCTTGTCGCAAGGCTATATTAGCATATACTGGTGCATGAACATTTGGTTTGTTGGAGGCTGATACAATTAGCAGCCGAATTGTTCCTGTCAAATGTTAGTTATGGCGAGTAATTGTGTGATGCATGGGTTACTATTTAGCAAATAGCTCATTGAAGCTGCCACTGGCTTCCAGTCATAATCAATTTATTGTCCTTCGATCTTTAGGTCACTGAGGGGATTTTAAAATTCATGAATCAATTATTTGTCTGTTGGTAATTTTTAATTCATGAATTGATTTTTTTATCTCTAGTTTGTTGTAAGTAGTATTGCCAATTGCAATAAGTGGTTGTATGATGGATTAGAACACAATGGAGTTTCAGCTACGTAGAATACAGGATCCAGAAAGAAACATTTGTGCTGAACAATAAAGGAAGCCTGTTATGATCTGGGATTTGGTGGCGAAGATTGTATGTGTGGTGAGTTGGAGGGCGTTTCCTTGGGCCTCGGCGGTGCATGGGCGCCAGCCAAAGCAGGGAGGAGGGTGCGCCGGCTGCGCAAAGGAGAGAAAACTCTCTGTTATTGCTTGCCTTGATTCATCCGGCCGAAATCCTTTAATAGGATGGCCCCTAATTATCTTATCTCTAACGATGGAACCAATATCTCTAAAGAAGGAAACTATATCTCTAAAGAAGGAAGTAAATACTTAACTACTATTTAAAGATAAGATGCCTAAACTGCTGCTTCCTCAACTCCCTGGACTCCTGTTGCCGCAGCCCCCTTTGGCCGGCTCCTCCTTTTGTATATGAGTCCTACCATAACAAAGTCTCTTTTATGTGTTATGATAAAATCAATTATTTGTTCTAAACAGCGTTGACGGGTTTGGTCCTGGTTAAAAATTATGAGTTGATACTTGATAGCAGTAACAATGTAGCACTAAAAGGTACGGCAGGGCAGGTAGTGCTGGATGAAAATCAGAAAGTGGAATAATCTATTTATTGAAGCTGCCCAAGGTGAAGACATAATCATATATGTTTATAGTTGCTACTTCAATTGTGTCCAGAAATCATTCAATAATAGGCTACTTGACACTGTGTGCAAGGTAAACTGAAAATTAAAATGGTAGCATGAAAAAGGAAACTGGAAGGTGGTTTAAGATATGACATTAGGATCCTTAGCTGTTCATGCTCAGGTAAGATCCAAATTGTTGTAGATCATAAATATTTATTATGCATGCTGTGAAATGCCAGGCAAGCCTATTCTACCATACCATGGTGGGCTGATGGCTTCCTTTAATCACGTGGTAATTGCTGGCTCTTCATTCCTTTTGAATCAATTCACCATTTATCCATTTTCAAAATTACAGTACTTCCATTGAAGCCTTGATGAACATTAAGGCGCTGAAAGGTTTTGCAATTTTAAATAATATAGACTTCTAGTTGTACTTTTGCAATTAATGATATTGCTGATATCCTTTTCCTTTTAGAAATGTTTTGGAATGGATCGTTCTTTTGTTTGACTTGATATGAATATCGATAATTTATGACATGATGTATTTTGAGTTTTGACATGTCATTTCTGAACATCAGATCCAAGTTTTGGTATTGGCTGCTTGGGAAAGGTGAATGTTGTGTATGAGAATGACATGGACTTGATGATTAAATTCTACCAGTTTGTTGCGAAGTGAGCACCTTCTGATTTGCTCCAGTATGTTTTCCACAAGTCTGTCTAAAGTCTAAACTATCCACTAGGGTAAGAAAACCAAAGGTCACATGCAGTCAGTAAAGCTCAATGTGTCCATTTGTTAGCTAACATGATGCTGATGAGCACTCTTCAGTATTCAACTCTACAGTATTTAGGTTGAACAGTCTTCTGGTAACATTCATGTATGTTACATCCTGTGGCTTCATGTATTAGTTCCATGTTTCCATGTGTATTTAATAATTTACAGATATAGTGGTATACTAATTTCAGTAAATAAAACAACCACCTATATACTTATATAAATTTGAACATGGCCCACACTGATGAGTCCGTGTCATGTGTTAGTTCAGGGTTCCTTTTTCAAGAAAAGGAGCAATCAGTTAGGGCACCAACCTTAACACAGAACAAGTAACATGAAAATACAGTCACAATACCTGATTTCTGGCAAGAATAGTTTGTGGTTCACAGGTTTGTCTTGAACTGTTGTCTAAGAGTCATAATCAAGGTTGTCAGAAACTCAGAATCGTGATTCTGAATTGGATCGGAGATGCTCTAGTAGGATCGCATTGTAGGATTGAATTGTAGAATCTTAGATCCTACCTGATTCTATCAAAAACACGTTTTCCCAATTTACCGTGTATTCCAAAGGGTGATATGAGTGTTTATTTGGTAATTTGGCATCTAAGTTTATTAATAAATTTATATTTTATTCACGATTAGAATTGCAGTTTCGATTCTATGTCATTAAGAACTACAACTAGAATAGTGATTTTATAATTACCTGACCATTTTACATAAAAAATTAAAATTAATAAATAATCAAATTAATTTTTATTGTTCCAAACCTCCGAATCTTAATCTGTAAACCATTAACTACTTAATACTTATCATAGTAACCACACAACTTGAATCGAGGGATAAGACACAATCAAACACTTAAGTCTTTCATAATCTAAGATGATGTATGATTCTACACGATTTTACCACGATTCTATCGTGATTCTACACGATTATACGACTAGGATCACAATTCTACCTTGATTATACCAAGTACGACTCAGGGTGCGGTTTGAGTCGTATTGGTGTTCGTGGGATCGTAGAATCGTATGGATCGCGATTTTAACAACCTTGGTCATAATTTGATTTTTATCGTTCAATTTGATAGAGAAGAGATGGCTATTGATGAAGCTGAGCTTGAGCCTAGAGAATTCGCTGAGAAATTGCAAGCTCAACAGAAATTACAAGAACAGGTGAAACAACACCGTTGTTAAACATCCACATCTTAACTGTATTCAAGCTGCTAATGACATGCTTTGAATTACTGTTGCAGCAACTGAAGATGTTAGTTCAAATGAGAAAATACAGTCCAGAGAGCCAATCCATCATACTTGAGACTGTATGTGCTCTATCCTCCCCCGTCTCACTTTCCTCCCTCACTGAAACATACACAGCCAAACATTTATGAATTTTATATTAGCAGAAGCAACGTATGCTTATTTGGATCTGATCATCTATGCAGTTGCGCAAGCAGCTGGAGAGTGCTAATTTTGATACCAGTGCATCAATGTTGACTCCGGAGCAGATCCAAGAGATTGTTCAGAAATAGGTCTCATTTTCCAAGGGATAAGAGATTATATTCACATGATCGCATCCGGTATTTCCTTCATTTTATAGCTGACGATTGTAAATTGCTTCTGCCCATACACGAAGCAACTATATGCCAGCTTACTTGATAATGCTATTCGGGGTGCATTGTGCTCACTGAAAAGGCTAGAAATGTTGTACCGCAGCTTCGTGCTACTCGCCTGTACCCTCATCAAAATTGTAATGGCTGCAATTAGCCTTGTCGAACATCTTCAAAATTGTAATGGCCAGAACTGCTAACCTGGTCGAACATCCAGTTTTTGCAAATACAGTTTCTTGCCTCTTTTCAGGTGCCTATTTGGAGACACCAAGTCGCTGTTGCTCGGCGTTAATTAAGTACTCTGAAGTGCCGATTGTGTGTATTCCGTCGCGAATTAGCTGGTCGCCAATGGCGGCGGGGCTGCCGCATGAGACGGTGGCGCAAGCCCGTGTGTGCGACCCCGCCTGAAGGCAGCCACGGTGTGCGTGGCCTTCGGCATTGGTGACAACGCCGTATTAGGTGGCAACAACGGGGCGGGATCCGGCGACGGCGACCGCCGACCGAGGTCGAGGACACACAGATCGGAAGCACCGGCGTTAGGCCGATGAGCGGCAAAGGCCCATAGCCGTCAGTGTGGAACGGTCTGCGGCTTGATGCCGTCGGCCAGGTTGCCGTGGGAGGGGAGGTAGCGGTGCGCATGGCGCGGTGGCCCACCGGCCGGAGAGGCCTCGGCCACCGACCTTCGGCCGCATCCGGTAGCAACAAGAAAAGGTTACATGTCGTTCTTTTGGGAAACCTAATGAAAGGTTACTTGAGTTTCAGCACCAGGGAAATGCACTCGGCATCTTCAATAGTGATATTTCAACTGTTTCTAAGGTTATCATATAGCTTTTTTTGGTGATGTGGAGGAGAGTGAAAGCGAAAAGAAAATGAGATCGTCCTCTCACAAAGTAACGGACGCATCACGCGAAATAAGACATTAGCGTCGAAGCTTTTTGCTGTTGGAGCACAGCCGTTGTTTATTCATGCAAGACAAGACACTTGATTCATGCAAAGCTTAAATGCTTAGGAGGTTTTAAAGAGACGGCTCAAGAGACAATGTATTGGAATAGTTCTCTCTAAAATTGTCTCAAAATGACATAGAGGGTGTTAGAGACAACCTAAAAGACAAACTATTAAACATGCCCTTAGTGTTTTCCCAATAGCTTGATACTATAGGTTATTACTAGATGAGAGACAATAGTTAGATGAGATTTTAGATATAACCATTCCAATAGCTTGATATTGTAGCTTGTTACTAAAGTTTATATTTAGATGACAGAGAATGACTAGTTTGGATAGAGACGACTCACTGTTTTCTTGGTTTTATAAAAAGAGCTGGTACTTGTATAAGTTTCTTCTCTCTCCCTCTCATCTCTCCCATCTTATTAAAAAACTGACATGACATAGACTAAGTGTCAAGCAAGTGTGCTTGTTGGGGGCCATTAGAGCATGTACATCCATTAGCATCTAAAGCAAGTGCTAAGGTGGACACATCACCTCTCTTTATACAATACGATTGTTAACTATTTTACTTTAACCCTCGTACCACCTACAAATGCTAAAGTCATATGTTTAGTTAAAGTAATGTTCAAATTTTCTAACTTTAGCATCAGCTTCCACGGTTTGCTTCGATGCCATATAATCCAGGCTTAGCACCCATTATTCCATCTTTGACATTGGTGCTAATTTTTTTCTTTCTTATAGTCTTGAATTAGAAAGTGAGAAGAGAAACCGGGAATCGATATAATTAGTGGCTCCCACATCTGGAAACTCTGGTTTGCTTGTGTCAAACTGCACAGCTTGCCCGCTCCATCGCCTGTCATAATCGATCCGACGGTCGACGAAGCGTGCGTGCAATAAGGCAAACGTGGGCACGCGCAAAAATTGGAATTTGCGATTTCTTTTTCCCTCGAAAAAGATACTTTCTTTTAGTTTGTTATTAGCTCCATGTAATTTTCGAATTCGTCAAATTGGATAAAATGTCGATTGATTTGAATGCTCTTCGTGTTCGAACATGCTCTTAAATTCGTGAAGAAAATATCTCGATGCGACTTCTGATTCCGAATGCGACCCCGTCTAATTCTGAATTTGAATTTGACTTTCTTCGTAAAAAGGGTCAGAGACGAGACCTAAGTTCTCGCCACAGCAACCACGCACTCCGGCGACATAGCCGCCGCACTGCGCTCCGTCGGCCGTCAGCCACCGCCAGGCACACTCTCTTCTCCACCCTCTCGGTTGAAGGCGAGGGCTTGCGTGTGCTTCTGCCAGCGCCGATGGCTGGCGGACACGCACTACATCGCCGACCACTAGCACTCGCCGTCGTGCCTGTAGCCGGACGCCCTCTTCCCTTCCAAGAAATGTTGAAGTAGTGCTCTCTTTCCTCGTCAGCTTAACCCTTTAGCTGAACCGGTTGATGCGTGCAAATTAATAAGAAGGTTTTAGCTTGAATTTTCAAATAGTTTTAGTGCAGAAGGTTGGAATTGCCATGTTCCGAAGGTGCTCTGAGTTCTGACTCTTACCCATGATAGTTGCAACATATTATTTTAAAGGGGTCGTTTTTGTTAATCCTCAGGTTCTGTTGAGGGAGAGCTTTAATTATTTGCTATTGTACTTTCGTGTGTAATTTAGGATTTACTATTATTGTGAGTACGATTTGTGGGTTCTACAGTAATAAATTCTGAAAATGAATTATTTCTTTTTGTTTCGGTAGAATGTGTTGTTCTGAAACGCATCGAGTTTGCCTGCTCGGATTGCGTCCTCCGGATATGCATTGGCTTTGTAGATCTCCAAGGGAATGAATGAATAATCGCTATTTGCTTTCGCTATACACTCAAACTCAAGACATGTACCAAAAATGAAGAAATGAAAACGGATGACCAAACTACAAATCAGTTGTCGGCATGTGATGCGAGCCACTTAGTTTCCTCGTATTTGACCTTGGTTTAGACTCTAAATCCAACCTGGTGCATACATGTAACTATGTAAGCACATAACAGAAGATAGCATTGCTGTTGCACAAGTGGATGAGGTGTTATTTGACCTCCAAACTAGAAGGCAGGGGAGAGCAGAGGGGCGGAGGCGTGCGCGCGAGGGAGAGCTACGCACTCGAGTGGAGCTGACAGAGTGATGAGACGATCTCGCGGAGACCAGATAGAGGGGGAGTGGCTCGAGGCTGCAGGCGCTCTGCCATGCTCTGCTCTGGCACGTGCTCGGCGTACTCAGGAGGGAGAGCGAGAGCGAGAGAGAGAGAGAGAGAGAGAGAGGAGGAGGGAGATGACCGGCGAAGAAGATGAACAGGGGGCTGCTGGCGCGTGGGTCCGGGCCCGCGTGACAGCGATGGCGGGAGCGAGGAGAGAGAATTGATTTTCGGATTTTGGTTTTGGATTTGGATTTTCCGAATTGAATTTGAATTGAAATTGAAATTCAGAGTTGTTTTTGTAATCCAGTTGACTTGTAGATTTTTGTGGAATTAATTTAAAGCAAGGATTTTGATTTAACTTTTGAAATGCAATCAAGTTTTCGTAATTTCTAGAAGTGCAACAAAAGTTTTTGAAAATCCATAAAATTCAAGAAATTTACCGGAAGCGTGCTGCCAACACTTAAATCCACATCTTCTATGATCTGCATTCCTTTTGCTGCTGAGTTGGGAGTGTTGAGGCAAATATTATTTGCTACTGATGAGATGACAAAACTGATGCTCCTTTGCATTTGGCCAATGATGCTATTTTTTCACACATGAACTGTGGCCAGTGAAGACAAATTGTACTGCTGTATACTGATGCACCTGGCTACTATTGTCTGCTTGCCTTTTATTTCTGGTGCAAATGATTAATTTATTTGTCGATGGATACAAGAACTGATCCTTGTTCAATTTGATTATTATCATCCTATTCTGCAAACTAATGTAACCGTACAATTCCTATTCAAACTAACTTTGTATGATTCATTCCCAGATGAGTGTGATCTCCTGTTAAATGTCAACTTAAAAATTATGTCCGTTATTGTTTTGGAAATTTTTTGCGCATTGCCTCGTTTGTCTCCACCAATCTGTCAATATCTCTACTCAGTCAAGTATTCACAAGCGATTGCCTTCACCAATAACGCTTATTTGGTAACATGTTAATTAGCAGTTAAGGCTACCCACGTATAAGAAATAACATTTCCATTGCTAAATAACCAGCAGCAAAACAAAAGTTGAGAAAACTTTAGCAAGCAACAAACCATGGGACTTTATTGAATCTCCAAAATCCAGTCCATCCGTACTTGGAGGCAACCACACCACATTAGAGGCAAGATGACCAAACTCTGCTACAACCAACCAAACAACAACCGTTCCATCCATACATGCTCACCAATCCATATAACAAGCAACCAAACCTGCCCCGTCCCAAATCAACCAACCAAACAACCCAAGATCCACTGCCCCAGGATCAGGCCGCCCTGGCTCGATCCCTCAACCAGGCCCAAGGCCATCCACCCTACCAATCACGCCCTAACAGATTTATAAATCTCTTGCATTAGCAGGAAAATTACAGAGGATTGAAACAGCAGGAAACATAAATATGTAAAAGTACAAATCAGAGTGAAGGCAGGTCACAACAGCCAATCCATTAGAAATCCTGCTCAAGGTTATCTTCCCAGGGGTATCAAATTATCAAAAATGCGTTTGTCCGTTGGAGGTCAAAGTATCCTTTTCCGGTTAGTTTGGAGATTAAATTGTTGTTTGAGGACTAAATAATCCTATCTTTCAACAACCTATCTGATCCAACTCCGATGCAATTAATCAAATCATTCCACTCTGCGAATCAGCCTGGGGAGGCGGCTAAAGCAGCATTGTACACCACGATCCTTCAATCGTAACTAAAGCTGACCTCAGTACACTTGTCTGATGTTGATATTTATCCTTGAATTCTGAATGTAGTTCAAGATAAAGAGGTCATCTTCACCAGATAGTTGTGAAACCAGTGCAGAGATTTCTTGCTGGTCACTTTCTGTGAAGATCCGTGGGACACCTGCGATATAGAAGCCAAAGGTTATTCTAAAAACCTGAAGATCCATGGTATTTCAAAATAACATTCTTATTAAGAAAGAACTTCCATTTTGTATAATAAATTACCATGGAAGCATTCTCGTGCTTCCCCAGCCATCAATACAATATCACCACTTCGCAGGAACATTGCTGTTGGAACTTCATCCCTCGTCTTCCCTCCAAGAAGAAAAATACACTTGCAGCCCAAACTAAAAGAATAAAAGGAAGACACTATGTTAAGATGAAGTGAAGATCATGACATAAGAAAGCAACTGAACCGTACTACCTTATGCTTACAATAGGTTTTGTCCAATCTGCTTCCATGTCATCAACATGGCCACCAAGCATATCACCTACATCAGTCAAAACTTAATATTGCAGTACAGACAGGGAAAGAAACATGAAACTTCAAGACAATTTCCAATAAAACGGATCAATATAGAAGGACATCCCTGTCCAAATCCAAATAGACAAGCTACATACTTGGACCATAATAATTCACTATGGCTGCTTCTGGCCTGAATTCTTCTCCAGAAGGTGTGGCTGGAATGGCCATCTTTTTTGCAAGAGTAGCCAGGGCATCTGGAATTTTGTTGTGTTGAAGAGATACATCATAGTTGCGCTGTCACAAGAAGAGGATTTTACAATGAAAGAAGATATTAATATGTTTTTGCTAGCAACATCCTTAAGACATTTGCTAGACGCATGTCCTTAGGGCTGTCTGTATATTATTATGTGATGTGCTACAATGGAATTATAAATTCATATAATAATATGATTAAACTGAATCGAGCAAGTTTGTAATAATTGCAGCAAATTTGAAAGAAAAATGTACATATTTCTTTACTCCTGCATAAAGTATCAGAAAATATCAATACCATTACAAGCTAAAAGAATTCAATGCAATAAGGGAAATAAAATAAAGAATAATGCTAATTGTTAGGACTACTATGTATGCAAAAGGGTACATACTTTTGACCAATCAAATTGCAGGCCAAGGGTGCTCCACCGAGCTGCGACAAGACTAGTTGCCGTGGTTGACCTACGTGTTTCGCCTGTTTGGATCTCTGAATCTTCCACAAATTTGAAGTTATTGGAATGTGTTTTTCCTCCACTGTTACTCTGCTCATTTCTTTCTTGGGCATAACGATTTTCCACTTCAACCAAAATATTTTTATTTTGAGCAGCAATGAGTAAGTCAAAAATTGGACCATACATAGCAGTCAAGTTAGTTCTATTAGGAGGCTGTGGAAATGTTTTCAAGCTTTCCCTAATCCAATAGCATTGTTCCTCGGTATTAAGAGCACCAGGAATGAAATAGAATCCTAAAAAATTAAAATGAGAAGGATATCAGTGTATCACATATGTATAGAGTGTAATGACATTATGAAATGGGTCATATGAAAATAAGAACTACATTGCATGCTGTGACTTTTATATCTAAATTTAGGCAATCTTTTAGTTTAACTGCAATCAAATCACTCAACAAATATGATTCTCCATTTGTATCATCTTTCTGGACATATACTCACCGATAATAACCTATCTGACATAATAATTCAGGTGTAGCATATGTCCCATAGGCCATAGATAATAAGAGGGGGAAAAAGAGATTGAAACAATGAGTTCAACACCAAATATCTGAAGAGGACTTCCACCGCTCATGTTTGAGACAAAGCAGACAGTTTTGTGAAAAATCCACTGCAATCCAAAAGTGCAATATCCCATTTATTATTCGAGGACCTAAAAGGATTAGAAAGAAATTTTAAAAGGGATTATAAGCGTAATTTCTGAATTTTCTTAGGAGGAGGTAAGGGGTGGGCTTTGCCCACGACAGCTTGGCCCAAGGATCGGCCGGCCATATTGAGCCCAAGGATCGGCCGGACATATAGAGCCCAAGAGGGCCGCCCCACCCCTCAAGCCGCCCCTGCCCTTGCGCCCATCCTCCCCAAGCCGCCCTGCTCCCTACCACATCTCCCCTCCTGTTCCCTTTGGTGCTGCGCCACCTCCTCCCTGCAGTACCAACTTGCTCAAGGAGGCAGAGGGCCAGAAGGGATCAGCCAGCAAGAGGAGAGGGAAGGAAGAAGGAAAGAAGGGAAGAAGAGGAGGTGTTCATGAAAATTTGTTATCTTCATCGTGATCTTTAAGGGTAACGATCTGAAACCCTTTGGATTGCCCTAGTCTAGTCGCTATCCAATTTGTAGGGCGTTTGGTGGATGTCATTCTGCCCTAGTTCGTCGAGTTGTGACATAGAGCCTTGTGGATGTCAATTAGGGATATTTAGGGTCAGATTTAAGGCTCCATCCAATTACAAAAGTTGTATATATTTTCATTAGCTTTCCAGGAAGGTCTAGATCACTAGATTCAAAGTAGCGAACGAAAGGTTATAGCCTCGGGAAGGTCGCTGTCCAAAAATCGGACATCGTTACCAGATGTCACGTAGATGGTTTGTTTTCACCTAGTAAATGAAAGAATTAAATTTTGGTAATGACTTGAATTAGTTAGGAATTTTTTAGTAGGTTTCAGAACTGGTATCGTTCACCGTTTTTCAGGTTTTATTTTAAAAGATACGAAAATATGAAGCGGATTGTCATGACAGATTATGGGACAGTCTTCGGCGAAGGAAACGGGGAATTCAAGAGTTCGCCATAACTAGGAAATTGTAGGCTATTGCGTGAAGATTCCAAAAAGTCTTAGTTTGTTGGATTTGGGGTTCAGATGTGAAAGTTAGAGTATTTTATTCACGGACAACAGTAAGATGGTGGTAGAAACAAGCTGTTGAATCGTTTTACGTAAGTATGCTAGGGCGAGGTGTGTGATGTGTTGGTGCTGTGATTTGATATGTTTTTTTGAATGTATGTCAATTGTGTGTCCAGGGAGTGTTGCCTCAAGCGTCGTGCCGTCTTTGCATCATCCAGCTCCTACAAGCGAAAGTGGCAAGTTCTTGGTATAATGGTGAACAACGGATGGTGGCCGTTGTCATGTTGGTTTATTTACCATGAGATTTAATTATATATTGTTGAGCTACATATTTTCCATGGTAATATTGATGAAAAGAGTTATATCGTGATATTGATGCATCTACCATGAGGATGACATGGAGAGCTTATTGTTGTTTAATGAATTGTTGCATCATTCACTTGCATAAGGGCCAAAGCGGTGAGTATTGCCATGTTTATAGCTAATTCGGTGTGCCCTATGTTAAAATCCTACGGAGGTAGGGACCTCACCCTCAAGAAGGTGGGGGGAGAAAAGTGTATCACCGACGAGTGAACACTTCGCTATACCGGTATCAGCTGATAGAGGTGCATCATAGCATTTGCATACATGATAATTATATTGTTGAGAATTGAGAAAGAGAATGATGAGATTTATTATAATGCATCGATCACTAATGAGCTTATGTATTTACCATTGTAACTAGTGCTTGCTGAGTCGTGGACCCACCCTTGCTTATTTGTTGTTTTACGTGGTCGTTGACGGCATCTCGTATGGGAAGGGCTAGCACACATGGAGTAATCACACTATCTTCACTCAAATGAATAAATTGGCCTTGTGAACGTTTGATTTGGTATGGTGAAATAATTCCTCCTAGGACTATCTAGTGCATTGATCATTAATCAATTTGGATGTATTTATTATTTCACATTATGTCTCGTGGATGGGTTTTATTTCGCTATGCGCTTGCTGGAATTTAATTTAATATGTGGTTTAATTTAGTAGTTGAGGTAATTTAGTAATATTCCGGTGTTGGGCCGAGGTGTTACAAAAAGGTCCCAATAAATATGAACGGAGATAATAATTAACCAATAGTTTGATCACCCAAAACTAGGAGCAGGAAGAAAAATTCGGCTATCATCTAAATAAAGATAAAAACTTTATAGCATGAATCATCAAAGAATCGAATAGAGTAGGAAAGGAAGACCTCTCCACTTACCCGGCCTATCCAAGAAGCAGAACACGGTCCGATCGAACCCGGCGCAGTCACACCTCCCGATACCGCCGGGCAGCTCCCCGCCGCCAGCAAGCAGTGCGTGGAAGTCGACCACCGCGGACAGGTCCCCATCGCCGCCTCCGCCGATTGGATTGCTCCTGCAGCAGCGCTTGACAGGTCAGGGTTCTGGGGTTTCGGCGTAGAGTTGGGAGGTGACCACGGGCGGGGAAGGGGGAGAGAGACCTTGATCTGGACTTGGACCTGCCCTTGGTGTTGGGCGGCTTGTAGAGCTTGTACTGCTTCTCTGCTCGCCGGAACGCCGTGCGCTCCGCGGCGGCGGCGGGCTCGGTTTCGCCGTACATCTTCGTCTACTAGTGTGGCGCCTCAGCGTGCACTTGTTCTTGCCGCTTCCTCCGTTCAGCCTCTCTCTGGCCCATACTCCGATGCCACCCGGCGATTAGTAGAGTTTTCAATGATTACAGCGGCTGCTTCCGGCCCATGGGCCAAGGCTCGCAAACTCGGTGCCAGTCACTGACTGGTGGGGCCTAGGTAAAATTCCTTGTTTGGAATAGTAGAATTACGTAGAATTTTTGGATGAATTGTACTGATTATAGCAAAATTAATCAGGGGTGATTGCTTTTGTAGCCAGGTCATCCCTGTAGAGAGGCTCCCCACCTGAATAACACTACTGATTCATACTTGAAAGTAGCATAAGTCCAGTGGTTACAACGATAGAAAATTTCATTATAGGTCCTTGAATTTACGAGATTGTATCACTTAGCTTCATGAACTTGTATTTTACTTTTTCAGCCTCTGAACTTGCGATGTTGTACCATTTAGCTTACTGAATTTATATTTTACTTTTTCAGCCTTCTGAACTTGCGAGGTTGTACCACTAAGCTTTTCGAACTTGCGTTGAAGAGAAGTTCGTCGGATGCGACATCGTCCCTCCAAGTCCGATGGACTCATCGCCGCCCGTTCTAGCCGTATTTATCGTCCCCGTCACCTCACGCCGATAAAAACGGATTCTTCGTGCTCGGAACGCATCGTGCTCGTGTCTTCGCTAGGGTTCCACTGTCGCAACTTGCCGTCACTCTCGTCCTTGCTTCTTCTGAGTCGGTTGTGAGAGAAAAGTATATTCCTAGTGCCGAGCAAGGGTACAATACTTCTCTCTCACGGTAATTCATCACCGACTTTTTCGTTAGCAAAACCAAATGGACTTCGTGTTGGGTTAGGCCCGGGCTTACGTAGTAAGAAGAGACGATAATCCCACAACAAGAAGTGATTACAACTGTATGCTCATACTTGAAAAAAAATCAAACTAGCTTGCTACCTACTAAAAATAGCTCAACAAAGTCCACCATAATCCAGCTCTTGCAGAAAAACAGAATTGCGTGAAAGTTCAGGCTTGGAAGGACACCATGAAGCTGGCAGTTGGCAGAATGTCCCTTTCTTCGAATCAACGAGGTCAGTTGGGGAGTAATTTACGCCTCTGGTCCAACGTTGCCCGTCTGATCCAGTCATACCTTTTCTATTCATCGGCCATCACTGCCCTGCACCTGACTGATCCTGAATCCTGATTACCGGTTGCTCAAGTCTTGTTGGTAACAGATCACCAGAAGAAGATGCTTCCTCTCTTCGCTCCATCAGGAAAAAATCCTTGCCAACATCAGAAATATGTGGAAACTGGAAAGGAACAATCCAACCTTGTCGCTCAAGCTCTTGAGTGAAGTATTGAATTTGCAGAAAGCACTGAAAGCAAACATGGTCATTTAGAACTTACTACACTTGATCTAAGAACAAAACGCTAGAAAAATCTCAAACAAGCTTGTCAGCATTCAATTACTACTGCAAAAACTGAACCTCTTTCATACAACAATCTCAAATCAAATGTATTGCTCAATTCTCCTTACACTGATGAAGCTAAGTGGCATTATCACTCCATTATTGTTGTAGACAGAAAGTAAAGAACAATTCAGTATACTAGTTTACAGACTCTTCTCTTGCATTGGATCAAACAATTCAGCTACGAAAGTGCATCGATCTACTACCTAGTTGAACGCTCAATTCGTTACCCTAGCTAACTATGAACAACCAACCACGCTGCCTACGCCGTCGTCTCCAAGAACGGTTCGTGTCTCCGGCGATGCCGGTAGAAAGATCTCTGTGAGGAGGCCGCCGATTCGCCTGCATTACGCTCTACGAACAAGAACGGGCAATGTCTCCGGCTGCGACCTTGGATTCTAGGTCCGGTTGGTGCGGTTGTCCTACAAGATCTGGACGGGGCCGGTCGAGCAGAACGCTTCCGGCGGCCCGCCGGTGGCGATCCGGAAGTGCCAGAGGCGGCCCTTGGCGGCGACGAGGTTGTCCTCGCAGAGGTACTCCCATGCGTACCATCGCTCCACCGTCCGGTTCACGTCGTGCACCGCCACGTCCACCTCGCCGCCCCCCGCCGCAGCGGCCGCGCGAGCCAGCGCCGCTGCCGTGTATATCGTCCCCATCCGCCCGGGCTCCTCGGGCCCGGCCCCGCTCGGCCCGTCGACGACGACCACGTCCCACCTCGCGTCGAGCACCTCCCGCGGCAACGAGGTCAGCGCGAGCCGGCACCCGGACTTGCGCACCGTCCCTGTCGGCCGCCGGCATGCCAGGCTCGCCCGGGCGCGCCGCAGCAGCGGCCACGCCTCCCCCGCCGCGTCGGCGTACCTCGCCCAGTGGACGGCGGCCGAGCCTGCCCCGGCGCCGGCGCCGCGCCCCGCGAGCACGCGGCGCGCACTGTCCCCGTCCTCGGCGCTGTCGGTGACGAACGCGGTGGCGGCTCCCTTACCGGAGTTGACCGCGGTGAGCGCGAGGAGCTGCGGAGAGAGACCGAACACGAGCAGCCGGCACGGGGCGCGCGCGGCGACGACGGAGCGGAGCAGCGCGAGCTCCTTGGCGGCCAGGCCGTTCTTAGCGGTGCCGTTGCCGCCGCCGTCCCATGCCGAGTGGCGGGGGCGCGCGGCAGGGGTGGCGGAGGAGGAGTTGGTGAGCAACAGCAGTTTGATGATGGAGAGCGTGGAGAAGATGATGAGGACGGTGGTCAGCAGCTGCTTCGGCGACATCATCTTGCTCCCGCCGCCGCCACTGCTGCTACTCATTTGCATCCGCCTCCTCCTTGGTGACTTCTCGATCTGGTCTTCTTCTCCTCTTCCTCTTGTGTTCTACTGATTTCTTGATCTGGTGGTCTTCTTCCCCATTCCTCACTGATTCCTTTCACCAGATCTTCTCCTCTGTTGCTTGGCAGGAATGGATCTTCCCCTTTGTTCCTTGGCTCTTGGATGGGATTGCTCACTTTGCTTGTTGCTCTGAAAGTCTGAATCTTGTGATGTGGATTCGTCTTGGTTCTGTTTATTTATTTCTTCATTTTGCCCTTTTGCCCTTTCTTTGGTGATGTGTTGATTGCTTGCCTTGCCTTGAGGTAGGTATTGACTTATTTTGTGCTTGCTGTTTGCTGATGTCTCTGTGTCACTTCTGTGAGGCTGTTGTTGAGGGCATGTTGAGGCTAGTGGGACAGTCTTTGCTTTCTTCCTTCGTTGATAATGGAGTGAAATGATAATATAACACTGTTTTAATTGTTTTTTTTTTTTTTTTTGCTTCGGATTGTTTTTGCTTGGCATTGAAGTTTGAATAGATGTTTTGTTATGAGAGGGTGGTGGACTGGATGGATCTGTTAGGTGGTGGTTTGGTGATGGAAGGAGGGAGGTAGTGTGCTTTGCCCAAATAACATTGACTCCTCAGTTCCCATGAAGTTTTGGTGATCTGCATGCGTCTTCTGCAGAAGTGGCAGGTCAAACATAGACGTCATGGAACGAAAAATAATCACACTTTATTTAGCTTCCCATTTGTGCGCTGTAATTATATTGTTAATGTCAAAATTAATTTTAAACTACTAAAATAGGAAAATAGGAAGAACTTTGTTTATTGTTTATATTTGCACTTGAAAATATTTAAAAATATCATGTAAATTGGAAGACCCTATTACAAATCGTTTAAATTGTTGAGTAGCCTAATTTTGGTTTTTGTACATGTTTCGTAGTCCTTACAATGCATGCACTTAAATTTTAGGTATGGCGACACAGTCGCCACGAGTTGCTTGACCGATGATTGACGCGCATCATCGTGAGCGCGCACGATACCATCCTCCCCCGAGGGCGAGGCGCCGATTGAGTTTGGCGCGCATTTACTCACGCACGCCCATCGGGCATGGAGGCCGCACCTGATCGGGTTCGAGGTACGTGTAGTTCGACCTTCATGCACTCAATCGCAATTTGACTACTTTGTGTGGACTCATGTATGTTCTTAATCGCTTCGACGCGATTGAGAGCGGTGAGGCTTCCTTTCACTAGCGAGGATAGTGGAGGCGACATGGGAGGACGATTAGGACCGCGGTCCCGGTCGTATGTTCAGGCATTTTCCATACGACCGACTCCTACCGACGCACACCGGTTGATTGTCGGAGACCGGAGATGCACACGCCCACCTTCCATACGGAGATGGTGCACTCTTCGTCAGACGCCGCTTCTGACCTGCGTTGCTCTGACTAGCTCCCTCTAGCGGCGCACTATATCCCGACCCATGTGGCGCATAGACCTTCTAGCGAGGTTCCACGATGTAGCACCCTCGCAATGGTACACGGAGTTCGCCACCGCACGTGCCGACGCTGAGGTGGATCCGCCGGGCCACGTAAGTCTTCGTGAACTATTGTCCTCTCGCATCAATTCATATGTGAACCTTGCCGATGTGTACATGTCTTCTTGCAGCTCGCGCGTATGGCGCAGGACGTAGGCGACATCATTGTTAGAGGCACTTCGAGGCCTACCGCTGCGGTCGTTTGGGTGGTTCATGTTCCTAGGGTCCCATGGCGCGCGTGTTGACAAGCACTACGCCCGTATGCATGTGAGTTGACGACTTGTTTGTGGATCGAGATCCTCCTACGCTGGGGTCTAGCCGCGTCCGGCGCGACATACCACGTGCATCGCGGCGACGCGGTGCCACTATGCCCAAGACGATCCATCTTCTCCGATATTCGCTACTTCGCAGCTTGTGGTCCTTCGAGCGCTTCGGACGGACGACCACCGCCGACTTGGGAGTGTACGTGGTCGCCGGATTGGCGAGGACGACGACATGGACCGGCCGACCATGGGCACGCGTGGTGCCACCGACGGGTTAGTTTCATGATCATTTATTATTCTTTGTATTTGTAATCACAATTTCAGGTGCTAAGTTTCGTGTTCTATTCCATAGGTCACCTATACGCCAATCACTTCGCAGGGTCCTACCCGTGAGTATGTTATGATGTTCGATCACTGACGGTGACCACGTCATCTAGACACCTGTAACATCCCAAAGTTATGTTACCAAAATAAATTAAAATAAAGTTATTGTTCTAATTGGATTTTCCGATAATTTGCCGAGTTTGATCGCTCGATTTGAATCTCTAAAATTTTGAAAGTCAAATTTAAAATTTATTTGAAGTTATTGAAGTTTTATTGGATTTAAATTAAAAAATCTACTTAATTTCTAGAATTTCTCGAGTTTTTAAAAGCTTTTTCCTAAGTATTTTCAAGCCAAAATAATTTATTTGCAAAATTAAAAGCCAACTTAAAGTTGGAACTATTTTATTTAAGTCCAAAATAACTCTAGGAATTTCGTGAATTTTTCTAGAATTTTTGGAGTTAAATTGCTATTTTCCAAAGCCTAAATGAATTATCTGGATTAAATTAATAGAAAATCAATTTAAAAACCCTAAACGGCTTTTGGGCCAAAACCTCCAATTCACTTCTATTCTCGCGGCGCACCTCAACTGCCCACTCTACCGCTCGCGCCTCCCTCTCCGCCGCGTCCCCACCGCCTCGATCGCCATCCGACGGCCATCTATTCCCACGCCACCCATTTTCTTCGCACCATTGGATCGAGAATTACACGGCCGATCTTGAAGCACCTTCGGGGTTCCAACGCCTCCTATCGTGAACCCTCCGACGCCATCCGACGGCTATCTATCACCGCCATCCCGCCCTTTCCTACTTCTCCATCGTCCGATTAGATCGGACGCGAGCAAAACTCCACGCCACCATCTCCTTCACACCGGATCCGCATCGCACGCCCGCACCTTCTCTTCTTCCCACGCCTTCTCTCCACGCGAACCGCCAAGACTCGCCATTACCGCGCCCACGGAGCTCTCGCCGGCCTTTTTTTCCCACTTTTCGCCATCAAGCGCATTAACTTCCCACGCCTAGCCGCGCTCCACTCCACTCATGATCTTCTTTCATTCGCCGTCGGTTGCCGCTGGCACGCAGCACTAATCGCGCCGCCGCACCACCTCGCGACGAACTCCGACCTCCGCCTCCTCGTTCTCCTATAAAGCATGCCTCAGCGCGCGCATCGTCCTCCTCATCCCAACACCGCCACCCTCTTCTCTCCTCTCGCCATCTCGCCGGACATAAGTTTTGTCGGCGCGCCGATGCACTCCGCCGCTCTAACTCGCCACCGCGCTGCCGCGCCCACTCGACCACGCCACCGGCATCGCCCACGCCGCTTACCCGATGCTCGCTTACTCGCCCGAGCACCACCGGAGCCCCGCCGCCGCCGTTGAACTCAAACACGCCGCCGCTTAACACGCCGCTGCCGGCGAACCCTTCGCCTCGAGCGCCGCGTGGTAAGCCCCGAGACCTCGCGATCTCTCTTCTTTGGTGCTTTGCCGGATGCCGCCGCGCCGCAAACGCCGAGCCGCGAACCGAACATCGCCGACTGCGGCGGACGTGGCTCACCACATGGTCGCCACATCACGCCACCGTGATGCCACCTCGCGCCACGCCGCCAACTTCGCTCACGCGTGGCCGCCACACACGCACGCACCCGCCACCTCGCCTCACTCCGTCCACATCAACCATGGACTTAGTCCATGTGAGTTGCGGAGACCGACATGTGGGTCCCACATGTCGAATTTCTTTAATTCTTTAAAATTCTAAAATCACTCGCTGACGTCATGCCGACGCAATAAAGCCTATTTCCTTTAGAAAATAATTTAAAAAATCAATAAAATCTGATTTTAGGGTTTAATTAGATTTAAAACTTCCAGGGTTCGTTTCTCCTCATACGAACTCCGATTTCGTCCATTCAAATTTCTATATTCCTATAAAATCAAGATCTAGTTATCTAAACCAAAATCATTTGATTTTGGGTTCATTTGACCTGCAATTCCTTTAAACCCTAGTTTATCATTCCATGTATTCCCAATCTTCTAAAATTCATATCTTTTGCATCCAAATCTCGATTTGGGTGATTCAAGTTGCAAAATCTTTATAAAATTATAATATAGCCATTTACACTAAAATTATTCAATTTGGAGTTTATTTGAATTGTTATTTGAATTTAGTTTGAATTTGGCTTATTTTCACGTTAGATTTCGACGACTTTGAGAATCGATTTCGACATCGATCAAGAGCAACATAAGAGGATTGATTTTGACTGTGATCATCAACGACTTCAGAGAATCAGATTTGACCAAGAGCAACATAAGAGGATTGATTTTGATCTGATGATCATCGTGATCGTACACTTGGACTACCTAAAGATAGTACTTGTGAGTACTAGGTGACCTTTAAGAAAAACAACGCCACCTCAACACCGTAAGTTCTCAGTAGGTGATCCGTTAAGAAAACAACGCCACCTCATCAAGCTTATGCGTTATACCTTGATCATATCAATCCTATTATTTTAAATTATTTATATTCGCTTAAATTATTACATGCATGCTTATTTATATCGTATCTTAAATTCTGCTTTAAATATATAGTTATGCCTAAAATCCTTTGTATGGCCAATGTTGATATTGAATCAAACACATTGTCACCCTAGATCAAACCTCGTTGATACGATAGTATGAACTAGGATCATTTAAACGTATTTCTTAGCCACGCTTTTAGACCAAACTTGTTTTGGGAATTTCACCATCAATCAATTATTGATTAAATTGTACCTTGGCATCTTTGTGTCATGGGAGTTTTACAAATGACTTGGAAAATAAAATAAAAATGGGTTTGGACTTGGCGAAATGGATGATTGGTGGGTGCAGTTTATGCACCGCTTAATCGTCGTGTTAAGGCCCGTGGGTTTTATTGGAAAGTTGCCTAAGTCGCTTAAGGACCGGTCTTCGAGCGCATGATGCTACGCCTAACCAGCACCACCACATGTCCCGTATGGGCGGACTTGGCTAAATAATTTGTAATGTCTTAGTGTCGCAGTTATGTTGTTGGTATGGGCGTTGGTCGGACATTAGACCCATCTGGCGCAAGAGGGGCTTCCGAGGATGGCCACCCAATGGTAGCGAAACCTTAGCGGGCATAAATACATTAAGACGTAACATTGTAAAGGCCTCGACACGCGTTTCAGACCGCTACCAAAGTAGTGAGCGGTGGCATAGATATATGCTTGACAAACTAGAGAAGTCTTGTCATCGTGGGTAAAGTCGCATAATCTCGCAGTGTAAAACTATTCGAATAGCCGTGTCCGCTGTTATGGACATGCAGCGTAACTACTCAAAGTTAGACTATGATTTTGTCGAAAAGACTTCTTCAAAACCGGTTTATCCAATTGGGAATTAGGCAAACAACCTATGTGATAGGAGGATATCCTTCACCATTCATGTGTGAACGTTATCCGACTATAAAATCGAGAATTTTATAAACTTTAGTTATAGAATAAACTCGTTTGGAATCTAGTATCGTGATTTAAAGAAAATGTCGCTTTATGCAAATAAACCTATAAGCCACCCTTTGTTACATCCATATATGCATGTCATTCTGTTATTTGAGTGTAACTTGCGAGCACGAAGTTGTGCTCATACTTGCTTTATGCAAATAAAATTTCAGAGGAGAAGGACTTCACTTCACGTGAATCATGACGACTAGGCCGCTACTCTCATCGATTGCCTGTGGTGCATTAATCGACCCTACTACTTCTTCGTCTTCCGCCTGTTTATTTTATTGTTGGCCCGTAAGCCTCTTTTTGTAATCAACTCATTGTTATTTATTAATAAAGTTGTGGTGTGAATTTGTTATCATTTTGTTTATCAGGTGAACTAGCCACGATCATGGGACTAGTTCGCTTATGCACAGAGGATCCGGGTGTATTAATACCGGGTTCACGACAAAGTGGTATCGAGCCATATCGATCGTAGGTCGTGACCTAGTTAGAATGGCCAGTTAGTAGAATACTTCAAAACATATTTTATATAATAAGAAAAATAAGTTGTTCTCTTCTCATCTTGGTCATCTATCTATAGCTTCCTCATAGAGATTTTTCTCCTAATTCTTTCTTCACCATTTTATAAGTTAAATGGATCATCTTTTCCTTGAAAATTTCTATAGATGGTCAACACGTCCCTTCCCATCGCGCTCAAGACTACAAGACATGGAACCTTCCATAAAGCATCGCCATGTAAGATATACCAAGATCGCTTTAACACCAAGCCATATAGCTTAAGTTTGTCCACTCATTTCGTGTATCGAGTCGCTTCACCGGATTAAGAATCTCGATCGATAGAACGCTTTTGCAAAGTTGTTCTCAAAAGCTTTTTCGTTGGTTCTTTCGTTTGAGAGTTTTGTTTCGCTTCTATTCCTTAGTTCCTCATATTTGTCTCTTCCTATCCTTTGTTCTCCTTTTCTAAATCTTTGGAATAACCTGCAGATGAAGAACATCCGCTCGTCGGAAGATGATAGTAACACCAGAAGGATATCTCCCAAGGCAACCCGCAACTAATAGCGTAAACCTTTGGAATATGAACAAGTTTTTCATCACCTGCACTCAATTAATGCAACAATTGATGCAACAAATGAGAAGCAACAATGTCGCCTCACCATCGCTTCCTACAACACAAGAACAACGCGTGATCGCACTAAGTGTTCCAAGAGGAAGATGGTGGATCAAGAACAACATGATGCAAGAAACCTCAAGGCTCATGTGATTCAACCCCAACCCAACCAAGCACCAACGACGACCGTATTCAAGACTCCAGATCGCATCACATCCACCGATGCGACGTTCGCAACATCAAGGATGGCCAAATTCAACGAACAAGACATCAAAGGCAGGAATACAATGCTTTGCTTGTCATGATATGGGACATTATGCCAATCAATGCCCAAAAGGACGCTTAGCGCTCACCCCTGACAGCATTCCAGAAGCCGTTCTGATCGCAACAATAACACCGGCAGCAGGAAGAAAAGCCAACGCGAGAATTATGTCACAAGTACAAGAGTACAGAAGTTTGGGCCTACCAATACCCCAAAATGAAGCAGTGAACCACCAAGCTAGCCCTAGCACCTCCAAGTTATCCGCTCAAGGGCAACATCAGAAGAAGTTTCTTTCTATTGCAAATGTCACTTGTTTTCACTGCCAAGAGAAAGGACATTATGCCCACAACTGTCCAAAGAAGCAGCAAGCAGCAACTCCGAAGCTCAAAAGGGAAATCATTCAATCAAACAAGAAGCCGCAAAATTCTGGACAAGGATATCCGTACAATGTCACAATTCTGTCAGATGATGAATAGGATTCAGCCGACAACAAATCCAGTTGAGAACCGTGTCCCGCTTTTCTTTCTAGTTAACCTAATCTCGGGACGAGATTCCTTTTAGGGGTAGTTTGTAACATCCCAAAGTTATGTTACCAAAATAAATTAAAATAAAGTTATTGTTCTAATTGGATTTTTCGATAATTTGCCGAGTTTGATTGCTCGATTTGAATCTCTAAAATTTTGAAAGTCAAATTTAAAATTTATTTGAAGTTATTGAAGTTTTATTGATTTAAATTAAAAAAATCTACTTAATTTCTAGAATTTTCGAGTTTTAAAAGCTTTTCCTAAGTATTTTCAAGCCAAAATAATTTATTTGCAAAATTAAAAGCCAACTTAAAGTTGGAACTATTTTATTTAAGTCCAAAATAACTCTAGGAATTTCGTGAATTTTTCTAGAATTTTTGGAGTTAAATTGCTATTTTCCAAAGCCTAAATGAATTATCCGGATTAAATTAATAGAAAATCAATTTAAAACCCTAAACGGCTTTTGGGCCAAACCTCCACACTTCACTTCTATTCTCACCGCCCACCCAATCCGCCCACTCCAGCCGCCCGCGCTCCTCTCCTCGCCATGCTCACCACCGCCCGATCGCCATCCGACGGTCATCTATTCCCACGCCACCCATTTTCTTCGCACCATTGATCGAGAATTCACTGGCCGATCTTGAAGCACCTTCGGGTTCCAACGCCTCCTATCGCGGAACCCTCCGATCGCCATCCGACGGCTATCTATCACCGCTTCATCCGGCTTTCCTCTACTCCTTTCTCCATCGTCCGATTAGATCGGACGGCGAGCAAAACTCCACGCCACCATCTCTCCTCTCTCCACACCGATCCGCATCGCACGCCCGCACCTTCTCTTCTTCCCACGCCTTCTTCTCCACGCGGAACCGCCGCGCACTCCGCCATTACCGCGCCCACGGAGCTTCTCCTCCGCCGCTTTTCCCCACTTTCTCGTCATCAAGCGCATTAACTTCCCCACGCCTAGCCGCTCCACTCGCCCATGATCTTCTTTTATTCGCCGTTTTGCCGTTGGTCAGCGAGCACTAATCGCCGCCGCCGCACCACCCGCAAGACGAACTCCACCTCCGCCTCCTGTTTCTATAAAAGCACGCTCAGTGCGCATTGTCCTCCTCATCCCAACACCGCCACCCTCTTCTCCTCGCGCCATCTCGCCGGACATGTTTTGTCGCCGGCGCCGCATGCACTCGCCGCCTAACTCCCGCCACTGCGCGCTGCCCACTCCGACCACGCCACCGGCATCGCCACGCGCCGCCTACCCGATGCTCGCTTATTTCGCCGAGCACCACCGAGCCTCTGCCGCCGTTGAACTCAAACACGCCGCTCTAACACGCCGCCGCTTACAACCTTCGCTCCGAGCCGCGGCTGGTAAGCCCCGAGACCTCGCGATCTCTCTCTTTTGGTGCTTTGCCGGATGCCGCTGCCGCTAAACGCCATGGAGCCATGACCGAACACCACGACTGCGGTCGACGTGGGCCCAACATGGTCGCCACATCACGCCACCGTGATACCACTGCGCACGCCGCCAACTCGCTTCACGGGCCGCCACACACGCACGCACTCCGCCACCTCGCCTCACTCGTCCACATCAATCGTGGACTTAGTCCATGTGAGCCGTGGAGACCGACATGTGGGTCCCACATGTCGGAATTTCTTTAATTCTTTAAAATTCGAAAATCACTACACGTCATGCCGACGCTAATAAAGCCTATTTCCTTTAGAAAATAATTCGGAAAAATCAATAAAATCTGATTTTAGGTTTAATTAGATTTAAAACTTCCTGGTTCGTTTCTCCTCATACGAACCTCGATTTCGTCCATTCAAATTTCTATATTCCTATAAAATCAAGATCTAGTTATCTAAGCCAAAATCATTTGATTTTGGGTTCATTTGACCTGCAATTCCTTTAAACCCTAGTTTATCATTCCATGTATTCCCAATCTTCTAAAATTCATATCTTTTGCATCCAAACTCCGATTTGGGTGATTCAAGTTGCAAAATCTTTATAAAATTATAATATAGCCATTTACACTAAAATTATTCAATTTGGAGTTTATTTGAATTGTTATTTGAATTTAGTTTGAATTTGGCTTATTTTCACGTTAGATTTGACGACTTACTGAGAATCGATTACAATCGATCAAGAGCAACATAAGAGGATTGATTTTGACTGCAGTGTGATCATCAACGACTTCGAGAATCAGATTTGATCAAGAGCAACATAAGAGGATTGATTTTGATCAGTATGATCATCGTGATCGCATTACTTGGACTACCTAAAGATAGTACTTGTGAGTACTAGGTGACCGTTAAGAAAACAACGCCACCTCAACACCGTAAGTTCTTAAGGTGATCCGTTAAGAAAACAACGCCACCTCATCAAGCTTATGCGTTATACCCTTGATCATATCAATCCTATTATTTTAAATTATTTATATTCTGCTTTAAATTATTATCGCATGCTTATTTATATCAAGATCTTAAATTCTGCTTTAAATATATAGTTATGCCTAAAACTTTGTATGGCCAATGTTGATATTGAATCAAACACATTGTCACCCTAGATCAAACCTGGTTGATACGATAGTATGAACTAGGATCATTTAAACGTATTTCTTAGCCACGCTTTTAGACCAAACTTGTTTTTGGGGAATTTCAGCCATCAATCAATTATTGATTAAATTGTACCCTTGGCATCTTTGTGTCATGGGAGTTTTACAAATGACTTGGAAAATAAAATAAAAATGGGTTTGGACTTGGGCGAAATGGATGATTGGTGGGTGCAGGTTTATGCATGGGCTTAATCTGGTCAGGGTTAAGGCCCAGGGGTTTTTATTGGAAAGTTGTCCAAGTCAGTTAAGGACCGGTCTTCGAGCGCATGATGCTACGCCTAACCGTACCACCACATGTCCCGTATGGGCGGGACTTGGCTAAATAATTTGTAATGTCTTAGTGTCGTTTGTGCTATGTTGTTGGTATGGGCGTTGGTCGGACATTAGACCCATCTCGCGCAGAGGCTTCCTCCGAGGATGGCCACCCAATGGTAGCGAAATCTTAGCGCATAAATACATTAAGACAGAACATTGTAAAGGCCTCGACACGTCTCTGACCGCTACCAAAGGTAGTGAGCGTGGCATAGATATATGCCTGACAAACTAGAGAAGTCTTGTCATGGGTAAAGTTTCGTATAACCTCTGCAGAGTGTAAAACTATTCGAATAGCCGTGTCCGCTGTTATGGACATGCTAGCGTAACTACTCAAAGTTAGACTATGATTTTGTCGAAAAAGACTTCTTCAAAACGGTTTATCCAATTGGGAATTAGGCAAACAGCCATGTGATAGGAGGATATCCTTCACCATTCATGTGTGAACGTTATCCGACTATAAAATCGAGAATTTTATAAACTTTAGTTATAGAATAAATCGCTGGAATCTAGTATCGCGATTTAAAGAAAATGCCGCTTTATGCAAATAACCCTATAAGCCACCCTTTGTTACATCCATATATGCATGTCATTCTGTTATTTGACTGGGTAACTTGCGAGCACTAAGTTGTGCTCATACTTGCTTTATCCAAACAAAATTTCGAGAGGAGAAGGACTTCATGTGTGTGAATCGTGACGACTAGGCCGCTACTCTTACCGATTGCCTCGTGGCGCATTAATCGACCCTACTACTTCTTCGCCTTCCGCCGTGTTTATTTTATTGTTGGCCTGTAAGCCTCTTTTGTAATCAACTCGCTGTTATTTATTAATAAAGTTGTGGTGTGAATTTGTTATCATTTTGTTTCATCAGGTGAACTAGCCACCGATCATGGGACTAGTTCGCTTATGCACGAGGATCCGGGTGTATTAATACCTGTTCGACAACACCATACACTCGAGAGAGGGTGACACGCACGCGCTCGGAAGGACTGCCGAGCCTGCGGACGCGAGACTACGTGGTACCGGTACACGAGAGGGCCTTGGTGTATGATGTCTTCGTGGAGGAGTGCTAGGTGCAGCGGGTCATGCGCCGGTTCACCATGATAGGAGGTCCTAGCCCCTTGGGGGACACAGGCCGACGCATGTCCATGCGTAAGTTGAAGCTTTACTTCTCGAGACAATGTGCGCATGCCCGACCAAATGATTGTCTTGCCATCCACAGTACACTAGAAAGGAGTATGTGGCATGATCTCCCGTTGGACAAGATGTCCTCTGGGTTACGGCTTGGAGCAATGCAAGACGACGACTTCATCTAGTGCACTACGATCCCTATGACCCCGAGACATACGAGGAGTACATGGAGTGGTACGCCACGGACGAGGCTTCATCGCGCCCGGTCGTGGTCGACCCACCACAACACGAGGTTGCGACGTCCGACACGCACTCCCACCCACCTGCACTCCGCTTCCACCGCTCCATACGTATTGAATGGTCCATAATTCATATTTAATTTGCTAGATTTAGGTTTCCAACTTGTTGATTACTTTGCAGCACGAATCACACCGTGAGGTTCTCGAGGTGGTAGATTCCACATAGCGATGACATTGGGGACACTAGAGGGATCCTCACAATGGATCGGGGGAGGCAAGGAGACGAGGCATACAAATCACGACTTGTCGACGTCGAGGACCCGTGGACCAACCAAAGGCGAGGACGAGGGGTCACCGAGGTGGTTCACGGTCACAGGCCCGCCTGGATGTGGCGAGCGTGTCGTTGTGGCACCATGGTGGGAGCACCGTGGGACACATGGGGCGTGAGTACGTGGAGTCATCGAGGCACGCCTCGTGCCACCGTATGACCACCTTGCTTGCTTCCGTGACGCCCTTTTTGCTTTGAGCCGCTGTGACTACATGCGTAGCGAGTGCTTCTTTATTTCGAACCTCACTAGTTACTAACGGCAATCTTCTCTTACAGTCCTAAGCTCCACCCATACACGGGGCGTGAGTACGCGGAGTCGCTTCGGGCATGCCTTCGGGCACTGTGTATGACCACCCTTCTTGCCATGTAATGTCCTTTTTCGTGGTTTTCACCATGATTATGTGTATCGCAATGCTTCACGTGATCAACCACATCGCCTTGGGAGGACAATTACTTGTTGCACGCACGAGGCACACCCGGGGACTTCTTCTTGGACCAGCATGGCACCTAGTTCTCCATGGGGGCTTCTCAGCTGCATGGTGCGCCGGGACCGACCCAACCGATGTAGGACACCCCCTTGGCGACACCACCTCAGGCTACTCGCGACGGTTGGGTAGTGAGGTAGCCTGATCCTCTGACGTACTTGGACCATCGCCGGGCGAGGCCACGTGCGACATACGTGGTGCGCCCCAAGAGGGGCCGCTAGTAGATATTTGTTCCTCCAAATATCAGTCATACCATATAAATATTAATTTCTGTACAACTATTATTATGCTAGTCTCGTGTTTCGATATATCTTTTTGTGAGCAAACCATGACCATGTGTACGATTCGTGATCGGACACCCCACGCTACTCTCTTTCTACGCCCGCACTTCACACTAGCTTTACATACCGATCCGACAAAACACCGCGACACTTACTTTTCAGAGGGGAGAGCTTTGCAACAGGAGTGACTCAGACAATCTCGCAGAAAGCATGATGACCACTCTACAAAGTAGGATGTGACCACCCTACAAAGGTGACATGACCACTGAAAGTGGGACATGACACACGAACGCTAAACACATATGCGCCTCATCGCAATGGAGCCACTCATACCGTGCATCCACTCGCTATAAATACAATGCTACTCACCAAAGAACTCCACACCAATAGTGCTACCTAGAAAACATAGACAAGGAGAGGGAATAGGAGAAAATCCACAAGCTTTCAAGGACCGGATGTCTCCCATGAGACCGCTGGCCACCATCATGCGCTAATCGCAGCCTTACACACACCAAACTTTTCCGAGCTCGTGGATCCGAGGAGGCTATCTCGTAGTACGCCCAATGATTCCGGGTCAAGTTGCGCCTCTCCTATGCCCGTTGAACGCCCTTCTCGAAAGCCCTCGACGGGGTGGCGCCACCCCTTTGTCGGTGTCGTGACGCCCGCAAGTGCATCAAATCAACCGACGAGTGGACCATTGGGCGCATTTATTGGTGTTGCCCAAACTACGGCAAGCGGACTACCCTCACACACAGTTTGACACGCAGAGCCATAGGTAGCCGATAATGAAATCACATTTTAGGGCACACTACTATTTTTCTTCTCGTAACGCCAGAACCACGCTTCTCTTCGACCGACAGCCTCCGTCGTGCCTCATACGATTTCACCGCGGATCAACGACAAGATCCACCCCTATGACATGTGAATGCCGCCGCACGGAAAAGTTAGGTCGTGGAGGACATCGAGGATCGTGAAATGCGCTCAAGAGTTGCAGCTCGAAGAAGGACGAAAAAGCGCGGACAGCCGCGTGAGGAGTAGGAGCGCGAGCATGCCAAAGCGCGACGAGGCCGAGAGGGAGCGGAAGAGGGCCATCGCGGTGAGAGCTAAGGCGTAAAGTGATGAGTACAATGCCGAGCCGGGCCGCAAGGGCAAATGACCATGTTCCATACAATAGTTCAACCTCTTCGTCCACATGTCCCATGTATTTCTAATTTCCTAAAAGCATGCATGTATTATCCTTGGTTCGTTAGCCGCGTGCCATGTAACCCCTTTGTCCGATCAATCGACGCAGTTGTTATCGTTGTGTCATTTCCCAGAGTTCTCTAATGGATTTATGCTTGCATCTATTTCTGAGCTCATTCATACATTACAGCCCTACACGTGAAAATCACTATTGGCCATCTCATCGCCAAACATCATTTTCAGTAGGAAGAGTACAGATATTCGAATATCCCAATACTCCTCTACACCGCTAATATACCTTGCTACCAAGACATGTATATAACCAAAATATAACCAAGGATGTTTACATACTAGTACATCTCTATAAAGCTATCCATTGTCATTGTGTAATACAACATAAGTATGAAAAAGTATAGCATATTTGGAATATCCCACAACCTCCTCTAGACCGCTAATATACCTTATGCCGCAGCGCATCGCAATAACACTTACCTTCTTACTTACGAATCATTGATACCTCAATCATCCTCACAAAAATTTTCAGAAATTCACCGCACTAGAACAACATACGACGATAAAAATGTTATTGTGAGTTTAATCGATTTCGATCGTTGAAAATATACGAAAATCACAAACAAACCAACTAGTTTAGGGTTTCGTAACCGCGCAGTGGAGCCGGATCGCAAGGGCTAACAGGTCCCTATCGCTAGTTCAACTGCATGCCGCATTACTGTCGTCGATTGAAATGGTGACAGGAGTCATTTGTGTAATTTTTTGGCGGCTATTTATTTTATAATTATATTTTAAAATAATATTATTTAAAAATTGCATTTTCACTGGAATTTTGTACGGCACAATTCAATTTTGTAGGATTCTTTAAAAAAAATATCGTGTTCTAAATGGGGCCTAAACTGCTTACACCTTAAGCTTAGTCAGCATACCTGTATGATTTTGAATAATAGTTCTCAGGTTCAGGTAAGATCACGCTACAATTACTATATCATCTATTTATATTTATTTTTGTGGTGGATAAATTAAAAATATTTTAGAGTTAAGCTGGATGCACGCTTGAAATAATTATATCTTTTCATATAGAGTAAAAGGGAAAAGAATGTGATTTCTTATATATAAGTGAAGAGCTAAAGCTCGTTCAACTAGTGTGTGTGTGTGTTTTTAAGTCATTAGCTTATATAATAGTTACACTGTCCACCAGTGCAGACACAAGAAAGGGAAGCGATTTTGGTGAGTAGTCCTGAAAAGTTTGGTCAGTCTAGATGAGTAGACAGTAGTCCTGCTTAATTGTGTCGCTACACATGAATAATGATACTTTCTCTGGGTTATTTTGTGAGAAGATGAAACCAATGCGCGCTGTGTGTTCAATTAGAGCATCCCCTCTAGGATTAATACTAGTTACGAACGTGAACGTGATTATAAAATATATAGGTAATGCCCTTCCAGTTCCGGTTTTATAAATGAAACCAAGCAGCATAAATGTTGTTCGCAATCCGGCACAAACCAAAGACTCTAGGCTCATCCTACTTCTACTTGGGTCAGTACGCTCGGCATCACCGGCGATGACCTTAGTACAGAACATGCAGAGCTATTACAGGTTCATTCAGAGCTATTACAAAAAAATTCTTGAGGCTCAACTGTTACAAATTTAGAGCAGCTATCCTATTACATAATTTCCATTACTTCTTTTCCAACAGACAGTTCTTCACAGTTTTCACCGTCGAAGATCCAACATCCAACGGAATCCTTCACCTCTCCTTCTCTGCCCTTCCTCTTCTCTCTCGAGTTCCTCCATCTTTTCTAGATCCGTCCCCTCCCCTTCCTCTCTGACTCGTCGCCGGTGAGATTTAGGGCGAAGGATCCACCCAGTGTATAGTAATAGGCCTACATTTGCTTTTTCGCTTTTCCTCGGGGAAACCCGAGCTTGCCATCCTCCTCCACGTGCAGGAGGACATCTTCCCAGCGCGTGGATTTATTCCCTTGTCGTAGCTACAAACTAGACAGATGAAAAGGGGGAACCTCGTGGTCCTTACAATGCGAAAGGGTACAACCCCGAAGGTCCTCAAAAATAGGAAACTGGTATAGAAGTGTGTAAAATGTGTCTTTTTTATTGCCAATAGTCTCTTTTTAACCATAAGAGGAAATGAGTTATTTATAGTGTTACATCAGGGGTACAGGAGATCACAATTCTACCCCTAAAAAGGTCCTATGACTATAGGGGCTTTAGGGTCTTTGCACCTCCTAGACGCAGCCTTTGGTGCACGGTGGGCCTTCACGAACTTGGTCCACCACGCTTGTACTCCCGGTCCACAAGTGGTTTTGAGTCCCTTCGCTCCATGCGAGGCGGACCTGGAACAAAGAGTCCATGGACCCCTTCGCTCCGTGCGAGGTGGCCTGGAGCGAGGGCTCCCTGGGCCCTTCGCTCCAAAGTGTGTTGCACTCTTCAGTCAAGGCTGCATTCGGCGACCTTTCCACACCCTTCGCTTTGTGTGAAGGGGTACTTGGTGTGCCTAGACCCTGTCTTCACCACCACCGCTTAGGTGGAGCGATCCAAGACCTACAAGATCGAGTTTGAGTTCTCCCCACTCAATTGCTCGGATCTAGTGTTTACCCCATCTCTTAAGCACTCCACCATTCCTCCCCAAATAGAAAGGGGAGATCTTTACTTGCTCGGTCGAATTAGATGTGACGTTTTTTCGCGTCGAGGTTCAACTCCGTCCGTGCCTATCCTTCAACCTCCACTTTGGAGGACCTCGGATCGTGATGGTCGCCAGCGCGCTTGTGCCAACGCCACACATCACTAGTTCTAGGTTTTGAGATGACGCCTCCTCATTGTTGGTGGTGCTGGTGGCTGCGCGTCATCAATGCCACACATCAACTCCAATCGGCGTCGAGGTAGACTCAAGACCAACTTTATCTTCTGCGTGGGGCTGCTTTATCTTGAAGAATCTAGGGAGCTATGTAATTTTAGTTTTCTTCAGGTTCTTCTTGTAAAATGGTGGTAGATGCACCAAACTTTTGTACTATTCACCCGTTAATACCAGAGTTTGGCAGTTTCCCTTCAAAAAAAGGTTCCCATCGTCTTATTTTCTTCATTCGGCTTGACACCTCCTTGGATTTGTTCTCCAATGACCGGATACATTCATCCACGCTAGCAAGTCATAGTGCAAAAATACGGATGAGACCACCGTTAAACCGTAAAGTAAATCGGTGACCTAGCTGGTTCGGTTCAGCTCAAAGACCGTCCATGCATTCGGACCGGGAAAAACAGGTCAAACCGCCTGGTTTTTTAGTAAACTGGCGAATCGTGCTGGTTTCACTAAATCGGCCGATTTTTGTTTAGGACATAAATGCCCTCATTCTTATTATTTTCTTGTCATGAATTTAGGAGTAAGATTGGAAAGAGGTGAATATGAGTGTCTTCATTCGTTGTACGCTAATTGTTTCATTGAGAATTAGATTGTAGTGAACAACTCGGCTATACTGAAGCCAAGATGTTATTTAAATAGTCTAATATTCAACAACAATGCAGAATAAGATCAACAATCTTATAATTAAAATCATAAGAAAATCAACCTCTAGGAGGACGAATGTAAGCAATTGAAACAAAATTCACCATTTAAAACAGTACCAATTCAACTGTATCCTAAAATATGAAAATATCAACCATCCACCTCTATTTATTATAGTCCAATGGATAACAAATGAAAAGTAAAGGTGAGCTCATGAAATTGAAAGTGATTATTGTGAGGTAAATGCAATATCCGTGACTACTCCCTCCCAAAAATGTCGACTTCAGTGATCACTTAAAAAAACAAACACAGACAAGAATAAGTCTAAAACTCAGCAAGTACAACAGAAATACAAGAACAATACTGAATAAGAACCATAACCTCGTATCATGTGTTATGAATGTGAAATGACAGAAACATATGAATGCATGATATGCAAATCTCCACTTCTGCTTATACAGGTATAGCCAGTGACACACCCGTCGGTGTTCACTCAGCCCCGCACTATGCAAAATACGGGGATCCAAGGCCCGTATGAAAACATTTTATAACGGGGATCCAAGTCTGCCCACATTAGAATGGTGGGTCTTACGTGCCCATATTGAAATGATGGGTCTTTCTCCCCCACTCCCGTGGGTGAATTATGAACATATAAAAGTATGAAATGAATATGAACATAAGAGACATCTTCTCATTAACCATAATTTAACGAATGTGGAATGAATAGGAATCATCTGAAATCTATGCATAGGTAATAGAAGGTAGTCATAACACGAACAACAAGCATATCAAACATTCAATGAGCAATAATTTCAACAAGGTACTTGTCTTCCGCCCGCAGCGTTGTGAGGCAAGGGAGGTGCCGCTACACTGCAAAGCGTTGATGGAATTGTGATATGGTGGAGTTGTGTGGTTTGGGAAAATATGAATATGGTAATTGAAAGTAGATTGGCAGTCTTGCCTTAGTCAATTAAAGACTTAACTTTGTACGCCATTGAACCGAGCCATAAGCATGCGACCACATGCCTAGTATGGGACATGCCTAACTTAGTAAGTTATGGATTATTGACATTAATTGCTCAGGCAAATAGGTTATGCTGTGTGCTGGGTGGAGGTGTGTGATTCTGCGGTGACGATTCACATTTATGTGTAGTTTGCCGTGTCCGAGTCCAACGGTAGGCATATCTTTCATCGAAAAATATCCTCAAAGAAAGTAGCATCTCTGGACTCCATAATTGTACCGACATGCACGTCGTGTACTCCAGATTTTACCACTAAAAATCTATATCCAACGCTATGGTGAGCATAGCCTAAAAAGACGCAATCCACGGTTTTGGTCCAAGCTTACGCTTTTGGAAATTGGCACGTTGACTTTCGCAAACAACCCCAAGTGCGCAAGTATGAAAGTGATAGTCTTTTCTTCTCCCATTGTTCAAATGGAGTTATCTCTTTATTCTTTGTGGGAACCCTATTTAGGACATGACATGAAGTCAATATAGCCTCCCCACCATGCCTTGGAAAGACCGATGTGTCTAACATGGCGTTAACCAAATCGAGTTAGAGTACGGTTCTTTCTTTCGCAATCCCATTTGACTGGGTGAATAGGAGGCGTCCTCTCATGGATTATACCATGTTCCTCAGAATAAATTGAACTCATTAGAAAAGTACTCGCCACGATCGAGACCTAACCCTTTTGATTTTCTTTTCAAGTTGGTTCTCAAACTTACGCCTTATAGATTTTAAAGTAGTGAAAAGCTTCATCTTTAGTTTTTAAAAGATACACATAGCGTAACCTAGTGGAATCATCAATCAAAGTCATGAAATATCTCTTACCACCTTTTGTCAACACACCATTCATCTCACACAGATCTGAATGTATGAGTTCTAATGGTGCCAAGTTTCTTACCTCCGCGGCCTTGTGAGGCTTACGAGGTCGCTTTGATTGCACACAAACTTGACATTTAGAACTTTTGGCAAGGGTGAATTTCGGGATTAACTCTAAAGCGGCTAACGCGTCATGCAACCAAAATTTATGTGACAAAGTCGTGAATGCCAAATAGTAGTCTCATTACCATGAAAATATGATTCACAACATTATTACACAAATCTGAAAGAGATAGGCGGAACAAGCCTCACACATAGCCTTTACCAACAAATTGTCCACATTTGGACATTACAAATTTATTGGACTCAAATACCAGTCTAAAGCCATCTCTACACGAAGAGATCCACTCACGAGATTCTTATTGATGGATGGCACATGATGCACGTTCTTGATTGCACAATCTTTCCAAGTAAACTTGGATCGACCATGCCAACACCATGAGCAATGGCATGTGACCCGCTCCCCATTAGAACAGTTGAATCCCGAGTGACCTGGTAAGAAGAAAACAATGAAATATCAGCACACACATGTATATTAGCACCAGTGTCTATCCACCAATCGGTAGATTGACATACGGAAAAAACAGTAGGTAAATTACCATACCCTGAAGTTCCCGTCTCAGTAGTACCAACAACAACATTGGCAGACTTGGAATTCTGCCCTTGCTGATTCTTCACACCCTTGCGTTGACTGCAATCCTTGGCCCAATGACCAGATTCGCCACACACAAAGCAAAGGCCATCCTTTGTGTTCTTCTTCTTCTTTTTAAAGCTTGTTGTTTGTGCATCTTGTTTTTGCCTTTGAACTTTTGAGCTTGGCCATTCTTTTTCTGCACCACATTGGCACTAGAATGTCCCTCATTTCCTCTAGTGTGTGTATCTTTTGCCCTTGCCTTT
This sequence comes from Ampelocalamus luodianensis, assembly GCA_036346255.1. Lineage (NCBI taxonomy): Eukaryota > Viridiplantae > Streptophyta > Magnoliopsida > Poales > Poaceae > Ampelocalamus > Ampelocalamus luodianensis. Next base: position 23,055,215 of record CM070638.1, on the reverse strand, counting down.
TCTTCAACATCAAGAGACCCAATGAGATTTTCAACAGAAAACTCTTGTCTCTTGTGTTTCAGAGAAGTAGCAAAATTCCTCCACGAAGGAGGAAGCTTGGCAATAATGCCTCCCGCGACAAACTTGTCCGTAGCACACACTTGAAATGCTCAAGTTCTTTGGCCATGGATTGTATCTCATGAGCACGCTCAACTACGTAACGGCCATCAACAATTCTATAGTCATGGTATTGCTCCATGAGATACGATTCACCGCTCGCATCTGAAACCCCAAACTTGGCCTCGAGTGCATCCCACATATCTTTCCCATTTGTAATCACCATGTATGCATCAACTAACTTCTCACCAAGAACGCGATCACGACACCTTTAAAAGGTTATCGCAGCCTCAACGCTTGCTCCTGTTCAGGAGTAAGTGTTCCTTCAGGCTTGCCTTTTGCCACATGAAAAACGTTCATGGCAGTTAGCCAAAGCACCATCTTGGTGCGCCACCTCTTATAATTCGCACCATCGAATTGAGAGGGCTTAAGCGCAGCAGCAAAGCCAGTTGATGAAAATGCCTATTACAATAAGGTTTTTGGATCGTTGAGAATAAGAGCATTTTTCGAATTACTTTAATCCAGAAATATAGTAGATAAAACATGATGAATATTCTAGCCACTTTCACAAAGCAAGTAAGCAAGAACACTATAGACATACTAATATCCGTAAGAAACGAAACTAGCATATCTATCACGTTGTTCAAGGTAACAACTAGTAATATTACTAACCAAGAAATACATATGAAATAGACATACCCGGATCCGGTGGAAGAGCAAGCAGAGTGGAAGAAGCGGAAGTCGAGTCTTTGTGAGATCGTCGTTTGTCATGGCGTAGTGGTAAGTAGTCGCAGTGGACGCCGCGGTAGTAGTCGACGGTTGTAGGCGAAGTGAGAGTCGAATGGAGAGGAAGCGCGAGCGATCGCGAACGCTCCCAAAACCTTATTCGCCTTGCTCGTGCAAGCCTTCAAGGACGAGGGTTCCGAGGCTCGCTCTCCGGTGCGATCGACACGCGCCTCGCCGGATGGAGATCGCCGAGACAACAACAAAGAAGCGTGGTGTCTTCGTGGAGAGAATTGAGAGCCTCTCTGCTCGGATAATGACTATATATAACAACCGGACTGTAAACAACCACCATTACTTACTAGTAACCGCAACCATTATCGTCTAGTCAAGAGGCGTAAACGGTCGCCATTACTCACTAGTAACAGCGCCCGCATCGCTTAGTCAAGAGGCCGAAACGGTCACCATTACTTCACTAGTAACAACAACCGTTATCGCCTACCATTATTTGAATCGATGCAATCGTTCTTTTAATTGCAAAAATGAAGAGACCGAAACGAGCGCAATTATTGCCACCGCTTATTGCGAAGTCGGTGCGTTCGATTTTCGAATAGATAAAGAAAACGCCGCGACGCACCCGACACGCTCGCACGCAAGACGCAAGACGCGACGCACGACGCGACGGCGAGGCGAGGCGAGCGAGGCGGCGTGTATTGACTCTCTCCAATTCCACAAGAGGACTCCCACGTTCCACCTTATAAATTGGTGTAACTCCCCTTTAACTCTCCATATGGGACTAAAAATGTTTATCACATGCACATGGGCCTTTGGGATTTTCTAGGATTTAATTAGAATTAAAGTTGGGCCTAGCCCATATTAAATCCAACAGTTGCATGTCGTTGCACAATCTACCTACTTGCGGATTTATAGATATCTATCATTATCCTATGTTAAGAAATTTTGTTAACTTTCAGTCATTTTTCTCAACCCGTGGATAAAAATAGAACCACTCTCGTTGCTCTCCTCACTTCCTATGTGTAACCAACCTCCTTGCCTCTAGGACAATGAATAATTTTAACCTAGACAAAATAATAATAATTTGGTGAACCCTACAAAATACAAAAAAAAAAATCTAACCAAGACAAAAAATAAAGTAAACCTAGTGAACCACACAAACAAAAAACAAATAGAACTAAAAATTACAGTGAAAGCTGTACTAAAATTGTACATTACTTGACACTGCAATTTTAGGTTTAGTATTGTACAATTTTAGGTGACCAAGAAAAAAAAGAAAAATTTAGGGAACTGAGAATTAGCAAACCTGGAATCTAATACACCAAATACTGAACCACCTAGGTGCCTAGGCACCCACATTAAGAAGTCTTCGATACATGTATATGATTGATGTAAAATTCAGAGTATGGGTATGGAATGTTTTATACCCTTGATATACTTATGGTAAGTGAGTTTCGAACTCAGCTCAAACTAGTTCAAACTACTTTTAAATTTAGTGCCGCTATATTGATTATATAACATGAAACTAGTTCAAACTAGTTAAACTGGAGATGAATTTAATTTATTTTCAGAGTTTAATACCACAAATACATTTTTTTTATGGGTTTGTGAAGTTATCGGTGTCAAACATCATGAATCTGAAAGCAAATATACTGATGTTGATTTAAATGTCAGATGTAGACTAGCTGCCATTCGTAGAATTAAAACTCGGGGGTGGGCCTATACAAAACAAAACAAATGGTTTTCGCCTTTTGTACTTAGTTTCAGCAACAAAGCTAACGACAAGCATCACGTACTGCCATGTCCAGTCAAAGTTTAATTCATGGGTTCTACCATTATTTTGGTTGCTTTGAACTCTTAACCCCCATGGGACATACACATAGGGAGCGACTTGCTTCTTGGTAGTGAGCTAACAGCCTAAGTTGAGAATGACATATATGAAATGGCTAAATGCTTCTATTTATTTGCTTCTGGCCTACTGAAATTTGGCAGAAACTGGTCAAGTGGCAATATTTTTCATTTCTGGATACTACTTATGTTGAGCTAGACAGAACTGAGTAATTTTATTTAGAGGAATGCTAGAAAACACTATAGCATTCTTTTCATCTTCCTTGCCCCCCACTCTCTCGCTCTCGCGCGACGCCTGATGGGGGTGGCACTGTTGCCGCGCCCCCATTGTAGAGCGAGGCCGGGGAGGCGGTGGCCTAGCGGTGGGTGGCGACAGAGGGAGGCACGGCAAGGCGGCGACACACTAAATATTAGGTTAGATGGAGTGGGGTAGCGGGGGAGGGGGAGACAGTGGCATAGTGAGGCGGCGAGGTCACCACCGGGCACTGGTGATGAAGGAGGGGATGGGGTGAGGCGGAGGAGGGGTGCGGAGTTGCGACCGACACCTGAGAAGGGAGGGAGAGTAGATGCGTCAGGAGAAAAGAGAGGGAGGGGAGGAGGAGTGCGATGGCACAGGAGAAGACTATACCGTAGAGAGTAGACTCCCTCGATGGTACACGCTCAATAGTAACTCTCTTTTATTTAATATAATATGTAATATTTGTCATAATTAAATAAAATATGTAATATTTGTCGTAGAATTAACTCACTCGGTCAAAACAGAAGCCTTCTGCGTAGTGGCACATATAGGAGTGATTTTATTAATTTCTAGGTAAGGTAAAAAGGTTTTACGCAATCCTTACATAAGAAACTACGTACGGTGTAGATCATATTTGTTTATTGGAAGTTTACCATGACTTCGTTGTGCTATGCTATGACCAATTAACTAATTTGGGAAACTAGCTTTTTATATTTTGCGTGTTAACTAAAGATAGCTAAATGTTTTGTTTCTTTCATGCCCATGTACAGGGTTAGCTTGTCCTTTGTGAAACACAAATTAATTAGAAAGCTATCCAAATAGAACAAATGATTTCGAGTGGTTTGTGCCAATATTTCCTGTTAAAATTAATTCTATAACTAGTTATTATAATTGTTTTTGTTCAAACAGCTAGCCCCCTTAAATACTGTGCTAAACATAATTAGCAATCATATAAGTTAGCATTTTTTTGGGTTTTTTTGGGGGTGTTTATAACAAATAGTATGGATGCGTGTACTCATCCTCATATTTTTCGCCTTACACCTGTTTGGAAGAAAAAAAAGGAAAAAACCCCAAAATTTCCTTGCTATATACTAGTTAGTGATTCCAAAGCTTGAATCTAACCCATCTATGAGTAAGTCTCATTAGCACTCCCTAAATTTTGGTTCTGGATCCATCACTGACTATAGTTGAAGATTTAGAAATATACTTTTTTTTTATGAAGAACACAAAATATAATAATTTATCATGACATTTAATCTAACATATAAAACCCCAACTTGTTCACAAAAAAATATGCCATCCTCTGAAATGCCAGGGGACCAAACGAGCAAGGTGACAAACAGACTGCATCTCCATATGTACAGCTATATCAACTGCAGACCATTACAAACTCAATTTGATCACCAAAGTTTGAGACGAGACAAATTAATTAATGGAGAGGAGAAAATGACCCTGCAAAACAGAGAATATTTTTTTTGAAAGAAAACAAAATTTTAAGAATAATTGTTAGGATCTTTTTTCCCGTGGAAATGATCGCCATGAGGAGGCAGCTTCGGCGAAGCAGGGTTGGAAGGCGACGTCTTTGTCCTAGCAGTCAAGCAGACACATCAGCTTTGATGGTGAGGTCTCCACTCTGCAGCTGCTTCTTCCGTTGCATCCATGGAATGTTACAATATTAAGGACATCATTACCGACCAGCTATGGCACAGCTATATTAGATTGTACTGCAGGTTGCAATTTTGTGGTTTAATTTAGCCAACGTGGTTTGGTTAGTCAATTTTGTTTGTTGTAGGAGGCAATATTAGACTGTACTGTTAGCCAACGAGCCGACCAGCTATGGCACATCTATATTAGATTGTACTGCAGGTTGCTATTTTGTGGTTTAATTTAGCCAACGTGGTTTGGTTAGTCAATTTTGTTTGTTGTAGGAGGCAATATTAGACTGTACTGTTAGCCAACGAGCCGACCAGCTTTAGCACATCTGTATTAGAACGGGCGCAACTACGGCTCGGACGTACGATGAGAGGTTTTTCATAGTACGGTCCGATGCAACACATGGCAAAGAAAGGTGTAATATTTTTTTTTCGCTTGCAATATATTAAAAATTCATATGCAACATTTCAAAGAAACTCTAAAAAATCTCATAATCAAAGCAAACAAAAGGACACCAACATATATATATAAAAAGATGCAACATATCAGAATTCGTATGCAATATTTTTTCTAAGGGTCACAACATTTTTTTGCTAATGGTCACAATATTTTTTTGAATGGCCGTAACATTTTTTTGAACGGCCACAACATATCAAAGAAGTTCAAAAGAATCAACAATCAGACACTGCAACAATCGTCGTCTTGCGGAGGCGATTGGCCTCCTAGAGGTCAGCCAATTGCGCTGGTCGAAGAATTCGGAGTCCAGCGGCGACGACGGGTAGAAGTTCTCCTAGTCCCACGCGGACAACGAGGACTACATCCATACCATTGGCTTCCGAAACGATGACTACATCGGGCTCGCCACGCTGGAGTCGGATAGGATGTGCGGCATCTTGAGGCGCCGCACCCGCGGAGCCCTCACCCGAACCCGTCCGCCTCCTCGCCCACGACCGTCACCCCGAGCTCAGCGGCACCACCACCGCGCCAGCGTCAGCTCCCGCCGCCGCTCCACGTACCAACGTGAGGAGGAGGACAAGGAGGGCAGAGGTGATGACCACAAGGGTGGCAGTGGTTCTTGCCCATGGCAAAAGTCCAAAGACGGAAAGGGTGCCCTGTGTGGTTTGGTGTTCGGGGAAGGAAACAGGGGGAGAGAGACGATTTGGAGACGGCGTGGGGAAAAAGAGCTGGAGGAAAGTAAAGTGAAAGAATAAGTGGTTAGGAGATCATTCGTAGTGAACGGATGACTGTACAGTACTATTACCTATATTAGATTGTACTGTTAGTCAAGCAGTCAATTTTGGTTAGTCAATTTAGCCAATATTCTCGAGAGTTACTATGTTTTGTAATCACTTAGTAAAGTTCACCCGAACAAATATTGCATTTGTGGTCGAGGAGAAATGCCAAGATTATTGCAGAGTGCGTGTCTGGTTAAAGTTTGGCTCTTTTTGATACCGCGGTCTAGTGAGGCTCGTTGATGTGTTGGAATTTGGGCCCATGAGGGTAGATGCTCATTCATTCATAAATTCCAGAATATGGTATGATTTAGTTCTATATTGTTTGAGCTATTGGATGCAGAGAAATATAAAAGGTAGAGTCTTTGCCACTCCTAAAAACATGTCACCTAGCACAAGAGGGTATGAGGAAGATTATAGCTAAGCATACACACACGTATACATGCGCGCATGTGTTCGTGTATTTTCACATGAAAATCACATTGACTTCTGGCGTGTTAAGTTAAAATTTTATTTTGCTGAATTATGCTATTATCTCTCTATTAAATATGTTTGAATGCAATTTCAAACGTCCGTTTTAATTCAGTTAAATGAGTTCATTGTGTCAGTTACAATGAGACTAACTGTCATGTCCTTAAAAAGACCTGGAGATGTCCACAATCATACATCCGACTTTCTCCCTTCCATTTCTTCAACCTTTCTCCTCTGGTGATCTGTGCTAGTGGACTGAGTCACCGAACCTCACCGGCCTTCCTCCTTGGCGTGCACCGGGAAGGAGGAAGAGCGGCTATCTTTGAGCCGTTGTCACTCGTCTTCTTCCTCGATGTTGACTACTTCTGCGACCACACATTTCTACGCTACTTCTATTTTCTTCATCATTCAACCCCACTGTAAGTTGTTCGTGTGACCGATCAACTTTGTTATTATTCTGTTCTTGCATATATTTCGAAGTACAACGTGTTGTCTGCTGTTATTATTGATTTTTGCACCTCTAGTCATTAGCAATATTTGCCTCTAGTAAAATCTAGAATTAAACTATTGCCCACATTTCCAACAGGAAGTGTATGACAAATTGCATATGTAAAGGAATTTCTAACTTAATGTTAAATTTTTTGGCCCAAGCTAAGACAAAGCACAAATTGTCTATGTTTTTTCAGTATAAACTTGAGGTGTCATATAGATATTATTGGAACTAACCATTCATTCATTCAACAGCAGTGGCGGACTGGCGGGAGAGAGTCTCAAAAGAGATCCATCGGCATGTTTTGTTACCTTTGTGGGGGTGTGTAAATATATATAACGGTGCCAAGACCTTAGGAGCAGTCCCATAATCTAGCTAATTTGACCTGGTAAAATGTATAAAATGACAATTAACTTTAGGGAGTATAAAATGATAAAAAGTGTTGCACACATACGATCGTGGTGACATCAGGATGTAAATTAAGGTCCCCATCCAATCCCATTTCCTCTCCCACCTTCCTTTCATACATAAAGATGGAGTTAGTTTCTTGGCAGAATATATTGGGTGAACCCTAAAGAATCGCCTGCCCTTGTTTTCTTAATTGCATATATGTCAATTCTAAGCTAGCTTTTAAGCTCCACCTTTTCAACAACTCTACAGACACTGATCAGTATTCCTTTCACATTTGGTCAAGTAAAATGTTAACTTCCGTCATCGCCTCATCTAACACTCTAGGTTACATCAAGTATATATGAGCTTTGCAAATTTCTTCAGAGAAGTAACATGGAAGAATGAGACTGGTTCTGTTTGAATTGGTCGGACAAAACGAGTGACTGCTTAACAAGTTCAATAAATATTCTGAGAAAAACAAAGTTCAATATGATACATGCATGCTGCTATTGTGCGCAGTTAGAATCAATCGGGCCATTCAAATGAAAGGGCAAAACCAATGGTTCGGACTTCAGACCTGCGAAGTCTCCCTTGAACCTGAAAATCAAACAGGACTTCAGACCTGTTTGAATTGGTCGGACAAAAGGAGTGACTGCTTAACAAGTTCAATAAATATTCTGAGAAAAACAAAGTTCAATATGATACATGCATGCAGGCTGCAGCTATTGTGCGCAGTTACAATCAATCGGGCCATTCAAATGAAAGGGCAAAATCAATGGTTCGGACTTCAGACCTGCGAAGTCTCCCTTGAACCTGAAAATTCATAAATTAGTTTTCACCCAAAATGAATACAATTTCTTATACAAAAATGTTTCAGGATTTTGTATTAAGTTATGCATGTTTGGTGAAAAATACGACATGCCATCAGAAAATTGACTACCTTTCACTTCAGTAGTACGTTCATTCGGCAAGGAAGCATATAATTATTATGCAAGGAACTTGCGCAGTCACCACATGGCACGAAGCAGTCTACCCTAGCTAGAAATATCAGAGTTATGAGAAAGTTTGGTAGCCCAATATATAGTTTCAACTTGTATCTATTTCATTTTTTCTTCTAAGGTTTGAATTTCGCACAAAAAGGCAAGGATGAACTTTTTTGGTGACATCGAGGTTAGGTACCGGTCCTTATCCTACGAGGACAACTAGTTCTCAAGCTTCCTCGAGAAAATATATATGGAATTTGAATCAGTCATGTGTTGACAATTTAACATTGTGCATGCACCTTGTACAAATAATTGTTGAAAAAAAACATCATTTTTGCGGTGACAAAACTGGGGACTGAATTAGGTGTATGTTTTGGTTTATGAGTTCAGGTCATTTGCATCTAAAATTGAATCAAACAGCTGGATTTGTTTACTTCCATTGAGCTGGATTCCAAACGTACTGGTCTCCTAATATGTACCCAAAGTAATACGTTGCATGGTAGACTGCTTCCAGGAACAAAAATGAAAGCTATGTACCAATTGGCATATATACAATTTGGTTTCGTTTGACCAGCAAGATCGTACGTAAGGGAAACAGACTACAAGGATTTAATAAATATCACAGAGAAAATGCGATACTTAGGGCGTCCCCAACGAGGATGAGTCAGCTAACTATTTGGGTGTACAGCTCAGCAAGTATCCTACGTGGAGGAAAGAGAGCGTGCAAAAAAAATCGAGCCAGCGACTCTCTCGTCGCTCATCTCGCACGAAGCACGATGCACTAAATCGCCGGCCTCGTCGCCATCTACTAGCTATTCTGCTAGCGTTTTCTCTCATGCTCAGATCCGCTGCGCGCGAGCTCTCTCCTTCTCCCCCATCGGCTGCGCGCGAATCCTTCTCCCCTCATGCAGCACTGCGCGGAATCTTCCTTTTCTCCCGTGCCCATCGCGCAAAATCCATCCACAACTGGCCGCCGCGCTCGAGTCTTCCGATTTATTTCTCGAGCCCGCGAAACCAAGGTCCGCTCTCATCCCACCCTTCCTCTTCCGTCTCTCTTCCCACCGCTCTCTTTGGAGTCCGTGATTCAAGATCTGAAATCCATTCGCAAATGGCCGTGATGAGCCGCGACCAAGCGAGAGATGGCTCCACCACCATATCGATCGATCTCGCTCCTTCATCTCAGTTGGGTCCGCCTCGCTGCGATTCAAGTGCCTGCTCCTCCTGCACTTCTTGGTGGTGGTCCTACTAGTACTGGAGGTCAAGCAGGTAATCGATTTTGCTCCTGGTTCCTGTACTTACCTAGATACGTAGGTTGGTTGTGCAAAATCCCCAAGGCTTTACTAAAAAAAAAATCATTTTCCTGTACACAGTTCTTCGGATTTTCCGTTCCAAAATTTCCATGGCCCAGCCCTATGTTCTATCGATGTGCTGACATGAGCTATAATATTCTTGGCTTATGTTGCCCCCTGTTGTATTTTTTTTTTCTTGATTTCTTGATAAAGTGTTGCTCTAAACTGATGGCCGAATGACATGCCTTCTCAGCAGTATGGTGGCCCGGACCTTTGCCACAAGCCACATCTTCAGCCGTCACATCCACAAATTGGTAAGTTTCATTTTTTTTCTTGCTGCACTAGTATGCATTTTATTATGTTCAGAAACAGTTAGTTCACTAGCTATATTAGTTTTATTAGAAGTAACGATATGGGTTGCTTGATTTTCCAGTGGTATGGATTACTACCCACCTGGTGGTTTTATGAGCTTTTTCCAATCTGGACAACCATTCATTCCTCATGTTTCGGCACCATGGCCACATATGGAAAAGGAATCTCAACTAGCACCACCAAAAAATGACTCAGGAAACAAAAATACTAAAAAGAGATCGAAAGACAAAACTATCATCAACTTAGAAGATGGAAACGATTTAAGGACGCAGCGCCTTGTATTTGATCCAAATGAGGACGTCAGGCTAGTAAGTAAAATTGTATCACTCACTTTCTTTTTGTACCTTCACAAATACATGAACCTACAACTAATCATGTATGCTAAATTCAGGTCAGTGCATGGCTGATTCACTCAAATGACCCAATCAATGGGAATTGCAAGAAAAATGAGAGCTATCGGGTGATGTACATGAACTGCATAATAAGACTACACCTACAAACCGAAAAAGAGAGGTGAAACATCTCAAAGATCGCTGGCCAAAAATTAAGAGATGGGTGGGATTTTTCTGTGCATGTTGGAAGAAAGCTACCTCAATTTATCTTAGCGGATATTCAGATGACCACTAAGAGACATGGCTAAGCGCTTTATTTGGATGACTATCCTAAGGAAGGCCCATTCACAGCTTGAGCATCACTGAAGATTCTTCGTGATGAACCCAAGTGGCATGCGCCTGGAAGAACTTGAAAACCAGATAAAAGGAGTTTGGATGGTGAAGATGAGGCAATTGACACCTCAGGGGACACCAAAAGTCAGAGGAGGAATGGAACGCCCTATAGGGACAAAAAGCGAAGAAACAACGAATGGCAAAGGTAGAGTCAACGATGATGATGTTGGTTTAGATGAAGACTTGAAGAAATTCATTGACATTCAAGCCGCAACAAAAAACGACAGGAAGATTTCTTAGAGGCACAAGAACGCATTTCGATAAGAAGTTTCAAACAAAGAAGGCTTAACAGGAGGTCGCTGATCGAATCATATCAAAACTCTTGTGTATGGACACTAGGAGATGACAGAGGATATTAGAGCCGAGCATGTCCAGCCCTCAAGATGCTAAGGAGAAGTTGGGCGTGCAAGAACTAAGGTACTTTTATCGCTATTTTTTTATAGTCAAATGAATAAATGCGTTGGGAATTATCATGCAGTACCACCAAATTCAGTCAGTCAACATCTAGTACCAATGCTGTGTGAATTATCATGCATTGTCATTATTGTTGTCTTGCAGTACCAATACAGTTCAAAGTAGCAGTCAAAACACATTAGTCATTATTGTTGTCTTGCAGTACCAATACAGTTCAAAGTAGTAGTCAAAACACATTAGTCCTTTGTGTGTACGTGTGTGTATATATATACATGACCAGTATAGCTGCATCTATATGTATGCACAGCAGCCCAAACTCTCCAACCTCTATACCCCTTTCTAAACTTGTCTCCAATCCAAACATGTCGGATCAGTCCGATGATTCTATAGACCCCTTAGAAGAGTTCTCAGCTGAGCAACAAGCCCTTGACTCTCTTGCTGGCCGGATTTTTACGAAGATTAAGGCAAAATTGGCGAGTAGTTCATCTAGGCGTCGAAGTGGAAGCAGAAAGTACATCAACAGAAATCGTGAAGGTGCTCATCAACAACTTGTGGCTGATTACTTTGTCAAGAACCTCTATATTCGATGCAATGTTTCGAGAAGATTTCGCATGAGAAGGCATGTTTTGTACGCATTGTGGATGCCCTGGGTAGTTGGTCTCCCTATTTAACTCAAAGGGTAGACTGTACTAATCGCCTAGGGCTATCACCACTGCAAAAGTGCACAGCAGAATCCGTATGCTTGCATATGGGACTGCAGCTGACATGCTTGATGAGTACTTGAAGGTTGCAGAGAGCACTGCCCTTGAGTGCTTGGAAAATTTGTGCAAGGGGTGATTGATGTTTTCGGCTCCGAGTACCTACGACGCCCTACAGCTGAAGACATGGAGCATTTGCTCCAAGTTGGAGAGTCTCGTGGATTCCCTGGAATGTTGGGTAGCATTGACTGCATGCATTGGCGATGGGAAAATTGTCCAACAAAGATGGAAAGGGCAATATACCATCGGTCGCTATGGATTCCCAACCATCATCCTTGAAGCGGTAGCTTCACATGACCTCCATATTTGGCATGCATTCTTTGGTGTTGTCGGGTCTAATAATGACATCAATGTGCTCAATCACCCCTTTGTTTCTTGAGGTGATAAAGGGTGAAGCTCCTCGAGTTCGTTTTTCACAATGGTAGGCAAGACAACACCGTTATTACCTAGCAGATGGAATTTACCCAGAATGGGCAGCCTTTGTGAAGTCTATTAATTCACCTCAACTAGAAAAGCACAAGGTGTATGCAGCAGAACAAGAAGGTGCAAGGAAAGATGTGGAGCGTGCTTTTGGCGTTCTGCAAGCTCGCTTCAACATTGTGCGCCGTCCAGCACGATCTTGGAGCACAAGGATTATTGGACAAATCATGAAAGCTTGTGTTATTCTCCACAACATGATAGTGGAAGATGAGGGAGAAATGGCTAAGGAGTCTATTGATTTGAATGCAATTCTGGAGCATCAATTGTTCTTCCTCCGTATGCAAAAGACCTCAAACAAGAACCCATGCTTCGATGATGTTCATGAGAAATTCCGCTATCCGTGCTCATTCATCCATACTCAACTAAAAGATGATTTAATTGAGCACATTTGGCAGCGTTTTGGCCATAGGGCTCCCCACTAGTAATTTTTTAATAATAACCTCATGTAAGATCTTTCATGAAATTGTTTTTCTTATTGGCATAATTAATTATATTGAGTAAGCTGACTTACCATTTGTTTCCTTTTCCGTAATAGTTGAGATATGATGGTTTTGTCATCCTAAGAGGTATGTTTGTCTCTATTAAGTCTTTACATCTTGCAAAGTTTGTTTGGTTAAAAAAACATCAGAGGTTGATTGGCCTTTCTAGCAGGTTTTAACAAAAGGTGGTTGGTTCAGCGATGACTTTTGGCTTTTGGTGCTTCTTCCTCTACGATGCAGCTAGTTGATCTGTTACCCTTTGTGGCCTGAAATAAACATATATGGCTTGAGTTATGTTTATTAGTTCATCATGTAGTAACATATGGACATTTTATCTTGTTCTGTTCAAAAGCGTGTTCATGTTGTCATAGAAATGTTTCAGATGAGATGTTTAGTGCTATCTCCACACAGAGAGGCACAAAGACAATGTTCACAACCCATCCGTTTTCTCTCTCTGTGTATGAAAGTATTAAAAATACAAATAGCTAGCATGATGTAAATAGCTGTATGGACAGCTAGCGTTTTAGTGCTGATGTGGATGACTCCTAGCTAGCAATTAGCTAGGACTGTTGCGGATGGCCTTAGCAGCTGTAGTCAAATGCACCAAACTCCAAGGAGCACCTTTTTGGGTGCTTGCATCAGTAATTCAGTATTACCTAATTATAGTATTATATATCTTTCAGTAATTGAAAATTAACACATTAGATTTAGATTCCTTCCCTTTATATTCCAGATAGGTCTTTGTCCCACACTAGAAGAAACAATACGACAACGTTGAAAACAAAGTTGAAAAAAAAGTATTGTCTTGAAAAATTACTGGAAAATCGCGGATTGGCCATATCCTAATGCAATGGAAAAATAAAATATGGAGCACATAACTGTGAAAACAGGATCATCATATACTGTTCTGAATGACAAAAGATAGCATTGTCTTGCTCAAACCTTTAAACCTACTCTTCAACTTTTCCACTATCCCCAGTCACCAGACCCTTTTGTACTATTTAGTTTTGTGTAATTTTGCAAATATTTGTTTCTATGTTTGTGTGTGAAACTTTAACCTTCTCCAGGACTGTTTAAGTTTAAAAAAAATACCATAAATATACTGCTGCAAGTCCAAGTATAATACAAACTTACTTTAACCCTATATGTACAATTACTAGGTGTATATATGTGTGAGCCTGAATACAATTTTCATACTAGACCAAATAATAGTAGGAAGCAAGACCAAGTCAAAATGCTTTGCATGGTGCAGCACGCTAGCACTCTGGTAAGTCCGATTAGTAGTCATGTATAGTGTTGAAATATTATAAAAACTAAGAAAGACCAAGGAACCAATAATGGAGAGGAATATGGCATATACCTATAGCTGGGTGTCACGGACCCACATTACAATTACACAACACATAAAACAGCTTGAGATTTCGATTCAGAACAATTAGTTAATGCTCCCTTGATAGGGACATGATTATTTGTTATGTATTCATCAATTAGTGCACAACCGGGGGTTGCATAATGTTATATAAGTACAATTGTTAAACAGCTGTTGCATTTAGCTAGCTATATCATCTTCCTACAAAACTAAACTTGGAAGCAACCAAGTGACAGATCCAGCATCAAGACCACCTTAATTTGTTGCTACTTAACCACCTTCTTCAGCTTCTTCTTAATCGACCTAACCCTGCAATTCTACCATCAAATGACACAAATGTGTGGAAAGATGGAGCATGAGGTTCACCTCCACATGGAACACAAGGTATGCTAGCTTTCTTCTAGCTAGGCAATCTATCTTTGTTTTGTTAAACTTTAAGTCGCACGTTGTTCTTATAATTGTTGTTGATTTGTATTCACTTTAGGGTTTGCTTGGTGGAGAATTTAAAGAGGGGATTTGTGCCTCACTTCCTAAACCTCCACCTTGCAGCACATCAAGGCCAAACAGCATGGTTGTCAAGGTAACCAAAACTCCATTTCTTATCGTATAATGAAGTCCCGTTTAGAACACATGAGTTTTATAGAAAAAATTTTCAACCACCATGCAGAAGGTGTGCCCGCGGGAGTTCATCCCGCCGCACATCGTGGCGGAGGCGATCTCGACGCTACACGGCCTCGACCTACGGTGGTCGGGGCCGATCACGCCGAGCGAGCAGCTCTACGTCGAGCAGTACATGCTGGCAAAGTACCCGCAGTACTCGCACGGCCTCATCGAGGAGGGCAGCTGCGACAAGGACGACCTCTACTCCACCTACTACAGCACCGGCAGCATGACGTCCCCCGAGAGCTCCGGCGAGCGGCGGAGGTCGTCGCCGGTGGGGTCGCCCCCGTCGGCGAGGGCCGACATCGACATGGTCCGGCTGGAGCCGTCGCGGCTGCTGGACATCCTGACCAAGAAGTCGTCGTTCCCGGGGAGCTTCATCTCGATACCGGAGATCCAGGCGAGGAACCGGGTGCTCCGGAACTGTGGGCTCACCGACGGCGAGTACCTCGTGCTCTTCGCCCCAACGCCCAGGGACGCCATGATGCTGGTAGGGTGACACTACCATCTGAACTTTCATTTCGTTCCGAGGACTGTGCGCGCATTTCTTTCTTGATTGTGCAACTCTTTTTTTTTTCAGTAGAAAATTAACTTCTGAATTTTTATATGAATTTTAGCTAGATAAAGAGAAGTTGCAGCGTTCTCTTCACATCATTACCCAACCACAACGATATCCTCCCATATTGGAATACACAGTGCTTTTTATTTAGGTTATTCAATTTAATTTGTAGCCTTAATTTACCTAGACTTCCACTTTTGTTCCTTTTTAACAAGATGACCATGGTCCAAACATAGTTTGGTTTACCGGCCAATTTTTGGCCAAAAATCGGTAATATCGGTTATACTTATACCGGACCGTAAGACTTCAAACCGGTCAAAATCGGGCCAAAAAAATTGAATTTGCTTAAATTTGATTTCGACCGAAATTTGGAACCGGTTTTGAAAACCACACCTGCCATACACGCATGGATGCAGATCGGCGAGAGCTACCCCTTCTTCCGGAGCAACTACTACATGTCGATTTTGGACGAGGACGGCGACTGCATCCGCGCCTTCGCGGCGTACAAGGAGGCCAAGGTCATCGCCGCGCCGGAGTCCTGGCTCGACCTCCGCATCAAGGGCTCCCAGCTCAGCCAGTACTTCCGCCGCAAGTGCAAGCACGCGCCCAAGGGCCTCTTCGCCTACCCCGCCGTCTCCGACGGGGGAGCGGCGCGGTACTCCCTGCACTGGGTCTCCGAGGCGCACCGCAACGCGTGGCACGTGCTCCTCGATGCCACCGCGCTCGTCGTCGGCGAGGACCGGCTCCCGCTGCCGCTGCACCGGCCGGACCTCGTGCTGTGCACGCTCAACGACGCGCACTCGCAGCCGTCCAGGGTCACCTGCCTGCTCGTCAGGAGGAGGTCCTTCGACACCTCCCTGCAGCAGCAACAGCAGAAGCAGTGATCCGTAAACACAAATTAGTTCTAGATGTTGTCGTGTGCATTTCTGTGTAATGTAATTCCTAAATAAAACTGCACAGATCTTATGGCTGCCTCTTGTCGTCTATGAGTTGTGACAGGCACAAATTAAACAGTATTTTTTAGCGTTGCTCTTGGCATCTGCTTTGAGATCTATGCAGTTTTACTGTTTGTTTTATTTGTTCTCGGTTAGTAAGCTTTCTTAATGTTTGAGCTCGAATCGTCTCCGATCCAACATATGTACATGTTAACCGGTTATGTTGATTTTTCATATGTACATGCATGATTAGTACTACATGACACTTGCATGAGTGCTAGCTGACTGAGAGCCCATATGTGAGCTAAGCATGACACGGTGGTGATGCTTGGAAAAGGTTTGAAAATGGGAATGTTCTGGCTCCGCTATTGGCACTACGAGCTTATGACTCGTCCGGCGTTCATGTCGGGATTGGCAAATTTTTTAAATGACAGACGAGGAGAACAGAGAAAAATTTGGTGCTGCTTTCAGGGTTTGTCTGGTGCTGATGACTGGCCAGCCCAGTGAAGACCTGACAAACAATTAGAGGAAGAATTATACATGGGTATTACCGTCCAACGTTGTTTTAAAGGGTTAGCGATCTTCCCGTCCGATCAAATAGCCATGTGACCATCGGATCTTACCACGCTAAGCTTCGCGTCCAATACGCTACAGTTTCATCCTCCCACCTCTCTCCCGTTTCCCCCAAATCGAGTGTCATCTTCTCATCTCTCTCTCACCAAATCAAGCAATGTTCGCACGAAATCGCGGACCGCAACTGTGGTGAGTGGAGATATATTGGATGGGGATGCGGTGTTCGATTTTTTTCTTATGAAACCTATTAATTTTTTTTCCAAAACTTTGCTAAGCGCATGTGTGTAACTTTCTTAAACATGAATGAAACATTTGAAACTTGCTTAAAACACTATGAAACTTCATTAAACTTACTGAAATTCATTTGAAACCTCTACGGAACTCTGCGAAGCTTGCTCCAGTTTAATATGATAATCGAACTTTCTTAAACATGAATGAAACATTTGAAACTTCCTTAAAACCCTCTGAAACTTTATAAAACTTACTGAAATCCATGTGAAACTTCTACGGAACTCCTATGAAACTCTTGAAACATCGTGAAGCCGGGTATGAATCTTTGTGCGAAACCTGTATGAAACTTCAATATTAAATTTTGTAACCTTCATTAAACTTTTTGTACCGCTAAACCGTTGGAAAGCACTTCCGGTGGTATACCATGGGCTAGCAGCTTCCAAACAACTAATGATTGGATAACCAGACAGAAAGTGTGCTCTACTCTCTTCTAGTTTTTTCATGTGAAAGAAAGTAGAGGGCTTTTTGTAATACCTCGGTCTGCTCGTAGCGCGGCCTATGTGGGTCATCTAGAGTTGTGTGCTGTGATTAGTCCCACTAAATTGAGTTGTATTAGTACATAATATCTGTTGGGTCCAAATGTAGTACCTTCGGCTTAACTATTTTACATGAAGCGAGAAAAAAAGCGTAAGTGAGGTACTATGTATGTGTGGGCCTACCACACGGTGGATAAAAGTGTAAGTGGTGTATATTGTGTGTGCGGATCTGCCCCACGATGGGCTAAACATTGAGCAAAGTTTAGAACAGGGTGTTACACTTTTCCCCTTTTAGTCTTTTTTAGATGGATCATAATCTTGGTCCACCCACGTGGAAAGAGACGAAAATCAGCTTAACTTCCACGTTGGTGGATCCATCCAAACAAGACTAGACTTTCCGAGGGGGAGAGAGGGAGGGTTTGATGGGCGAATGGGTGGACGTGGACCTGATAGTAATTCTGACTTTCCCTCTGTATCCATCGTTGCTGACGACTTAGAAGTTAGGACAGGTCGTGGAGACGAAAACAGTGTTCCCTTTCTTCGGGGAGGGCTTGCTTGTTTCAACTTTTTTACCTGTGGAGCACACAAAGCCCGCATATCACCGCGAGGCCCACATACTATGGGCCGACAAAATGCCTTGTGGCCGGTGCGGGCCGACAGCAGACAGGTCTTACTTACATCCATAATTGAAGAGGTTTAACGTGCGCGTGTTTTGTGTAAACTCCAACCGGACGAACTACAGTACGTTTCGCCATCGTATATTAGTTAGTAATTTATCATGTGGACTGTCCTGAAGCATCAATGAATCTACTCAGTTGAGATGAGCTAATACCATGGGCTGGGTCACGTCCTTCTAGATGTTGAATTACCATTTTTTTTCCTTTCAATCTATATATCATTGGTTTCCTTCCCTTCAAAAATACTAGTGTTACTCAAGAAACTAATTATACTAGGGGATTGACTAGTTATCATTCGAATGATTTTGGGATAATAAATCAGTTTTTTGACCGTTGGATTTGGATCTTGATGCAACGATCCAGATTCTTCCACCCTCTTAACAAAGCAACAAAACCTACCTCCTAGCCTCCTGACTCCTGAGTGCCGCCGCCCCGCCTCCACCCGACGAGTCGCCGCCCTGCATCCTCGCCTACACGGCTCGCTGGCGAGCCCCTCCCCCGCTGTTACCGCCTCCAACTCCCTTCCTGTTGACACCGCCCGCCTCCACCTCCCTCTTTTGCACCATCTGTCTCAATCTCCCCTAACCGCCCTTCTTCCATGTCTCTGACGGCTACTATCGTTGGATCTGTTGCCGTTGCCCGCCACCTCCTAACCTCTCTCTTTCTTGTCATCTTCTGCGGTCCACCACCCTCCCCCTAAGATCGCGATTCGCGGTGCCACTACTGCCACCCGAGGTTAGGAATTTGAATGATTTACACAAAAATTATCATTCGAATGATATATAACAATTATGAATTTTTTAAATAATATTATTTTAAAAAATAATTACAAAAATAAATAGCCGCCCCAAACAATTAAAAAAATGGGTCCCTGTCGCCAGTTCAACTGGCGATAGGGACCCTGTTGGCCCCCTGTCGCCGGCCCAGCTCCCTATCGCCAATTGAACTGGCGACATCTCCCTATCACTAGTTCAACTGGCAACAGGTAGTTGAAACCCTAAACTGCTTGGTCTGTTTGTGATTTTCGTAGATTTTCAACGGTACAAAATATGTTAAACTCGCAATAACATTTTTTAATCGTCGTATGTTGTTCTAGTGTGGTGAATTTCTAAAGAATTTCGTGATGATGATTGAAGTATCAATGATTCGTAAGTAGGAAGGTAAGTGATATTACGATGCGCCCGGGGAATTCATACACGGTGGAGAACTTAGGAGAAATGACCTCTTGCATAACATTGCTTATGTACATGCACTACATATTATGTAAGGAAACAAATATGAATTTGTCATCACCATCAAAACTACGACAAATCACAATGATATTACATAACATTCAGTAAAATGTCGTAGCACTTATTTTTTTTTTTCAAATCAAAATGATAATTCAGAACATTGACAATAACATATTAGAAATATCCGTGCTTTCCCGTGGTCGTGACCTCAACGTCCCCTATGTGGACTGCCTCGAGTCAGGTGACCGGATGAGGTCTCCGCGACGACGTCCGGAGTGCCGATATCTCCTTCGTCCTGAGGATTTCTCGTGGGGAATTTTTTTGAAGGTGTGCCCAGACTCCCTACAAATGGAGCACTTCTTCGTACGACGTCCATCTTCTGCTTCATCCATGTTGTTCCTGATGCGCTGTACCTATCGCCGGCCAACATTTCCCTTTAGCCTATTAATGTCTGCGGCTCAGATTAGTTGCTCCCAGGTCGGATGACCAGTGAAATGGCCAACCACAACGTAATCATACATCTCTGCACTCTAGGTTTGCATCATCGCCTCCTTGTTGAAATAGTCAGAGAGGTACTGGCCAGGATGCTGCGCCACCGTCGAATATGCGGCCATGACATGGGAGCAGGGCCTATGCAGAAGAAGGGGCTTGTTGCAAGCGTATACATAACTACCGCGATGTAGCGTGCACTCATGGGTGATCCTCTCGTAGTTTGTGCCGCGACATCCTTTATCCCTGCATATTATCTCGAAGCAAAACTCCCTTGTACCCATTTTGAATGCCCGATGCATCTCACCCTTCTTGCTCTTCTCCTCCATGTACTTGGTGATCATGGCGGAGTAGAGTACTTTGTCATTTGCCATAGTGAGCGACGCATTGTTGCATCTGTCAACAAAGTAGTTTGTGGTACCGCAGAGAATTACCTCCACAATACCAACCAAAGGGAGGCAACTTGCGCTACGCATGATCTAGTTGTAGACCTCAACTAGATTAGTTGTCATGACACTATATCGATCACCACAACTGTCATGTAGCAGTGACCACTTCTCCTTAGACTCGTACTCAATCCAGTCTGAGAAGCATTTCACCTGCGCCCTATCCTCCTCGTCAATCTGGGAGCATCTGTAGGTAGCTGTGGCAATACTTCGGGGGTCTGGTCAGCCCTTGGGGTAGGCCTTTGTAACATCCCAAAGTGCTGTTACCAAAATAAAATAAAATAAAGTTATTGTTTTATTGGATCTTCTGAAATTTGAAAGAGTTATACTACTTTATTTGAATCTTTGAAATTTTAAAAGGCAAAAGTAAAATTTATTTGAAGTTCTTGAAGTTTTATTTGGTTTGAACTGAAAAATAAAATTTTAATTAATTTCTAGAATTTTCTGATATTTTAAAAGTTTTTTTTTCATAAATATCTTAAATCCAAAACAATTTATTTTGTAAAATTAAAAGCCAATTATGAGCTGGAAATAGTTTTATTAAGTCCAAAATAAATAAGGGAATTTTTGTGAATTTTCTCAAAGTTTTTGGATTTTATTTGCTATTTTCTAAAGCCTAAACGAATTTCTGGAATTAAATCAATTAACAAATCAATTAAAAATTTCAAAACTCACTTTGGGCCAAAACTCACTCCGGTCCACCTCCCTCAGCCATGCCTCCGGCCCAGTTGGCCTAGCCTCCCGCGCGCCCTCGCCTTTAGCACCACCGTCGGATTAAGATCCGACGGCTAACACACACCCACGCCACCCTGCCTCCTCCGCGTCATTGGATGAAGATCTAACGGCCGCAACCCTTTCTTCCCCACTGCCTCCTTCCTGCGTAGCCGCCGTGCGCCTCCGCCATTTTCGCCGCGTAGGAGCTCGTTAATGCCACTGATTTCGCCCGTTTTTCTTCACGCGCGTGCGCGCATTGAAGACCACGCATCACGTCGCCTCCGTTCCCGGCCTCATCCCCCTCCATCTCGCACGAAATCACCGAAACTCCGTGATCCCCGCCGGCGTCCCGCACGCGATCTCGCTCCCCTCTCCTCCCCGAGCTCTATTTAAGGGTGCCCCGGGACCGCCTTGGCCTCCACATCTCGCCCCCGCCACCCACTTGGCCTATCCCCTCCCCACCTCGCCGGAACTCAAGTTTCTTCACCGCCGGCCACCACTCCTTCCGCCGCCGATTGCGCCGCCGTCACCGCCGCCGCGTCCTCGCCGCCGCCACCAACGTCTTCGCCACACCACCGCGCACCCGGTGCTCACCTCCGTTTCGCCGGAGCTCCACCGGAACACCGCGCCGCCACTTCACCGAACCACGCCGCCGCTTAACCTCGTCGCCAGTGATCTTTCCGCCGCGCATTCGTGCAACCCCGGTGAGCATCAACATCCCCGTCGCCTCCTCCTTCTTTTGGTACCATTCACTCCCGTCGGAACGCCGCCAAACGCCGGCGAGCTCGCGCCCGAGCCCCCGCCGGCCACTGCCTACGTGGCCTTGCCACCTCACGGCCAGGTCAGCGCCACGTCGCCTCCTCGCTCGCATGTCCGCCCACGTGGCACGCCAGCGTGGCAAGGTCCACCCCCCAGCCTCAAACACCCGTGGACTTGGTCCACATGAGCCGTGAGACCGACATGTGGGTCCCACATATTGGAAATTCTTTTAATTCATTCAAATTCCGAAAATCAGCTACTGACGTCAGCCTTGCGCAATAATTTGATTTTCCTCTAGGAAAATAAATCAATAAAATCTGTTTTAGGGTTTTATTTAGATTTAGAACTTCCCGGGGTTCGTTCTCCTTCATACCAACTCCAATTTCGTCGATTCAAATTCCTAAATTCCTATAAAATCAAGATCTAGCCAACTAAACCAAAATTATTTAATTTTGAGTTCATTTGGTAAGTAATTTCTTTAAAAACCCTAAAACTATCATTTCATGTAATTTGAACCTTCTAGAGCTCATATCTTTTGCATTCGAACTCCAATTGAGTCCATTCAAATTTCTAAATTTGTCTAAATTCAAGATCTAGCTAACCAAATCAAAATTATTTGATTTGGAGTTCATTTGAATTGTTATTTTAAATTTATTAGATTTTGGCTTATTTCGCGATTAGATTGCGACGACTTCGGAAAGTCAGATTTCAACGTCGTTTGAAGAGCACATAAGAGGATTGATTTTGACTGTATGATCATCGTGATTGTACACTTGGACTACCTGAAGAAAGTACTTGTGAGTACTAGGTGACCTGTTAAGGAAAACAACATCACATCAGTACCAGGTGATCTGTTAAGGAAAACAACATCACCTCCTCAAGCAAGGCAAGTTATACCCTTGATCATATTGATCCCATTATTTCAAATTATTTATATTCTGTTTTAAATTATTACTGCATGCATATGTTTATACAATTATTTTAATTCCCTGTTTCAATTGCCTAGTTATTCCAATCTTCCTTGTATGGCCAATTCGAATGTTGAACGTGAATACCTTGTCACCATTAGGCAAAAAGATACTAAAACTAATTCTATGCTTAGCTAATGCTTAGATCAAACCTTGTATTTGGGAAATTTTAGCCAAATCTTCCAAATTTGATTTAAATTGGTTCTATGGTATTGTTTTACCATAGAAGGTTTAGAAAATGCTTTTACTTGGAAAGTAAAATAAAAATGGGTTTGGACTTGGGCGAAATGGATGATTGGTGGGTGCAGGTTTATGCACGGGCTTAATCTGGTTAGGGTTAATGCCTAGGGTTTTATTTGGAAGATGCCCAAGTTAGTGAAGGACCGGTCTTCGAGCGCATGATGCTACGCCTTACCGTACTACCACAAGTCTAGTGTGGGACAGATTTGGCTAAATAATTTGTGATGTCTTAGTGTCATTTGTGTCAATTGTTGGTGTGGGTGTCGAACAGACAGTAGTCCCACCTGGCGCAAGAGGGGGCTCCCGGAGGATGGTTAGTCCAATGGCAGCGAAATCTTAGCGGGCATCAATACATTAAGATAGGACATTGTAAAGGCCTCATGATAATCACTTAGTCGCACACCTACGGAAGTGTGTGACGCGGATAGTGCAAGTTCATTATCTCTTCTGGGTAAAGCTGTACAACCTCTGCAGAGTGTAAAACTATTCGAATAGCCGTGTCCACGGTTACGGACATGCTAGCAGAAACTACTCAAAGTTAAACTTTGCCTCATGATAATCACTTAGTCGCACACCTATGGAAGTGTGTGATGCGGACAGTGCAAGTTGATTATCTCTTGTGGGTAAAGCTGTACAACCTCTGCAGAGTGTAAAACTATTCGAATAGCCGTGTCCACGATTACGGACATGCTAGCAGAACTACTCAAAGTTAGACTATGGTTTTGTTTGAAAAAGACTTCTTCAAAACTGGTTTATCCAAATGGGAATTGGGCAGGAAGCTATGTGATAGGAAGGTATCTGTCGGGACCCAAAAATACAATTCTAGACCCTCTATGTATACTGCACTAGTCCAGGATCACGCTAGTGCACACAGTGGTAACATCGATGAAATATCATTTTCATATACAAAGATGACTAATAAATAGGCAAATAACAATAAATATCAGAGTAAAGACCTTAAGGTCAAAGCTTACAATTAATGCCTCAGAAGGCGAATAGCTCAATGAAGCTGCAGCGGAACGAAACAGAATAACTTCAGTGAAGCCCATCCTTATGCCCACAGGAAATCGGCTGGGGTGCGCGACCTAGTTCTCCTCGATCCTTGAAGTAGACCTTGTTGACCGACGATTCCTTCACTCTGTAGGTTTGGACGCAAGTTTTACAACAAGCGTGAGTACACAACCGTACTCGCAAGTCATACCACAGAATGCAATGTATAGATGCAGGCTTATTCCAAAGGATATGACTTCTGTGGTTATTTTGCAGAAATGCAACATTTGCAATTGAATACAAATAATAGATTGAAAGCATAATTCAAAACAAATAGACAATATTAATTTAACAGTTGTTTTCACAAAGACACATAGCCTAATCAAATTCTTTCACACAGCTATATGACTTAAATCACACAGCTGTCCCTTCCCAATAGTTTTTATGAAAATCTACCCCTCGTGTGAAATCCCCGAGCATGTCCATGACCGCGGACACGGCTATTCGAATAGATTGTTTAACACTCTGCAGAGGTTGTACACTTTACCCACAAGATGCAATCAACTGGATCAGAGCTGATCACAACAAAACTTTTCAGAAACTTCATCTCAAACATTGACATTCCCAGTGTGCTTACAAACCGCTATACCAACTCACATAGAATTGGTATAACACACACCGCTGGATAGGAATGCGACGAATCGTCCCGCGATGTAACCACCAAGTAGTCACACCTTCACCCTGGCACATAGGATTAGGGGTTGACATGTGGGCCACTGGTCTATGGACCAGGTCCACAGAGATATGCTAGTCCACGGTGGACCAAGCTCATAGACAAGGGTTTGACCAAGAGTTGACTGACATACGGGACCCGCATGTAAGAGAGATAAATAATTAGGATTTTAATTGGGTGGATGACATGTGGGGTCTACATGTAAGGGAGATATATATATATATGGGCTAATCGGATGGTGTGGATGACAAGTGTGGTCGATATGTAAGTGAGAGAAGGAGAAAACAACAACAGAGAGCAAAAATAGGAACCGAACCAAAAACTCACGTACTGACTTCAAGCATGAATAGTAACAGAAGTTACAGATTAATTCTTGCGCAAGGTGGTGACGACGAACGGAGGCGAACCAACTTCGGCGAAGGGGCAAAACAGATTAATTCTTGCATGTCATTCTGTTATTTGACGAGTGTAACTTGCGAGCACGGAAGTTGCCTTCTTGCTGCCTCCCTTCTGTGTGTTTAGATCCGCTCATCCAGAATCTTCTAGAGTGCTTCGAACTTCCACTACTGGTTCTGGTTGCACAGCCGCTTGAATATGTTCATCAAGTCTTTATTGCGGAACTACTTGTAAAAATTTGCACCCAAATGCCTCATGCACCACCTACTCTGTAGATCCGGTCATGGAAGTGGTATGTTCTCTCTTTGTTGCAGATGAGTTATTGTACGCAGCAGGCTTGCATGCTGATCATGTATGAGGCATACATTGGGATGACCTTGCACAGCAGAAATCCTCACATTCTTCAGGAACCACAACCAGCTATCCATGTTCTTGCTTTAAACAAAAGCGAATACTGCGGAAAGAACTTGATTGTTCCCGTATGTCACTATTACAGTCAGTATCTGGCCCTTGTACTTTCCAGTCAAGAATGTGTCATCCATACACAAGATTAGACAGCAGTACCAGAATGCATTGATGCATGGATCAAAGGTGAAGAATGCTCACTGCAGTACTCTTTTATTGGCCCACTTCGAATGCACGGCGTCTGGAATGTCAATATGAGTGCCGAGATTCCTATCTTATATGACTCAGAGTTGCCCCGGGAGGTTGTGGTAGGAATCATCGAATGTGCCGAACCTTAATTCCAATGCCTTCTATTTTGCCCTTCAAGCCTTGACATAACTGATTGTGTACTGGAACCTTGTCTCAATCGCCCGAATGATGGATCGTAGCTCAAAATCTAGATTATCCACGATCTCACAGTACATGAGGTTGGCGATGAAGCCTGATGACAGGTTCCGATGGGACTGCACTGACTTAGAAACGATGCATATGTGAAGAACCACTATAGAGCACTTCCAGTAGGTGTCTCACTTATGCTGAAATGCATGCACACGCTAAGAGCATTCCTCTATGCCGCACTTCAGGTCGTAGCATCTTGGGGTAGACTTGACAACTGTGAATGTGCACCACACCGATAAGGCTCAGAATTTGACCACCTCCTGCACGGCCTCCTTGCAATTGTACATAGCTCCTTGCCTAACTTTGCTTTGGTCGTACTCCCACGGTACACAGGAGCCTTCGTTGACGACGAGACTATCGAACTGGTATGTGTTATACTCGAATGGAACCGCCTGCTGGTCCACATCATACTCGTCGTCGGAACCTTCATCTTCTAACAATACCATGTAGTCCCAGTCTTCGAGATCCATCCTTTGCACTATGACTTCGACATCCTCACCCTCGTTAGCAAGACCACTAGCTTGCCTGACCGAAGGAGCTACTTCCGCAGGGTCTTCCTCGACAGCATCAGCAACTCCTGGAGCTTCAGCCATCGTGTGTACCGCGCTGTGGCTGGAGCCCTCGATTTTTTCTTCGGCATCAGCACCCCCTTCTTGTTCAGCCGTAGATGAAGGAGCGGGCTTAGCATATGCCTAGGCCAAAAAGACCGATTTCCACCCTCCCTCCCTCGCCATGCGTACATATGTCTGTCATGAATTTATTTCCTTTAGCTGCACTAACTCCCAATATATGAGCTGTGCTGCCTGGGGAGCAAGACAACTCAATCTCAGATCGTACACATCACGGCCCACTTGGAATGTATGGAATAACCACCGCATCATAGTACCCCATGTACGCTGCTCTGGTCTATGTAGGAGCATGGTTGCTGATTGAAAATAATGCAAATCAACCCTCCTGGGACCCTCCATAATAGTCTCTTGACCGTAGTAAATTTTAAAATTGGTAACGTCGAACATATTTGATGCACTGCACCATAAAGAACATTTTCACGATTAACCACATATCAAAAACTAGACTATCCACTAAAAAGTATTATGTAAAACATACTGCACTATGTAGCCGTACATCTAAAACTATGTAATCCATTCGGTTAAAAAAATTACCTAAAAGGTAGGCAACCGGACGGGCAGCGCTTCGCTAGCTTCTCTCCTCCTCTCTACTCCTCTCTCTTCCCTTCTCTTTCTTTTAATAAAAATGAGTTCTATGCCGAATTTTAGGGTTTCAAGGGGTTTTTATACGGTCCAGCTACCTGTCGCCAGTTGAACTTGCGACGGAAAGCTGTCGCCAAGTTGGACCGGCGATAGGGGGCCAACAGGGTTCCTATCGCCAGTTCAACTGACGATAGGTCGCTGTCGCCAGTTGAGCTGGCAATAGGGACCTATTTTGTAATTGTTTGGGCGGTTATTTATTTATTTATTATCTTTTAAAATAATATTGTTTTAAAAAAATACTAACAATTATGTTATACTAGTTATTATTTTGGGTTGCGATGCTTTTATGGGCTTATATTCTGTATTTGGTGTTGCTATTGATTGTGTGGCGTGCTACGATGTATTCGTCCGTGTTGGACTGGTGTTTGTGATTTGATTTTATCTTTGTTTAAGAGGGGTCTTTAGCTATATTGGGTTGGTGCTTGTACAGTGTCATTTATATTAATGAAATGGGGCGGAGCTCCTCACCATTGTTGCAAAATAAATGTGTTGGGGCCAAATTGTTTTATATGTATGTTGCAATGCAACAAAGGACCTCACAGAATCTTTTTTTACATGATATTAAAAATAAGAGGGAAATTCGTAGGGAGATATTGGGGCTACTTAATTTGAGTCCCATGTAAACCAACGTTTGGGGTTACCAAACATTCGATAACTTTGACCAAATTTGGTCACCTCTGCCCGAGGAGCCATTCCCCTTGCTCAGCACGAGGGAGGCGGAGGATGAACCTGCGGACGCGTAACGCCTGATGGAATGCCGCCCTCACCGTGCGTGTTGCAAGTGCTCTCGTCGAAGACGGAGCGATGTGAGGAGAGGGCCTTTATTCGGGAGGACGAAGCCACAGGCCACGGGTGCAAATGGGGTAGATAGTTTTGATCATCCGTCTATTTGAATAAATTTGGATCTTATTCGGAGCGTGAAACTGAATATCTTGGATTTTTCTCAAATTTCAGATTCAGAGCCGGATAGTTTTTGCCGGATACGGAAACAGATTCGGGAAGGAGGTACCCGTTAGAGTCAGAGCTATCTAGATAATTTATCGGTATCTGGTAAACACTATCCTGGATATCCAGTAAACTCTAGGCTTAGTGTGCCAGAGAGAGAAATTGGCCCATGAGGCTTTCCAGTATTTTTTTAGAAAATACAGTAAATATAAATAAGTCAAGAAAAATAGCAAATAAACTCAGAAAAATTTTAATTTTTTTAAAAAATACTTTTGAACATAAGGAACTTAAATACAATACTTTTGAATTCAATGGATCTTTGATTTTTTTCATATTAAATCATTTTATTTTTTAAAAATTTTATTTAAGCTTTTTAAAATTCTAGAAAATCATGAAAAATTTATAAAACCTTATTTTAACTAAAAGATTTTGAAAAACTCAAAAATTGGGATACTACACACTTGCTACTGGTCAACATTCTGTGTACCCCTAACTAATTATTGATACTAGTCTATAGGCTTTGTATACGTTGTATCTGTCCTGCTACGTAGTTAACTAGTTATACTTTGGACATCTTTTGTACTGCTATCACTTTGACTACTATTTGCTACTACTTCTTTACTAGCCACCGTGACAGTGCGATGTAGTTAAATTTGCTTGTTGAATTGCTAATGTAGTTGCATTTTGGACATGTAGTATGGTTGATTGATGTTTATATGTGTGACATATATGGTTTCTATCTTCGCACAATATCCGACTAAATATTTGTGACCGAGACAATTCATATTCGGTTCGGCATGTATTCGCTCCGTATTCATGATCGATACTATCCGTATTTGTATTCGTATCTGGCACTGTCCGTGTCCGACTATGATTCCAAGAAAAAAATAGAATAGGATACAGGATGACTGATATCTGCCCATATCCGCTCCGATTACATCCCTACCATAGGGATAGTGGACGACTTACGGCTCGAACCAGACTACTTGGTTCCCGAATGGTGCTATGCCGCATACTGGCAAGTACTTTACATGCAATGGTATGGTGCTTATATTACGAGGTACGTGCACATTGCCCCCAGTGTGTATAGTGTTGACTCTCAAATTGTGATTATGTGTTCTACTGGCCTCTAGTCAACAAATAATGTCGTTTTGGACATCGATACGATTTTCAAAACACAACTTGGCCACTAATTTCTATTGTAATAGATTTATCAAACCTAATAGAATTATACTTTTATA
Source organism: Ampelocalamus luodianensis (assembly GCA_036346255.1). Lineage (NCBI taxonomy): Eukaryota > Viridiplantae > Streptophyta > Magnoliopsida > Poales > Poaceae > Ampelocalamus > Ampelocalamus luodianensis. Next base: position 23,025,752 of record CM070638.1, on the reverse strand, counting down.
GAAGTTCTTTTCGAGACAAAATCTGTGCATACCATTTTCATGTGTTCAATCTAAATATTGAAAAAGATATCAATAGCCAGAGTTTAGAAAGTTTGATTGCAAATTGTTTCAGCCCATCCCACCACAACACGTTCCCCAATCCATTCAATGATGTGGCCCATTCATCCATTCGCATGCAGGGCCCAACAATCCAGTAGGGAAAGCCCATCTTCTCCTCACAGTCATGCCCAAGCACTATATGTGGATATCATATAGATGATCTTAATCTTAGTGTTGAACTATTGACAATGGTGTCGAGGTATTTGGGTTCAAACTCGTGCTTTTCGCGAAGTTCTTGCTGACTATAAGGCAAGAGGAGGTCTGACGGGCCCTATGGGTAGTCTGGTAGGCCTATGTCTGGCGGTCTAACCAGCCCTGGAGTGGCGGTTAGACCAACCTGAGCCCAGCAGTCAAACCGACCAAAAGTGGCGGTCTGATCGGCCAAGTTGGAAATTTTGGAATCGGCCAAAAATCATGTGTAGGAAGGTGAGAGGATGTCTTTACACTAGGTCTTATGGAAAATGGAGTTTCCAGGCGAAAATAGAGAGAGTTTGAAGTTTCTTGAGAAAGTGCAGTCTAGGACTTGGGAAAATTACCAAAGTGGGCTGACCGGCCAGGCGGCGGTCAGACTGGCCAAGGGTGATGATCTGACCGGCTAGAAGGAGTTCAAGCACCCGGAAGGCGGTGAGCTTTATTAATTTTGTCCAAGGAGCTTGGGATTGGTATATATGTTTGCATTGTACACATATGGACTAATGTGGGTCAAGTTACGAAGAACTTGTTCCCAAAAAAAGTTGCTTGGTCTATTGTTGTGCAGGTGGCTTGGAGTCAACTATGGTCAACGACGAGGAGGACCAGGACATGGTTAGGACAACCAAGGTCCAGAATAGTCGTGGATGCCGAGTTTGATGGTTGGACTCAATCAAGGTGCAAAATGGACAAGAACCATGGAAGGCAAAATTTGAGTAATGACCTCTTGAGATAAAGTGATGCTTCTAGGAGCGAAGCATTGAAGGTATGTGTTCGTGACTCATCAATTGTGTAAATTGATAATTTTTTGTGCCATGCGGTGCTACGTAACAGTTTTATTGTTGGAGATGGTTGTAGGACTCCGGAGTTATGTCATGGTGAGGCGGACGGGATCGGGACCAAGCTAGGAGAGCTTAGGTCTAGAACAATCAAGGTGTCACCGGAAGATGATCGAGGCTAGCGGGGTGCTTACAAGCCGAGAAGGCGTGGAACTGGAGCGGGAGCTATCGGTGATGGATATGATGGGCAACAACAACGTAGACAAGGACTAAGCTCAAGTAGGAGCCGAGGTCTAAAACGATCAAGGAAGACAGGTGCGGTCATGGTGCATGGTGAGGCATGTGGCGCGCTTGGTGACTTGGGCTGTTTGCAAGCGAGGACAGTTTGGTGTGATCCAAATGCATGAAGGCTTGGTGAGAATTCATTGGGGTCACATGAATGATGGTGAAGCATGGGCAATGTTTCGATGTGAAGGAATCGGGAAAGATCAGTAGAGGGGCATTTTGGCAAATTGCCCAATATCAGACAAGTGGTGGTGTGCAAAATCACGATGGTGGCAAAGTGGATTAGGTCAAGGATACTCTATGGAGGGCAAAGCATGATGGATTTGGCCTAATAGAGCTAAAAATGAAGATAGCGCTTTGAGAAGCATGCTTGAGTGAGACCTGTTTGTGTGTAGGGCTAACGGGTGCCTGTTAAGGTTTTCTCTCTAGACCTAGACTCCACTATATAAGCGAGTGGTGTAGGATTTGCACACCCATCTAAGCCAAGGAATCCTAATGTGAAATTTGGGGAAAGTGGAGAGAGGAGCAGGCTAGGATTTGGGAGATGTATTGAGAGACATGAGAGCACTTGTGTGTGTGCTACCCTAGTGGCTTTGTTCTCCCAAGGAAGTAGCTAAACATTCATCTCCAAGAAGATATCAAATCTCTAAATTCATCCAAGTCTTCCTCTCATATGCTCAGGGATTGATTTCTTGATTTGGCTTGGATTTTGGTGTTCCTTCCTCCCCTCTTGATTTTACTTTATACGTAAGATGTGTAAGTGGTGGATATATCTTTTGTAGACCAGTTCTCATCTATGCAGGTACTTTTTATTGCAAGTTCTTGAGTTTGCCCAATTTTGGTGGAAGATATAGTGATTTTTTGGGGTTTTGCTCTTGAAAGCTTTTGGCTTAATTCTTCCTGTGATTGAGAGTGCTAGGATGTGTGAGAAATCATGAGAAATCATCCTTAGCCATCTTGGATTGATTCCTCCAACGAGCTCTCAATCATCGTTTTCGTATTTGGCCCAATTTTGGTGCGACCTTTACTCAAACAAAAAAAGGTCAGAACTTTGGCATTGGTGTTCTAGATTTTTTTTATTGGAATAGGTTCCTGACATCCTATAGAATGTGTGTTTTAAATTTCATGAAGTTTGGAGTTGTGGATCAAAAGTTAGATCAATTTGTGATTTTGAAACCAGGTTGAAATTCATTTTCTATGCTGATTTTACTGTTCACCCATCTAACCGCTACTGTTCATCGGTCTGACTGGTCCAGTGGGGGATTTGGCGAGTTTTGATCTTATTGTTTCCTCGTTCTTATTTGAATAATTCTCTCTGATCTTCATAGCTCCACATAGCTATTGGAGTGAATGAACATTGAACTCCTTAAAGCAAAAGAATTTAAAGAGGTCATCGATTGTGTGGTGCTTATTCAACCCCCCTTCTAGTCGCCTCATAGGTCCAACAAGTGATATCAGAGCGAGGTTTGCTCTTTTGTGATCTTCACTGATCTTTGAGCATGGCAACTAGTATGTGTACTTGTGAGCGCTTCTTTGCATCATATTGTGGTTCTTTTGCCGATGGTGTCCATCGTGAGAAGAGGCTTAAGCATTCGTTGTATATGTTGTCCATTGAGAAAGAAGTCATTTGCGATATTTATGGCGAGGTCTTTGGTTTTGATTGTCCTAGTTTCAAGGATAAGATGCGCTTGGAGCCCAATGAGGAGGAGGAGCTCATTGGAATCTATAGAGTGGCGATCGAGGATGATTATGATGGAGAGCTTATGGAGGATGATCATGATGAGTTATCCGAGAACGACCCCCTACTAAAGATAGCAAGGTGAGCAAAGAAAAACTTATCGTTGGCTTGTTGTCCTATGATCTTAAATTGTATGCTCTTAGGAAAAAAAAAATTGCTAGAAAGAGAGGAGAGTGATTTGTCTCATGAGCTTGCAAAAGTGAAAACCTTGTTGCATGGTTTTGATTCCTTGCTTGTAGATATGGATAACTTGAACAATTCTCTTACATATCTAAAATCAGAAAATGAATTGTTGAAATCCAACCTGCTATGCCATGTAATTCTTGTATTGCTCTACATGATGAAAATGGTAAGCTTAGGGTTGCTCATGATTCCCTAGTGATTGATGTTGATAGTGCTAGGTTGGAAGTAAGCAATCTTAGGTCCATGGCTAGAAATAATTATGATTCTTGTGTAGGCATGTTTGCTGAAATTAAGAAGTTGAAATTGACTAATTCCATTCTCCTTGAGCAATTAGAGAATGCTAGGGACACACATTGCCCATCTCATGGCATGTGTTAGCCTAGTACCAACACAAGGGCAAGTAGAGATGGTGGCTCTTCTAGTATGTCCCAAGAGACTTCTTCTTTAAGCAACAATGGTGCTTCGTCCTCTTGGGCTGTGTCTCCTAGTAGACCTTTGCACCATTGCTTAGTTTGTGATAATGATGGGCATCTTAGGGACTTCTGTTTTCGGTGTGCCAAACACATGTGTTGAGCTCATGCTTCTAAGTCTCCTAGTGGGCATAGTCTTTCTAACGTAATTTAGTATCATCATTGACCTAATTTGGACCTTTGACGTGTGATATACAGTGCCCACAAGGCAGGCTGCACAAAAATCAGAGTGCACGATAGAGTCAACTTCCAAGGCAAATTACACAACCAATACTGCATTTTCAGAAAACCTCCACAAATAGAAAGTTGAATTAATCTGAGTTATCTAAACATGAAAAAAGAATCAGTCCATTTCGAGTTCAGAAAAAAAATTATGGCCACCAAACGGAAAGCAGAAAACCAACTCGAATTCAAAGTTTACTCCGAATCAAATTCAATGCTGGTTGTTTCCAACCCGACCACATCTATGCCACGACCCTCCAGCCCCTTTGATGAGGACATCCCTAACTTGGATACAACCGCGTCTACACACACAGCTGATCCACAACAAATGTTACAAGGACCAATTACTCGAGCTCGTGCTCGCCAACTTAATCACCAGGTGAATTCGTTCATAGGTTTATATATTACTGAGAATAGATCGCTACCTAATGCAAGTGATTTAATTGTGCTTAGAAATATGGGAAAGGACCGAGAAGAGGTATGTGGAGTCATGGACAAGCATAGGAGGCATAATGGAGGTTATCACGTCACTTTGGGTCCGAGCCAAGCAAGAATTCGAGTTGGGCTCGTTCTGGATTCGAGTTCGGACTGCTGCAACAGCACTAAGTTCAAACAGACATAATTTCTTCATACGGACTCCGTTTGGGACGTTCTTGGACTTCATTGAAAGCTTATCAAGTCTACTTTTTAATGGATCCAACCTCAACTTCAAATTCCAATCGAGCCGGCCACAATAAACAAAACAATTTACGTCTGTTTTTTTTGTCTGAGCCAAAAAGGGTGCTGCGCCACCTCCTCTTGGGCCCATGGGCCTTGTAACCCTAGGGGCATGCGTCCACTTCCCTGGCCGCCACCCCTGGTCGTATTCCCATATAGGAGCCGCCGTTCCCTTGGCCAGAAGGGGGATTTCGTTGAGTTTAGGTTTAGCCATCGTGTAAACTTCTGTTCTTCAGTTGTGTCGGACGACCACCTGTCAAGACAGCCTTCGGGATCCCACCTTTGATTTTCAATACCATCTACGCTACATTCTTATTCGCAATATCAGATTGCCTATATTTTATTCTTGCTAGTTCTTCGATTGCTCGCAGGAATCGAACCTCGTGTTTAGGTTGATCGCGCTTCTAGCACGGTCAATAACATCTCGGAGTTGGTTCAACGATTGCTAAGGCGCAAGCGTCGTCGTACGATTGTAGTCGGATCGCGAGAGTCACCTCCACCAAAATCGATAGTTATCAATCCCATCGAAAGATCGGGTACCCCGCCTCCATCACCCTTGGCCTTTAAATAAGACCCCAAAGATGCCCCCCACACTCCCCTTCCTCTGGCCACCACCTGTTCCTTGTGTGCCGCCTCCCCTATGCCTCCCTTCCTCCAAGCCACTGCCTCCCCTCCTGGTGCTGCGCCCTTCTGCTACCGTGCTTCGAAAGGGAAAAGGAGAAGGTACCAAGGAAGTCCAGCAAGGAAGGAGAGGAAGGAAGGAAGGAGAAGAAGGAAGGAGAAGAAGAGAAGAGAGAAAGAGAGGGAGAAAAATCGAGGGCACCACGAGCGTCGATGATTTATTCGTGGGTAATAATCTGGTAGTCCTTAAATTAATCCTAGAGTAGATATTAATCATATTGTAGATTGTTTTGATCATGGGAAGTATAGGTTTTGGGATGCCCTGGTTCGTCGAACTACACTACAGAGCATTGCGAGAGGAATTAAGGTTATTTACTTTCAGATTCAGGGTTTAGACTAGTTAGAAAAGTTGTGGGGAATTTCACTATCTAAGATCTAGATCATTAAGCTTGAAGTTGTGAGAAAATTTTTTATTTCATCGAGAATGTCACCGTCCAGAAATTGGCCGTCAATGGCAACTGTTGCGTAGATGGGCTAACTACATATATTAGATGGAATAATTTAATTATTGTCATAACGTGGATAAGCTAGATATTTCTTAGTAGATTCTAGAACTATCATTGTTTATTAATTTTCAATTTATATAAAAATAGATATGAAAATGAGAAGTATACTATTATAACAAATTCTAATCTAATTTTCGGGGTTGGAAATGGGAAACTAAACAGCGAATTCAAAGGTTTTGCATAACTAGAATGTTGTAGATAATTTTGTGGGGCTTCCATAAAATATATATATTGCTATGTTTAGAGTTTAGAGGAGAGAGTTACGGTAGTTTTACCATTGGGACAACGGGTAATTCGTCTAATGAAATTGGGTTAAGGGTGTCGGTTTTGTGTGTAGGTACGAGGGTGATTTATTCGATGTTTTGGTACTACAGTGGTATATTTTGAGTGTGTTTTAATTGCTTATCCAGGGGTGTTGCCTCAAGCACCGTGCCGTCGTTGCATCACCCGGTTCTTAGAGGTTAAAAGGCAAGTACACGGTAGAGTGGTGAACAACGGGTTGTTTGCCATTGTCATTCATATTTCTTATCATGTTATTTATTATGCTTTTATCAAGCTTATTTATATACATGATATTGATGACATTGAATTAATGATATTATGATATTGAGTTAAAGAGAATGAGATATTGAGTTAATGAGATGAGTTGTGCAAATGATTAATTATGATATTACATCATTTACATTCATCCTGATAAGTCTGCACGAACCAGGTCGATGAGAAAGTCACTTAACTATTTCAGTGAGGTCGGTGGGAAAGATACATGACTAGTCGGAAGTGCTGTAGATAAAGACTTACATGTGTAGGGACTAGTTAAAGTCCTATAACGTAGAGACAACATCCTAACGAAGATGGAGGAAGAGTGTGTCATCAACGGATAAACACTCCGCTATACCGATATCAGCTGATGAGACGCATATGAGCCTGAGGATGATGGTGCATTCGCATATATGAGTAAATTGTTAAATTGTGCAAATTTACCTATATGGAATATGACTTATTTATTTGAGTATGAGAATTGTATTAAATAGATAGATGATGAGGATAACATTAATGATGCTTGATAAACTGTTGTTTATAGATTTATTTATGTATTTGCCGAGTCTTGAACTCAGTCTTGCTTTGTTGCAGATTTTAGGTGATCGTTGATGGTGTGATTCATGGGAGGGAATAGATCACGAGTGGCACATGCAAATCAATTACACGTGCGACTTTGATTAGAGTGTTCCCTTATAAAACTAGAGACTTGGATATTTATCATATTCATGGACTTATTTATTGCCTAGAATAATGCTTCAGACTAGTTGGTAAATTCATTAATTGATTAGTATTAATTTAAACGTTCATCTTGAGACCCGTGGAAGGGTTTTAATCTTGATATGCTTGTTGAAATTTATTGTAATTTAATGTTTAAGTTGGTAGCTAGTGTAGTATGTTGACATTTCGGGCTCATTGTTGGGCCGAGGTATTATAAAACAATATAGAAAATAATGCTTTGTTATAGTGTTTTTGTTACGGGAGCTTGCTACAGTACTTCTCCGCGTTGCTCTACCTTTTCTGCTCCTTTGCTGTTGTTGAGTCGTGGAGGGAGAGATTTCGTCTGACTTCGGCAACGCGATAAAAAAAAAATCAAAGTTTAGAGAGAGAGTATCTTTTAATTACCTTTGTACCCCTACTTTTTAGAAAAAGTTTGTGACCCATATAGCTCCCTAGGCCTGGAAGAGGACTTTGAAGAGTTTTGAGTGAGGTGCACATTTGCAAAAAAAAAAGGAGCAAAAAAAAAAACGAAAAAAAAAGTTTCTCAAAATTTGCTCAAAATTGACAGAGCCCTTTTGTAAGTGATTCTAAGGTTCCCTGTGAAGACGGCATCCTTTTTCGAGCTTCTGCCACATCGTGCTTTCGTTTGTGTTCTAGGCTCGCGTCTCTAGTACGGTCTAGTCTAGGACCAGCACTAACCGGCGTTGAACGATTTTTCAGCTTGCTTTCTCTGATTTGATAGTTGCTAATTCATTGCTACCATACTTGAGCCTTCCCAGCTCCACCTTTTCTACAACCGCATCTGGTGAACTTCACCGCAATCGCTCCATCCAATCGTCGAGATACATTGACACCTGTTGCCGATAACCCTGCTTGCTTGGTAAGAATTGGTAAGAATTCGATAGAAGGCTTGAGTGTGAGCGACTTTTGAACCACCACATCCTAGTAGTTGTTAGGGATATATACTTGTGATTTGCTAACAATGGCAGGTTCTGCAGAGCATTGGATGAGGATACATCTCATACTCCTCGTCTGAAGGAATCGTACAACATTTTCGCGCCTCATTAACCTTCGTGCGGAGGGTCTTGAGGAAGATGTCGTGGTCACAAATGAGCGACTTGCTCAACTTGAGGGTGCCCAAATTGAGACAAACGCCACGCCGCGCGCGATGGAGAGCGCAAGGCGCCACTAACACTTCTTTGGCACGTATTATGGCGCGTGCGGGCGAGATGGCCCATGCATCCACTGCTGTTCCCCGCGCCCGGTGGTAGAGGACAAGATGAATTCGACTATGTGACGATCATCGAGGCCAATGACATGGGTAATAATAACAACGATCGATCTCATCGGCGATTGCGTTTTAACCGACAAGGTATGCGACGAGATGCCCCACGACGTGAGGTACGTGACTACGATGATTCTTTTGCTAAGGTTAAATTACTATTCCCTCTTTTAATGGTAAATATGATCCTGATGGTTATCTTAATTGGGAACTAGCTGTTGATCAAAAATTTGCATGCCATGAAGTTCCTGAGATTAGACGAGTTAGGGCTGCTACTAGTGAATTTACTGATTTTGCTTCTATTTGGTGGAAAGAACATTGCCGTCAACATCCCAATAACATACCTAACACTTGGGAGGCTTTAAAATTGCTTATGCGGTATCGATTTGTTCCCTCATATTATGCTCGTGATTTGTTAAATAAATTACAACGCTTAAGACAAGGTACAAAGTCTGTGGAAGACTACTATCAAGAATTACAAATTGGTATGTTCCGTTGTGGTTTAGATGAGAATGAGGAGGCATCAATGGCTAGGTTTTTGGGAGGGTTGAATCGAGAAATTCAAGACATCCTTGATTATAAAGAATACAACTCCATTACTAGATTGTTTCATCTTGCTTGCAAAGCTGAACGTGAAGTGCGTGGACGCCGACGAGGACACGATCTAACTCTTCGCAGTCGCACAAACTCATGGACACCACGCACCTCATCGCCCCGCCATCGCTGCACCCCACCGCCACCCTTCAACAAGCGCGCCGCTACTTCAAATCCAAAGACCACGAAGTTTCGAAGCAACCAAATCAGCACCACAAGCGCCCGCAAAACCTCCTCTTCAGTTGCTTCGACAGGACGAACTAAGGATATTCAATGTCATCGGTGCAAAGGCTATGGACACATGATGCGGGATTGTCCAAACAAGCGCGTACTGATCATACGCGATGATGGAGGATATTCCTCTGCTAGTGATTTTGATGATGAAATATATGCTATGCTTGTAACTGACCCTGCAGGACTTGATGATGAATCTGATCATGAGGAGGAATATGTTGGCGCCGAAGATGCCGACAAGTATTTAAGCATTATAGTGCAACGCGTACTAAGTGCACAAGTTTCTCGTGCCGAGCAAAATCAGCGCCATAATTTGTTTCAAATCAAGGGTGCTGTCAAGGAACGCTCGATTCGCATAATTATTGATGGTGGGAGTTGCAACAATTTGGCGAGTATGGATATGGTGGAGAAGCTTGCTTTGCCGACCAACCCTCATCCCCACCCATACCATATTCAATGGTTCAACAACAGTGGTAAGTTGAAGGTAACACGAATGGTGAGAGTAAACTTTTCTATGGGTTCATACCATGATTATGTTGATTGCGATGTTGTTCCTATGCAAGCTTGTTCATTGTTATTAGGACGACCTTGGCAATACGATCACGATTGTGTGCATCATGGTAGGAATAATCAATACTCTCTCATGTTCAAGGGAAAGAAAATTGTGATGCATCCTATGACTCCTGAACAAATTGTTAAGGACGAACTTGCTAGAGCTAGTAGAGAGAAGAATCAGAAGAATGCTAGGACCGAAAATCAGATTGTAGCAAAAGAACTTGAGCAACATAAAAAGAAAGAACATAAATCTACTCATGTGAAGAATAAAGAAATTAAATTGAAAGGTGCTAGTTTTCTTGCTACCAAATCTGATATGACTGAATTGGATGCTAGTAATTCTGTTTGCTATGCATTAGTTTGCAAAGAAACTTTGTTTTCGTTTGAGGATACATCTTCTTCTTTGCCTCCTGCTATCACTAACATTTTGCAAGAGTACAATGATGTCTTTCCGAAGGACATACCGCCGGGGTTGCCACCGCTTCGAGGGATTGAGCATCAAATTGATTTAATTCCCAGCGCATCACTGCTCAATCGCGCACCATATAGGACCAATCCAGAAGAAACTAAAGAAATTCAGCACCAAGTTCAAGAATTGCTTGCTAAAGGGTATGTACGTGAATCTCTTAGTCCTTGTGTTGTTCCGATCATTTTAGTGCCTAAGAAAGATGGATCATGACGCATGTGTGTAGATTGTAGAGCAATTAATAATATCACCATTAGGTATCGTCATCCTATTCCTAGGTTAGATGATATGCTTGATGAATTGAGTGGCTCTATTGTTTTCTCTAAGGTTGATTTGCGTAGTGGATATCACCAAATTCGCATGAAATTAGGCGATGAATGGAAAACAACATTTAAAACTAAGTTCGGGTTATATGAGTGGTTAGTAATGCCTTTTGGATTAACTAATGCACCTAGAACCTTCATGAGACTAATGAACGAGGTTTTGCGTGCTTTCATTGGTAGATTTGTGGTGGTTTATTTTGATGACATATTGATATACATCAAATCCTTAGAGGAAGTATATCTTGACCATTTGCGTGCTGTTTTTAATGCCTTACGTGATGCACGTTTATTTGGTAACCTTGAGAAGTGCACCTTTTGCACCGATCGAGTCGCGTTTCTTGGCTATGTTGTTACTCCACAGGGAATTGAAGTTGATCAAGCCAAGATTGAAGCAATACAGAGTTGGTGACTCTAACACGGTCACAGTGCTGAAGCTTTTAGGACTTGCTGGATTCTATCGCGCTTCGTGAAGGATTTTAGCACCATCATTGCACCATTGAATGAGCTCACCAAGAAGGCGTGCTATTTGTTTGGAGCGCCGCACAGAGAACGCTTCACCACATTGAAAGATAAGTTAACACATGCACCACTACTCCAACTCCCGACTTTAATAAGACTTTTGAACTAGAATGTGATGCGAGTGGAATTGGTTTAGGTGGTGTATTGCTACAAGAAGGTAAACCTATAGCATACTTCAGTGAGAAATTGAGTGGGCCTAGTTTGAACTATTCTACTTATGACAAGGAATTATATGCACTATTTCGAACTTTGGAAACTTGGCAATATTATTTATGGCCCAAAGAATTTGTTATACATTCTGATCACGAATCTTTAAAGCATATTCGAAGTCAAAGTAAATTGAACCGTAGACATGCAAAGTGGGTTGAATTTATTGAGTCTTTTCCTTATGTCATAAAACACAAGAAGGCAAAGGAGAACATTATAGCTGATGCTTTGTCTAGGAGATATACCATGCTTTCACAACTTGACTTCAAAAATTTTGGATTGGAGACTATTAAAGAGCAATATGTCCATGATGCTGATTTTACAGATATATTGTTGAATTGTAAAGAAGGGAAAACGTGGAACAAATTTGTTATTAATGATGGGTTTGTGTTTAGAGCTAACAAGCTATGCATTCCAGCTAGCTCTGTTCGTTTGTTGTTGTTACAGGAAGCGCATGGAGGCGGGCTGATGGGACACTTTGGCGTGAAGAAAACGGAGGATATACTTGCTGATCATTTCTTTTGGCCAAAGATGAGACGGGACGTCGAGCGCTACATTGCTCCCTGCACTACATGTCAAAGAGCTAAGTCACGACTTAATCCTCATGGTTTATACATGCCTCTACCAGTTCCCAGTGTTCTGTGGGAAGATATTTCGATGGATTTTGTTTTAGGATTGCCTAGAACAAAGAAGGGGAGCGATAGTATATTCGTGGTTGTTGATAGATTTTCTAAGATTGCTCACTTTATACCATGTCATAAGAGCAATGATGCTGCCAATATTGCTGATTTATTTTTTCGTGAAGTTGTTCGATTGCATGGTGTGCCTAATACTATAGTTTCAGATCGTGATGCTAAATTCTTTAGCCATTTTTGGAGAACTTTATGGGCTAAATTGGGGACTAAGCTGCTATTTTCTACTACTTGTCATCCCCAAACTGATGGATAAACTGAAGTTGTGAATAGAACTTTATCTACAATGCTTAGGGCTGTGTTAAAAAAGAATTTAAAAATGTGGGAAGAATGCTTGCCTCATATTGAGTTTGCTTATAATCGTTCATTGCATTCTACTACAAAGATGTGCCCTTTTGAAGTTGTTTATGGTTTTGTTCCTCGTGCTCCTATTGATTTAATGCCTATTCCATCTTCAGATAAATTGAACTTTGATGCTAAACAACATGCTGAATTGATTTTAAAAATGCATGAGACAACTAAGGAGAATATAGAGCACATGAATGCTAAATATAAACCTGCTGGTAGTTAGGGGAGAAAACATTTAACTTTTGAACCAGGAGATCTTGTTTGGTTGCACTTGAGAAAAGATAGGTTCCCTGAATTGAGAAAGTCAAAATTGATGCCTCAAGCTGATGGTCCTTTTAAAGTGTTAGAAAAAGGTTAATGATAATGCATACAAACTTGACCTGCCTGCAGATTTTGGGGTTAGTTCAACATTTAACATTGCAGATTTGAAGCCATACTTGGGAGCAGAGGATGAGCTTGAGTCGAGGACGACTCAAATGCAAGAAGAGGAGGATGATGAGAACATCCCTAACTTGGATACAACCGTGTCTACACACACAGCTGATCCACAACAAATGTTACAAGGACCAATTACTCGAGCTCGTGCTCGCCAACTTAATCACCAGGTGAATTCGTTCATAGGTTTATATATTACTGAGAATAGATCGCTACCTAATGCAAGTGATTTAATTGTGCTTAGGAATATGGGAAAGGACCAAGGAGAGGTATGTGAAGTCATGGACAAGCATAGGAGGCATAATGGAGGTCATCACGTCACTTTGGGTCCGAGCCAAGCAAGAATTCGAGTTGGGCTCGTTCTGGATTCGAGTTCGGACTGCTGCAACAGCATTAAGTTCAAACGGACGTAACTTCTTCATACGGACTCCGTTAGGGACGTTCTTGGACTTCATTGAAAGCTTATCAAGTCTACTTTTTAATGGATCCAACCTCAGCTTCAAATTCCAATCGAGCAGGCCACAATAAACAAAACAATTTATGTTTATTTTTTTGTCCGAGGCAAAAAGGGTGTTGCGTCACCTCCTCTTGGGCCCATGGGCCTTGTAACCCTAGGGGCGTGCGTCCACTTCCCTCGCCGCCACCCCTGTCGTATTCCCATATAGGAGCCACCGTTCCCTTGGCCAGAAGGGGGATTTCGTTGAGTTTAGGTTTAGCCATTGTGCAAACTTCTGTTCTTCAGTTATGTCGGACGACCACCTGTCAAGACAGCCTTCGGGATCCCACCTTTGATGTTCAATACCATCTACGCTACATTCTTATTCGCAATATCAGATTGCCTATATTTTATTCTTGCTAGTTCTTCGATTGCTCGCAGGAATCGAACCTCGTGTTCAGGTTGATCGCGCTTCTAGCACGGTCAATAACATCTCGGAGTTGGTTCAACGATTGCTAAGGCGCAAGCGTCGTCGTACGGTTGTAGTCGGATCGCGAGAGTCACCTCCACCAAAATCGATAGTTATTAATCTCATAGAAAGATCAGGTACCCCGCCTCCATCACCCTTGGCCTTTAAATAAGACCCCAAAGATGCCCCCCACACTCCCCTTCCTCTGGCCACCACCCCTTCCTTGTGTGCCGCCTCCCCTACGCCTCCCTTCCTCTATGCCACTGCCTCCTCTCCTGGTGCTGCGCCCTTCTGCTACCGTGCTTCGAAAGGGAAAAGGAGAAGGTACCAAGGAAGTCCAGGAAGGAAGGAGAGGAAGGAAGGAAGGAGAAGAAGGAAGGAGAAGAAGAGAAGAGAGAAAGAGAGGGAGAAAAATCGAGGGCACCACGATCGTCGATGATTTATTCGTGGGTAATAATCTGGTAGTCCTTAAATTAATCCTAGAGTAGATATTAATCATATTGTAGATTGTTTTGATCATGGGAGGTATAGGTTTTGGGATGTCCTGGTTCGTCGAACTACACTACAGAACATTGCGAGAGGAATTAAGGTTATTTACTTTCAGATTCAGGGTTTAGACTAGTTATAAAAGTTGTGGGGAATTTCACTATCTAAGATCTAGATCATTAAGCTTGAAGTTGTGAGAAAAAAAAATATTTCCTCGAGAATGTCACCGTCCAGAAATTGGCCGTCAATGGCAACTGTTGCGTAGATGGGCTAACTACATATATTAGATGGAATAATTTAATTATTGTCATAACGTGGATAAGCTAGATATTTCTTAGTAGATTCCAGAACTATCATTGTTTATTAATTTTCAATTTATATAAAAATAGATATGAAAATGAGAAGTATACTATTATAACAAATTCTAATCTAATTTTCGGGGTTGGAAATGGGAAACTAAACAACGAATTCAAAGGTTTTGCATAACTAGAATGTTGTAGATAATTTTGTGGGGCTTCCATAAAATATATATGTTGCTATGTTTAGAGTTTAGAGGAGAGAGTTACGGTAGTTTTACCATTGGGACAACGGGTAATTCGTCTAATGAAATTGGGTTAAGGGTGTCGGTTTTGTGTGTAGGTACAAGGGTGATTTATTCAATGTTTTGGTACTACAGTGGTATATTTTGAGTGTGTTTTAATTGCTTATCCAGGGGTGTTGCCTCAAGCACCGTGCCGTCGTTGCATCACCCAGTTCTTAGAGGTTAAAAGGCAAGTACACGGTAGAGTGGTGAACAACGGGTTGTTTACCATTGTCATTCATATTTCTTATCATGTTATTTATTATGCTTTTATCAAGCTTATTTATATACATGATATTGATGACATTGAATTAATGATATTATGATATTGAGTTAAAGAGAATGAGATATTGAGTTAATGAGATGAGTTGTGCAAATGATTAATTATGATATTACATCATTTACATTCATCCTGATAAGTCTGCACGAACCAGGTCGATGAGAAAGTCACTTAACTATTTCAGTGAGGTCGGTGGGAAAGATACATGACTAGTCGGAAGTGCTGTAGATAAAGACTTACATGTGTAGGGACTAGTTAAAGTCCTATAACGTAGAGACAACATCCTAACGAAGATGGAGGAAGAGTGTGTCATCAACGGATGAACACTCCGCTATACCGATATCAGCTGATGAGATGCATATGAGCCTAAGGATGATGGTGCATTCGCATATATGAGTAAATTGTTAAATTGTGCAAATTTACCTATATGGAATATGACTTATTTATTTGAGTGTGAGAATTGTATTAAATAGATAGATGATGAGGATAACATTAATGATGCTTGATAAACTGTTGTTTATAGATTTATTTATGTATTTGCCGAGTCTTGAACTCAGTCTTGCTTTGTTGCAGATTTTAGGTGATCGTTGTTGGTGTGATTCATGAGAGGGAATAGATCACGAGTGGCACATGCAAATCAATTACACGTGCGACTTTGATTAGAGTGTTCCCTTATAAAACTAGAGACTTGGATATTTATCATATTCATGGACTTATTTATTGCCTAGAATAATGCTTCAGACTAGTTGGTAAATTCATTAATTGATTAGTATTAATTTAAACGTTCATCTTGAGACCCGTGGATGGGTTTTAATCTTGATATGCTTGTTGGAATTTATTGTAATTTAATGCTTAAGTTGGTAGCTAGTGTAGTATGTTGACATTCCGGGCTCATTGTTGGGCCAAGGTATTATAAAACAATATAGAAAATAATGCTTTGTTATAGTGTTTTTGTTACGGGAGCTTGCTACAGTACTTCTCCGCGTTGCTCTACCTTTTCTGCTCCTTTGCTGTTGTTAAGTCGTGGAGGGAGAGATTTTGGTAAATGGCACTGTTGACACCCTCAATAGCAAATCTAGCCCTCTCCCGACATCAAAAACAAAAATGGTACCGTGGAGCCTTCGTCGCCTGACACGTTGCTGAGCCCATGCTCTAGGGGGCCGGACCTCACTCGTCCGTGCCCCAAGCGGCCGGACCCCTCCTTCGCATGCCACCTGGCCACATTCGCGCCTCCCGGGCCCAGCGTTGCCTCCTCCTTGCCCCCAAGCCACTAGCCTCCTCCTCCGTTCACCCGGGGCATGGATATGTAGGGATGGGAAATGGTAAAGGATAATTTGTTTTATCCAATATTCTTATCCAAGAAAATGCAAATGTGGTAAGTAAAATCCAAATTCGGATGAAAAACGAGTGCTATCCGGGGAAAATGGATAGTATCTGTATCTATATTTGGTGTTATTTGTATCCGATTACTGTCTGGGGAAAATGGATGGTATCCGTATTCGATGTTATTTGTATCCGGGAAAAAAACCAGATAGTATATGGAAAAACGAATACTATCTGGAAAAAACGAAAACGAATACTATCTATTTTTCCTGGATAAGAATATGAATATTATCCATTTATCCCAAATATGAATACGAATATGAATACTATCCGTTTTTCCAGGAGCGTTTCTGTTTCGACGGGATCTTGATTCGGTGCCGAATCTGTGGCTCTTGGGTGTTATATCGAGATTTATCGTAAAAGTTGTAGGATATTCGCATTCGACCGAATTGAGTACATATTCGATTCGAATTCGTTACAATATTCGATTCATATTCGAGAATGTTCGAATTCATATTCATATTCGTTTTAAAAATATGGATTCGTATTCATATTCGAGACTATTCGATCTGTTTCCATCCCTATGGATAAGGCTCGTCTATGCCCCTAAGCCCCAGAGCCACCTTGGCTCAGGTCCAACGTTAAAGGAGCAAGGTGGTTTGACTTTGGGTTCTCTCGTGAGCCATCCGATCCAAAAATAAACAGAGTAGATTGATTGCTATGAAGTTAGCACTCCAGTAATTTTCACGAGACAACATGGTATTAATTGCTACATAATTGGGAAATCATTGTGTAACACATTATTTCTACCTTGTTTGTACGGGCTGAAAAATAAAAAAAATCATTGTACAGTCGAGATTTGGAGTGGTATATGATACGATTCACGTCGTGCACGTGAGCTGAGGCTACTCCAGGCCTCATGGGCATGGACGAGCCTTGTCCGTGCCCCAGGAGCACGGAGGAGGAGGCTAGTGGCCAGAGGGCACGGAGGAGGCAGCGCCGGGCTCGGGAGGCGCGGACGTGGCTAGGTCATCCATGGAGGAGGGGTCCGGCCGCCTGGGGCACGGACGAGCGAGGTACGGCCCTGGGGCACAGACTCGGTGATGTGTCAGGCAACGGAGGCTCTGCGGTGCCAATTTTGCATTGTCGGGAGGAGGCTAAATTTACCATTGAGGACGTCGACGCCTCGACTTTGTCATTTTAGCCAAAAACTCGTGGAGGGAAAGCAGAGAATGCGAATCGAGCGGGCAGGGGTTGTGGGTAGAACCTATTTCCAGCTCGTCTACTTGGTGGAAGGCAATCTTGACATTTCCTCTCCTCTTGATTTCCCAAAGAATGAGAAAAGGTGAAAAAGGAAAAAAAAACTTGTAGGACCGGAAAGGCGACTAGTGGGGGGTGAATAGGAGCTCAACCAAAATTTTCTTTTAAGATTGGATTCAACACAAATTTCACTCCAATAGCTATGAGAGCTATGATGATCAATAGATAAACATAGTGGAAGACTTATGTTGAATTCCCTTCAAACCCTCAAAAGAAACAACCAGAAACACAAAAAACAGCCTGATGAACAGTACTGATGAACAGTTACGGTCAGACCGGTGAATAGTAAAAAGTCCCGATCCTCTCGTCGTTGACCATCATTGACCTTCAAGACACCTGCACACCAATAGACAGAGAAATCGTCTCCGGGAACAAATTCTTCACAACTTGACCCACGTCAGTGAAAACATGCAATATGCACACACATATGCAAAGATAAACATAGATATGATCTATCCCAAAATCAATTCTCCAAAAGAATCACCAATCAAGATAAAATCGATCGACCGCCATTCAATGGCGGCCCGACCGCCTCGAACGATCGACGTTTAACGCCGGTCAGACCGCCATTCAATGGCCGGTCTTACCACCCTGGCCGGTCTGACCGCTTCCAACGCCGGTCAGACCACCTTGGCCTGACAGCAAATAAATCTTTGCCGAAAACACGAGAAATAACAAGCCAAAAGCGCAATTGCCAATTGTAACATCATCCTAAAATCGTGCACATATCCTCATGATATCCACAAAACTACTTAGAGAAATATAGTTTGTTAGTGAAATCTCTACTAATTCTAGTAAGGTTTTGTTGTTACAGCTAAAAAAATGATGTTTTCAACTAAGTGTGACATCCAAAAACAGAAACGAACAAGTTATTTTGAAAAACCAACGCAATGCCAACAGAGCCTAACTATTGTAAGATTCGAGATCAAATAAGACAAGATAAAATATGTTTTTTTTTTTTCTAACCTTGATCAATTCTCTACATTAAGAATAAAATCTGCTATGTTGGTAGGAGATATGTGGACACCTCTACCGTCCAGTTTTAAATCCTCTTCTGATTGAATTTGTATGATATTTTTCTTCTTAACGAAAATATACCTAGTTCCATCTAGGTATGGTAGTTAATTTATTTAAGAAAACGATCGCCTATATTACGACGTACCACTTGATTTTTCTAGGTGCGGTCTCCATGGAGAACGATGAGCTCCCTTGGCCAGCAACCTAAGAGCTAGATTCAACTAAACCAGGAAGATTCTGCACGATGCAGAACTAACAAAGCGCACTGTTGGTCTTAATTAAACCCTTAAACAGAGAGAATCAAGCAATTCTAGTTCTGCAACATCAAGAGGATGTACAGCCGTAGGCAGGAGTCTACTCTAATCCATTATTTAAGCAGCAGCTTCTCCCAGTTGACCCAGTTGAACCACTTGAGCCTATACCATGGGCTGGCAGGCCTGCCAGCTTCTGGTTCTTCCAGATGCATCTAGAACGAGATGTAAATTAGTGCCTCTCGTTGCAGTGCAGTGACGAGCTGCCTGCTGCCACGTGACTTGTACGGCAGAAATTTAGAGGCTGTTTGGTTCGTGGCCACGGTAACTAAGTAAGTCAAATCAAATTTTAGTAATATTGATTAGATTTGGTATTCGTTTGATTTGATATCAAATCTTTGGTAAGATTCTGTTTATATTGGTTCTCTAGTTCATTTCTAAGGCTGCTCTCAATGCTCCATCTTGACAAGTATCTTAAAGCTGTCACATAAACAAAAGTCTGATGTAGCACTGCAATTAAGGAAGAGAGAAAGCATACTAGTATCTTTTTTAGATATCACTCATACACAGTATTCTAGATAGAAATACTAGTAAAGATCTTATATCAAATGTTTAAGATACAACACTTTAGGATACTATGCATTGAAAATATGGTATCTAAATACTTTTCATGCAATAAAAAATTGTAGTAAAAAACCACCCACTGGTAGCAGTATAACGTCAAATTTTATCAAAATCCGAATAATCACCTTAATTTTCGTAACACCAAATTTTAATCTAGCTTTTATGTGCAATTTTAATTCTCAAACCAAACAAACCGTAAAACCCCGGCTTTCCCGTGAATCCCGAGTCTAGGCATGGGCCCTCGGCCATAAAACCCATGCTTTCCCGTGAATTTAGAGTCTAGGCATGGGCGCCCTGCGACCACACAGCTGTTTGACTGACGCCACGTTCGAGGACGTCTCACACGCCTGCCAAAACTTGACATGTGTATCGCAGTAATTGTGCTCCTACTAACTGTTCTTGCCTTGGCAGTTCAGTTGCCACCTTAATTTGTCTCCCGTCCTACTAACTATTTGTATTCCAGCTACCCTCTCCGTTCCCAACTACGTACACAAGTACACAAAGAACGTCATTGTCTGCATAAAATACCGTAATAATACCGCCCGCACAAAATCTGAAGTAGCAAAGTGGGTGATAATAGGTAGAGTTAATAGGCTTGGAAAAGTAAGCTCGCTTTCGGAACGATAATAGGTAGAGGAAACCACGTGTCTGTAATCAAATGCAATTAATGGTCAAAAGTATTCTCTCCATTTTTTTAGTGATGTTTTATTTGATTTTGATCGTTACTTTTTGTGTTTTTATTATGATTATATACTAGTAAAATTATATAATTATAAAAAAATAGCGATAAAAATTATATAATTATAAAAAAAAATAGCGATAAATATAAAGATATAGTTTTCGTGTGGTCAATCTAAATATTTTTAAACATATTAATGATTAAACTTTAGTTTGATCATACCGATTCTAAGGTATCACTTAAAAAGGAACGGAGATAGTAATTCTGAATATCCGCAAACCGAGGGAGTAACCTCTTGATAGTGGTTTGGGTTGGATCCAAATACCATTTCATCCAGGTCTGTGTGATTTCAGGGGTTATAATGTTTCATGTAAAATCCTAGCATTCCGTATAGGATATGAAATACAAATCAAGAGGTCAAAACAATAGCGTGAAGATTACCACAAAATCCTTTTTGCCGTAGCAACTCACTTGGACCGTTCAATTTTTTAATTTTTTTTTTGAAATAATATTGTTTTAAAAGAAATTTACAAAAATAAATAAACAATTTTTTTTTACAAAACTAGACTACTGTCACCATTTGAAATGGTGAAATTGTCTTGTCGTCATTCTAAATGACGATAGTAGCCTAGAACAGTACAAAGAGGTCCCTATCGCCAGTTGAAATGGTGACATGGCCTTATCGCCACTCCAACTGGTGACAGGACTCTATCGCTATTTCAACTAGCGACAGTGACATCTGCCTGTTTTTTTACTATCTATTTTCGACCATATATTTTGTAGACAAATCACAATGATATTATAAAACTTTCAGCACAACGTCATCACATTTTTGTCGATAAATCACAATGATATTACAGAACATTAAGCGCAATGTCCTTACATATTTTGTCAACAAATCACACTGATATTACAAAACATTTAGCACAACGTCATCACCTAGTTTTTCGACACATAAAAATGTGATTAAAAAGCATTGAGTCCTTACATATTTTGTCAACAAATCACACTGATATTACAAAACATTTAGCACAACGTCATCACCTAGTTTTTCGACACATAAAAATGTGATTAAAAAGCATTGAGCACCACATATTTCAACACGATGAATATTTCTCGTGGCCACAGCCTCAACGTCCACCATGTCGACCGCCCCGAGTTGGGTGGTCGGATGAGGTCCCCGCGGCGCCGTTCAGACTACTGATGTCTCATTCATCCTGTGGATTTCTCGTAGGGTATTTCTTAAAGGTGTGCCCAGACTCCCTGCAAATGGAGCGCTTCTTCGTTCGATATCCGACTTTTGTTTCGTCCATGTCGTTTCTGATACGTCGTACTTGTTGCCGGCCAATCTTTCCCCTCATCCTATCAATGTCCGCGGTCCAGATAAGTTGCTCCCAGGTCAGATGGCCAGTGAAATAGCCAACCACACCATAACTATACAGCTCTACACTGCAGGTTTGTATCACTTCCTTGTTGTTGAAATAATTAGAGAGGTACTGCCCAGGATGCTACGCCACCATCGAACATGTGGCCATAACATGTGGGCAGGACCTATGCAAGCGAAGAGGCTTGTTGCAAGTGCATACACAACAAGCGCGGCGTAGCGTACACTCGTGGGTGATCCTCTCGCGGTTCGTCCCGCGGTGTCCTTTATCCTTGGATAGTATCTCGAAGCGAAGCTTCGTTGCGCCCATCTTGAATGTTTGATGCATCTCACCCTTCTTGCTTTTTTCTCCATGTACTTGAGGTGTGTTTAGTTGCCTGCATAGGATTGGCTCGCATGAGTAGATGCAAGTTTTTGGGTGTTTGGTTATCTGGTTGGGTGAGTGAGCCTAACTAAGTGGATGCAAGATTCCCTCTCGGGCCAGGCCCGAGGGAATCACTCGATTCGAGCTTTCCTCCTCAGCTAGGCTGAGCGCATGCAGGCTGGCAAGTGCTCGTGAGTCCGTTCACCTTTTCCCGCGCCAGATACAGGCAACGAAACAACATCTCAGCATAGCCTGGTCCAACAGAAACAAGCAACCAAACAACTCATCATTGCATCCACTCAGCTTGGTTAGGTTCAGTCTGGATGACACATACGGGCCAAGCTAGGGACATGCAGGCAACCACACCCTTGGTGATCATGGTAGAATACAGTAATCTGTCATTTGCCATGACGAGCAATTCATTGTTTCTTCTATCAACAAAGAAATTTATGGTACCTTGGAGAATTACCTCCACAATATCAACCAAAGGGAGGCACCTGGCGCCGTGCATGATCTAATTGTACACCTCGGCTAGATTGGTTGTAATGACACCATATTGAGCATCACCCCTGTCATGTAGTTATGACCATTTCTACTTAGGCTTGTACTCAATCCAATCCGAGAAGTATTTGACCTAGGCTGTAACAGCCCCAGTTTTATGAACAGTAATAAAATGCTTTATGAACAGTAATGAGGTACTGTTCATAACAGTAATGAGATGCTGGTCATAGCATCACTGTTCATTTTTATAAATTGGGCATTATGTTACCAATTAAAAATCTTCCTTTTCTAGCCTAAATCCAAAACCTATTTGAAGTTTCAAAGGAAATACAAGTCAGTGCTTGTATTATGACTGGGAATTATTTTTATTAAAGCCTAGATCAATTATCTTGGCCAAAAATAGTTTTTGTTAAATTTTTAGAAATCATTTTGACTTGGAGAAAAATATTTGACTTTGAATAAACCTATTCGGGTTAAGATAATTATTTATGTAAAGTGAAATAGTGGTTTTCAAAATTTATTTGGGGAATATATCATCCCAGTAGCATTCTTGCAAAATTCCATGATTTTACAAATTTATTTACTATTTTTAAAGTCCCAGTCAAACTTTTGGAACTTTAAAATGAGTTAGTCAACTCTTCCGGTCTAAACCCAGCCATTTGCACTGTAGCCACCGAACTCAAGTGCTTTGGGTCTAAACTGTGCAACCGGGCCGCACCCGACACGTTCGCGCGCATGCCCAAACCTCCAACGAACGTGAGCCGTCGATTTCTTAATGAACGGCCAAGATTCGCAAAGCCGCACGGGCTATCCACGTGTTCCGTGCGATTTCCACCGTTTGATCTTCATCCCACGGCATCCAGCTCCAGTTCAAAATCCCAACACACCTCCAACTCGTGACCGTTGATTTCCTTTCTAACGGGCCAGATTCATTGGGCCGTTCGGGCCATCCCGTAGGGCTCATTCAATCCTGGTCGCAGGATCTGGATCGGGCGGCGCTCGCTTTTTGGACTAAACCATTTTTCTTATGGAAAAGTCCAATTAAACATGAGCCGTTGGATTCTCTTTGAACGGGCTAGATCTAGTGGGCCTTTCGGGTTGCCCAAACGCACCACTCAACCTCCACCGTTAGATCTAAATCGGACGAACCACACTCATTGGGTCGTTCGGGACACCGGACTTCTCTTCAATCCCCACCGTTGATCTCTAATCCAACCGCGCCACTCTTTTCATTTTTGAACTTAAAGGCGCGCATTCATTCTTGGCCGTCGGATTTAAATTCTACAGTACCCTTTTGACCGCGTGTGTTTAGGGTCCAATCTTCATAGGACCATTGGATTTTGATCGTAGGGTCTATAAAGATGGGACCTTCGGACCGCCGAAACTCCCATCCATCTCGACCGTTGAAAACAAATCTAACGGTGCCACGTCATCCCATTTAAAGTGGCGTGTATCTTTTTGGGATCGATCGTTGGATTCAAATCCAACGCTCCTCTTTGAATGTAACCTTCGGGCTTCCCTAAGGCTCCATTAAATCTCAACCCTTCACTTACGATCAGAGGCGGATGCAAGGGGCCTCCAGCCTGGGCACTTGCCCGCCCTTTGGGCCGCGTCCTCGATGTACATCAACATGGGCCTCCTCGCTCGGAGTCGGACGCTCGGAGCTTCCTCGCTCGGCACAGCCGGCCCGCTTCCTCGCTCAACGCAGTGAACAGTATTGATCTGCAGACCGCAGCCTCCCCAATCCTCCCCAGTCCCCAATCCCCATTCCCAAATCCCGGAGCAGCGCAGCCTCTCCAACTAGAGTCGGCGGGACGGCGATTGCCGGCCTTCCGGCTACGGCTCCGGCTCCAGCACCCAGGCAGCTAGGTGAGCTGTTCCCTTTGTTGATGGCGGGCCGGGATGGCGGGACCCGAGCCGAGGGACCGAGGAAGCGGGGCGGGCGCCGATCGGCCGTGGCGCGCACGCCAAAGACGGGACTTGGGTTGGGAGCCGCCGTTGGCGGCTTGCCGCCGCCGCGTCTGTGCAGCGCGCAGTACGCATAGGTAGAGCCGTAGAGGCCGGCCCGGCCGCCGGCACACCGCACCGACTGAGAGAGAGTATCTTAGATCTGAGAAATGAGAATGGGGTTGTCGGTTGGGGAATGGGGAGTGCGGCGAGTGCCGAAGCAGCCGAAGCCAGAAGCCGAACGCCCGAACTGAGAAATGAGAATGGGGTTGGCACTTAGCTGGTTGGGGAATGGGGTTGGCCGGGTGGGTGCCTGGGTACTTATTGCTTAAGCATGCCCTTAATGCTTTCACTGTTTTGAGCATTGGGGTTTCGGCCAGGCCAGGACCACTGGACGTCTGGACACCACTGAGTATTAGTATATAATTGAGGCTGAGTATTATTATATAATTAGGGCTTAATTTATTGCTAAGTTTGTTGCTTATTGGTTGGCACATAACATAATTGTTAAAATTTCAGAAATGAGGAGGTTTTTGGTTGACTCGAGAAGCTTACCACAGCCGCAACCACAAGATCCACAACCAAATGATGCAGATGAACCAAATATGGCTAATGATGATGAGGAGGATGTGTTTAATCCAGATGAAATTGTGTGTGATCCTGCTATTAGGAAACAAATAGATGATTACCATCCGGATGTTCAAGACCAAGTGAGAAGAGCATACATTTTGAAGGGTCCAACCCAACCAGTTGTGAATTTTCCTCGCAAACAATTTGGATGTTTGTCGAGGGCATTTTCAAAAGATTGGTACAAGAAGTATGATTGGATAGAATATAGCGAGTCTCAAGATGCGGCATATTGTTTCTATTGCTTTCTTTTTAAGAAGCCGGAAAATAATCAACGCTTTGGTTCCGAAGTCTTCACCAGAACAGGGTTTAGTGATTGGAAGCATGCCTACAAAGCCTTGCCCCGCCATATTGGTGGTGTAATTAGTGACCACAACAACGCAAGATTGCATTGTGATGATTTTTGTAACCAAAGACAAAGTGTGTCAAGTAAGCTCTCTTGTGCAACCAAGGAATCTGAAGAACTATATCAAATCCGTTTGACTTCTTCTCTAGAGTGTATTAGGTTTCTCATTAGTCAAGGCATGGCTTTTCGTGGTCACGATAAATCTTCTACTTCATTGAACAAGGGTAACTTTTGTGAAATGATAGATTGGTACAAAGATAAGAATGAAAAAGTGAGGCATGCTTTTGACCGTGGTCCAAAAAATTGCAAGATGCTTGCTCCCGAAATTCAAAAGGATCTTGCAAAATGTTGCGCACAAGAAGTCATCGATGTGATTATGAGAGAGATTGGTGATAGACATTTCTCCGTGCTTATTGATGAGTCGCGCGATATATCCGTGAAAGAGCAAATGGCGGTAATGTTGAGGTTAGTAGTGGCTCATTATTCCATTTACCTATTATTCTATTGTTGTTTCATACTTCCATTTAATTTTGTTGCAATTATTTTGTTATAGGTATGTGAACAATGAAGGAAAGGTTGTGGAACGATTTCTTGCTCTACATCATGTCCATGAGACTACATCGGAGGCACTAAAGGTAGCTCTTGTTGGTATTCTAGATCATTACAAGTTATCCATTCATAGGCTACGGGGGCAAGGATACGATGGGGCTTCAAATATGAGAGGTGAATTTAATGGCTTACAAAGAAAGATTTTAGATGAAAACCCTTATGCTTTATATGTTCATTGCTTTGCCCACCGTTTGCAATTGGTTGTTGTCTCCGTTGCTAGTTGTTGCTCATCCATTCATGATTTCTTTGAGTATGTCACCTTGATTGTGACTACAACAAGTGCATCTTGCAAGAGAAGAGATACATTGATGAAGAACATTATCAAAATATTTTGGATATGCTTGAGAAGGGTGAGATATTTAGTGGAAGAGGCTTGAATCAACAAACAAGTCTCGCTAGACCCGGGGATACTAGATGGGGTTCACATCATACAACTTTGCTTCGTTTGAATCAAATGTGGATGTCGGTGTTACATGTGCTTAGTGCGGTAGATGAGGATGGGCGTGGACCGTCTCAAGCGGCAGGTTTGATAGAAAAAATAGAGAGTTTCAAATTTGCTTTCATTTTGAAGCTAATGTTAAAATTGTTTGCCATCAGAAATGAGCTCTCACAAGTCTTGCAAAAGAAGGATCTAAATATTGTTCATGCTATGGAATTAGTTCATGATGTCAAAGCTCGGTTGACCTCCATGAGAGAAAGTGGTTGGGAGGACTTGTTTGATGAGGTCCAACAATTTTGTGTTGTTAAAGGTATTTCGGTGCCAAATATGGATGAACAAATACCAGTTAGGGGTCGTTCAAGGCGTGATGGGAAGACTTACACTAATATTCATTATTACCGAGTTGAGATTTTCTATGTTGCCCTTGACAAGATATGTACTGAGATGAATCATCGCTTTAGTGAAGCATCTACAGATATATTAGTGTGCTTCTCATGCCTTGATCCAAAGAATTCTTTCTCTAAGTTTGATGTTGACAAGCTTGCTCGCCTAACTACAATTTATAATGTGGATTTCTCTAATAGTGATCGTGCAATCATAAGTTACCAACTTGAGACTTACATTCATCATGTGAGAAGGCATATTTCCTTCTTGTCGGACCCAGATTTCGTAATCCAGAATCCTCTGTGAACATACTGCGCTATTCCCTGGATCAGTAGGTAGCGCTCACAGGATACATTGCTGAATCGATTCATACATCGCATAGATCGAAACATTCATTAATACAAGCATCAGAGTTCAAATAGACCACGTCGGGTCGAGTTTACAATAGGGCCGATCAGGCCAAATGAGTTCATTACAAAACATCGAGTACGATAGCGGAAGCAAAAGGGTAGGGCAAGTCTCTCCACAGGCAAGCGACTGGGGTACCAGGGGTACGACCAATATTAGCCAAGGGCTTGGATAATATAAGAGGTACACAAGTACCAACGGAGCCAACCAGACTGAGGCGAGACCTAGACTACAAGAACTATACTACTCCTCTTCATTTCCTTGCTCTTCGGCGTCCAGGTCCTCGTAATAGGCGTAGTCTCCATGATCCACGGGTTCTGAGGGTTGGGGGAAAGAGCGAGGATGAGCACAACTTCCGTGCTCGCGAGCCAACACACAGTATGCAATAATATACATGCAAGGCTTAACAAGGATGGCTCGGGTTCATTTATTTGCACAAAGCAATATTTTGAGTACCAACATTAGAAAGTCCTATCACTTAGCATTTTAACCAAATTGCATTTTGTTAAAGAGATTACTTGTGCAATATTTATAACAGTAGAGGTTACCTCCACCTCATGCTTATTTTTTATAGCAGTTACATCCACCACTTAACATCACTGGGGTACATCCACCCAGGGAAAACAAAAACCAGGGTCACAACGACCCATCACATTTTTATCCCACCCACAAAGTTTTATAAATAGAACTAACTCATGTAAGTTCCCATGTCCGCCATGACCGTGGGCCGGCTATTCGAACAGCTTTATTACACTCGCAGAGGTTGTACACTTTACCCACAAGAGACAATCATCTTGACATATACACATGTTTAGTAGACATATGAGTCAAGGAGATCGTCACAAGGCCTTTACAATGCATCCCCAGATTTGTTACACCCGCTAAGGTTTCACGAGAAGGGTTACGCTCACATAGACCCGTCAACCCTTTCCTGCACCCCCTCTTGTGCCACACGACTTACGCCACACGCACAGTAAGTCGTACACCCCAACCCATAACCATAAAGGCTTATGGCGTAGCGGGTCATCTGCACAGTGCAACTCATACTAACGGATACAAATTATTTAGCCAGTCGACACCATTATAGACATGTGGTTGTCTTGTTGTACATTGGGAGGTCATCACAGATTAAGTCCTTAGGGACCATCTGGGCGGTTCATACCACATACCATCCACAAACCAACACTCCTTGGGCTGCATTAGCACCCACCAACATACCATCCATCATACCATCCGCCCAGATGTGATAAGCAATTCTTAGGGTTTTTGAGAGATAGGAAAATACATCAACACAATCACCTCGTCATTTACATCCAATGACGCCCAAAACCATGTTCATTTTTAAGAGATGATGAATGGGGTAGATAATACCCCGATACTTAAGCAAGACTAGCATGGCGCTTAAGTATAGTCTATACTAGTATATTTACCATATATTTACTAGGATGACAAGGGTTTAAGGCAATTGAATTATCAAGGGATGGTGTAATAATAATTAAACATCAAATTGGTATTTAACTACCTTAGGGTATTTGACATACATTTGCATAAGGAAAGTAAGGCATGCAATTTGATAATTTAAAAGAACATAATTAGCATAAAATGTAGGTTCAATATGATCAAAGTGTTGACTCGCCTGGGTCTAGGGCTAGATGATCTTGATACTCTTGAGCTTGATCGAAGTGGGGGTCTCCGGCTTCTCCGAACTCTACGCGATCGATCGCACCGGAAAGGAGACAAGCGAGCAAACAAAATAAATAAACAACAATACTCAACAAATGAACTCCAAAATAAACCAAATTTGTACCAAAAGAAAGAGCTTGATTTTAGAAATTTTTAGAAACAAACTTCACAATTTTTTTGGAGTTAAAATGAGGGAGAAATAAACATTTGAAAGCCTCTCTTTTGAATTAAAAAGAAAAGGGAAGGAAAATCAACCAGAAAAAGAAAAAGAAAAGTGGCCCACGGATTTGCTTCGGCCCAGGCTTGGGGCCAAAAGCGCGCGCGGCCCATGGGGCTCGACGGCCTGCACAGAAGAGAAAGAAGGGGGGCGCTCCCAGCTCGGGTCTCACTCGGGCGAGAGGGCAAAGGGAGACGGAGGGACGGCGCTGGCGGCGATGGCGCGCGGGGAGAGAGGGGAATGGAGGCGCAACGGCGGCGATGGCAACGGGGCTCACCGAGCAGCGACAGCGACGGAGGGAGCAGCGGCGCACGAGGAGGAGAAGGGCTCGGGGAGGGCGTGCGGTGACGACGGAGAGGACGACGACGACGACGAAGGTGAGTTCTCCGGTTTCTTCCTCTTTTCTTCTCAGTCTTCTTCTTGCTCGGGGAAAGAGGGATGAGTGGGGGGTGGTTCGGCCGGAAGGAGGGGGGAGCTCGTCTTTTTATAGCCGGATGGGGAACTTTGGATCCGGGGGGAGGCGACCGTTGACGACGGAGCGGCGCAAGAACCGAGGATGCGCGGCGTGCGAACCGAGGCGGTGCACGGGAGAGACCCGTGAAGAGAGAGATGGAGGCGACGGAGAGGTGCGGTCGCCGAGAGGCTGACGCGGCGATGTGGTCTTGGCCGGATGCTGCGACGCAATGAGGCGGCGGCAAGCGATGGTGATGGCGAGTGGCTAGGAAGGGGGCTAGGATTAGGGGGTTTTGGGGGAGGAAGAGCTCAGCGCTTTTGGGGTGGTTTCGAGTCTTTGAGCAATTCGGGAAGTTCTTGGGGTTTGATCTCCTTGCACACTTAGGGTTCTTGCAAAAACCGAAAATTGGGTGTTACACTTCTTTACTTGTCAAGATCTTGAATGTTTGGCTACAAAGATGGTGGAAACCGAGAAATATTTGGTTTTTCCATTGGTCTACAAACTCATTGAGTTGGCTTTGTTATTGCCGGTGTCAACGGCATCAGTTGAAAGGACTTTTTCGGCAATGAAGATTATCAAGTCTAAATTGCGCAACAAGATCAATAATGATTGGTTCAATGACTTGATGATATGCTACACCGAGAGGGACATATTTAAACAACTTGATGATGATGTTATTGCCCGACGGTTTCAAGCCATGAAGAAAAGGAAAGGACATTTGCCTCGTAGGCCTAGGCCTAATTAGCACATTATCGGTATGTTTCATTCTTTCCGATGTGAATATATTTTCAAGTCAAAGTTGTATGATTTACTAACTCATTTTTTTTATGTTGTAGAGTCTCTTACTCACTTTTGGTTCTGTGATTGGACATTTGGACTTTTGTTGTTGACTCGTCGCAACTTTGGTAGTGTCTAGTGAGTTGTTCGTTATCGTATCTCGTTTTTATTTTCATATATGAACCTTTACATGTGTGATGTATCGTATCCGTTCTTTTACTTTAAAACTATTGTGGATTTGCATGATATGCAATTGTGTATCCAATTATCCAATGTTTACAGTTCTCCATAGACTATAATTACATACTTAACTTACGGCTTGCCTACCTTTTGAAAAATTCCTGGCTCCGCCACCGCTTACGATCGCACGGTCCATATGAAAAGATATCAATTAGATTATCCTAACACCTATCTCCATCGCAACCGCCCATTTCTAATCGGACGGTTGGTGTTCTTTTGATATTGCGAAGGAGTGGGAGTCTGCTACTGACAGCGGGACCCACATGTCAGTGAGACCTCTCTCTTCTTCCTCACGCCTGTACATCGCCGCCGATCTTTGTTGCCGGAGTGGAGTGTCGCGTCGCGATTTTGGCAAGTAATACCTTGACATCTGGCACTGAAATGGACACCTCATCAGCTCTAGAGAGTTCCCGATTGCTCCATTGGTTCAACCACTATATAAACCCTAGCTTTTGGCTCACTGCCATTGTTGACCAGAGAAGCTCTTCATCTTCCTTTTTGCCGTTCCAGTGGAGTTTCTTGCTCTCACACCTTGCTTATCCATCCTAGATGCTTAATTCACCTTGTAACATGAGTATAGCACCTTTTGTAGGTTGAAATCGGGACTTATTCTCTATTGATCGGAGCCGGTTAAGGAACCTTTGGTGTTTTTCATATTCTAGTAAGCTTAGACCTTAGTTCTTGTCATCCTGAGTACCTTAAGGATCTCAGTAGCTCACATGAACCATTCATTTGTGCATGTGATGCTCCATCCTTGAAATAACTGAATTGTTACTTTTATAACTTTTCGGTCTTTCATATCGTTTTCAAGCTCTAGGGTTTCCTTTGTTATCTTTTCAGCTTAGTTAGTTCTTAGCTAAACCCCAGTAGCATAAGCAGTTGTTCTTTTGATTCTTATTGTCTCCTACTTAGCTTTGTAACAAAGATCTGCCTCTGTCATCTTGTTGTCGGCCAAACCGACAACTTCTGTGATTTTGATAGTTTCTGTAATCTAACCAATTAGGGTTAGTCTAGAGTACTATCTCCTCTAAAGATCAGATTAATCTTCAATTTAGAATCTTTTACTTAGTATATTTTCAACTCACCCGAAATTTGCAATCTACCCTGTTTTCAATTCTTTTCAAAATCTGAAAACTGTAACTTTAACCTAAACTCTAATTTCTGTCAATTAAAGGCAGTAGGTGATAATATGGGTTATTATCTTTATTGGGGTAGATATAACTTAAGCGTATTGTTAATTATGCATTACCATATTGATCATACATTTTCTCTTTATCTTTTACTTGCTGTCAGTTCTTGTATTCATTGGATTTTATTGTTTCTTTTTAGAATCTGGTTCTTCTGAAGTATTTGATTCCATTTCTGAGCAACAAGAACCTGCACAAGAAGTGTATTACTACCAAGGCAAGCATCCTCTCTGCATCATGTTGATCCCAAAGTTTTATACTATAGATTTTCAAAATACAGTGATAACTGTTGCATGCTAATTTCCTAAAAAGCAATTGTGATCTGTTAGTAGGTAGTTATGACCTAACATTGTGGCTTACCTTAAATTTGATCACACACTCAAAACTTAGAGTAGTGATGTATACTACGACATTTAATTTCAGAAATTTGCTTAGCCATGCAGTTTATAGAACGTTAGAGTTTGGCAAAACTATCTTGTCAAACATGGGAGCAACAAATGAATTTCAGTCATCTTAACTCTTTGTCCAGTTTCTTTAAATCAGAACTGAATTTAAATTTCAATTGATCTGGACAAGAGGATGCTAGTGGTGGTGCTTTCGTGCACGAGATTGGGAAATGTGGTGGACTTGTCTGGACCAATTAAGGACTGAATTCTGACTATTCAATTCAAGCCCCAACATACTTCCACACGCGGTGTATGGGCGCTGTTTGGTTAAGTAAAGGGTTAATGCTATTGAGTTGGAAACAGAGGAGTAAGGACATGTGTATTGATCTTGTATAGCATAGATGCTTAGGTCTTCGGGCTGTGTCTTATGCCATGTGAGTTTTATATCAGTATCAGATGTTCTTAGGAGGGTGAGGGCGTATATGTGTTCTATCGCATGTACGTACCTTAAAGGTTCCGATTGCAATATAGTATGTGTAGCGAACACAACCTGTATTTTTTTTTGATTGGGTCGGCATTCCCGGCATAACATGTGTGCCCCGGTTAAGCAGATGCTATCAGTCGTTGTTTAAGCGGGATTAGTTCACACATGGGTTATCCAACTCAATAGTGTCAACTTGTTGAAAAATACCAAATCTTAGTTTACCCGCCCGGCATACCAAAGGTTGTGTGCTATTATTCTGGAGGCTTACGGGCTAACTAAGTCGTGTGGGTAAAGATGTACACCCCTGCAGGGTATTAAAACTATTCGAATAGCCGTGTCCACGGTCATAGACGATAACTTCAGTTGATGTCACCTGTATAGAATTTTGTTTTCAACTACTGTTTGGGTTCTGGTTCGGCATGAGGGAATTCATGCCATGTACTGTTTATATTTACTTTTCATTTACTTACTGTTTTAGTCCAATTTGATTTATTAAACTGCTTTATCAAAACTTAGCAATTGTAGGTTAAGATGTATTGCTTTATGCAAAATTGAACTATTATAACCGTTCTGTTGACAACCTTATGTATGTACAAATTCTAATCATTTGAATAGATCCTATCAAACACTTTCTTTTATTAGTTTGTATAAGTCTTGCGAGTGCCTTCTGTACTCAGGTGCTTTCACCATCTGTTACAGGTGAGGATGGTTATCTGTATGAGTTTCCTGTTAGCGTCGATCAGGGCGACGCTAATGAATGAAGCTATTTCTAGTCTCCACGCAATAGCCTGCGGGTGATGGGGCCATTGGTGGTTTTTGCCGTTTAATCTTTTGCTTCCCCTGTCAGACTTTGTTAGTGACCCTGAGTCACTTGATATTGTAGTCCTAAACCGAATTGTAAACTTATGTTTAATTATGTAAATTTATGCCTTGTATGTGTATGATGCAATGTTGTTTAAGGATATATGTGCAATGGTCACTGATCCTGGGAACCATTGTAAGACATATATCCGAGAATCCTGAATATTGGGTTTGTTACTTGTTAAATTTATACTTCTAGCATGATCTTTAATAAAGGGGCATAACTGTTCCTTAATTAAGAATTATGCTACAATATAATTTTAATTAAGCACATTTCCAATATTCCGGGGTCCTCACATACGCCCCCATCTTCCTCGCCACACTAGGACCATCTGTGGGTAGTTGTGGCAATGTTTCGGAGACCTGGTCAGCGCTTGTAGCGGCCTTTTTCACTGCCTCCCTTATGTGCATTTGGGTCCACTCATCCAGAATCTTTTAGAGTGCATTAAACTTTCACTGCTGGTTCTGGTTTCACATCCACTTGAATAGGTTTATCAAGTTCTTGTTGCGGAACTGCTTGTAGATATTTGCACCTAAATGTCTCATGCACCACCTGCTCTATAGATCTACCCACAAAAATGGTTCGTTCTCTCCTTGTTATAGTTAAGTTATTACACTCAGTAGGCCTACATACCGATCATGTATGACGCATACGTTAGGACGGCTCTATACAACAGAAATCCTCAAATTCCTTAGGAACCACAACTAGTTGTCCGTGTTCTCACTTTCAACGAATGCAAATACCACGGGAAGAATTTGATTATTCCAGTATGTCGCTATTGCAGTCAATATCTGACCCTTGTACTTTTCTATTAGGAATGTTCTATCCACGAATAAGATTGGACGGCAGTGCCGGAATGTATTGATGCATGGACCAAAGGTGAAGAATGCTCGCTTTAGTACCCTCTTATTTCCCTCCACTTCAGATGCGTGGAATCTTCAATGACGACATGAGTATTGGGATTCCTGTCCTGTATGGCCCGAAGTTGCCCAGGCAAGTTGTGGTAGGAGTCCTCGAACGTACCAAACCTTATGTCAAAACCTTCTGTTTTGCCCTCCACGTCTTGACATAGCTGATTGTGTACTGAAATCTTGCCTCAATCGCCAAAATGATGGATCGTGTCTTGAAATCTAGATTATCCACGATCTCACCGTACATAATATTCACGATGAAACCTAATGACATGTTCTTGTGGGACTACACTAACTCAGCGACGACACATGTGTGAGGGACCACTATAGAGAATTTTTAGTAGGTGTCCCACTTAGGCTGAAATATATGCACTCGCATCCTTTTATATCACACTTCACGTCATAGCATCTTGGGTTAGACTTGACGACTGTGAATGTACGACGCACCGTTGAGGCCTAGAATTTGACCGCCTCCTATACAGCCTCCTTGCATTTGTACATAGCTCTTTGCCTGACCTCACTCTAGTTGTACTCCCACAACACACGGGAGTCTTCATTAAAGACGAGGTTGTCGAACTGGTATGTGTTCCACTCGGATGGAACCGTCTGCTGTTCTACAGCATCCTCATCGTCAGATCTTTCATCTTCTAACAATGCCATGTAGTCCTAGTCTTTGAGATCCATTCATTAGACTAAGGCTTCCAGCTCCTTACCCTCGTCAGCAAGCCCACCAGCTTGCCTGACTAAAGGAGCTCCTTCCACACGTTCTTCATTGAGAGTATCAGCAACTCTCGAACTTTTAGCCATTATATGCGCCACATTATGGCTGGAGTTCTCAATTTCTTTTTCGTCATTACCACCCCCTTCTTGTTCAGCCGCCGATGCAGGAGTGAGCTTGGCATATGCTTGGACCAGAAGAACCAAATCCCACCGTTCCTCTCTCGCCCTGCGTACATATAACTACCATAACCTTATTCACTTAAGCTGCACTAACTTCCAATATGTGCCATGTGGTGCTCAGTTGGCAAGACAACTCAATATCAGATCATACACAGCATAGTCCAAATCGAATATGTGAAACAACCACCACATCATAGCGGCCCATGTATGCTGTTGTGGTCTTGTTAGGGTTACGGTCGCCAATTGAAAATAATACAAATCAATCCCATCGGGACCCTAAAAAATAGTCCTTTCACCATAGTAAATTTTAAAATTGGAACCATTCGATATATTTGACGTACTACACAGTAAGCAAGATTTTCACGATTAACCATATATCTAAAACTAAACTACACACTAAAAATAATTATATACAACATACTATACTACGTAACCGTACATCTAAAACCATGTAATCCATTCGGTTAAAAAAAATACCTGAAAGGTGGACGACCGGACGGATAACGCTTCTCTAGCTTCTCTCCCCCTCTACACCTCTCCCTTACCTCTCTCTCTCTCTCTCTCTCTCTTTTAATAAAAGTGAATTATGCCAAAATTTTAGAGTCTTTTATAGGGTAGATTGTGCTGCCATTTAGAACGGCGACAGGGACTTGCAAGATCCTGTCGCCATTTGAAATGTCGATTTTTCTAAATTTTAATATTAAAAAATTAGGGACTTGCGAGATCCCTGTTGCCATTTGAATTGTCGATTGTTCTAAATTTTAATATTAAAAAAATTAGAAACTTACAGTAACCCTATCGCCATTTGAAATGACGATTGTTCTAAATATAAATATTAAAAAAATTTGACCAGAGGATCCCTGTCGCCAGTTGAAATTACGACAAGGTCTTATCGCTAGTTGGAATAGCGATTGGATCATATCGCCATTTGATCTAGTGATAGGGACTTCTCTGCACTGTTATAGCCTATTGTCATCATTCCCTAGGCTACCGTTGCCATTTGGAATAACGACATGATAATTTCGCCATTTCAAATGGTGATAGTAGCTTAGTTTTGTAAAAAAAAAAACTTTTTTTTGTAAATTTTTTAAAAGTAATATTATTTTAAAAAAATTCTTCAATTTTTCTCTCAAACGGAGGTAGCAGAAGGGAGACCGGAAGCTATACGGCTATACCTTAGCAATCATCTTGTACGAACGAAAATCAATTCTTATAGTGCAGAATTGTTTAACGAAAATCTTAATGAACATTACCGAGATCCATAGGCGCACAAATCACCACCTCAGTTGCCTATAGTCCTACATAACACCTTTACCAGCTAAGTTCGTACATCTCAATAATCTCAACTTTTAAAATTTGACAACCTGTCTGGTCGGTAAAGAAATAGTACTAGTGTTTTTATAGTTCCATGCGCAATATTAGTTTTTTTTTTTTGGGTAAGAAATCTTAAGTGGGGGGAGGTATCCAGTGCTAACCCCGACCTCACTGGGTGCTAAAATTCTAGTTAACTCTTTCAATTGAAGCATTACATCAACTTGGTAAATTCTCCAACAATTTGAAGCCATAAACAACAATACAAAATTTCATGTTCAAACTCAACTTGTTCTATGAGCAACGAAAATTAGAAATCACTCATAAATAATAAAATGAAAATGAAAATAAAAAGACGAAAGCTACTGTTAACAACAAATTTCTATTTTGGGGTTTTTAGATAATTGTTTCGGGTATCCTATAAACCAAGTTGTGTTTAAAGGTGCAATTTTATAATAATGTAGAAGACAATGACGGCTATCTTTACAAGGTTTTTGTCAACTTCAATTTGATTTAATGGCTTAACTGAAAGGAACAGCATGTTAGAACCGGGTTATATAGGAACTTTTTTTTATTTAATCTTTTTTTTAATTTAATTTTAAAGTTAACTCATCGCAAACTTTATTTCCAATTCTGATCCCTTTGGTCACGTCACCATCCGTGACGTGACAAAACAACACTGTCACGCCAAAGGATAAGTCCTCAAAATCGCACTTTTTGTCACGCCACTGGTGGTGACGTGACCAAACAACACTGTCACGCCACCACCAGTGGCGTGACAAGACTTTGACCAGAAATGGGCTGGCGTGACAGTGTTGTTTTGTCACGCCACGGGTGGTGGCGTGACCAAAGAGGTCAGAATTGGAAATAAAGTTTGCGAGAGGTTAACTTTAAAATTAAATTTTAAAAAAGATTAAATAATAAAAAAAAATTCGTTATATAGCGCTAGCAAACACTCGCATATGTCCATTTGTTGTGAATGTTACTCTAATATATGCTACGCTTCCACCTGTAAGAAAAACTCCCACACATCGAATTCTGATAATAATAGTTGAAAGTTTCCTTTTAAAACATACTAAAAGATTCGTTTAGGAATTGACGGTGGAGCTCTCTACCTGAAATTAAATTGATTTCTCCATTAACAGGTTAAAAATTAAAATATTTTATAAAGCTTCAACTTGTTAATGATTAAGTGTGTATTTCGTTGTCTGTATGGGGTTGGCTCGTATGAGTAGATGTAAGTTTTTTAGTGTTTGGTTGCCTGGTTGAGTAGGTGAGTCTGACTGAGTGGATGCAAGATTCTCTCTCGGGTCAGGCCCGATGGAGCTCGATTTGAGCTTCCCTCCTCAGCCAGGCTGAGCGCATGCAAGCTGGCCAACGCTTGTGAGTATTCACCTTCTCTCGCGTCAGATACATGCAACCAAACAACATCACAGCATAGCCTGGTTTAACAAAAATAGACAACCAAATAACTTATCATTGTATCCACTCAGTCTCGTTAAGTTCAACCTGAATGACACATATAGACCAGGGACATGCAGACAACTAAACACAACCTAACATTTTGCTACAGTTACCATGCCGAGTTCTTACACTTGTCAAGAAAGGACACCAAAACCAAAAGAAAGAAAAGGAAGCACAGCCCAAAAAAGGTGAGAGAAATCTCCGCGTCTCCTACAAAAACCAAACCAAGGGAAGGTAGGAATCTCCGCCTCCTACAAAAACCAAAGCAAGGAGAGGTTGGAGTTAACGATACACTCCAACACCGAAGCCTGAATAAAGCAACCAATTCCCACCGCCCAACACGCACTCTCCATTCCCGACGATACGGTACGGAAGCCACGCGCGCGTCGAACACCTTCCCAAGAAACGAGAGCTCCGGCCACCGCCGCAGCAGGGGACCGACCGCAATGAAGCCGCCCGGCCGCCTACTCGCCGCCGCCGCTGGTGCCTTGCTCCTCGCGGCGTCGCTGATGGTCGCCACCCTCCTGACCACGCCACTACCGTTCCTGCCGTCGCTCCCCTGCCTGCCCGCGGTGACCGCGCCCTCGGGATCCGGGTACGAGCCCGCGGGGCTCGCGGCCCTGGCCGACGCCGCCGTGCACTACGCCACCACGCCGACCGTGCCGCAGCAGTCGAGCGCCGAGATCGCGCTCTCCCTCGCCGTGCTCCGCAGCCGTGCGCCGCTGCGGCTGCTGGTGTTCGGCCTCGGCCGCGACTCGCGGCTGTGGCACGCGCTCAACCCCGGCGGCGCCACCGTATTCCTCGAGGAGGACCCGGAGTGGTACCGCATCGTGCGCGCGCAGTCGCCGTTCCTCCGCGCCCACCTCGTCGCCTACCGCACGCGGCTCGACCACGCTGACCTCCTCCTCGCCTCCTACAAGCACTACCCCTCCTGCCTCCCCGGAGTCGGTGACGACGCCGGCACCCCAGTGCGCGTCCGCGGCAACGCCGAGTGCCCGCTGGCGCTGCACAACCTGCCGCCGGAGGTGTACGAGAGGGAGTGGGACATGATCATGGTCGACGCGCCCAAGGGCTACTTCGCGTCGGCGCCCGGGAGGATGGCGGCGATATGGACGGCGGCGGTCATGGCGCGCGCGCGGCGCGGCGAGGGGGACACCGACGTGTTCCTGCACGACGTGGACCGCAGGGTAGAGAAGACGTACGCTCAGGAGTTCCTCTGCGACGGGTTCCGGGTGGGCGGGACCGGCCGGCTGTGGCATTTCAGGATCCCGCCGGTGTCGCGGCGGGGGAACACGACTGCGACGGCCGGTGGTGGACAGAGGCCGTTTTGCTAAGGCTGCGAGTTCTTGACGGGTGTTTTTGCAAAATGGCGCTGTCCGGGTGTAAAAGGAAGAAATCGGATTCATATCCTCTGCCGTACAGTTCAAATCGGAGCATTGTTCGAAATTCAGGTGATCATACGATCTTTGACATTTGAACATAGACCCATTTCGTTTGAACAAAAAGCAGAGGATTTGAATCCTGAGAGAGCTAGGGTTCTTATGGCATGTATCCTCTTTTGTAATGTGAGTAAGGTTATCTTTTATGTATTACCACATACAATTATTTACGAAGATATAATCAAGAGGCTGATGAGCTCCAAAAGTTACTGGTGTGTGAATTTTATAGGTAAACTAGCGTCGAAGGGTTCATTTCAGACTTTGGCATAGACATCACACGTGCTTGCATGACGGACAGTTTTTTGTGCTAGATCGGGGGTCTTTTTTTTTCTTCCTCATTTGATCTTTTCTTTAAATAAAATAGCAAATCTAGTTCTCTAAAATTTCAAATGACAAAAATAACATCCATACCACACTCTTCATTCACTGAAATTTTTCTATGTTTTGGCCCCGTAACATAATATATTTTCAAAAGTAGCTCCATTCGGAAGTAATTAGCGAAATAGCCGTGAATAGGAGACGTCTTGCGCTAACGCGCGGAGGGCGTGCACTTCGCCATCGGAGCGGCGGGGACTCGCCGATACCCCGCGGTTCATCAACCCCAGCCCGGCCAACCGCGGCGCCACCTCGCCGCCGCCCCGCCCGCCACCTCACCACCTCTCTCCTCTCTCTCTCTAACCTCTCTCGCATGCGCCGCACGCCCATGCGCCCCGCATGGCCCCATGCGGCGCGACGATGCCGCACGCCCACGCGGCAAGACGATGCCGCACGCCATGCGCGCGCGCCTTTCAAAAAAAGGCTCACTGAAAAGGGTTTAAAAAAATCTTAGTTAGGTTTTTAGCGGACCGCAATAGAAAAAAAAAGTTAGTAAAAGTTAGGGATTAATTAGGTTAGTTAATTAGGTTAGGATTAGGGTTGCAAGAAATTTTAAAATGTAACAAACAATTTTAAAAATTACGATTTGCTTAGCCTCTTGATATCGTAGTTGGTCGTCTAAATTTTTCATAATTTTATACATTCGTAATCGCATCTGGATGGATTCGTTAGCGTATGCGATAAGAACACATTCACCGGATCCACGCAATGAGGGCAAAATATCTCACGCGCAGCTTAATTGTCCGCTCACTAAACTTTTGATTGCAAACACGCGCAGAGGTCGCCGCCCGTGCGCAATTGCACCAAAGTTTTTTGGTTTTCATCGCTTTTTTTTTTTTTCGCTTTTCGTTATTTGTGTTTTGTTTTGACTCACCTTACGCCACGCCGTGTCGCCATCGATCTTGTCGATGTCATTCGCCGTCGTATTTTTCTCCGCTTATAAACCCGCAGCCGCTCTCGAATCGATCATAAGCGCGGCGCATTCCGATCTTGTCGATCCGATCTCATTCATCGCCGTATTTTTCTCCGCTTATAAACCCGCAGCGCTCGAATCGATCATAAGCGCGGCGCATTCTAATTAGCAATCGATTAGCAACCGCTTAGCATTTCGATTTGGTAATTACGTAATTAATATTTGCTTATTGAAATTTATAGCGTTTAGATTTTGCTAACTACTTACTCAGATTTGCAAAGAATGGCACGCATCTACCACCCCTACTTGAGGAGGCATGGGACGCCAAACATCATTTGTCATGCTTGGATCGGTGGCGATGGACCACCAACTCGTGACACGGGGACCGAGGAGACGTGGCCGTTGGATCGAACGGTTTGTTCCGAGGCTTCGTCAATACGATCGATTGCGTCGCTCGCATCTTGAACATAGGGGCGTAACCTCTGATTGATGCTTGCCTTCTTTCCGCCTTGGTTGATCGTTGGCGGCGGAGACCCACACGTTCCACTTCCGGTGGGAGATGACCGTGACTCGCAAGACGCCGCCTTCATAACCGGCCGCCGGCGAGGCCGTCGCGATTGTTCCCCGCCGAGGTCCGTGGACCGGAAGGCGCGTCTCCATCATCGCCGCATCCTATCCCGGACAAGTATAAGGGCATCCCGCACGCTGGTCGCGAAATTTCATGCATTGCCCGGATAACGCATAGAGGAGGTGGTTGGATGCCACCTAATTGCATATTTGTTATTTTTATTCGGGTGGGTCATGTTCCCTAGCACGCAGTGGGGACTTGTGTACCCGAAGTTATATTCACCTTGCGGAGTCCATCGTGGACGCCGACGATGAGGATGTGCCGCGAAGATGATTGGGGTTCACCAGATGTGCTACGTCTGCATCACGTTCGGCGACGTCGCATGGCGCGACGGAACAGAGCCGTGCTCTCGGGTTGCCACACGCTATTACAAGTGTGGTCGGGAGCACTTTGTCGTAGGACGCCGTATTTCGGCCTCAGTCCACCCTTACCCGCACACACAACATTTCTATGGTTGGGCGGACGAGGAGGATCCCGTGGAAGGGCCGACCATGGGATCCCGATGGACTGTGGCAGTCTTGGGGTGGGCTAGAGGCAGAGCGCGTCGCGTATACCCCGAATTCCACAACGAATCCGAGGCCCCGCACGAGACCACGTAATATGGGCTCCTTGGACGGATGTCTTCGTGCAGCCACGCGCCGACGGCCCGAGCTTGCTATGCCACCGTGATGAGGCGCATCGAGGACAACTTGTCATCCGTGTTCTCCCATATGGTTGAGCCCTACAACCTCAACGGGTGATGAGGCGCGATTCGATCGCACTCAGAGACTCCCCGCTCTAGGCGACCGCTATGCAGGCGTAGTCACTTGTAAGTGTAATGTATTGCTTAATAATATTGTAGGTCGCTTACTCATGTGTTATTACCTACCATAATTTGTTGATTTTGTTTGACTTTCGTGCAAACGAAGAAGGTCGCAAGAGCGACGATCGGCTTCGCACGCAGCAGCCGTGGTAGATGCGCGGCAAACGCCACCGATTCCGTTTTGCGGGAGGCACGACCATATGATGAAGGACGCACGACACCCACTCTGGAGTGGTACGACGCACACGCGACGAGGTTGACAAAGGCCCCACCGCCCGCCCCGAAGATCCTAGCCACGCGAACGCTTGGGCTTGGGGTCGACCCGCACGTCGCAAAGACGCCGTGGCGACTCGAGACGTTGAGCACGTAGTACAAGAACCACCCTGACTTAGGATTAACTAACACAATTTTGTTTGTTCGCAGCGTGGACCGGCTGCAGAGTGTTGTGGAGCGTGGCGCCGAACTCGAGCGGGTAGTAACAACACAAGAGAACACCTTGTTACGGTGATTAAGACGATTGTTGATGATGTTAAGCGGTCGCTCGCAACATGAGCCGTGGAAGGCCCAAACGATGTCGACTGAGGCATCGGACGGAGCGCCGCCACGCACCTCACCCTCCATCTTCCCGTCCGAGCGAAGTCGACCCAGCCCGCCGCAGAAGAAGACGGGCGCGGATCGTCCCGCGATAGCCCGACGCAGGACTCTACGCCGATGCCGCTGCCGCCACGGAGGGATCGTCTGGCGAGGCCGTCGTCGCCGCGAGGGGACCCTACGCCGACGCCGCCTTCGCGGAGGGACCTTACGCAGATGCCGCCGTCGCCGCGAGGCGTGAAGAGGACATCCCGCATAAAGACGAACGCAACCGCGCAACCGCGGATGTCATCCCGCATTCTCCCTCGCATCCGACATTCTCGGACATTTCCGATGGGCGTCACGGCGCCATGGTGCGGTCGGGCTACACACCGTACCCTATGCAGCTCACCCCGCAAGGTGAAGCGTACCCCGGGCAGTTTACCCAAATCGTCTCTCAAGGTGAGCCGAGTTGGTGGCCCTCCACGGATCATACTACGGATCCTAATGCTTGGCTCACCGACTTGTTGTCAACGCCAGTCCCGCATGTGACGCCCCCCGTGTACGATGACACGGGTGCCGAGGAGGCCCGATACGACCTGCGACAGAACCCACGGTCACCCGATAGGCTCACGTTCCCACAGGAGCGATTCGCCGAGACACCATGGGCGAACACGCACGCTAAGGACGCAGTGGTCCTATGCCCGAGCGTGAGCGGAGCGTGAGGAGTAGTACCAAAAGAAGTGTATTATATGTTGTAACTTGTACTTGCTTATGTATTTGAAATCCAAGCGATTGTGGTACATGAGATTGTTTTCTTAAGAATTTTTATTCGTCCGTAATTTTTATCAGATTTGGTGTAAGTGTATTGTTTGTACCAATCAATGAACGTAGAAATTCCCCACGTAAAAATAAGAACACGCTTGAGTATTGTTTGTACTAATCAATGCAACGCTACATGTGCAAAGACATGAAACAATACATGGCATGTGTGGAACTCTAGCTAGTCCCACCACTAATCCTAACATGCCTTAGAGAATTTAACTTGTCGGGTGTATTACATTGTTCTACCGTGCAGCGTGGTTGTTTTCCCTCCTGTCGCTACCAAGATGGTTCGCCAGCATCCTTCTTTTTCTTGTGAGTCGCCTCCCGGACTTTGAGCTCCTCGCACTTGACGCTTGATGGCTGCTTCACGCAGGCTTAACTGCTCCCTCCTCCTTCAATTTGGAGCTAACATGACAAACATATGAAAATGAGAAGACCCTAACATATTTCTGTTTTCGGGACAACACCTTCTGAGATTTTCTAACTCTCATCCAATTGTAGTAGCTTTTGATTGCTTAACATGTAAGAAAAGTTTAAAATTGTACACATTTTATTACATTTCAAACGTGAACCTAATGTTATGATACATTTGAAATGACATCTTAATTAAAATTATTTGGGTCATTACAGTTAGGTAAGCCACGACTCTCCAAATGTGGACATGACTACTCTGCGCAGCACGATGTGACAACACTCCGCCCGCCGCTTTTCAGATCGACATGATAACACTCTATTTCCTCACTTTTCGCATCAAAAGACATGACTCGCAAACGTTGACATGACTACTTTCTCGCAGCGGACGTGACAACACTCTACCTTGTCACTTTCCATATCGACATGACATGACAAGACAAGACCATGCATAAAAAAATCATTCCATTCCAACTAGGTTGCTTATAAAGGGGGTGGAGGATACCGAGAGAACAATACACAACAAAACCCAACACTACAAAGACAACTTCCTTGACCACGCCGAGATGGACAAGAGGCGTAAGAAGCAATGGGACAAGATGACGGCAATGGGACGAGATGCGTAACGGCAAGGGCTGGCTGGGAGATGGACGATGAAGCAAGGACTATCGCGGCCGGTCCTAGAAGAGACTAACGCCAGATCGCAGCCTTCCACAATGAGGCTAAGGCCAAAGAGGCCCCGCGAGCAAAGAACCCCACCAACCTCCAACCGAAGGTCACGCAAAGACCCACCGGAGGGGGAGACGCCGCCTCCGCCGGTGCGAGGACCCGCAAGTTCTTCAAGTCCAAGCATCCGCTAAGCCTAGGCATGCGCATCGGGTTGTA
Organism: Ampelocalamus luodianensis; assembly: GCA_036346255.1. Lineage (NCBI taxonomy): Eukaryota > Viridiplantae > Streptophyta > Magnoliopsida > Poales > Poaceae > Ampelocalamus > Ampelocalamus luodianensis. Next base: position 22,980,773 of record CM070638.1, on the reverse strand, counting down.
CAAACTACTCCTCCGACTATCCCGATCGTCGTTTCGACACGAGAAGTTATCGGCAACGGTTAGATCCTCGTTACATGATATGTTTCGTAACTTTCCTCTTTGAAAGTGCGCACTAACAACCTCTCCCATCTACCGTAGTCCCCGATGCACTATGTGACTACCGCAAGTGGATCGACAGGAGATCCACCCGCATGACCGGTGGACTCGACTTCTACGAGTGGAATGACAAAAGATCACACGATCCGGAGGAGGAGCGCCGCAACGACGAGCTAAACGAAGCGATACGCCGGAGACGAAAGCTCATCTCGAGGCATGCAATCGCAGAGGAACGCGAGGCTCGCGAGACGGGCGCGACAAAAGAGGGAACTTGCGCCAAGGCCAAAGAGGCTCGCGAGAGTCCAACAACGAGCGCGAAAGAAGGAAAATGGCCCGCTCCACGCAGAGGTCCGCCATTCCGCATTAGTCGCCCATCGAATGTCGAATTTATTTCAATTCCAAAAAGGCGATATGTATCGTAGGAGTCGGCCGGTTTGTTGCATCGTGCATGATGTTGTTTGTTATGCACGAACCAAACCCTTTGCGCTGCAAGCCCAAGCTTTATTATAAAGTCTACTTTAATTCGCAACTCGCATTAACAACATGATCCCAACTTCAAAACGAAAGATGCAATGTCACGCCGCACTCAAATGGCGTGACAAATGTCTAATATGCTTGAAAATCGATATGCTTATGAATCATCATTTCAAATTACTACAAAAAATAAAGAAGCAAACAAAACTATCACGGGAGGTTCCACAAAAAAGTTTCGAAATTTTCCTATATTTTACAGTGGCAAGTACACACATAGGAACCAAAATATGTGTACAAATATAGTAAAACAAAATCGCATAACACGCGATACTATATGGCTCACTCGTCTGAGCCACTACTCTCTCCCTGCTGCGGTTGCGTCCGCGTGCGCGGCCTTGTTTTGCGCCGAGCATGACCCGCCGAATACGTCCACCGGTCCGGAGAACGCGTGTCGGTTCGGAGGGGGTATGGAGATCGTTGAGGTGGAGGTGGACCGAGAGGTCGACCGAGAAGAGCACGGCAGGCGTACATGCCGCCGTGATCACTGGGGAGAAGTCCGAGGAATTCATCCACGGTGGAGGCATCCAACTCCGCTGCGCGGAGGAGCTCGCCGGGACGACGATGGGGCACCGAACCCGAGGAGCTCGCTCGCGACGACGTGGGCACCAACCCGAGGAGCTCGCTCGGGACGCACGGTGGAGCACCAACCCGAGGAACTCGCCGAGTACGCTAGAAACCCCGGGCCGCCATCGATCGTCCCCTAGTGTTGTGTAACGCTTCCTCACACGAGCCGGGAGGCCCGTGATCCTCATCATCGACGTGAATCGCCGCCACCCACACGGGAATCGAAGGTCGCAAGACGGAACGATGTTAGTGCAGTAAACACTCGACATAAACTAAGAACCCGCACTCTCCGGATGTGCGGGTGATGACCGACGGAGCGCCGATTGATGCATGCTTCCATACCCGAAACGCTATGACGTCTCACGACTCCTAGGTCGTGGTGACCAGCGGGTGAGCACGCCCCAGATTGATGGCGCGTCCCTCGAACGACCGCGGCTCAAGTTCTTTACAATTTTCTTCATCTCCGCCGAGATGTGCTTCAAAACTTTTTTATACGGTGGGTTCTATCTGGCCGCTTGAGCGTCGTCCGATGCGCTCGACGCGCAGCGCGCCTCTAATCGCAGTGACATACGTAACATGTTCATTAATGAAAGGTACGACTCAATGAAACCGAACGGAGGTGGTAGGTGTCGCATCGCTTCGCCAAGTCCGAAGCGCCGTGACGATCGTGACGCGGCGCGAGGCTCGTGGTGCTGCGTCGGCCGTGTCACCTCCTCTGCGCCCGGAGAGAAATGGTCGATCTTGGCGCTGCTCGCGGCACGTACTCACCCATGCACGCACGCCAGTGCGACTCACGGCCGTCACGACGCGACGCCACCCCTGAACATCCACATGGGCCGCGTTCATCCATGCCGAAAAATCGCTGCTGCCGCAATGGCCGGGCCCCTAATCGCCCACCCCACCTTGTTTGCCCGCATTTCAAGAGATTAATGTTAGAAAATAAGACGTAAGGACCGCAAACAATAGTCGAATTAAGTTTGACTCACGTGTATGCGGCCGATCCAGGGCTGCAAATCCGGGGCACGATCCGTACACACTAAGCCCGTCGCGACACGCGCCGCGCGCCGTAAGGCTCCACCATATGCGAGAATACCGGTGACAGTCGTCTTCCACGATGGTATGTCCCGATGCATTGCGTGGATATCCGTCGCGCGCTATATCGAGCAGAAAGTAGGATGCCATGGACACCGATGATGTCGCCTGCAACAACTCGAACTCGTTGTGGTACAACGAGTAGCACTCGCCGGTCTTGCGCCGCTCAGCGCAAACGGCAGCGATCCACCGAAGCCCATGGTCGGCGCGTCTATGGGGTCATGTGGGCCGGTCCGTCTATAGTGTACGGGTGCGCCGCTCTCGATGGTCGGTCGCCCAATAGGAAGTGCTCCCAACTCCACACCGCAGGAGCACGTAGCGATGGCCGTGTTGGAAGTAGTGCACACTGCGCGCGGCGCCACACAACCCCGTATGTGGCGCAGCGACTACCGATCCCGGTATCGAGGCATCGCCCACCGCGTCAACCAAAGATTCGCGATTTGATGAAGCGGGTTCATAATATCGCCCTTTGTGGTTGGAAACATGACCCAACCAAAGAGTGGAGAAGGTAAGCAATGAGGTACGCCCTAACGACCTCGTCAGTGCACTGCGCGCAATTCCTAAACCGCCACCATGCCCGGGACACCACGTGCACCCTCCGGGAGATTGGCCAAAGCGCCGCTCAAGCTCGCCTTCCAGTCCCACTCCGAGGGTCGGAACAAGCGCACACCCGGACGGGAGACGAGCCAACACCGACACATCCTCGTAGGGTGATGTCATCTCACCCCACCGAAAGTGGAAGGTGTGTGTCTCTGCCTCCACTGTCAACAAGTGCGACACAGAAGCTGCCGCCTAGGGTGAACCCGCGGTCAACGGAGACCATCTCGCAAAGGGCAACAAGCCCGTCTCCGAGGATCGGTGTAACGCTCGTCCAGCGCCACACCCCCTCCCCCGAAGTGTCGGGCGGAGGGCCATCCGCGCCGTGGTGAGCCACACTTGCACCGGTGGTCCTCATCGTAGAATTGGTCTAGTAGCTCCGGAGACACATGCCTACCAACACATGGATAAAGAACATTAGTGAGAACTTCATGTTACCGCAATAACAAACTAAAATTCATCTAATTACACCTAATCACATTGCTAAAATTAGCTAAAAATATAGTCGAAATGAAATGAACTTCAACTTCTCTCTCGCTCCCTTCTCTGCTCTCCGCCGGGATCATCTGCGATATGAAATTTGTGTGCTCATTCCGCACTCTCTCCGCGAGCTCATGAAATGAACAAGTGATCGAGCTCTCTCCAATTTATAGTGAATCTTTATCCGCTGCCCGCAAATTAAGCCATAAATGTAGGAAGTGACATCGCCGGTGCAAATGCGTGGAGGGCTGCGCGCCGTCTTCTGAGAATCAACACATGGCGAGGTGGAGGGAGGGTCTGGCTCAAACAATCAACACATGGCGGCCTGGAGGGAGGGCCTGGCTCAAACAATCAATAGCTGGTGTGAATCGGTGTGAAACGAGGAAGGGGCCTGGTTCAAAGCTTTATACAATCAACACCTGGTGGTTCGACGGGCTTTGATCAATCAATAAATGTTACTAAGGATACAGTCATACTAATTAGCGAAAACATAATTGAACGAATAAAATTATAAAAAATTTATAGAAATAAGTAAATGGTAGTAAAATGCTACACAAAAAATTTCATAATTTTTTGTAATCATTTAATATATTTTAAAATTTTCGGAATCTATCCATACTAATTAACTAAACTAACTGCTAATTATAACAACCTACTATTTATGGTGCGCATGGTGTCCATGCGGCATGCAAATAGTAGCGGGGTGGGTGGCGCGCATGCGCAGGGCATGTCGCATGGGGCATGCCGCATGGGGGGCATGCGGCAGGGGAGTGGAGGGGTGGGGGCATGCCGCATGGGGGGCATGCGGCAGGGGAGTGGAGGGGGTGGGGGCATGCCGCATGGGGGGTATGCGGCGGGGAGGGTGAGAGGAGAGGAGGGGTGGCGGGGCGGGGGCGAGGTGGCGCGCGGGATTGGCCGGGGCGGGAGGCGATGAACCGCGCCGCTATCCGGTAGGTGGCTCGCCGCTCCGGTGCGTCGGTAGGCTCTCCGCGGCTAACGGGCCGCAAGTCATCGCCACGGGCTATTCCCGCTAATTATTTCCGAATGGAGCTACTTCTGAAAATAAATTATGCTACAGGGCCAAAACAGTAAAAATTTCTCATTCACTCTTCATTCGCGGAAGTCATCTGCCCCTCTCCATCTCTCTCACCGTACGCTAGTCCTCGCAAAAAGATAAAAATAGCGGCTATACCGCACTCCTCATGTGCGGAAGCCACCCCATACACCTGGCAACTTCGGGGTAATAGTGTTCGGCATTTTATGGTATGTAGAGACATGGTAGCAAGTGACGCATTATGGCTACTTTTCACCATGTTTTGCTGTCATGCATGGGTGGAGAGGTAGGTGCTCCCGTGACGTACGGGGAGAGAGGCAGGTGGCTTTCGTGCGCACAAGTAGCGTGATAGAAGAACCATTTTTATCATTTCAAAGTGACAGCACTAGATTTGCTATTCTGTTTAAAAAGAGTTTCACCATATTTTGCTGCTATGCACGGGTGGAGAGGCAGGTGCCCCGTGACGCACGGGGAGAGAGACATGCGGCTTTGCGCACGAGGAGCGTGATAGTAGAACCATTTTTATCATTTTGAAGCGAGAATACTAGATTTGTTATTCTGTTAAAAAAAAAAAGATCAAATGAGTCTGACACCGTCTCCATGTGGAGCCTTTCGTGAACGGTGATGGGACTGTTCCCACGTGGGATCAGACCCTACTGCAGTGCTTTCAGCAGGAAGAGGTACATGCTAGTCACTCGAGTTTTTGGGTGCAGATAACTTGAATGTGTGGCCCTATGGACAGTGATTTGATACGTGGCCCTGGAATTCCACTTGGTCATCAAACTTTTCCGGAGATATTTTGTTAAAGGACCATGCTTCAATGGGGGGTCGAGATTTGATCGATGATGCTCTAGCTAGCTAGTAGTGTCGATACCCATGAAGAACTGAGAATTAGATCATCCATCGACCCTGCATGCTGACTGCTGAGAGAGCAGGAGAGGGACACCCCCTCATTCTGTAGAGGGATAATGCACGATATACCAATCGAAAGAGTGGCGTGGCTCGAAATGGCACTAGAAAAATTGACTTCCATCACATACCACTGAAAATAGCCTCCACTCTGCCGCCTCATCTCCTTTCCTATCCGTCGCTAGCCCCATCTCCATTTGCATCCATCGCTGCATGCATTTCCATTCCCACCGCGGCCGCCTCCGTCTCCATCTCCTCCCATGTCGCGGTCATCCTCCACAGCGGATTCGAGCGGCGCCAGAGCAAGGGGACAACCGGGTTGTCCCCGGTGCAGTGCCCGACATGTCAGGTCAAGGTGGTGGAGCTCAAATTGAGGACCAAGTTGAACCCCCCAACAAGTTTTTCTTCAAGTGCCCGAAGAACACTGTAAGTGCCGTTCAAATCAGGGTTTCAAATTTGTTTCGCTAAAAAATTCGGGACCCACCGAAATTGGCGAAATTTCGAATATTTCGGTTTCAATTAGTCCAAAAGGCCGAAATTAGTATTTGAATTTGGCCGAAATTCAGCCAAATTTGACCGAGATTCACCTTCTTGACGTGAGGTGAAGAATCCGCCGCCGCCCCGTCCAAAGTCAGACCATCCATGCCATCGCCGCCACCCCGCCGCCGTGCCGTTCTTTGCTTCTTGCCGCCGCCAAGGCTCGAAGGCCGTTGTTGCGCCGCCACTGCACTCGCGCCGCCGCCTCGTGCACCCACTCCGCCGCCCGCGCAGCTGCGGTGACCCTCCCGCGCGTCGCCGCCGCCTCACACTCCCGTGCGTCGCTGCCGCCTGGTGCTCCCACTCCCACCGTCCCGCGCTGCAGGCGCGCCGCCTTGTCGGACCAGAGAGAGGATTTGGCAGCCCGCGCGTCGCCGCCGCCTCGAACTCCCGCGCATCGCCGCCGCGTGCTCCCACTCCCGCCGTCCCGCGCTGCAGGTGCGCCACCTTGCCGGACCAGAGAGGATTTGGGGATTTTGGTAACTAGGGCAAAGGGAAAAGGGTCACGGGAGGAGAATAGGGGATAGCCGGATAGGGTAGTAGTAAGGGCAAGGGGATGGTGGGCTTTTGGGCCGGTGGGGGAGACAGGCCGACGGCAAAATTCAAATAGTGTCGAATTTTTTTAACCGAAAGGCCCAAAATTCGGCTGTGAGCGAAATGCCCGAAATTTCGACGAAATTTGAAACCCTGGTTCAAATTGGTAGAAATGCACAGCTAGGGCTATGCAAGATTTGTTTGGAGTTTGTGAACCAGTGATATGTTTGAAATTTGATAGTTTTACCCGAATGCCATCACTTATTTGTCATCTTATGTTGCCTAGTTAGTCGAAATGCAAGTCAATTTGGTTTGTTAGTCCAAGCTTTTGGAAGTTTTCAGTCTGGTCCGTGTAAGCAATGTTAGTCCAAGCTGGTGGTTGAGGGACACATGGAATCTCACATAGTCTTTACTATTACTAGTAGGATGCCCGTGTGTTACAACGGAATCATAAAAGAGACTGATGCATATCAGCACACGGGATCTTACTAGTAGGATGGCTCTAATACCACTGAAGGGATACGGATAAGCTACACTAGCAACAATTCAAAAAACTACCACGTAAACCAGGAAGTCAAGCAAGTAGATGGTCACAGATCGTTACCACCAGACACGCAGTGCAGCGGAAGAAGAGTCGGAGCAGCCCGGTCCAATAAAGAGCACGTCGATGTAGTGGTCGTAGTCGATCATTCAGCGCCCTCGCGCGTTGATCGTCTCCTCTAGGAACTCGAAGTTCCTTGTGAAGATCGTGGAACGTCCTCAAGCGCAACAGCAACCGCAGTAGCGTCTCTACGGTATCCACACGTACAGGGAAGGAACAACCGTACACCGGTGTGCTAGCACCAAGTCGCACAACGGGGCTCTTAGGAAGATGACGGCTAGGGTTTCAGTGAAGTAACTCATGTTTCTCGCATCATCCCAATAGCCTCAAGCATCTCCTTATATAGTGCCCATGACGGATCCTATTTGAATACATTTTGTTCCAATCCGTTAAGTGTGTGACCCGTTAGGTTTATGCGTAGTCGGTTGTGAATCGAAAACCCTTTCCGACCACGAGTCGTAGCGGTCCCTAGGAGGACACAATAATTCCCGAATACACACAAATTATATCGGACGAACCTTAATGTAACATGATCTACGATCAGGTCCTCATCACTTACGACCAGCTCGTATCTCGTCACGACCAGTCCGTATTTAAGTACGACCAGTTAGTAACTCCTTACAACCAGTTAGTACTTAAGTGCGACCAGTTTGAAACTGTGTACGAGCAGTTCGTATTTAGTATCTCCATACGACCAGTCTGTAACTGATTGAACTAAGCGACCTACTCGTGTATTCTCTCTTTGCCTCACGATATCTGGTTTGAACTCTAGGTGAGATATTTGCCATCCATGGACTGTTCAATACTTCCTCGATCGAGTGTCGGATAGTCTTATGTGGTCGAACTCTTCGACCACTAGTGGCATGGCCATGCACTTTCTTTATCCGATCACTTTGAGGGGCCTAGAGATATCTATCCTATTATGTCAGGAGGGGCAAAACTCATATCCGACCAGTCACATCCCTCTGCATGTTTCATAGCATACCCGAAATCTACTTTTATAACTACCGAGTTACGAGTAGCGTTTGGCAACATCTAAGAGTGCTATTACACATGTAGGGAACCGTGCTGATCTCAGGTCTAAGGATTATACATCATCATTGCTTGAGACTAACTAATGACATATAGAATTATAACAATCTCAGTATTGTCTCAAGGTGGGTCTATCCAACCTCATGTTCTCTAACATGTGTTCATATTATTGATTCGATATCCCTATATATATGACCGGTGAAACATGGTCATCGATCAATACTTGTGCTGGTCGTAGCGAAACTGGTGTTCCGACCGGTGACATCCGACCAGGGATACCATTTAGAACAACATCATATAAGTTAAAGAGCTTCACCAACAAGTCACATACTTGTTAATCTTTATAACCAATGATTCATTCAAGGAACAGAATAACATTTATTAAATAACTCATAAACATAGACGTGATACAATCATCTCTATGATTGCCTCCAGGGCATATCACCAACAGTGGTGACGTGGTGCCACCGACGGAAACAAAAATAGCGCACTGTGCGCGACAGCATGGGCGGTGGCGCAACTGGGGTGGCTCGGGTGTGGACTGGGACTAGGAGGAGGCGCTCGGCGTGGCTAGGCCGAAGGCGGCGCACGGCCCAGCCGGCTCAGGACAGAGAAAAGAAAACTGGGGTAGAGGAGCCAGAAGAAAGAAGAAAGTAAGAAGAAAGATAAAAAGGAAAAAAGAAAAAGAGTTTTGACCCAGGAAAAAATGAAATAAAATTATGAGATTTGCATTTCGGAGAGAAATCGAATGTAAATTTGATTTTGAATTTTGGATGAGTTTTGAAACTGAGGAGAGGTGAATTCAAATTGGGAATTTGAATTCAAAAATTGCTCGAGAATTGATTTGATTTGAGATTCAGAATTTGATTTAATTAACATAGACATAAACAAGAGCTCCAAATAAAATCCAAATCTTTGAATTAATTATTTTAAATTTAAATTTTACAAAGGCAAAATTTGGGATGTTACACTTGGTGATGACGAGGGTAACATAATGATATAAGTCTTGGAAAAAACGTCTTTGTGCGTTTACTAAAAAAATTTACTGCATCGCTGAAAGAGATTTACTGTAACCTCCATATAACTTCACTGCTCTGTTACAAAAAAATTACTAAACTCTACTTGTAGTTTACTAGCACATCCAGCCATGCACGTATGAAATAATCGTAAAAAAAATATAAACACGATGATACATGCGGCAATAAAATTGCTATTACAATTACTTTCAACCTCGTCATAGTGCGCATTGGACATGTAACGTCACGTGTGGGGGATCATGGGTTAGTGGGCCAAAATGGCTTATTTGGCGCTCCATATAGGCAGCTCAGTGGGCTGGCCGGAGTGTAGAATAATTAATTCTACTCTTAGGACACACACACACACACACACATACATATACATATGTATATGAAGCTTTTTTTTCTACTCTCAGGGTAGTTACTCCTTATTCCGTATCTCACAACGTAGGGAGTATCTTGCGCAACTGAGAGTATATATGTGTAGTATACGAGTATAAGACCACTTATGTGGTATTTACACCTTTTTAGGGGTGGCATGTATAATTTTTTAGACATACTCCTTTTTATATGAGAATATGAAGGTATTTACAAAATATGCTAAAAACTATGGATTCTCTTGCAAATTCTCTTATAATTAGTATATGAGTATACCCAAAGTGATAAAGAAGTATATCAAGTTGTTTTAGGTGGTATATCAGAGGTGGGAGTAACTACTCCTGGGAGTAGAAAAAAAACTATTCCGTATTCCTGGGAGTAGATACTTCCTATTCCGTATCTCACAACGTAAGAAGTATCTTGCAACCGAGAGTATGTATGTGTAGTATACGAGTATATAAGATCACTTATGTGGTATTTACACCTTTTTAGGGGTGGTATGTACATTTTTTTAGACATACTCTTTTTTATATGTGAATATGAATGTATTTACAAATATGCTAAAAACTATGGACTCTCTTGCAATTTTTTCATGTGATTCGCATTAGAGTATCTTATAATTAGTATATGAATATACTCAAAGTGATAAAGAAGCATGTCAAGTTTTTTAGATGGTATATCAGAGGTGGGAGTAACTACTCCCGGGAGTAGAAAGTATTATATATATATATATATATATATATAACGTCTGTTTCATACTCCTGGAGTATGTACCCCCACTTCTAATATACCACTTAAATGAACATATTATACTTCTTTATCACCTTCAGTATACTTAAATACCATTTATAAGATATTATAATGTGACTTCACTGAAAAAAAATTTATTGGAGCCCTTTATTTTTTTTTGCTATATACCCTTTTTCATATATAAAAGAAGTATATATACAATTTTTTCTATAAAAAGTGAACTTTGATGAAATTTCGTTATTGCTGCTCTCTGCGCTCTATCTATCTCTCTTTTTTCTTTTATCTCAGCTGCACCTGCACCTACACGACTATCCTCTGCTTGTCTCTTTCTCTCGAAACCCAAGCACAACTCCTCCTTCCTCTTCCTCTCGCTCGCTCCACAACTCGGTGACGGCGCGGCAGGATCTACCCGCCTAGGGTGGCAGCACAACGGGATCCACCCCACCTGCGGTAGTGGCATGATGGGATCCGCTCGGCCACTATTGATGAATACGATAGCAAGATGAAGCCGATGGCGACGGTGGAATCGACGGCGGTGGCGGCTGGCAGTTCATGAGAGAGGACACACTCAACTCATGTGTTTTGTTTGCTTACCGTTGTAAAATTCCATGTCATTAGCTTTGGCGTATGCTGATCTTATAGGGTTGCTATCCACCATTACTCTCTGTCGAGTTTCCTCGCCAACCATAGCTGAAATAGTGCTCTCTATAGTTGGCAATGCCACTTAATGACATAAACCCACCTACTCTCAAACTCAGGTTTCAAATCTTTAAAGAAGTGAGTGACCCTCCTACGTTGCAGTCACGTCCTACCAAACTGAATATCACAAACACAGATCAGCTGTAGCGGATCATATTGATCCAAATCTGCCCACAACTACCGCAGCTCATTGGCATATTCTTGAACGATCTTGTCCTTGTCTTTCAGAGCATCTACCTTGCCTTGAACCTCCACCATCATCATCACATTTCTAGCCTCGGAATACATGTTCCCCCAACGTCTTCAACATCACTGTTGCCCTTAGGATCGCCTCCACCATCATAGCAATGGACGGGGACACTGAAATCAACAGTCATACCACCACCACAGAGTTGGTGGTATTCCACATCCTCCAATCAGTACTCCCCCTATCTGCGGGCTCGACGTAGGTCTCCTGCAGATAATGCTCTCCTGTAGATAATGGGTTGTGGGTTAGGATTTGGTTTTGGGATGATGAGAATAATCGATGTGTACTATAGGACCCCACAAATTTTATTTATTGTACTAAATATTACAATCCGACTCGCAGATATGCGTGCAGCTGGGTTCGATATCGTTGCGACGTGTGCTTCCTTGGACTGAGGTTTCGATCGTATCCTAAATTCTGCTGTTATTGCTGCTCACGAGCACTTCCCATAGCCACAAATTAAGTATGTAGTGTAGCCATTGTTTCAATGTCCTGACTCCAGCAAAAATTTCTTGCTACTAGGAGGAATTATCTCAGCATAATTATTGAAAGAAAACCTTGCCGGCGCCCGTCCTGTCGTCTTGTTACAACAAGCCGTGCTCTGCTAACTCCAACCGCTGTCTGCCCAATTCTATCGGTAGACTGTAGGATGCCGTCTCCCCCAGCGTAAGTTTGGTGGTCCAACTCTATCGCTTATACAAATTAAGGGGTCCAACTCTATCGCTTATTCAAATTAAGGGGCCCAACTCTGTCGTCGCTTGACTGTAGGATTCTTGATTCATCCAATCCTTGAGCTCTGGAGAATTTCCCTAAGCTTGAAAAATTATCGCCCGTTCATCGCAAAAAAATTCTGTAAGCTTGAAAAACTACCACCCCCAGGTTTGAATACGTCCCTCTAATTAATGGCATCTATCGGTCAAACATCATGAAAATGTTGCAAAATAACAGATCTGTAGTAAAAAGCCTGTTAATACACATAGCTGAAAAGAAGTGCTCAGAAAAAAAAAAAAAATCTAGGATATATGTTTAGCTGTGTGGTGTGGGTAGTCTTGAGTTGAAGCCAGAAGGTATTTGCTGAGGAACTGACAAAACTATCTACTGCAACTCACACTTATGGACCAAAAAAAACACAACTTTGCACGACTCCAAAAACAAGGTGTCAGCTCTGCTATCTGCGCCGAAATTTCTTTTATATTTATTCCCTTTTTATAAATATTTTAAACTTAACCCCTCATCATCTTGATCTCCAATTCTGACCCTTTTTGTTACGTCATTACCAGTGTCGTGATCAAACGTACTGTCACGTCACCTATGGCGCCCTCGTTCGCAAGACATCTGTTACGCTCGCACACATGGTGTGACAAGTTAGATTATCATGCCACGAACGTTGGCGTGACAGTGGTGACTTAGTCATTTCGGCACAACCAGTTCTTCATTTCTCCCGTCTTCCCTGTCTACTGCCGTTCCCAATCGCCTCCGTCCTCCCGCCGCCAGCCATCCTCCCCGTCGCACTTCCCCTCCACCGGCGGCGGTCCTCCCCCGGTGGCTGCCCTCCCCCCGTTGGTCTTCATCCCCGCGGCGCGCCCCCACCCTCTACCGACCTCCCTCGCACGCGCCACTGCCTACCCCACTCGTAGAAGCGAACGCTAGAATTATTGTCTCTCGGATATTCGTGAATAGCAATGGATGTAGCTTTCTCACTCCGAATATGATCCTGCACAGGGATGACAGTAGCTATGTGAGCTGTTAGATTGTTCGGAAATAAATCCAGTGGTTATGCTATGTGCTTACCTTGAAAGATTGTATGCTATGTGAACATATATAAAACCATCACAAGTAAATGAATGTAGCTATGTGAGCTGTTAGATTGTTCGGAAATGTTGCTAGACATTCTTTACAAAAGAACAAACTTGATCATTAGCAAGTAGCTAGCTTGAGCTGTTATGTTGATAACAAAATTTTGACTAAGAAAAATGAAGGAGTTTGGAAACACCTTATGTTCTCCGATCTTGGGATGTTATGGTTGATCATTAGCAAGTAGCTAGCTTGAGTTGTATTGTTGGTTGTTAGAATCTATTATGGTCCGCATTTCGCTGAAGCTATCACCTCATGTCCTACAGAATTACTTTACCAAAAATAAATTATGAAAGGACCTCTATAGAAATCAAATTAAGGTTGAAGGCGTAAAAATGTGACTTACCTCATTTCTGAATACCAAATTTCCCGAACTAGTGGTTCGTGGCGCTCTTGGGCGCGTAGCTTGGGCATACCCAGGAACAAAGTCTTGGGCGTACTCAGGGATGAACCCTGAGTAGTCCCAAACATGTGGTTTGGGTGGACTTGAGCCAGATCTCGAGTGTACCTGGGCATGTGGATCCAGAGTAGTGTAGGTTCGTACTTAGAGGCAAGTGCTGAGCGGTCCCAAACACGCGGTTTGGGCGGTCTCAAGAACGGGATCTCGAGCCTGACTGAGCACGAGAGACTCAGATAGTGTAGGATTTGGATCTTTTTGCATCTCATTGTTTTTTGGTGTTATTCGTTCACTGTGTATGGCCTAACACACCTCAATCAAGGGTTAATCTCCATCATGCTCGTCACTGTAACTATAATAAAGCACTGTCATAGTTGAAAACATAGAGCAAACAAGCTGTAATGAACCATACATTTGTACCTTCAAACTGCTAGCATGTGTCAACTGAAACGGAGTTTTTGTGAAGTACAATGTTGATTGTGATATTTCGTACTTGTGGTATTTCGTACCTATGGCATGTAGTACTATCTTTGTAATATTTTGTTTGTATTATTGGATGTAGATGGATAAAGTTTTACATGTATTTACCGGTGGGCCGATTAGCCAAATTGATAGTGCTGTCGACTTTGGTGGCATGGAAGTGACCGCTCTAATGTTTCGCAAATTACCAGACTTTCGAACTCTTCCCGACTAGGATTAAGTCGACCTTTGGATGGGATGAGTCTGGGGTCGTTGTTGGAATGTAGGGGCGATATGACGCTGGGCTGGGTTCTAAGGTGCACGCTTTGTTGGTGCTAATCTTATGCGACGATGATTGGAACACGTACAAGGATGTTGTACTTGCATCTCAGGTCTGGTCATTGGAGGTGGCGGTGGAGAGGACAATCGTTGTTTACAATTTGCCATACAATTTGGATGTGGTGAATGGCAACACGGAGCAACTAGAGTCCGCTCTCCATCTTTCGCCAAGCCCCCCAATGGAGGAGCAACCTTCCCAAGAGTTCGTTGGCGTCAGTCTTAACAACGATGCCCCCCTATTGGTGGATCAATCATATGTGCCGGTTTATTCCCCGCACCATGGTAGTTACCCCGTGACTGATTTCAACGGGGCTGTAATGAAACAACGAGCTTGAGGAGGATGTGTTCCGAGATGGAACAACCCCTGAAGTGGAGTTTGATGAAGGCTGGAGCTTGACCGAGAGTGAGCCTCCCGCTCTGCTTTTCTCCTGTGATGAAGGTTGGGTTCTTCTCAATGTCATGGGTGAGGTCCCATTGGTGTACGCATTCGATGATGTCAGGCTGGTTGATAAGGCGGTTTGTGCAAACGGGTTGAAGAGCAGGAATGGGATTATGGACCCACCGCAGTCTCCGTTGTGCCTATGCGACTTCAGCCAGTGGATCGATGATAAGATCCACCCCTACGACATGTGGTTGCTGCTGACATAGAAGAGCTGGGCCAGGGAGGACTACAAGGACCATGAAAGGCACCTTGAAGAGCTGCAGGCTGAGATGGAGGGGAAGACGAGGCTGAAGAGGCTGCGCAAGGAGTAGGAGTGTGAGTATACCAGGCGACGCGAGGCCGTGAGGGCGCGGAAGAGGGAGATCACGGTAAAAGCTAAGGTGCAAGGTGAGGAGTACAACACCGATTTGGGCCGCAGGGGAAAATGGTCACGTTCCACACAGTAGTTTGATCCTATTCGTCCATATATCCCATGTATTTCTAATTCCCTAAAGGCATACGTATACCGCCCTTGGTTCGTTAGCCTGCGTGCCATGTAACCCCCTTGTCGGATTAACTGTCGTGTTGTTATCGTTGCGCCATTTCTCGAATGTTCTCCACCATGTATGAATTCCCTGGCACATCAAAATATCACTTACCTTGCTACTTACGAATCATTATTACCTCAATGGTCCTCACAAAATTCTTTAGAAATTTACCGTACTACAACAACATACGACGATCACAGAATATTATTGTGAGTCTAACAGATTTTGTACCCTTGAGAATCTACAAAAATCACAAACAGTACGAGCGGTACAACCTACAAACAAGTTGACGAGGATGTAATAATCCTCATTTTACTATTTATCTATAATTGAGTATTATGGGTAAATATGATGTCACACAGCTATCGAGTATACCCCTTAAAATAGTAAGGGAGAAACCAACCAGGTAGTCGTAAGTTTTTCTACGACCACCCCTATAGTCGTAGGTTCTTCTATGACTACCTCGTAATCGTAAGTTCTCATACGATTACCTCCGGTTGTAAGTCTTTCTACAACCAGTACCCAGTCGTAAGCTTTTGTACGACTACCCCCTGGTTGTAAGTCCTTCTACGACCAGTCCTGCCATGAGTTCTCCACAAATAGCTGGGTCTACTCGCCAGTAGGCCCTATTAACTGTGAGATCTGAGCAGTCAAGATACGTAGTTATTCCCTGGAATAACTGCAATTAACTCACCATTACCTCCGATTGATAACCGTCAAGCAACGTGGGGAGGTTACTACTCTGGTGATTACTGCCATTATTACGAAATAATAAGGTACCCCTTGACCTGGAATGACTACCTCTCCACATACTATAAATAGACATCTTTTAGAGAGAATGGGGAGGACTTTTGAGAGGCAATCAAGAGTAACATTAGCGCAACTCTTTCCAGCGATTGTAACCAGGATACCAATACAATACACACAGGAGTAGAGTTGTTATTCTCTCCGAGAAGGTCCGAACTCGTATAAAAATCCTCGTGTCTTTTCTGACTACCCACAGTTGTAAGTCCTTCTACGACCGATCCGCCATGAGTTCTCCACAAATAGTTGGGTCTACTGCGGTAGGCCCTATTAGCTGTGAGATCACGGCGGTCAAGATCGTAGTTATTCACGGAATAGCGCAATTAACTCACCATTACCTCCGATTGATAACCGTCAAGCAACGTGGGGAGGTTACTACTCTGGCACTACAACAAAACTATCACGTAGAGACGTTTTTGTTTTGACGCTTTTATATCTGTCTCTACGCCGAGAAACACCTCATATGTAAAGACGTTTCTCAAGACGTTTTATATGACGCCACAAAATCTATTACCGTAGGAAGGCACATATACATTTGCATTTATGTAGAGACAATCTTGAGACGTTTGAGAATATGTCTGAGAATTAAGAGGACAAAATTTTAGTTATATAGACGAATCTTGAGACGTTTTAGAATATACCTCTACAGCTCTATGAAAAGTATTTTGTTTTAATTTTTTTCGATGAAGACCGAAAGGATCACAAAAATTTCAAAAAATTCATTCAAATCGAGAGATACTACATCTTGATATCTCTTAATTCGAGTTTGTCGGTCGTCCCACCCATCCACGTACACCACTAAAATACGACAAACCGCCTCGCTTCGCAATCGGTCGCGCACCGCCTTACTCACGCCCGCTCCACTTCTCCGCCGCTACCTCTGCGTCGCGCTCGGCACGCTGAGATCCGCCGCGACCCGCGAGCTCCTCCCGCCGCTCTCTGCGTCGTCGTCTTACGCTCCCATGCAGGCGGATCCTCCTTCGGTATGCTCGGCGCGCTCGAGCTCCTCCTGCCGAGAAACCCGATGGCGGAGCCACGTTCAAGCTGTGGGGTCAATTGACCCCACAGTTTTTTTGGAAACTATTTAATATAAGGGAAATTTTTTGCAAAATTCTAGAAAACAATAAAAATTTTACCAAAATTAATCCTATATAGCTAGATAATCATATATTTGACCCACAGGATTTCAATCCTAGCTACGCCACTGCAGAAACCCCACCTTCCCAGGCGACGGCGGGCGAGGGCAGACGGCGAGGGAGCGCAGCGCGGGCGGCGGTGGAGGCCCCGGCGTCGAAGAGGCGGCACTCGCAGAACGATGGGCCAGACAGATGCTGCGCCTCGTCCACCCGCCTGTCCTCTGGGTGGTCGTCGAGTCCGGCAAGCCCACCCCCGAGGCCGCCGCGCCGCTCCGCCGCACCGCCGTCATGCACTGCTACGTCGGCTGCTGCGACAAGCTCGCCGCCACCAACGCCTCCTCCTCCGTTGACTACCGCCAGCATCAGATGAATGCCTCCCTGGAGATGGTAGAGAACCACCGACTCGACGGCATCGTCTACTTCGCCGACGAGGAGGGCATCTACTCCCTACAGCTCTTCAACCGCCTCCGCCAAATCAAGTACTAATCAACCACCTGCTCAATTCTCCCATTCATATTCAGTGCTATGCATGCGAAAGGTGCGATCTTTGCTGACCTTTGCAATTGTTCTTGTCTTAAGATTCGAGTTTGGTATCTAGTTATACAAGGAAAGGATCCATGTTTTTTTGCTGGCATGTAGACCGAATTGACTTAAAGATTGAAACTTTATACAAGGCATTGGAATATTGCCGAGTGGACAATGGGCTCAAAATTCTTACCATTCGCCTTGTTGCAGATTCAGAATTCAGTAGCATCAATAAATTTTCTTTCTTGGTTGTCATGGGTAATTCAATACTGGTAATTGATTCACCATTTAGGGAAGTTCTTTCCTGGAACAGCAGCTACCTACTAGTCTGGCAAGCAAACATTCAGCTGGGTGCATTGAATCCATATTATGTTTTGTGTTGCAGGAGAAAGTTGGATACTGCATAGAAATCAAGTTGTTAACTTATTTCTGCTGTGCAAACTCTGCCTTGATTATGAGGTTCGGCACATGGCCTGCTCCAGTGATATCTGAAAGCAGAAATGGCATTGTGCTGGAAGGCCCTGTATCTGTATGTAAATAGAACCAAGTTGTGGGATGGCATACAAGTGAGGATGGCAACAAGCTTCGGAGATTTCATGTTGCTATGTCGGGTTTTGCATTCAACAGCACAAATGATGTGATTTTGCGGCTACATATTTCAGTTGCTTGCTCTGATTATGTGGATGCTTTGACACGACGGTGGTTGTGATTTAGATTGCTGATCCTAGCTGTTGGGTAATACGAAGTTAAGCAATATTAAACTTTATAAAATAGTGCAGTTTAGTTCTATGGGGGAGGAAAAGGTACGGACAGATGCACATTATAAAACAATTCTATAGAAACTCTGCTTTCTATTGTGTCTATTAGGAGCTGTGGTTGACAGTTTCTTATGTTGTTTAAATTAGGTGTTGTGGTTGTCAATCATACTATCCATTTTGATGGAGGTTAATGTTAAGGTTTTTTAGGCTGTAGCTAATCTTGTAGGCATTTCGTATGAGAACAGATTTTTTTTGTCAATGTACTATTCCATTTGTTTGCTTTAGATTTGCAGATGTTGCAATCTACCTTATAGCGATTTAGGACTCACCTTTTAGAGAAAGGAGCTTTGTGCTCCTGTTTGATAGTTGAATTTGAGTAGTCCTCATATTGCAGATTTTGTAATGTCAAGACTTAAAGGACCCCCTCCACCAGATCCTGATGAGCCTTCCAATGTTGCACAGGTTATTGCCTCATGGGGCCTTGATTACACCGTCATTACAAGTGTTAACCGAGATGATTTACCTGATCAGGGGAGTGGTCACTTTGCTAAAACAGTACAGAAGTTAAAGGTTTTGAAGCCAAAAATGCATGTTTTTTGCACACAACAGTGGAAGAGCTGCAAAGAAATGTGCGAGACTATCGTGCAAATTTTAAGGAGTCCATAAATGTTCTGAAAATGGCAAAACAGTATGCCCCTCCTGCCACCCTTATGAAGACATCAATTATGTTGGGTTGTGGGGAGACTCCTGCTCAGGTTATCAGCACAATGGAAAAGGTGAGGGCTGCTGGTGTTGATGTCATAACATTTGGTCAGTACATGAGACCGTCAAAACGTCATATACCCCGTCAAAACGTCATATGCCCCTCCTGGCACCCTTCGAGAAGTATCGATCTCTTGGTGTTGAAATGGTATGTCCATTTGCCTCCTTTAAGCTTTCACATTGTACAAAGTAAATCTATTATTGACCATAATTCCTATTATACATCTTATACGTGGGAAATTAATTATAATACCAGCTTCACATCTTATACATAATAATAAAAAACTTTTCTCAAACCGAATGACTTGATGTAAGCTAATAGTCTTTATTGGTTGCCAATGAGGAACATAATCCATAGAAGAATAAGGCAAGTCCGCAGAGCATGTCCATCACTTCTATCATTGACACAACTTAGTTTATTGTTATAGGGAAACGAAGATCTAGAAACTTTCCTTTTTCATGTAATCTGCATCAATGGTTCATATCTATAAATATGAATACCTTCCTTAATACTATTATCCCTTCTGGGCTGCTACAATTATTCAGACTGCATTTAGAGCCTTCCTGGTATTGATGTTCTCTCTATCTTATTGATCTAGTGTGTACAAGTGCTGACTTCTGAAATGATTCTTATGGAACATTTTAAGGAGCATTTTGTGAGAGATGTTTATTCACTCTCTTGGATGGCCAACAATACTCAGAAACGGTTCCTTCGCAAACCGGTAGACCTCAATGCTTGATATTTTTCAGCACTTCTCCTTATGGAAGAAGAAACAAAGTTCCATAGGTGGCTTATTTGCTGAAGTTGTTCATGATTTTTTTGGTTGTATGATCATTTGGTTGCACCACACAGTATCACGGTTAATTGAAAGACTACAGGTCAAGATGAAGTTTCCAAGCCTTTTCACATTTTTAGTTGAGTTCTGTAATGTGTTTAATCATTTATTACAGGAAAATATCCCAAAGGTCACCGCACAAAAAGTGAAGGAAGACATGCTTGGAAGAGTTGAACTTGCTTTGGGGCTATCAAAAGGATCTCTGTAGCAGCCATTTTACACAAGAGTACAGTGTGGTATAACAATCCATGCCTTGGACCTTTTATATCTGTTACTGTTTATTATGTTAAAACACGATGATAAATTCATGTCGGAAACATGGGGGTGTAGCTTTACCAATGAACACTCCAGGAGTGCCATGCATATTTGATCCCCATGGGCGAGCAGGCATCTGTGGTGACTGGCTCATGGGTCTAAGTATAGAAGCGGCTGTATTAAGTGGAATGTCTCTTGCAAATCATGTAAATTCCACCACCCTTTGATCTTTCTTAGAACATTCTACACTCTACACTTCTAGAGCACATCTCACGTTTTATGGTTAACAAACAAACTAGCTCGCTATATGAGTCTTGGTTCAAATTTGTTAATGTAGGTAGTGACTACCGTAAGTCGCGATGAAGCGACTGAGGAGTCCGCAATTGGCTTGCATGAGAACTTAAACCAAGTTGAAGGTAACGATATTGGTCAGTTCCCCGGTTTAGACTCTTAGATGCCACAAGTAGCTGAAGTTCAGCTGACACCAAGCATATGAAGTATGATTTGATGTTTTTGTACCGATAGTTGTTGTAGCTTGTAAATCTTGGTGATTCTTTTGTTTCAAGGAACTCGATGTTGCATCCTGCAGAATGTATATGTACCATGTATGTAGAATTTTTTTGGTAAAAGCTTACGTGCTCAAAATTTTACTTCCCGGGTAGTAGTAGTATCAGGTGATGCAATAGACAGAGTTCATATTTCTATTTTTATGTGTCACTCTCTTTTGTGGTTCCGTTGCAAGGAAAAGTATTTCTTCTAATTTCATCAAATAAACTTGTCATCTTACACTTTTCTAATCAGGACATTTTTTTTTTCAACCGACTTTGCAGGATAATTGAGGAATACAAAGAGAATGCAATAGAGATGGAGGAGCTAATGTATTAGTTTCTCCTTGGGCAAAGCTTATAGATAGATTCCAACTATTTAGGAAAAAAATATATGTCAATCCATAGGATCTTTTCCTGATGTATCTGCACCTTTTTTATATGGATGTTTGATTCAGTTGTGAACTCCACTTGTTATAAATTTAAATATTTGTTGTTGCTATGAAGGGCATGTATGCTCTACAGTTTTATTAGTTTGTTGATTGTGAGAATATGATGCTTCCATATGAAGACATGTGCTATATTGTTTTCTAGTTTTTTTGGATGAGGTGGAATAATGTCTTCATATGACGATGTATGTTTTCGTTTGTAGCGAAATGCGTGAATCAAATTCAAAATGATCCAATTAAATTCGAAATAATTTTTTTCACAGTAAGATGCCCAAAAGACGCTTTTGCGTACCTAGAGACGTATATAACGTCTCTACAAAATATGTATAAATTGTGCGTGCATGAATTGAATATATTTATAAAAGCGTCTCTATGTTTGTTGGCACGCAAATCGGATGTGTCTATATCAGTAAAGATGTTATGTAAGTGTATCTACTAAAACGTCTTTACATACATAGACATGAATTTTAACGTCTCTGTAAAGCGTCTTATATCCTGTACACATATTTTACAAGCGTCTCTATGGTTCTTGACACGGTCCGTGGGGAGGCGCTCCAAGGACGCTTTATAAAAACGACTTTACGGTCCTCTAGAGATGAAATAACATGTCCCTAGCCTATAGATTGGACGTCTCTACATGGATGTTGTGTTGTAGTGTGGTGATTACTGCCATTATTACGAAATAATAAGGTACCCCTTGACCTGGAATGACTACCTCTCCACATACTATAAATAGACATCTTTTAGAGAGAATGGGGGAGGGACTTTTGAGAGGCAATCAGTAGCAACATTAGCGCAACTCTTTCCACTGATTGTAACCAGGATACCCAATACAATACACACAGGAGTAGAGTTGTTATTCTCTCTGGAGAATGCCCGAACCTGTATAAAAATCCTCGTGTCTTTTCTATCTGTGTGATCAATTGTGGAGACCCCCTGAATCAAACAATCTTTACGTAAGATCGGTTCTAAAACACCGACAGTTGGCGCCGACCATGGGGATCTTCTAGTAATTTCTTGTCAACAGTTCTTTCTTTTCTCTTTGATGCTTCCATGGCAGGAGAGTGGAACGAGGAGAATTGGTTCGACTTGGCCGATTACGCAGACATCGACATGGATGCCGGTTTCGATTATGAGCCGAGTATTGAATCATCTGACGGTATTGCCGCCTCTGGAGATCTTCTATCAGATCTCGGAGACCGCACCACCGCCAGAGTTGAGGAGGGATCCTTATCCCCCACAACAGTATGCCCAGCTGAGAGACCAGTTTCCTCAAAGGGCAAGGGTCAACACGACCGCGAACAGGGAGGCCCTAAGATAGACTCACAACATAACGAGAGTTTTTCCTCCGAGTGTTTGAGTCCCCTTAAGGCAGTACGACTTGGCGAGACAAGTTCTGGAAGCCATCATTCCAGAGCTTCATCGGCACATGATGGTCCTTTCTCTCCGGATAATCCTGCAGAGGAGGGAATCAAACACACTTTTCCTACAATTACGACCATCCCATCGCAGGACACACCTGCAGACGGAGACGATTATAACCTGGAGTTCCCCTTCTGGAGGGGTTTACTCTAAGTCGCCAGGTGGTGTCTCTCGACTACTCCTCAAGCGAGGAGGCCTCGAGCGCAAGTGGAGGTCATCAACGGGAGGTCTTCGTCATTCCCTCTGATAAGAATCATTCTCCTAGAGGCAGGACTGATGATGCTCCCTGACGGGCACACACTACGTCCCCTAGTGCCAATGGCAAGGGCACCACCACTGGCGAACGATATGAACACTTTGATGAACGTGCGGGACATCCTCAACATTCTCGCACTCCATTAAAAGAAACTCAAGGGTCTGATATGGATGATTCTGAGGCAACTTGATGAAGAAAGATAGCGGCTTGGAAAAATCTCCCTGGGCGCGCTTATTTCCAGTCAGAAGAGGCTCAGGAGCTCCAGCACATCAATTACTTGCTTGAGAATCCAACTCAAGAGCTTGCTCGAGCACCAGGTTACGATCTCTTTGCTGAAGAGATCGCACGAATGCTTCGGAACACGATGGTAAAACTCGAGCGTCCTTGTCGACATCAACCCGGAAGTCGTAGTAGTACGACTCCATCTTCTGCCAACCGTTCGGACAACTCGTCACATGGGGGACAACATGATCTTCGACCACGTCACTCTCCTGACTTGAGGAAGGCTCATTGGACATCTGGAGATCGACAAGCCCCCAGGAGGGGTGATCTTTCACCACTTCAGGGACGAAATCTGCGGCAGCAGACGGAATACGAGGAGTATTTCCCTCTTAAGACTGAGGCCTACCATAGGTCCAGCCCACCTATGACTGGGTATCGTCGAGTACGATCACCTGGTGACATTAACTCTTCTTTCCTGCAAAGAAGGTGCCAAGAAGTTATCTCTGGATGTCAGGTGTTTTCACTCGATCTTCGAGCAGTTCATGGCCACCTCGCTTTCGACCAGCGAACATGGAGAAATTCGATGGAACCCAAAATCCCATTGAATTCCTCCAGATTTACACAATAGCTATCTGAGCAGCAGCAGGAGGAGAGCATGTAATGGCAAATTACCTTCCGACTGTGCTTGAATGATCTGCTCGATCATGGCTTTTAAACTAGCCATTCGAATCGATCTACTCGTGGCAGCACCTCTGCGACCTTCTGCTGGCGAACTTCTAGGGTACTTACAACTGCCCTAGAAAGGAGGACGACTTGCACTGGATAAGACAGAATGATCATGAGACTATGCGTCAATTCATCAGGCGCTTCAGTCAGGTTCGTAATTCTATTCCGGAAGTTTCTAACTCGTCTGTGATCAGGGCTTTCAAGTAGGGAGTCCTGTAGCAGAAGGATAACAGAGGATATAGCTTTGAATCTTCCTGCCACTGTCGCTGAACTCTTCGAGATGGCCGATAGATATGCGACTACCGCTGAAGCAACCGAGTGGAACAACACTATCGACCGCGAAGACAATATCCCTCAAGAGGTCGGCGAAAGTGGTAAGAAAAAGGATAAAAATGCTAAGAAATCCAAGAACAAGGTGAAAAGACATAAGTCTCCAGCCAATGGTTCTAAGGAGGTCCTGGCCGTAAGCGACAGAAGTTACGGAGATTTGCCCCTGATCGACGAGATGCTATTATGTCAGAATTGGACAAGTTGCTACAAACAGGCTTCATAAGAGAAGTCAACCACCCGGAGTGGTTGGCAAACCCTGTAATGGTTATGAAGTTAAACGGCAAATGACTTATGTGCGTAGACTTTACTGATCTTAATAAAGTTTGCCCAAAAGATGATTTCCCTTTACCTCGTATTGATCAGTTGGTTGACTCTACTGCTGGATGTGAAATGTTAAGCTTTCTGGATGCATACTCTGGTTACCACCAGATCAATATGTGTCGAGAAGATGACGAAAAGACTGTGTTCATTACACCATTTGGGATATTTTTCTACGTCAAAATACCATTTGGTTTAAAGAATGCTGGAGCTTCTTTTCAGCATTTGACGCAAACGATTTTTGCGTCTCAACTAGGCCGAAAGTTGGAAGCCTATGTTGATGATCTAGTCGTAAAAAGTGTCAGACCCGGGAGTAACTCTCCTAAATCCTCTGTGCATTTCTTAACTAGTCCCATGATCAGCAGCTAGTTCACACTGTAAACAAATATGGTAACAAATTCATATCACAACTTTATTAATAAATACCATCAGAGTTGATTACAACGGAGGCTTACATGCCAACAATAAAATAAACACAGCGGAAGACGAAGATGTAGTAGAGTCCAGCAATCTGCCACAGGCAATCGACTGGGGTAGCGGCCTAGTCGTCATGATCCAAACCTGAAGCGAAGTCCTTCTCCTCTGAAATTTGTTTGCATAAAGCAAGTATGAGCACAACTTTCATGCTCGCAAGTTACACCCGTCAAGTAACAGAATGACATGCATACATGGGTGTAACAATGGAAAGGCTTATAGGGTTATTTGTGCAAAACAACATTTGGCATTAAATACCGTACTAAGTTCAAAAGCTCAGGTTTTATAATAGCTAAAATTGAGTTTTAACTGAAATAATAAAGCTAGTATAGGCACCAACCAAATACTAACTTAAACACGGGCACCAACCCGGGGCTTCAACCCATAACTTTTCTCATGGACACTCATCCATGTCAAAACTGTTTTACGAAAACATTTTGCAATCAAAACCAAACTATAACTTTGAGTAGTTTCTGCTAGCATGTCCATAACCGTGGACACGGCTATTCGAATAGTTTTACACTCTGCAGAGGTTGTACAACTTTACCCAGAAGAGATAATGAACTTGCACTATCCGCGTCACACACTTCCGTAGGTGTGCGACTAAGTGATTATCATGAGGTCTTTACAATGTCCTATCTTAATGTATTTATGCTCGCTATGGTTTCGCTGCCATTGGACTAACCATCCTCCGGGAGTCCCCTCTTGCGCCAGGTGGGACTACTGTTTGTCCGACACCCACACCAACAATATAACACAAATGACACTAAGACATCACAAATTATTTAGCCAAATCTGTCCCACACCAGACTTGTGGTAGTACGGTAAGACGTAGTATCATGCGCTCGAAGACCAGTCCTTAACTGACTTGGGCAACTTTCCAAAATAACCCTGGGCCTTAACCTTAACCAGATTAAGCCTGTGCATGAACATGCACCCACCAAACATCCATTATGCCCAAGTCCAAACTATTTTCATTTTATTTTCCAAGTAAAGACATTTTATAAACCTTCTATGATAAAACAATACCATAGACCCAATTTAAATCAAATTTGGAAGATTTGGCTAAAATTTCCCAATACAAGATTTGATCTAAGCATTGGCTAAGCATATGGTTAATTTTAGTACCAATTTGCCTAATGGTGACAAGGTATTCACGTTCAATATTCAAATTGGCTATACAAGGAAGATTGGAATAAGTAGGCAATTAAAACAGGGAATTAAAATAATTGTATAAACATATGCATGCAGTAATAATTTAAAACCGAATATAAATAATTTGAAATAGTAGGATCAATATGGTCAAGGGTATAACTTGCCTTGCTTGATGAGGTGATGTTGTTTTCCTTGATAGATCACCTAGTACTCACAAGTACTTTCTCCAAGTGGTCCAAGTGTACAATCACGATGATCATACAGTCCAAAATCAATCCTCTTGTAAGCTCTTCAACTGGCGTCGAAATCTGACTCTTGAAGTCGTCGAAATCTAATCGCAAAATAAGCCAAATTCAATCAAATTCAAATAAGAATTCAAATGAACTCCAAATTAAAATAATTTTGGTTTAGTTAGCTAGATCTTGAATTTAGACAAATTTAGAAATTTGAATGGACTCAATCGGAGTTCGGATGCAAAAGATATGAGTTTTGGAAGATTAGAAATACATGAAATGATAGAATTAAGGTTTTTCAGGATTATTGGAATTATTTTTCTAAAGGGAAATGGCTTTATTGGGTCAGCATGACATCAGCGCCCGGGATTTTGATTTTCCAGCCGATTTATTTTTAATCAGGAAAATCCGGAGTCTATGATAGGTGGGCCCAAGGTCAATGGACATGGCCCACGGTTTGGTCAACATCCACGGTGGACTCGGCATATGCTACAGTGACGGGAGGGGTGTGTGCGGGCTGTGCGCGAGATGATGTGGCGCCACATAGGCTCCACGTTGGATTGGGTGCTGGAGTGGCGCTGATGTGGCTGAGCCACGTCAGCCCGACGGTGGGGCAAAGCCGGCGACGAGCTCGCCGGCGTTCTACGCTGAGGAGAGCTGCGTGAGTGGTTGCATTAGAGAGAGGGAGAGACGAGGAATCTGGTGCGCTACCTTGGGGCGAACGGGCTTGGCGTTTTGGTCGTCGGCGACGAGATTTGGCGGCGGCGGGGTTCGATTAACGACGGCGATGGCGTTCCCGGGGTTCTCCGACGAAGTGGATGGTGGCACCGAGTTCGCGGCGACGTGGCAAAGCTGGAGGTGCGGACCAAGGGGGCGGAGCGGCGACAGGGGCGCCGGAAATCGAAGATTGAAGCAAACTTGGCCGGCGGTGAGGATCTTCAAAATCCGGCAAGTCAGGAGAGAGAGAGTCTTCGTGGGTGGTGGCGCTGAGATGGTATGAGGGAGGCGGTCCCAGAGCACCTATTTATAGGGCGCAGGCGAGCTCAAGGCGGCGTAGCACTCAAGTTGCCCGAGCGAGGTCGTCGACGACGATTGGGGTAATTACGGTCGGAGATGGAGGGGAAATGCCGGGAGGAGAGGCGGCGAGAATCATGGGCTTTAATGCGTCTGCTTGCGTGAGAAGAGGACGAGGGAATTGTGGCGGTGATGGAGCTCCACACGCGCGTCAATGGCGGCATTTGGGCGCGGCTCTGCGAAGAAGAGAATGGGGAAGGAGGTGATGACGTGGCCGTAGGCCCACCTGGTAGAGAGGCGAGAGGGGTGAGAGAGAGAGGCTTACAACGTGGGGATTTGTTAGCCGTCCGATTCAAATTGGACAGTCGGGGTTGGTGGAGAGGTTCGGTCCTCCGAAGTGACGTCAAGATCTAGCCGTTGATCTTTGATCCAACGGCCGAGGTTGCATACGGTGAATAGAGAGAGAGAGAGATGTGTGGGTGGTGGTTGGATTTTGATCCAACGGTGCGGAGGAGCGGGATGGCGTGGGAGAGATAGCCGTCCGATGGGGATCGAGCGGTGGAGAGAGAGAGAGGGGTGCGGCGCACGCGGCCGAGTAGGCCGGAAGCGGGAGAAAGGAGGTGGGCTGAAGGAGATTTGGCCCAAAGCCAAATTAGGGATTTTAATTGATTTTCCAATTCAGATAATCCTAGTAATTCATTTAGGCTTTAGAAATTAGCAACTTAAATCCAAAAATTATGAGAAAATTCACAGAAATTCTCTTATTTACTTTGGACTTAATAAAACTATTTTCAACTTAAAGTTGGCTTTTAATTTTGCAAAATAAATTATTTTGGCTTTAAAATACTTAGAAAAAAGCTTTTAAAATTTCAAAAATTCAAATAAAGCAATGAAACTCTATCAAATTACAGAAAATCTAATAAAACCATAACTTTTATTTATTTTATTTTTGTAACAACACTTTGGGATGTTACAAAAAGCAGCAAAAGGTTTAATCATATCACAGACTTGCAAGAAACATTCGACAACCTCAGAAAACACCACCTGAAACTCAACCCCGAGAAGTCTATGTTTGGAGTCTCTTCAGAAAAATTGCTTGGATTCTTGTTCTTTGCACGAGGAATCGAAGCAAATCCTAAAAAGATAAAGGCCATCGTGCAGATGCGCCCCTGACCACGAAAAAAAAAGTTCAGAAACTCACGGGGTGCATGGCTGCATTAAGTCGTTTCATCGCACGCCTGGGACAGAAAGGACTACCTTTTTTCAAACTTCTACGGAAGCATGAGGGTTTCGAGTGGTCAGAAGAGGCTAACGCAGCTTTTGAGGATGTCAAGAGGTATCTTACGAGTGCTCCTGTTCAGGTTTCTCCGAAACCAGGAGAGACACTCTTAATTTATCTAGCTGCCATACCACAGGCAGTGAGCGTAGTACTGGTCGTAGAATGTGAAAACATACAACGACCAGTTTACTACGTTAGCAAAGTTTTACACGGACCTAAGGAGCGTTACCCTCATGTTCAAAAACTTCTATATGCCCTCCTCATGTCTTCGAGGAAACTGTGGTATTATTTTTAGGCGCAAAAACTAGCTTTGTCATGTGAGTTTCCCTTGGGAGCGACCTCCAGAATAGGAAAATAGCTGGACACATGGCAAAATGGTCAGTCAAACTTGGGGAGTTCGACATCCATTTTGTGTTCCGAACGATCATTAAATCCCAGATCTTGGCAGACTTTGTCATCGAATGGACAAATCCTGAACCTGTTCAGGATCTCTAGTACGATTCCCACGACTAGTGGATAATGTACTTTGACGGGTCACTTACTATAAGTGGCTCGGGGGCTGGGGTGGTCATGGAATCTCCTACCGGAGAGACCTTAAAGTATGCCATACAATTAAACTTTCAGGCCACTAACAACGTGGCAGAGTATGAAGGTTTGCTAGCTGATATACGACCCGTGAAAGCGCTCTCGATTCGCCGACTACTCGTGAGAGGAGACTCTCAACTAGTCATGAATCAAGGCAGAAAAGAGTACCAGTGCTCTAATCCGACTATGTCTCGGTACTTATCGGAAGTCCGAAAGTTAGAAAAGCATTTTCTGGGCTTTGAGGTACAATTTATCCCTCGAAAGGATAATTTTGTCGCAGACCAACTTGCTCGTATAGCTTCTTCCCGATCTATAGTACCAAAAGGAGTTTTTCTGGAGCAAATCCAGAAGCCATCCCTAGTGGGAAGGTCCTTACACTGTGGTCGAAGTTATACGTCCAGGTTCGGTACGACTAGCAATGGAGGATGGTCGTGTTCTCTCGAACTCTTGGAATATCAACCAGTTACGTAAATTTTACGTGTAACAAACCTCCACGATAATAAAATATCAGGTTCTTTCTCTCTTTATCGTCTTTCCTTTAGTTTTGCTTTTATAATTTTTTGACCATATTTTATACGCTCAATTTTTCTTTACACTGGTCGGAGAAAGGATACAACGATTAGTCGAAGTCTCTCCTCTCTACATATGGTCCTGCCCGCTAGAAGGAGCTTCCTAGTATTGCCTTGTTCCTAACCTTTGCTACTAATACAACGGTCTTGGGCTTAGAAACATGGTCGAAAAGTTTTTAAGCAAACTCATATCACCTTTGTTTATTTATTTCATTTTGAAAAATACTCTAAGAAGAGCGCACTTTTGAGATTTATTCGACTGCTTTTGGTAAACTAGGTTGGTTTTAACTGGTCAAAGGAAGAAACACACCTAGTCGAAGCTTCTCCTCTCTGCACGTGGTCCTGCCCACTAGAAGGAACTTCCTAGCATCGTCCTGTTTCATACTTTTGCTACCAGGACAAACTTATCGGGTACATTGAAAAAGGTCAAACGAATTTTTTAAGATCCTCTAGATGTTTGTTTTACTCAAGTTATCGTTATTGATTTGATTAATCTGGTCGGAGATGGTAACATCACCTAGTCAAAGCCTTTCCTTTCTGCATGTGGATCTGCCCACTAGAAGGAACTTCCTAACATCGATCCGTTTCCACTCTTTAGACTAGTGCAAGATAATCGAGAATCGAAAGCTATAAGTCGAAACAAACCTCTCTGTTTTAGAAACCCTTTCTTTACTATTTCCTTAGTTTATTCAAATAAACTAAGCAAATAGTTGGGGGCTAGGATAAAGTTATAAACATGACTTCATTTCTTAGTCTTGGTTTCTTTTTCTAATTTGTTATCTTATGAGTTACCAACTACTCTACAAGATGATTTGCAGGAAAAAGGAAGAAGGAAGGAGGAATTACAGATATATGGTCTAATTATTTTTTCCTTTCATTATCTTACGAGTTACTAACTACTCTACGAAATGATTTGCAGGAAAAAAGAAAGGTCATATATTTATACATCACCAAAAGGCTTGTCTTTACAGGTCCCTATTACAGACTACTCTGACGAAAGAGATCCTATTTGCATCTCCTCCGTGACCTTCTCGCTGACTGACTGCATATCCTCAATTAACCATTCTGTTTGGCTTCAGTGCAGTCGAAGTCGGCTTTAACTGAATGAGGGGTAAGTTTGGGGTCACGGGCTTTGAGCTTTGCTAAGACATAGCTTACAGCTTCTTTGACCGATTCCTTTATTGAATTGTTCTGATTGGTCTTCAGAGTGGCCACCAACTCTTGTAAAGTACCGACTTGCTCCCCAATGGCACTCGTGTGAGCGGCTATCGTGTCGTCACGAGGTGTGACCTTTTCAGCATGTAGCCCATCGAGTACATTGTTCAAAAGTGAAATGTTGTCTTAAAAATTGATCTTCATTGATTTCATCTCCTCCGGGTGCAAGTCGAAGCCATGTGGAGTTGTTTTATTTCAACTAATCGCTCTAAAAAGAGTAAGGTTAGTTGGATAAAATGATTCTACGAGAAGGAAAAATAATTTAACAGCAGATAAAGTTTTACTTACCCGTTAATTGAGAATCTAATTTATCAATTTCTTGATCTTTGTCTTTCGCGTTGCAGGTGATCTCGCGGACGACCGAGTTTTTTTTTTCTTGAACCTCGATCTTAAGAGTCCCTACCTCGGCGTGAAGGGCCCTGGTCTCGACTTCTTTTTCTGAAAAAGAACGAGAAGTTAGGAAGGTGAAGATCAATATTTAAGTACCAGAACCCATCGGTGGCAACCTGGCGGTTTCATTTCTCTAATGAATTAGACCTTTTAATTCTTAGGACCCCACCGCTTTTGAAACCCCTTATTAGAACCTGGCTTGATAACTTGGTTTCATAGATCCTTGTTTCTTTTTCGGCAGGTGGCTTGTGCCTGCTTGTCTTGTAATTATCTGTACTTCTTTTATCTTTTTTCGGCTTTCTTCTCCTTTCCTTTATTCGGTCTTTTGGACTTTTTGTATTGCGGTTTTCTTCTATTATTCACAGTCGGAGCCTCTCCTACTGTATTTACTCAAAAAAGATTATAAGTAGTCGTAACCTCAAGGACGTACTGTTTATTTTTTCCTACAACTCTTGAGTTGCAGAGTTGGCCTCCTGAAGCTTCTGCAGAAGGTTGGTGACCTCATCCCTTAACTTTTTCGTCTCGGCTTTTTTGAAGTCGAGCGAATCAGCTAAGGTATTTTTGTCACTCTTAAACCTGAAAAAGTTAAGGGTAGATATGAATACAGAGACGAGTAGTCGTAAGTATTTCTGCGAGTAACACGTGGTCGTAAGTTTTTCTATGATTACTTCTGGTCGTAAGTTTTTCTACGACCAATACCAAGTCGTAAGGTTTTCTACGACAACCCCCCTGAGTACTGAACAAGTAGTTGAATTATAAAACAATTACGAGTGTCGGTTACTCGCCACCTCTCTGCTTGCTCGTAGAGTACTGCTTTTTCTTGTCGTAACTTGATAAGTTGTCGGTTGTACTCGCAAACCATAGCAACTTGTTCCACAGCTTTCCACAGGAAGGAAAGGCAATAAGAAGTAAAGATAAAACTATACTTATAGGTATCGATAGATACTTACATTCATGCTTGTCCAAGCAAACATGGAGACTATCCTTGACGGATCTTTCAGCCCATCCATCTCCTCGACTCGTTTCCACCAAACCCCTTCGAGACGTTCGTCATTGAAGACATCCCCACAATTGGGAGTGTTGCTAGGGTGAGGGACTCGGTCGCGAGATCTGTAGGCGGAAGATCCTACGATGGAAGTAGGACCGAAGAAATCAGAGCAGAAGTTAAAATACTCTTTTTCTTCTGACTCTGTGATGGTAGCACCGCCTAGAGGACCGAAAGGAATGTCCTCGACAACCTCCTTACCGCGCAGTGGTCGGAGCTCTCATCACCACCTTCTCCTGGCATCTCCCATATGGCCTCCATTGTCTCCACCTCCATCCCTACGATTGCCTCGGTAGTCGTAGCGACTTCAACAGCGACGACTTCTTCCACCATGGGAATGGTAGCTGGAACTTCAACTACCGTCGCTGTCGCACCTTCATTGGCTGAAGAAGTAACAGCGGGCTTCTCAATAGAAGCATCCATGGGGGCTGAAGGAACGGCTAAGATCATAAAATGAAGAGCAAGTTAACTCGTGAAAAACAAAGAGTAAATGTTGTTCTTACGCTTCTGTTTTTCACATACCTCTGCGTGCTGGACCTAACCCAGAACTTGGAAGCAACCTTCCCAACGGAAGGTTTCTTTGACTTCCTCTCGACTACCGTTGGTTGTGATTCAATTTGGGGAATGGGAGTCACTACTTCGTGACCCTCCTGACTCCCCCGAATGGCGAGATCTATCTCGACCACCTCAAGAGCACTGCTCCCCGCGACCTCAGGTTCTGCTGGAGTAGCAATTTTCTTCACAAAAGATATGAAGCTCTTCTAGTTCTCCTTTTCTAACTGCTTTATAAAGCCACGAGAAGCAGAAAATGCGAAAGTCTTGTTGTCGTAATAGAAGGGTACCTTAGCCTTAGGGGCTTTGCATTTGAGGGCAAAGACAGCTTCCTCTGCTTTTTCCCTCACCGCTGCCTCCATGTTTGCAGCGAATTGAGCAAAGGGAGCAGGAGTCGAACTCGTGCCACATTTGTCGCCAACCTTTACAAGTCGATGCTTTTTGGTTGGAGGAGCTTTTGCTTGCTCCGCTTGCGCTGTCACCCCAATGACCACCAATTCGATTCCCCTGTTGTCTTGGCGGTATTCCATGCCTACTTTCTGTTGAGATCAGAAAAAGAAAATATTACAGAAAGTGGTCGTAAGTTTTTCTACTATCTTTCACTGGTCGTAAGTTCTTCTACGATCAGCCCATAGTCGTAAGTTTTTCTACGACAAATCCTCTAGTCGTAAATCTTTTACGACCATAAAGGCCTAAAGACGAAGTCGATTTTCGATTACCTTTAGGCGCTCCACCTTTTCCTCTACGGTCAAAACCGCAAGAATCTGGGGAGCTGCTACACTTGACGTACTCTTCTCACAGATGAGCTTGACGCGGGCGTCAATCTCTGCCTGTGGAAGATCTGTATAGACAAATAGCACAGTCAACGGACCAAATCAGGATTAACCAAGGCCAGAGTCAAAAAAGTGAGAATTCTACTTACCATCCTTGTAGTCCCTGGTCGGGTCTTCTTTCCCCGAGTACCTCCATATAGGAGGAACTCGTTTCTTTAGGGGACTAATGCGGCGCGTGATGAAGTCCTTCACCACGTGCCATCCGGTAAGCCCCCCACTTCAAGTCTTTGATAGCTTGAATATAGGGGGCGATCAGGTCAAGATTCTTGGGAGTCGAATCCCAAGAAGAAATCCTCTCGGCGGCATTTCCAATGAACGAGAGGCTGTCTTCCTCGGTGACTTCCCAATAGAACCATTTCTTCTTCCACCCTGGCCACGAGGACCAGGTGAACATCTGAATATACTCCTTCGACTTTCCGTCGTGGAGCTTCAGAGCGCAACTCCAAGCAATTCCGACTTGCCGAGCCATCCCATAATAATACTGAAAAAGCTCGAGGTCCACTGGAATTCCCAGGTACGCCTCACACAAATGGACAAATACACTTAACATTGTGATGGAATTAGGACCAAGGTTCACTAATTCCACCCCAAAGTGCTCAAGCACGAGTGTGAGGAAAGGTTGAGCAGGCAATCGAAGGCCGCACTCACAATGCGCCTGGAAGACAGGGATCTGCCCATCCTCCCCCGACGGCCAATGTTGTCCAACTGCTGAAATCCACTTTACGAGTACCTTCTCGGGGATCTTCTCGGCAGCAACCAATGCGCTCATCTTCACTATATACATCTCCGATTTCGCCCACTCAGAGATGATCCTGGCATTTTTCTCACGAAAGGGAGATTTGGATTTAGAAAGGTTTCAAGAAAGTACACAGATTTTGCTGGCAGCGGAGAAGGCGAGAACTAGATGAACAGTCACAGTGAATTCGGGGAAAGGTAAGAACTCTATAGTCACCCCTGCGGTCAGTTTTATAACCGCACACTTGAAATGAAATGCCGTGGAAACTCAACAGTTCCCACCGCTTCGGGAATTGCTCTAACGGACAGATCTTTTTAAATCTGCCTGTTCGAGAAAACCAAGGCTCTTTTCACACCTCAAGCGAAATTACCTTCTTGGCCAAGCATATTTCTGGTCAAAAGAAATACAACTCAGAAAGGCTTTACTTCCAATCATCGAAACTGCGATTACTCTGTAGTCGTAAGATTTTCTACGACTACCTCGTAGTCGTTAGATTCTCAGCAAAGTTCCTTGACCAAGTATATTTCTGGTGAAATTAAACACATATCGAAGAGTTTTTCCTTCAACCTTTACCTCAAAACAACATAGTGGTCGTAAGAACATCTATGACTCCTTTCCCAAGTAAGTTATTTTCACTTGAAGCTGGGGGGCTAGATGACGAGGATCTAATAATCCTTATTTTACTATTTATCTATAATTGAGTATTATGGGTAAATATGACATCACACCATTATCTCTGATTGATAACCGTCAAGCAACGTGTGGAGGTTACTACTCTGGTGATTACTACCATTATTACAAAATAATAAGGCACCCCTTGACCTGGAACGACTAGCTCTCCACATACTATAAATAGACATCTTTCAGAGAGAATGGGGGAGGGACTTTTGAGAGGCAATCAGTAGCAACATTAGCGCAACTCTTTCCACTGATTGTAACCAGGATATTCAATACAATACCCACAGGAGTATGGTTGTTATTCTCTCTGGAGAAGGCCCGAACCTGTATAAAAATCCTCGTGTCTTTTCTGTCTGCGTGATCAATTGTGGAGACCCCCGGAATCAAACAATCTTTATGTAAGATCGGTTCTAAAACACCGACACAAGTGTACATACATTCAAATAATTTTCCCGAGCGGTATGAGGGGAAAACCATGTCAATGTTTGTAGGGGGCTTTGTTTAGCTACATCTATCCCAATAAGCTATCTATCAGATCATTGTAATTGATGCTAGATCTCCTAGAGAAGGAAGAGATATTTGAAAAGTAGGTTTTCATGATCCAATAAAATTCAATTTCAAAGCTTGCGTCTTCACAACCAAAACATGAGTTACAACAAAAGGTAATTTATTTTGGATCGAAAGGGTGAAGAATCGAAATTCCATAAATCAAGTCCAAATTAAATTCAACCATAAGCTCAATTGAAAATTTAGAAATCCAAATTCAATTACGCAGCCAAAAGCGAAAAACGAAGTCACCACTGTCACACCAACTATAATGGCATGACAAGCGTGACAAGTGTCGAGACCCAATAATGCAATTCTGGACCCTCTGTGTATACTGCACTAGTCTAGGATCACGCTAGTGCACACAGTGGTAACATCAGTGAAATATCATTTTCATATACAAAAATGACTAATAAATAAGCAAATAACAATAATTATCAAAGTAACGAACTTAAGGTCAAAGCTTACAATTAATGCCTTAGAAGGCGAATAGCTCAAATAAGCTGCAGCGGAACGTAATGGAATAATTTCAGTGAAGCCCATCCATATGCCCATAGGCAATCGGTTGGGGTAGTGTGACCTAGTCCTCTATGATCCTTGAAGTAGACCTTGTTGACCGATGATGATCTGATGTAGCCTTCTCAACTGAAGAATATTGCTTATAGCAACAATGAGTACACAATCGTACTCAACAAATTGCACCACATAATGCAAATATAGATGATGGCTTATTCCAACGAAATGGCTTCTGTGGTTCTTTTGCAGAAATACAACATTTGCAATTGAATACAAATAATAGATTGAAAGCATAATTCAAAACAGTGAAAGCATAATTCAAAACAAATAAGCAATAATAATTTTAACAATTGTTTTTACAAAGGGCACAAAACCTAATCAAAGTCTTTCACATAGCTCTATGAATAAATTCACACAGTTGTCCCTCCCCAATTGTTTTATAAAAATCTAACCCTCATGTGAAATCCCCTAGCATGTCTATGACCACGGACGTGGCTATTCGAATAGTTTTACACTCTGCAGAGGTTGTACACTTTACCCACAAGATGCAATCAACTTGTACGGAGCTGATCACAACAAAACCTTTCTGAAATTTCATCTCAAACATTGACACTCTCGGTGTGCTTTATTGTCATACCACCCCAAACACAGCGTTTGGTACGACACACACCGTTGGACAGGGAAGCGGTGAACCGTCCCGCGATGTGATCTGCTTGGTAGTCCACACCTTCATCCCATCACATAGCCTAACCTACTACCTGAGTAGTCAACGCCGAGAATCCATAACTTACTAAGTTAGGTCCGTCCCATACCAGGCATGTGGTTGTACGATAAGGCCCAGTTCAATGGCACACAAAGTTAAGTTCTTAATTGATCAAGGCAAGACTTCCAATTTCTAACTATGCCACACAGATTATCATTCCCAATTACACAGTTCCACAAGGTCACACAGTTTCCACCACTTGCCTCAGTCTAAATCCTTTCCCACCTTGTTGGTTAAGTGCAACACATGCCATCAACGAGTAATAGCACACAGTACACACAGTTTTATCACAAAGTTCTATAAGCACTTAGTCAAATTTATAATTACAACTCAGGTGATAATGTTGACTCATTGCATGGCTAAGCAGCTACTCGTATCTAACCAACCCACTAATATTTAACCAATCTAGGGTGATAAAAGATCATGACATAACAATAGACAAGGTGGATATAAACAATTTGGATGAATAGCTAATCCCAAAGCGTTTAAATAAATACTTAAAGTAAATGCAATAATTGAATCAAAGTAATTTTAGAAAACCGGGTTCAATATGATCAAAGGTACAACTTGCCTTGCTATAGCAATGACGGTCTTATTTTATCTTCAATCTTCTACTTCCTTGACCTTCAGCTCATTCGGACGATTCCGGAACTTCGGCGTCTAATGAGAAAGAACGCGCAAAACAAATAAAATTCAAAAAGATAAATAAAATAAACTCTAAATTAAAATTGAATAGCACCAGAAGGTAGATATTGAATTTAGATGAATTTAGAAACTTGAATAGACTCAATCAGAGTTCGTATGAGAAAGAACGAGCTCTCAAAAGATTGAAATTCACATAAAATGAGGAAAAAAGGGAGAGAGAACCTATAATTGGGGTCTACAGAATATTCTCTTCCAAAAATATTAGAAAATAGGTGAGTGTTTGACATGTGGGACCTATTGATATTTATAAATTTTTAGAATTTAAATAATTCCAAAAATAAGGTAGAGAGAGTGACATGTGGGGCCAATACGATAAAAGAATTTTTCAAGAATTAAATTAATTCCAGAAAATAAAATTAAGGATTGACATGTGGGCCACTGGTCTATGGACCAAGTCCGCAGAGAGATGCTAGTCCATGGTGGACCAAGCTCATGGACTAGGGTTGACCAAAGGTTTGACTAACATGCGGGACCCGTATGTAGGTGAGAGAAATGTAATACCTCGAATGTTTCTAAGGAAGGAGAGTAAACGAAAAAGGGGTTTTTCTGTAATACTCCAACTTATTGTAATGAAGGAAGTAGTGAAAAGAGAAATTGGACTTTAGAGGAGGGAAAATCTGCAATTCTTTGACAACCTGGGCTTCGGGCTTTGGCCTAGGAGGCCCATGAGGGGCCGGCCACTAATAAAAGGAGGGAGAAACCCTAGCCCACCACTGTAGCATGCATTGCTATAGTGTTCCGCCACCGCTTCTGATGCCGCTACAAAGACACGCCTCCTCCTTGCACTCCGCTGCTCTCTCTTGGTGGTGCTCTCCCATTCTTTGTCGGCCAAGGAGAAAGGTGGAGGGAGAGAGGAGAAGAAGAGGAGATGAGCATATAGCGGGGGGATTTCAGCGGGCACGTGTGTCTCCAAGGGTAACGATTGCCGGTTGTTGTTGTTTGATTAGTCGTAGAAGTGAAACCGATTAAATTTGATTGGATCAAAGTCTGTCTGCGGTAAATTCGAATCTGTCCAGTATGTTGCGTGGTATGTTTCGGGTTCTTAGAGGATGAATTAGAAGTTTTGATCTCCTAGAGATATTTAGATAATGTTCTTAGCTTTCGGTGGCTGCCAAGAACATCTAATTCCGACATACGGATCAAAAGTTGTGATTGTTTTAGTTTCTGCTGTCCAGAACTCTGACGAGAAATAACAGTCTCTGTAATTGATACAATATGACCTAGTAAGTGGATGATTCAGAAGACTTGCCCATAACGACTTTTGTACGTGATCTCATTAGCTTTCAGAATTGATAAAGAACACCCCATTTGGATTTGTAGAACAAAAGTTATGCACGTTTTAAGTTGACTGTCCAGAATCCTGACGAGAATAAAATATTAGTTTTCCTTTTGATATATGATCAAGTTAATGGCGGATTCAAGGCTTTCGCTCAACTAGGTTATTGTAGATAATCTTGTTACCTTTCAAACAAGAATAAGAACACCCCTTTTAGAGTTTTATAGCAAAGGTTATGTTACTTTTACTTTTGCTGTCCGCCAAGGTTCCCTATTAGAATGTGGTTTAATTCGAACAAATGTGCACAATTAATTGACGGGGTTGGGGTATGTGTTAGGAGCGATGCGAGTAGTGTCATGATGTCTTGGTTCTTATTGAGTAACTTTGGTGTAGGGGGTGAGGCGCCCAGGTTAGCGGCATCATCGTTGCCCCCAACGCATCGCAACGCTAAAGGCAAGTACATGAATTGTGTATGTTGGATGCTTGAGGTTCATGCTGTGTTTTCATTTGATACGTGAGAAGTTCCGATGATCATGTTCATGTTCCGTCCACGGGAGTGGAGTCTAATACTGTTGGAGGTGATGCTAGTCCTTATTCATAAGTACATCGACAAGCATATGTTTTGTGAATTTTGGATGCCTATTGTTCGTGTTAGTCCGGTATAAGCACGTGTGTAGTCCTTCCTTTGATTATTTCCATTCATCTCATGCATTCATAAATATTCATTTGCTGTATGTTCAGAAATTGTGAAGAGATTGTCTGGTTCATATTGGAGGTCTGTTCATATATTCAATGTACTTGCTGAGTCTTGGACTCACTCTTGCTTTGTTTATTTATTTTTAGGTGATCGTTGATGAAGTTTCTCTTGGGAGGGAGTAGACACGCACTACTCAAATATTTCACTTTACACTAGGTTCAATAAAAGAATTTTTACTGTCTTTCATTCGTTAATCGTTGGATTGTAATAAATAAACTTAGATGTGCATGATAACTTCATTTCGTTGAGTTTGTTTATATAATTGTTTATGTTCATTGACCATTCGCTGATAGTATTATCTTAGTGGATCCATTACTACATTCCTGTTTATGTCCCAATTGATGTTGATCTGTTTAGCTTTGTTGATGAATTACTTTCGAAGTTTTCCACTATATGGTTATATGTTAGGTCTTTAGGTAGCATTTTGGCTTCTGAATAGACAGGGTGTTACAAGAAATAATTAGGGTTTCTAATTAGGTGGGTGACATGTGGGGTCCACATGTAAGTGAGAGAATAATTGGATATATGGCTTGGATTGGTCCACACTGTCAGAGAGGAGGAGGAACAGAGAAATACCAGGGAAGCAACCCAACAGATTAACTAACAGAACACAAAGAACTGCAGCTTGTGCTGCCTGATTCGTTGTGCATGGTGGACTGAGACTGCAATGGATATGGTAGGAATTAGCTTCGTGGCAAAGTACTAAATAAAGAATAGAGAGAGAGATTTGAGGCTTCATAGCAAGGAACAGCAAGGAAAGAAAGGAAGCCAAAGGAGTGTCACAGGGAGCCGAACAAAGCAATATAACAACATTAGACATGAACAGTGAACAGGGCGGTAGCCGATTCTTACGTATGGTGTGGCCGGCGAACGGAGGCGAATCAGCAGTGGCAAAGAGGCAAAACGGAAAGGAAACGACTAGGCAGAGATGATGACGCGGTCCAGACATCATGATTCGGCTCCATGCGCGGCGCAGGGCGAAGAATGACAGTGGCGGAAGCCTCATGGGTGCGCACCACTTCGGGCGATGCTCTGCGAAAAGGGAGGTGAGCACGGTGTAGAACGCGACGACGCAAACCCAACGGTGGTGGAGTTATAGGCAGCAGATCAACGGTTGTGGAGTAATTGGTCGGAGAAGGGAGATGTACAAGAGGAGAGAGAACGCTCGATTATCGACGCACGGTGGATGAAAATTGAATCTAAAAGATGGGAAAAATAGGTATCGATGAGGGCACGAGATGACGTGATCGGATTTTGGAAAAATTCACCGAGGAAGTGAGGAACGTGATGAACACGTTTCGGCTTTATGGCTTGACATGGCCGATGGTGCTCCAGCGATCTTCGGGCGAAGGGGAAGGAAGCGTAACATAGAACACAGTGACGCGAACTCAACGCCATAGACAGTTTGGCCAGGGGACATCCGATGGAGGCGTAACTCACTAGAGAAGACCGTCGATTGGAGCTCGATCTTTTGCAGATTGCGACAAAAATAGATTGATTCAGACGAAACCAATTTGGGGGATTGGTAGAGGAGATGAAGACGGGCGTTTGGACGCGAACGGTTTGCTTTTATG
The DNA here is from genome assembly GCA_036346255.1 of Ampelocalamus luodianensis. NCBI lineage: Eukaryota > Viridiplantae > Streptophyta > Magnoliopsida > Poales > Poaceae > Ampelocalamus > Ampelocalamus luodianensis. Next base: position 22,939,396 of record CM070638.1, on the reverse strand, counting down.
TGTACCGTAGAGGGATATATCAATTTTGAAAGCTTCGGTTGCCTCACGTATAGAATAGGGACTCTCTGTAGTTGGTTGTCCGGTTCGGGAGGATGATGATGAACAGTACTCACGTAGTACTGTAGCAGCCAAGAGGAGAGAGAAAATGAAAGAATTTTTGGAATTAAATAAAAGGCCAAAAAATTAAGGAGACCAAATAAATAGTAAGCAAATACGGACAAATCTCAGAAAATACCCAAAAATTCCTTGAAATAGAAGGAAGCCAAATAACACTGGTTTTTATTTAATTGATGTTTAGATTAGTTAAATTAAATATTTTTAATTTAGGAAAATTTCCAATTAAGCTTTATTCATTCAAATAAAATTAGTAAAATTTCCTACGGACCTAAACTACTCAAAAGATTTTTGAAAAGCCAAATTTTGGGACATTACAAACCTCCCCCTTAAAGGAATCTCATCCCCGAGATTCAGGATGGATTGGGAAAAGGTTAAAGAACTCAGCCTTCGGGTGCTCTGCTTGCTTTGAAACTACTTAACTTCGATGGAACTGCTCTTTAGAACAATTACGGAACAAACGTCTTGCTTCTTGCTAAACTTCTTGCTCCTTGATATCTTGAGTTATTTTCAAATATTTCATCAAGTTATTTTTGACGCAAAAAGGACAACTTTAAGTGTATTTAATTAACCTAATTTACTAAAAATAACAAGTCTTATGTCACTACGAAATAATTTTTACCCCTTAACTCAACATATTTATCTTCCTTGCTATCAGATATAGCATATAGTTATTTTTTGATGCACAAAAGGTTATTGTTAAATTATATAGTTAATCTGTCTTCGTAAATAATAAATGTTATCTCACTATGAAAGTTTTTTTTACCCCCTTAACTAATCAGATTTATCTTGCAAAAAGTTAATATGCAAAAAAATGATATTGGTAAGTCATTCAGTATACTTAAACAAGTGTTATCCTATCATGAATGCATTTGTACCCCCTGAACTGAATAAATTTCCCCTCATTGCTAGGCTATCTTTGAATACAAATAAAAGACTAAAGTACCTTGGTATTTGGTCTTGTTGTGTTGCAGTAATTACTTAGTGAACAAATTATCTTACCATGAACAGTACAGGAAATTACAAAAAAAATACACACATGCTAGTTCGTAAAAAATGGGTGGGGGGCTCACAAAAAGGCCTAGCCAAAATGTTAGGAATATTGTGTATGTATTCATGAGACGTAATAGGCAATATATATAGGGAGTACAAGGGGATATTACAAAGGAATATGCCATACATATATAAGGAAATACAAAAGGTATATAAGTAAATACAAACGAATTCCTATTCTAACTCCCCCCTCAAACTCATGGTGGATCACACACATTGAGTTTGGAGAGAAAATAGAAATGTTGTACCCTAGTCTGTGGCTTCGTGAAGAAGTCAGCAATTTGTAACTCTAAGAGCACAAACTGTAAAGTAAGTACTCCCGCATGCACCTATGAGCGAGTGTATGAAGCATCCACACCAATGTGCTTTGTGAGCTCATGCTTCACTCGGTCACATGCAATATTAATAACACTTGTACTGTCAGACAAAAGAGTCGTATGTCCCATCGCAGGCACTCCAAAATCTGCAAGTAGCCACCTCAACCAAGTAACCTCTAGTATCACTACTGCCATAGCTCTCAACTCAACCTTTGCACTCGAACAGAAAACTGCAGTCTGCTTCTTTGTCTTCCAAGCAATCAGGGAGGAGCCAAGAAAAGCACAGTAAGTAGAAAGAGAACGGTGTTTAGAAGGATCACTAGCCCAGGTCGCACCGAAGTAGAACTAGGAAAAAATAAACGACGAGAGATAGTCCCACGCAAGTAGCGAAGAACATGAAGACAGTGACTGTAGTGAAGATGGGTAGGATGAGCCATGAACTAACTTAAGATATAAACAACATGAGCAATATCAGGACGAGTACTCATAAGATAGACCAAATTCCCAACAAGATGACGATATCGAGTAGGATCCTCAAGAAGATCACCATTAGTTGCACGAATCTGTAGGGATAGCTCCATAGGAGTCTCAGCAGTGCGAGTGTTAGTCAGACCAGACCGATCAAAAAGATAATGGATATACTTCTGCTGGGAGAGGTAGTAGCCATTAGGTATGGAAGTATGTAAGAGATCCAAGATCAGTCATCAAAACTGCTCACTAAGATGCTTCTTCACATAAGTGATGAATGAGGAATCATCACCAGTGATGAGCATATCATCAACATATAGAAGTAGTGTCCTACCCCAAGATGAGACATGGACAAAAAGAACGGGATCGTGGGAACTGACAGTGAAACCGACAACAGTAATCACTGAGGTAAAATGCACAAACCAGGCATGAGGAGCCTGTTTTAGGCTATAAAGATCATGACGAAGACAACAGACGTGCCCATCGGGAACATAATACCCAAGTGGTGCCTGCATGTAGACCTCCTAATGCAAAACACCATTAAAAAATGTATTCTTAACATCCAGCTGAGAGATAGTACCATCAGACCGGGTTTTAATCTTGTACACCCACTTGCATGTGATAGGACGAGCATACACAGGTGTTGGTACAATATCCCAAGTCTCCATACTTCAAAGAGCATCAAGCTCCTATGCCATAGCAAGCTACCACTCAGAATGAGGAGCAGCCTCACGATAAGAATTAGGCTCAATGACAGAGAGAGCATGAGCTATCGGAGCAAATCCTAAACGATCAGGAGTTCGAAGGGATGTCAAGCCACGAAGGACGTAACGGGGAGCATCATTAGAAGGATCAGATGTAGGTATCAGCAAACTACCAGGAGAGGAGTCTGGTGAAGTACGAGGATGCCTAAAGTAGTGAATACTACATAAACGAGATGGTGGTGCTGTAGGAATAAGAGGCGGTACTGCAGGAGGCAGCACCGGAGACAAAGGTACAGAAGAAACCACTAGAGACAAACCAGGGGAAGACTATGATAGTGGACAAATGGGTGAAGAGTTAGAAAGGGACAACCATGAAATCGTCTCAATGGTGGAAACAGGATAAGGAGCCGAATCTCGATAGAGGAAAGGTTGAAATTCGTCAAAGACAGTGCCTCATGAAATCCTGATCCGTCGAGCAGAAGGATCATAACAGCGATAACCCTTATGGTCAGAACTATAACCAAGAAACACACACTCAACTGACTGAGCCGATAGTTTGGTGCGCTCTTGAGGTTGTAGCAGAAAAAAAACAAGTGCAACAAAAAACACAAAGGCGAGTGTACTAAGGGGCTCGAGAGTAAAGACGCTCTATAGGACTGACACCATTAAGAGAAGTGGAAGGCTGCATATTGATGAGATATGCAGCCATAGAAACAACCTCAGGCCAAAACTGTGGTGGAACGTGATAGGCAAGGAGAAGAGTGCGGGCAGTCTCAATCAGATGATAATGTTTGCGATCAATAACCCTATTTTGAGCATGGTCACCTGGACAAGAAGATTGGTAAAGAGTGCCTTGCTCAGAAAGAAACTATCTAAAAGCGTCAGAACAGTACCCGCCAGCAGAATCACAACGAAAAGTACAGATGGAAGAATCAAATGGAGTATGAACCATCATTGCAAATCTATGATAGATCGCAAGAAACCGACCATGATTAGACATAGGAAAAAGCCATGTAAAATGGGAACAATCATCAATGAAGATCACATTAAACTTATGCCCACCTTTAGAGATAGTAGGCGTAGGTCCCCATACATTTGAATCAACTAAGTCAAAACGACAAGAAGACAAGGACTCACTAGAATGATAAGAAAAGTTGCAGCTGCTTGCCCAGCTTACAACCCTGACAAAATATGGCTGTGTCAATAGTAACACGTCCAAGAATACCCTGACGAACTAATGAAGAAAGGTAAGACCCACACAAGTGACCTAGATGATGATGCCACTGCGCAAAAATTCCAGAGGTGGTGGTAGCAGTAGCGGTGGAGGTAGAAGTAGAGGTGATAGGAGCAACTAAAGTGGACGAAAGGTGGAGGCCGTCAATGATGTAGAGACCCTAATAACCCCTACGACGTCGGCTAGTCCCAAGTACCATCCTTGTCTATCGGTACTGGACAAAATAGGGCTGAGAGTCAAAACCAACCATACAACCGAGATCAGTGAGCCGAGCCACCGAGAGAAGCTGCATGGCAAGTTGGGGAACATGAGAAACAGCTGGAACAGAAAAAGTCAGTAGACAAAAGAGAGCCTTGACAACTGACATGCAGAGGAGTATCGTTAGCTGTCTGAACAGAGATATGAAAAAACAGGAGGTCCTACTGAACTGAGAGATGTGGAGTCCGGTGTCATGTGGAAAGAGGCACCAGAATCCAGAACCCAAGAAGTACCTGGAGGAGATGTCTGAGCTAGACTGGCAGAACGTGCTGAGCTGTGAGAGAGCTGTTGAAGTAGAGCCTAGTAGAGCTGTGGAACAGAGTCACCTCGCTGAGAAGGTCATGATCCTCCCGTCGAGGAAGGGCCTCCCTGCCCCCTTGTATCGTCTACCCCCACACGCCCTATACATCTAGGGTTATAGGCTGACCCTAATGGGCCAAGGCTATGGGCCTTTGGCCCATGATTTAATCCCCTTTTTACAGAAATTCTGAAATTCTATTTTAAATCCCGATAAAATGGTTTCAAATTCAATTATAATTCTTAAGATTGAACGGGGTATTACATTCTACCCCCCTTAAACAGAATTCGATCCCGAATTCTACTCAAAAGAATACCAACTAAACTTATTAACCATGAACACTTACCCGACGTTAAAAACTATGGTTAAAGCTTGTGCATGCGAGTTTCCAAGTCCCAAGTCTCATCACGCTTAGACCATTATAGGTTATCTCAACACATAGGACACAAATGTAAGATCATACTCGTTGGCCGACGGCTCTATCGAAAACTGAAGCTTTGGACCTCTCAGGTACTCACTCAGCACTGGACATACCAGATGTTGCGTGCTCCGCGTATGAAGCCGAGATTGTACTAGCGGTACGCCAATTTTCGAATCCCCACAACTAGAAAACAACCCAATGTAACTTGGGCTAACCTCTCCTTTCGGTACCAAACCACACATGCGCATAGCACACAAAACTCTTGTTCCACCTCTCAATCAAACTCTTCACCGTAACAGGGATCACCTCCTTTAATGATGGACACACAACGAAACTTGCTTTGAACAAACTCTATGATAAACAGAGTCAACTGAAAGTAAAAGATTCTCATCGCAAACACGCACTGCCAATTCCCACAAAAAGGGTCAAATCCAAAATCGAAGATTCATCACGAAAGCCATTCCACTTTCCAATCAGGCTGTTTGCAAATGGACACCACGAAAGCCAAAGGAGAAATCACTCGAATGCTTAAGTCAAATTTTCCTTTTATTCCGTCTGATCTGGGAAAAACACACATGCCAACACAGCGCCAACTCAAATTTCGGAAGACATCAGTCAACAACACAAAGCTCAAATGAGAATCAAGGAAACTCTTCTCTATCTAAGAAAATATCATTTTTCTCAGCTTCTCTTTTAGGAATAAAGTCTCTCTCAAACCTTGGAATCCGAATTCATTGCATACCACACGGGTTCAAACCTCTTAATTTAACATCCTCAAATTATGCTTAAACCGAAATACATCATCCACACCTTTGTGGAGAGACTCTATTGATTCCACTAAACAACTCTTTCAACTGACGAAATTAATTTGATAGAAAGCACCAAAGCACCTCAAAAACCTACGCAATCCCATCACCTCCAATAGCTTGGTAGCAAAAACTCACCGCTACCATTACTTAACCACCACCAAACAGTTGCCAATTTACGCTTTGTAAAACTTGGCAACATACAACTGTTGATCCTTTCTAAAAAGAAAGAGGCGAACAAGGACATGTTTCGTCACATAGGAAAACGATGCTCCTCACAGCGAGCACGAAACCAAAAGAAATAATCTAGTAACGTGGGTCTTGGAAAAAACTAAAGTTGAGTTCACAGTTGAGGGCACACATCCCTAAAAAAGGAGTAGCAAATAACAGCCAATAAGAAAAAGACATTGTGATTGAAACTCGACATCTCTTGAGCGGAAAGTGCAAAAAGTCTAGGAACGATTCAAATAATCACAAGTTACAAAACTTGACTCAAATTCTCAAATACTCCTACTATACTCTTTCCTTTAACACTGAAATAAATCCATTGACTAGCAACACTTTGCCACATCGAACAAGATAAGGTCTTTAGTCCAAACTACAAGAACTAATTAAGAACCAAAATAATTCTTCAACACATCATATTTGCTCGGAACAGTTCAACTACTCATGAAACATGAGATCCAAATGATCACAACCACCAAACTCGAAACATTTTCATTTACGGGATTTCATGAAAAGCAAGCAGATTATCCTCCTGTTAAAGGAGCCAACATAATTTTCTTTGATTACAACCTTACGTTACTAACTCAGACCAAAGAGCCTTTAAGATTAAAACACACGAATCTCTTAAGAAGCAACAGGACAATCCAATACCTCAATTTATTTAAAATAATTTCAGCTACCAGATGATTCATGAGTTCCAAAATATCACTAAAGCTAAACTTGAAATATTCTCATCTGAACGATATCACCAAAGGCGATCATATTACTACAAGTATTAACATCAATTTCACAACAACAATTAGAAAACACTTCGAAAGACCCATGTGAAAAGAATGGGTTGATTCTTTGTCAAAAGAAGAGGCAAATGAAAATGATTTTCACCAGCTAGAAAAATATTTACCACTCGCAGTGAACACATGACCAAGGGGATAATCACCTGGGCAATGAACGCATAAAACATAAGTTGAGTCCACAGTTAAAAGCATAGGCCTCACAAGAAGAGAATATCGAACCTTAACAGATAAGAACAAACAAGCATTCAATATCAAATCACTTGCATCACTGAAGAACCATTTCAACTTTGGAATATATCGCTTTACTCGATAAACTTTGTTTACCACATAAAGCTTGAACCCCAAAAAGATCACGAACACAAAACTTGAAATTTGATCATTTAAGAAATATCACGAAAGGCGATCAAATTTCTTTCTCTATAACAGAATCAACATCACTCCCGCATTACTGACCATTTTATTAACCTCAATAGCATACATTCTTGGTAACATTCAATTTACCTTACTATCACAATAATAAATCTTTCCAAGAGAAACACAACAAATCGTGTCATAAAAAGTTCCATCATAATATAAGATTGTAATAACGACTTGTTCTAGAAAGGAAACCTAGTGCGAAAGCCACAAAGTTGAAACAAAAATCTTTTAATAAGATCATACTGGTACAGAACAATCTCATAAAACACACCAATTTAAATCACTTATTAGATTCCGCTCATTTACCCTTACTGACGCTCAACGCCAATGTAGCACACAGTAATAGCACTTTAACCATTACTACTAACAAGTGATGATTATCGAATCATAAAAGCATTCATGGTCCCACCTTTGTTCAGAAATTGGAATGAAATATATTTAAACTTCAGCAATGGAATATTTATAAGACAAGGTTTTGGAAGTCAATACAACCACCCGCATCCATTACTTCATACATATAACAATAATTTAGCATGGCAAAATAAGGTGAATCTAGCATTTGTACAAATTCTTCAGGTATCCAAATGGAAGACATATTTAAGGTTAATATTTATCAAGGCAAAATTAACTTCACTTTCGAAGATATTAACTAAGAGTCATTGGTTTGCACCAAGATATTAAGCCAACCTGATAACTCCTACCATACCAAATAATTCTCTTAATTAAAATCTCTTAGGTAAGTATGACAATACATCACTAAAGGGTTTTGACATACTCTTTCTCATAAGAGAGGCATAAAATTTCAGCTCTCAAATTAACCCAAAAGAAATATGCAAGGTCAATGCACCCACTTAATAAAGAACTTGTAAAAGAAATCTTCCACAACCCAAAATTCCAAGCGAACAATTGTGCTACATTTTCCAATCGAGGATAAAACAGAACTTCCGTGAAAAGATCAATCTTGCAAATTAACTACGTTCACAAGTAGCCAAAATATCACATTAGTCGGAAGAACAATATTTATTTCGAAGAACAAATTGAGACCAAATGGAGCCGGTCCACTTCAATATAACCACCAAACAATAGAAGTTCATCAACTGCAAGGAACTACAACTAGGAGACCAAATACAAGCTCAAGGAAGGCAACAACTTCATCAAAGATCTCATGCTCAACACAAAACTAAAGAACGGGGGTAAGTACTTCTCTAATCCCCTACTCCGAACGGTGGTGTAGCCTGGCGAAACCCAAGACAACAACCATGATGTCAAATTCTCAAGGTTCATTACCAACACGCATGACCGTTAAAATCAATTATGAATGTATAGGATCCTCTCATGACAATCATATAATAAATTCATAGATATAAGATATCACATCATATCATATATTAACAACAAGAAAGATAGTACAGAAGCAAGTCAACAATTGCTCAATAAATGAAACATAACAATAGAAATGTGGAAACAATGGATTTTCCCATACCCCACCTACTATGCACAGTGTGTTATTTTAATAATTTAATTACCACGGACCTAAAGCCCGCTCTGATACCAACTGTAACACCCTGGCTATGCAAAAGCCAAGATGTTACCTAAAAGACTAACACACTTCAACCTTACGGAACAATTTCAACAATACTTCATCTAATTACATTTGAAGATCAACATTTAATAGAACGAATACAGGAGTTTAGTCTGAATTCAACAACATATCACAAGTTCTAAATATCCAAGCATACTAAATCAAATCAGACAATCCTATCAATAAATTGTTCAGGGATCACATGTAGTTATTTAACCAACTGAAATCATAGTGAAGGATAACCTCAACTATTGTACTTCAATTATTACAATCCAAGGTTTAACGAATGAAATGAAAGGACAAGTTCATATGAATGGAAGTGGATAATGTGAAGTGAATGCAGAATCTGTGTCTATCCCCTCCGACGAATGCTGTCATCCGTGTTTACCTAAAATAAACAAACATAGGCAAGAATGAGTTCGAGACTCAGCAAGTACAAAGAATAACCGGACATAGAATAGATATGAACAAGACAACATAATTAAAGAATATAAACATAGCATCGAAAGTACATATGAATGAATGGAATGAATAGATTGAATGTAATGAATGGACTGCACTCCTTCTTATACTAGTATAGCTAGTGACACACCCGCCGGTGTTCACTTAGGCCCGCTTTTAACAAAAAGTGGGGATCCAAAGCCCGTATGAAGAACGTTTCATACGGGAGTCCGAATCTGCCCACATTGGAATGGTGGGTCTTACGTACCCATACTGGAATTGATGGGTCTTTAAAATTAACTCCCATGGATGCCCACATTGGAATGGTGGGTCTTACGTGCCCATACCGGAATTGATGGGTCATTAATGTCCACTCCTGTGGATGGAACATGAAAATGGATGCATGAAATGAACTTATGAATAGTGAATGGCATCATCTCTAAACATGGAAAAAACACATATGAAAGGAACATAATCATTGAATCTTCCCAGGTATCATATAGAAACACAATATGAACATCAAGCATTTAACATTCACAAATCTTAAGAATATCAAAGTACTTGCCTTTTGTGTTGCGACGCGTTAGGAGGCAAAGATGGTGCTGCTAACCTCAAAGCCTCACCTCCTAAACCATGAAATTACTAAATAAGAACAACGACATCAAGATACTACTTACAACGCTCCTAACTCATATCCCAAAACCCAACGTTTGATTATATACTTTACTCAACTTGAACCACATTCTAGCAAAAAGCCGTAATGGACAGCGGTACTGAAAGTGACATAATTTTGGCTCTAAAATTCGTAAAAATGTAAACTAAGTCTTGCTTGAAAGGTAACGAAATTATCTACAACAACCTAGTTGGTGGAAATCCCGAATTCTGTATGTATCTAACTCCAAAAGACCGATGAACACCTTCTGTCAGAACTACCCAACAAATCTGGGCAGCAGCACGATAAAAGCCATAACGTCTAATTGGCTAAACCAAACTTAGAGTTCTTTATCAATCTGAAAAGGTTATAAAAATTTCTATAATAACCTAGTTGGGTGAAAACCCTGAATCTTCCATTATCATAATCATAATTTAAAAGACAACTTGACAGTTCAATCTCGTCAGGAAATCAGGACAGCAGGAAAGATTATATCATAACTTTTGATCCGTAAGTCAGAATTTAGTGTTCTTGGCGGCTACCGAAATATAAGAAAAATACCTATAAATCTCTAGGAGATGGAAATCTCTAATTCGGCATCTAAGAATCCAACATTTTCCGCGCAACAAACTGGACAGAACCGAACTAATCAGTAGCAGATCGATCCAACAATCCTAATCGAATTCGCATTTTCTACTAATCAAACAGCGAAGAACATCATTCGTTACCCTTGTAAAACCACAGGAGATCGCTGAATTCCCCCGCAAAGAGCTCCTCTCCTCTTCTTCTCCTCTCTTCCTCCTCTTTTCTCCTTGGCTGGCGGCACCCGAAGGGTTCTTCTCCCTCCCCCCTTCTTCTTGGACAGCAGCAATGGAGGGGGTGCGCACTGTAGCGACAGAGTTACTGTAGCAGCGGCTATGGCACTATAGCACAGGTGTGCTACAGTACATTTAGGGTTATAGGCTGCCCCTAATGGGCCAAGGCTATGGGCCTTTGGCCCAAGATTTAATCCCTTTTTTACAGAAATTCTGAAATTCCATTTTAAATTCTGATAAAATGGTTTGAAATTTAATTATAATTCTTAAGATTGAACGGGTTATTGCAACACTAGGTTCAAGAACACCAAGAGTACACTAAGAACAGAGTGAATCAGCACAAGAATTTTAGAACAACAATTTTACCAAATCTGGAATTTCAGAAACTTGGTTGCTAATAAACCTCAAGATCTATTCAACCAAAATTGATGAAACAAGAAACATAGCAAGATAAGGTCCTCAGGGTTATGATTCCAAAAGAAATTGCAAAATAAAGGCAAGAGAGAGACCTTTCTTGCTTAAACTCCACATTGCGTGAAAACAACAATTTCAGCAAATCTGGAATTTCAGAAACTTGCCCGCTAAGAAACCTCAAGAACTCAAGATCTACACAACCAAAATTGATGAAACTTGAACCATAGCAAGATGAGGTCCTCAGGGTTATGATTCCAAAAGGAATTGCAGAATAAAGCCCAAGAGATAGACCTTTCTTGCTTCAAGATCGCGTTGCATCAAAATCTGGAATTTCAGAAATTTGGCCATGAAGAAACCTCAAGAACTAAAAGTATACTCAAACCAAAATTGATGAAACTTGAAACATAGAAATATGAGGTTCTCGAGGTTATGATTCGAAAAGGAACTACAGAATAAAGCCCAAGAGAGAGACATTTCTTGCTTAAATTTCATGTTGCATCAAAATAGCAATTTCAGAAACTTGGCTGTGAAGAAACCTCAATAACTCAAGATATACTCATCCAAAATTGATAAAACTTGAACCATGGCTAGAAAATGATCTTAGGGATATGATTCCAAAAGGAATTACAAAGATATGCCCAAAGTCTCAACCTTTCATGCAAATAGTTCAAGCTGCATCAAAAACAACCATTTCAACTCAGGAACACGGTTAATACAAACACAACTTGAGCAATAACGAGTTCTAATGGATCTTTCTGGGTTTGGACATGTTCTTGATTAACCTCTCAAACTCTTACACATCCTATATCCAAATAACTACAACAAGTAGAAGGAGGGGAAGAGAAACTCAAGTTGCAACAAAGAAAAGCTAGAAATTGTAAGAAACAAAATAAATTTCAAAACATGTATGAACTTGGAACTTTCATTGCTTTGAGAGAAAAGATTACAAAGCCACACTTCCTAGTGAGCAAATCTCAAATGAGCATAAGGAAAACCCTAAATCCTTCTCAAAGACTTGGTAGTGGAAGCATATCTCTACCCCTCTATTTATAGCCCTATGAGAACAACCTAAACCTTTAGATCACCTCAAGGGCTAAGATTAACTCTCTATACTCATTCATATCCACTTAGAGTTTAGCCGACTCTACTCCTTGCCTAAAATACCCCTCTAGACTAGCTATAATTACATCAATGCCCTTATGTTGATTTTGGTCAACATAAGCCACATGGAGCTACCATGCTGCTCCACCTTGACGGTCTTCGCTCCTCGTTGACTTGTCACATCCCTGCCTTGTCTCGAGCTCGGAACACCTCGCTGACACTTGGACGTTGCCAAGTCACCCTGAGTCACCACACAGACCCGTCTTGCGCCAACTTCATGAAGACTCCATCTTCAAGACCAGACTTGATCCCTGATGATCTCTTCGACCTCCATGATCATACTAGATGCCAAACTCTCCTAGCTTGCTCTGATCCTACGTCGATGATCATCCAAGCCATCAAGTCAACCTGCAGTCAACAAAGATGAAGAAATCGTTTCCCTGGCACAAAAGCCGCACACTTGACCATCATTAGTGAAAATATGTATCATAACATCCCATGCAATCTAGGTGAAACTCTAAACTCGACTTCGTGAACTTTAACAACTAACAAACCTTCATCAGTAAGTTCTAAATGCTGTCAAATATTCATCACAACATGGAGATGACATCCACATGGTCTCTCAATCTCTCTCTTAATGAATATGTTAACAACCTACATCAAAATACAAATTGAAGGTTTTAAAAGAAAAGAAGTTTGCGAAGAGACAAACTTGGTCTAGAAATGAAGTAAGAAGATCATGACCAAGTTGCCAAAAAAGAAAGGAGCTCAACATAATTTTTTTTAAAATTTCAATCTAATTAACATGCATTTTGCCTTCGTACATTTCTCTTCCCCTTTGTCAATTTAGTTATCAAGGGACTAGTTAAAGCAAATGAGCACAAAAGAGTGCATGTATGCGTGAAATGCATGGGAATGCAAACCTAAAGAGCTTTGTATATTATTCAACATGAATATGAAGCTCAAAGTATTACACCAAACCACCTCAATTTAGAACTTGCTGAACTAGTTCATGACCAAATATATAGCATAAAGAAAAGACTGGCTAGCAAGATAAGCAATTTGCACAAATTAAGGCCAAGTTTTGCATGATTACACAAGTAGCAAAGTTCTTAGCATAATTTCAACTAAAAATACATAGCCATGTCTAAGATGCAAAGAAAAACCTAGAGTTCAACCTAGTCAACACCTTGGGCGTGCTACATGTTCATGATAGAACCTAAAGCTCATTTCATATTTTTGTTTGCAAGGTGGGATCGAATCACATCTTTTGCAAGGTGGGATTGAACCACATCTTTTGCAATTTTCAACATTTTTTATTTTTTTGGTGAGGTTGACCTCACATCTTTTCGATATTTATTTTTTATTTTTTGGTGAGGTTGGCCTCACATCTTTTCAATATTTATTTTTCATATTTTTTGGTGAGGTTGACCTCACATCTTTTTCTATGAGCAAATTTACACAAGGTTCAAACATGATTCAAAATAGCTCAAGCCCAAGTTGCTCTATGGACTCTAGTAGAAATTCGGATTATCTAAAGACATTGCATAAGTATTAAGAGTAAAAAAACCAAGTGAAAGCTACAAGTTTCATCAAGTTTTCAATAAAGCTCATGTTGACATTTAAATTTCAGCAAGCATTAATAAGCTAAATGACACATATTTAGGTATGAACAAGCTAGCAAAGTATTTCATTATGATAGCAAGGTGTGAATGATATGAAGCATGATTTCAATGTGAATAATAGTCAAAGCTCTTTATCATCTAAATGAGTATATCACCTATGCCTACATGATATGCATGATAAACAAAATAAAGAACCAAGCTCCCCCTCAACAAGTGAATCAATTTCAGAGACATTTTGGTTTAGGTTGAGTTATGTCAAAATTAAGCACAAGAAAAACTCAAATGAACTCCCTCTGAACCAAAACTATAAGTAAGAGAGAAGAAGGTCGAAAACGAAGAAAGAAGGGGCAAACAAAAAGCATAGATAGGATAGTGGGATTACTAAGGCTCAGACTCACTCTCATCCACCCCATATGACTCTAGGACTAGCTGATCATCTAAACATAAGGGAGTAAACATGTTCCTTGCCTACCTAGGGGCCCAACACCTGCTAGACCTATAAAAAGTGAGTGAACTCAACCTAGTGAGAAGAGAGCAACTAATAAGTAGCACCCTAAAGCCACAAAATGAGAGGAAGAAGTCTAAACTGCCTAGTAAGCTCCCCCTTAAAGTAAGCCATAAGGACACAAAACCCCAAGCTCTCTCCGCAAAGCCGTGAACCTCGAGCTATCTAAAGGCTTCATGAAAAAGTCAGCTAAGTGAAGGTCACTCTCAACAAACTGAAGCACTATGTCACCCTTCTCCACATAGTCTCTAAGAAAATGATACCGAATATCTATAAGCTTGGTCCTAGAGTGTTGTGTTGGATGGTGCAGCGGCTAGATTGACGTTTTTTTTGGAAACTTGAAAACCGATACGGTTTCTAAAAGAAATCGTATCTATTGCGACGGAGGCGGGCGACCAGGTGGCGGTCGATGGTGACAAAGGTGGCGGTGACAGAAGGACTTGGCTAGCGGTAGTAGCATCTGCCAACGATGCAAGTAGGAGCAGCTGGTGGTGGCATGGGCCAGATCGACTTGCGAAGGTAGCGCAGTCCGGCGATGGACTAGGGGGCATCGGCGTAACGCTGTGGCCAGACGCAGTGGTGTCAAGCGACGGACTAGGGGGCCTCGGCATCGGGCTACAGCTAGACAAGGTGGTGTCAGGCGGCGACCTCCAACGTCTCCGTGCGGTGATGGCGTCGGGCGATGGCGGCCTTGGTGCAGCGGCGGCCCGATCCAGGTGGCAACGACCTTCGATGATGGCGGTAGTGGTGGTGGGATGGTAGCGGAAGGAGCTAGTTTAATGCCCTAGATCCAATACCATGTTATGAATATTGTATATGTATTCATCAGACCCAATGGGCAATATATATAAGGAGTACAAGGGTATATTACAAAGGAACATGCCATACATATATAAGGAAATACAAAAGACATAGAAGGGAAATACAAAGGAATTCTTATTCTAACACAAAATAGATAGGTAAAACCCTCTCTACATATATTCTTACCATGTGGCTACTTGTGATTTATCCTTCTCAAATACCTAACTTATCAGTGAAACATATGTATGTTGCAAACAAAAAAGATCGCATATATGCTTTCCTCCTAGTTGTAGAATTGAGTGTAAACACACTTTTAAAATGAGAGGCTACATGTCAAAGAGGCAAATGTAGTGGCAAAAGAGATACAAAAAAGATTAAAAAAAATACCATCACTCACAACCTAAGTCACAATCTATAGTTTTGACAAATTACCAACCTAGCTTCAAGACTTACAATCAGTTTTTGGCTTTGTCAAAACTTCACAATATTTTCATCAGTTGTGCCCCTAGAAAATTTAACATCTGTATTTTTTGAGAAATTGTCACCTCATTAGTTCGAAAAGTCCAGTGGTCAGTTATTACAGAAGGCTCATGTCCCTGACAAACTACCACCACTGAAGCCCAAAATTTACCATTAGTTCCAACTGTACTTTATCCATTTGCAAATTTCACATAAATAGCACCTTAAAGTTTAGAATTTACTATCATTTAAGTGGTATTTAGTACAAGTAGTTCAGAAATTAGCATCGCTTACACCTCTAAGTTACCATCTGTAATTTGATACTCATGCAAGTATTGAACCTTTTTTTGGAAACCAAGAAAACAATATTAACAATTGGTTCATTGGAAGGAATTTATGTTAATATAAATTAATAACATGGCAGTATTATCAAAGTACTTTTAACCACAATTCTGATTATGTAGTTTTCATATGGTTAGGTCAAATAGAGACTTTGTTTTTCCCACTCTTTATTTTCGCAGAATAATATTTGAGAAATTTTGTTTCATATGCTAGATGTGTTTGTGAAGTTCAAAGATGAAGAGGGGAGTTTTGCATCCAATAATCCAAGGGATCTATTTAGCCTTTACGATGTTGTGTATCGTAGGACGTCGGGATAGATAATATTGGACGAAGCCATCACCTGCACCAAAGGGTGTTTAGAATCAATATTGCTTTATCTGGAATCCAAAGGGTCATTATCATGTGAAATCAAACGTGCACTTGACATACCCCTCCCTGGAAAGGTTAGAATATATGAGGCAAAGTATTACATCTCCATCTATGAGAAAGAGAATACAATGAATGAAATGATATTGGAACTTGCAAAGTTGAATTCTAATCATGTGCAACTTCTTCATCAACAAGAGCTGAAAATCATTACAAGGTAAAATGACTAGTTTTATTTCAAATTATTCCAATTTAAGGTTTGGAATAAAAAACAAATGTTGATCCTAACTAAACATAGGAAGATATGTATTGCCATAATTTCATTTCGTATTGTTATAATGATTTTTATATTTCAAATAATAATATTAATATGAAAACAATTGTTTCATAAATTTCTAGGTGGTGAAAGAATCTACAACTTCAAGAAAACTTCTGATTCTCTCGAGATAGAATTGTGGAATGCTATTTTTGGATAGTAAGAGTATACTTTAAGCCAAGATACTCACGAGGTCGAATATTATTGACAATGCTGATGGTCACTCTGGGCATCTTGGATGATGGTTATGATGTCTATGGAACTTCAGTGGAGTGCGAATTGTTTACCAAGTCCATAGAAAGGTTTGTACTATTTTTTCTCTTGAAGGTGAATGGTTTGTATTTCCAACTATTTACAGCGAACTGTAAAGAGAAATATTAAGGCAAAGAAAGATTTTTTGAATATGCCATTAGTCAAATCTCATAGGTCTTTACAACCTTTATGAAACTTCCCACTGGTTATGTGCAAACTTACATGAAAAAGCCATGCTGAGAGAGGGAGGTCAAAGCAATTTCAGCTATTTTAAAAATGTCCTTTTAGCCCTTTCAAAGACCCAAAATTTTCAGACTCAACAACAAGAAACCATGTGGTTGCTTGCCACCACCGCCCCTTAGCCATACCTTGCCAATGGCTTCTTTCTGCTTTTGTTGCTGCACATTCCTAGTTGCACTGCTCCATTGACTTCGCTGCACGACCTGCCACCGATGGCCCTAGCCACATCCTGCCAACGAAGTGGTCTGCCTTTGCTACCGAGGTCCACACCACACTATTGGCATATATTGGGAGGTAGCTACTGGGTTTATCGGGCTTGTCCAGCACAGCAAGGCTGACCTTGTACAGAAGGGGAACACTCAGGAATGTCTCTACATTTGGTAGCTTGGGGCCATAAAGAAGGATCCAATGGAGTTACTTTGTTAGCCCAAGCAAATCTGCCAGCTACTCACTGGAATCATGGACTCCTCAGCAACCTTCACATGGACCAAAACCTAGTACAAGGTGGTGGCATAAGCTAGATCCAATGGGCCATGGCGGGAGTGTAGGCACCTGGATTTTCAAATCCAGAACCCTCTGTGTATAACTGCAGTAGTCCTTGCATTAGTAGCTAGTGCACATAGTTTCATCATTCAATATCAACATATATCTTGCAAACATAAAGCTATTCTGTAATTTTGAACAAAAGAGTAATGACCTTATAGTCGAAGCTGACAATTACCGCCCTTTCAAGCTAAAAAAACTCAAATAAATTGTTGTGGAAGAGAATAACTCCAAGTGATGGCTCATCCATATGCTCACATGCAATGGATTGGGGCTCATGACCTAGTACTCCGATGTTCTTTGTTGTAACCACACACGTAGAAGTTGTAATCCTCTTTAGCATCGATGAAGGCTTCTGAGATTTATTTTGAGTGTAGAATGTGAGTACATAAAGTACTCCGCAAGTCTAAGGAAAAATACAATATGCAAGACTTAACAATGGAGATTATATGGTTCTTTTGCACAAAGCAATATTTTAAGTTTCAACAGTTTTTATAAAGCACATTTGAGAAAAGTAGTTTTAATAATTAAATTAATTATTTCACTAGTGGAGGTTCTAGTTACCAACTACTAGTATCAAGGCTCTATCCACCAAGGTTTAAAAGATAGGGCTCTAGCTGCTAGAATATCTACCCGAGAGTCCCAACCGCTCTCGGATTTCCAAAGTTTATTCTTTGAAAGCAAAACTAAAATGTACCCTGTGAAAATGCACCTTGCCCGCCCTTGACATTGGGCATGGCTATTCGAATAGTTTTACACTCTATAGAGGTTGTATATCTTGACTAACACGAGGTAATCAACCTATAATGTTGGCCATGACACGCTTCCTTGGGCGTGCGATTAAGCGATTATCACAAGGCCTTTACAATACCCTACTCTGACACCAAACCATCCGATGAGCTTAATCCCAAGTCATGGACAACATTTACCATCAACCCGGAGCTCACCGTTGTGGGGATAACCTGCCCAAACATGGTGTCTATTACAATCGCCCGACACAAGCCTCAACAGAGATGGATGTCTTTTACAATTGTATGCACAGTCCAAAAAGAACCTAACAACTACAACATGCGGGCTTAATGCTAGAACAAGGTAAATTAGTTGGTCAGGTCCTCCCCATTCTGGACCTATGGTTGTATGGGTGCTCAGTGTGGATAGACACAAGCATCAGTCCTTAATCGACCAAGGTGAGACAGTCAACAACTCAATCCACTCGCCCTAGTATTAAACAAGTTTTCCACCTTTTTATTTTGTAAACCAACGGCAATACCTATTGCCATACATTTCTTAAGCTGATTTGCACAAAAGGGTATTAATAATTCTCACCCATAGGATAAACATGACTGAAATAGCTTGTCTAAGTAATTCTACCGTATTCATAATCAATAGGGTTTTCACTAATATACCTTTGTTTCTCCAAAAATTCTTGGAAAAATATAAACAGATCAACAACTTTACCCTTCAATTACTCCAACAAGTAGTGATATAATTATGACCTTATTAGAACTCCAAATTATACTAAACTTCGATTATGCCCATATTTGAAATGACTTTCCAAATTTAATCACATCGTTGATACTTCCATCTTTCGTAAGTTAAACCACCAAGCATACTTCGCAATTCTAACCACAAGAATCCTCCAACAAAATTTCAATACCATGATTTATGGTATTCTTCACTCTATTACTTGTAGTCTCTTTATCAAATATTTATCATCTTAATCAACCAATTTATCACAATTTAATTCAACAATATTTTAGACAAACTCCAATCTTACTAAGGCATCCTTTAATATTAAAATCATAGTACCAATAATAAGCAATTATGCTTAATGATCAACCACGTCATTGATTACATTAGTACAACAACTATTGTAGATCAACAAAACACTAATAACCAATTAATTCTACTAAGATTTCATTTAAATCCAATTTCTCTATTCAATCATATCCAAATAACCCAATTCATCCAATTTAGGCACTTTCCATTACCCAATTAATTCCACAAAGTTTAACTTTTTTATTTGTTTTCAACAATCTATTTAATCCACCAAGATGTCATTCTTTACTATAATAACATAATTCAGCAATAATGTATTCCAATAATCCAACAATAATGCATTCCTGTAATCCAATAATAATGTATTCCTATAATCGAACAATAACGTATTCATATAATCCAACAATAATGTATTCATTACTAGGGATTTGCTATACTAGGGTGACAATGGTTCAAGGATAACAACATCAAATGAAGGTATAATCAAATTTAGGATTAACTAACAACTTAAGTTTTAAACTCATCATTTTTTGTAAATAGCAATGCATAATAATTTTGAAAATTTAAAGAAGATTTGGAAAACATAGGTACAATATAATCAAAGGAGACTTTCATTCGTCGAAGGTTGAGGTCACTCGCTCCGGTTGGTCCAAACTTGTTTCGGCGACGTCGAACTCTATACGCCCAAAACGAGACAAAATAAATAACAAAAAGTCAAATAAACTCCAAAAATTACAAAATTAGTACTGGATGATAGATTTCGAATTTATATGAATTTAGAAAGAATAATCAACTGAATCAAAGTTCATATGAAAGAGAATGAGCATCCGAAAGTTTGTTAGAATGGAAAAGGCTAAAAAATGAGAAAGAGGGGAATAATCCCTAGAATATTCTTTGGGCCAAAATTAATAAAAGAACCACATACAGACATGTGGGGTCTACCTGTCAATGGGACGAAGAGAGAAAGAATGAAGGAGAATGACAGGTGGGGTCTAGTGGTCAGTGGAACAAAGAGAGAAAGAATAGAGGAAGGAAACAGGGGAAGTAGAGCCTTGGAAAGAATGGGTTCAACCCACCAAACAGATTTTTGGCCCAAAAACCGAGATTGAATTATGAGATTTGAATTTTAGAGAATTCAAATTTAAATTTTGGTTGAGCTTTGAAATAGAATTGGAATTGAGTTTTGATTTGGGATTTTGGGATTATTTTGAATTTGATTTGAGATAGAATTGAATTGGAATTTTAGAACTTAATTTAATTTTTATTATTTTGCAAAACTCCAAATAAGATCCAAATCTTTGCATTAATTAATTTCAAATAATTTTTTGAAATAGCCAAATTTTGGGATGTTACACTAGGGCCATCGACGGCGGGTTGTGTAGCCAAGTCGGTGGTGGAGTGCAACTAGGAATGTGCAGCAACAAAAGCAGAGGGAAGCCACTAGCAAGGTATGGCTAAGGGAGCGGTGGTGGCAAGCAACCACATGGTTTCTTGTCGTTGAGTTGATAGGGGAAGAGAGGAGTGGCAAGCAACCACATTTTAACTTGGCTAAAATTGCTTAGACCTCTCTCTCAACATGGCATTTTCATGTAAGTTTGTGCAAAACCAGTGGGAAGTTTCATAAAGGTTGTAAAGACCAATGACACATTCTTGATTAAGTGTTTTTATAGCATTCTTTAGAAATTAAGGTTTGACTGATGGCATATTCAAAAATATTTCTTTGCTTTAATATTTCTCTTTACAGTTTGTTGTAAATAGTTGGAAATACAAACCATTCACCTTCAAGAGAAAAAAAATAGTGCAAACCTTTCTATGCACCTGGTAAACAATTAACACTCCTCTAAAGTTCCATAGACATCATAACCATCATCCAAGATGCCCAGAGTGGCCATCACCATTGCCAATATTATTTGACCTCGTGAGTATCTTGGCTCAAAGTATACTCCTACTATCCAAAAATAGCACTCCACAATTTTATCTCGAGAGAATCAGAAGTTTTCTTGAAGTTGTAGATTCTTCCACCACCTAGAAATTTATGAAATAATTATTTTTATATGAGATATTATTTGAAATATAAAAATCATTATAATAATATGAAATGAAATTATGGCAATACATATCTTCCTATGTTTTAGTTAGGATCAACATTTATTTTTTATGTCAAACTTTAAATTGAAATAATTTGAAATCAAAGTAGTTATTTTACCTTGTAATGATTTTCCGCTCTTGTTGATGAAGAAGTTGCACATGATTAGAATTCAACTTTGTAAGTTCCAATATCATTTCATTCATTGTAGTCTCTTTCTCATAGATGGAGATATATTACTTTGCCTCATATATTCTAACCCTTCTAGGGAAGGGTATGTCAAGTGCATGTACGTTTGATTTCACGTGATAATGACCCTTCGGATTCCAGATAAGGCAATATTGATTCTAAACACCTTTTGGTGGAGATGATGGCTTCATCCAATATTATCTCTCTAGACGTCCTAAGATACGCATCATCGTAAAGCTCAGTAGACCCCTTGGATTATTGGATGCAAAACTCCCCTCTTCATCTTTGAACTTCACAAACACATCTAGCATATGAAACAAAATTTCTCAAATATTATTTTGTGAAAATAAAGAGTGGGAAGAACAAAGTCTCTATTTGACCTATCCATATGAAAACTACACAATCGGAATTGTGGTTAAAAGTACTTTCGTGATGCTACCATTTTATTAATTTATATTAACATAAATTTCTTCCAATGAACCAATTGTCAATATTGTTTTCTTGGTTTCCAAAAAAGGTTCAATACTTGTATGAGTATCAAATTACAGATGTAACTTAGGGGTGTAAGCGATGCTAATTTCTGAAGTGTTTGTACTAAAATCCCACTTAAATGATAGTAAATTATAAACTTTAAGGTGCTATTTGTGTGAACATTGCAAATGGATAAAGTACGGTTGGAACTAATGGTAAATTTTCAGCTTCAGTGATGGTAGTTTCGAACTAATGAGGTGATAATTTCTCAAAAATTACAGATGTTAACTTTTCTATGGGCACAACTGATGAAAATATTCTGAAGTTTTGACAAAGCCAAAAACTGATTGTAAGTCTTCAAGCTAGGTTGGTAATTTGTCAAAACTATAGATGGTGACTTAGGTTGTGAGTGATGGTAATTTTTTTTATCTTTTTAGTATCTCTTTTGCCACTACATTTGCCTCTCTGACTTGTAGCCTCTCATTTTAAAAGTGTGTTTACACTCAATTCTACTAGGAGGAAAGCATATATCCGATCTTTTTTGTTTGCAACAAACACATGTTTCACAGATAAATTAGGTATTCGAGAAGGATAAATCACAAGTAGCCACACGGTAAAAATATATGTAGAGATGGTTTTACCTATGTACTCTTTGGTTAGGCCTGATTTATTACAAACTAGCATGCGTGTATTTTTTTTATGTAATTTTCTTTACTATTCACGATAAGATAATTTGTTCACTAAGTAATTACTGCAACACAACAAGATCAAATTTTTTTAGATAATAGAAGTACAACTCCGGCCCTGCATCAATTAGAGATGCACACAGCCATTACACCACCATCAGCTAAAAGCTTAAACAAAAAATGGTCAGAAGTCAACACTGACAAACAAATTGTCATGCAAGGGCTAGCATAAAACCACCTAGCCCTGCCTCCAAGACCAACCAGGAGATCGTCCACACGGGAACAGCAGTTGCGCAGCAAAGAGGTAATGATGAGTCAATCTCCGTAGCTACGCCTCCAAGAAGGGATACGACTCACGTCGTCGTCGCCAGATCCAACCAACGAAGGTTAGATCAGGAGTTTTCACTCCGAGCTCAGGTACCGGTTCTCCAAAGCAACACCTTTAAGAAGGTAATGCTGCTCAGGTCAACGTCGTTGTCAGATCCAATCAGCGAAGGCTAAATCAAGAGTTTTCACCTCGGATCGAAAGTACCAGCGCTCTAAGACCATGCCACAATACGATCTTGTCGCTGAATCCAACTAATGAAGGCTAGATCGCCAAGACGACGTCCGCAACATCCCCAACGGCCAACCGTCGTCAGCACCAAAAGAAGGCGACGTCCACCGCAACCCACGCGTTGGTCGGTTAACAACCGTCCACCGGGGAGGAGTCGAGCCGCACAAGTCACCGCTACCAAGCCGTCGCGATCTCTACCAAATGCACCAAATCTGGATCTGCACCGCGCCACCTCTGTTATCATGCCATCGACGAAACCAGGCCGCCGAAAGAAGCCGACGGAGAAGGGCTCCAGATCGCCATGCCCGAAAACGAGCCGGCGGAGAAGGGCATCAAATCCAATCCCAACGAAAGTCCACACCGTTGGAAATCGGAGGACAGACGTCGGGCATCAGGCGATGCAAACCAGGCGCTACCACCGAAAAGAAGCCCCGCCGCCGCCACTGGCCATCAACGGCGGCGGCCAGGAGGAATCAAATACCAAGGTACTTTAGTCTTTTTATTTGTATTCGAAGATAGCCTAGCAATGAGGGGAAATTTATTCAGTTCAGGGGTACAAATGCATTCATGATAGGATAACACTTGTTTAAGTATACTGAATAACTTACCAATATCATTTTTTTGTGCATATTAACTTTTTGCAAGATAAATCTGATTAGTTAAGGAGGTAAAAAAAACTTTCATTGCGAGATAACAGTTGTTATTTACGAAGACAGGTTAACTGTATAATTAACAATAACCTTTTGTGCATAAAAAAAATAACTGTATGCTATATCTGAAGATAACTCTAGATAGCAACGAAGATAAATATGATCAGTTGAGGGGTAAAATTATTTCGTAGTGACATAAGACTTGTTATTTTTAGTAAATCAGGTTAATTAAATACACTTAAAGTTATCTTTTTGCGTCAAAAATAACTTGATGAAGTATTTGAAGATAACTCAAGATATCAAGGAAGATAAATTTGATCAGTTCAGGGGTGATAATTGGTTTGATCACAAGTTAGCTGAGTAACTTTAGCTATATGCTTCGTGTATATGCTCAAAACTTTTGTTGCAGTAGTCTTAAGTCTTAACCATGTCTATCACTAATTGCTTGTAATGTCTTCTTTCCATGTTCACGGCAAACTAAAGAGGATCGGGCGCAGATAGCAGAGCTGACACCTTGTTTTTGGAGTCGTGCAAAGTTGGGTTTTTTTGGTCGCAGTAGATAGTTTTATCAGTTTCTTAGCAAATACTTTCTAGCTTCAACTCAAGACTACCCACACAGCTAGAAGGTAAAAATATCTGTGTGAAACATATATCCTAGATTTTTTTTTGCTGAGCACTTCTTTTCAGCTATGTGTATTACCAGGCTTTTTACTACAGATCTGTTATTTCGCAACATTTTCATGATTTTTGACGAATACATGTTATTAATTAGAGGGACGTATTGAAACCTGGGGGTGGTAGTTTTTCAAGCTTAGGGAAATATTTTGCGAGGAACGGGAGATAATTTTTTGAACTGAGGCGGGTGACTTAGCATGCTACCGATTACAAATTAGGGTGCAAATTATGGTAAAATTGTTTGAGGAAGCTACTAGTCAAGAAAAAAAAACAGTACATGGGAGTAATTAGTGACCGGCGAGGAAATCAGAGAGGCGATTAAGAAAAGGATGTCCGTGTGGGTAACTATCGGTGACGGAAAAGGCAAGTCGAGCTTGGGTGTGTGAGAACTAATAACCCTCAAGTGTGTAGTTGATCTACTTTTTTTAATGTTAGGATGTTAATTTTGTTAAAAGCACATATGATTGCACCTGATGGTGAATTTTTAAAAGCACATATGATTGCACCTGATGGTGAATTTTGAAATCTCTCACAATAAAAAAAAAGATTACGAATAAATAAGTACAGGTAGAAAAAAAAAAGAGAAGGTAATAGATCAGCCTGTTGCGAGTAGGAAGTGGCAGGGTTGGAGTACTGAACGTGGTGGAGCAGCAGCAGCTGCGAGATGGCAGCTTACGTTGGACTGCATTAGTTTCAGGGAGGAGGTAATAGTCACGTTGCTCCCCATCTCCAAACGTGAACTTGGTATCTAAACTAGCTAGTTCGTGCGGTTGTGGATGCACTACAATTACTAGAATGGTTTATATAGACGCTCTCCAGAGCTCAAGGATTGGATGAATCAAGAACCCTACAGTCCTTAATTTGGATAAGCGATAGAGTTGGGCCCATTAATTTGGATAAGCGATAGAGTTACGCTGGGGGAGACGGCATCCTACAGTCAATCGATAGAATTGGCCTGACTGCTGTTGGAGTTCAGGCAGAGCACGGCTTGTTGTGACAAGACGACAGGACGAGCGCCGGCAAGACTTTTCTCTCAACAATTGTGCTTAGATAATTCCCCGTAGTAGCGAGAAATTTTTGCTGGAGTCAGGACGTCGAAACAATGGCTACAGTACAGACTTAATTTGTGGCCATGGGAAGTGCTCGTCAGCAGCAATAACAGCAGAATTGAGGATTGAGGATATGATCGAAACCTCAGTCCAAGGAAGCACAGGTCGCAACGAATTATATGGTGCACGGTTCATCCACTAAAATTACTAGTGTGGTTTCTTTAGACGTTCTGCAGAGCTGACGGAACGCCAGCTTACTAGAATGGTTGCATGATTGGATGAACTCGAGTCACACCTTGCTAATTGCCCATGTCCTGCTTTTGCCAATTGCCAATCCACATGCCTATCTATGATGTTACTGCCAGTTGCGCAAATGTTACTCGTATCCAACTTTCCTCACAGCTTCCACACTCAGGTGTCAGGACTCACGAGATAAATCAAAGACACGCATGGTGAAGGTGTGTTTAATCTGTAATTATACAGTCCATACTTCATATGTAAACTCAAGTTGGTCTTCTAACCTAACTTAGGTGGTATCATAAATTTGAAGTAAAAACACTTAATCCGTTTGGTCGAAACTCCAAATTAGTATTTTATTTATGCGGTTGAAAACACTTAATCCAGGAGGCCGGCAACTCCTCATTGAACTATACCATTATCTTGCAAATATATTTTGCCCTACGCAGAATCAATGGTCAATTGCTTGTATACCAATGAAGTTTCTTGCATGGTGGGTATGTTATTAAGATTCAGATGCCTCATTAGGTATCACGAGAATTTTAAACCTGGTCGCCATATGCTATTCCTGACAATCGATGATTTTTGTCATATTTTTTCATGTTTTGCAATCTAGATTATTAAGATTGGGGAAAACGTTACAGGTATGGAAAGATTATCCGGGGGGGAGGGGGGTCCTCATTGGCAGGGAGAGCACATCTCAAAGCCCACACTGCCTTGTTGCTGACCACATTTCTCCCAATTTTGGTAGGGCTATTGTAACAACCCAAATTTCGAGTTCATTTGAAGCATATAAAAATAGAAATAACCATTTGAATTTTCTTGGTTAAGTTAAAACTTAATTTGAATTTTTAGTAATTAAAATGATTTAATGTGAATAATCTAAACTTTAATTAAATTTAAAACTATTTTATTTGGGTTCCAGAGTATTTTCTGTAATTTTTTAGGAATTTTTAGAGTTTATTAACCATTTCTTTGAGCTCGATTATATTTAATCTAATTTTTAAATTTGGAAATCAATTTAAATTCCAGATTTTTCTTTGGGTCGAAATCCTTTTCTTTTGGACCTTTTCCTCTCTTTCCCGGCCCAGCCGCCGGTCAACCCGCTCTCGCTTTTCCTCCCACGCTCAATCCCACCTCCTCCTCCTCCTCTCACTGCCGAGCGGGCCCCACTTATCAGTCACCGGATCTCCTTCTTCTCCCCGACTGCACCTGTGTCTGATTTCGTTGCCGTCGTCCTTGCCTCCAACTCTCCCTCCCCAATGCCTTTAAAAGCCGTCAGACCCCTACGCTTCCTCACCCGAGCCGTCGTTGCCTCGGAACCCTAGCCCTAGTTGCCCTCTTCGAGTTTCGTCGTCGTCGCCATTAAAGCCGAAGGTCAAGCTCATTGCGCCGCCATTGTGAAG
Source organism: Ampelocalamus luodianensis (assembly GCA_036346255.1). Taxonomy (NCBI): domain Eukaryota; kingdom Viridiplantae; phylum Streptophyta; class Magnoliopsida; order Poales; family Poaceae; genus Ampelocalamus; species Ampelocalamus luodianensis. The sequence goes on along the minus strand of CM070638.1, from coordinate 22,912,049 downwards.
CCTCCCCGTCGGTCCTGTTCACATCAGGAGGAGCACCTCATCGTCGCCTAGCTTCGGGAGAAGCCAATTGAAGTGAAGAGTCGTCGTTGTTGAGCCCTCGAGCTTTTTCCCTTCCTCCGCCGCAACCGTTCAACTGCCGATTTCGTCGCCATCGGTGAGTTTCAAGCGCTATTGTCCACCTCCCTAGCTTCACCTCCTCTCCTTCTAGCTCGTGCTCGCCGTCCTATGGAGACCATCGCTTTGCCGCCGCAAGCCGTGCCGCTCTACCGCCTTCATCCTTGCCGCCGTCACTGTGGTCATCACCGGTGGTAGCCAGCCGCGTCATCGTGTTCGTCGTGCCTTCTTTGCCTAGATCCCAACCCTCGTCGTCACCGTCGTGCCGCTGTTTGCCATCAACCCTCGGTTCCAATGCGTCGCCGCTGTCGAGCTGATGTGGCGTGCCACCTAGCCTCCACCTTAGCTGCCACCTCAGCTTTGCCGCCTATGTGTCAATCCCCGTCAGCACCCGCGTGTCAACCTCGAGCCATAGCCACGTGGACTTGGTCCACGGTGGACCGTGTCTCAAACACGTGGACCCCACTTGTCATAGCCTTGTTCTGTGAGCCTAGTGCACTATGCACCATGAACCTAGTTTTGTGGACCTGGTCTATAGACCATGGCCCACATGTCATTATATTGAATTTCTTTTTATTTAGAAATTTAATTCCAGTCAAAATTCCTATTTCTTTGCTAACGTCAGGCTGATGCAGTAATCTAGAATTTTCCTTTGAAAGAAAAATCTAAAATCCGAAATATTGTTATCTCTCTCTCTCTCTCTCTCTCTCTCTCTCTGGCAAATCTTCTGTGAGTCCGTTCTCCTTCATCCGAACTCCAATTCAGTCCGTTCAAATTCTTAAATTCATCTAAAATTGGTCTCTTTCTTTTATAGTTGGTTTTTCTATTTTTGATTTTTTTTGGATTTATTTGTATTTCGCATGTTCTTTTCTCTTTCATTTAGACGATCTGTTGCAAGAAGTAGGAGCAGAAGCAAGTTTTGAATTTCCAAGTGTGGTAACTCAGTAAAGCCAAGGCAAAGTCATAGTCTTTTGATCATATTAAACGTATGATTTCAAAATTATATTGTTTTATATCAAGTTGTATGCTATATTTATATCAACCACTTTTGGGAGTAGTTAATCACCTATTTGTCAATATGTCTCCATTTAATATTTGAATACCATGAATCCTTTGTCACTATAGGTTGGTTATTATTAGTTGGATATATTTGTATCACCAACATGGGTTACGTAGAGATACTTAGTTACGATGGGCTTATAATCACAAGTTCGATATTGATAATTTGACTTAATGATATATGGAATTGTGGTTCGATGCTACGGTTGTGCAATTGTGGTGTGATGTCACTGTTGTACCAATTGTAGTGCGATGCCGCTATTATAAAATTATGTGTCATGGAAGGGATTGTCATTGGTTTAGTTGAACAAAATGTTTTATGCTTAGGCGAGTGATCGTGCAGTAAAGGGTGCGGAAGCACATTGTTTTGGATGAGGTAGTCTTGCCTACGTAACTTATCAATGACTTAATCTTGTGCGCCATTGAACTAGGCCATATCGTACAGCCACATGTCTAGTATGAGATGGACCTAGCTAACTAATTAGCAATTGTCGTAGTAGAAAAATGCTAGACAGTAAGAGAAGGGGGGAACCCTGGCGTCCACAGGGGGCCCGGGTATCCTTAGACAGGGGACCGACTATCAGGAAATGGATTTAGTATATTTTTGAAAACTTGTTCCTCCCCCCTTTACATGGGGGGATGGCTATTTATAACCATTCCTCCCAGTACGTGAGATTACAGGTTTACCCCCTACACGGCCCCATCTAAGAAGGGGTTGCAGGGTCATTTCCTACCCCTAAGTGTAGCCTTTGGTCCTTGGTGGACCCTCTTGGTCCAGGTTCACCAGGCTGGCGCACCCGGTCCAGTGGGACTGTTGCACCAGGAGGATGCAGGGTATTCTCTCCGCCCGAAGACCTTTGGGCGTCCGGGCGGCTGTGACCTTCGGGGCCCTTCGGCCCCCTACAGGACGTTTGGTGAGGTCGGCACGCCTGGGTGCTCGCCTGGTCGTGGGGGCCGGTGGGCCGTCCCTACGACAAGCCCCTCGCGATCGATGTCTTGCTTCGTCATGGTTGAAACCGCGCCTCTTTCCGAAGGGTGCAGGTACACCGTCCCCTTCAGCCTGGCGAAGCTTCCGTGCGCGCTCCCCGCCCAGTTGTGCGGGGAGCACCGTTGGTCGGGCGGCTGGCCGTGGTGTGGCATGCGGTGTTGGCTTCCGGGCTACATAAATGGGCGCGGCCCGGGACGCTTTGGGTGTTGTGCGGTGTTGGCTTCCGGGCCACATAAATGGGCTCCGCCCGGGACGCTTTGGGTATTGTGCGGCGCCTATTCTGAGTGCGTTTCTTGATTTGTGCGCGCCGTTATGTACGTCGCGCTGTACCGTTAGGCTGCCACGTGTCGTGCATTGTTTGGGTCACGACTCCTCGGCTCCCGTGCGTCGCATCCTTTCGTTTTCGCTGGCCTATAAATGTGCGTCCTGGCACCTGATTCTGTTACCCTTCCACCTAATGCTTTATTTCCCCTCATCCATCACTCCCCGACGCTTGCAATGATGAAGCGCAACAAGGACAGAGGTGGTGTTGCGGTGTACACCGATGAGCTGGGGCCTTCGACCATGACGCCTGCTATCCTGCGGGCCCTTCATGACGAAGGGAAGTTGACGAAGCTGGAGGACACCGCGCCCGGTTCCGAGGCTGTACCTGCGCCTCGGGAAGATGAGACGATTGTCTTCGTGGCTTTCCTGGATGCGGGTCTTCGCCTCCCGTGCGCTACCCTCTTGTTCCAGGTTCTTCAGCTGTACGGGGTCGACCTCGCTCAGCTGACCCCGAACTCTATCGTGAAGCTTGGTATTTTTGAGTGGGTGCTCCGGTCTGTGGGGGTTGGCGCCGGGGAGTCGAGGCTCTTCGCGTACCTTCATGACGGGAGGTGCCAGCCGAAGAAGAAGACAAGCACCGGTGAGACGCTGAACTTTGGCAGCGTCAACTTCCAGACGAAGGGGCGGCTTCTTTAATACCTACCTGTTTGGCAGCCCGGAACCGATGGGAAACGGATTGGACTCACCGCTGGTTTTATCATAAATGCGGCCCCGAGGCCGACCTTCGTTTCCGTGGGGGTCCCATTCATCTTATTTCGTCCCCGACGATCTAGCTTTCGGCGAGGGAGGATGCGCTGCTAGCACTGTTGCTCCGGGCAACACGGAGGATGTCCACCCGAGACTTCGTGGAGGAGTTCTACGCGCTTCGCTTGTGGCCGCTGGCACAGGGCTGGGATGTTCAGCTCGGGGAGCCGAGGGATGGTGTCCCCGCGTTGGAGCTTGGGGACCGTTCAGGTTTGCGTCTATACTTAATTTCATTGGTGGGTCGTTGCCCTACTGACCGCCTTGCAGTGTTGTCTGCTAACGAGGCCGAGCGTGCGGCCGAGCAGCTTCTGGGCCCGTATACCGGGGAGGAACACGCGAGACGGGGGCAGGTGGTGCGTGAGCCTCGATTAAATCGCGCGTACGCGGACCCCTCCATTCGCCTGGCGGAACGCTTGGACCCCGACGCGGAGAAGAAGAAGCGAGCACGCGGCCCCGACGAGCTGGAGACCCCTGGTCCGATCCGCGTGTCGCCCCTGAGGGCTGTTGGGGCCGATGTGGCTGGTGGCTTTGGCGCTGCTGTGGGGATGGCGGGCCCGTCCGCGACGAGGGTGGCAGCGGCTCCCGAGATGCGGCAGGAAGCAAGCAGCTCTTCGGCGAGCTCGTCCTCGGAGGCAATATCGGCGGTCGCGCGCCGTGAGGTGGTGGCCAGCTCGTTCGCAATAGCGATCTTTGCCCCTAAAGAGTTGTCCGGCGGGACGCCTCGCAGGTGTATGGTCGCGGATCCGCGGATACCCGGGTGGAGGAGCGCGTCCTTGTTCCTCCGTGTGGCGGTTAGTCCGGAGCCTTTCCAGTCAGGCTTGTTTTGTTTTTTAGCTTTGGGTAACTTGTCTCGTGTTGCGCAGTGCCGGCCGTCGAGGTAGACGACGTGGGAAAGTCTGCTTCGGGGGACGGGGGGTCTGCTGGGTTCTCCGGCGCTAGGGTGCCTCCTGCCGGTCCCGACGCCGGGGGGCCGGCGGTTGCCAATCGAGGGGGGCTGACGGCTCGTTGGGAATCGTCGGGTCTGCTGGCGTGGGCGCGCTGCGAACCGTTGACTTCAAGCTGAGCCCCAGCGTGGCCTCTGTTGGCGAGGAGGTGGCCCGCTTCGCAGCCCCGCCCTGCCTAGAAGTGCTCTTCCAGCTGGTGCTTGTCGACCAGATGTTCCTTAGCATCAAGGCAAATGCAGCAAGGGTGAGTGAAGATGTCCGCCCTTGCACCTCGGTGTTGTAGTGACTTCTCTTTTTGGGCAGGCCCTGATGGTATCTCGTGCGCTTGAACGGGATATCCAGCGCGGCTACATGGAGATCCAAGATCGGGTCGACGCGGAGTTTGCGCGGAACACGACGCTAGCTGCCGAGCGCGCGGCCCTTGCCGAGGAGGTCAAGGGGCTGAAGGCGAAGGTTGCTGAGCTGGATGGCCAACGGGGCAAGGTTGCTGAGCTGGAAAAGTAGCTACGCGCCTCGAGGATGAGGTGGCGTCTTTACGGAGCGCTAACTCCGTACTTGAAGCGGAGGTCACGGCGGAGCGGGAGCTTTCCGCCAGCGTAGCGCAGGCTACATGGTGGGCGATGGAACGCATGGAAGGCGCTATGGTTGACGTCAGCGCCGTGCCGCCTGTAACATCCCAAGTTTTAGACTTGTGTTCTAATGTAAGAAAATGAGGGGAATTTAAAACTTTTCTTACATCTTGTATTTCTGTTTGTCTTGAATGACTTTTGTACAAGAAGTTATGGGATTACAAGTCACAAGTCACTCGATCAAAACCTTGTCTTCCAAAAACATTCTTGTCAAACCTTTTGATCGTCTCCGGGGAATATTTTTCCTAAGTTCTTGGGTTGGTAAGTGGCTCCTCTGAAAAATTTCACAATTTTTAGAAATTGATTGAATGCTTTTGGAGGCAAGTCAAACCAAATCAAAATCTGGTCAAACAGAGGACCAGCACCTTGTCAAATTTTTTGGAGGAAAGTCCACAGCACCAAAACCTCTGAAAATTTTATGCAAGGTCCGCGTTTGAGTCAGCAAGCTCCTGTAAAAATTTCAAAATTTTTGGGGTTGGTTTGCTACCTCAAACAATTCCCCAAATGTCAGCCCTTCTCAAAATCAGAAAAATTAAAAGTGGTTTGAGTCAGACTCGGGCTTGAGCCCGAGCCTAACTCAACCAACGTGGTTGAACCCAGTCCACTTAAGCCGCACCCGAGCTCGATCTCTTGCGCGCACGTGTCGAGCCGTTGGATTTGAATCCAACGCTCACGACCTCCCCACCTCGGGTGATCTGGGACGTCCAGGACCACCCCATGCAAATCGGGATCGTCCAGGACCTCCCCCTCAGCCCTGTTCTTCTCCCTCACGACCTCCTGGAGGTTTGGTCGTCATGGTTCTCACGCACCCGTGCGTGTGTCAGGGTCAGAGTAGTTGGTGCAGTGGCCTGTCACCTTTTTGGCCTTTCCAACGTCTCTTTCTGCCATGCATTTAATGTGTCAGAGCCTAGCCCTAAGAGTAGTCATCTCCTACCTACCGCCTTGTCAAATCTAGCAAGTCCATGGCGGAGCATGGACTTTGTTTACTGATGGGGCTTGTCCATACCCTTGTCCGAGCTCCCGGCTTTATTTAGTTCAAGGCCCTCCTCAATAGCATTTTCCCACTCTTGGTTGCTGCTTGAACTCCCTCGATTGTGAGTGTGAGCCCCAAGCTCAAGCACCTAAGAACACCACCTCGGCCTCCATTGTCGACTTTGAAGCTCCTTGAAGACCTCCGAGCTCGGTGGTTCTTTATTGCCTTTTGGTTGTCACCTTGCTCTCTAAGTCAACTCAAGTCTCCTAACTTGTTTTGTTTAAACCTTCACAGAGGTGGGCAATTCGGGAGCTTGTTTTGAGCTGTCGGCCGGTCGTCTTCCCCAACTCCGCGAGCACCACCGTCACCGGAGCTCCTGCGACCTTTCTTGGACCCCCCTTCTTTCCCAGGTTAGTGTTTAGTGTTGGAGACCCGGTCGTTTTGTACCTCGTTAGCTTTTCATTTTGTCGCATTTAGTCTCCTAGCCTATCTCGGCTCGCCGGCGTTCAAGGCCGTCGCCGCCGACGAGGTTGCCATCTTTAGCTCCGTGCTGATATTGCGGTTCCATTCCAGTATTTAGTTGGCGCCGGCGTGGTCCCTGTCGCCGGCGGCTGGCCGTTGAGCGCACTAGGGAGTTTGCCGGTTCAGAGCTCCCGTTTTCGTCATCTTTTTAGGACGGCTTTAATGCACAATCATTGCTAATAATTGGTGCATTAATCGTGTCTTAATCTGCACTGTGGTGTCACTGAACTGTGGGCCTTGGGCTTAGAAGTTAAATCCGGAAGTCTTTTGGTGCCCCTTTTAGGTTTATTCATTGCCAATCTTCAGGAGCAATAAATTTGTCTTAGCCGCCACTTTTTGTCGCTGTCCGGTGGTCCCGCGCCATTAAAAGAAAACCCCGGACCTCCTCGGACTAATCTTGGCCGTTCACGACCTCTCCAAGATTAGATCTGGGCCTTAGGTTCTTTTCCGCAAAAACCTCAGTCTCTAGGACCTCCCCCTAGATCAGATCCTAGCCGCGTAAGACCTCCTGGTTTCAATCCCACCGTTTAGAAGCTCCCCGCTTTGATGCATGCCGTTGGGAGTTTTCTAAGGAAACTCTAGGTCGCAGGACCTCTTCGGTTTTGAATCTGGGCCGTTAAGACCTCCCCCTTGGGAGATCTTAGCCATCGGGGTCCTCCTCCGCTAAATCCTCACCCCTAAGGCCTCCCTGTAAAATCCCAACCGCTAGGACCTCCTCCTCGAGTTATCTCCACCGTTTAGGACCACCCCGGGTTCAATCTGAGCCGTGGGCTCGTTTCTGTACAACGTTAAGTCTTCGGGACCTCCTCGTGCAATCTGAGCCGTTGAGGACCTTTTCGAGCGTAGATCTTGACCGTAGGTCTCTGTTCGCAGAAACCTTAAGTGCTCACGACCTCACCTGGTTAGATCTCAGCCATCGAGGACGTCCCGAGATATAATATGAGCCGCTAGAACCACTCCTGTGCAAAAAGACCTCCTCGTGGTCTTTTTGTAAAGACCACCCTCTCGGACCTCCTTGGGGTCCTCTTTGCAAAAAGACCTCCCTTAGTTGTTTTATAAAAACCACCCCTGAGCCACCCCCGAGGTCCTCTTTGCAAAAGACCACCCCTGGTCTTTTGTAAAGAAAAACCTTCCAAACTGCCTCTGGGGTCCTCTTTGCAAAAGACCACCTCGGGTCCTTTGTGAAGGAGACCGCAAGACCACCCTCCGCGTCGATCTGGACCGTTCAGGACCTCCCTAGGCCTTATCTGAGCCATCCAGATCTCCTCCCGTTAAAACCCTGTCACTTAGGACCTCCCCGAGTAGATCTTGGCCGTCCAAGACCTCCTCGATTAAATCCCAGCCGATCAGGACCTCCCTCGTTTGATCTTGATCGCCCAGGACCTCCCTCACTTGATCATGTCCGTTAAAGATCTCCCTCGGAGATCTAGACCGTTGAAGACCTCCTCGGTGAGATCTTAGCCGCCCGCACTCTCCTCCGTAGGTTTACCCTTAGGACCTCCCCTAGTGCTCGGGACCGCCAGATCTCGATCTGACGGTCACGACCTCTGTTAGGCGCGTGGACCTCCTTTGCGTGCGCTGTGCATGCACTGGTCGTGGCCGTTGGATCAGATCTCAACGGTCCAGACCTCCCCTGTGCGGGAGGAGGTCTTCCCGTGCGTTGTGCTTCAAGGTCTGTGGCTCTGCGATGCAAGATCAACGGCCCACGACCTCTCCCTTGTCTTCCAGTTCAATTGGACCTCCCGAGAGCTCAAATTTTCTAAGTCTTTTGATGTTCCAAATTTCAAAAGTGCATAACTTGGTCGTTTTAACTCCTTTTTGAATGATTCCAGTTGCTGTAGCTCTGTTAGAATATGAACTTTAATCTGAGAATGAATTTAGGCACTGTTATGAAATAGAAAATGATATAAACTGCATGAACTTGTTTAATATGAAATAGTGGTTTAGAAATTCATTGAAAATTTGTAAAACGCATAATTTATTCTCTGTAATACCTAGCTGAGCAAACTAAGTTTTGTTAAGACCCACTAGGATTGTACTGTAATATAGAATAGGTCTTCATTTGATCCTTGCCACTGAAATTAATGGTTCACTAGTTTTAGAACTTAGAAAAATCATAACTAATTCATTTCAACTCCAATTTGTGCAAACTCAGTTTTGCTGTTGTTAGGATAACCATATCTACCCACCATAAAAATTTCAAGTTCCAGATCATTCTAGAAATTTTCATCATGAACAGTAACCGTAATTAATTTAATTATAATTTTTCAGGCTAAGAGAACTTAGTTTAGCCATAACTTTTTCATGCTAAGTCCAAATGACCTGTTTCTTGTTTCTAAATTTGTCTAAAATCAACCTCTAGCTGCTGTAGAAATTTCATTGCATTTGGATAACTTTTGCTGTTGAGTTTATTTGGAGTTCTTGTTCTTATTTGGTTATCGCCTTTTCGCGTTAGGTTCCGAAGGAATTATTGATTACGTGAGTGAATCCTCTGCAGCAAGGAAGTGATCTACAGCAAGGCAAGCAGTTTGATCATATCCACTCCATCCCATTACTTTTAAAATCTAATACTTTGTTTTACTTGTATGTATGCATTCTCTTGTGTCAATGATTAATTTTGCCGAATAGAGGTAGCTAATCCTATTGCATTGTTTCCCTTAAATTGTTCACCCCTACCACTACCTTAGGAATATTATCCTCACCGGTGAATTAGAGCCCGGTGAATGATTTAGGGCCTCTTATTTGTCTTTACGATATGATGCTTAGCAATGCTTAGTTACCGGTAGAATTGGGCGGTTATCGACCTAGTCGATAGCCTTGATCACACACAACGTATTATCACTTATGATTTCAGCCTTGTACCATGTTTACTTGTGAAAACTAAAATCTAAAAACAAAATGATTTAGACTTGGGCACAATGGAATGTTGGTGTGCTTCAGGTGTGGATCGAATGGTGCCCGAGTCAACAAGGACCGAACATCTTGTTACATCAACTAAGCATTTTAGCGTGCTAACCACACTAGAGGGTATGGGACCTCTCTTGACTTAGTACTTTGGCGTGTATTGGCCGGGTCGCGAGGAGCCGCGGGAGGGATGGTCTTTGGAGCATTGTAGAGTCCGAAGGCTTCCGTGATGGTGGTTGTCTTTCGGTGGCAATGTAAGCGTATGGATTCCGATCCATACGAGCGCTCGTAGTCAATGCACAATATTGGAAAGCGTCTCAGAGGACTTAGCCATGCCGGCATACCTTCTAAGTGTGCTTTGTGGCTTAAAGGTGGTGCGAAGTGTGGGTACATTGGTACACCCTGCAGGTTAAAACTATTCGAATAGCCTCGCCCTAGGTTATGGACACGCTTGGCAAGGTCTTTCAAGAGTTAGACTACAACCTTTTAAATTAAAACTTGACATGGGTGGTACGAATCGGGATTCATGCTATGTGTGGTGGTGTTGGGATAGTCACCAATAGGTGGTTACTCTTGTACTTATTGTATCATTGTTATTTCAACAATTACTGATCGGTTTGTCAAATTGCTTTGAATCTATTACATTATTGCAAATGAAAACTTGCTTTATGCTAAAAGTCAGTCAGAGCCCTCCGCTTAAATAAAGCTTGCATGTAGTTAATTATAGTTCGTTATCCCTACACGTCAGTCTTGCAGTACAAAAATAATTTTTGTACTCGCTGTTTTGCTTAATGTTTTGTTGCAGAGGAAGAAGGTGAGCCCCAAGGGCTTCCCTTTTGTGAGATGTGCTTGGGTTTGGCGACTAGCTTGCGGCCGGTTGGTTGCCTTGTGGTAAAGGCACACTAATTGGCTCTTTTGTTTTGCCATCTTATGGCCCTTTGCTTCACTGTCTATTTGTTATTTTGTTGCTTTTGGGCGGTTGGCCCTTGTTGTAATAAATCCCTATTATGTATGTCTTTTGTTAGACCTGTTGTATGGAATTGATGCATGATTTTGTAACGGGGTGTGTATACTGCATTTCTGGGAAGTATACATATCTCGGGGCTTGGTTTATTTGATTTGTGATGCTAGGGTCAATGGAAGACTAAGCATTACAAGCCGAATAAACCGGGGTCCCCACAAAGTTGGTATCAGAGCCATACTGACCGTAGAAACCCCTAGCTTGGTCGCCTTTAGGATATTTTGAAAACCTATTTTCAAGAGTCAAATGGTTTATGAAAATTTAAGTAAACTTTCAGATTTTACTCCTTACCTATCTTAGCTTTCTTCTCTCATCTCGTTCTAACTTAAGTTTTAAAAGTTATTTTCCTCTCCTTCTTTCAAAAGATAGCTGCTATCGTTTAAATTTGGGTTGTGGGAACCAATGAGTTTGGCAAATTGAAGTGTTGGCTGCCTTCTACAAGGTTTTGAAGCTTCTGGAATGGTGAATTTCGACTAGGAGCTTGGATGCAAAATCTGGACAGCAAGCGTCAATTTCCGGACAGCAAGCTCAAAGGTCCTAAAGAAGGTAGATAATGAGAGGTTAATTCAATTAAAACTTGTGGGGATAAAAAGGGTAAGAAGTGATATTAGTTGGCTAAGTATCTAACGCTTTTGTTAGTGGTTCTGCCCTACTATTGGTCCTATTTGAATTTGAGTTGCATACTGAAATTTACCTTCCTAAACCGATTGCTCGTTCCCTCCATACGAGTTGGTCGTACCGGGAAGTTGACCTTGTGATTGAAGCCTTGTGTTGATTTTGCGGTTGTTTTGAGCTTTTGGAGTTCATTTCTTAGTGGTTTATGGTTTCTTTGCTTTAAGCTTTCGGGTTGATCCTTGTCCATCTTAGTATCTATCCCCACCCTAACGTTCAGCAGGACCCCCTGTCCTTGGTGTTTCCTCCGCGTCCTTGATTTCTAATCTTGGGTTCGCGCTAACCCATCTCTTCAGAATAGATGTCCGGACGGACAGCCGGCGGACTAGGTCGCAAAGTCGTGGGATGAAGGTCTCCTAGCCCCAACCGCCCGGACATGGATTGCAAGCGCCTCCCCCGGCGATTGTGATGGATTTTGGTCCCCTTTTGTTGTGACCATGGTAAAAAGAGCCATGTCGCTGAAGGTTGCAACCCTGGGAAGGTCAAGGTCTGCCGGCGCTGTGGTGAGAAAGGACACTTCGACAACGAGTGTACTACAGCCTGCCCAAATTGCGATGAAGACCACTTACCCGGAAACTATCCGACTGCCAAAGTCACTTGTTTTCTCTGCGAGGGAAGCACTCACTATCCCAAAGAGTGTAGCATGAACCTGGTGATCGCCAGATCATTAAAACTTCAGCGACTACTTCTTCGGTCGTCTACAAGTATCGCAATCGCCAATGCTTCCAGACCAGAGAAGTTCTTGGATGATTTGTCTGTGGAGCTGCAGGACAAATTACCAGTCTATACCTTTCCCAAGTTTCAACTTACGGTCAAGAATCCCGTAGTTTTTGAGGCCAGAAAGAAGAAGCCTAAGGATCGTCGCAAGCGTCAACAAATGGCGGATGCCACTTGCTTCTTCTGTAACAACAGGGGTCACTATGCGCAGAGTTGTCCTAAAGAGCTTGCAGCAACCCCTCGCCCTCCGCGAGCCGTGTTTCAGTCTCATGCACCTGCGGCCCAACAGCAGGGTGGCCCCCGCAATCTGGCCGAGGTCACATGCTTTCATTGCCTCAGAATGGGGCACTACGCCAACAAATGCCCTGTGAAGACCTCTCCACCAAGGAAGCACAGGAGGCGCCTAACGCCATGTTGGGTACGCTTCTTGTCAACTTTTCGCCTTGCTACTGCTTTGTTTGAATTGAGATCCTCAGCCCACCCTTGCGGAAGGAATTCCAGCCGCTCAACTTGGGAGTGGTTGAGCATAGCCTTCGTGCTGCCTTGGTTGTGCCACCCGCCTTGGTGGATCGTATCTAGCCCGATCAGCAATCGTTTGGTTTGAATGGCACCTCTCCTTTCCCTATACCTCCCAGGACATCACATCCAAGTTTTTGCCTCAAAATTCTATGGCCTAAGCGGCCGTAATCCCTCTTAGGAACTAACTGCGGAGGGATGACTCCGTATAGCTAGTTATCAAGTCAAGGTCCCATTCGTTAGTGGAGTAACCAGACAAATCGCTCCACCAACCAACAACGATCTTGCCCCACCACCTTTTGAATCTAGAAAGATCTCTCAGTCTGTCAACCCTTGCCCTATCTAAACTTGTTAAGCTTCCCCGTGTCGACTAAAGTGACACGTTTTCTACCAGTCAAAACCAAGTTTCGTACCGGTCACTTGGCTAAGCTGTACACCTCAAGAGTCGTAAGCTTGCAGGGCACCGATGGTGCTCTGTGCCCATGTTCGTACTACCCCTCTTTCTTTTTCCGAGTGAGCCAAATCTCGGGACGAGATTTTTGTAAGGGGGGGAGAGTTGTAACATCCCAAGTTTTAGACTTGTGTTCTAATGTAAGAAAATGAGGGGAATTTAAAAACTTTTTCTTACATCTTGTATTTCCTGTTTGTACTCAACAGCTTTTGTACAAGAAGTTATGGGATTACAAGTCACAAGTCACTCTGATCGAAAACCTTGTCTTCCAAAAACATTCTTGTCAAACCTTTTGATCGTCTCCGGGGTATATTTTTCCTAAGTTCTTGGGTTGGTAAGTGGCTCCTCTGAAAAATTTCACAATTTTTAGAAATTGATTGAATGCTTTTGGAGGCAAGTCAAACCAAATCAAAATCTGGTCAAACAGAGGACCAGCACCTTGTCAAATTTTTGGAGGAAAGTCCACAGCACCAAAACCTCTGAAAATTTTATGCAAGGTCCGCGTTTGAGTCAGCAAGCTCCTGTAAAAATTTCAAAATTTTTGGGGTTGGTTTGCTACCTCAAACAATTCCCCAAATGTCAGCCCTTCTCAAAATCAGAAAAATTAAAAGTGGATTGAGTCAGACTCGGGCTCGAGCCCGAGCCTAACTCAACCAACGTGGTTGAACCCAGTCCACTTAAGCCGCACCCGAGCTCGATCTCTTGCGCGCACGTGCCGAGCCGTTGGATTTGAATCCAACGCTCACGACCTCCCCACCTCGGGTGATCTGGGACGTCCAGGACCACCCCATGCAAATCGGGATCGTCCAGGACCTCCCCCTCAGCCCTGTTCTTCTCCCTCACGACCTCCTGGAGGTCTGGTCATCATGGTTCTCACGCACCCGTGCGTGTGTCAGGGTCAGAGCAGTTGGTGCAGTGGCCTGTCACCTTTTTGGCCTTTCCAACGTCTCTTTCTGCCATGCATTTAATGTGTCGAGCCTAGCCCTAAGAGTAGTCATCTCCTACCTACCGCCTCTTGTCAAATCTAGCAAGTCCATGGCAGGAGCATGGACTTTGTTTACATGGGGCTTGTCCATACCCTTGTCCGAGCTCCCGGCTTTATTTAGTTAAAGGCCCTCCTCAATAGCATTTTCCCACTCTTGGTTCTTCGCTTGAACTCCCTCGGCCAGAGTGTGAGCCCCAAGCTCAAGCACCTAAGAACACCACCTCTGGCCTCCATTGTCGACTTTGAAGCTCCTTGAAGACCTCGAGCTCGGTGGTTCTTTATTGCCTTTTCGGCTGTCACCTTGCTCTCTAAGTCAACTCAAGTCTCCCTAACTTGTTTTGTTTAAACCTTCACAGAGGTGGGCAATTCGGGGAGCTTGTTTTCGGAGCCGTGCTGGTCGTCTTCCCCAACTCCGGCGAGCACCACCGTCACCGGTGCTCCTGCGACCTTTCTTGGACCCCCCTTCTTTCCCAGGTTAGTGTTTAGTGTTGGAGACCCGGTCGTTTTGTACCTCGTTAGCTTTTCATTTTGTCGCATTTAGTCTCCTAGCCTATCTACTCGCTCGCCGGCGCTCAAGCGTCGCCGCCACGAGGTTGCCATCTTTAGCTCGGCCGATATTGCGGTTCCATTCCAAAGATTTAGTTGGCGCCGCGTGGTCCCTGCCGCCGCGGCGAGTCGTTGAGCGCACTCGAGTTTGCGGTTGAGCTCGTGAGCTCCTGCTGGTCATCTTTTAGGACGGCTTTAATGCACAATCATTGCTAATCATTGGTGCATTAATCGTGTCTTAATCTGCGCTGTGGTGTCACTGACATGTGGGCCTTGGGCTTAGAAGTTAAATCCGGAAGTCTTTTGGTGCCCCTTTTAGGTTTATTCATTGCCAATCTTCTGGAGCAATAAATTTGTCTTAGCCGCCTTTTGTCGCTGTCCGGTGGTCCCGCGCCATTAAAAGAAAACCCCGGACCTCCTCGGACTAATCTTGGCCGTTCACGACCTCTCCAAGATTAGATCTGGGCCTTAGGTTCTTTTCCGCAAAAACCTCGCCTCTAGGACCTCCCCTAGATCAGATCCTAGCCGTAAGACCTCCCGGTTTCAATCCCACCGCTTAGAAGCTCCCCGTTTTGATTCAGGCCATTGGGAGTTTTCTATGAAAACTCTAGGCCTGAGGACCTCTTCGGTTTGAATGCGGGCGTTAAGACCTCCCCCTTGGGAGATCTTAGCCATCGGGGTCCTCCTCCGCTAAATCCTCACCCCTAAGGCCTCCTTGTAAAATCCCAACCACTAGGACCTCCTCCTCGAGTTATCTCCACCGCTTAGGACCACCCGGGTTCAATCGAGCCAGTGGGCTCATTTCTACAACGTTAAGTCTTGGGACCTCCTCGTGCAACTGAGCCGTTGAGGACCTTTCGAGCGTAGATCTTGACCGTAGGTCTCATTCGCAGAAACCTTAAGTGCTCACGACCTCACTCGTTAGATCTCGATCGCCCAGACGCCCCGAGATCTGTGAGCCGCTAGAACCACTCCTGTGCAAAAGACCTCCTCGTGGTCTTTTGTAAAGACCACCCTCTCGGACCTCCTTGGGGTCCTCTTTGCAAAAAGACCTCCCTTAGTTGTTTTATAAAAACCACCCCGAGCCACCCCGAGGTCCTCTTTGCAAAAGACCACCTGGTCTTTTGTAAAGAAAAACCTTCCAAGCGCCTCTGGGTCCTCTTTGCAAAGACCACCTCGGGTCCTTTGTGAAGGAGACCGCAAGACCACCGTCGCGTCGATCGGGACCGCTCAGACCTCCCTAGGCCTTATCTCGAGCCATCCGCATCTCCTCCGTTAAAACCTCGTCACTTAGGACCTCCCGAGTAGATCTTGGCCGCCCAAGACCTCCTCGGTTAAATCCTCACCATTAGGACCTCCCTCGTCCGATCTTGATCGCCCAGGACCTCCTCACTTGATCGTGTCCGTTAAAGACCTCCCTCGGAGATCTAGACCGTTGAAGACCTCCTCGGTGAGATCTTAGCCGTCCGCACCTCCCTCCGTAGGTTTACCCTTAGGACCTCCCCTAGTGCTCGGGACCGCGGATCTCGATCGATGGTCACGACCTCTGATAAGCGCGTGGACCTCCTTTGCGTGGCGCTCGTGCATGCTTTGGTCGTGGCCGTTGGATCAGATCTCAACGGTCCAGACCTCCCCTGTGCGGGAGGAGGTCTTCCCGTGCGTTGTGCTTCAAGGTCTGTGGCTCTGCGATGCAAGATCAACGCCCACGACCTCTCCCTTGTCTTCCGTTCAATTGGACCTCCCGAGCTCAAATTTTCTAAGTCTTTTGATGTTCCAAATTTCAAAAGTGCATAACTTGGTCGTTTAACTCCTTTTTGAATGATTCGAGCTTGTAGCTCTGTTAGAATATGAACTTTAATCGAGAATGAATTTAGGCATTGTTATGAAATAGAAAATGATATAAACTGCATGAACTTGTTTAATATGAAATAGTGGTTTAGAAATTCATTGAAAATTTGTAAAGCATAATTTATTCTCTGTAATACCTAGCTGAGCAAACTAAGTTTTTTAAGACCCACTAGGATTGTACTTGTAATATAGAATAGGTCTTCATTTGATCCTTGCCACTAAATTAATGGTTCACTAGTTTTAGAACTTAGAAAAATCATAACTAATTCATTTCAACTCCAATTTGTGCAAACTCAGTTTTGCTGTTGTTAGGATAACCATATCTACCCACCATAAAAATTTCAAGTTCCAGATCATTCTAGAAATTTTTGTCATGAACAGTAACCGTAATTAATTTAATTATGATTTTTCAGGCTGAGAGAACTTAGTTTAGTCATAACTTTTTCATGCTAAGTCCAAATGACCTGTTTCTTGTTTCGAAATTTGTCTAAAATCAACCTCTAGCTGCTGTAGAAATTTCATTGCATTTGGATAACTTTTGCTGTTGAGTTTTATTTGGAGTTCTTGTTCTTATTTGGTTATCGCCTTTTCGCGTTAGGTTCCGAAGGAATTATTGATTACGTGAGTGAATCCTCTGCAGCAAGGTAGTGATCTACAGCAAGGCAAGCAGTTTGATCATATCCACTCCATCCCATTACTTTTAAAATCTAATACTTTGTTTACTTGTATGTATGCATGCTCTTGTGTCAATGATTAATTTTGCCGAATAGAGGTAGCTAATCCTATTGCATTGTTTCCCTTAAATTGTTCACCCCTGCCACTACCTTAGGAATATTATCCTCACCGGTGAATTAGAGCCCGGTGAATGATTTATGGCCTCTTATTTGTCTTTACGATGTGATGCTTAGCAATGCTTAGTTACCGGTAGAATTGGGCGGTTATCGACCTAGTCGATAGCCTTGATCACATACAACATATTATCACTTATAATTTCAGCCTTGTACCATGTTTACTTGTGAAAACTAAAATCTAAAAACAAAATGATTTAGACTTGGGCACAATGGTATGTTGGTGTGCTTCAGGTGTGGCGGAATGGTGCAGAGTCAACAAGGACCGAACATCTTGTTACTCGAACCAAGCATTTTAGCGTGCTAACCACACTAGAGGGTATGGGACCTCTCTTGACTTAGTACTTTGGCGTGTATTGGCTTCGGTCGCAGGAGCCGCAGGAGGGATGGTCTTGGGAGCATT
Source organism: Ampelocalamus luodianensis (assembly GCA_036346255.1). Lineage (NCBI taxonomy): Eukaryota > Viridiplantae > Streptophyta > Magnoliopsida > Poales > Poaceae > Ampelocalamus > Ampelocalamus luodianensis. The sequence goes on along the minus strand of CM070638.1, from coordinate 22,894,841 downwards.
GTAGAGTCCGAAAGGCTTCCCGTGATGGTTGGTTGTCTTTCGGTGGCAATGTAAGCGTATGGATTCCGATCCATACGAGCGGCTCGTAGTCAATGCACAATATTGGAAAGCGTCTCGTAGGACTTAGCCGTGCCGGTATACCTTCGGAAGTGTGCTTTTGTGGCTTAAAGGCGGTCTGAAGTGTGGGTACATTGGTACACCCCTGCAGGGTTAAAACTATTCGAATAGCCTCGTCCTAGGTTATGAACACGCTTGGTAAGGTCTTTCAAGAGTTAGACTACAACCTTTTAAATTAAAACTTGACATGGGTGAGTGCGAATGCGGGATTCGTGCTATGTGTGGTGGTGTTGGGATAGTCACCAATAGGTGGTTACTCTTGTACTTATTGTATCGCTGTTATTTCAACAATTACAATCAGTTTGTCAAATTGCTTTGAATCTATTACATTATTGCAAATGAAAACTTGCTTTATGCTAAAAGTCAGTCCAGATCCCCCTCCGCTTAAATAAAGCTTGCATGTAGTTAATTATAGTTCTGTTATCCCTACACGTCAGTCTTGCGAGTACAAAAACAATTTTTGTACTCAGTTGTTTTGCTTAATGTTTTTGTTGCAGAGGAAGAAGGTGAGCCCCAAGGGCTTCCCTTTTGTGAGATGTGCTTCGGGTTTGGCGACTAGCTTGGCGGCCCGGTTGGTTGCCTTGTGGGTAAAGGCACACTAATTGGCTCTTTTGTTTTTGCCATCTTATGGCCCTTTTGCTTCTGCTGTCTATTTGTTATTTTGTTGCTTTTGGGCCGGTTGGCCCTTGTTGTAATAAATCCCTATTATGTATGTCTTTTGTTAGACCTGTTGTATGGAATTGATGCATGATTTTGTAACGGGGTGTGTATACTGCATTTCTGGGAAGTATACATATCTCGGGGCTTGGTTTATTTGATTTGTGATGCTAGGGTCAATGGAAGACTAAGCATTACAAGCCGAATAAACCAGGGTCCCCACACCGCCCCCGCAGGAGCACACCATTGATCAATTGGATAGGACCCTAGATCTCCTCCATCGCGCCGGAGAGGTGTTCGTCCTGGCCGCTCGTGCCTACGGCAACCACTGCGCGAAGACGGGGTGGACGGCGGCCCTCGTCTCCGCAGCGGCGGTGTACCTGCGTCTAAGGACTTGGGGCGAGCTCGTGGTGGGTAGCCTGCGGCGATGTTACCGCTGGCCGCAAGTCGGTACATCGAGCTAGCAACGCTCTTTTCAGCGGATTCTGGTCCTTGTCCTGCCGGGAGGCTACGATGGAATCTCTCCAGGAAGTTCTAGCCCAACGGACCAAGGGGAAGAGCGCGGCGGACGGGTCTGGAGCAGCGGAGCGGGGGCCACCACTGGAGACCAGGTGTGACCCTTCGCTCCCCTGCGATGTAGTGTTTTGTTTAGGATTTTAGCTTAGGGTTCCCCCTTGTGCGTTTTTGCTTGTCCGCTCCAGTGGTGCTGCGCGTTCTGGGGCCGGACTGGAGGGGATCTGACCTGTAATGACCTTGTGAATGAGCGTTTTTATGAATGCAAAAGTGGTTCTGGTTGCGAGGGGGCATGTGTGTTTGCGCTGGATGTTTCCTTTATGCGTGCTTCCACTTTGCTTAGAGAGGCGTATGCTGTTCCGTCGCTGCGCCCGGCGCGGGCCGCGTCCGCCGGAGGAGTGGCGGGTGAAGACTGCTGGCTGTCGCCGCGGGTCCAAGGACGAGCGCAGCTTGGTCACCAAGTGGCCTCTACGAGTATGTTATCGAGGCGTGGTGTGTCACAGCGCGAAGTGGCAGTGCTGGAAGAAGGCGAACCCGGGAGGCTCAATGAAGAGGTTTTTTCGTCTGCGCGAGGGTGCGGCGGCGCTCGAGGAGCGGGCTTTGGGAGGCCGCGCGGGCTCTGAGCCCACTTGAAGGGCTCGTGGTACCACCCGATATGCGTGACGTGTCGTCCAGTAGCTCCTCAGGTGATCCAGACGAATGGGCTGCAGAGAAGGAATACCTCCGGTTTGTGTCTACATGGCCGTCCGACGAAGAGTTAATGGCATGGGCGTTGCGAACGGAACCTGAGGAGTTTGCGCCTCCTGGGTACCCCGATTACCCGTGAGATGGGTTTGTAGACTTGTTGTAGGGCTGGGTTGTGATGTTTTTCCTGTTACAGGCGTAGCTGGTTGGGTCCTGCGTGGTGTGCGTTCTATGATTGTGCTTTGTACTGTGAGGTGACGAATAAAGCGGTTGTTTCGTTCGGCTCCGGTTTTGGCATGCCTACTTTTTTTTGAGGGGGAGGCGAAGCCTCGCGCCGTCCCCCATACTTTTTTTTTTAAATAGGGCTCCGTTGGAGCCCTTATGTTTTTACGAGGGGGAGGCGAAGCCTCGCGCTGTCCCCCATACTTTTAAATAGGGCTCTGTTGGAGCCCTTATGTTTTTACGAGGGGAAGGCGAAGCCTCGCGACGTCCCCCATACTTTTTAAATAGGGCTCCATTGGAGCCCTTATGTTTTTTGCGAGGAGGAGGTGAAGCCTCGCACTGTCCCCCATACTTTTGAAATAGGGCTCCGTTTGAGCCCTTATATGTTTGCGAGGGGGAGGCGAAGCCTCGCGCCGTCCCCCATACTTTTTTTTAAATAGGGCTCCGTTGGAGCCCTTATGTTTTTACGAGGGGGAGGCGAAGCCTCGCGTCGTCCCCATACTTTTAAATAGGGCCGTTGGAGCCCTTATGTTTTGCGAGGAGAGATAAGCCTCGCCGTCCCCTATACTTTTTTTTTTAAATAGGGCTCCGTTGGAGCCCTTATGTTTTTACGATGGGGGCGAAGCTCTGCACGCGTCCCCATACTTTTAAATAGGGCTCTACTGGAGCCTTACGTTGTGTGAGGGGAGGCGCCGCCACCGGCGCCTTTGGTTACCATGCCACGTGTCGCGTCGGGGTTAGCCCTGCGCGGCGTCCTCGCCGTTCCTCGGGGGCATGTTGTTGGTGCCCTGCGTGGCTTGCTGAGCCTTCGTGCCCCTGGTGTGGGCAATGCGCGATACCTTTTTATACGCTTCATACGCCAGAGGGTGTGTTAGTGTGCACCGGGGCTCGAGGGCCACGCGCGATGACTTTGTTTATACACCCGCAGGTGTGCACCGGGGCTCGAGGGCCATGCGCGATGACTTCGTTTATACACCTGCAGGTGTGCACCGGGGCTCGAGGGCCATGCGCGGTGACTTTGTTTGCACACCTGCAGGTGTGCACCAGGGCTCGAGGGCCATGCGCGGTGACTTCGTTTATACTCCCGCAGGTGTGCACCGGGGCTCGAGGGCCATGCGCGGTGACTTTATTTATACACCCGCAGGTGTGCACCGGGGCTCGAGGCCCATGTGCGGTGACTTTGTTTATACACCCGCAGGTGTGCACCGGGGCTCGAGGGCCATGCGCGATGACCTCGAGGGCCATGCGCGATGACTTCGTTTATACATTCAGGGGGGCAAAATATCGGGGAGTACATTTGTGGTAATACATTCCCCCGGCTTTCTGCGGTGGGGGGAGTAGATACCCGGGCGCAGCCGGTGTTTGTAGAACCTAGGGGTAGAACTTACGGAGGCTCTTTGAGTCCCACGTGTGGCCTAACTGCTGTCCCTCCGGTGTTGCGATGTAGAAGGAACCGGCCCGTGTGGCGCGGGTGATGATATAAGGCCCCTCCCATTTGGACTCCAGCTTGCCCACTACCGCGAGGTTCGCGACTCATTTGAGGACAATGTCGCCTGGTGCCAGTGGGCGTGGCTTGACCTTTTTGTTATACGCGCGCGCTACGCCCTCGGCGTACTTGGTCATGGTTGATATGGCTTGGACGCGTTGTTCTTCGAGGAGGTCGAGGGAGACCTTCCGCTCCTGCGGGTCAGGCTGCGTCGTTGCTCGGTGAGATCTGGTGGCGAACTCTCCCGGGGTCATTGCCTCGTCCCCGAATAGGAGCTTGAATGGGGAGAAGCCTGTGGCCCTCGTCGGTGACGTCCTGATTGCCCACAGTGCTTTCTGTAGCTCCTCGGGCCATAGGCCCTTAAGGAGGCCTACGAGGCGCTTTTTTAGGCCGTCTAGCAAATTGCCGTTAGCTCACTCGACCGCTCCGTTGGACTCGGGGTGTCCCACGGAGCCGAAGCATATCGTTATGCCGAGATTGTGGCAAAAAGCGCGGAACGCCGCGGAGTCGAACTGGGTGCCGTTATCAGTGACAAGTTCCCTTGGCACTCTGTAGCGGCAGACTATGTTTTTCCACATGAACCGTTGGGCAGCCGCGGCGGTTATTTTGGCCACTGGTTCGGCCTCGACCCACCTGGTGAAATACTCGATGGTGACGAATGCGAAACGAAGGCTGCCCTTGGCAGCTGCTATGGGCCGATGACGTCGAGCCCCAGCGTGCGAAAGGACGCACGGGGCAAGGGTTGCGATGGTACGCGCGGAGCCGGGGTTGCGGTGGTCCACCGCACCGGCATTGTTGGACGAGCTCCTATGCGTCGCCGAGCGCGGTTGTGATGAAGCCTTGGCGAAGGCCCTACCACCACCCTCGTGGCGGCAGTGCGCGCCGAGAGGCCTCGTGTATCTCCTTCAGAGAGCGACCCTCTTCTTAGCTCACGCTTTTTGAGGAAGAGGCGCACGCCCCTTTGTACAATTCCCCTCCTATGATACGGTAATTCCTGGCCCTGTGCCGTAGTCGTCTTGCTTCGTTTGGGTCTTCGGGTTCGTGGCCCTCGAGGTACTTGGTGATCGTTTGTCGCCAGTCGTGGGTGACAACTAGGACTGGACGGCTTAGCCCTTGTGCTTCGGGCGGAGCCACTTGTGCTTCGGGCGCAGCCCCTTGTGGTACGGAGGATGCGCTGACCACTTCATAGAAGACCCTAGGTGGGGGATTCTGCCCGGAGCTGGCCATTTTGGCCAGCTTGTCCGCGTCTTCGTTGTCACATCTTGGTATTGATTGGACGGTGATACCGAGGAAGTCCGCCGACGCTGCTTGCAGCGCAGACAGGTAGCTAGCCATTTCGGCATCCCTTGGCACGAAGGATCTGTCGAAGTGGCCCGCCACTAGCCGGGAATCGCTTTTAACGATCACCCTCTTTGCCCCGAGGGCTTTCGCTTTTCGTACTCCGAGGCATTGTTGGTGGTTGGGAAGTCGAGACGTGTAGCGTGCGACGAGAATGGCCGTCGCACCGGCTCCGGCGGCGCACCATGATCCGTCCGTGTACATTATCCATGCTGGTTCGATGGTGGTTGGCATCTGGCTCGCTTGCGGGGTCCACTCGGCCACGAAGTCCACTAGCGCCTGTGATTTTATCGTTGTTCTTGAGATGAAGGTGATGTCGAACGGCGCCAGCTCGGCCGCCCACTTTCCTATGCGTCCTGAAGCATCTTTGTTGCGCAGCATTAGCGCTAGCGGGTATGCGGTCGGGACGGTGATGGAGTGTGTCTGGAAATAGTGTCGGAGCTTTCGCGAGGCCATGAGCAGGGCTTTTCAAGCTCCGTGTATCGGACTTTGGCCCCCTGCAGGGCCTCCGAGACAAAGTATACAAAGCGCTGGCCATCATTTTCCTGAACGAGTACGACGCTCACCGCCGAGTGCGAGGCTACGATATCTGATGAAGTCGGCGCCTGTTGGGGCTGGTCAAGCTTAGCGGCTAAGCGATGTCTTGCTTGAGGTCTTGAGCGCTGTCGACATTGACGATCCATCGGAATGGTTCCGCTCCCGGTGATGAGGGCATCCTAACACTTATACATCTTTCCGTGTTGGTGGTCATACACATGCGAGGTGGACGCCATACGTGGACGCTACAAATAATTCAAGTCTGTAGTGCATATTGGTCCACCGACGAGCAAGAGCTAAACTTCTAAATCAACAGTGCTTTTGTTTCTTAATGAATCTTCTATTGTCATTGATGAGAATTGGGTATTACCTCATGCAAATGTTTTGTGCATTCTCAGGTTTGAACATTGTGAAGCCTTTGGAACCAAGAGGGAGGCCGGAGTCAAAGCAATGGAGGAGAAGCTCACGTGGGTCAACCAAGGGGAGAAAAGCCCAAGAATTCAAGCCCAATTCGGATCTTCCACAAGTGCAACCGAAATTCATCTCGGAATCAACTCGTAATTCAATTCGGATTCGGTTAGGGACAGCCCAACAGGGCTGTAATAAAAGGCCATAACTTTTGCATACGGAGTCCGATTGGGGTGTTCTTGGACTTGTTTGAAAGCTTATTCCAAGGCCCACACAATGGTTTTGGCCCCAGCTTCAGAAGACTTACGGTCGTGCCGCTATGGCCGAAACAATGTGACGGACTTAAGTTAGGTTTCCTTTTTGTGTGTTTTAGGTCTTAGCGAGTTAGAGTTTGATTCGGCATGTGTGGCGGCCCTAGGCGTGCGTGAGTCATGGAGGGCGCCTTAAATACCCTTGCCCTCCCTTGTATCCATTAGACCAGTTTATTCATAAGATTGAAACATAGCTATTGCTTGTTCTTTCGACCCGAGTTCATGCGAGGACTTTGAGAGAGGACTAGGCGATCCAATTGTTCGTTACGCAATTCAAGGTCAAGCCGCTGTTCCACCGGGAATCGGGGACTTGGCGTTAAATCGCTCGTGGTCTCGCGACGAACAACTACCCGGTGTGTTGTGGCGTATTCCGAAGAGTTGAGGGTTCGTGCATTGGCGAGTGTTACCTAGCGACATCGCCTACTTCGCATCAACTATCCACGGTTTCTCCGAGAAGATCGGGCCTCCCGTATCATGTGGTATCGATTCTAGGTTTACTCGGTGAGAACTTCTTTACCCGTAGTTAGATTCGTTTTCTTTCCTATCGCATAATAAACCAAAATTGCGGTACCAAAACCGTAGTTTAATCTTTATTTCTTGTGCGTTTAGTTAAGTTTTCATCCATTAGAGTTTTGTTTTTAGTCTTTGATCCTTGTGTTTCCATTGCGTAGCTTAATCTTTATCAAAAAAAAATTTGCTGATTGAACTCCTCAATTAGCACCCAAAACCATCATCCGATCTCATCAGTGCGCTGCCTTGCCAAAGACAATCCGAGACGGTGTTGTTTCCTTATCCGAACTCCTTGGTGTGACTAGAGTCCTAATCAACCTCTAGCTCAAACACAATCCGAGTCCAATTGCTCCATCTTGAGTTTCGGCCACTACATCATAGCCGGCCGAACCACATTTGGTGTCCTTTATATCCTTTCATCTTGAGACTAGCTATTGATATTGCACCTAGGGTGCTGCTCATTCAAGTTGATTACACGTTCTTTGTTTTGTGAGGGTTGCTTGAGTTCCACGGGGAGCAAGCGGAGGGAAAAGAAGGAAAAGGCAACGCGATAGAAAGAGCCGCATGCATAAAAAAAAAAAAAAACGCTAACTTTTGCATACGACCTCCGATTGAGCGTTTCTTGATCCGTTGGAAAGGAAACGGAAAATAGAGCCAAAAGAAGAAGTCCGGGAATGCGGGGTTTTACATCCGCGTAAGCCACTGGCATACGTGCAGCGGAAAACTTCGACCCCAAAAAGGTCGTTTAGGGCCTCAAAGCGGCCCGCAAACCGAGAAAATTCGGTTTCTCGATTTCGCTCAAAATTGACAGAGCCCTCCTGCAGTGATTCTAAGGTACCCCGTGACGGCGACATCCCTTTTCGAGTTGATCGCGCATACTTTTAGCTACTACGAGCACGGGTCATCTTTTAGCTTGTGTTTTTCAATTTTGATTGAGCAATCTTGTGCCCTAGTATATTCCTTTGCAATTGGCTAGCGTCTATCCTCGTACTTGGTGCAAAACGAGCTGGTTTCATCTCTTTCTCGCCGCTAGCTCAGTCCTTTGTTTGCATTAAGTCTCATTTATCCTGCGTGTGCGCTCATACACTTCGCTTAAACTCGTTGGATCAAGACATAGGCAAAATACTCTAGCTTGGATCATTACTTAGCTTTACAATACCTTGAATATCAGTTGCATAGGATATACACATACTGCCCAAGCTCCACCTACACCCGCTTGTGTACTCCTTGCTCTTGGTTACGCTCCTACATTACCGGTTAAGGTCGCTCGCTATCACAATCGTCTGCTTTGCCGCCCTTGATTCACTTTGGAGCGGTAGCTTGTCTTGTTTTCGTGATGGTGAGTTGCGAGCGTAGTAGCGAGAGCTTTTGTTTTACTAACGAGATATAACCTCGCTTCTTGTTTGTGAGTTGTTGCTATGTCGGGTCACGAGGAGGATCCACCTAATCCGAGGCGCCAAGCACGTGACAGAGTACACTCCGGTTGCGCGAGATGCTACAAAAACAACTTCAAGATGGTGACAATGGCGTGCGCGATGAACTCGGGAAGTTCAGATGGATCAACACCCTCGGGAGGAGGTCACACAATTGCGTCACGCCATCAACAATAACTTCACGGAGCTACGCGCCATGTTCGCTCAACACAATCACGTGGGGTGCGCAAGCCGATGACACGAGTGTGCACGGCCCTCCCTCCGCTTTGCACAATGAGACCGAGGATGAGCATGCTATTCGTGGTGGATGAGGAGCGACGGCGGGCAGCGCGCCGCATGGCGGTGCCGCCAAACATCGGGATGGCAGCCGCGCACGCCTCGAGCTCATGGGCGTGGCGAGGCAACGGCGGCCAGTGGAGGCGCACCGCGTGGTGTCCACGAGGAGGTGTGCATCGTGCACCTCGTAGCATGGCGGATGAGGCGAGCAATGGGATGACGATTTCCGTCGGCGACTACGATGACCGACAGCGCCACCATCGCAACAACGCAGCGTCGACACGACGACGCCGACGATTTTGTCGCTAAGCCCAAATTTACTCTTCCTATATTTCGTGTGGTACGGATGTGGAGCAATACCTCACTTGGGGTGAAGGTGGATAAGTTGTTTGAATGAACAACTATTCCAATGAGAAGAAGTCATTGCTTGCTTCCAATGGCTTGGATGATTATGCTACACATTGGTGGGAGCAGATTCATTCTGAAGCGCATGGAGCGCCATGAGTTGCCGACATCACCGGGAGCGGATGAAGCGACATTTGCGGGCACGCTTTATACCTCGCCACTACAAGCGCTCACTATTTGAGAAGTTGTGTGGTGCGACAAGGTATGAGGTCAATTGATGAATATCATAAGGAGATGGAAACTATCATGATACATGCGGATGTCGCGAGAATGAAGAAAATGCATATGGCGAGATTTCTAGCCGGCATGAATCATCTTCGTCAGCGCATTGTCAATCACCATCCCTATAATGATATGATTGAGTTGCTGCACCAAGCACGCGGCCGAGCGACAAGTGATTGAAGATGCGGTTCGCTGCACGCCTGCTCACGTCCCTTCGATCCGGGACAGCCATATAACAACGGCCACCAAACAAGAGCACTCGTGGAAGCAATTCGGCAATGCGCGATTCCGTAAGTAAGTCGAGAGTACACCAAAGACCGGCAGCGTCGACTGCGGCGCCCGCCGCTAGTGCGACCTCGTCTATGGGGTCAGCAGTGTCGTTCACGTGACATCATTTGCCACAAGTGCAAGGGTGTTGGCCATTTTCGAGAGGGATCGCCCAAATGTCGAACTATGCTTATCACCGAGGATGGCGGTTATGTTTGACTAGTGATGACGAGTGCTTCGATGCGCAAACCAGCCTTGCACACCGATGACATAGAACAATATGAGTGCGATCCCGAGTTTCCTAACACCGAGCAAAGATTCCATTGTTTGCACGCCCAAGGTGCTTAGTGTGATGCCATCGCCGTCACTCGAACAATGTGCAATTTGTTTCGACTTGGCGAAGCTTGATAAGGGTAAGGTCCGCAAAGTGATCATTGATGGCGGAAGTTGTCACAATTTGGCTAGCAAGGATATGTGTCATAAGTTGGGTTTGAAGTACTTGCCGCATCCACGCCCTTATCATGTGCAATGGTTGAGCGACAAAGAGGAAGTGAAGGTGAACTATATGGTGCGAGTGGACGTTTTTATTGGGAAGTACACCGACACCGTGGATCTGCGATGTTGTGCCTATGACGGTGTGTCACTTGCTCTTGGGACGGCCATGGCAATATGACCGTTCTGCTTTGTTCATGATGGGCGACAAATCGCTACACATTTCGATGGAATAATATGGATATCATCTTGAAGCCCCTTACACCGCAATGCATTGTGAATTCTTCAATGCGAGAAAATTGAGATGCACGTTGAGACCGCCAAAGAGCGAGAGAAGAATTTAGTGATGTTAGCCACCAAATCGAGAAATGAGAGAATTCAGCGAAGATCCCAATTTGGTGCACTTTGTACTATTGTACAAAGACGCCTTGCTTTCGACTAACGACTTGTCTTCTCTTCCTAGTGGTGTTGCTTGTGTTTTGCGGACTTGCGACATCTTTCCATACGAGGTACCGGTGGGCTACCACCAATTCGTGGGATAGAACATAAGATCGACTTGATTCTAGGAGCGTGCATTGCCGAACCGACCACCGCATCGCACCAATCCCGAGGAAACAAAGGAAATTCGAAACAAGTACAAGAGCTTCTCTCCAAAGGGTATGTGCGTGAAAGCTTAAGCCCTTGTCTGCTCTCTGTTATTTTAGTTCCTAAGAAAGATGGTTCATGGCGATGTGCGTAGATTGTCGAGCGATTAATAATATCACACCGATATCGTCATCCTATACCTCGCTTAGATGATATGCTAGGCGAATTGAGTGGTGTCTGTTATTTTTCTAAGATAGATTTGTGCATGGTTACCATCAAATTAGGATGCATGAAGGGGATGAGTGGAAAACAGCATTTAAAACAAAATTTGGGTTGTATGAGTGGTTAGTCATGCCTTTTGGTTTAACTAATGCACCTAGTACATTCATGCGCTTAATGAATCATGTTTTAAGGCATTTGATTGGTAAATTTGTGGTTGTGTACTTTGATGATATTCTCGATTTACTGACAGTTGAATCGAACACATAGACCATCTTAGACAAGTTCTACAAGTTTTATGTGAGGCTAGGTTATTCGGTAACTTAGAGAAGTGTACCTTTGCAAAGATCGTGTCATCTTTTGGGCTATGTTGTTTACGCACAGGAGTTGAAGTAGATGAGTCTAAAATTGAAGCGATTAAAAATTGGCCAACTCCGTGAATGTAAGTCGATTAGGAGCTTTATGGTCTCACTGGTTTTTATCTGCTTTGTGAAGGATTTTAGCACCATAGCTGCCCTTTGAATGAACTTACTAAAAAGGGTGTTGAATTTGTGTGGGGGTAGCGCAAGACAATGCTTTTCTGAACTTAAGAAACGCTTGATCAAGCACCGTTGCTTGTTTTAATTCGATTTCACTAAAAATTTTGAAATTGAGTGTGATGCTAGTGGATTGGGTATTGGCGGTGTTTTAATGCAAGAGGGTAGACCGGTAGCTTATTTTAGTGAGAAACTAAATGGTGCTCAATTGAATTATCCGGTCTATGACAAAGAGCTTTATGCTTTAGTGCGTGCGTTAGAAACTTGGCAACACTATTTATGGCCTAAAGAGTTTATTATTCATTACGATCATGAGGCATTAAAGTATTTAAAGGGTCAAGCAAACCTGAACTGTAGACATGCCAAATGGGTCGAATTCATTGAGTCGTTTCTTACATTGTAAAATATAAGAAGGGAAAGGAAAATGTGGTAGCCGATGCACTCTCTAGGAAAAGTGTGCTTTTAACTCAATTAGGAGTGCAAGTTCTGGTTTAGAGAGTTTGCGTGATTTATATGCTCATGACCATGATTTTTCCGTTCCTTATGCACATTGCAAAGAGGAAAAGGCTGGGATAAATTTCACATCCATGATGGGTTTTGTTTCGCACTAACAAATTATGCGCCTGCACTCCTCCGTATGCTATTCTGCGGGAATCACATGCGGGTGGGTTGATGGGACATTTTGGACGTGAGAAGACGTTATCTATGCTGAGCGATCACTTTTATTGGCCTAAGATGAGGCGAGATGTAGAGAGGTATGTGCAACGGTGCATTACTTGCCACAAAGCGAAATCAAAATTGAATCCACACGGTTTGTATACCCCTCTACCTGTTCCCAATGCACCATGGGAGGATATTAGTATGGATTTTGTTTTAGGACTGCCTAAAACTAAGAGGGGAGGGAATCTGGTTTTTGTCGTTGTGGATCGTTTTTCAAAGATGGCACACTTTATTCCGTGCCACAAGAGTGACGATGCGTCGCATATTGCTAACTTGTTTTTCAGGGAGATCGTGAGGCTACATGGCGTGCCACGCACTATTGTGTCAGATCGTGACGTGAAGTTCATGAGCTACTTTTGGAAGACACTTTGGGGTAAACTGGGGACGAAGTTGTTATTCAGCACGACTTGTCATCCCCAAACTGATGGTCAAACGGAGGTGGTGAACCGCACACTTCGATGCTACCGGACCATGATCAAGAAGAATCGCGCGAGTGGGAGGATTGTTTGCCGCCGACGTGGAATTCGCTATAATCGGGCCATGCACTCCACTACGCATTGTGTCCTTTGAGGTGGTGTATGGTTTCAAACCCTTTACGCCGCTTGATTTGCTGCCACTTCCAAGTCAACACCGTGTTCATATGGAGGCATCCAAGCGAGCTGAGTATGTGAAGAAATTGCATCTCAAAACAAAAGAGGAGATAGAGCGCAAGGTCAAGTCCTATGCTGAGAAGGCGAATAAGAAACGGAAGAAGATGATTTTTCAACCAGTGATTTGGTTTGGGTGCACTACCGCAAGGATCGTTTTCCGTAACGCGCAAGTCTAAATTGTCGCCACGAGGTGATGGACCTTTCAAGGTGCTTGCAAAGATTAACGACAATGCCTACAAGATAGAGCTTCCGGCGATGACTATGGCGTGAGCTCTACTTTCAATGTCGATTTATCACCTTTCTTTGGTGGTGATGATCCAAATACGAGGACGACGCCTTTTCAAGAGGGGAGGATGATGAGGGCATCCCTAACACTTATACATCTTTCCGTATTGGTGGTCATACACATACCGAGGTGGACGCCATACGTGACGCTACAAATAATTCAAGTACTGAAGTGCATATTGGTCCACCGACGAGAGCAAGAGCTAAACTTCTAAATCAACAGTGCTTTTGTTTCTTAATGAATCTTCTATTGTCATTGATGAGAATTGGGTATTACCTCATGCAAATGTTTTGTGCATTCTCGTGTTTGAACATTGTGAAGCCTTTGGAACCAAGAGGAGGCCGAGTCAAAGCAATGGAGGAGAAGCTCACGTGGGTCAACCAAGGAGAAAAGCCCAAGAATTCAAGCCCAATTCGGATCTTCCACAAGTGCAACTGAAATTCATCTCGAATCAACTCGAATTCAATTGGATTCGGTTAGGGACAGCCCAACAGGGCTGTAATAAAAGGCCATAACTTTTGCATACATGGAGTCCGATTGGGGTGTTCTTGGACTTGTTTGAAAGCTTATTCCAAGGCCCACACAATGGTTTTGGCCCCAGCTTCAGAAGACTTACGGTCGTGCCGCTATGGCCGAAACAATGTGACGGACTTAAGTTAGGTTTTCCTTTTGTGTGTTTTTAGGTCTTAGCGAGTTAGAGTTTGATTCGGCATGTGTGGCGGCCCTAGGTCGTGCGTGAGTCATGGAGGGCGCCTTAAATACCCTTGCCCCTCCCTTGTATCCATTAGACCAGTTTATTCATAAGATTGAAACATAGCTATTGCTTGTTCTTTCGACCCTGCAGTTCATGCGAGGACTTTGAGAGAGGACTAGGCGATCCAATTGTTCGCTCGCAATTCAAGGTCAAGCCGTCGCTCCACCGGGAATCGGGGACTTGGCGTTCGCGTTCGTGGTCTCGACGAACAACTACCGGTGTGTTGTGGGCGTATTCAAGAGTTGAGGGTTCGTGCATTGCGCGAGTGTTCACTAGCGACATCGCCTACTTCGCATCAACTATCCACGGTTTCACCGAGAAGATCGGGCCTCCCCCGTATCACCCGGAGTGTTCTGAAGAATGGTGGGGCCCTCTCGGCCGAGCGGGACAGGAAACGGCTGAGGGCGGCGAGGCGGCCCGTGAGCTTTTGTACCTCGCGACTGTTATGGGGGGCTTCATCTCCTGGATGGCCCTGATTTTGACGGGGTTGGCCTCGATGCCCCTTTTGGAGACGAGGAAGCCCAAGAGCTTGCCAGCCTTTACCCGAAGTGCGCACTTCTGCAGGTTGAGCTTTATTCCCTCCGAGCGGAGGTTAGCGAAGGTTTCTTGTAGGTCGTCTATGTGTGTCTCTCCGAGCTTGCTCTTTACCACGATGTCATAAACATACGCTTTTATATTGCGGCCGAGCTGGGTCGCCAGCACCTTCGAGATGAGGCGGGTGAAGGTTGCTCCCGCGTTCTTGAGGCCGAAGGGCATGCGGGTGTAGCAGTAAGTACCGACGGGAGTAATGAACGCAGTCTTCGGCTTGTCCTCCTTGGCCATGAGCACCTGATGGTATCCAGAGTACGCATCGAGGAAGCTCATGAGCTCGCAGCCCAAAGTAGCGTCTACGAGCTGGTCAATGCGAGGCAAAGGGAAGTCATCTTTAGGGCAGGCCTTGTTGAGATCGGTGAAGTCGACGCACATGCGCCACTTGCCTATTTCCTTTTGCACAAACACGGGATTGGCCAGCCACTCCAGTGCTTAACTTCACGGATGACCCCCGCCTTTAATAGCTTCGCAATTTCGTTTTTGGCCAGCGCCGAGCGCTCTGCCGACATGCGTCGCAGCTTTTGCTTCTTGGGTACCGCGTCGTCACGGAGGGCCGGGTGATGCTCGGCTGTGGTTCTTGCCACGCCGGGAATGTCCTCCGGACCCTAGGTGAAGACATCCACATTGGCGCGGAGCACCTTGAGGATGGACTCATGTGCTGCCGACGGCAGCTCCGCCCCGAGAGCTACCATCTTTTCTGGGGAGGCGTCACTTAGGGGGACCCTCCGGAGCTCCCCGTGTGGCTTTGGCTTCGGGGCCCACTTGGCTGGTGGCGCGGTTGTCTGGTCGACCCCGTCCGACCCGACGGTGTGGACGTGTCGTGCTGGTGAGATGGTTTCCAGCTCTATGTGCCATGCGAGGTCCTAATTGCCTCACACTGTGACGATGCCTCCCGATACAGGAATCTTCATGCACAGATAGTTGTGGTGGGCGATGGCGCCGAAGGCGTTAAGCGTAGCCCGACCCAGGATGGCGTTATACTGGTAAGGCATTTGGACGACGTCAAAGGTGATGACCTCGGTGCGGGACGCGAATTCATCGCTGAACATGACGACCAAGTCGATCGGCCTGTGGGCGTCACGAGCCGCTGCGAAGCCTATGAGAGTGCGCCCGGGGCGGCAGTGATCGAGGAATCATCATTCTGTTAAAGGCGTCGGCGAACAGGAGGTCCGCCAAGTTCCCTCCGTCGACGAGGATGCGCCTGACCTCGAACTCGGCGATGCTGGCGAGACGACGAGGGGATCTTGGTGTGGGAAGTACACCCCCAGGGCGTCCTCGGGGTCGAAGGAGATGGGTATCTCGGCGTAACGAGGTGGGCTGGATACCGGGTATGTTGCAAGATGGTGGATCTGGCGAGCGTACGCGCGGCGCTGCCTTTTGGACTTAACGCCGAGCGAAGACCCACCGGCGATCATGTTGCTGATCCGCTGATGGCGGTCTCCCCGGCCTTCCTCTATGCGGGGTCTTTGCGGTGGGGCGGGTAACGCATTGCTAGTGTTGCTCCGGTCCTCCCGCTCGGCATGCTGGCGGTTCTGGCCCATGTAGTATTTCATGGTGGGATGGTGCGGCACTCGGTGGTCGTGTGCGATCCTTCGCCGTGGAAATCTCAAAATAGCGGCGGGCGTCCAGCGCCGGTGCGCCCCCCGGGCTGCCGGCCGTCATTGCGGCCTCGCCCTCGGCCCCGGAAGCGGCCTCCTCGGGCTGCCTGCCTTGCGCTCTCTGGGGGTGGGCCATCGTCCACGTGGTAGACGCCGTGCCCCTTGTGTTTGTAGTCATTGGCGTGAGGCTTGGCGGGCGCGGCGGGGGTGTGGGTCAATGCAGATGGGGTCCTTCGGGTGCTGTCTTCTTTTGCCCTGGCGTACTCTTTCAATTTGTCGAAGAGCTCCGTTACCGTGTGAATGGGCTTGCGGGCCAGCCTTTCCGATAGGGGGCCCTTCTGTAGCCCGCAGGTGGCTGCATTTATGATGGTTGTTTCGTTGACGCCCCACTGGCACTTTACTTCCGCAAATTTCCTGAAGAAACTGCGGAGGGTTTCGCGGGGGCCTGCTTCATCGCGAACAGGTGCCGGCGTCCTTGGGCTCCGCGTAGTTTCCCTGAAAGTTGTTGCGGATGAGGTCCCGCAGTTGTTCCCATGCGTATATGAACTGGGGGGTATGGTGAAGAACCATGTGAGTGTCACGCCCTTGAGGGCGAGGGTGATGCTTTTCGCCTTCATACTATCGTCTCTCCCCGCTGCCTCGATGGCGGTATCGTATACCCTTAGAAATTCCGACGGTCCGTGCGCCCTTCGAATGGCGCCACTTCCGGCATCTTGAAGCCGAGTGGCCAACGGAGCGCCTCAACCCGGCTTCGGCGGGAGTTAGGGTCTCCCGGGCGCGGGGCGGTGCCGGGTGGCAGCGGTCGCGAAGGTGGCGCGTACCGAAGGTGGTAGCGGTACCGAAGGTGGTAACGGTGCCGAAGCCGACGGGGCGACCTCCCCTTCGGCCGTCGGCGATGCTTGGGGTAGGACCGTGAGGGTCGCCACTGGCGGGCGCCGGAGGACAGCCATCTCCGGCGGAGATCCGCCAGCTCCTGCTGGAGCGCCTCGTATGACCCTTGGTTGGTGCCCCCCGCATCGTGTGTGGAATCGTTCGCCTCCTCTTCCACGGTGCCTGCAGGGGGCGTCGCTGCCGAGGAGGCCCTACTCCGCTTGGCCTTCGGGCGTCTCGATTCTGCGGCCGCTTTGGCCCTCGTTTTGGGAGCCATGCTGCGTCTCGGAACTGGGCTTTGTGACTTTCCTGCCGTACCCCACGGACGGCGCCAACTGTCGTAGTAGAAAAAGGCTAGACATAAGAGAAGGGGGGAACCCCGGCGTCCACAGGGGAGCCCGGGGTATCCTTAGACAGGGGACCGGCTGTCAGGAAATGGATTGAGTATATTTATGAAAACTTGTTCCTCCCCTTTTTACATGGGGGGATGGCTATTTATAACCATTTATCCCGGTACGTGAGATTACAGGTTTACCCCCTACACGGCCCCATCTAAGTAGGGGCTGCAGAGTCTTTTCCTACCCCTAAATGTAGCCTTTGGTCCTTGGTGGACCGTCTTGGTCCTGTTCACACAGTCGGGCGCCTTGGCCCAGCCAGGATCATGCACCGAGAGGATGCGAGTATTCCTCCGCTCAAGACCTTTGGCGTCCGGTGGCTGTGACCTGGGGGGCGGGCGTTTGTGACGCCGGGCGTTGGCGAGGTCGCACGCCTGGTGCTCGCTGTCGTAGGGGCGGTGGGCGCCCCACGACATCAATGTTTTAGCTTAGTTCTGTTTTTGGAAGTGTAAGTTACGGGATGAGCATATACTAGTAATGGCACAAGAGGGGGCCTATCTGGTTATGATGACATTCAATGTTGAAACTTTAGCGGGCAGAATTGAGTTAAGGAGGAGTATGTAAAGGCATTATGATTATCACTTAGTCGCACACCTACGGAAGTGTGGTCAGACAGTTTAAGTTGATTTATCTCTTGTGGGTAAAGCTGTACAACCTATACAGAGTTAAAACTATTTAAATAGTCGTGTTCCTGATTATGAACAATGCTCAGAGATTTCATACGAGAGATAGAGTTTCTTTATAAAGTGTGAATGGGAAGTTCACTTGGTGAATATGATGTTCGCTCGATAGATGAGATGTTCACTTGGTGGTTTAGTTGGGAAGTGAATGGGAGGTTTACTGATTATTTCAAAGCAATTGTTTATTTGTTTATTATTCTTTTCAATAACACATTTCAATCTATTTAATGTAATTACCATCAATACTCGCTTTTTGCGAAAGAACCATACAACTATTGCTTTGTTTAAGCCTTGTATGAATATTAACTACACATTGTTCTCTATGGCTTGTTGAGTACTTTATGTACACACGGTTTTAAATTTTGTTGCTTAGTTGAAGAATATCAAGCTGCTCAAAAGTTTTACGAAAAAGAGTTGTGTGAAGATTTTGCGAATTAGGATGTGTTCTCCATTTGATTGCCTGTGGGCACGTTGATTGGTCTTTCTAGGTTTTTCATTCCACTGCAAGAGATTATTTGTTTTTTAGCACTGTGTGGCAAATTAAGTAAATGTTGACCTTAATGTCTATTTATTATTACTATTTATTTCTTTAAGATCTTTTTAGTTAAATCGATAAAAAGATGGCATTTCATCGATATTCTCTGTGTGAGCTAGCTAATGATCTCGGACTAGTTCAGAATACATAAAAGATTCAGATGTGTAAATCCAGGTCTTGATAGTTGTCTTATGTGGAGCTGATGATGGCTGATTTCCCAGCCCTCAATTTCTCAGCTTCTTTGCATTTGTTTTCTCGACCTCAGCCACGGTAGGTGAGGATTTTAGGGCTTTCATTTCCTACGGCTTTGGTTCAAATTACTTGATATTTTTGCAATATTGGTTCGTGCACAATGTAGATGCAGTCGAGGCTAAAGAAAGACAACAGCACTGCCGCCACCGCCGTCCCCTAGCGCCGCCACCCAACGATCCCCTTCCCGCCGTTTGCTCTGCCCGTCGTTTGAGCCCGCCCACGCTTTTCCTCCCCACCATCTCGGATGGCCACCAGTCGTCATCGCCCACTCACCATCGTTGCCCATATCGCCACGGTGGAGCCCGACCCATAGCAGGGCGATGCGCAATTGCCCCACTACGGTGAACCGGCGACTTCCATAGGACTGCCCTGAAGCTGTCCCTTTTCTCACTTGGACCATTTCTATCTATCTCTACAGGTAGCTTTCCCGAGCCATCGTCGGCTAGTGGAACGGGAGGTAACCGAATCACTAGGCACCAGCGATCGGCCTACAATAGGGACGGAATCAGTGACAGAGCCAAAAAATTTATTTCTAGTACGATGAATCAGTTATGGAGCAAGGAAATTTATGGAGATTGGACCAGGCTACCTGTGACGAGCGTTTTCCTGATGGCGTCTCTATTAACTTCGAATCTTTTCTGAACTTGACATACAGTTTTCCCTTTATGCAACAAACGCCTTGACTAAATTCATTGTGGTGTCGCTTTCCCACATGTCAGCACAGTTTTCTTCTACAAAATTGAATGATCAAGATATATACGCAAAGAATATCTATTTATGTGTCTTCAATATCTTATCACTGTTAGGTTCTAAATATATGAAAGGGGGTCCCATCCCATACAAAGTTGTTAACCGGTGTTGCGCTATCGCGCAGGTTGTATTTCTAGTACGATGAATCAGCGGCAGAGCCATGAAATTTATGGAGCCTTGACAAGCCTAGCTACCACGTGCGTTTGCCTGAGGAAACACCAAGAGAAAGCTCCATTGCTCCTTAGCAGAGGTTCGCCGGGAGGTGGCTCCACCACTGCCATGAATGGCGAACGATGTCTGTACGGCGAAGCTTGTCACGTGAGCCAGCAAGCAGCACACTTCGGGCGGTGTTTGGATGGGGTGAGACCTCACTAACCTTCCTCGCGCGAATCCCGGGCTCGACGGGCTCCAGCGGCGGCGCGACTCTCAGCTCAGGACGGGCTCCAGCAGCCGCGCAGCTCCACTGGCGAGCTCTGGCGACGAGGACGGCATCTAGCAATAACGCAAATCGAGGAGAAGCCATGGCCGCCGCGCTTCCGAGGTCAGCCTCCAGCGGCGGCGCAGCTTGAGGAGGAGCTCCGCTCTGGTGGTGGCGCGGAAGCGACGTTCTTGACATTAGGGACCAGATTTGCCGGTCCCTAATCGTGATTAGGATGGGGATCGAGCATTCCGATATGGGGAAAGGAAGGAGAACCTTGATACTTTCTTCCCTTTCCCATGGGGACGGACAAACAAAGGAGAGAACATCGTACGAAAATAGTAACGAGAATGTCGTATGTATAACATTTTCCTTGTTCTGCGCTGTTCCGTGTGTACCGTAGCAAAATCCACGTGCATAAGGTACTGTGGCTGTTGCACTACAGCGTTAGATCTAGTGCTGTATAGATCTAGATCGTTGGTTTTCCTAAGGCATAACACGTTTCCCTCCATAATTTAAAAAACTCGCCTTTTATAGTATTCCTCGTAGAAGTCAAGCTCGGAGAAAAAAAAAAGTTCAATCTATTAGATGTATAGTACTCTCTCGAGTGAAGAAAAAGCGATGTTTTGAATATCGACTTGGTCTTTAAACGTAACCATGGCCACAAATTTTTATTATAATATGTTTATAAAGCCTAATATAATTAGGGACTATTTAGAGCACATGAATTTCGGATAAAATATTTCAATTAATACATGAATCGCAAAAAAGAATCTCGCATGCTAAATTAGGCCTCAGAATGAATATGCCCGAACTCGTCTGACTGAATTGAATACATCGAAATCAGCTTCCTCTGTTCAAGAATATGACATTTTGGATATTGCATGGTCAACTGTGACAACCACTTTTATATGATTATGGTAATAAAAGATTGTAAAAGTATTATATTATAAAAATATTTATTATGACAAATATAATAATATTATCGTCTCATGACTAATCTAAATAATCTTTCATATATTATTAGTTAAAGTTACATAAGTTTAACTAAGTACTTTCTAATACCTTCTACATTTGTGAAGGAGGAAGTATAAAATATTGGATAAATCCCGGCCTAGCCAGGCTATCCTTTTTGTGCTTGATCTCCTAACCGAAATTAATAAATTGTTGTAAAGTTAGATTTGTACAAGCGATTGGAATTGGATTACCTCGAAAGTGTAACATAAGAGACTACGCCATCACGGAGCTTAAACGCCATAATCCCCTACCCCATCGACCCTCCCTCCCTAATCCAACGCTGCACAGAGACCGACCCCAACAAGGCCACACAGTTACCGCCACAGAAGATCCTGCCATACCTAATCCACCACCCTACCGCCCTTCGCATAAAATATTTACTCGATCCGAACCCAAAAGTCGCTTAAATCCGAAGCAAACCAAACAGAAAAAAAAAATCTAAGGAATCGAAAAGCAAAGCCGAAGAGTCGAGAAGCTTTCGAGGAGGCCGCCAAGAACCAAGAAATGGGGAAGGGCAAGGTCTACCCGTCGCCGCCGGGGCCAGTCGCCGGCGGGGAGACGGCGGAGGCTGTGCTCCTCCGTCTGCTGCCCGCGGTGGTGCTCGCCATGGCGGCTCCGCTGGGGGCGGAGGGGAAGGAGGTGCTGGCGTACCTCGTCCTCGCGTCGCTGCGGTCGTCGGCGCCGCCGACGCCGGCGAGGGAGGAGGCCGAGGGGGCCGCGAGCGGGAGGACGGCCCACCGGCCGGAGCTCGGGTGCGGATGCTTCGGGTGCTACACGGCGTACTGGTCCCGCTGGGACGGGTCCCCGGAGAGCGACCGCGAGGCGATCCACCGCGCCATCGAGGCGTTCGAGGAGCACCTCGACAAGGAGGAGGGCAAGGGCGGGCGCCGACGCAAGAAGCGCGGCGCTGCCGCCGCCGCCAAGGACAAGGCCGGTAAGGGCAAGGAGCTCGCTGCTGTTGAGCCTCCGCCGCCGCCGCCGACTGAGCAGGAGGAGACCAGCGCGGCTGCCGTACTGGCAAAGGTTGATGACGTCGATGAGGAATCGAAGGCGGAGGAGGAGGAGAAGGCTACCGCCGCCGGCGTGGAGGAGGAGCGGAGGAGGCGGGGCTGGGACGCGGTGGCCGGCGTGCTCAACTGGAGAGGGTGGGGCCTCTGGGGGTCCCACTAGTCGGTGAGACTAGTGATTGATTGGTTTTGTACTTTCAGTTGGCGGTGGCTTTTGATGTTTTCTTTGGTGGGGGTTTTAGGTTGATTAGGATATGCTTAATACGTGCTTAATCAGTCAAATTAGTCTTAAGACTTTCATATACAGTACTACTACTACACTAGCATAATAATAATAAAATAATGGTGATCATGTGTTTGGTTGCTTCGGTGTAAATATGTCGTGTGTGGAATTGGTGGATGTTTGGTGTAACATAAATATGTAGTATGTGCAAATGATGTAAATATCTGCTACTTTCAATTGTGCAACAAATTCTGGCTTAAAAAGTAGAGGTGGAACAAATTAAGGGATTGCATAAAATTCCCATGTTCCAAATTTGGTAATTCCCATGTTCTAAATTTGGAGGCGTGTTAATCAAGTTGTTAACTGTCTCAAAATAATCGGGATGTTGTATAATCAAGGTGGTGTTGACGAAAGAAGATATCAACAAATAAATAGTAATAGACAAGAACATAAAGATAGAGTCTCAGCCTTCTCTCTGTTGATCTCTTTGTCCGTAGACTTGTATACAACGCCTCATGTCTCCCTTTATATAGGAGATGGTATCCTTTTATGCATGAATAAAAAGTATGAGATAACTAACAAATGGGTCTTATGGGGCGATATCCTTAAATAGGGTTTTTGTTTAGGTAAAGTGTTCACACATAATTAGATCTTAGAAATGGGTTTATATACAGCACTTCCCATTGGACACTTTGCAAACGTCATACTCATGCCTTATTAAAAACTTCTTTCGAAAATCCAGTAAGAAAAACGGTAAGAAAAAAGAACACGTAATCTGCGCTCTTGCCATTGCATATGTTGTCTCAATTAAAACCTTCGAACGAGAAAATCAATTGGGACAAAACTCAAAACACGGAAAAAAAAACAAGTATAACATTTGTCATCCAATGATGAATATATATGAAGATCATGTATCTCCCCCTGAAGACAACTACTCTTTGTGTCTTCTCATACTACTACCACAGATAAATTTCTCAAAACTCGGTCCTGGCAAAACCTTATTAAACAAATCCACAAGATTCTCACTTAATTGGATTTTTTGTATTTCTATATTATCATTTAATCGTTGTTTATGTAATCCTTTTGTACAAGGAATTTACCCAGTCGGGTGTACCACATACAACGTGACTGTGATGAGGATATCCCTACTACTTATGAGGTTATTCGTGAAGCAGGAGCTAAACTTCTCAAACAACAGGTGCATTTGTTTCTTAATGAATTTCCTTTTGTTGCCAATGAGAATTGGTTACTACCTAAAGCAATACTTGGTGCATTCTCGTGTTTGACAATTTTAAAGACTTTGGAACCGAGAGAGGAGGAGGGAGGTCGGAACAAATTCATGGAGGAGAAACACATGCGCCAACAAGGGAGAAGAAACCCATATGGCCAACGAGAGGAACGTGCTCTCGTGATAAAACCCTAGCACATGCAAGCGTCAAGAAAGACATATGGTGACATGGTAACAAGGGTTACATTGGCATAAAAGAAGCATCAAGTGCATCGAACAAATCCGCGCAAGCTAAGAGAAGGAAAGCTCACAATACAAGGGAAACTGAGAGGAGACTAGTTTAAATTTCCAAATTAAACTAGGATGTTTTTGAATCGGATTAAACCCCATGGCCGCACTAGAGGTAGACCGCTTTATGCATAAGATTGAAACATAGCTATTGCTTGTTCTTTCGACACCGCAGTTCATGCGAGGACTTTGAGAGAGAATTAGGCGATCCATTTGTTTTGTTCGCAATCCAAGGTCAAGCCGCTGTTCCATTGGGAATTGGGGACTTGGCGTTCATTGCTCGTGGTCTCGCGACGAACAACTACCCGTGTGTTTGGGCGTATTCAAAAGTTGAGGGTTCGTGCATTGGCGCGAGTGTTCACTTAGCGACATCGCTACTTCGTGATCAACTATCCACGGTTCCTCATCGAGAAGATCGGGCCTCCCCGTATCATATGGTATCGATTCTAGGTTTACTCGGTGAGAATTTCTTTACCCGTAGTTAGATTCATTTTCTATCCTATCGCCCAATAAACCAAAATTGCAATACCAAAACCGTAGTTTAATCTGTTATTTTTCAGCGCTTAGTTAAGTTTTCATCCATTAGAGTTTTTGTTTTTAGTCTTGATCCATGTGTTCCTTTTGCGTTGTTTAATCGTTGTGTTCACATAAACCGCACTAAATTGCCGATTGAACTCCTCAATTAGCACCCAAAAAGAGATAGTGATCAAACACTTTGGGTTTCTTGAGCTTCACTTATATCCTTTCATCCTTGAGACTAGCTTTTGTACATTGCACTAGGGTCGTTCTTTGGTTTATTTACACGTTGTTGAATTGTGAGACTTGTGCAATCAAGAGGAGCAAACCCTATTTCGCCATTGTAATAAGAAAAGAGGAAAAGGCAACGGTTACAAGAAAAAGCCACGGCTTGACAAGGTATTAAAAACAAAAGATCAAACCCGCAAATACATGACAAATTTTTTCTTTCGGTTTCCTTAATAGCCGAAGGGCCAAGAGCTTTGTTCATGCGGTTTTGAAAAAAAACAAACAAAAGGGTGGCTGAAATTGGGAAGAGTAAACCTTAGTCCACAATTTCAGATTGTGTATTTAATCTATTTGAGCAATCTTGTGCCCTAACATTGATATCTTTGCAATTGGCTAGCGTCTCTCATAGTACTTGGTGCAAAACGAGCTAGTTTTCATCTCAATTTGGGTTTGTCTCTCACTAGCTCATTCCTTTGTTTGCATTAAGTCACATTTATATTTGTTTGTGCGCTCATACACTTCGCTTAAACCTTTGGATCAACACATAGGCAAAATACTCTAGCTTGGATCATTACTTAGCTTTACAATACCTTGAATATCAGATTGCATAGGATATACACATACCTGTCCGAGCTCCACCTACACCCTATATAGTGACTTTTGCAACTCGTATAGTGACTTTTGCAACCTGACACTATACATGCTGCGATGTTCATTATCGCTCGTATATGGGACTTAATCCCTCTGGAATCTTTCATAAAGATTTCAGAATCTAGTGACCCTATATAAATATGCAAACACAACATCCATAAATTTTATTTTCAAATTCATTCTTGCTGCCATAATTATAAGGTATCGGAATGTGTTATCCATTACATGATAATAAGTTTCATCGAAATCGATGCTAGGTCTTTACGTGAACCATTATGTTACTAATCTCGCTTTGTATCTCACCACTTCATAATGTTCATTCCTCTTTCTTATGAACGTCCACTTGTATCCAACAGGAATAACATCATGACGTGTCTTAACCACAGGTCCGAAGACTTTCCTCTTATTAAGAGAGTTTAGTTTATTCTCGATTGCTTCCTTCTATTTATCACAATCTTAACAATTCTTTCATTCCACAATTGTCTTTGGTTTCAGATTCGATTCGATATGGAAAACAATCTTTGAGATGAAGCAGCTGCTATTAGCACTCATTTGTCTATAAAAGACTTCTCATGTTTCCACATAGTTTGTGGAAAACTCTTTATCTAATTCAATTGAAATTTTATTTAAATCTAACAGGTTTTTAGTATGTTCCAAAATGGTTCAGTATGATTGTTCTGTTGCCCTAGTGTCGGCGGGTGCGCTTCCCCCTTCACTAGTCACCTGACCATGTACTCTAACATGGGGTGCCTCCCCCTACTCCTATACGACGCACCACCCGTCGTGTCTTAACTTGGGGTGTAACATCCGTCGAACGTTTCTTATTCGTGTTCGGTTTATGGAGTTACTTCTCTTGTTTAATACATCTCTTTTGCGAACGTCTCCGCAGTTTGAGATCCTTTGACTTAGGAGGTCTGCCCCTATTCTTACTAAAAGTGGTGGAGTAAGATACAAAACCCAGAACCCGGGATAGTTTTACTCTTTCAGGTGCATTTACCATTGGTATATGCGACTTTGTAACTTCTTTATGATCTATGAATGAATCTAGCAGCTAATTTGCAAGATTTTGCAAATTTATTATCCTCTAAACCTTTTGTTCAAAGTCCTTAGTATGTGGATCGTTATTATATGAAGACTACTATCATTCCATAATAGTTCCTGCTATTCCAACTTGGGGTCCTTTCCTCCCTCTAACATTGATGTACGGTGAGGAGGCGAGATAGCTATGTAAACGACACAACTGAATTTATACATATGAGAAATACTTGGCTCTTTCCTATGCACTAGTTAGAAAGATGACAGGTTATGGTATGTTGATGGCTAGAGTCGTATTAATGCTGATGCATGTAATACGACATATCCCAACACGTAGTTGGTAGGTTAGATCTCATTAACAAGGGTCCAATCATGCTCCGCGTGTGAGAGTATTAATTCCCTTTACTGATTATATCTCTCTTTTTTAAGGGAAACCCATAGGGCTAAAGGATTTATCTGTCACATACTCATTCTTGAGATCCTTATTCAAATGATGACATAGGAAGAATATGGCCTTAGCCTTGTTTTCGTCTGGGGCTTATTAATATTGCTATGAGAAACAATAGTTGCACTTAGCCCTTTGGAGTCTAAGTAGAACTCTACATCCAAGGCCCAGGTCGCTCCCGTCAACTGCCAAGCCATCAAATTCCCTTCTTGCAACATCAGTCATGTTGCATATAACACTGTATAGCAATATATATAAGGGAATAATTGATTATTTGCCACTGCAATTGGGTGAGTTTTAGTATTTGCCACTGTATGTGAGTATGACATGTGAGTCCCGGGACCACATGTCATACTCAAGTACAGTGGCAAATAAGTGAATGCCCCTATATAGAATTACCATAAGGTAATTAATAGTTACATCATGTACCACATGAGTCAAAATATGTGTTATAGCAACAAACGGCTTGCATGAGTAGTAAATATCAAATTTACGGATTTCCAGTAATTGTCTATCAATTTTCTACTAATTTCTACGCATAGAACAATTACTATATCTACAAATTAATAGAAAAGCAATTTCTGGTATAAAAGAAACAAGAAACTTTTGATGTTTAATTTGCAAAATTCTACCAAATGAAAGCCCTTATTCTTCATTTCAAAAATTCCAGGGTCCTTTTTGCACAATTTTGGTCCATAAGGACCCAATTTTAATAAACCAAGGACTTGCACTTAATTCCAAAAAAGTTGGAAGGCTTTTTTGCAAAAGCGCCAAGGCCAGTCAGATCCCATCCCGACCGCGCCTTCTGGCCAAAACCAATGACCCAAATAGGGCCTTTGTGCAGCCTGCTTGCTAGGTTTTCCCCTAACCATAGCACGACTCAGCCCAACCGCATGCCCACGCAAAGCGAGTATGGCGGCGGTCTTAGTGCCCATGACGACGAGGACGTAAGCAGCGGCGGCGCGCGTGAGCGGTGTGGTGATGACGACGCGGCTCGATGGCAGCGGTGGCATCCCACGGTGGTCCTCGCGCCCGATCGGTCTCGGACCGATGTGGCGGCAGTGTACACCTGGTGCCCCACCTCGTCCTCGCCATGGACAATGGGGACGGCAGCGGCGGCGTGTCCTCACTAGGGACAGAGCCGGAGCCGGAGCCCGGAGCCTCGTTCACACGCACACGCGGAGGCAGTGCAGCGCGGAGGCATCAAGGTCGTCCCATCTCTCTTCTTCTCTAGTCGGCCGACGCGAGGCATCGGCAACGGTGGAGTATGGAGGCGGCGGTGGCCACGGCGTGAAAACGTCGATTTGGTCGGCGACGTGCAACATGGAGGCGAGCGACGGCGAGCCCGATCCCCGTCGGTGGTGCGGGGCGGAGGCGACGCCCTATCCGCTCGGGAGGCATGCTGCTGTTGCCTAGACGGTGGTTGTCGGCGACGCGTGAGTGGAGGCGCACAACCGGTCTACCGTCAATGACGATCGGTGAAGGTACACGGAGGCGTACCCGAACCAATCTCGGTGGAGTCCGGTCTGCCCGTTGACGCTGGTCGGCTCAGTTAATCGACGGCGCGACGCGGTGGTGACGCCCGGTCGGCGATGGCGCGTGCGCCCAGCTAGCCGGCGGGATCGACGACAATGAACAGAAGGATAAAAACCAATGTACTAAAAAGAACGTTCCCGCTAGAATTGAAAACTTAGATCAAAGCAATGTACTAGGAAGCCTTAGCTTAGATTGTTATTATGCTGATAATGTGTTGTATAATCAAGGTCGTGTTGCCGACGAACGAAGCTCTCAACTCACAAATAATAAACAATAGACAAGAACACAATTATGTAGTATCAGCCTTCTCTCTTTATTGATCTATTTGCCATAGATTTGTGTGTACAATAGGAGCCCTCTGCCCCCTTCATATTTGAGGAGGATGTCTCTCTTCATGTATGAATAAGTAATATAGGACTAAACTCACTAATGAACTTTGTGGGCCGACAACTCCCTAATATACCTTCGTTTATGTAAAAGGTTTATACATAATTGAGCATCGAAACGAGTCGATATACAACAGGGGAAGCCTGTTGGGTTTAATCTTGTTTTGCTTTTTGACGTATCCGAGCCGGAGTTGTTTTTCTCGTGTCCGTTTCTATTTTGTAAATAGAGTCAGATTCTGATTTGCATGCAGAGGGTATAAAGTTAGGCCTAGAACCTTGTAACAATTGTGGAGTTGAGATGAAGTAAAGAAAACCAAAAAAGAGGAGCGGAGAGCTCCCGAAAGAAATCATAGCGTTCTCGGTTTGCTTGTTCTGTTTTCGTTCGAAGTCCAGGCAGCGGAGTGCTGTGGTTTTGGCTTCACGTGGAAAGAGAAGAAAGGAACTCAGAAGACAGAGGTGCTGCTGTGTTTTCCTGGAGGTGATGTCTCACGTGGAAGGAAGCTAGGAAAAGCGTGGCGTGTCTCTGATCTGGACAGAAGGACCGAGCGAAGTTGTTTTTAGATTGAAGAACAGAAGGAAAAGTTCCAACAAAGCCAAAGATGGTAATCCTTTTCTTGTTGTAGTTAATTAGCGCTAATTTGGTACTCCACTTGTACTACTCGTATAGTCGCATAGCGTGATTCAGGATGTTAATTGTTAGCTGGTAGCAAGGGATTCATGTGGCCCTGCCTACCTCCCATGGTGATGGATTTCATCCGTCCTTTATTTCTGATGCTGATTCTCTGTCCATTTTTAGTTCCCCTTTTTGTGTCGTCACCAATTTCACCATTCCACTCCTCCGTGGCACCAAGGAAATGTGGTCTTGGAAAGGCAGAATCTTTGCATTATTTTGCAAGTTGAGTAGTATAATTGAATTTTGCCAAGAGATGTGTGTGTATATATGGCGACGCTTACATATGGCTGGTTTGAGGATATGATTCTGAATTTCTGATTTATGACCAGTTTGGTATAATGCCTGCACTGCAATCCTGGATATGCTTGTCATGTGGTGGCCGGAGTGCGTAATTTTCTCGCGCTCCCTTCTGGTTGGGAAGGACCGCACGAGATCATGTCTTGGTACTGTGCTATAGGAACTAGGAAGTCACCGAAACAATCTTATTAGGCCAAACTTGCTCCATAGCATTGAGATCGTCACCGAGTTGCAAAGTGTTGGCTAGAAACAAGATCAAACTAATAACTCAAAAGAACTCATGAACTGTAACATCCCAATTTTCTGAGCTTGAAAAATCCTTTAAATAGTTAGTAGGGAGAAAAATCACCATTTGAATTTATTTGAATTTAATTCAAAAGCTTAATATTAGACTTTAGAATCAAAAGCATTTAATATGAATAATCCCAACATGAACAATAGTCAAAATTATTTTATTTGGGTTCTATGTGCTCATATATATCTTCTAGATTCTTCTAAAAATTTTCTGAGTTCATTTGCTATTTTCTAGTGCTTATTTGAATTTTCAGTATTTTCTAAAATAGAAAAGCTATTAAAAATCTCAGAATTGCTTCGGGCCGAATTCCCGCCCTTCGCCCCACTTTCCTAGCCCACCACGCCGCGGCCCAACTCCGCGCGCGGCTCGCTTCCTCTCTCGCCGCGCGAGCGGTCCACTGATCGGCCTCGCGCGCCGTTTGCGACGTGGACTCGCTGGTACCACCCACCGCCGACGAGGAGCCGCCGTTCGCCGGAACCCTCGGTTCCTGAGCCTCCGCCGCCGCTGAGCTGCCATGTCAGCGCCACCTCGGCGTCGTGTCAGCACCTTCGCCTACGTGTCGCGTGCGTGGCGTCCAGTCAGCGTCCACGTGCACGCGTGCGTGGCAGTCCACCAGTTCCAGATCTAATCGGCTCGGTAGACCTAGTCTACCGTGAGCCATCTCGCTGACATGTGGGTCCCACATGTTAGTGTTTTCTTTTTATTTATCTTATTTCCGAAATTCTTGTGCTGACGTCATGCTTACGCAATAATCCGATTTTTCTTTGGAGAAATAATTCGGAATTCCAGTAAATCCAAAAATTAGGGTTTCTTTTATATTGAAACTTCCAGAGCCCATAACTTTTGCATCCGAACTCCGATTGAGCCCATTCAAATTCCTAAATTTATCTAAATTTGAGATCTATTTATCCGAGATTTTTAATTAATTTTTTGGAGTTTGTTTTGCATCTGTTATTTATTTATTTGTTTATTTATTTCGTTTGCGAGTAGACGTCGATACGTCGGGGAATTTTGGAGAAGAAGGAGCACCTCAAGATCAAGACCAGTACCTAGACCTTTTCCAAGGTAAGTCATACCTTTGATCATCTTGAACCCAGTTTTCAAATTACTTTGTTTCAAAGTATTGCATCCTACTTCAATTATTTATTTAAATGCTTTTGGGCATAGTATTATCCGATCTGTTATGGCCACCTTGGTTTGTATGTCATAATCTCTTGTCACTCTAGATTGGTTTATTAGTTGGTAATATTGTAACACCAACGTGGGTTGGTTAGATGCGAGTACAATTGCTTAGCCATGCTATGAGTCTCATATCTCATTTGAGTTGCAAATATTAAATTTGACTAAGTGACTATGGAACTTTGTGTAAAACTGTGTGCTATGTGTTATTACTTCGTGATAGCATGTGTTGCACTAAAACCAACAGGGTGGTAAAAGATTTGGACTGAGGCAAGTGGTGGATACTGTGTGATATGGTGGAAGCTATGTGCATGGGAATGATAATCTTTGTGACCTAGTTAGAAAATAGAAGTTTTGCCTTGGTCAATTAAGGACTTAACTTTGTGCGCCATTGAACTGAGCCTTACTGTACGACCACATGCCTGATGGGACGGGCCTAACATAGTAGGTTATGGAGTCTCGACATTGATGTTCTGGTGGATAGGTTAGGCTTTTGTGACAGGGTGGAGGTGTGACTATCTGGTAGTTGCATCGCGGGACGGTTCGCCGTATCCCTGTCCAGCGGTGTGTGTCGGACTGGCTTTCTATGTGGGTTGGTCTAGCGGTAAAGCACACTGGGAATGTCAATGTTTGAGACGAAGTTTCTGAATTATTTTGTTACGATTGGTGCTAGCTACACTAGTTGTATCTTGTGCGTAAAGTGTACAAACTCTGCAGAGTGTTAAATCAATCTATTCGAATAGCCGCGTCCGCGGTCATGGACACGCTCGGGGATTTCACACGAGGGGTAGTTTTCATAAAATGTTGGGATGGGAGCTATTTGATTGAAGTCATATGGCTATGTGAAATAATCTGTTTAGCTTTGTGTCTTCGTGAAAATAATTGTTAAATTAATAATGTCTATTTATTTTGAATTATGCTTTCACTCTATTATTTGTATTCCATTGCAAATATTGCCTTTATGCAAAAGAACCACAGAAGCCTTTCCTTTTGGAATAAGCCTCCATCTATAAATTGCATTCTGTGGTATGATTTGCGAGTATGGTTGTGTACTCACGCTTGTTGTAAAACTTACGCCCAAACCTATAGAAGAAGAGGAGTCTACGCCTGCTTTCGAGGAGGAGTTCGTCGAAGGTTGCTGATCGTTAAGGTCTGGATCCCAGTTGGTTGCCTGTGGTGAATTGATGGGATATACGCTGAAGTTATTTCTGTTCCGCTGCTGTTTTATTCTCTGTTGGCCCTGCGTGGCTCAATAAGTGTAAACTCGACCATAAGGTCAAAACCAGTATTTATTATTCAAACTAATCGTTTACTTTATTTATCGTTTGTGTGGATTGATATTCACCTATGTTGACACTGTGTGCACTAGCGTGATCCTGGACTAGTGCATTATACCCAGAGGGTCCAGAATCGAAATTTTGGG
This sequence comes from Ampelocalamus luodianensis, assembly GCA_036346255.1. Lineage (NCBI taxonomy): Eukaryota > Viridiplantae > Streptophyta > Magnoliopsida > Poales > Poaceae > Ampelocalamus > Ampelocalamus luodianensis. Next base: position 22,862,697 of record CM070638.1, on the reverse strand, counting down.
TCCCGACATGAACACAAATGAAGAAATATTTTCGGTGAGGCACAACTAGCACATTTTTCTTCTTTTCTTCTCACGTTGACTCATGGTTACGAGACTCATTTGTGCCTTCTAAAGGCTGATTACACGACCAGTACATGGACTCAACGTCCAACTCGGTTTCTACTCCATGCACTACTTGGTCTTGACCTTGTACGAAGCGGACTTGGATAAGGCAACAAAAGGAAACTAAACAATGGTTAAACTCTAAAATTCACTCCCTTAATCCTGTTGTTTGTTCTTCTTTTCGTGTAATCCGATTTTCTGTTGCATCTCCAGAACACGCAGACACGTACTCAGACTGGGAACTCAGCTGCCAGTTGGACTCGACTTCAACTTGGCTCATGCAAAATCGGTCGAAGACAGTGGCAGAACTCAAACACGTCTTGGACTCTTACTCATTGAGGCAGTCGGTCTCAACTACGATTTGCCCAACTCGTACTTAACTTAGAACAACGAATACATCTCCTCAACGTTCCGGACTCAACTCAACGGACTTAACGAGGATCTAATAATCCTTATTTAATTATTTATATGTAATTCTCATTATAGATAGCAATATATTTATATTACTCTCAAGTATACCCCTTACTATACATAAGGGAGAAGCTTAATCAAGTAATCGTAAGTCTTACTACGACCACCCCTTGGTCGTAAGCATTTCTACGACTAGTCTCTAGTCATAAGATTTTCTACAACCTGTCCCTGGTTGCGGGCCTTCTCTACGAGCATCATGTTGTCGTAAGTTCCTCTACAACCTAGTCGGTAACAATTACCCTATAATTGATGGAGCTACAGATATGTGGGACCAGTCGGTTAAGGAGTCTTGTGCACCGTGTTTAACACACGAGGTAGTTAATATGTGCTATTATTCTCTAGAATAGACGTACGCATGATTTCTCTGTCTTTGACAATAACTTCCTGGCGACATGGGGGTATTACGTCTCTGACAGTAACCTCCATCAAGTGGTTCATCATTTGGAACGTTGAGGCGCCTCTTAGCCCAGAGAAACTGCCACCTCTTCGTATATTATATAAAGGCTGAAGTTAGAAAGCAGAGGAAGAGGGCATCTGGAGTACAAGACATTAGGCTTTAGTCTTCCTCTTGATTGTAATCAGCACACTCAATACAGCAACACAGGAGTAAGGTTGTTATTCTCTCCGGAGAAGGCCTGACCCTATATAAAATCCCTATGCATTCTCTGTGTGGTTTTATTCTAGGAGACCCCCTAAATATTCATTCGTAAGATCGATAGTAAAACATCGACAGCTGGCGCTATCTGTGGGGAGTTTCCGGTGATTCCTTTTCGACAAGTTCTCTTAATTTTCTCAACTCTGATGCTTCCATGGCAGGATAGTGGAACGAGAAGAATTGATTCGACTTGGTCAACTACATAGGAATCAACATGCATGCCTGCTATGAACATGAGCAGAGTATTATTTCGTCCGATGGTAATGCTGCCTCCAGAGATCTTTCACCAGATCTAGGAGACCATACCACAGACAGAGTTAAGGAGAAATCCTTTTCCCCCACAACGTTATGTCCAAATAAGGGACCAGATTCCTCAGTGGGCAATGGTTCACCTGACCATAATCAGAACTGTACCAAGACGGGCATATAATGTAGCGAGGGTTCCCCCTCTAAATGTCCAAGTCCGTCTGAGGCCGTTCGACCTGGCATGGTAAGTCCTGGAAGCCATCGTTCTGGGACTCCATCAGCATCTAGTGGTCGTAACTCTTCAGTTATGCCAACAAAGGATATGGTCGAGCACACTTTTCATACAAATTCAACCACACCCGCGTAGGGCTCACCTACGGACGGAGACGATTATAACCCAAAATTTTCCTTCTTGGAGGGGCTTACTCCAAGTCGCGATGCGCTGTCGTTTGACTACTCCTCAAGCCAGGAGGCCTCAAACGCAAGTGGAGATCATATTCAAGGGGTCTTCAACCTCCCCTCAGATCCTAGTCGCTCTCCTAGAGGCAGGACTGAGGATGCTCCCCAACTCTCACACACTGCGACCTCTCATGGTGATGGCGAGGACGCCTCCGGCAATGAACAGAATCAACACTCTCATGAGCGTGGGAGAAATCCTAGAAATGATCGCTCTCCATTGAGGCAAACTCAAGCGACCTCACATGTGGATGATCCTGAGACTATCCGGAGGAGAAGAATTGCAACCCAGATAACTCTGCTTGGATGCATTCAATATCGGATAGAGGAAGCTCAAGAACTTCAGTGTATAAATGACCTGCTCGATAACCCAACTCAAGACCTTGGATGAGCACAAGGTTACGACCTCTTCGCTGAAGAGATCACATAAAGGCTTTAGAGTACAATGGCCAGACTTGAGCAACCTTGTCGACACCATTCTAGAAGTCATACTGGGATGACTCCATTGAACACCAGCCGTTTGAACAACTCACCTCGCGTGTCGAACCCGGGAGCGAAGGATCCCGAATTCTCTGTGTTCATACACCAGTCCAGGATTTCCAGTGTACACAGTCTCACAAAAATAGATATCACATTCATATCACGAAATCGTAAAAGACATTAAATAAATAACTGTTTAATACAAATGAGTCTGAAAACAATATCAAATAACAAATGATAAACACAGCGGAAACATATAATAGCGGTGAGCCACACGATGCGCCACAGGCAATCGTCTGGGTCAAAAGGCCTACTCGTCCGGATCCTCGCCGTCGGGGTAGAAGTCTTCTCCTGAATAAGATTTATTCAGCAAGGATGAGCACAACTTCCGTGCTCGCAAGTTACACCCAATATTGAATTTAAATGCATGCATAAGGTAACAAGTGAGTATGGCAAGGGTTGTTTTTGCATAAACAGTATTTCCAGTCTAAATAGACATAGTATTTTCTAAGGCAGTTTTATACTATGACTAAAATTATATTTTCGAAATGTCAATGTTATAATGTGGATAACCTCCAATGATAAAGTGAAGGAATCCCCTCCTAACACTTGGCTTCCCGCCCAATTTTTCATAAGGATTAACCGTCCTCAACATTTAATAAAAGCATTTAAAAACCAAAAATAATTCTAACTTTAAGTGGCCCTACTAGCATGTCCATGATCGCGGACGCGGCTATTCGAATAGTTTCTACTCTGCAGAGTTGGTACAACTTTACCCACACGAGGTGACATGCTCGTTATGTCGGCCAATTCACGCTTCCGTAGGCATGTGACTGAGCAATTACCATGAGGCCTTTACAATGTTCTGCCCTAGTGTATTCATGCCCGCTAAGGTTTCGCCCCTTTGGACTAACCGTCCTACGAAAGCCCCCTCTTGCGCCAAGTGGGAATAAAACGTCTAACCGACACCCACGTAATCACATGACATAAATATACTAGAACATCACAAATTAATTAGCCAAATCCTGCCCATACAGGACATGTGGTAGTACGGTTAAGGCATAGCATTTAAGCGGCTCAAAGACCGGTCCTTAATTGACTTGGGCGTCATTCCTACAAACCATGGGCCTTAATCTTAACCAGATCAATCCCGTGCATAAACCTGCACCCACCATTCTGACCATTTCGCCCAAGTTCAAACCCATTTTTGATTTTATTTTGAATAAAACTCTATTTATAAACCCATGTGGTAAGACAGTACCACAATATCAAGTTTGAAACAAATTTGTAGAAATTTGGTGAAAACCCTCCCAAATTTTGTAAGTGTGAACTAAGTCTGGCTAAGCATATGTTTAGTTTTGATAATATCTTGCCTATGGTATCAAGGTAGTCAGGTACAACATTCAAATTGGCCATACAATAACACATGGAATTAACTATATGTAAAACAGAACATTAAAATATGTATAGAACATATGCATGCGATAAAGAATTTAAAAACTGAAAGTAACTTAAAATACTGGGGGCAATATGGTCAATGGTGTAACTTGCCTTCGTTGATGTCTTGGAATTCTAAATCTTCAGATTGGTCGAACTCTCCGGAGTCGTCGAATTCTAAACGCGAAAATACGATAAATTCAATATTCAAATAAATTCAAAAACATAGTTCAAATTAACTCCAAATTGAAATATTTTAGTTTAGTTAGCTAGATTATAATTTTATATAAATTTTGCAATTTGAATCACCCAATTTGGAGTTCATATGCAAAAGTTATGAATTTTAGAAGTTTTAAACCTAAATCTGAAATTTAATTGAATTTTCCGAATTATTTTTCTACTAAAAAATCTATTTATTGCGCAATGCTGACATCAGCTTCCAGAAAATGAATTTCCGACCGATTTATTTTCCTAAAGGAAATTCTTTTGAGACACTGACAGGTGGGACCCATATGTCATAGACACGATCAATGGTGAACTGGGTTTATAGATTTTGGCTCGGGGGTGTGCTGGTGTGGCACCACGTAGGTGTCCACGTGTGTGGTGACTCGGCTGTGGGACTGACGCGGCATCGACGTGGCGTCTACGTGGCCGAGCCACGCAGGCATGAGCGGCGTCGGCGTCGGGACTGAGGGTCGCTGACGTTGCGGTGCGCGGCGGTGTCCGGCGAGGATACCAGGAGAAAGAGGGGGCGATGGTGAGTATGTTGCGCTCACCCACACGTCGAGAGGAGGTCGGAGGCGACCGGCGGCGAGGAGAAGGCGGCGGCGCAGGTACGGTCATCGACGTATTAGAGGTTCCAGTGGTCCTCCAGCGGTGTGAAGGTGCGCACCAGCTTCGCAGGGTCACAGCGATGATGATGGTGGTGGTGGCGAGGAAGAAGCGTCGTCGTCGGCGGCGTAATCGGCAGCGAGAGCTCGCGGCTTGACGGGGACAAAAGCTCAAAATCCGGCGATCTTACAGCGATTGGGAGGAGGTGAGTGGCGGCGTCGGGGTTGGTGTGACGAGAGGCGCCTGGGGCTGCCTTTTATAGGCATCGGGGAGCTCTGGAGCGGCGTGGAGGAGGTGGAGATCGTGCGGCGGCGGTTGCGGTGTTACGGGTGAAACCGTCGCGGAGAAGAGGGGAGAACGTGGGGGAAATGCGGCTGAGGTGGACTCGGTCTCGTGCACGAACACGTGAAAATTGGGGAGGTTGGAATCAAGTTGTTTGCGAAGCTCTTGAATCCCCGAAAATGGCGGTTGCGGGCGCGGCTGCGCGAGGACGAAGACCAGAGGTAGACGAAGGTCGCGGGCCGTTGGATTTTGATTCAACGGTTGTGGCTTGATGAGGGTAGAAGAACGTGGGTGAAATCCTGGCTGTAGGATTTAGATCGGAGGGTTCAGATTAGAAGGGGTTTAGATCTCCGAAGCGGTATTAAGATCTGGCCGTTTAGGTTCGATCGGAGGGTGATTAGAGATGGGGGTACGGGCCGTTGGATTAGAATCCAAAGGTGGGGAGGAAGAGAGAGGGGTGAGAGCGATGCGGGCCACCGGTGGGCTGCGCGTGGGTGAGTTTTGGGCCGAGGCCTTTGGGTTTCGGCCCAAAGCCAAGTTTTGATTTTCTTTTGATTTTGCAATTGATTTAATTCTGATAATTTATTTAGGCTTTAGAAAATAGCAAAATAATTCCAAAAATTATGAAAAAATTTACAGAAATTCCCATACTTATTTTGGACTTAATAAAAATATTTCCAACTCAATGTTGGCTTTTAATTTTGTAAATAAATTTGTTTTGACTTTAAAATATTTATAAAAAGCTTTTAAAATTTCAGGAAATTCTACAAAGATACAAAAAATTTAAATTTTTCTGAAATTTGAAAATTGGGCTGTTACAAACCTACCCCCCTTAAGGGAATATCAACCCGAGTTTCAGGCTTGGTCAGCAAACAGGTCGGGATAGTTGGTCTTGAGGTCTTCTTTTTTCTCCCATGTGGCTTCACTCTCCGGGTGATGACTCCACTGCACCTTGTATGATCTGATGATTCTGCTTCTGGTGACACGCTCTACGACATCCATAATCTTGATTGGTCGCTCCACGTAGGTGAGATCTTCTCGAAGGTCAAAACTTTCCAGGAAGGTATGGTCTTCTAGCGCTTGCAGGCATTTCCTCAACTAGGATACATGGAAGACATCGTGCACTGCCGACAAGGCTTCTGGCAGCTCAAGCTGATATGCCACTTCACCTCTTTTGGCTAGAATTTTGTATGGTCCCACAAATCTGGGTGCGAGTTTTCCTTTTGTCCGGAATCTTCTTACTCCTCTGAGTGGAGTGACTCTGAGATAGACCAAGTCTCCTACCCCAAAGTTTAAATCCCTCCGACGGTTATCAGCATAACTCTTTTGTCGGGTTTGTGCCACTCTCAGATGCTCTCTTATGCTTTTACCTTACTTTCAACATCTTTGATTAACTCAGGTCCAAAGAGTTGATGTTCTCCTACTTCATCCCATAGGAGTGGAGTTCTGCACTTTCTGCCATACAACGCTTCAAATGGAGCCATTTGCAAACTAGCTTGATAGCTATTGTTATACGAGAATTCTGCATACGGCAAATTCTTGTCCCAACTTTGTCCAAATTCCAAGGCACAGGCTCGGAGCATATCTTCGAGGACTTGGTTGGTGCGTTCCGTCTGGCCATCTGTCTGAGGATGATATGCTGTACTGAAATTGAGTTTGGTCCCTAACGCTTCATGCAGACTCTGCCAGAATCTTGATGTAAATTGGGAGCCTCTGTCGGACACGATCTTCTTGGGCACTCCGTGTAGATAAACAATCCTGGTCACATATAACTCTGCCAACTAACTACTTCTGTACGTAGTCTTGACGGGGATGAAGTGAGCTACCTTAGTCAACCGATCAATTATCACCCAGATAGAATCATATCCTGATTGGGTCCTAGGAAGTTCGGTGATGAAATCCATACCAATTTCTTCCCACTTCCATTCTGGAATTGGTAGTGGCTGCAACAATCCAGCTGGTCTCTAATGTTCTGCCTTAACTCGCTGACACACATTACAGCGAGCGACGAACTCAACAATTTCTCACTTCATGCTGACCCACCAGTATTTCTCCTTCAGATCCTGGTACATCTTGGTGCTTCCGGGGTGAATGGAGTAAGGCGATTCATGAGCCTCCTTCATAATTGACTGTTTTAACTCCTGTTGGTTAGGTACACAAATGCGGTTCCCAAACCATACTGTTCCTTGTTCACCTTCAGCGAATACTGGAGCCTTGCCTCTTCGCATATTCTTCTTGATCTCCTTGATGTTATCATCTTCTAGCTGTTTTTCTCTGATCTGACTTTGAAGAGTTGGTTGTACTTCCAAAGCATTCACACAATCTTGACTGACAATCTCCAAGTTTAGACGCTTCAATTCTTCATGTAGTTCTGGCTGATCTTTCTGCACCATCATGGTATTACAATAGGCCTTTCTGCTCAAAGCATCTGCAACTACATTTGCTTTGCCCGGATGATAGTGAATCCTAAGATCATAATCTTTTATCAACTCTAGCCATCTTCTCTGCCGAATGTTTAATTCTGCCTGCGTGAAGATATATTTCAGACTCTTGTGATCCGTGAAAATCTCACAACGATTACCAATGAGATAATGTCGCCAAATCTTCAAAGCATGCACAATCGCTGCTAACTCAAGATCATGTGTCGGGTAATTTCCTTCATGTGACCTCAACTGCCTGGATCCATAAGCCACTACTTTGCCTTCCTGCATTAACACGCATCCGAGACGTTGGCGGGATGCGTCGCAGAAAATCTCAAAATCCTTACGGATATCAGGTAAGACTAGCACAAGTGCTGAGACTAATCTCCTCTTCAGGTCTTGGAAACTTTCTTCACAGGCATCTGTCCATTCAAACTTCTTTTCCTTCTTCAGAAGTTGAATCATGGGTCTTGCAATCTTAGAGAAATCTTGCAATCTTAGAGAAATTTTCAATGAACCTGCGGTAATAACCCGCTAGTCCAAGGAAACTTCTCACTTCCGTGACTGTCCAAGGTTGCTTCCAATCCGATACTGCTTCAACCTTGGCAGGATCTACTGCAATTCCTCCTATTGACACAATATGTCCAAGGAATGCCACTTGACTTAGCCAAAATTCACTTTTGCTGAATTTGGCATAAAGTTGGTGCTCCCTGAGCTTGTCCAGTATCATGCTGATATGCTTCGCGTGTTCTTCTTCATCCTTCGAGTAGATGAGAATGTCATCGATGAAAAAAACCACAAACTTATCCAAGAATTCCATGAACACTTTGTTCATCATATTCATGAAATAAGCAGGGGCGTTCGTCAAACCGAAAGACATCACTGTAAATTCGTACAATCCATATCTGGTGGTGAAGGCTATTTTCGGAATATCTTACGTGCGATCTTGATTGGTGATAGCGGATCTCAAATCAATCTTCGAGAAGACACTTGCTCCTTTGAGCTGATCGAACAGATCATCTATCCTGGGTAAATGGTACTTGTTCTTGATCGTCACCTCATTGAGTGATCTGTAATCAACACACATCCTTATGCTATTGTCCTTTTTCTTGACGAACAATACTGGTGCTCCCCATGGTGATGAGCTGGGTCGGATGTACCCTTTGCTTCGCAATTCTTCAATCTGTTTCTTCAATTCTACTAACTCATTGGCTGGCATTCTATAGGGTCGCTTCGATATTGGAGCTGTCCCTGGGACTAAGTCAATTAAGAACATTACGTCCCTATCCAGTGGCATACCAGGTAAATCATCAGGAAAGATATCAGCATATTCTCGAACTACAGGTATGTCTTCAAGTTTCACTTCCTTCATGCTGGTGAGGATGGAACTTCCTTTGGTGCAGGTCTTGGGCTTGAACTCGACTGAAATTCCTTCTCCATTAGTGAGAGTGATAGACCTATTAGCACAGTCTATTTGTCCATGGTTCTTGGCTAGCCAGTCCATTCCGAGAATGACATCCAAACCTTGGGAATGCAAGATTATCAAGTCTGCTAGGAAGGATACTCCGGATATTTCAAGAGTGAGGTTCGGGCACAGCGAACTAGTTCTCATTTCTGAGCCCGGGGAGTGGATTATCATATGATTGGTTAAGGGAGATATAGGTAACCCATTTTTGCCCACAAACTTATTTGATACAAATGAATGCGAAACTCCGGAATCAAATAGAACTGAAGCTGGTATTGAATTGACAAGAAACATACCAAGTACGACATCCGGTGCTGCCTGGGCTTCTTCCGCTGTGACGTGGTTCACACGTCCCTTGATAAACTGTCCTGACGGCTTTGTAATGCCGCCAGTGGCTGTGGCTCCTGGTGCTGGCTTTGAAGATGTCGCTGCCTGCTGCTTCTTGGGGCATCTGTTGGCGTAGTGTCCTATTTCATTGCAATGGAAACAGGTCACTCCTGCAGCTGAGGGAGCGGAGCTCTTCTGCTGAAATTGCCCTCCAGTTGATGCGCTGCGGAAGTTGGAGGTGTTGGGGCGCTGGTTCTGCACTGGAACTCGGGATGTGGAAGTCTGGAATTTCCCACGTTGCGGTGGCTGCGGCTGAATGAATCGAGGCTTGGGAAGGCCTCCTGCATTGAACCTCTGGGCGGCCATCCTCCGCTTGCGGTTCTCCATCTCCTGATGCTTGGCTTCCTGGCGGATCGCCTTGTCCACCAACTGTTGAAAGTCAGTGAAGTTCTGGGAGATCAGTTGGACGGAGATATCATCATTAAGTCCCTCCATGAACCTCTCCGCCGGTCCTGCGCCCCGAACTCGTCGGTGGTGCGTAGCGAACCAGCTGGTTGAAGCAGTGAAGATACTCGCTCACCGAGCGATTGCCTTGACGAAGGGCATGGAACTCCTTTTTCTTCAATGTCATCATGCCGGCAGGGATGTGGGCATGACGGAAAGCTCTCACAAACTCGTCCCACGAGATGGCCTGGGCATTGGCGTGGGAGATGCAGAAATTGTCCCACCACTCCGAAGCTGGTCCGTTGAGTTAATGGGAGGCGAACAGGACCCTTTCGCGATCGGTGCATTGGGCGATGTCCAGCTTCTTTCCGATTGCACGAAGCCAATCGTCAGCATCCATTGGCTCTGTGCTGCTGGAGAAGGTCGGAGGACGCATGCGCATGAACTCCGACATGGTCACCCGCTGAGGAGGGTGTGCTGGTGCCTGAGTTGCGGCGGTGGCTGCTGCTGCGGCTTGGATGTTTTGAGAGTTGCTGAGCGACTGGGCCAGCAAGTCGATGAGGTGGGTCTGGTTGGCCATCATCTGTTGCCAGTCCGGTCCTACCGCTGGCGGTGGGGGAGGCTGCTGAACAGGCTGCTCTTGATGGTCGGCATTTTCGTTGCCTTGGCCTTGAGCGCTGCTACTTCCAGTGCGGGTGGCCACCATCTGCTGAATTTTTCCAAAAGACTTAGGAAAGAAAAGAAAGGATAGCACTAAGGGGGAAATAAATTTATATTAGCCCAAAAAGCACACAAACATAATGCAAAGAATCAAATTTTCATTTTTCAAAGTAGTTCTTTATTTTATTCATTTGATTATGGCTACCACAGAAGGTTAGTAGCTCATAATTCGCAGCTAATCGAACAACTAAAGGGGCAAGCAGATATCTAAAAAGGGAAAAGCAAATATCTATGGGGTGGATGGGGTGTAGTCAGGGGAGTTGCAGGTGCTGCCTTGGCCTGCCTTGTAGAGAGCTAATTCCGCTTCGGTTGCTCTCAGTTTCTCCTCTGCAGCTTCTAATCTCCCCTGGACTAGATACAACTCGTCCAGGGTATTGCCATAGGCGTAATCCATCGCCTTGGCTAACTCCACCTGATGGGTGATCTCCGGCATATCTTCATTCTCGACTGAGCTGAAAGCACTGCCTAGCTGGGTGGGGATGTGCATGGGATAGTACTGGAATGCAGTATCCCGAAGGTGGGCGTCATAGGTATAACGAAGTCGGCGAACGGCTTCTCTCGCTGCGTCCTGAATGCCGTCAGTGAAAGTCTCCCGACGCATTGGGGCATCGAAGATGTGGAATGACGTATCTGGCGCCAAGTTGGAGTAGAGGATAACCTCCACTCTCCAGTGTTCCTACTGTCCCACGATATACTTGTATCCTTGGTATGTGGGCCTCTTCTTGAAGCTCAAGTGCTGCATCATCTTCCACAGTATATCAGCCTATTCTCCAGCGAAGATCCCGTGGGAGATGCGGGTCGGTCTCTCGGCCATCTACAATTTTTAGAAGAGACAAGAGTTTAGAAATCTTTTAACAGAGAAAGGAAGAGTAAGACTCTGGAAGATAGGTAAATAATTTTAAATTTTTGAAAATAGTCCTTAATAGTTTTACCATTTCTACCATGGGCCATGACCTACAGTCGATATGGCTCTGATACCACTTTTGTCGAACCCGGGAGCGAAGGATCCCGAATTCTCTGTGTTCATACAACGGTCTAGGATTTTCAGTGTACACAGTCTCACAAAAATAGATATCACATTCATATCACGAAATCGTAAAAGACATTAAATAAATAACTGTTTAATATAAATGAGTCTGAAAATAATATCAAATAACAAATGATAAACACAGCGGAAACATATAATAGCGGTGAGCCACACGATGCGCCACAGGCAATCGTCTGGGTCAAAAGGCCTACTCGTCCGGATCCTCGCCGTCGGGGTAGAAGTCTTCTCCTGAATAAGATTTATTCAGCAAGGATGAGCACAACCACGTGCAAGTTACACCCAATATTGAATTTAAATGCATGCATAAGGTAACAAGTGAGTATGGCAAGGGTTGTTTTGCATAAACAACATTTTCAGTTTAAATAGATATAGTATTTTCTAAGGCAGTTTTATACTATGACTAAAATCATATTTTCGAAATATCAATGTTATAATGTGGATAACCTCCAATGATAAAGTGAAGGAATCCCCTCCTAACACTTGGCTTCCCGCCCAATTTTTCATAAGGATTAACCGTCCTCAACATTTAATAAAGTATTTAAAAACCAAAAACAATTCTAACTTTAAGTGGCCCTGCTAGCATGTCCATAACCGCGGACGCGGCTATTCGAATAGTTTCTACTCTGCAGAGTTGGTACAACTTTACCCACACGAGGTGACATGCTCGTTATGTCGGCCAATTCACGCTTCCGTAGGCGTGTGACTGAGCAATTACCATGAGGCCTTTACAATGTTCTGCCCTAGTGTATTCATGCCCGCTAAGGTTTCGCCCCTTTGGACTAACCGTCCTCCGAAAGCCCCCTCTTGCGCCAAGTGGGAATAAAACGTCTAACCGACACCCACATAATCACATGACATAAATATACTAGAACATCACAAATTAATTAGCCAAATCCTGCCCATACAGGACATGTGGTAGTACGGTTAAGGCATAGCATTTAAGCGGCTCAAAGACCGGTCCTTAATTGACTTGGGCATCATTCCTACAAACCATGGGCCTTAATCTTAACCAGATCAATCCCGTGCATAAACTTGCACCCACCATTCCGACCATTTCGCCCAAGTCCAAACCCATTTTTGTTTTTATTTTGAATAAAACTCTATTTATAAACCCATGTGGTAAGACAGTACCACAATATCAAGTTTGAAACAAATTTGTAGAAATTTGGTGAAAACCCTCCCAAATTCTATAAGTGTGAACTAAGTCTGGCTAAGCATATGTTTAGTTTTTATAATATCTTGCCTATGGTATCAAGGTAGTCAGGTACAACATTCAAATTGGTCATACAATAACACATGGAATTAACTATATGTAAAACAGGACATTAAAATATGTATAGAACATATGCATGCGATAAAGAATTTAAAAACTGAAAGTAACTTAAAATACTGGGGGCAATATGGTCAATAGTGTAACTTGCCTTCGTTGATGTCTTGGAATTCTAAATCTTCAGATTGGTCGAACTCTCCGGAGTCGTCGAATCCTAAACGCGAAAATACGACAAATTCAATATTCAAATTCAAAAAAATTCAAAAAAATAGTTCAAATTAACTCCAAATTGAAATATTTTGGTTTAGTTAGCTAGATTATAATTTTATATAAATTTTGTAATTTGAATCACCCAATTTGGAGTTCATATGCAAAAGTTATGAATTTTAGAAGTTTTAAACCTAAATCTGAAATTTAATTAAATTTTCTGAATTATTTTTCTACTGAAAAATCTATTTATTGCGTAATGCTGACATCAGCTTCCAGAAAATGAATTTTCGGCCGATTTATTTTCCTAAAGGAAATTCTTTTGAGACACTGACAGGTGGGAGCCATATGTCATCGACACGATCCACGGTGAACTGGGTTTATAGATTTTGGCTCGGGGGTGTGCTGGTGTGGCGCCACGTAGGTGTCCACGCGTGTGGTGACTCGGATGTGGGACTGACGCGGCATCGACGTGGCGTCTACGTGGCCGAGCCACGCATGCACGAGCGGCGCCGGCGTCGGGACCGAGGGTCGCCGGCGTTGCGGTGCGCGGCGGTGTCCGGCGAGGATACCAGGAGAAAGAGGGGGCGATGGTGAGTATGTTGCGCTCACCCACACGTCGAGAGGAGGTCGGAGGCGACCGGCGGCGAGGAGAAGGCGGCGGCGCAGGTACGGTCGTCGACGTAGTAGAGGTTCCGGTGGTCCTCCGGCGGTGTGAAGGTGCGCACCAGCTTCGCAGGGTCACAACGATGATGACGGTGGTGGCGGCGAGTGTAAGATCGAGTAGGCCGACTAGAGGGGGGTGAATAGGCGGTTTTAAAACTTTTATGCACTAAAACCGATTTCTAATGCGGAAGCTAATATCAAATCGATTTTGCCCAATTAAAACCTAAAACAACTAGGCTCGCCTAAGTGCACCAACAACAAGCCTATTGAGAGATAACAATTAAGCAATGACTTGTAAGCAATCAACTAATGATATAAACAATTAAGGCCATAAGATAACGTTCACACAAGTAAGCAATTTAATTCTAGGAATATAAATTGCTATGTAGTAAAGCTAGAATGCAAACCACAATTGACACGTCGATATTTTTCCCGTGGTGATCGAAGACTTGCCGGTCTCCCCTAATCCACGTTGAGGTAAGTTCAACCTTTTGGATCGGCTCCAAAACGCGAGGCAACACCTCCGAGTTAAGTCCAAACAACTTGGACCGGTTCCAACCGAACCAACACCTCTAAGTGAGTTCAACCGCTTGAACCGACTCCAACTTGAACTTATCACCCCAATCCACTAGGGTTGCTCTTACTCCGCTCCGGAGATGGCGAGCACCAAGCCACTCACAAATCGCCCGGGTCTTCTCACAAGCTTCACTTGAGAAGATCACCGACGCACCACGTCTCCACGCCGTCTAGGTGTCGGCAAACACCAAGAGTAACAAGACTCAACTTTCACTTGAACCAATCAAGTGCCAAAGCTCTATGGATAAGCAATCCACAACCTAATGCAACACATGCACTTAGGGTTTGCTCTCAATCACTCACTAAGTGCAACACATGCACACAAGAGTATGAGAGGCTTGCTCTTAGCTCAAAGAAACTCAATGGGGCACAAGCAACAACACTTCCTCACACAGCCAAGGTGGGTATTTATAGCCCACACTCAAAAACTAGCCGTTGGGAAAAGATTCCAGAGGCTCTGGACAAAATCGGTCAGACCACCAACTAATGGCCGGTCGGACCGCCCAAGTGCCAACGGCTATAAAACTAGCCGTTGGACTCACAATCGGTCTGACCGCCAACCAATGGCGGTCGATCGCTCAACCGATCCGACCGAGGAGGCCGGTCGGATCGCTCAAGCGAGCAAGCGAGCAATCCAGAAAAACACTCTTCTGGAAAAACACGTACCGCCAAACAAAGTTCGGTACTACCGCACTTCGGTAGTACCGCTTCAAACTCCCGGTACTACCGCACCCCGGTAGTACCGTTTCTTACGGCTGGTACAAACAAGAATCGGTCAGGCCGCCCAACCCATGGCGGTCAGACCGCTACCACCGGTCAGACCGCTACCAGAGGCGGTCAGACCGCCAGCAGTCACCAAGACTGAGAAGACTTTGCACATTTGCTTCAACTCAATTTGTAAAATATATTTGCCAAATTGATGCAACATGTACACAAGAGATGAAGGCTAGATTCTCAACAAGTTGCAAAACACATTTGCCAACTTTTAGAATCAACGCCACAAGGAATAAGGTACATGAACTTAAACCGTTTGCAAAACGCATTTGCAAACTAAAGTCACATGCTACAAGGAATAACCATGAGCCACAACTATTTGCAAAACACATTTGCAAACATAGGCAACATGTTAAGTTGAGCTAGAGCAAACACAATGAGCTATCAACACATGAATAACTCAAGTTACTAATTAAGACCCCTCTTAATAGTACGGCAACTTATTCTAGCAATCCGATCTCTCAACCAAACACCGAGATCGGTAAAAGACTAGGAACAAATCCTTAGCCCTAGCTAGTCATACCTTAGCATTGCACATCTCTTGAAGCTTGACAATCATCAACGCATGATGATTTCCTTTGCTTCATGATTTCGACTTGATGTCCATCAACACATGATGACACCTTCTCTTGTCTTGATGATCAACCAATGATCATCTCATCTTCTTGAACTTGACACGCATCAACTCATGATGCATCCTTTACTTCAAGCTCTTCACTTCAATATCATCAACGCATGATCATCATCCTTTTCTTGAACATCATCAACACATGATGATTTCTTCTTCTTCAAGAATCACGACTTGATGACAATCAACATATGATGTCATCCAAAGTCTTCAAACACCTAGAACATAACCTATTCATCCAACTCAAGGAGAAACGTTAGTTCCATAATGTGATTATCATTAATTACCACAACATACCATTAACTCATAATGGTTGGGACAAGATACCAAAATCTTTCCTCTTTGGTAATTGATGATAACCAACACAATTACTGAGATAATTGAATGTAATTGGTATTAGTATATATAAACTACACAAGTTATATATACCAAAATGAGTGTATACAAACTACACAAGTTGTATATACTCATATGAATATATTAACTACACAAGTTAAATATATTCAAGGATATATTTCAAGGTAAAGATCCTTAATATGTGTGGACAAAGGAATACGGATCAATACTAATGAAACCACAAGATATAGCTTGAACTCCCCCTACATGTGTGCATACACGAGTGTGTAAATAAAACATATGCACATTTACAAGTTTTCCTTTTTGGTGAAGTTCAACCTATATATTGGATCCGAGGAATGCAACAAGATATAATTAGATGTTGTCGAATGCATACCTCTTTGATCTTTAAATCCCATTGAGACTAAACAATAGGTATATCAAAAAGAGTGTTAGTCTCACAAAGCATTTATCATTAATAACCAAAACATCATTAACATATAATGACGGGTCTAGATTCTTCAGCGAGGAAGAAGCGTCGTCGTCGGCGGCGTAATCGGCAGCGAGAGCTCGCGGCTTGACGGGGACAAAAGCTCGAAATCCGGCGATCTTACACCGGTCCAGGATTACGAGGTTGGTGTGACGAGAGGCGCCTGGGGCTGCCTTTTATTGGCGCCGGGGAGCTCTGGAGCGGCGTGGAGGAGGTGGAGATCGTGCGGCGGCGGTTGCGGTGTTACAGGTGAAACCGTCGCGGAGAAGAGGGGAGAACGTGGGGGAAATGCGGCTGAGGTGGACTCGGTCTCGTGCACGAACACGTGAAAATCGGGGAGGTTGGAATCAAGCTGTTTGCGAAGCTCTTGAATCCCCGAAAATGGCGGTTGCGGGCGCGGCTGCGCAAGGACGAAGACCAGAGGTAGACGAAGGTCGCGGGCCGTTGGATTTTGATTCAACGGTTGTGGCTTGATGAGGGTAGAAGAACGTGGGTGAAATCCTGGCCGTAGGATTTAGATCGGAGGGTTCAGATTAGAAGGGGTTTAGATCTCCGAAGCGGTATTAAGATCTGGCCGTTTAGGTTTGATCGGAGGGTGATTAGAGATGGGGGTACGGGCCGTTGGATTAGAATCCAACGGTGGGGAGGAAGAGAGAGGGGTGAGAGCGGTGCGGGCACGGTGACAAGCTGCGTGGGTGAGTTTTGGGCCGAGGCCTTTGGGTTTCGGCCCAAAGCCAAGTTTTGATTTTCTTTTGATTTTGCAATTGATTTAATTCTGATAATTCATTTAGGCTTTAGAAAATAGCAACATAATTCCAAAAATTATGAAAAAATTTACAGAAATTCCCATACTTATTTTGGACATAATAAAATTATTTCCAACTCAATGTTGGGTTTTAATTTTGCAAATAAATTTTTTTTGACTTTAAAATATTTATAAAAAGCTTTTAAAATTTCAAAAAATTCTACAAAGATACAGAAATTTTAAATTTTACTGAAATTTGAAAACTGGGTTGTTACATCGCGAAGATCAGAATGACAACAGGTCGCGTCGCTCCCCTAACCATAACTCTAGTCGGAGAAGAGTTCTTCAAACATCTGATGATCGACAAGCTCTCAGGGAGGTGATCGTTCACCACTCCAACCCAAAAATCTGCAACAGTAGGATGGAATACAAGTATTACCCTCGTAGGACTGACCTACCATAGGTCGGGTCTGCCTACAACTGAGTACCGTTGTGTACGATCACCTAGTGACATCAACCCTTCTTTCCTGCAAACAAAGCGCCATGATGTTATTACCAGATGTCGGGCGTTCTCACCTGATCTCCGAGCAGCTCGTTGGACACCGCAGTTTCGACCAGTGAACATGGAGAAGTTTGATGGGTCACAGAATGCCATCGAATTTCTTCAGATATACACGACCACTGTTCGAGCAGCAGGAGGAGGAGAGCACGTCATGACAAATTATCTTCCTATTGTGCTCGAAGGATCTACTCGATCGTGGTTGTTAAATCAACCGCTAGAGTTGATCTATTTGTGGCAACACCTCTGCGACCTACTACTGGCCAATTTCCAGGGCACCTACCATCGTCCTGGGAAGGAGAACAACTTGCACAGGATGAGACAGAATGACCACGAGAGCCTATGCTAGTTCATTAGATGTTTCAATCAGGTTCGCAATTTTATACCTAAAGTTTCTGATTCTTCTGTTATCAGTGCGTTTAAGCAGGGAGTCCATAATAGAAGGATCACGAAGGATATTGCTTTAAATCCTCTAGCTACTATCGCCGAGCTCTTCTAGACAGCCGATCTATATGCAACTACTGCTGAAGCAGTCGAGTGGAACAAAACCATCGATCAAGACAACAAAATTCCTCAAGAAGCAGGTAAAAGTATAAAAAAGAACGATAAAAGGCTAAGAAATCTAAAAACAAGGCCAAAGGTCAAAAGCCTCAAGCCAACGGTTCCAAGGAAGTCTTGGGCGTAAGTGATAAGGAGCCTCGGAATTCCAAATCATACTCCGAACAGGGCAAGGGCAAACACCCGAGCGGAAGAATGACAAGTCTAGGTGGTGTCCTTTCCATAAAAAGGAAGGACATGACCTTCGCAATTACCGAGTTTTCCGACAAAAGCTCGAGGACTATTACACCAGCTAAGGACCACTTCGTACTCTCGATAACTTGGTCACATATCATATTACATAAGGTTCGTCTGATATAATATTTATGTGTATTCGGGAATCGTTATGTCCTGCTAGGAACCGCTAACGACTTGTGGTCGGAAAGGTGTTTCTGAGTCACAACCGATTATACATGAACCTACATGGTCATATACTTAACGGGTTGGAACAAATTAGTTCGGATAGGAACCGTTATGAGCTCTTTATAAGGGAATGCATGGGGCTGTCGAGATGTAAGAGTTGCTCCACTGAAACCCTAGCCACCATCTCCCCGAAGGCCATACCATACGTGTTGGTTCTAGCACACTGGTGTGCGATGTTCCACCCCTGGACATGTGGATACCGTAGAGGTGCCGCTAGAGTTGCTACTACACTGATTGAGGACGATCTACGATCTACACAAGGAATGTGATAGGTTGTTGGAGGAGATGATCGGTGTTGAGGACGTTGGATGATCGACTACGATCACTACATCGACGTTGGATCAAGCTACTCCAACTCTTCTTCCACTTCACTACAGGTTTTGTGGTAACGATCTCTTCCTTGCATGATTTTTTAGTTTAAGTGGTAGAATTTTGAATTATGCACTAGTATAGACTACCCGTATCCCTACATCAGCATCGTGATGGAGTTGGGAGTCATTCACCAACTCGACCTCAAAATCATCGAGCACCGCCGCCAAGAAAGGGTGCGATGGCAGCTGGAAGCCGCACTCATAGTAAACTTGGAAGACGACTATCTTGCCCTCCTCGCCCGACGAGATGTATTGCCCCGCTACTTCCTTCCATGCCACTAAGCTCTGATCTGGGATTAAACCTTTCACCACCAGAGCATGAATTTTCTTGCTGTTCATCTCCAACTCATCAAAGTTGGACTAATCTGCCGCCATCACTTTAGATCTAGTGTAGATCTAGAATTTTTTTGGCAAAGGATTCTGAATCAGAAGTGAGTCAAGGAGGAAGAAAAACTTGGAGGAGATGAACCAATTTGGAGGAGAGGTAAAAAAATTGCTGTTACCTCTCAAGACATATTTATAACCTCTTGTCTATAGTGTAAACATTGAGAAGGGGACAACGGTTGGAATTCTTCGCGAACTGCTCCTAACAGGCAGAAACCCACATGATTGGTCACCTTCTTTTCTGTTCGCACAGCAGTTAAGTGAAATAATTTTACAACCCTAATCAAAATAACTTCCTTACCAAGTCCAAATCCGATCGAGAGACATCCTAGTCGGGAAGTTTTCTTCCGATCAGTACCCCCAAAACCTTTTCTCAAGTAAGATATTTTCACTTGAAGTTGGTGTGTGTGTGTGTGGGTGGGGGGGGGGAGGGGGGCTAGATGACAAGGATTAAATAATCCTTAATACATGAGCTTATTTACTACAGTGTTGATGGAACAAAGACTGAGTCAAAAGCCTCCACGTATACCCCTGGTCGGGGAAAACATGCTTAAATCGACTTGAGTATCGACCACTTCCTGTTCGGACAAGTATCACCATGGGGGCCCAACTGTCTGACCATATGATATGTCCACCGTAAATAGACCATTACAAGGGAACATCTGCTCTTGTCTATCTGACATAACCACACGATTTTGCCTTCTATCTCTAACAATAACCGCTCGACGATCGTGCATGGAAGGAGATTGGCTGACAACAACTGCTGCCCACGTGGGAAATAAAGGACTCTCCGTAGGCAGTAACTACCACCCCTGTCAACGCAGTATGGTAGTACGACAGCGTAGCAGCGACCTAACCTACTGCGTTGCCCGGCCGCAGCAGGCAGGCTACTACGTTTTCGGGCCGTAGCACGTGGGAGGAGGGGACCAAAATTGGATATTCGTACCTAAGGGGGCTAGATTTGGAATTCTTGGGTGCTACGGGGCCAATAGTGTCCCACGTTCTGGCAGGGCACACAACCTGATTTGGAGAAGAGTAGGGGATCTGGAAGAGGTTAGGTTGCAGGGGCAGTAACATCATTTCTGAATTTTCTCTCTCCTAATTGGATGCGTACGGTGGCCATGGATGGAAAAGCTAACGACAATGGTGTTTTGCAGAATTGTTTTGTCTTTGCGATGACATTTGTAAGCTCGGTCTCTTTGCGACGGTGTTTTGCAACTCGCAAACGAATGCAATAGCATTGAACAAATTTGCTGATCTTATTATTAGCTGGAATGTCGAGAGAGCTCATTAGCAGCGTGGCATTGGTGTCCTCAGATGCAAGGTTTCATTTCCAGCTCTTCATGTAGGAAAGAAAACAAGCGGGGCATCAACTAATTCTTTTTAAGTGACATTCCGGGTAACTGTACTGTGTATAATTCTCACAAGAATCCTACTTAGATTCTGTGTTTCAAACAGGACTTTATTCCCAGAAATTGTGGCTGCTGTCATTTTTTTAAAACCTAATTGTGGCAACTGTTACGGTCGTGTTGTGACTCAAAATTCCGTTGCTTAGCTTAGCTAGCCGGTCAGGAAACAGAGGTACGGTGACACTTGTTTTCAAGGTCAGGGCGGTCGACCTTTTTGTGCGGCGAGTACTTTTTGCATGTCGGCCTGGTTCTTTCTGGGCACCTTAATTGGTATGATTGTTTTGACCTGCATGTGTTTTTCCTTCTTTAAGGAACTGTGTTGGATACGTTTCGTTTTGGGCACACCGGCCGGGAGTAGAACTGGCATGGTTATCCAGTGGTATCAGCACAAAATTTTAACTTTTTTTTTTGTTTAACTCACCAAAATGCTAGCTTTTGTCATAGCATTTCCTGTGCTTTGTTGTGTCAGAGAAATCTACATGATCGATCTAACATCACACCAGAAAGAAAAAAAAAAAATCAACTTTGGCTCCTTAAATCAATTTCTGAAGGATTCCATGATTCCTTTTCTAGTCTTCTAACTATATAAATACCAACTCTACCTCACAGCCGTTGTCGCGACAATACCCCAGCCGCCTTGACTCCATCTCCAAACTCCCTCGCAAGCTCCTCCGTGGTGGAGCTTAGAACCAAAACTTCCAGGAGACCAATCAAGCTAATTGTACTCCAAAATCCTACTAAACAATTCTCAACTTAATACTTGATTAGTATGTAAGTAGCAACAAATAATACTTCACAATGGGATATCAATTTGAAACTTGCGTATTGGTACCACGCCGCCCACCGCCCTCCTCCGAACTCGATGAACTCCAAACCTAACCTCTGTTGAAGACTCATAGCCGTCGGGCGAGTGTTTTGAGAGGCGAAAAAAGGTTCCATTGTCCCTTAGCAATTTCCATATGTCATTACCACAAAAAAGCATGGGTGGCATGCTATTTATGATATATAAATTCGATGTAGATTAGATTGAATAAGCGGATAGAGGGGTGTCCTTCGAGCCACACATGGAATGGTGTTGACTTCCCGGCCCAAGAGGCCCAGCACCATCTAAGTAAGCCTAGGCCGTAAAGGCCTTAGCAAGCATACGTATCAGTCCGAGAGGCGTAGATTGATTCTGCAAATCCAACACCATCCTAGCCGAGCTCAGCGTCATCTTCTTCTTCACTGATCGAGCTACTAAAGCGAAAGTACGTAGCCAGGCATGACATTTCACTAGCAAACGTTCCTAGGAGGATCTGATACATATATACGGCAAATGCTAGATTCATCTGCTTCTTTCTCCACTAGCCTTTATCAGTAACCGGTCAGATTTCAGATCACCAGCTCGTGCTTAGAGAGACTAAGCTTGAAGTGGCTTCAAGCTCGAGCTCCCGAGGACCTATACATCACTGTATCTACAGTACCCCAGAGATCTGAATCCAACGAACGCATATGTATCACCTGTCGGACTCCAGTGACGCCCACTGCTCGCACACAGATACCTTCATGTGTGTCAACATATGTACGTACGCGATGGCCAATAGTCTCCCGCGGTGGCGTGCAATGTATTATATTGTTGTCACCCCCATAATCGCATGGAGGCCGACCTCTCATCGTGGGCACCAGGAGGCCATACCCTGCCGTCTGCACATACGCACATAGGAATCATACATGTGATATCGACTCCTGGGGCGCACACGGAAAAAGGCTTAATAGACCATGCATACAGTCCAGAACATGCTACTGATCCTATTATTTTAAGCTAGCTAATTAAGTGACATCGTTAGCATGAACACATTATACATATATAATGCATTTATATTGGAATTGATTTGACATGGTAATGTGTAGGTCGTGTCATTTCGGTCGCTACATCTGTCGATCGAGCAAGCTAGCTAAGTAGCTTTATGGATTGATTGCTAGCTCGCTTTACTGGTGACGAAGATTGATCCATCGATCGATCGCTAAGTATCGGTTTGGTTTTGTTGCGACATATCTGGCAGCCGACCTGCTAGCTGTGGTTCTCTTGGTGAAACATATCTTACATAGTCCTAGAAGCTCTCTTAATTATTCTTATTAGCGGTACGTACGTGCAGCGTGCATCCATCGTCGATTCACTCATTCGTAACTAATAAAGTTATTAGTACGGCTGCATCACATTGACGTTGTGTTACTCCTCCTACCGATAGTTGCTTTTGTGATTAGTGATCAACAACAACTAATCCAATTGAAGAAAAACAAAGCGAAAAGAAATAGTACTAGCTACTACCTAGACCTAGACCTACTGCTGATGTGAAGGGATCACTGACACGCACATTGCGGTGACATGAGTGTGTTGTGTTGGTGTGAAGTGAAGTGATCACTGACACGCATTGCGGTGACATGCGTACTGAGGAGTTGTACCAGACTGCCCCAATGGATTGGGATTGGAATAGCTGTTGGCCAGGAGATCGATCGAGGCTATCAGTTGAGAGATCGGGATCCTACAGTACTGCAAAGAGCCACAGTACTGCAAAGAGCCACCGTAGCAATAAGCAACCGGATTACGTTTCTTTACGAATTTTTTTAAAAACAATATTATTCTAAAAAATAATTATAAAAATAAATAATCGTCCCAAAAAATTACAAAAATAGCTCCATGTTGCCAGTTCGGTTCAGCTCTCTATCAACTGGCGACATGATTCTATATATAAAACGCCTGAAAAATCAGTTCGAAACTTATTTTAATTCCTACTTACCTTCCTACTTACGAATCATTAATTGATACCTTAATCGTTCTCGCAAATTTTTCAGAAATTCACCGCACTAGAATAACATACGACGATCACAAAATGTTATTGCAAGTTTAACAGATTTCGTACCGTTGAAAATCTACGAAAATCATAAACAGAGCAACTAGTTTAGAGTTTTAGCTCCATGTCGCCTGTTGAACTGGCGATAATGAGCCATTTTTGTAATTTTTTAGGGTGATTATTTATTTTTGTAATTATCTTTTAAAATAATATTATTTTTTAAAAAATTCTTCCTTCAGTGCCCTGCAACGTACTGTATACAATAATACACAGTTTGTGTTACTTTTACTGCACGCGAAAGGTACTGTAGCAATTTCAATGTTTAACACTGTAGTGATTTTCACTGTACATTATTGATCTGAGCCATTCACTGACGATCAGACAGTACGGAAGAGACCTAATGACATCTAAGTGTGCCTCTGCCGTAGCTTAGAGGATCCGCTTCCTCAATCGGGTCACATACAAGGCTACAAAGTACGGGTGTGCATGGGTGCTTACATGGGACCTGCCCCCTACTCGACCATTTGTAGGCTTCCCCATGTTTGATCTACCGACTGAAAGATCACTCCTGCTGCAGCTGCAGTGCGGCTCCCTCTGGCGCCTTCTCTCTTCTTCGTGTATTAATGCCTCCACCTCCGGCTCTCCCAGCTAGACAAGCCTCTCCAAGATGAAGGTCAGTGCATGCCTAGCTTGCTTGCTTACTCTTCATGATCATCTCATTAATCATTTCTTTGTTTCTCTATCAACCAATTGTTCTGCAGTGATTGCAGGCAAGTGGTTTGCTTTTTGGAAGATTGTAGTTTCCTTTATTTTCTGGATACACATTCTCTCTTTAGTGTAACTTAATTGATGATGGTTTTTGGATCGGATCAATGTAGATAGGACCATTCCGGAGGCATTTGTTCTTCTGCTATTATCGCTATTAATTTATATATGAATTTGTTACATACATAAAACTGAGACGGACATGCATGATCATACATGGCCCTCCTCTAAATTGGTGGTTTTGCAATATTATTTTATACTAATATTGCAACAGACCTTGTTAGTGTGATCCGATAAAGACGCTCGTGTGGAGAGATAAGATTTATTTTCCTCCGACCTACACACACAATGTCCTGGTTCGATTTCTCTCTAAATACGTTATGCAGGAAACGAGTCTTATCCCTCCGCACTAGTATGATCTAGTCAAAAGCAAATATTTCATTAGGGTATTGAAACTAACAACATACAAATGGCAATACCATCACCCTCTTGTGATCTTCGTGTATCAGCAGCTCCTAGGATGGATGCACAGGAAGCTAAGGAGTAATAATGACGTGTTCAAAGAGTCCAACACCGGTGGAGGTACATCGTCAGCCTTCTCTTTCTTCCCCACTGCCTTCTGTTGCAACATTTATAAGAACTTTTCGTGCTGCTCTTTATAGGATATTAATCCGGTCGAAAAGCGGGAACCGCACGGTCCATAATAAGAACTACTTTTTTACAAAATTGCTGCGAACTGTCACTGACAAAGCAGGCAGGCACCTGCGAAGTACACTGCTGGTGGGGTCCACCTGCCAATGAAATTCGTAGCAGCGGTTTCGTAAAACAATTTATACATCATGCACATACACGTACAAGGTACATAAAAGAAGAAGAAAAAAAATTACTTTTGTTGAACAACAAATTTGAACAGTATGGGACCCCGGAAATCCATGCAATCTTGCTCTTGGACGCATTGGACATGGCACATGCCAACTATTGCAGAGCAAGCACCCTATCATTCTCTAGATAATATTTTCTTTATAGCAACATTGTATTTTCTCTCTTCCTTTCATCAGACAAAGGCGACATATGTATTGGGATATTTGTAGATTTCTCAGAGCTGGAAATGGCACGACATTGTTGACCATTCTGCAATCGGAGAGAGCGAGCGAGCGAGAGAGTATTTGTTTTGAACTGAAGCTTTTCATATTTAAAGGGGATACATTATTCATGAATTTGGTGTAAAAAATGGCCAGTACAATATTTATCACAACATGTTAGTAACAATTTATGAAATTGTGATATCGTGGAAGTAAATTTTTAAGACAAATATATATCATATGTTTTTCTTATGAAAAAAATCTATATATTTATAAATATATTGGTGGTTAAAGCCAGAATATTCGACTACTACGCATACAAATTGGCATGTATTTTACTTTTACACATAAGGGCAATAAGTGTCAGTAAAATTTTGTGTGTCATCTTATTTATATGAATATAAACAACCGGTGGAACTTAAGGCATCTCCTTCGCTATAAGGACTAGAAATTCCTATATGAATATAAACAACCGGTGGGCTTAAGGCATCTCCTTCGCTATAAGGATATGAAATTCTATATTAATCTATAAAAAAGAAATATTATAGAAATTCTGTTATTAATAAAGAGAAAAAACAAAGGATCTACAACATATATTTTAGTAGGGCCAGATTATAGCGGTGCAGATTATTCAGATATAAATATTATAGGTGTAACAATTGTGTAACAAATACAATTATATTTTCATATGCATTAGAGATGTATAACAAATACAATATTTGCAATATCTAGCCACACAATTGCATAGGCAATCCACTAGTTTTTTTAATAACAAACTTTTATGGTGGCATGCTAGTTCCTTCAAATTTCCATTCAATTTGGTTTTGCTTTTGTTGACCGAACATATACTACCTATACTACCTCAGTTGTTTTTTACTTATCGTTTTAGACATCGACATATCTCCGATTCACACTTTTAACTATTACTTTTTTATTTATATATTAGTAAAACATATTAAAAATATAATGATATAGAGTTATTTTTAACGATAAATCCAGTGATAACATTTTTCCGTGATAAATCTAAATCATTATATGTATATTAGCGGTCAAAGGTCTAACACGATATCTAAGTAGAACTAATCAGTACTAATACTGTAAGTTTGCATCGAACCTCGAAATCCCTTCTTTTAATATGCTTTTTTTTTTTGCAACGCGGAGTTCCGAAAATCCCATAAATAAAAACTAAAATAATTTAACAAATACATGGATTCTATTCTGTCACTGCAGGTGGGACCTGCAATTGCATCACCGGGCTGGCCTCACCGGACCCCGACAACTTCCTCGCCTCCGCCACCGAATACTTCGTCGACGACGCCTTCGCCAGCAACCATCCGTCGCCGCCGGTCACCGCCACTGACCTCTTCACCTTCGGCGGCAGCGGCCTCCTTACCATAGGCACGCTAGGCATCGCCGCCGTCACCATCCCTGGAGACGATGATGACGAAGAGTACGACGTCGACGTCGACACCAGTGATGGCTCTGTCGACGAAGCATACGACGGCACCATCACGCCCACCTTCACCTTCCCTCCGCCGGAGGCTGCAGCCGTCCAGAAGGCGATGGCCGTCGTCGAGGCCATTGCGGAGAAGGACGACAACACCACCACGGAGGACGACCTCATGGTTGTGAGCGCCGAGCTCGAGAAGGTCCTTGGGGGCAACGCCGCTAGCGACGTGGCGTCGGCGCGGGTGAGCTTTGCCATGGGCGTCGACTGCCCGCTGCAGGGCTTCCTGTTCGGCTCCCCGGTGAGCAGCGACGCCGAGTCGCGGCCGGAGCAGCGGGAGGGCGGCGGCCGGCGCACCTCGCTCGGCGAGCTGTTCATGCGCACGCGCTTCGCCGAAGAGAAGGTGGCGCTCGTCGCCGTTGCCGAGAGCGAGGACGGCGGGGACGGAGCTGGCGGTGGAGAGAGGGAGGGGAAAGCAGGGAAAAGCGGCGGCGGTCACAAGATGATGAAGAAGAGGAAGGTGAAGGATGAGAAAGGCGCCGGCGGCGACGCAATGCCAGCGAGTGCGACGGTGACTAAGAGCAAGTTTCAAAAGGTATCCTTCTTGTTCTGGTTTTCTTTAGAAAGACAAAACATCTGCATGCAAATTTTGACAAATTCTTGAATTGATTGATCTTTAGCTGTACGTTTATTTACTTTGGCTAATATGTTGACTTACTACACTATAGTATTAGTTTGATTTTTGACTAGTTTGCACTAAAATATCATGTCATAGTTTCTACATGCAGTCATTTTTCTTTTTTCTTTCTAATTTGCAAGACTACAGATATATTTACATGTAACTAATTAAAATCGTCATTATCATTTATATTCATCGTCATGAGTTCAGAAGAAAGAAGTGTGACATATATATGAGAACATAGGTACTATAATTTTTTAATGTATTTGAGTTTATATACCTCGTTGAGAAGATTGAATAAAAAGTTGAGTTTTGGGGATTTTTAGGGGCAATTTGTTCAATAGTACTACAAAGATCCCACGAGTTAAAAAATAATATCGGTTTGTCACTAACATGTGGCTCCATAGTCCGTCTATCATCCTCACATTTGATGTTATTTTCAAATTTGTACATCTTTACAATGTTACCGAGCAAATTTTTCCTATATATTTGTAAATCTAAGAGCTCTGTTCCAGAATCAAATTATCATATATCTTGACCAAGGTGGAAGGTATGCGATATTGAAGGCAGTCCATGGAAATTACAAGTGAAAAGGAATAAGGCCATTGCACTTAATTATTTGAGGGATTTGTCAGCAAAAAAATGACAGAAACTATTGTAAATACGCTTCTAAATGGTTATTTTTGGGGTATCAGTCTTGAGAATTTTAGACAGAAATCAATCTTGAGAATCCGAGTTAACAGTCACCACATTGCATACTTTTTGGCCAGTAGTTTCCCACTTTAGGCTTCAGCAAAAAGGATCTTTTGTAGTGATCCAAAATCACTTCAAAATTTGCTTAGTAATTAAATCGCCAAGGTAAGATCAAGGTACTGACCAACATTGAATGTCAGATTACTGATCAGAAGAGACCACAATTGAAGCCAATCCATTGCACTTGTATATCCTACTCCTTTACTAATATGAACGCACACAAGGCTGAGTTTAAACTATCATATCATAATTGATTATCTTTTGATGAACCGTTGATTCGAGTTATATATCTGCACACCAACTTGGTGTCAAGTTGTTGTTAGAAGTGGGGACAGCGAGTTGACATGGCGATTTGTTTGCAATCTCCTGTCTAATGTTATCTTTATGGGGGCAAACTAGGATGCTTGACTTGGTATATCCTTCTAGACTCTCTTGCTTTTCTTTTCCCTTTTTTTCCTTCTTGAGAGGATGCTTTAGGTTTCCCTAAAAAATTCTGAATAAGTCACTTCAGAAAACACTTCTCATATGACTCATGTCATATCCCATATATACGCAATGTGATACTACCTAAAACTGTGCTAATTAATCACCCTTTATGCGACACATACATAAACTGAATTTTGGAAAATGATCAGCATTTGACATGAATTCTGAAAGGAAGAAACATTTGCTCATTGCAGATCCTTCAAATCTTCCACAGGAAAGTCTACCCTGAGAGCGCAATACTGACGAGGAACCTGACCAAGAAGAACCGCAAGCGCGGCGCACCCGACAACGACCGCAATGGTGGCGGTGGCGCCACCGGAGATTACGACGAGCCGTTGGCCTCGCCGAAGCTCCGGTGCCGCAAGGACCAGCGCATGCCGAGCTTCGGCTGCTGCACCAACCGCGCCTTCAGTACCTCTCCCGACAGCGGCGAGCTGAACGGCAACAAGAGCGGCCACTGGATCAAGACCGATGCAGACTGTGAGTGCATGCACGTCCCTGTCCATCTATCTTGCAATCACACAGCACAGGGATCCATCACCAAATGCAGTCTTGACAATGAAATGTTTCATACTTTTTTTGGAGAATCTTCCGGTTACTGTATGATGATGCACACTGCATTGTACTTATACTGAACTTGCCTTTTCTGACTGGATGCAGATTTGGTGCTGGAATTATAGGGGGAAGGAAAAAAGAGAGGAAGGAAATGTCAGAAGCTGTTGGTTTGATCATGAATTAAGCATAGTGAGTATACTATATGTATGTGTGTGCTTGCTGTTTCAATCCGTATCTGTTTGGTAACTGCATGAATTGTATGTCACTACATAAAGGGGGAAAGGACTTGAAATCAATCTAGTGTGTGATGGTACATGGCTCTGTGAATGTATGACAGAGGTCAGAACTTAATATATGGTTTGCTTCTCGATGTGATTGGTGTTTTATGGACCTAGCTGATGTCTTTGTGTGAGCTTGGCCCCCAAATCATGCTTGCTTTTGAACTCTTGTTGGTGTCTTTGCTTGCATATAGGATGATCCAGTGACAGTGATGGCCCTATCTACACATGGCACTGTCCTCATTAGCTTGCACTTTAGCTAGGAATCATTCTTATGGATCTGCTTAGGAGCTGTTAGTTGTTACCCACCATTTGGCATCTTGCATGTGTGCATGATGGATTAGGCAGGAGGTTCATCAGAACCAGTGTTCACTGAGACATGCATGTGTGCAAGAGTCTGAATGATCTAGTTCTTGGTACAGTGAAGGATAAGGCTAGAGCACTGAAGATCTCCAGTAGTTTGGTTAGGAGTTAGGACTTAGGACTGATGTCTAGTTTCTGCATGCATCTTTCTTGTGCAGAAACTATTTTAGGTAAACACAGTTGATTAGCATAGCACATGCCTACATTGGCAGGTTACACTTTGGCCTCATGTTTATGAGGAATTGAGAATCCTACTTAAACTTCAAACGAAGAACTTGGGTGATTTTTCACTTTGATCTGGCCCTTGTAGTACTATACTAGGGAATGATACTAGGTCAAAATTATTGCAGTAGTTTGCAAATGTGAACTAGTATAGTAGTAAATGAATTTACATAGATATTCACTGAAGTTTACAAATGGGACCTTCAATTTAAAATTTATGAACAAAGTGCCGCCCCTATGAAAGTACTTGTGATCTAGGAGTCGGCACGAGCATAAAGCGCTCACCACAAAATTGGCTGTATAATTTATTTTTGTATACTAGTCGAGTGATAGTGCGTTGCAACGGATGTCAAATAAATATATATATGTTGTAAACTTGAAAAACTGATATTTATAAAGTAATTTTCCTTGCATATAAAAGTTGCATACAAAATTCATATCCGATCAACAAACCACAAAATCCTACCATAAACCAAATGCGCATATGATCTAATTATTCATAGAAGATCCTTATAGTAACATAGTCATATATGAATATATCTATCTATAAAAGATTCTATCAACTCATGAGGTAGAGAGATAGATGACAGACTCACCACCACCATCAAGTCCTTTTATAATAGTAAAGATTAGAAGTTGGTTGGAAAATTTACATTAAAATTGTAGATAAAAATCTATGATGCTATTAAATTTAACTTCGAAAAATAAAGAAAACAATACACACCTTCTTTTTAGAGGAAGCCATGAGCTTTCATTCATTTAAAACATATTCTAGGTACAATCAATGCAGAGGCTATGCACAAGAAAACTAGGACTCGTGTTGAGCCGCTGTAGTGAGGTTCCTTGCATGCAAGGATGCTTAGCACAACATTGAACAGAAAAGGACGAAAATCCAGAACTTAGCTCATAAACTTCATCAAGGATTAAATCAAACACTTATATGTTTTTTTTGTCACCTATCCTATAACTTCACCAACTCCTGGCAATCCAGCTCGACAATCACCCGACCAAGGCCGTGACGCCAAGCAAAAGCAACACCACCCCGAAAGGTCAGTGCCTCAATAACCAATGAGTCTGAAATCCCCCTGGTAAGATTTACTCTAAACACCTAAAAAGCCATTGTATGATCGTGCGGCACCTCTATTCCTGCCATTTCCAAAGCTTGTGAAATCGCTCTATCAGCATTTATCTTTGCCCATCCTTCTGGTGGCCGCTCCCATGAGAAAACTGGAGTCACGGTTCGAGCAACCACGTGCTCCTATGGCAATTCTAATGCTGCTAGCAATTTCCTAATGAACTCCATGGATTTTCTTGGGTCATAGCCATGGTCCCCGTGATTCATTCCGCGAAGACCAAATAGACCATATGATCGTGACTATCCGAGGTAGAGTGGCTAAATAGATAGCCCGGCATGGCACGACACCGGTCCATCTAGGTACAGTCCATACGGGCACGAGTCTATTTGGTATGTTACTTAGCCAGGCCATATGGTACTGGGCCATTGGTTGAGACACCAACCCAAGCATGGGCCGATAGCCTCACAGGCCGTTCCAGGTCGGCTCAGGCACGATTAGCTTGTCGGGCCTGTGTCGGCCCATTTGGCTTTTTTTTTTTTTGAAAAGGAACATTTCTATTCTATTATACCAAAGTACCAGGCAAATCACCAGTCACCAAACAGGTTACAAAACCCGGGAATTCATCCACCCATCGTTTGGTGGTGAAGTCCCGCAGGTTAGAACCAAACTGAGCCAACTCATGGGCAAGTGCATTACAAATTCATCCACCCATCGTTTGGCCTTAAAATTTGAATACAATATAAAAAAATTCTAGAAAATATGTCAAATTCAAAAAGTTACAATATAAACTTGTAAATGAACTGTAAATAATTCAAAAACCATAAAATAAAATCACATAAATTAAAAACCAATCGTATAGAATTCAAAAAACACAAACTAAAACCGTACAAACATTAAAAATGGAACGGGTTGAGCTGTGCTTGGGCTAGGCACACCACGGTGCGTCGGGCCAGACCGACACGATGTGTTTAGATGGTGGACTGTGCTGTGCCTGAATCAGACCAACAGTATCATGCTTTAGGCTAGTCCGGCTAGCACAACCCATTTGACCACCGTACCTGGTCATCAGGAATCCGAGAATCACACGGAACATCCGACGTCCATGTTTCCGGATGAAGTCGAGGGTTTTAATGTTGAGGGTACTTTTCGCTGTCGTCCAGAAGAGCCGAGCGTGTGAGCAGTGTATAAGAGCGTGGAATATTGAGGATCGCCTCCGCATCCGGTGCCAAGAAAACACTTCGGATAAGATCTGTGCCTGAATCAGACCAACAGTATCATGCTTTAGGCTAGTCCGGCTAGCACAACCCATTTGACCACCGTACCTGGTCATCAGGAATCCGAGAATCACACGGAACATCCGACGTCCATGTTTCCGGATGAAGTCGAGGGGTTTTAATGTTGAGGGTACTTTTCGCTGTCGTCCAGAAGAGCCGAGCGTGTGAGCAGTGTATAAGAGCGTGGAATATTGAGGATCGCCTCCGCATCCGGTGCCAAGAAAACACTTCGGATAAGATCTGTGCCCCAGGAGTTAGTGACCGGATCAATGAGCTTGTTCACCATCTCCAGCGAGCACTCTGTTAACTTACCCAAAGGTTTTTTTGATATCGAATTAGGAATCCACTTGTCTATCCATGTTGACCCGAGCAAAATTTCATTTAGGAATTTACTAATCAGTGCACACGCAAGCAAACGGTTGAACATTCGTTTGAGATCTATCCACAAAACTGTGCCTCTAGATCCATGCATGCACTTCGTCAGTAGGATTCATCCATCAGGCACACTGATCCTACATTCCCAGGATGGCTAGCAGATCTCGATCTAGCTACACAATACCCGGCCCTGGCGCCTTGCAACGCAACGCTTCTCCCACAAACAGGCAGAATTGGAACCGTCCTGTTGGTCTTAGTGGCGAACAGTGCCGTCACCAACGTGCAAACTGAACAATGGTATCATCAATGGAATCATCCCCGGTACAAAAGAACATTGCCACATGGCCATGGTTTCTCTCTCCAGCAAACAAGATGCCCAGCTAGCTGCGTTAACACCTTGACCCCAGCTGCTTGGGTTTGTCCCGGAAAGTTGGCTCCAAAGGCTTTGGGATGCACAAATGGACGATCGCTAGAGGTTGCCTTGGTTTGGTGTGCAGGCTATTCCTGGATCCTGATCAGCTCGTGCTGGGGCCTAGGAGCGACAAGTACCCAAAAGACGAGAAAGATCTTGTGGGAAACCATGTTCGTCCTTGCTCGTGTTCGTGTAACCCTGTTTGGTGGCATGCAGCTCTCTGTATCGTACTGCTATGGCAGCTTAGTTTAGTTCCACCAATTTTCACCGGTAATGGTCATATTGGCTCTAGCTGCCTTAGCCCCCCTTTGGAAGCGTACATGGAGTTGACGCGATTACCAATTTTTTTTTGGACAAAACGTTTTTCATCAACTCCATTGATGACAATAGCAGCCACCTTCAATCCCAAAAATCAAGCTGCCGCTACTAGCACACAGCCAACTCAAACATTAGCAAAAAGATCTCATCCAATCACGCACAAAGCTCAAGACCATAAAAAACAATATCTATATTATAGAGTTCATGCTGGCAGCCACGTACCTAATACATCTCATATCATGCACAGCCCTGTGATCATCAAATCTTCCCGAGAGCACTAATAACCACTGCTAGTACCTGATCTCATGTGAGCAAAATAGTCGTCGGCCCTAATTTCTTCGTCGTAAAGCCTCGTACCGCCACGCTGGACATTGAGTCTGCAGGCCCTAGTTTTTCTTGAGATAGTGCTCGCCCGCGCCTCCGTCCGTGTGTATATATATATATAACCTAATCACTTAACCCCACGTCGGCCCATTAAACTTAGAGCCCAATACATGGGCTTAACATGCGTTACAATTTAACCGGTCCAATTTTAGACACCTAAAATTGTCACGTATCGTAACCTCGGACTACACATCCGTAGCTCCATCACACATCATCCAGCTTTGACCTCCACGCGCTCCAACTCGAGGCCCGACCGTCTCCTCGGCACCCTTGACCCTTTGGACCATGACTTTGCACCAAGTCATCTCCGATCCACCGCCGTAGACCACGATCGCCTCGAGTTACCACTGCACATGCAAAGACCAAAACACATCTTTTCCCGGCACAAGTTCTTTTCAACTTGACCGACATAAGTCCACACACGCACCACGCGCCAAATAATATCAGTACCCAATATTGTCAATTATTCATCAACTAAAATATCATAGACCTAGCCACATGGTCTAACAATCTCCCCCTTGATGAATACATTGACAATATTTCAAGATTGCATAATGAGTAATAGGAAAAGCTTCAAAACAGATATAAGTGAAGAACTGAAGCCGAAAAGTCAAAAAGCCAGAAAAGCTCCCCCTCAACATAAGGAGCTGAAAAACTCCCCCTCAACACAAGGGAAGCGAAGCAAATTTCTCTTATTTTTCTCCCCCTTTGGCAATGTAATCATCAAGAACTTCAGAGAAAGAATAATTCCAAAAAGGAGCAAGGAGAGTAAGAATCAAGAAGCTTTGTAGATTATCCAAGTCACTTCACACTGATTTAGTAAATTAATCAAGCCATCTTTTTTAGTAGAGCTATCTGGATCATATAAAATCATATACCATATAGCAAAGTCAAGACAAGTCATTTAGAATGATTAAGCAATTTAAATTTATGACAGGCATCTCAACAATGACTAAACATATTATAAACACCACAAAGAGATATCATCATGAAAAGTTAAAGCCTAACGATGAGGCAAACTTTAAATCTAGATGAGCTATCGGTCTTATGTAACAACCTATTGCTCCACTTTCAATTCTTCTTTGCATGTGGCATGCTTGCAGCATACTTCTTTTCAAAGGTGCATGCTTGAAGCATACTTCTTTCGTTGGAGCACTTTTGTGTGTTTTTTCTTTTGAATACATAGACATGTATGGTATGCTTGAAGCATACATCTTTTCAATTTGTTTTTTCATTTTTTTATTATAACATGCCAAATTGAGTAAGCATAATAGGATTGTAATGAGAGACATACTTGCTTCAAATCCAAGATTTAAAATAAGAATCACAAACAAGCTCATCCTTTTGATGGACATCACAAAGTGATAACAATAATCAATCTAGTCAAAGTTTTGACCATGTCATGCTTTAGTTCTAATGTAGCAAATTAATTATAACTTGATCAAGAATACACTACTGACACATGAATAAATATGATAAAGAAGGCTCTACAACTCATTTGATTTCAATAGCTTGGACTTGAAGAATTTTTTGACAAGTATAATAAACAAAGCTTCTGAATTGTTAAACCACAAGCTCCCCCTCACAATAAACCCATAAGATGCAACACACCCAACTCACTTTGCAAAAGAGCAAATCAAAATTCAAACTTAACAAGGTGTAGAGCAACATCACCTTTTCCACATGGTCTCTCAGAAAGTGAAATCTCTTGGAAGCCATCAAAGAAAGTGAAGAACCATCAGGTGTTCCAATCAAGTAATGACGTAAAAGACTGGAACCAAATCAAGCTCATGTGTAAAAGACTGGAACCAAATCAAGCTCATGTTCTCCGGCCTGCGTCGTTTGTTCTTACATCACATCACAGAAACATCGGTCTCACGATGCGGGGTTAGTGAAATAAGATTTAGGAATCGATCTTGAGATACACGATGAGCAGTGCGACAAAACTAGAACAAGAACCACGTGCGTGTGTGCGATCAGAACGTGAATTATGAGAATTAAATCCCAAACCAGTACATGAAGGAGGTTTAAAACCATCATGAAAATCCTCTGAAAATCTAACTTTCGAATTAGTTCTAGGAACGACAAAAGTGAATGCACGTTTTGTTTTAATGCATTCAATCTTTCATTTTCTCTTTCTTGGCTTTTAAAGCAAAAGCTGAACAGATGACCCTCTCTACCACAATGAGTGCAATGATACTTGTCTTGATGAGAAGTTGTAGTTTTCCTTTTAGAATATTCACTTTGGTAGATGGATCCTTTGCAATACCAGTGATTTAAAAATAATTTGTTTAGGTTCAGATTTTACTTCAAATTTTCCAGTTCAAGAAGCTTAACAATCTTAGGAGGATTATTCTTGGCATACTCAACAAAATTAAATCCTAGACCTTGACTTTTAACACTCACTTTTGATTTGTCTAGAATCATGTTCAAATTTTCTTGCCAAAGAGAATCTCTCTAAAGTGTCCTTAAGATACTCATTTTCTTTAGCTAGACTAGGACAAAGCGTGCAATTGTGATTCATTCACGGTTTTCTTAGAAACACTAAATGAGCCAATCTTTCTTTTCACTAACTCATTTAGTTGTCTAGTCAAAGCTTCTATCTCTATTGTAAGTTTAGGACATTTAGAGCAAGAAGCTATCTCATGATAAAGCAAGCTGTTGAATTGTTTCACGAGGCGTATTGAGTCTAGCTTCTAGCATTT
Source organism: Ampelocalamus luodianensis (assembly GCA_036346255.1). NCBI lineage: Eukaryota > Viridiplantae > Streptophyta > Magnoliopsida > Poales > Poaceae > Ampelocalamus > Ampelocalamus luodianensis. The sequence continues at coordinate 22,825,873 of CM070638.1, read as the reverse complement.
CACACTTAGAGCAAGTTTTAGTTTGAGCATTTGACATACTTGACTCTAAACAAGTAGAACTAGACTTGAGTTTTCAATTTCATCATATGCAAGTTTTAACTTTTCATCACGAGAGTCATGTGCTAGTCTTAACTCATCAAATTTAGTATGTATTGACCTAGCAGTCTCTAATTCAGAAAATAAAACTTGACAAGACTCACAAGATTCATCATCAGGAATAGAAGCTCTAAGTTGATTAATTTCAGAAGTTAGGCTTTCAACAAGACTATTATTTTCTCTCAGTTTCTTTTTTGTCTTTTTTAATTCAATAGCAAGTTTAATCAAACCATCTTCAAGCTCATCATATGATGGTCTTACCTCATCGGGATCACTGTCAGCGTCGTTGTCGTTTCTTGCCATGAAGCACATACCCGTGAAGTCGTTGTTGTTTTTCTTCTTATCTTTAGGATCATCAACGTCGTCGATGTCGTCGCAACTCTCATATTCCACATCACTCAAATCAAGATGCTCGATAGCGATATGATCTTTTCAACCACTTACGACGGAAATTGCCACCCTTGGTGTTATTGTTCTTGGATGGCGGCAGCGGTAATTCTTGTCTTCCTTGATCACCTTCCCCTTGAGCTTAGGACACTCCGACTTAATGTGACGACTCGCCACACTCATATGCGTGATCGAGCGAGAGCGCCACCTCGCTTCTTCATCCTCATGTTGTTGAGTGCCTTGTATGCCGTGAGGAGATCAATACCAAGTCTTCTTGAGGAGTATTCGTTGTTCATCGAAAAGAAGATAAAGCGGACAAAGGAAAAGAACTCGACGAAAACATTGCATGGGGTTAGTTACAAGAGCTAAAGATGAAGATTTATCAATCTTAGATGGCAAAGCTTCTATCTCATAAGTTTTCAATCTAGAAAAGAGATCATCCATGGTTAAAGTATCTAGATCGATAGTTTGATTGATAGTCGTGACAACCATCAACCACTCGAGAACCTAAAGATCTCAAAATTTTAGTTGCATTATCTTCATCAGAGGGATAACATTAACACCACATAAATTACTTAATATTTTCTCAAAGCGAGCAAAAGATCATCAATAGATTCACCGGGCTTCATAGCAAAATCAGAATATTCTTTTGATAAAGATTTTTACGCACTTTCTTAATTTTAGTAGTTCCTCATGATAATCGCAAAGAGTCTTCCATATTAAGTGGGCGAATTAATATGAGCTACGATCAAATTCTTTGCGAGAAATCCTTGAAATAGCAAGTTCTGAGCTTGGGCATTTAAATCAACATCAGTTTATTTAGATCGAAGTGTAATAACAGGGAACCACATATGGTCTACAAACTTTATTCCAAACATCACTACCTTGAGCCTCAATATAAGCTTGCATCGACACTTCCAAAAAGCAAAATCGGTACCATCTAGCATGGGCGGACGATTCACATACCTCTCGGCGCCATAACAACCTTGCTCGATACCACTTGTAGGATCGTTAATGACAATCGGAGGGGGTGAATGATTGTGGAAGCTTTTCTTGCACCCTTCGTCGCCTTTGCCCAAGCCGCACCGAATCGCGCTACCTTCGCCACGCCGTGAGTGTTGTCACCGCTTCTTCATTGCGTCTCCGCGATCGTATGTGTCACGCAGCGTTTCTTTGCCGTCGGCTAAAGTGCACTAAGCCAATTTCCTGCTGCCGTTTTCTAATCACGTCAAGCCACCGTACGGCCGCAATGCACGACCCTTATTTTCTTATCGGTAAGCGGTCCCTATTTAATCGCCAGAACACGTGTAATCCTCGAAACCCAAAACCAAAGCCGACATATGTGCCGTCGCGATGTAGCAAATCTACTCAAGCGTACATGCGTGACGCGATTACCAATTTTTTTGGACAAAGCGTTTTCATCAACTCCATTGATGACAATAGCGACCACCTTCAATCCCAAAAATCAAGCTGCGCTACTAGCACACGACCAACTCAAACATTAGCAAAAGATCTCATCCAATCACGCACAAAGCTCAAGACCATAAAAACAATATCTATATTATAGAGTTCATCTTTGGCGACCACGTACCTAATACATCTCATATCATGCACAGACCTGTGATCATCAAATCTTCGAGAGCACTAATAATAACTGCTAGTACACGATCTCATGTGAGCAAAATAGTCGTCGGCCCTAATTTCTTCGTCAGTAAAGCCTCGGCCGCCACGCTGGACATTGGAGTCTGTAGGCCCTAGTTTTTCTTGAGATAGTGCTCGCCAGCGCCTCCGTCCGTGTGTATATATATATATACCCTAATCACTTAACCCCGTGCGGCCCATTAAACTTAGAGCCCAATACATGGGCTTAACATCAGTTACAATTTAACTTGGTCAATTTTAGACACCTAAAATTGTCACGTATCGTAACCTCGGACTACACATCCGTAGCTCCATCACACATCATCGACTTTGACCTCCACGCGCTCCAACTCGGAGCCGACCGTCTCCTCGGCACCCTTGACCCTTTGGACCATGACTTTGCACCAAGTCATCTCCGATCCACCGCCGTAGACCACGATCGCCTCCGAGTTACCCTGCATGCAAAGACCAAAACACATCTTTTCCGGCACAAGTTCTTTTCAACTTGACCGACATAAGTCCACACACGCGCACTGCGCCAAATAATATCAGTACCCAATATTGTCAATTATTCATCAACTAAAATATCATAGACCTAGCCACATGGTCTAACAGGAGTTTTCCCATTATTTTCCTGCGGAAATTGGACTTCTTTTCCTGTGAAATTTATGCGTTTCAAACGGAGCCTTAGACTTGAGACTATGGAGTTGCGTAGTTCATGCCGAAAACTGCTCTACCAATTTGTGCCAAACGTTTGGCAGGCATCACCGAAACTTTACACTGTTGTGTTTTTCTGCAGATAATCTATACCTGATAGAGAGCTGGACAGTTTTGAGTCAGCATGCTACCATTTTTGCTGCCACACAAATTTTAACAAGGTAATTAAATAAGTTCAATTATTTCCCCTGGATCTATAACATGTTTATATATTCTCCCGGGGTCTGGCTTGCACCTACAGAGTAAAAGTGATAATAATTTGACCAGACATTCCTCCTGGGGGCACTGTTGAACATGCCACTGCTACATGAACTGCTTTTTGCGTTTTGTGAGGCCGATCTGACAACGATGGGAGCGCATTTGACCGTGCTTCTTCATGATGTCGCTGAAACGTGTGCAGCTGACCATGTGATTGATGCAAGGTATCTTGGATTTTGGGATGAAGGTTAGAACGAAACTCGGGCCTCTCCTGTGCTCTTGTGTTTGCCTGTGGATGAATTTCTACTGGATACCTGGGCGCGCATTTGCGCTTCGCGATGTTTAGAGTAAAAGAAGCAACGTTGAAGAATGGATTAAGTAAAACAGCCGAAGAAGGAGCATTTTTTGTAGGCAAGGTTTATGCGACTAAAGGATGTGGCAGGTGTGCGTTTGCCGGGTGGGCTACTGTATTGGGTAAGAGTAAGGATAAGTGATCTGTAAACACATACATAAAAGTCAAGTATGAAACAGGATTGTATGAGCATAATCTAGGTACCTAAGCATGTAATAGTAAGGACATATAGTGGCTGATTCTATCTGAAGAGCATCGAGTATGATGCAACGCATAATACGAAACAATTAGTTACAAACGAACTCAGAGAAACTCATAGAGAGGGGAAAAAACAGACAAACGATTAGCTGAGTAATTGCAAACGTGGCAAGCATTAGTTGAAAGAGAATGCGTACAGCTGAGGTGGTAAGTACAACATACTGTCAAGTTGGTTTTAGGTAGCAGCATGTGAATATATACATAATACATAGTTGGTCTGCATTAACATGAAGCAGCTAACATTGATGTTATCAATAGACAGGTTACTGACAGAGGCGGTATTTGTTAGTAGCTGGACTCTTACTATTGGTGATAGCAAGATCCTTACTCTCATGGAGAGGATGACACTTAGAGATGGGGTAATTTTTCTTGTATATTTCTCTTCACAATGCCATACCAACCTGAGGGGTTGAGGATACATATTTATAGGGCTAATCAGCCAAGCATATGCTAGTCTAAGATGCTCTGTCCTAGATCTTGTGTCCTAGATCTTTGTGTCCTAGATGCTCTGTCCTCTAAAGCTAGTCCAAGATGCTCTGTCCAAAGATGCTGTCCTAAGAGATGCTAACCTTGATCAAGGATCTGTCCTTGAAGGCGGCAAAAGCCAACACTGAGACTTATCCATCAATCTCCCTAAGTCTTGTGTGTCTCCTTGTGAGAATCTGAGCCATCCCGATCCTAGAGCGAGCGTCGTCCTTGATTTCCACGCGGGCGTCCCCAAACAGCGAGCCTCGAGCGCTGAGTCACGCTCGGAGAAGAACTCCGCGCCGGTCATGTGGTGGGTGTCGCGGTGTCGAGCACCACCCGTCGGTCTTCTTTGTTGCGGAACTTTCGCGAGGAGGCGTGTGCTTTGGCTCGTCAAGGTGGAGGAGAGCCGTTGCGGCGGTGCGGCGGAGGTAGTTCGATGCTCGCTGAGCAATGAGCGAGCGATTGTTCCTCCTCCTCGCTGCGCGGCGTGGGCTGGCGGCGTCGTGGTATCGACAATCCTGACCCAATGACCAAGCTTGCGCGGTTGTAGCAAGAAGTCGTCTCGTGCGGCTCTTGCTTGCAGCAGCGCCGCCTGGCGCCTCACGGTCATCACCCTCGGCGCGTCCTCGTGCCCATGCTGGCGTCTTTGCGCGGCTTGCCGCGCTTGCCCGCATGCGGCCGCTGTCGTGGAAGAAGGCTCCCCCTTCTTCTTGTCACCTTGGCGGCAGACCCACTCCTCCAGTGAGGAGCTTCCGCCAATGGTGGCGGGTCCGAGAGGCGTGGCTCATCAGCGTTGACGACCTTGAGGCGACCTATCGCCTCCTCGATCGACATCGTGGAGGTCGATGAAGCGGATCGGCGAGCCATCTGCTTGTACTTCTCGGGGCGCTTGCGAAAAGCTTCGGCGGCTCTCTCCTGCTTTGTAGGTGTCGTCGCCAAAGCGCACGGCTTACGCAGCGAGTGTTGAGGCGGAGCAAAGTCATCAACGTCCTCACGGCTTGAAGGCGGGTCTCCCCTCCGTCGCGAAGTGCTGCGGTGTGGACTTGCGGCGCGATCGCTGCCGATGCGTGCCGCGGCGATGGCGTCCCAAGCCTCCTTGGCGATCTGCTTGTTGGAAGCGAAGCGCATCTCGGGCGGGGCTGCGGCGATGAGGGCATCGGCGCCGTCGATCTGGTCGTGGTCGGCGTCGCCGTACGGCCGCCTCCCACATGTGCCGTGCACGGAGCCTCACCTTCATCACGCGGCCCACTCGGCGTAGTTGGCCTTGGTGAGGTAGGCCACCCGCCGCGGGCGGCGTCCACGACAACGACACAGAACCCGTGGTAACCGCGGTGCCGTGCGGGAGAAAGCCGCTATGCCGTGAAGGCGTGCTCTCTATCGACCGTCTGCGCCGTTGTCGTGCGCGCCTCTTCCGAGGCGCCACCGCCGCGCGCCTCCTCCGAGGCGCCACGCCGTCGCGCGCCTCCTCGAGGCGCCATCGGCGCGACCGCGCTGTCTGGACTGCCGCTAAGCTCGTGGCGTCTGCGGCGCCTTCCTGCGCCGCTTCGCCCTCGTTGCCTCCCTCTCCAGCTCAAGGTCGCGTCGGCTGTCATCGCGAGATGGGCTGCTGCTGCGCGCGAGACCTTGACCTCTGCTGCGCCGACGCTCTGCATCTGCCGCTGCGCTTCCACCTCCGCCGCTGCTGCCGGCTCCGCGTGCCGGCCTCGGCGCCCGCTGCGCGGCTGCGCGTCTCTGCCGCGCTTCGCTCGCCTTTGCTGCGCGCGCGAGCTCGGCGTCGGCCGGCGCCCGCGTGCTCGGCGACCGAGCAGCGAGAGCGCTCTGCGGACATGGCGCGCTCTGGGGTGTTGCGTGGAGAGGCTGCCGGCGAGCTCTTGCCGTCTCGGAGATGAGTGGCGTGGGCGGCGGGGCTGCTGCTCTGCACAGTTGAGGCTCTTTGGCGGAGAAGGAGATGAGCGAGGAGATGCTCGGGCTACAGGATACACAAGCTCGATACCAATTGTTAGTTGGACTCTTACTATTGGTGATAGCAAGATCCTTACTCTCATGGAGAGGATGACACTTGGAGATGGGGCAATTTTTCTTGTATATTTCTCTTCACAATGCCATACCAACTTGAGGGTTGGGGATACATATTTATAGGGCTGTCAGTAAGCATATGCCAAGCATATGCTAGTCTAAAATCTTTCTGTCCTAGATCTTTGTGTCCTAGATGCTCTGTCCTAGATGCTCTGTCCTCTAAAGCTAGTCCAAGATGCTCTGTCCAAAGATCTGTCCTAAAGAGATGCTAACCTTGATCAAGGATGCTGTCCTTGAAGGCGGCAAAAATAACTGAGAGACTTATCCATCGAGCGCAACAAGAGGAAGCAAAAAACGCGTCACAGCCGGAGGTCGTACAAAATGTTGCCGGAAGAACGAGAGCTACCCGGTTCAGTTTGAGTAGAGATAAGTCAAGGTTAATGTATTTCACTAATTGTAGAGTAGCAGCAATATGGCGACCTGATATTTTTTACAGAAAGAATAATATGCATGGCATGTTTGCCAAGAGGCTATGAGAAGTGTACCTTTATTTAGTTGTTTTTTTTTTTGGTGTGGTGAGCTTTATCAGAAGATGTAGAACTTGTAACATCCTCAGTTGGACTCGAAGCTGACCAGCGTAATAGAATCGGTGTAAAAGGATGCTGTCTAAATAGGCCGAAAGAGAACATTGTAAACTAAACTTTCAGCTGAAATGTGCGGTGTTAGGAAGGATGTGAAATAATGTTTTTGTTCTTTACTGTTTCATACCGAAGTAGGCTAAGACTTGTTGAGTTGTGCCCTGTTGAATACAGTATGCTTGTAGATATGTGTTTAGATTTGAAAGTTTTACTAACACAGAATAGAGTGCAGCGGCAGTACTGCGTAGATATTGTAATATGTAGGTGTGGAATGATTTTCTATATGGCAGCACACACCAGTAGATATCTTCAACTTGTGTACTATATCTAGTGTGTACAATACAGCGCCAAATGATGCTCTGGGGTGGGGTGAGCTCATTCCATATCTTTTTACTCACTTTGGTTGATTCATCTCTACTGCATTGACTATTGTTTACTTCCTGTTCATCCTTCTCTTCCTTCTCTTCTTCTTCATGTTCGTGTTCTTCTATTAATGGTACTTGCTCAGCAGCAGCTCCTGAAGTAGCCCTATCAAAACTCTCTATATGAAGGTACCTCAATTCTGACAAAGCTTTGAGTTCATCGAAGTCAAAACCCTCAGGATCATTGTTGTCGTGACCAATAATTAGACCAGATAGATAGTTAAGATGCTTCAACTCACCAACACCCTTTGGTACATAGCTTAGGGAAGTTCCCTCGAAACAAAGGCATCTAAGCTCTAGCAATGCTCTGATGGACCAAGGAAGTCTCTATAATCTTTGGCAACCTTGAAGGCTCAAGGTCTGCAAATTTACGAGAGTCAATGGAAGAGGGTATATCTCTGACATGAGTTCTATAAAGACTGAGGTACCTCAAATGTAGCAAATTGCCAATGGATTTTGGGAGGGCCTCTATTGCTGTCTTGCTCAAATCCAAGACACGCAAGCACGGGCCGACTCGAGAGAAGATCATCTATTGCTCTGACATTCGGGCTGTTGAAGAGCATCAGTGACCTTAGGCTCATCTCCTGCTTCACTGAAATTGGATCCTCCAAGCTGTTCTCCATGTTACACAATGCGAGGTGCCGAGGCTTTGACAATGAGGGCAACGGGCCCATGCTCGATCTCTGCCGGCTATCCATTGAGATACTCTCATCTGTTATCAGAAAGCGGGCTAGTGAGAGGAGAAGATCATGTGTTATTCAGCCCTGGTGCAGATTATCAGGATCAGGTTGTAACAAGTTTCTGCCTATCAATTCTACATAGTACTATTCAGTAGATTCTTCCAGTAACTTGTTGCCTCTGGCATTTACAACACCTTCAGCAATCAATGCCGCACAAGATCAAAGTGCCGAATGGGGCATTCGTCTGGATACAAAGAGCAATGGAGGAAGCACTCCTTTAGTTCAGAAGGCAGATCAACATAACTCAAGTAGAGTGCTTGTGGCACTTCTTGTAGGATGGTCGCATGGACCAAACATCACTTTTAGGACCAACTCCCACTCAGCCTTGCTCTTGCCTCTTGACCCTAGGACATCTGCAATGACCTTGATTGCTAGAGGATGGCCTTCACATTTCTCTGCGATCCTAATCCCGACATTCTTCAGTGCAGCTAGCTCTTCTGAAATGCATTCTGGAAAAACTTGTTTGTACAATAATGCTCAGCCATTCTCTGCATCCATTTTGTCAACACGGGTATATATTGTGGGTTCCTAACCACATTTTCCCTTATTAGGGTGTCTGCAGCTAAGTCCTCCCCAACTGGAGTATCTCGAACCTCTTCGAGTTGCAGTTCTCCCACTTGCCCTTCTCGAGAGAAACTTTTTCTCTAGAAAGACATCATTCGGCGACAAATACTTTGCCCTCTTCTCGGTTGTAGAAGTAATATCCTTTGGTTTCCCTAGGATATCCTATAAAAAGTATTTATCGACTTGGGTGTGAGTTTATCGGACGTCAAGCGTTTAACATAAACATCACATCCCCAAATCTTTAGAAAAGACAAACTAGGACTCTTCCTAGTCCACATCTCATATAGTGTCTTATCTACAGATTTAGATGATACCTATTTAAAGTGAAAGCGGCGGTTTCTAGAGCATAACCCCAAAAAGATAATGGCGAGATCCGATTGGCTCATCATCGATCGAACCATGTCCAACAAGGTCCGATTCGCGCTCGGACACCCCATTCCATTGTGGAGTGCCGGTGGTGTAAGCGTGGGACAATTCCACATTGCTTCAAATGATCACCAAATCCATGGCTCAAATATTCACCTCCACGATCGGATCGTAAAAATTTGATTGTCTTGCCAAGTTAATTTTGTACCTCACTTTGGAATTCCTTGAACTTTTCAAAGGATTCCGACTTATGCCTCATTAAGTATATATATATATCCATATCTACTAAAGTCATCGGTGAAAGTAATGAAATCACGAAAACCACCTCTAGTATCGTGCTCATTGGCCCACACATACTGTATGTGCAGTGCCAACAAGTCAAACGCCCTCTCGTTCTTCGGTGAAAGGCGCCTTGGTCATCTTTCCAAGTAGACAAGATTCATGCGTTTCAAATGATTCCAAATCAAATGAGTTTAGAAGTCCATCATCATGGAGCTTCTTCATCACGTTCTCACTTATGTGACCCAAGCGACAATGCCAAATAAAAGTGGAATTTATATCATTAGACCGAAGCCTCTTCGCATTAATATTATAGACAGGTGTATCATCAAGATTTAAAATAAACAACCCATTCATAACAGGAGCATAGCCATAAAATATTTTATTCAAAAATATAGAACAACCATTGTCCTCAATAATGAACTTATAACCCTCGGCCAACAAACATGAGGCAGAGATAATGTTTCTACTCATGGCTGGAACACAATAACAATTATTTAATTCCATAATAAATCCTGAAGGTAAATGTAATGGCAAGGTCCCGACGGCTAATGCGGCAACCCTTACTTTATTCGGCGAAGATCCATCTCGCCTCTTGCAATGCTCCTACTCCTTGTTAGACTCTGCATCGAATTGCAAATATGAGCAACCGATCCGGTATCAAATACCCAAGAGTTAACGGAAGAATCAGCAAGAAAAACATCTATAACATTAATACCTGAAGTGGAAGGCTTAGTCCCACCATTCTTTTTCAGATCAGCCAGGTATTTCTTGCAGTTCCTCTTCCAATGGCCTCGCTCTTTGCAGTAAAAGCATTCATTCTCTGGAGTCGGGTCGGACTTAGTCTTGGGCTTAGGCTTGTTAGCATGGATCTCATCCAAAGCTTTAGCCTTACCCTTTCCTTTGACCCAAGTCTTAGCCTTCTTCTTGAAGCTTGTACTCTTTTGCACCATCATCACATATTTGTTGCTTTTTTAATCTTTGTCTTCATGATCTTAAGCATCATATGCGATTCGGTGAGATTCTTGTCTAAACTATTCATATGGAAGTTGAATGAACGGTCCATAGCTTGCAGAAGCGAAGCAAGAATCAAATATGTAGCCAACTCTTGACTAAGTGGAAAACTAAGTTTTTCCAAGCTCGTGTGTAACCAACCATCTTGATCACATGAGGGCTCATGGACTACCCTCGGCTAGCTTACACCCAAACAAATTCTTGAGATCTCATATCTCTCGGTTCTTGCTTGTGTCTCAAACATGCCTTTGGCGCCACGATCATATTGTAGGCCTCTATGTTCTCAAAGCGCTTACGAAGGTGCGAGTTCATGGCGGCAAGCATGAGACGACTAACATCAAGGGACTCATCACATGCCTTTTATAGGCGTTTTTAAGAGGCGCGAGTAGCATTTTCAGTGAGCATACGGAATTGGTTCCTCTAGAACATGTTCCTTTTATCTTGCCTAAGAACAATTCTTAGGTTGCGGGACCAATCCATAAAATTTGTTCCATTCAATTTTTCTTTATCAAGAATCGAGCGTAAAGCAAAGCGGAGGTAGGTACAACAATTGGTGCCATGATCTACAACATAAAAATATGCAAAAACTAAGATATATGTTCAATAAAAGTAACTTATATTAAACAATTTAATAAAGATACTCCCACTAAATTCCATATCCCTCTTATGACATTTAGTGATTCAAGACCCACAATCAGTTAATCTACTAGTGAGCTTTGGCATCACTGCTAGAAGATTTGTGAAATTGGTAAGCAACCTTTTGCTAATCATATCTCTATATGACTCTTGTTGTTGGGGGCATCTCTATGCCCGCGCCCAACCCTATGCTAATGTCTATAACCATTATAATAACATTGTCAAGTTTAACCAATGCTATGTGTGTAAGTGTCAGACACAAACCCATCTAGTCAAGGAAAATTAATGGCACTCTGCTTTAGCAAGACCTACCATTAAAATACATGACTTTGGATGGTGTAGCTAATTGGGAGGGCATCAATTTTGCTTAATATTATGTGAGGAATTTTACTTCTACCATGTTAAAAGCATTGAGCAACTAAATAACATGCATAGAAACAAACGGGAATATAAAGGCATTCTGAGACAATCACATTGCATTGTGATATAGTATGATCCTTCCACATGGTGATCTCCATCGCCGTGCTTCCTGTTCGCCATGCCTCCAAGTGGCCAATTCCACCAAGTACTCCCACTAAGCCATTACTCCTAATAGCACTAGTAATAAATTACAAGGATTGAAGAAGCATCACAAGTCGACACAGCGAGCGTTATACAAATATAGACTGACCTTGGGCTGCAATAAGCATGACATGCGGGTCATGAACATTACACATACATGCATCTCATTCATTACGGGTCATACTATTCACAAAATCCACTAAAAACAAGGTAGGCGTGAGAATCGCATTCTATCTAACGTATGGTGTGAATTAGCAATACTTAAACCAAGTTAAGGTCCTAATCCATAGGGTGGCCTTTGCACCAAAGGGCGGAAACCTATCTATATTCCAAGGTCTGCTCGTGGAAATTTTTTGGACTATGTAGATCCAATCTACTATTACTGTCCATGCAAAACGCATTGGATTAATCACATTAACCCTTTCCGATCGCAACTCGATTCGATCAATCAGTTGATCTTGGCGTGCTCCATGGATTTACGATCAGCATGCGCGATGGCGAAACCGAGCCGGTAGAGGCAAGTCGTGATTCGACCATGAACACGATCACGGAATAACGATCATGAACCCACATTGAGACCACCACGCATGGATGATCATATCAACCATCGCCAAAAACAATCTATCATATAGAACGGCCAAGCGAAGCGATAATAGATCGCATCTATGACTTCCACATATCACAATATGCATCTTATCCGAATCTAAAACTACGGGATGGCTCGATACCCTTTGTAGGAACACGGGTAGGCTACACTAGCATAAATTCAAAAATCTACCGCGCAACCAAGGAACCTCCGCTAGTAATAGATTACGGGATTACCACTAGGCGCAGATTCGCGGCGGAAGAAGAGTCGATGTAGCGCATTAGTGCGGTTGTAGTCGTACTAGTCTCGCGCCTCCTCCAAGTGCTCCCGTGGTCGTCACAGTTGCGGATCGTCCTAGCGTTGAAGCCTGCGACAACGCCTCCAAGGTATCCACACGTGCGGGCGGGAACACCACGCGGCAGAAGTGCTAGCGGCAGGCTGCGGTTTTGGGCGAAGGAGGTGTGGTGGCTAGGGTTTGGGAATTCGAAAATCACACTTGACCCTATGCCACCTCCTCTCTATATATAGGCATCCATGATGGATCTCGAACTTGAGGCCCATTAGGAACTCGTGGCCCATAAAATTGGATCACCATCCAAAAGCGTGTCCGGTCCTTTAAGCGTGCGACCCTATAGGTTCACGTGTGCTTGGACATGGCTGAGTACTCCTACTCGTCCACTAATCGGTAGTGGCCCCTAGCAGGACATGCCGACTCCCAAGTAAACGTAAAGATCACATCGGACGAACCTCAACAAATCTCATATGTATTTCCCTTTGCCTCACGATATCGGTCAAACTCAAGGCGAGTACGTGCCATCCTTGTTGGTTAGCTCAACCACTCTTCTCGATCCGTGATTCGAATTCCTCGACTATGGTTAACTCTTTAACCATGAATAGCATGGCCATGCATTTACGAATCCGATCACTCGAGAGGCCTAGAATATCTCTCCGTTGCATGGAGGGCAAATCCTATCTTGATCGACCATGCCTCGGCGCATGTGTCATGACAAACCCAAAGCTACCTTTATAACTACCCAATTACGAGGTAGCGTTTGGCAACCTAAGTAAGTCACTATACATCTTGAGTGCATGCGGCGATCTCAAGTCTAAGGATATAACATACATATTGTAAAGAGACCAGCTGATGACACAAAGAATACAACATTCTCGCGGTGTCTCATGGTGGGTCAATCCAACCCCATGTTCACTAACATGTGTCATATTATTGGTTTGATATCTCCATATCTATGATCCGTGAAACATGATCATCAACCAATACATATGCTAGTCTATTCATATGTGTCCTCATATGTTTCCGACTAGGGATCGCTTTAGAATAATCATCACAAAGATAAATATAGAGTTTCACAATCAAGTCACATACTTGATAATAAATAATGTGATATTATTCAAGGAACAATAAATTATCCAATAAATTATGAACATATAATCATCTCCATGATTGCTTCTAGGCATATCTCCAACAGTTTGTACAATAATGCTCGGCCATTCTCTGCATCCATTTTGTCAACACAGGGTATATTCGTGGTCGTGATCGATGATCGCCTCTCGCAACACCATCTCGATGGATCTTTGAGAGATCATCCCATATACTGGTTTGTCCAAGTCATCCAAGACAATAAGAAACCTTTTTAAGCGAGCACGCCAATGCGGTATAGCACACCTCGTCATCTAGTGCCAAATTGTGATTTACGTGGCGCCCGTGTCATTACCTCGGGGTAATCACACTTAGGTATCACGGATTACTATTAAATGCCCGGTAGAACACCGCTCAGACGAATAACACGCCTTTACCGAGTTAGCGTGAGAACAATAGATAGAAACTATACATCTTTATTACGACATTAGCCACGCAAGGCTATAGTCTTACATTACAATTACTTAATTACAATGGAAAGCAGATTTCCCCTCGCTCTCGACTTGATCTTCTGTTGTCTACTCGTCCCATGTGTCGAATCGGCACCAATCCGCCCTAGTTTTCGTAGTGGCGCAGACTACTTGTCACACGAATAGAAGATAGACCCGATGGTTTCCGTAAGTTCCAATCCGAGTGAGCATGAATTCATGATTTTATTTAGCATTGCATGTGCTTGTACCACTTTACCCACGGCTATTCGACCCTTACTTAGCGGGTTCCTGCATTTCCTTTGATTCGGGTTCGAGATCGAATACATAACGTTTTCGAGTTACGTGATTAAGTCTCCACCCATTACCTTACATCGGTGTTGACCTCGCCACGATCTTTGGCCTAATCATCCACCGAGTTTCGATAATGTTGGTTGGGCGGCCTCCCGCACCCAACACTCCACCTTAGCGCTATAGCGCCTTGGATCACCACTCCGGACTCTCTACTGGCTCTGGGTTCCTCCATCACACTCACACATAATACTTACCGTTGTGGAGAAAGTAATCACGTAACAGGTAGCATTTTCTCGCTTTCGTCATAGCGGGAAAATGGTTGGCACTTAATTCTGACCTCTTATCAGGTGAGAGTTTGTTGGTCCTTATATTTTAGCCCTATGTAAAGGGTCCCACCTCTTGCCATCATCTCTACCGCCACGGGCCTTTACCAACTATATAATTATTTTTCCCATCTTTATCATCTTTCTCATCTTTATCTTGTTCATCTGATTCGATTTTTGAGACATAATTTTGATGCAATATATATATATATATATATAAAAGCAGTATACAGTTTACATTTAACATAACTATATTCATGTTCAAAAGAATAGCTTGCCTTCGCAGTAGTAAAACTGGTCGGTGCCGATGAGATCAGTATCAGGTACTCCGGGCTGCGTGGTTTCGTCCTCTGTAGCAATGCGATAGCACGAATAATATATAAACAAATACTTAGTTGAGTTCGAGTGATATTGCACATACATAAGGTTAGTGGGTTTAATTTTGTTAGCACAATTTAATTAAATCAACATTTTTCGATCCCTGCTAAGTTAGCACTCCCCAAGGGTGGCTGATCCACAGTCTACTCACCCTAGGGTTTAAGATGCCGAAACAAGCGCTTAAACAAACGAGAGATAGAACACTATTTCTACTCTTATTTTATTAAGTCTACCAATTTTATTTGTGCACAAACGCCTAATTGACTTTCTTTAAGTACGACGCACTTAAACGCAAGGAAGGTAAAACACTACACAAGTTTGCAACTTACTAAACTTATCAATTTTTAGTTGCACACAGACTTCTAATTGGTTCTAGTAAGTACATACGTGTTTGCTAACTATTCGAAATACACTTGGTGCTACTAACTTAACCATTTTCTCGAGACAAAGATACTTCTAATGCATCTGGCTATCTAGTTAACTTAGCGGTTCACAAAGGTGATTAGTTCAGATTTAAAAGCCTCAGATATAAAATAATTACCGATTTTCCTATTTTGATTTAGACCGGTCTATCTATCTACTGATATCCCTCCATACGCGGTGTACAGATTATACGGTCTACCTACTCACAGCGCCAAGGTTAATACTATTAGCATTTTAATTTACTGCTAAAGCTACCCACACTGACCCTTAATACCACTTACTAAAATACTTCCCTACCTAATCCTCTTCTCCCTAAACTCCCTTCTCCACATAACTATCCTCACCAAACCCCTTCTATTCCCCTAACTTCCTCCTAACCCAACCTCTAAATCTCTCTCTTATCCCCTCCCCAACCGAACAGCACCAGCACCGCTCCCCTTCTCTGCATCCTTCTTCCTCCCCTCTTTTCACCTCCCAATTCCTCTCTCCTGGAGCCTCTTCTCTTCCCCTACTCCCGCCGCCGCTGCCTCTCCTTGGGCCCGGCTCGGCCCTGAGATGCGCCGCTCCCTGGCTCTCCCTCATGCCGCTCGGCTCCAGCCCTACTGGCCTGCACACCTCTCTCTACTCCCCCCATGGCTCGGCTATGGCCCCAGCTCATCCGGCGCCGCTACCCCGAGCCCTCCTCTGCACCCAGCCCTTCCGGTCCTCTTCTCCGGTTGCCACTATGGCTCTTGGGTCTGGTGCCACCGTCGGCCTTAGGTGCTGCCGGCTCAGCCAGCACGACTTCGCCCCCTCTGCTACTCCCCCCTTCCTACTCTCCTCCTCTCTTTCTGCTACTCCCCCATTCTTGTTGCTGCGGCTTTAAGATTGAACAAGAGTTAGCTTTTGGTGCCGATGCTAATTAGCTAACAGATTCTTTTATGCTTGAGGGGTGATTTTCAGATCTGATGTTACCAGTTTGTTGCATGAATGCAGATCCGTGCATGCTGGAAGAAAGGGCAAGAAGCATGGTGGGGATGAGGCTACTACTATGACCCATTGCGGTATAAACATGCTTCCCTACTCCCCTTCTCCCCCTACTGCTCTGTGATGTGTATGCTGAGGGCTGTGGATGATGCTACTGGGGCTTGTGGATGATGCTACTGGGGCTTGTGGAGTCTGCTGCTCTCTGTGATGAATATGTGGATAAAGCTAGTGTGGGCTGTTGGGGCATGGGGCACTCTGTGCATTTCTTGTTCAGGCTATGAGGGTTCACCTTTGGGAAAAATAACAGTGGGTTTTCCGAGAGCTACCTTGTCGGTTGATGACCGACTCGATTTTGGGAAGAACCCGGGTTGGCTTTGTCGGCCGATTTCTTGAGTTGATGCGGTGGTGGCGGCTTGAGGGTACCGGCCACCTCCTCTTCAGCTCCTTCTCTTCTTGCCTTGGGCTCCTTGCTCCTAACCTTACGGACTCCTTGCTCCTCTTACAGTGCTCTCTGTGGATGTGGGTGAGGCGAGCTTGGCTTGCTTTGGCTTTGTGAGAAGGGGTGTGTTTGTGAGGAAATGGCACCCACGCAGGGGATGGCTTTGGGTGTGCTTTACGCTCTGCTGTACTCGACCTTATCGTCTCCTCCTCACAACGCACTTGCTAGTGCAATGCCCACCGGTTAATAGGGTGCTTGACTCTTGTTTGGTGTTTTGCAAGCGTGGGTGTTGGGTTTTGCTAAACGCCAAATGAGGAAACCCACGGAAGTGATACGGTGCTAACTAACTTGAGTTGGCTGGTATTTTGACGATCAAGGCGCCAGCCCGACTAAGATAGGTTTGGAAACCTTGGCGATCATGGTGTCGGCGGACTTAGGTTAGTTTAGGAACCGAGCGTAGCCGGAAATCGAGCGACACCTTCTTTTATTCTAACTCATTGCTACTGCCTTTTTGGTTTACTAACTGCATCCCGAGTTTTTGGCGAACGATGGACTACGGGACGAGGGGTGATTTAATGGTTTGATGGTATATGGACAAGATGGCAAGGATGGCTTCCTCAACATGAATGCAAAAATTGGATTGTAAATTAATTAGCTCTTGTAAGATACACTACGGTTTATTGTAACGCGTTCAAGATTGTAGCATTGTAGAGTCCTTGATGTATTGAGCTTATGTAATTGGTATTGAGTTCGCGAAAATATTTCAATTACACTTGTAATGTAATTCTTTTGTATAAGATTTTGAGTTTTAGCGGTAATGAGGTATTGTTGTAACCATTCCTGTTGTTAACTGCGTTGATTAAGCATTCGCTACCCAACTGGGATTACACTTTAATATTGACTTAATGGATTTTAATTACCGCTAAATTACCAATTATTGTTATTTAGTTTAGTCTAATTGTTTGGGTTCTCACAATTTCTTGAATATGGTAATTTTTTTGATATCTCCACCACGTCACGGCGTGTTCCGATCAACGTGATCAATACCCTCAATCAATTTAAATTTTTGTGCGATGTGCATTGGAATTTCTTTGTTGCTTCTTCTAGGCGATTTCATCCGCGACGATCGATCTCCTTCTCCGGTGAGTTATTCGGCGAATGGACCGCGTCACGTCCTGTTCCCGGGCATCCTCTCTTTTCACCCTCTCAATTTGTCCAATTTCTCAGCGTGGAGTGCCGCCGCCGTTGTCGCCTCTTTGCCGCTGCTGATCGACGTGGAGCCGCCTCCTCGGTCATTCTCCGACCACTCCGAGCAGTCGAGCCTTTCCTACACTTGTGTGCTGCTGTGCTCACCTCGTTGCCGCCCGCACTGCCGGGGCCGCCGCCGCCGCATGGCCTTGCGTTGCCGCCGTTGCCCTTCTGCCGACCCACCGCCACCCGTGGGTAGAACATCCCCACGACATTCCATTTTGGGGTCTCACTGGCCACCCCCACTGCCTGCCTCGCCGGTGCCGCCGTTGCTCCCGAGCCGCCCAGACATGTTCTGTTTATTCTCTGTGTTGTCTCTGTAATATGTTGTTCTCTGAGTCTATGACACCAAGGTCCCACCTGCCATTAAAACATGACCACATGGGCCGGAGGAGACCCTGCGTGGGAGCGCTTCGCTAGGAATGATCGAACGGTGGAGAAGGAAGGAGGAAAAGCAGTCGATGGCTCACAGCAGGAGAAGCAGGAACCAAGCAAAGCCGAGCGCAAGGCAGAAAAATATCGGACGGACGCGAGGGAAACCAATGCGAAATCCGACAGGCAAGGAAAAACCGGCGACGTGGACACCCTCTCCTGCCCCCAAACATGCGACCCTTTATCCGGTAGGATGTCGAGCTGCATGACCCTTTTCAGTTAACAGTAAGATAACTACTCTATCCACTACGAAAACAACGCTGTTTTCCACCTTAGCGTGCTCCTAATGTGTAATTGTTGGACCTGGATTTAGCCAATCCAGAACCCTTGATGAAACCATTGTACTATTCTTTGGATCAGTAGATAGTATTCACAAATACATCACTGAATTATTTTATATAGGACGTAAACTGTACCATACATTAATTACCAAACATCAGAGTTCACATAGACCACATCGTGTCAAATTTACAATAGAGCCAATCAGGCCAAATGGATACATTACATAAAAGCGAAAGCGGTAGTGGAAGCAAAAGGGGTAGGGCATATCTTGCCATAGGCAAGCGAATGTGGTAACCTATGTACGACCGATATTACCCAAAGATTTGAACAATATTGGTGTACACGAGCACCGACTTAGCCGGCTAGACTGGGGTGAAACCTAGACTACTAGAAACTAAACTAATCTTCACCGTCCTCATTGCCATCAACGTCTGGATCCTCGAAATAGGTGTAGTGTCCTTGGTCTACAACTTCTGAGAGATTGGGGGAGAGCGAGAGTAAGCACAAGCAACAGTGCTCTGAGCCAACACACAAAATACAATAATTATACATGCAATGCTTAACAAGAAATAGGTTCTTTTATTTGCTAAAGCAATATTTTTCTAATTACCATAATTAGAAATTCCTATGACTTAGCAATTTAACCAAATCACATTTTTTTAAAGAGAGAGGTTATGTAATATTTATAACGGTGCAGGTTCCATCCACCTGTTACATGGTTCCGTCCACCATATGCTTAATCTTGATTATTAGGGTTCCGTCCACCCAATTATCAACACTGGGTTATAACCATCCAGGAAAAAAAAATCCAAATTCCGGGTTACATCCACCTGACGAGTTTTCATCCCACCCACAAAAAGTTTTTAAAAATAGAAACTAACTCAAGTAAGTTCCCATGCACGCCCTTGACCGTGGGCACGGCTGTTTGAACAGTTTATACTCTGCAGAGACTATACACTTTACCCACAAGAGATAATCATCTTGTTGTGCACCACACGTTTCCGTAGACATGTGAATCAAAAAGATCATCACAAGGCCTTTACAATGCATCCCCTAGTGTAAGTTACACCCACTAAGATTTCATCTGAGGGTGGTTACTTCTACCACACCCAAACCCTCTCTTGCGCTACATGGCGGCTTACACTAGCGACAAGCGACACGACCCATGTCCACGACGGCCTAAAACCAGTGACACGATTCGTGGGTCACTCTAATGGTGCAACTCGCACTGGTGGATACAAATTATTTAGCTAGGTCAACACCATTATAGACTTGTGGTTGCACTATTTTATATTAGGAGATCATCACAGGATTAAGTCCTTAAAGTTATCTAGGCGGTGCATACCACATACCAACATTTCTCGTGCCACATCCGCACTAACCATCATACCATCCGCCCAAGATGTGGTAACATCAAGTTATTAGAGTTTTGAGAAGCATAAAACTAGGTACATATACCAGTCATTTACCTCCAATGTTGTCCAAAACAAGTTTTATGATTAAAAGATGATGATTAGAGCAATTAATGCCTTGGTACTTAAGTAAGACTAGCATGACGCTTAAGTACAACCTATAGCTAGTAAAGTTACCACTTAATTATCTAGGGTGACAGGGATTATGTGATTCAAATATCAAGGGATGGTATAATAATATCCAAGCATCAAGTCGGCACATATCTACCTTAAAATTTGACATACATTTGCATAAGAAATTGAGCATGCAATTTGATAATTTAAATAATTATAGATTTGCACAAATGTAGGTTCAATATGATCAAAGTGCTAACTCGCCTAGGTCAAAAGCAAGTTGTTCTTGAAATTCTGGTGCTTGCTCAAATGGGAGCTCTTCCGCATCTTCGAATTCTACTCGGACGATTGCGTTAGAAAAAGAACAAACAAATGAGCAAAGAAAATAAATACAAAGAAAACACAAATGAACTTAAAATTGAACAAAACCACTGCCAGCAGAAAGATCTTGAATTTAGAAAATTTTAGAAATAAATTTCATTAAATTCGGAGCTAAAACGAGTGAGAACCTGCTCTCCAAAGTTTAAATTTGGATTAAATCCAGAAGTAAACAAAGGAAAGAGAATTTCTCTCTCTGACGGTGAGGTCCACGTGCACAATAATTTCATTTTCTTTGTACTTTAATTTTTAAAAGAAAATCTAATTCTTGACAGATGGGGTCCACCGTCGTGGCTCTGGTTATCACGAATAGTGCATGGACCGAAGGTCCATGGGCATTGTGCGTGGTCCATAGGGGGTGGACACTGTGCACTTATGCGGTGGGGCCCACGTGTCATTGACTCACAATACAAAACCTGATTTAAACTAATCCTCATTAATTTGCTTAGGCCCACACGTCAGTCTAACCTGGCAGTAATAAACTAAGACTAATTAATGTTTTGCCCTAACGACCGGGATTTGGGTCATAATGACCCGCTATATTCGTGTCCTAATTTGGACCAAATAGAGTAGCCATGGGGCTTTTGGTGGTGCTCATCGTTGTGAGCCAAGCCATGGTGGTTGTTGGGAAGTCCAAAATGGGTTTGCCGCATGCTTGCGCTTTGTTGGTGTCGGCATGGCGCTGGGATGGCTTACGGCGGCAGCGTGATAGTGAAGAGCGGCGATGCTGCTTGGTGCTATGGTGATTAAGATGACCCAGCATTGCCCTTGGCTAAAAGACGTGCGCATGAGCATCTACAAGGCATAGGGAGCTTGGACACTATCCTTTGTCACCTTAGACTTAATGGATTACATATTAGTTAATAAATCTGTATCTAAGTGTCATACTTAGCCTTGCATAGATACATTGTCAGGCAGACATTAAATTGCCAGACAACACTCACTCAAAATATAAAAACTGGATCTGGGCAGTCAAGGCTGGGAGCGTAGCTGGTATGTTGGACTAAATGGTTATTTTCAAAATAAATAAAATCTGAAAAACTGTTTTCAACTTGGGTGTCTGCAAAGAGTGGCTGGTGATGGGTGCACGAGAAGAGGTTGGTATGTGGATGTACTGCCCAAGTCAATTAAGGACTGAATCTTGTAGTGACCTCTCATGTAAAACTATGCAACCACAAGTCGGTAACACATATGACCTGGCTGATTAATTTGTTTGCCTTGGTGTGGTTTCGACGTTGGTGGATGCGGGTGGATAGCCGAGGGAGAACGAAGCCACAGGAACCGCACGACGCTAAAGGGAGACCTTCCGATGACAAGCTGGGGAGTCCAAAGGAGGTGATACCTAGCAGTGCGAAGTTGCAAAGAGGTTGAGCATTGTAAAGGCCTTGTGATAATCAACATTAGCCGCACACCTACGGAAGTGTGTTGGGGCTGTATAAGCTGATTCATCTCTTGTGGGGAAAGTGCATAAACTCCGCAGAGTAAGAAAACTATCTAGATAGCCATGCTCACGATCAAGAGCGGAACTGAGAACTTGCTTGATATAGCTTTCCTCTTTATAAAACCATTTGTGTGAGTGTGTGAGGAATGAAAAGGGTGGGTTGGAGCCTAGCATTTGGAAATGTTGGGTTGGAGCCCTAAGAATGGAGAAATCACAGTCGGGACCAATGGTAATTACAGGTTAGGCTGAGCATTGGGCGGTTGGAGCCACTCAATGGTATAGGAGGTTGGACCTCTACTAGTACTTTACAATAAAAACTCAGTTTATAAAACTTGTGTTAGTAGACTGCTAGGTCTCAGGTTTTTCTATTACTTACCTTATTTCAAACTAACGGCTTTATGCAAACAAAAGAACCAAAAACCATGTCTTGGTTTAGCCTTGCATTTATAATAATTGCATTGTTGTTGCCTCGCGAGTACGGTTGTGTACTTAGGCTCGTCCAATATATTCTTTCAGAGCCACTTGATCAAGACCTCTACGACTACTTCGTGGCCGCTGGACCAGACGGTGGTGAAGATGGTGAAACTTTGGTCGGGACCCCCTAGAAGTCGAAAGCCCTCTACAATCACCTAGTCAAAACTTACGACCAGGTGTGGTCACAAGCCTTTGACCAGCCGTGGTCAAACCTCTATGATCGACTACGAAGTCGAAGCCTTCTACGACCACCTAGTCGTAACTTTTGACCAAGTGTCGGGGTAGTAAGAGTCGCTTAGGTTAGGACCTCCAGTCGCTTGCCTATGGGCAAAGTGAATGGATCCACTACCACTTCTTTTGCTTTCGCTCCTATTCTCTACTCTGTACTCTGAACTATGTAATGATTTGGCCTTAGTGCCCCTTTTTGTAAAGCTGTGGGTCGCACGGCTGGTCGGGTAATCTACCAAGCTGTTGTATGTGATGTATGCCAATGATCCAAGAATGTACCTGTGTGTGTGCTATCTACTAATCCAGGGAATGACACAGATTGGCACAGCAAGACTGAAGTTTGCAAATTTGGAGGCTCACGACGACCGGGTCCCCGACCGGGTCCTCGACCAGGTCTACGACTAGGTCGACAACCAGGCCATGGCCGATGATTGTGTTCCAAAGTTACAAATTTGGGGTCTCACATTGCCTCTTGTTTGATGACATTTGCTTGTCATTCATCTTGTTTGGGCACACCGAGGCAAGGTGACCCTTCTTGTTGCAACCAAGGCACTTAACATTCTTCGCATGTCTTGCACTGTGCCTTGTCTTGCTATTCTCCTTCTTCTTGGAGATGAAGCCAATACCTCTCTTGTCATTTGACTTTCTTTAATTTCTCAGAAGTATGTTAAGAGATGTCTTCCCTTTGTAGCTTCTTTTCAAGTCATTATCTAATTTTGTGACTTGAGCCTTGAGCTCTTTGTTTTCCTCTATAAGGTTGGTATCACAAGACATAGAGGAAATAGAAGCGTCTATTTTTGAGCAACAAGACATATCAAGAAAATCATCACAAGAGGTGGATATGCTGACCTTAGATGAATTGCAAGAGCTAGGAGCTACACATAGCAAATCATCTAATAAATTAAAAGTGATGCCAATATCCACCTTAGGCTTAGTGAATTCCTTGAGAAGAAGCTCATGTTCTTCTTTTAGCATATCATAATTGTTTTGAAGAGAGATATGTTCTTTCTTCAAAATCTTATACTTAGGCTTCTCCTTCCCAAGATATTCATTAAGCTCTTCTAACATATCCATCAACTCATCATATGTGGGCTCATCATTATTTACCCCTTTATCACCTTTAGCCATAAAACAATGAGTTGATGGGGAGGGCTTGTGGATTTTTCATTGTCGAGCTAGAGGTTGAGCACTCTTCTCTCGACATCCATTCTTGTATGCAATCCTCCTTGGTTGAGGTGGATTTTTCATAACCATCTTGAAATTTTGTCCACATCTCATGAGCGCTCTTGAGATTGTATACAACATCAAACATCTCTATACTCAAAGCACTAAATAAAGTGTTAGTTGCTTGAGCATTGTGATGTGAGTATTTCTCTTCCTCAATAGTTGGAGCAAGAGGATCCTTTGAAGGAGAAAAGCCCACATCTATAATCTGCTAAAGTTTTGGGCTCATGGCCTTAAAATAACAAGACATGCGGATTTTTCAAATATCATAATTTGTGCTTTTGAATAAAGGTGTCTCATCAAGGTGCACTACATCACTAGTCGCCATCCTTTAAATCTCTAGGTGGTGGAGCCTAATAAATAAGAGACCAAACTCTGATACTACTTGTAGGATCGAGGAGCCCGACTAGAGGGGGTGAATAGTCTTTTCTAAAAATTTCTAAGGCCAAAACCAATTTATAATGTGGAAGTGAAAGACAATTCAGTTTTGTACAATTAGAACATAAATATTCTAGTTTACCTTAAGTACACCAACACCCTAAGTCTAAGTTAAGGTTGGCAATTCTAGTGTGACATGCAATTAATTTAATTCTAGGAAAGTAAATTGCACAAAGTAAATCACAAGAGAGTAAACCACAATGCCACAAGGATGTTTTACTGTGGTGTTCGGAGACTTGTCTGTCTCCCCTAATTCACGTTGAGGTAAGCCCAAATGAAATGGACTGGCTCAACGAATTAAGCCATGTAAGACCTGGAATTAACATCCCAAATCCTCTGTGTATAACTGAACTAATCCCATGATCAGTGGCTGGCTTACACAGTAAACAAATGTGATAACACAACCATAATCGCAAAACTTTATTAATAAACAACAGAGTTGCTTACAAGATAGGCTTATAGACCAACATTAAATAAACACAATGGAAGACGAAGAAGTAGTAGAGTCTAGTTAATCTGCCACAGGCAATCGACTGGAGAAGCGGCCTAGTCATCACGATCCACACCGGTAGCGAAGCCCTTCTTCTCTAAAATTTGTTTGCATAAAGCAAGTATGAGCACTACTACCGTGCTCGCAAGTTACACCGAATATTGAATTGTGATGCATGCATAAGGTAAACAAATGAGACTGGCAGGGTTTATTTTGTGTAAAGCAGCAGTTTCAGTGTAAATACTCATATTAATTTCCAAAGCCATTTTATACTATATCATAAATCAGTTTTGAAATGATAGTTTTATAGTGTAGATAACCTTCATGATTGAATGGTGAAGGATACCCTCCTATCACATAGCTAACCGCCCAATTTTCCAATTGGATAAAGATCCAAAACATATGATAAAGCCATTTTTGAAAACAAAATCAAGGTCTAACTTTGAGTGGCTTTGCCAGCATGTTCATGACTGTGGACACGGCTATTCGAATAGTTTGTCACTCTACAGAGGTTGTACAACTTTACCCACAAGACATGACTTTTCTAGTTTGTTTGGCATCCGTCGATACCACTGCTCACTACCTTAGTTAAGCAGTCTAGAGCACGTGACAAGGCCTTTACAATGCGCCATTCCATCGTAGTCCCTCCTCGCTAAGGTTTCGCTTCTTTTGGATTGACCATCCACTGGATTCAAGCCCCCTCTTGCGCCAGGTGGGAATGCATGTACGTAGGTCATAAATGACCACCCACACAACCGGATGAAACGACTACGGTGAAACTTTGCAAATTAATCAGCTAGGTCCCCTCTCCATTCTCAGGACTTGTGGTAGTACGATTGGGCATAGCAAATGAACGCTCAGAGGTCGGTCCTTAACTGACTTGAGGAACTTTCCATAAGACCCATGGGCCTTAATCTTAACAGATTAAGCCGTGCATAAATTGCACCCACCAAGCATCCTGTTCACCCAAGTCCAAACCATCTTTTGATTTATTTCATTTTACAAAGAATTTGTAAAACTCCCATGACACACCAATGCCAAGGGTAAAACATAAACAACAGTTGATTTTTGGCTGAAATTCCCCAAGTCAAACATGTTTGGTCTATAAGTATGGCTAAGCATATTTTTTCTCAAAAAGATCCTAGTTCATACTATCGTATCAACTAGGTTTTATCTATGGTGACAAGGTGTGAGGGATTCAATGTTTAAGAATTGTCAAATATGAGACCAATAAGTAAACCATCTGTACTGTGTTCATAATCCAATAATCTGAACTTCAGCAATTATGTGATCCTATACTCCAATATCAATTAGTCTAGTATCCACCATATTAGTCTATTTCTATGATCTGACTTCCATCGAGCCATCATTCAGCAATGCTCTAATCCATTATTCCTTAATAAGTTGTAATAATTCAACACCCATCAATCCGATGATTATGCAATCCTATAATCCAATTTTTGATAATTCCATATCCAACGATTATCTATTTCTATAATCCAATCTTTAATAATCCAATATATACAATTAACTATCTTTGCAATTCAATATCCATCAGCCCATTATTCCTAAATAAACTATTTCTACTAATTGAACATCAATCCAATGACTATGTAATACTACAATCAAATTTTCAGATATTCTAATATCTAATAACAATATATTTATAGAATCCAACATCAACAATTCAGTATTTGACTACGGTAACTATCCATCATCCAATCTTTATTGATCCAACATCATCAATTGTCTACTTCTAGAATCCACTATCCAATAATTAGTTATCTTTACGATTCAACCATAATAATCATGTAATCTTAGGATACCATCTCCAACAATTACAAAATCCTGTGATTCAACATCCAACAATTACTTCTATAATCCAATACCTTATAATCCAACAATCGTAACATTCTATATCCAAGATTCTAATATCTAATAATTATGTTGTTCTATACTCCATGCAATATACATTTCTATAATTCAATTTCCAGCAATTTCATCTTTGCAATATTTATCAACAGACTATTCCTGTAATTCAATATTCAACGATCATATAATCTCATATTCCAATATTTTCACTTTCTACCTCCGTTATATATATCACATTCTAATGGTTCTCCATACGATCTATATTGACAATAAATGGCTATACAATTGAATAGGGAATAACTATAAAGCTTTAAAACAGGGATTTAAATTACTTGTATTTAAATAGGCATGCAATAATAATTTAAAACAGAATTTAAATAATTTAAAATACTGGGCTCAAATATGATCAATTTATAACTTGCCTTGCTCAAATAGCTGCTCTCAAACTGCGTCGAAATCTGACTCTCCGAAGTCGTCGAAATCTATACGCGAAAATAAACCAAATTCAAACCAAATTCAAAATAGAATTCAAATGAACTCTAAATTAAATAATTTTGGTTTATATAGCTAGATCTTGAATGTAGATAAATTTAGAAATTTGAATCGACAAAATCGAAGTTCGTATGCGAAAGATATGGGCTTTGGAAGTTTAAAATCACATAAATTGATGAAAATCAGATTTATGGATTTATTTTTCTATTGGAAAAGGGATTTATGACCCCAAGCATGATGTCAGCCCTGGGAATTTCAGAATTAACAGAAATAAATAAAATACTGACATGTGGGATCCACATGTCAGTGGCTTGGCTCACGGTGAACCCAGTTCACCGAGCCAAGATCTGGTGGAGGGGCTGGTGTGCCACGCGGGCACTGACCAGGCAGCCACGTGGGATTTTGGCGCTGAGGTGGCGGTGCCACGTCACTGAAAACCCGCGGTGGCTCGGTCATGAGCTCTCTGGCGATAGGAGCTCCGGCTAGGGGTGTGAGTGGTACCAAACGAGAGAGGAGGCAAAGGGGAATATAGCGCTTACCACAGTGGCGGTTGGGTGCGAAGGAATCGCCAGAGATGAGGATGAAGGTAGCGGCGAAGATTGGGTCCATGGCGGCGAGGTGATTCGGGCGGCGCTCCGGTGAGGGCGAGGCACGCACTGGGTAGGCGATGATGCGGTGAAGCCGATGGTGGCGGACGCGAGGCCAGAGCTTCGACGGTGGCGGCACTAGAGGCGACGTGGCGCTTGCGGCCGGCGGTGACCACAACTCCAATTCCGGCGAGATGGGCGCGAGAGAGGAGGAGTGAGTGAGGGGAAGAGATTGAGTGAGAAAGAGGGCTCCCAGGGCTCCCTTTTATAGGGCACGGGGGTGGCCGGGGCGGCAGTTGGGCGCGCGGGCAAACTGGGCGAGATCGTGCGTGAAAAGAGGGGGTCAAGGGAGGATTGGGGGGTGTGAGGCGCAGGAGTGAGTGCGCGTGGCCACGTGAGGAGAGGGGGCGGGAAAAGCGGCGGAGAGGGAGCTCCTACGCGCGATAATGGCGGTCGGCTCGGACTCGTTCACGCGGAGAAGAAGGTGGGGGAAGAAGATGGAGCGAGGTTGTTGGATTCAGATCTGGCGCCCGGAACAACGTATGTGGCGTGGGGGCGTGTTGGCCGTCCGATATAGATGGGACGGTCGAGAGAGGGTAGGGCGGTTTGAGGGAGAGAGGGGGAAGCGGGCTAGGGTGGAGTGGGCCGAATTGGCGTGCACGCGTGTAAGGGGATGGGTCGAGCTGAATTCGGCCCAAAAGGGTTTTGTGGTTTTTTAAATTGATTTCCAATTAAAATAATTCTAGTAATTCATTTAGGCTTTAGAAAATAGTAAAATAAATCCAAAAATTATGGAAAAATTCACAGAAATTCCCTTATTTATTTTGGACTTAATAAAATTATTTCCAACTTAAAGTTGGCTTTTGATTTTGCAAATAAATCATTTTGGCTTTTAAAATATTTAGGAAAAAGCTTTTAAAATTCTAGAAAATTCTAGAAATTAATTTAAACTTTATTTTTCACATTAAATCTAATAAAATCTCAAAAACTCCATAAATTTTATTTTTGACTTTTTAAATTTAGGAAATTCAATAAAAGCAAATAAACTCCAAATTTTTCAGAAATTTCAACAAGGTAATAACTTTATTAACTTTATTTTGGTAACATAGCCTTGGAATGTTACAAGCCAACACCCTCGAGGTAAGCCCAAACGAATGGGATAGGCTCACAACTTGAACCAACACCTTGATCCACTCGGGGTTGCTCTTCCTCCACTCCGAAGATGGCTAGCACCAAATCACTCACAACACGCTGGGCCTTCTCACAAGCTTCTTGAGAAGATCACTCGACCATGACATCTCCACACTGTCAAGGTGTCGGCAAACACCAAGAGTAATAAGCCAAGCCTCTTGCTTGACTCTCACCAAGTGCAACACATGTATAATTGGATGCTCAATCCACTTCTAGTTGCAACACATGCAACTATAACTTCTCCCTTTGCTCACAAGGTGCAACACATGCACAATTGAGAGGAGAAGCTCACACTAGCTCAAGAGAGTGAAATGGGATACCAAGGGTTTCCTCCCAATAGGCCATGGTTGGTATTTATAGCCCACACACCAAAACTAGTCGTTGGAGGAGAACCTGCTGAAAAACAGGGAAACCCGGTCTGACAGCCAACCAATGGCCGATCAGACTGCCCTCACTCCAATGGCTATAAAAAATAGACATTGGATACACACCCGGACTAACCATCCTTACAAGGGCCGGTCAGACCGGACCAAACCGGTTAGACCACCATAGGGGCAGTCAAACTGCTCCACAAAAGAGCCAACCAAAATGGAGAAACACATTCTCTAAAAAAAGCTGACCGGGGAGGCTGATCGTGGGGCCGGTCAAATGGCCAAGACAAGTCGGTCAGATTGGGGTCCCACCGGTCAGACTGGTCAACAGGGTCGGTCAGACCGCCAGGAGGTTTGGACTGGCACTCAACCTGGTCAAACACCTCAAGGGCTGGTCAGACCGCCACACAACTCGGGTCAAATCGCCACACAATTAGAAGGCTGAAAGACAGATTGAACTTCACTTCAGCTAAATTCGTAAAACACATTTGCCAATTGATGCGCGATGCAAACAAGGGATGAAGGCAAGATTCTCAACAAGTTGTAAAATACATTTGCCGACTTTTAGAATCACACCATAAGGAATTTGGTACATGGACTTAAACCATTTGCAAACTAAAGTCACATGCTACAAGAATTATGCATGAGCCTCAACTATTTGCAAAACACATTCTCAAGCAATAGCATCATGCCTAGAAGAGCTAGAGCAAGCGGGATTGAGCTATCAACACATGATGAGACTCAAGCTACTAGACAAGACCCCTCTTAATAGTACGATAACCTATACTAGCAATCTAATCTTCCAACCAAATATCGAGACCGGTAAAAGATTAGGAACACATCCTTAACCTATGCTAGTCATACCTTTGCCTTGAGTATCCATCTTAGAGTGATCACTTGATAACGAACATCTTCACTCCAAGTCCTGGTTCTTGACTTGATAATCATCAACACATGATGATTTCCTTTACTCCAAGTTCTTGACTCTAATGTCATCAATACATGATGATCTTCTTCACTTTGGGATCTTGTCTTAAATATCATCAACACATGATGATCTTCTTTAGTTTAGGATCTTGTTTTGATGCTCATCAACACATGATGACATCCTTCATCCTGAATCTTGATTTGATATATGATAATCAACTCACAATCCCACCCAAAGTCTTCATTATCATGGGACTCAACCTGTTCCACCAACTCATGGAAAATGTTAGTCTATGTTAGTCCACATGACGATTGTTATTAATTACTAAAATACTCCATTAACTCATAATGGCGGGTTTAGATTCTTCAATCTCCTCTTTTTAGTAATTAATGACGGTCCAATTGCAAATAATTGAAATTGAATTAACATGAGTATATATCAACTATAAAAGCTTTATATACTTAAGGATACATTTCAAAGTAGAGATCCTTAATATAAATGGATGGAAGAATGGGATCAATACTAGTGAAATCACAAAACATAGAGTGAACTCCCCCTATATGTATGCATACAAATATATGTAATGAAACTAAATGCACATATTCATGTTTGACTCTTGGTGGAGTTCAATCTATATTTTGGATCCAAAGAATGCAACAATTTAATGATATCACTACTACAAAAGCCTCATCACGCACGGTTCGAACCGTCATCACGCATTTCAACCGTCGTGTAAAAGTACGTCTGTGATAACAGAGCGATTATCATGAGCGGTTTTTGAGCGTGCGTGATAAAGCTATCACATATGGTTCGAACAAGAGCCGCTGTGAAAATAGCTATCGCGCACGGTTCGAACAAGAACCGCTCGTGATATCGATATCACGCGGTTCTTCTTGTTCAACCGCGTGATAGCTGTTTTCCTGACGCATGCTCTTGTTCCGAACCATCTGTGATAACTTTTTTAATTGCAAAAAAAATATTGTCATTTTTCATGGATACACTCATACACATACACTAGCATTTCCGAAGCCTCCCAAACATGGATTCATTGATACACATACATGGATTCCCAACTCCTAAGCCTCCTAGTAAATTTCTCAAGCCATGGATTCATGGATACACGCATACACTCGATCATATACAAGTACCAACAGAAGTAGAATCTGAAGGAAAATCTAACAGAAATCTGGATATGAATCTAACACAAGTACCACAAGCTCATACATACAAATCTGGATCTGAATCTAATAGAACCTCATATACAAAAGTACCAACAGAACCTCATATACCAGAGACATCGACGTCGGAGGAGGACTGGAGGAGCTCGGCGTCGGCGTCGGCGTCAGAGGAGGACTAGAGGAGGTCAGCGTTGGTGTCAGCGTCAGAGGAGGACTAGAGGAGGTCAGCGTTGGTGTCGGCGTCGACTCTCAGCTGTTGGGGAGGAAGAGCACGTCGAAGGTTGGGTACTGCGGGAGCAAGAGAGGACCGGAGCCTGGAGGTGTAGCGGGGACCAGGGAGCTGTGGGAGGACTGGAGGAGCAGCTACCAGCCGGAGCTCGGAGGAGGACTGCCGGAGCAAGGGAGGACTGAGCCCAGAGGAGGACCGGGACTGCGAGAGTGCGAGACTGAGAGCCCAGAGGAGGTCGGCCATAATATATAAGGACATATTTTGCCTCCCGCGCACGTTCAAAATTTTCAAATTCCGCTGCTGCGAATCACGAGCGGTTTCATACAAAACCGTCAGTGATGACAAATCCACGACGGTTCGTGATACGAACAAATGCGTGATAGTAACTCATCACGAGCGGTTCTTATACGAACCGCTCGTGATAATACCTCATCACGAGCGGTTGGTAGTAAGAGCCGTCGTGATTTGGATTTACTATGGCTTTAAATTTTTCTTACTCTCGATTTTACCATGGCTTCGAATTTTCCTTACTCGTGATGAGGTACTTATCGCGGCGGTTGGTATCACGAACCGCTCTGCGTGAAGTATCATAGGCGGTTCGTTATACTAAATGCCGTGATGAGTGTCCTCATCACGCAGCGGCCTTCTACCAACCGTCGTGATACTTCACGCACGGTTGGTAGAAGGAGCCGTCTGTGATGAGACACTATCACGCACGGTTCTTATTATGAACCGTCAGAAATATCACGACGGTTAGTAATAAGAACCGTCGTGATGAGACACTATCACGAGCGGTTCCAAAGGGAACCGTCGTATAAGTTCAACACGAGCACGCTTCTTTGGAACCGCTCGTGACGAGGCGTCGATATGACTGTTTTGTAGTAGTGTATGACTATTTAGCTCATGCTCATGTAAAAACATGCATTTAGAAAAACCCATAAACCATTTTGGGCAAATTACAAATTAGTTTTACCATATAATACTTTACCCATTTTAAACAAAGCCCAAAATATTTTTTTATTTTCGCCAAGAAAAACCCCTTTTTAGGAAAAGCCCCTTAAAAAAAGGTTGTACTCCTTTGATACACAAAGGCTTTCTCCACGCAACTAATACCTTCCTCTTTGTCATATCTTTGAAATATATCCATCCAAAACTCATGATAACTTCAAACTCTCTCCTTTGACCATTATTTGCAACCAAATTCTCCCCCTTTGACATTAAGCACAAAAAATATCTATATGTAGATTACACTTGAAAGATAGTCCTTAAACATCACTTGTGGATACCACGTGTCAATAAGATTTGAAATTGCAAAGTGTTTGAACTTCTCTCGCAAAGATCCTTAAAGAAAGCATCCAAAGAGAAGAGGGAAAGATAGAATCCATTCGTACACGGAGAGTACTTGAGCTTGGTCAAGAGAAGTATGCTCGGCAAGGAATAAGATAGATGGAGCAATTGCCGATGTCAAGATAATCAAAAGAAGCTATCACTTGAAAGAATACCACTTGAAGAATAAAATTGCATTTGTAATCACAGAAAACACTAGAGGATAGCTTGCGAGGATAACAATAAAAACTTGATCAAAGGAAGCAAACAAGGTGGCCGAAAGAAGTAGAAATCGACAAATAGGCCATCTACTGTTGCTGACAACAAAGATCGGTTAGACCGACGTTCAAGGGGGCGGTTAGACCAGAGAACCAACAGAGGTTAGACCGAGGATACTGTAACAGCCCAAAAATGCATAAATGCAAAAAAATACTGGATTTTTAAAACTTTTTATCTGATTGTCTGTTGTCAGCATCTTTGCCTATATTTTCGGGAGTCATTCAATCTGTTTCTTCTTTGCCGACACGGGTGTAAAACATAAATACCCTAATATTTAAAATTATAAAAGCAAGTAGCAGAATTTTAGCATACCTAAAATTCTACTCACTTTTGGTTTCCCTAAATGCTCTTGATCTTTTCTTTCCCTCTTTCCACTGGCTCGACTCGGTCAAACTATGGCCCACCGGCAGGTTCAACTCCCTTGCTTCCCTCCTGTTCCTCCAACCCGTGGCTCACCCAGCTCGGTGCAGCCAGGGCCACTCCAGCGGCCGTGGACGATGACAGCTGTGTCTCCTTAGTCTCGCTCGGGTGCCATGGATGACCAGGATGGTGCACTAGCACATGCGGTCACTCAGCCATAATAGCTGTCGCTGAACCCGTCACTCCGCAACACTGTGCCGCCAACCCTGTCAACGTCACCACCACTCCGCCTTGTCGGGCCGTGCGAATGCGTCGCCGCCCCACTACTGATATTTATAGCAGCTCCGAGCCCCTCATCGCTTTCTCCACTGCTCCAGCACTAGCTCCACTCTCTTCCTCCCTCTAGAAAGCTTGAGCTCCAGGTAATGCACGGGCGCTCACTTCGGCTGTGCGCCACCGCAGCATCGCCATCGCTATCGACCCCCCACAGAACCATCGCTGACCTTGTTCTTCCTCCCATCTGGCCAAGTTAACCATGGAGCCGAATCGACCCCACCGGTGAGGAATACGCCAAGCCGCTCCTTCAGGACCATCTACCTGCTTCCCTGAAGCCATTCTGAAGATTGAAGACTATTCTCTTCCCCGGGCCCTCACTACCGTTTAGAGCTTCGCCTCGCTAGCTCGTCCCCTCAACTCTGTACCGGTACATTCCAAATGGCACAAATGCTCCTCCTCGTTCGAGCTGCCCTGTTCTTCTTCAGTTCTCTCTGGTTCTTTTCTGGTTCTTTCTTTCTTTCTTTCAACCACTGTGGTGTATTCGAATCCTTCTTTCTTGCGACCCCTGTAGAGTATTCGAATCATTTCTTCTTTCGACCACTGTGGAGTAGTCGAATGCAGCCGAACCTTCTATGACCACGTAGTTGAAACTCCTTTGACTACGACCATCTGAGTCCTCTACGACTACGTAGTCAAAACTCCTTCGACTATGACCAGTCGAGTCCTCTACGACCACGCAGTCGAAACTCCTTCAACTACGATTAGCTGAGTCCTCTACAACCACGCAGTCGAAACTGCTTCGACTATGACCAGCCGAGTCTCCTACGACCTCGTAGTCAGAAATCCTTTGACTACGCCCAGTACAATCTTCTACGACCACGTAGTCAAAACCTCCTCGACTACGTAGTTTTACCTTCTCCGACTGTAGGCAGTCGAACCTCTTTTCGATCAGGTAGTCGAATTTTCCTCAACTATGTATAGGTAAACCTTCTTCGACTATGCATAGTCGTGCCTACCACGACTACACCAGTCGTATCTCTTACGACCACCCCCAGTCGTAACTACGACTACACCTAGTCGTACCTGTCTTTCGACTACACCTAGTTGAACCATCTTCTGACCACGTGATCGTGTAGTCTTCACATGTAGTCAAACTTCCTTCGACTGCACATATCGAACCTCCTCCGACTACACCTAGTAGGACTTCCTCCAACCACGTAACAGCTACGAGTACTGTAGTGCTATGAGTATTGTAACGCTACGACTACGTAGCTCGCTACGACCACGATCACACAGTTCGACCACTCTCTCGACCACACGGTTTCGACCCCGATGTCCCGATCACATAGTTCGACTACTCATTCTCGACCACTGTGTTCGACCACCCATTCTCGATTACTTTGTTTCGACCACCTAGTTTCAACCACTTTGTTTCGACCAGTGTTTCAACCACTTTGTTCGATCACTGTGTTTCGACTATTATGTTTCGATCACCCAGTTTTGACCATTTTGTTTCGACCACTGTGATTTGACCACTTTGTTCGATCGCTGTGTTTTGATCACTTTGTTCGACCACCCAGTTTCAACCACTTTGTCTCGAGCACTGTGTTTCAACCACTGTGTTTCGATCACTTTGTTTAGACCACTGTGTTTCGATCACTTTGTTTCGACCACCCAGTTTCGACCACTTTGTTTTGACCACTGTGATTCGACCACTTTGTTCGTCACTGTGTTCGACGAGTTTGTTCTACTACCCAGTTCCGACCACTTTGTCTCGAGCACTGTGTTTCGACCACTGTGTTCTGATCACTTTGTTCGATCACTGTGTTTCGACCACTCAGTATCAACCACTGAGTCTCGACCACTGAGTTTTTACCACTATTTCAATAGCTCATTTGACCACTCAGTTTTGACCACTCATTTGACCACTTAGTTCGACCACTGAGTTCCGACTACTCAGTTCGACCACCAAGTTTCGACCACTTAGTTCGACCACCAAGTTCCGACCACTCAGTTCGACCACTGAGCCCCGACTACACAGTTACGCCCATTGTAGTCCTACGACCACAATAGATTCTACGACCACTGTATTTTCTACGACCACTACAACATTTCTATGACTCCCCTAATCGTAAGGCCCCCCTGCAATCAGTTCCTAGTCGTAAGCCTTTCTACGACCATCACCTGGTCGTAAGTTCTTCTGCGATCAGTTCCTAGCCATAAGTGTTTGTATGACCATCACCTGGTCGTAAGTCCTCCTACGATCAGTCTGTGGTTGTAACATTCTTTACGACTAGTCCCTGGTCGTAAGACTCTCTACGACCATCCTTTGGTCATAACTCTTTCTACGACCAGTCCCTAGTCAATGAGGCTTACAGACGTGTAGGACTAGTCGATCAGGGAGTCTTCCACGCCATATTGAAGGATGTGGCATGGTCGTTCTGTTGAGTTGCTGATTAGGTATGTTTGCACTCATTTGCAGTGTTTCGTGTATTTGCATGTATTTGTACTTATTGAATTTCATTTGGTTGTTTTAAGTCGCTCTTGGGTTTAATCATAGTCTACGTAATTAGACTCTAACGCTGTGATGGGACCACCACCCCAACAAGATCAAGATGGTCAGACTATTGAACAGGATGATTATCAGCATGTTGAGCGAGATTATTACTAGCATATCGAGAAGGGCGAATACCAGGATATAGAGCTTTATCAGAACATTGAGCAAGGCGAGTCAACACTTTGATCATATTGCACCTACTCTTTGCAAATTATGTTGCTTTAAATTATGAAATTACATTGCTATGTTTTATGCAACTATATTTGGTCTAGTCATAGCTAATGCCTTAATAATAGTTGTGTATAAATTTCCAATCCTTGAAATTGGACACTATCCTTTGTCACCCTATGCTTAATGGATTACATAAAACTGGATTTGGGCAGTCGAGGCTGGGAGCCTAGCTGGTATGTTGGACAAAAGGTTATTTTCAAAACAAATAAAAACTTGAAAAACAGATTTCGACTTGGGCGGATGGAAAGAGTGGCTGGTGCCTGGGGCATGAGAGGATGTTGGTATGTGGATGCATAGCTCGAGTCAATTAAGGACCGAGTACTGTTCATACCGAGTACTGTTTATCGAGGACTGTTCACACCGAGTACTGTTCACCTCGAGGACTATTCATGCAGAGTACTGTTCATCTGAGGACTGTTCACACCGAGTACTACTTGAACTGTCCCCTTTTAGCGCAGAATGCTAGTGTCTCGTCGTAGACTCCAACCGACATTCCTTGCGTTTGTCAGTGTCAGCCTCCAGACCAAGACACAGTCGTAGGCCTACAGGGGTAAACTCGGATGTTGATCAAGATCAAGACCAAGAAAATGATTGTTGTGTTTGCGTAACTGATTTCTTTATAAAAAGAGAATGGAATTTGAAATTGGCGAAATTTGTAATTAAGTAGCCTAATTATTATCGTAAAAGCCTAGCTTGATTAAGCTATGTCCCTAAACATGCAAAGCAAAACCCTATAGGTTGCTAATTATAAGGTACTGGCTAGATAAGCTACTACTGCTAGCAGTTTTGATGTGTGCGTAGATTGGAAAGACTGACACGTGTAGTCTCTCTAAACGCATGTACGTACAGCGTTTACACATCACCTCGATCTACCGCTCAACCTTTCATGCATTTCTTGTCACGACCGTATGCTAGGTGTACTCGTTGCAACACATCCATCCAAAAGATCCGCACGTGCATTCATATGATCGATAGATTACCTAATTTAATAGCCTGCAGAAAGCACGCCGGACGTGCGGGCCATGTCGCCCCTTCCGCAGCCGCCCAATCACGTCTCACTCAGTGCGCTCGATCCAACACGCAGCGCGTGTCGGACCAGGAGTAACACTCCCAAATTCACATATTCTTCAATGGGACTATCGGCTACGGTAATTCTATATACTCCAATTGAGCCAAGCTACTACTATATACCATGGTGCTGTGTCACCTATTGTTGGCCCACGACCACAAGCTATGTAATGTATTGACCAACAATTTGGCCCATCTGTTAGATGATCTGGCCTATCTGGTGACCAGCCACCCCTAGGCCTATACTGTTCATGCAGGCACTATTCATGCATAAATAGTACTATGAATAGTACCACATGAATAATACCACCTCGCCATCTCTTAGCTATGTGCGGCTTCCCCTCCCCTATTTAAGGAGGTCGCACCCCTTTAGTTTGACTGGGGTTTTTCTTTTAGAATATTCTGCATAGCAGTTTCTCCGCTCGTTTGGTTTGAGGAACCCCAACTTTGTGAGCTTCATTAATATTCGCAATACAATTTCAGATTGCATCTTCTACTCTCTTGCTTATGTTCTCGATTCGCTTGCAGGAGATAGCCTTCTTGGTGAGGTCAACCGTGTTCGACACGGTTGATAACCATCGGAGCAGTGGTGTAGTGATTGCGAGAGGTTCGATCCGTTTTGGTCGGAGCCTTTGGATCATCAACGTCGTGTTCTCCACAATCGACGTATCAGTACCTTTCGGAAGATCAGGCCACACTCATATCACCGTCTGTGTTACTGGCTGCGCTAAAAACCGTCTGTGAAGAGGTAATATCATAGACTGTTCATGTAGAAAACCGTCTGTGAAGTATCACAAATGGTTCTGAACAAGAACCATCGGTAGTATTTATTCGTAACCATCGTGATATGTCTCTTCGCCTCCCGGATGAGTCTCTTCATCGCCGTTGCTCTCTTCGTCACATCAATGCCCTTCAGCCTCCCAATGCGTCTCTTCATCTCACGCGCCAATTAATCCTTGTTTTATAAAAGGATCATCCTCCATCGAAGATGATCATCCCCACATCGCAAGCTCAACTCTTAATTAAACGTAAATGGCTCCTCCTCTGCTTCCTTATCACCGATATTGATTGCCTACCGCCATCCCGCACGATCACTTCTCCGGCGTCTGACGGCGGATGCTTCCTCCTCTATCCGAGGCTTTGTCGAGCAAGTGACGCCACCTTCCACCGCCTTGATATCCTCCTCCGCGCGTCTTCGGGTGATCTCCCACTTTCGCCGAGCTAACCTCGCCATCGACGTGGTCCTCCGCAAGGATGTTGCACATTTCGGGAGGCTTGTCGCCGCTTGGATCGATAATCGAGGCGCGCGATCGAGTCGACCTTGCCGAGACTCCTCAAGCATGGGAAGAGAGCCTATGGGCTCAATTCTTCTTGATTTAACAAATCGAAGGGTCTTCGAGAGACACTCGAATGAGTGCATCGATGGGTTGACACATTTCGTGCTTTGTTCACCGATGATCATGAATCGCCCAATACCGACGACGCCGCCTATGAAGTTTTGAAGACGGAGATAGCATGCTACCTCGCCACTAGAAAACTTTGATTATTTAGGTTTGTACCTTTTTAGTCTTTGTAAGAAGCGATTGGCCACGCTGTTTGGCCATATATAAATACACATGTTACTGTCACATTTCTTAGTATCTCAAAATTCATATCAAGCAACATTAGTGAGATCATCGGTCTCACCAACTGGAGTCTTGTCAAACAACAGATTATCTGCAGAATCAAGCATTTGCGCTCTCCATCGTAAACAATCGGTGAAAGCACCCCATATTAGCAAGTTATTATCACAGATGATTATTTATTCGACCGCATGTGATGTGTATTTATCACAGACGGTTCTACTTTAGAACCATCGTGATGTCTTCCTATTTATATTCGGACTCTAGGGTTTTCCTCACCCATTCACATCCTCCTCACCTGGCGCATCCGCTCGCTTCCCCACCCCTTTGCATCGGCGGCGGCGGCCGCAGCTGCTCCTTCTCCCCTGCCGCTCCTCACCGTCGGTGGCTCTTCCTCCGGGGTGACCTCTTCTTCCCCAGCGATCTTTTTTTCCCCGAGCGAACACGACTTCTCCCCCGACGCACACGGCTTCTTCGGCAAGAAGGTCGCCAAGATCTTCTACCCATCCTCTGCACCCTCATTTGGGGAGTTTCATACTTGTGCTTGCAATGTGTATTTTCATATTGTGGGGAGTTATATTTTGTGCTTGAATAATATGTGATACATGCTACAATCACTACTATGTTACAAAATGCAAAAGGTTCATCAGACCGACATGTGAGGCCTAGACTACGATCATGCAAGAGGTGGAAACTTCCAACACCTGCGAAGCAAATCCCATTCTAGCATTCCTAAGATCCCTTTTTCCTGTTCTTACATCTCCAAATAAAAATTAGCCCCCAAATGCTACTGTGAAACACTCATTAATCTTGAGCTCTTTTTTGTGCATGTGATTATCTTAAGCAACAGAATGTGTTTATGTATGATAATGGTGTGGTATGCGACTTGAATTTTCTAGTCAAATTTTTAGGATAATGATGCAAGAACGATGAATGTTCTAGTCAAATTTTTGGTTGATTTTTTAGAAGCTTCAGAGATGTAAGTGTAGTGTAGTTGTGTAGGATATAAGCTTCATATGAATGTCCATATCAATTTGCTTATATGTTGTACTATTGGATATATTCAATCTGTGTGATTTGTCTGTGCTTAGCATTGGGAGGTATTACAAATTTTGGATATATTCAATCTGTGTGATTTGTCTGTGCTTAGCATTGGGAGGTATTACAAATTGGTATTTGTATGCTCTGTTGAGCTAGTCAATAATGTTAATAGTCTTATGCTGAAATTGAATTGATAATTAGTTCATATTTGAGTTCTAATGTATTGCTAACTGATGTCACTTTGATCTTCAGTTTATCAGTATTTAGTTTTCAGTTTTGCTTAGCTAAATTGAACCTTTTGGTTATGTGTTCTCTAGCAGTCATCTTTGCTTTCTCTTCTGTTAGCCAAATGGCATTGTTGCTGAACTTGTGAATTGTGTTTCTTTACATGAATGAATGATCCTTTATAGTATTCTGCTATGTTCATACATGTTAGAACTTCTATTTCTTGTGAAGATGTCGTTCGCTTATTCTCTATCAGACGTCTGATGCGTCGTCCTCTGGAAAATCCAAGTGCGGTAGAAGAGGAATATCGAAAAGGCTGAGTGTTAATGCTGGTCAAGTTCTTCTCCCTTGCATCTTAGGGTCCTATCATTCCATTCCTGATCTCCAAGTGTGTGTGTGTGTGTGTGTGTATGTGTGTGTTCGCTTATTCTCTGTCAGACGTCTGATGCGTCGTCCTCTGGAAAATCCAAGTGCGGTAGAAGAGGAATATCGAAAAGGCTGAGTGTTAATGCTGGTCAAGTTCTTCTCCCTTGCATCTTAGGATCCTACCATTCCATTCCTGATCTCCAAGTGTGTGTGTGTGTGTGTGTGTGTGTGTGTGTGTGTGTGTGTGTGTGTGTGTGTGTGTGTGAAGCCGGTTTTAAAGGCATAAGCCACTGCTTGGAGATTTATAGAGAAGAGCTATCACAGACGGTTCTTTAGGATAAATCGTTTGTGATAGTGAAGTATCACAGACGGTTCTGAGTTAATAATCGTCTGTGATAGTCCGCATCATAGACTCTTCAAAAACTATCTGTGATGACATCAAGTCATTACTGACTCATAAACTCAGACGACTCACGAAACCATCTATGATGACGTTTTTGAACCGTCTGTGATGACATTTTCTGTAGTAGTGTAATCTTGTGCACCACTGAACTGGCTCATATTGTACAACCACATGTCCAGTATGGGATGGATCTGGCTGATTAATTTGCAATATCTTAGCTTTGGAATTGCCAAGTGGTGGTGCGGATTCCGGGATAGATGTAGACTCACATGGCACAAGATGGGCCCCCGTCTGGGTGTGATGCTATTTGGTGTTGAAACCTTAGCGAGCAGAATTGGGTTAAGACGTAACATTGTAAAGGTCTTATGGTAATCACTTAGTTGCACACCCAATGAAGCGTATCATGGCTGGTATTATAAGTTGATTATCTCTTATGGGTTAAACTGCACAACCTATGCAGTGTTAATAACTATTCGAGTAGTCGTGTCCTAGGTTATGGACAATGTCTAGGGATTTCACACGAGGTATAGAGTTTTCATAAAATGTGTGGATGGTGGAATGGTTGGAAGGTAAATGGGATGTTCACTCGGTGGTTTGGTTGAGAAGTGAATAGAAGATTTACTGGTTGTTTTAAAGCAATTGTTTACTTTATTTATTATATATTTTCAATTATGTTTCACAATCTATCTATTGTATTTATTGTTAACACTTGCTTTTTGCAAAAGAACAATATATCTGTTCCTTTGTTCAAGCTTCACAAAAATATTAATTGCATATCGTTCCTTATAACTTGTTGAATACTTTATGTATTCAAGGTTTTATACATTGTTGTCAGTTGAATAAGAGCAAGTTAATCAAGAGTTCTTAATCAAGTGACGGATCAAACCAATAAAAAGGCCGGCCGGTGATGTTCACACTCAGATCTCCATTGCATGATGCCCATTAAAAGCATGGAATCTCAACAACCGGCCGGCCGGTGATGTTCATTAAATGATATCTACGTACCATCATGTAACTAAGGTACAAGTTATGTATAGTACAAATGCGATACAAGTATAATCAATTGCGATATCTACGTACCATAACGACTTGATCGAGCACCATAACTTGATCGAGCAGGTCAACGGTGCTTGTAAAGGCCTCTCCCGTTCTGTATATAGAGCTAGCTAGGCCAGCTAAGTGCCATGCCTGCATCCCGAAACTATAACATCCCAATTCCCAAGCTTTAATAAACGACGAATACAGTGGAGGAGGAATCAGAGAGCCGAGGAGCATTGGATGGAGGGGAACCAGTGACGGCCGAAGAGAATCGGATGGAGGGAGAATCCGTGAGGGCTGTGGAGAATGGAATGGAGGGGGCACCCGTGACAGGCGACGAGAATGCCTACACTAGCTGGGTGGTGGAGGTGGAGAAGATGCTGGCGGACGGCGAACCCTCACGCTCCGTGGAGAGCGCGCGATGGAGGGAGCAGTCCATCTACAGGGTGCCGAAGTGGATCAAGGACATGAACAGCAAGGCTTACCAGCCGCAGTTGGTGTCGCTGGGCCCCTTCCACCACGGCGACCCCAACCTGCTGCCGATGGAGGAGCACAAGCGCCGCGCGCTAGTGCGTCTGGTTAAGCGGAGCGGGAAGCCGCCGCAGGATTTCATCGCTGCCGTCGAGGAGGTGGCGGACAAGCTGGAGGCAGCATACGGAAAGGACTTAGGTGACAGATGGCGCGGGGAAAATAGACACCGGTTCGTGGAGGTGATGGTCACCGACGGCTGCTTCTTGCTGGAGATACTGATGGTAGACGTTTTGCAGGATTATGAACCCCACGATCCCTTCTTCGGCACTAACGGCAGCTTCTACTACCAATGTCCTGTTATCCTGTCTGACATGCTCGTGATGGAGAACCAGCTGCCTCTGCTCCTTCTCCATAGGCTTGTAGCTGTTCGGTTTGACATACCTCTGGTACGCTCCTTCTTCATAGTCTTGTGGCTGTTCGGCTTGACATACCTCTGTACTTAATTACTGATCGATCGTTTGCCTTCTTTTCAGTCTAAATATGTTACACGCGCGTTGTTGCATTATCTTACCTCTTATATCCATATTAACTGGTTTGGTTGGAAACCAGCGAACCACGAACTGACTGCATCGTGTTATATATTCCAATCGATGGCTGCAGGTAGATGAAATGGGTATAGTTATCAACCATTTGGTGCTTAAATTTATAGGCCGGTCGTTTCCGTGCGATGTGATCAACCACCTGCCACTAAAGCTCCACCCCTCGACCTTTATTATACAAGCCTCGTGTACGGTGCCGATCAAGATCGCAGATCACCGCTGGAGTACAAGCACAATATTATACCATCAGCGGTGAAGATCCACGAGTCGGGCATCAAATTCAGGAAAAGCAAGACGAACAGCCTCAACGACATCCACTTCGAACATGGCGTGCTGAGCATGCCGGTGGTGGAGGTGAAAGACCATACCGGGTATTTGTTCCTCAACCTGATGGAGTTCGAGCGGCTCCACGTCGCTGTCGGCACCGTCGTGACGGATTACGTGATCTTCTTGGACAACATCATCGACTCGGTCGAGGACGTCGCGTTGCTGAGCTCCAAAGGGGTCCTCAAGAGTTTCTTGGGCAGCGACGCCGAGGTAACAAATCTGTTCAACGGTACTCTGTCCAGGGGAGCAGTGCTGGGCCATTCCATGGAGCTCCACGAATTGCAATGGAATGTGAAGGCCTACTGCAAGGAGCCGTGGAACAAGTGGCGGGCTCACCTCATACAAATCTACTTCAGGAACCCCTGGGCTCACCTCATACAAACCTACTTCAGGAACCCCTGGTCGTTCATCTCCCTGCTCGCTGCCGTTATCCTGCTCGCCGCCACCCTCCTGCAGACCGTCTACACTGTCATGGCGTTCAAGAGCAAGTGTTGAAACCACCTGATTATACGGTTCATCTCGCAGCGGCAGAAAGTGTTTTAATACGTATGTATGGTCTCTAATATTCTTTATGTGTGCATGTAGTCGATCTTGTCAAACTTGGTCCTCGAACTCTTTCCGTTTTGTTGATTTAATTTGGTCTGTAAACTCTCTCTACCCCCATCCGTAACGTAGTTTCAATGCAAGTTGTATCAAAATGTTTATTTTGGTGAAATTCTTCAGTGTTTTATTTTTCTCAAAATATTCTTCTTTCAGAGAAATCACGATAGAGGACTAGAAGTGGTGGACTGTGGTAATGTTACCGTATCTTATGCCAGGTCACCATACAATTCCTAATACTACTAACCAAACAAGCTCTTAGTAGAGTCTGTCTTGATTGATGCAACCAACCAATCAACCTGCTACCTGTGCAAATTGCATGAGCCTGGCTGTGCTCATGCAAGCTCATTTTGTACAGGACAGGCTGAGGATATGTCTGGCCTGCCACGATACAGATGGAAACGAGCTGGCTCATCTCAGCTTGCAT
Organism: Ampelocalamus luodianensis; assembly: GCA_036346255.1. Taxonomy (NCBI): domain Eukaryota; kingdom Viridiplantae; phylum Streptophyta; class Magnoliopsida; order Poales; family Poaceae; genus Ampelocalamus; species Ampelocalamus luodianensis. Next base: position 22,781,020 of record CM070638.1, on the reverse strand, counting down.
CGGCTGGACTAAGTAACGAGCTCGGCTTGTCAAGAAAACAAGAAGAAATGCAGGCTTGGCTTGGCTCGGTGGTAAGCTCGAGCTGTTCGTGGGCAAAGTAACGATATATTTGGATGGACTAAGTAACGATATATTTGGATGGTGTAGTTTTATTTTAGAATTTATTATCCAAAGTTTGCAATCTTATATATTATCCATATAGTAGACTTGAAGCCAAAATTTTGGAGTTTTAGAACATTTGTTTCAAAATTTATATAAATTATACTAGGAATGTTAAGTGAAATTCAAATTTCTCTAAAGCTTAAGTTTTCCGAACTAAGTTTTGACTCCAAATTTGATTTTTTTTTTCCGCTCTAAACTGATTAATTTTGATTTTGAATTTGTCTCCAATTCTATTTTTTATTATATATTCCTTTTTTAATTTGAATTTTTAATCACTTACCTATTTCACTCCAATTCAACCTTGTACTTCAAACATGATATGTGGACTCTAGATTTAATTTGTTCTGAATCTTGACCCTTGGGCATGAGAAAAAGGCATGGTGTCTTTTGGAATCCGGCCGTATCTCTTGCATAGAGCATGCATGTATATTCCTTTGGGAAATATATGGTTGCTCAGGGTAGCTACCCAACCGGATCTTTAAAGTTGAAATTGACATTTTTCTGTTGAGAGTTGGGTTAAAAGTTGATTTTTAGATAAAAGTGGAAAGTTTGATTTACAAGTATTCTAATTTGAGTTGAAAGTCGCGATGTCTAACTTAGTAAGTTATGGATTCTTGGCGTTGACTACTCGTAGTAGGTTAGGCTCTATGATGGGATGGAGGTGTGGACTACCATATAGTCACATCGCAGATCGGTTCGCCACTTCCTTGTCCAACGGTGTGTGTCGTACCAAACGCTGTGTTTGGGGTGGTACGACGGTAAAGCATACTGGGAATGTCAATGTTTGAGATGAAGTTTTTAAAAAGTTTTGTTATGATTAGTGCTTGCAACACTAATTATATCGTGTGGGTAAAGTGTACAACCTATGCAGAGTGTTAATCAATCTATTCGAATAGCCACGTCTGCGGTCATGGACATGCTCGGGGATTTCACACGGGGGTTAGATTTTCATGAAATATTGCGAAGGGATGGCTGTGTGATCTAAGTTATATGGCTGTGTGCAATAATTTATTTAGGCTTTGTGTCCTTTGTGAAAACAAGTGTTAAATTATTATTATTTATTTGTTTTAAGCTACATTTCAATTTATTATTTATATTCAATTGCAAATGTTGCATTTCTGCAAAAGAACCACAGAAGCTATTTCCTTTGGAATAAGCCCGCATCTATACATTGTATTCGTGGTATGACTTGCAGTGCGGTTGTGTGCTCATACTTGCTAAATCAAATTAATAGAAGTGGAGGAGTCATCACCTGCATTCGAGGAGGAGTACTGTGAAGGTGCTGATCGTTAGGTCTTGATCCTAGTCGGTTGCTTGTAGTGAATTGATAGGATTCTGCTAGAGTTTATTTTGTTCCATTGCTTATTTAATTATTGCCAACCCAGCGAGGTTTAATAAATGTAAACTCAACCATAAGGTCAAAATCATATTTGTTATTCAAATTAATTGTTTATGTTATTATAAGACTTGTGTGGATCGATATTCATCTATGTTGACACTGTGTGCACTAGTGTGATCTTGGACTAGTGCATAATATACAGAGGGTCTATAATTGCATTTTTGGGTCCCGACACACACGTCAATCTAACCTGGTAGAAATAAACCAAGACTAATTAATGTTTTGCCCTAACGACCGGGATTTGGATCATAATGACCCGCTACAGTCCCTGTCCTAATTCAAACAAAACAGAGCAGCCATGGGGGCTTTCGGGTGGTGCTCGTCACCGACGAGCCAAGCCATGACGGTTGTTGGGGAAGTCCAAAATGGGTTCCCTGCATGCTTGCACACTTGTTGGTGCCGACGGCGAGGACCAGGATAGCCTACGGCGGTGGTGCGACGGTGAAGAGCGGCAGCGTCGCTCGGTGCTACGGTGATTAAGACGACCCGACAACACCCTCGGCTAAAAGATGTGTGCACAAGCATCTACAAGGCACAAGGAACTTACCAGAGCAAAGAGGGAGGCTGGAGGGTGGCTGGCGATGAGGCCCCAAGGCGGCGGGGCAAGCTTCACGCGGAGTCAGCCACTTGAGAGGAAGGAAGGCTAATAAGCTTCGAGATAGCTCTAGGAGGGTGAGGATGTACTCTGAGTGAGAGGAATCGAAGTGAAGCTCACTGGACCAGAGTTGGCGATGAACAAGGCAGTTTCGACCGGAGATGGGGAAGAAACAAATTCCAGTGGTGCCTACGAGCCTATGGGGAATTAAGCGGGGGAAGAGGTTCCTCGTGCTCTGGAACACGTGGTGACACGGATGGCGAGGCAAGGGGCTTAACAGAGTGGCAAAAATGAGAAGGTGGCGCGGTGGCTGGAAATGGCGTTTGCACCCTTCTTACGATGGTGCTCAGTGGAGGAGGAGGGAAAGAGAGGGGAGGGGTTTTTATAGCCACAGGGAGAGGATGGAGTAGTTGGAGGGCTCTGATGGCAGCGTGAGGTCCCAAGGGTGGCGCGGCTTGGCGTGCGGCATGGCACGCACGACGGATGCGGGGCAGGGCACAGAGGGGGGAGGGAGCCAAGGGGGTCCGAGCGCAGCTACAGACACGCATGGCACAGCGACAACGATCGGCGTGGACACGGCAGCGTGGGTGAGGCGATGCACAGCGGAGCTGGTCGGGCGCACGGTGTGGGGGGTGGTATGGGCTGTTTTGGCCAAAGCTAGGGGTGGTGGGCAGAAAGCAGGAAAAATGGGTGAGCCGGGGAGGTTTAAGATTCAAAATTTTTGAGTTTGGAGCAAAATGAGTTGAAGATTTTGAATTCAAATCAAATTTGAATCTCACTCAAACTTTCCCAAAAGCGGGATGTTACAGTAACTTGGGAGCGTAAGTTTCTATTGTTACAGTAATACAAAACATTATAGAATTATAGTATCATGGAAATGCTGTTAGTGACCAATATTTATATATGTGTTTTCATGCCTAATCTGATAAGTGTACTGTTGTCGCCATCAGGAGCTAGGCAGTAGACAAGGGCATGGTTGAGAGCCATGACCCCCACCCCACTCAAGCCGCGCCCACCCTCCCCTCCGCTGCCCTTCCACCTCTGTCGCCCTTCCCCCTTCGATGCCCTCTTGACCAGTAGCCACTGCCTAGAAGCCCCCACCATCGGCTCTCGCCCTCCCTTCCTTTTCCCCCACCCCTTTTCGCCATACCACTCCTAAATCCCGACTACTCCCGACCCCAAACCGCTACCAAGGTGTAAGATCGAGGAGGCCGGCTAGAGGGGGGTGAATAGGCGTTTTAAAACTTCTATGCGCTAAAACCGATTTCTAATGCGGAAGCTAAATATCAATTCGGTTTAGCCTAAATCAACTAAGTTCACTAAGTGCACCAATAATACAAGTCAATAATAAATAGAATAATTTAGCAAAGACTTGTAAGCTATCAACTAATGATATGATCAATCAAGCACATACAAGATAGAAATCATACAAATGAATAAACAATTATACAATGAATGTAAATTGCACAAAGTAAAGCATATGAAAGCTAATCACAAGAAGCACACGGGACACAATGATGTTTTACCGTGGTGGTCGGAGACTTGCCGGTCTCGCATAATCCACCTTGAGGGAAACCCAAACCAATTGGGCCGGCTCCACAAATTAAGCCTTCCTCCGAGGTATCAACATCTCGCTCCACTAGGTTGCTCTTACTCCACTCCGGAGATGGCGAGCACCAAGTCACACACAAACGCCTGGGTCTTCTCACAAGCTTCACTTGAGAAGATCACCGACGCACGATGCCTCCACGCCGTCTAGGTGTCGGCAAACACCAAGAGTAACAAGTCTCCAACTTTCACTTGAACCAATCAAGTGTCAAAGCTCTAGTGGATACTAAATCCACCACCTAATGCAACACATGCAATAGGATTTGCCTCTCAAACCTCACTAAGTGCAACACATGCACAAATGGGAGTAGAGGGCTTGCTCTTAGCTCAATGGAACTCAATGGGGCACCAGCTACTCCCCCTCACACGGCCAAGGTGGGTATTTATAGCCCACACACAAGAACTAGCCGTTGGGAGAAAGTCTGCCGAAAAAATAGGGAAACCGGTACTACCGCCATGTACCGAGCGGTACTACCGCCCTCAGTCCAACGGTCAGATTCAGCCGCAACACATGCTTTGAACTAGCCATTACAATCGAGGCATGGTACTACCGCCAATCAACAAGCGGTCGTTCCGCACACCGGTCGTACCGCACACGGACTGCGGTACTACCGCACAATGAGAGGTCCAAAAACCACCTCTTCTGGAAAATATGTACCGCTACTTAATCGGGACTACCGACAAACAGTAGTTCCACAAATAAGCCGACGGTACTGCCGCACAGAGGTAGTTCCGCAAAGTACCCACCGGTACTACCGTATCACGGTCATACCGCGTGGTATACGCCGGTACTACCACACCACCACAGGGCAACACATGCTCAACAGGTGCGGTAGTTCCGCCAAGGAACCACCAGTCATATCGTAGTGCGGTCATACCGCGTAGTACACGCCAGTTGTAATACCCCGTTTTCGTTTAGAAAGAATTCCGTCCAAATTCGAATTTTAAAAGAGCAAATTTCGGTGTTTCGTCTGTTCTTCTCGTTTTGGGTCTGGGCCTTTGGCCAACAGGTCCAAGAGGGGGCCTTGTGGGCCAAGGGGGGCAGCCATGAAGCCCAAGGGAGGGGGGCAAACGTGGGGCCCATGGCCCATAAGTGGCCGGCCAATAGGGGGGGTAAACCCTAGCACTTCCCCCACATCTCCCACTCCCTCCACCTTGTGGCCGCCGCCCCATCCTCTCCCTCTCCTCTCCACCTTGCGCCTCCCCCCTGCTGGTTGCAGCCCCATCTCCACCTCCATTGCTGCTGCCCCAAGTCCATGGTGCTGCACCTCCATCACCCGGAGCCACCCCTTGGTGCCGATCTGTCCGTTCGGTCTCGCGAAGGACGGAGTGGATCTTCGCAAGGTTGCTGATCAAGAAGGCGGGATCATCTTGGAGGATCAACCATGGTCTTCCTAGGTGCTCCAAGGGTAACGTGTATCGGTTGTTGTTGTGTGATTAGTCGTAGAAGTGAAACCGATTAGTTTTTGGTTGGATCAAGTCTGCCTGCTATAGATTCAATTCTGTCCAGATTCTTGCACGGTCTGTTTCGTGTGTTTAGAGGCCGAATTAGGAGTTTTGGTCTCCTAGAGTTATGTAGGTCTTGTTCTTAGCTTTCAGTGGCCACCAAGATCACCCAAATCCGATTAACGGTCAGGAAGTTATGAATTTTTAGTATCGCTGCTCTGTTATTCTGTCAGTTTTGAACAGTCTGTACAAAATGGAAAGAATCTGCTAGTTAAGGTCGAAATCAGAGGACCTCAATATAACGAAAAATGTGGGTAATTTCTATACCTTTTCATAGAGATAAAGAACACGAGATTTGGACTTTCGTAGCAAAAGTTATGGTGGTTTTAGCGTACTGTCCAGAGAACCCGACGAGAATTCTGTTGTCTGATTATTGGTTTGATAGGGGAAGTTAATGACAGAATCAAAAGGGCTCCCCAAATAGGTTTATTTAGGTAATTCAATTACCTTTTCAGATTGTCCAAGATCATCCTATTTGGACTCCTGAGCAGAAAGTTATGAATTTTTGAAGTCTGCTGTCCGCAGTGACCGATCGCTAGAAATTAGAAAAGCTAGACGTGATAAGAAGATTAGCGATTTCGATTGTAATGTGATGTTTGATTTTGGTCCAGTATGTTATTCTTAGTTTGGGGTTATCTTCTTGTCCAGGTGGCAGCGAGATCCCAAGGGCAGCACCCACTTCGCGTCCGCCGTTTTCGCACGGTTGAGGCAAGTATTCGGTTATAGCGTATTTTCGGTTGTATGATATGATTGTGGTGATTGCTTGTTGTAGCCTTGCACGAACGTTAGCGTAATGAGTTTTCCTTTTATCTTGATGAATGCAAGCTATGGTTAATGTTTCCCTTGAGCGTTGCTAAATCATACTTGTTGTTATGTACATGTTAAATTCGTGTATATGAAAGACGTGGGCATGGAACAATTGCATGTTCCAAACGTGTTGGAGACTTGGTCTTACATGCATGTTTTGATATATGATAGCGAAGTAAGGTTCTTGGCATGATGTTTATATTGAGATTAGTGAATGCTCCAAGTATGATTATGCTCTATTTATGTCCATTGTTATTGTACTTGGTATATTGGTGATGAATGGATGTTGTGCATGTGCATATTGAGATCATGCTGAAGCTTGGTCACGTGGTGACCAAGCATGCATTTCGTTGAGGTCCCCGTCATGTATTGACGGGCTCGAGGTCCCCACATTGGTGCAATGTGGGCTATGAGCAAAGAGGTCCCCATCATTCAGATGATGGGCAATGGTCCCTATACATGTGGTGTATAGGCTTTTGGTCCCTGTGCCAGAGGGCACGCAAGGGAACACAATGACGGTTGTATACCCGCATTACCGGTAAAATGCGAAAGAGATAAAGTTAAAAGGTGCATTGCATTGGTTGCATACACATGGGCATGAAGGCTTTACTCTGGTGCATTGTTTATCTTGGATTATTGATGCTATGAATGTTAACTTGCTTAGCCTTGTTGGTACTTGCTGAGTCTTTGGGCTCACTCTTGCTTTGATGTGTTTTAGGTACAACTGCAAGACTGCATGCATGGGAGGAGTAGATGAATTGGAAAGCACGCACTACCTCACAACATTAAAGCAATTGTCATTTAGCTTCATATAAGAATAAATAGATCTGAGAAATACCCATGGTTGTTTTATGATTCGATTATGGTTGTGAGAATAGTGTTAATTTGATTACATTCCTATGATTATCTCTTATGCATGAGTGAATTGGATTATGAAATTATTGTTAAATGTTATGTTTACTGTTAGAAGCTATGGATAGTTTGAGTTTCAGTTAATCGTAATAATGAGAATAGAAAGTTTTGGTTATGTTTATGATATTATTCTACACGCTTGAATGAACCTGATTATGATTATATCGGTATAGGCGACTATACAAAGGAGGTTTTGTCGAGATTTTGTAATTGGTCTTAGTTTAGCTTAGTTTAATTTAATTTTAGTAGCATTCCAGGCTCAATGTTGAGCTGGGGTGTTACACCAGTACTACCGATAATTCTGACAACATCAGAATTATCAGAAACAACAACTTCAAATTGCAAAACACATTTGCAAATTGATTCAAGATGCACACAAGGCATGAAAGCAAGATTCTCAACAAGTTGCAAAACACATTTGCACACTTTTAGAATTAAAGACACAAATTGCATTCCGCTTCAACTCAATTTGCAAAACACATTTGCACATTGACAAGCGATGCAAACTAGGGTTAAAGTGAGATTCTCAACAAGTTGCAAAACACATTTGCACACTTATAGAATCACACCACAAGGAATAAGGTACATGAACTTAAACCATTTGCAAAACACATTTGCAAACTAAAGTCACATGCTACAAGGAGTAACCATGAGCCGCAACTATTTGCAAAACACATTCGCAAATATTGGCAACATGTTAAGTTGAGCTAGAGCAAACACGATGAGCTATCAACATATGACTAACTCAAACTACTAGTCAAGACCCCTCTTAATAGTACGGCAACCTATACTAGCAATCCGGTCTACAACCAAACACCAAGACCGGTAAAAGACTAGGAACATATCCTTAGCCCTAGCTAGTCATACCTTTGCCTTTCGCATCCTCTTGAAGCTTGATGACGCACATCCTCGCTTCAAGTCCGGGTTCTTGACTTGATATGCATCAACACACGATGCATTCTTCACTTGATCTTCATCAACACATGATGAAGCCTCACTTACCTCCATCAACACATGATGGGTCTTCACTTGACTTGATGATCAACTCACGATCATCTCCTCTTCTTGAACATCATCGACACACGATGATTTCCTTTTCTTCAATATCATCAACACTTGATGATCTTCTTCATTTCGGGATCTTGATTTGAACATCATCAACACATGATGACTTCCTTCATCCCGAGTCTTGATATGCATCAACACATGATGCATTCTTTACTTCAAGCTCTTCACTTCAATATCATCTACGCATGATGATTTTCTCCACTTCGGGATCTTGTTTTGAACATCATCGACACATGACGATTTCCATTATCCCGATCCTTGACTTGATATGACATGCATCAACACATGATGCCATCCAAAGTCTTCAATCACATGGAACACAACCTATTCATCCATCTCAAGAAAAATGTTAGTTTCACAATATGATTATCATTAATTACCACAGCATACCATTAACTCATAATGATTGGAACAAGATACCACAATCTTTCCCTCTTTGGTAATTGATGATAACCACTTCAATAGCAAGTAATTGAATGAAAGGATATGCGAGCATATACGGACTACACAAGTCTTATACGCTCACATAAGAGTATATATGAACTACACAAGTTATATATACCAAATATGAGTGTATACAAACTACACAAGTTGTATATACTCATATGAATATATTAACTACACAAGTTAAATATATTCAAGGATATATGAGCATCTATGAACTACACAAGTCTCATATGCTCTCATATACTCATATGAATATATTAACTACACAAGTTAAATATACTCAATGATATGTTTCAAAGTAGAGATCCTTAATATATGTGGAAAGAGAATATGGATCAATACTAATGAAACCATAAAATATAGAATGAACTCCCCCTAAATGTGTGCATACACAAATGTGTAATGGAAACATATGCACAAATCCAAGTTAACCTTTTGGTGGAGTTTAACCTATATTTTGGATCCGAGGAATGCAACAAGATATAATAAGAAGTAGAATGCATACCTCTTGTATTTTTATCTTTATATCCAAACGAGACTAAGCGATAGATAATCAATAGAATTGTTAGTCTCACAAATAGATTTGTCATTAATGAATACATACCTGTTTGGATTTTTGCTTTTATATCCATGCTGAGACTAAACAAGATATAACAATAGGAATGTTAGTCTCACAAATAAATTTGTCATTAATCACTTGCATGCCTTCATGATTTTCACCTTTATATCCAAATAAGACTACACAATATGTATATCAATAAAAGTGTTAGTCTCCCAAATAGATTTGTCATTAATCACTTGCATGCCTTCATGATTTTTATCTTTATATCCAAATAAGACTACACAATATGTATATCAATAAAAGTGTTAGTCTCCCAAATAGATTTGTCATTAATCACCAAAACTCCATTAACACATAATGGCGGGTCTAGATCTTTCACAAGGACAGATTCAGATCTGATCTAGCCCGTGCGTAACATCCGAAAGTTCTGTTACCAAAAAAAAATTTTAAAAATTATTATTTTATTGGATTTTCTGGCCGTAAAAGATTTTCTTGATTTTTTTGTAATTTAAAAGTGTTTTCATGTCAAAAATAGAATAAAATCAATTAGTTAATTTCTTTGCTATTAAAATCAAAAATAAAATGTATTGAGTTTTCTAATATTTTATTGGATTTAAAGTGAAAAATAAAATTTTACTTAATTTCTGGAATTTTTTGGTATTTAAAAAGGGTTTTCCTATTTTCTAGAAAATTAAAATAATTATTGTAAAAAATAGATTTTAAATTTAATATGGAAATAATTTTATTAAGTTCAAAATAATTTAGGTAATTTTCTTGAATTGTTCTAGGATTTTTGAACTCTATTTGCTATTTTCCAAAAGTCCCTTTTAATTTTTTGCAATATCTATTAATTAAAAATGAATTTCTGTTCCCAAGTAAGAGATAAATTTGTGTTGAAAATATTTTATTTAATCTCAAAATACCCTATGTAACTACTACAAAAATTTAAAGAATTTTTAGAGCTACATTACTATTTTTCAAGTTTAAAAATAATTTTCAGCCATTTAAAAATAATTACTTTGTAGTAATAAAATTATTATTTTTACTATTATTATTTTATTTGATCTCAAAATATTGTGTTTAGTACCTGCGATTTTTTTGTATTTTTCGGAATTGAGTTGCTATTTTTCTGGAATTAATTAATACCTTTTCGAATTTTCAAAAGGAAGATTCCACGGAATATTCTGGCAGCTACAGTAACCGGCCAAAACAGTAATTACATCCCAAAATCCGGCCATAACTCCGGTAAGCAATTCTCGCCAAACCGTTACTCCTTTGCACCTATAAATTGAACCATAGCCTCTCCACCCCATTCCCCCACATCTCTCGCTCAGATTTGCCAAAAGCCTCCCAGAGCTCTCTCTGCTAGCTTTTCTTCTCCAACTTCAGCGATAACTCCGGTAAACCCGATCTCCTCATCTGTAGATCCGTTGTGCACCAAATTTTACCCATGAGTTTCTCTTGAGATTCTCTACATTCTATTCAAGCCGAATTTTGAATTCCCTATTGGTTTACTGCGGCCACAAGAGCTCCGACTGTCTTCATCTCCAACTCTGGCGAGAACTTCGGTGAGCCCGATCTCCTTATCCGTTGCTCCGTTGGATCAAATTTTATTGGTGAGTTCCTATTGAGATCCTCCACATTTTTATTCAAGTGAAATTTTGATTTACTTAATTTTTCACCACCGGCCACATCGTCTTCCCCAAGTCCGACGAGAACTCCGTCAAGCCCGATCTCTTCATCTGTTGGGTATTTGCGCAAGTCCTTTTACTTAAATGTTCTTTTCAATATTATCTACCTTTATATTCAAACATAATTTTGACTTTCACAATAGTTCACCACCGGCTTTGCACCGCGACGTTCTGTACCGTGCTCCCCTTGCCTTCGCCGGATCATCGCCGAAACACCGCCGCCACCGTGAGCCCGCGTTGGCCGCCGCCTCTCTCATCACCACCGGTGAACCGTTCACACCCCTCCATCGTTAAGGGGAGCACTTGTTCGCCTCGTTCTCCTCTTTCCAACGATGCCCTCATCGGCCGCCAATTCGCCGTCGTTTCGGCGGAACGCCTTTCCGTGCACTGGCCGCCGCATCGTGCCACGTGTCATGCCACATCACCTCCAAATCACCATCTCACCTACATGGCCACCACATGCTGCCCCGTCACGCCTACGTGGCTGCCCAGTCAAATGCCTATGTGGTATTTTCCTTTTCCTTTAGAAAAATAAATCAGTAATTCTAGAAATTCGGAATTTCATCTTTTCATGTGATAATCAGCCTTCCGGATGTTCGTTCTCCTTCATACGAACTCCGATTCCACCGATTCTTGTTCCTAAATTCATATTAAATCAAATTATAGCTATCTAAACAAAAATTTCTTAATTTAGAGTTTATTTGAATTTTGTTTGAATTTTGTTTGAATTTTGCTTATTTTCATGTATAGATTTCGACGACTTCGGAGAGTCAGATTTCGACGTCGTTTCAAAAAAACGATTAATCAAGCAAGGTGTCACGGGCGGTTCTGTTCATGTGCTGAACAGTGCGCATGGTATTGTAGCGCCGCACACTGTTCACACGGGCCCGCGGGTGCGTTACTAGTTGGAAATAAAGATAAGAATTGTCAGTTTCTTTGTTAGTTGGGTTTACTTCCTTAGAGATATATTCTATCTATTAAAGATAAGTTTCCTTAGACATAGAGATTATTTCTTAGGGGTCAAATCAAGTCGTCCCTATAAAAGGGATAGCATGTATTCATTATCAAGGAAGCAAGAAAAGTGAATTAATCTAGTCTCCCTTCCAAGGTTCTATCATCCCAGTCTATAGTCTTCTACTCTCTCATCCCACCAAGCCGACGCCGTCCAGCCTTCTTCTTGGCGATGTTTACCCCGTTATGAACCAAGGTTCATAACATTTGGTATCAGACCAGTCGATCCCTTTCCACGACTTCTGCTATCATGGTGATGGCGACAGATCAGATCAAGTCATGGGGACTTCATTGCCGTGGGGCTTCCAAGGGTTGTAGCCATGGCCGTCACCACAGCTCGAGGACGAGCTGCTTGTCGAGAAGCGGAGAAGTTATTATGTGTAGTAATTACTATTCATATGAACAGTACTTGATACTGTAGTACTAGAATTGGGAGGGGATTGCCTTCCTCAATAAGAATATCTATTTCCCTAGATAGTTGATTAGTTTTCTTGTATAGGGATTAGTTAATTGAAAATGTTATCTATTAGTTAGAGAGGTTATCTATTAGTTAGGAAAGTCATCATTTAGATTGATTTTATCCATAATTGCTAGAAGAACTCTCTATATGAGGAGGCCCATTGTATCCATTATGAACGAAGAAAGCAAAGATGAATAAACAAGTTTTTAGTCCCTAAAGTCCAGCTGTGGTCGTTTCCTTGACCAGATATTATGGATCTATTCCTCCCCAATCGGTGCCCTCCTTCACCTAGCGTCGTTCTATCTCAAGTCGTCGCTGTCCGACCTCCCTCCGACGGATGTTTACCCCGTTATGAACTAAGATTCATGACAAGAAACAAGATTGATTAGTGTATATATGTCTAGTAGCACCTGTATTAATCCACCAATCAATAGATGGACTTACCATAAAGACCTAAGGTACATACCTTTTTGAATAAGAACTAGTCAGTGCGACATTCACTTCAGCCTTATGGCCTTTATGCTGATAAGGAGAAGGACCCTTGCACTTACGATTGCGGCAATAGTTGGCTTTATGACCAACCAGTCCATAAACAAAGTAGATAATTTCCTCCTTCTTCTTCATTTTCTTTCCTTTGAGCTTGTTCTAGGGCTTATTCTTGAGCTTTTGTTTCCCAAAGCCTCCAGCATTCTTGACATCCACCTGATGAGCCTGAACTTGAGTCTTTTCTGTACTGTCACCAGCTCTTGCACGCTCTTCAACATTAATAGCAGCTGACAACTCATTGAGAGTCAAGCGCTCCTTTATATGTCTATGAGTGATCGCAAAGTCACACCACGAGGGTAGTAACTTAGCCATGGTGACATTTACTTGGACCTTCTCTGGTAGGATGTAGTTGTACTCACTTAAATCACGTACATGAAGTTGTAGCTCATGAAGCGGCTCTATCACCGACCAACCCTCAACCATCTTAAAGTCCAAGTAGGTAGCAGTTATGAATGACTCATTCCCATTATCCCTTCCAGAATATTTCTCATCAAGTTCGTCCCAGAGTTGCTTAACATCTTTGAAGTTAACGTACATGTCGAACAGCCGGTTGGATAGAATGGTTAACAAACGAGTTAAGACAGAATTGTTCACATCCTCCCACTGCATCGTAGCAGCAGTTTCCAATGGGAACATTGGAGGATTTGAAATGACCTAGAAAAGTCTAAGTTCAGTCAGTCATAGTTTTGTTTTAGCCTGCCAACATTTACAGTTGGCACCGTCAAATAATTCTGGCTTAACGACATCAGACGAGGAAACCATTTCTTCAATGATTGGTTTTCTGAATTGTTGTAAAATTAGTGGTTTTAACAAACATTCAGATATAATTTCAGCAGCAATAATCATAATTAAAGCATATTTCCAACGCATATAAATGACAAAAATGACATATAAACATGTAATTTCTTCATGTCAATTAAAAAAGATAATGTGCACAAAAGATATGACTTGGAAACATATAAAATCAGCATAATGTTCAGATTTAATTTGATTGTTTGTTGCTCTTAGATGTCGGGCTATACAAGATAAAATCTTGGCCTCCTCACCACTATTGTCTATACTCTTCACAAATTAGATATGGCAACCAAAAATTAGACTTTAAGCTCTAAAGAATGCTTTACTAATATGTCAAAAATTGGTCTCATAAACAAAAGACATCAACTTATGCTTCCGGCCAACAGAAGATCATCAATGCAAAAGGATCACAGAATTCAACATTTCAGTCTATAAGCCAACAGAACACTAATAAACTCACAATGAAAGGAGATTACAAGGTTCAACACTAAAGCCTTTTGACTAATAAAAGAACAAACAGGATCACAATATAAGATGATCAATTTCAGTTAAGCACCACTGAAAGTAACAAAATTGCTATAGATGAAATGACAACAGTAAGCAACACAATTAGAGCTCAAATCTGAACTAGCTATCAATCCAATTTCAGTATATGGTGATTATCCTCATCGAGCATTTAAACCGGGCCCATGGTATCAGTAAGCAATATCTTCCAGTACTAGTACCAAACAAATTAACCACAATTTTAGATTTCGACTAGTACAACACATATGCAAAGTGATGCGCAAAATGGAAAACCAAAAAACTCACGAAGCGGATGGCACTCGAAGTCACCGAGTAGAACCAGACAAGACACGTGAAATGCGCTGTCTCAGAAAACCAACCATCCTGTTGTGCCACGAATACTAGACGAGGTTGATGGTGATACAATGCCAACTTTACAAACCGGGACACACCAGTGTGCGAAGACGAGGTACAGGGAATGTCACACAAGAACCAATTGAAGATGCACGGGCCGAATGCACCCGCAGAGCAAGAGACCACCACTCAACCGAGGTATTCACACCCAAATCAATCAAGCCAAAGCCAGCTGGAACCCACCTCCAATCGACGCAAGACCGAAGCCTCACCGCAACCTCAATAGAGAAGAGGGAGCAAGAGAGGGATCAGGTGCGCAAGGAGGAAGAGGAACTGGCCCTGACTGCCAATGGCATTGTGACCAACACGGCAACGCAACAGCTCCTACCGCTCAAATCGAAGCCAAATCGGAAGAGAGAAAGAAAACAAAAAGGTGGAAATGGCTCATTATGTTTCAGGGTTGAGAAAGAAAAAGAAAGGAGCCGGCTTTTGAAGAGGAGGAGGAGGAGGCCATGTGCTGTCGCCGCCAACGGCCGATGCGCATCTCGCCCGAGCCACCTGCCCGAGTTGCTCTCGCCGCCACCAGGCCAAAGGCCATGCGCGCCCGAACGCCTCGCTCGGTTCGGTTGGTGACAAGTCTTCAAACCTTATCCCTCCCCTCATCTCATTGACAAGTGGCCCCTCCATTTTCTTTTTCTTTTCTATTCCTTCTTTTCTCAAAATGAGAAATTACCAAATAGCCCTAAAAAAGTATACAACAAGTTGTTGGTGAGTTGTTGAACTCCATTTGTACTAGATTGTATAGTTATGTTCATATTCCTATATAAACTATTTTGATTGTTTTGTTTATCCTATTGTAGGAGATTGTATTGTATGATGGTTCTTCTACTGTCACTTGGATGTGAACTTCTGAATTCAAAGAGGGGAATCATCTACTCAGCGTGTTGATATTAGTTATTTCTTATGTTATGGATTTTCTGAATCATGTTTTTCGTATTGTTATATGGACATGTGTGGCTATGTTCCCACAAACACGTTGTGTGGACCCTAATTATGGGCAGTTTATGGTGTTAATCATGTGAACTTGCTGTAACTTGTTTAAGTTGTGTCTCTGCTATCTATTCAGCCCAGTTGCGGTGTGAATTATGTGATGTACTCCCTTTCGTAAAAGTATGTGACACTTTGGACACGACACTGTCTCTAATAAGTAACTTTAACTGTTAATTTCTATAGTAGTATGTTAGTTAAAAGTTATATATATATATAGGAAGCCTTTTTGCTACTCTCAGGTGTAGTTACTCTCATTGTATCTATCGTCCATCTACTTCGGGATACCACTTGTCTGATCGGGTTATTGGGTCGGATACCACCACTAACATACCACGTTTGATTCCTTGGGCAGCCTCACGTATATATGGAATACAGGGAGCAATTAGCTCTAACTACCAAAAGATAAATCTGAATTACATGCCAAAATAATGCAAAGCTAAACATGGTAGGTGCTAATGTTATGGGAGTCTGATTACATGCCAAGATAAGACAAATGTTAAACATGGTAGGTGCTGATGTTACGAGAGGCTGGGAATCCGGGTGTTCGGTGGATGCATGTGCCTGATCAGTACGTCGTGGGTACTATATACGTCTAATAGGTTCAGCAATGATAACTCGTCGGTGTGATATACGTGCCACCTGTCGAATGGAGTATGCCGGTGGGTCCATGGTGCTTTTGCTGTATACTCCGTTGAATGGGGTATGTATGTCGGGCTGCTAGACTGCACATGGAGTATGTATACTCACATGACCACTAACTGATCCATTCGTATTTTTTTTATGGAATGACTTCCTATTTGACTGCAGAGAATAGCCTAAGGAACAAACTAGGAGTAGCAAAAAAGGAGTATGCAGGTGCATGGGAGTATGTCATGTCTGCATGGGAGTATATGTATGGTTAAAGGAGTATCTAGGTGTATAGTAGTATGTAACGTTTGCACATGAACATACTTTATGCTAAAAATAGTTGTATGGGAAGTATATAATATTTGCATAATAGTGTCTCATATAATAAAAGGAGTACATAAGAAAAAAGAGTGTATAGGTGTCAAGAAAATAGGATAATGGATCGGGTCTCTCACATCCATGATATCCAGCACCGTTAGGCTTAAACAGGCACACACATCTCATCAAGTAAGGAACGGTGGATGGAGCGGAGTAACTACACTTGGGAATAGTTAGTATTTTTCATATATATATATATATATATATATATATATATATATATATATATATATATATATATATATATATATATATATTATCAGTACTTCCCATAACAAATCAAATAATACTATTTTCATATGATCAATCTAAGTAAGTTAGTACATATTAGCGGTTAAATTAATAAAGTTTGACCATTCAAATTCTAAACGTCATATATTTACGAATGGAGGAGTATCTATTTGATTTTTGGTGGTAAATTCAAGCATTTCTATTCCTAATTTGGCATGCATCGATGGTTTGGCACTTGTTTGTTGTGTGTAATTTCTATATTGGCGTTCATACATGTCATTTTTATTCATCAAAATTGCTAGTTTGATCAGCACAGTCTTGCTTATTAGAACAAACTGTTTATCGTGTGTGATCTCTCGTTGTCAGGTAATGGGACAGTGGGGACGCAAGACCCACCTAAGAGGAAGCAGTGGCGGAGCCAGGATTTGGCATAGCCTCGGGCCCAAAACTAAAGGGTTATAAGTCTATAACTAACATCAAATACTATCAACACTGAGATATAACAAAAGTACAACACAAATACACAATTGAAATAAAATTTGAATTCGATGTTTAACGATACGATAAAATAGATAAAACATAGCAAAAAAAATGTGACATACCTATCTCCCAATGATAAGAACAACTTCCAGGTTAGAACTACTAAACTCCTATAGAAAGACGTGGACATGACAAATAGAACTGAGTAAAACACCTATAAATTCTCACTATTTCTTACCTGTTCGCATGGCTCATGACACAAGTGCCCTTCATCCACTAGAATAGTCTGAACTGTCTTTCGAGTCTGAAGATTCTGAACAGCAGATACAAGGAAGGAAATTAGGGTTAACATGATACTTACTAGGAAATAATTGGTCGACTTTGCCATCAATTGTTTTATTTTCACATGTAAGCTAATACAATTTCACAATGCTTTAAAGTACAAAATGTCCTCGATTCACAGAAATATAGCATTTGGCTCTAGGTGTTCACACATTTCACATTACAACAAATAATGTGTCACACTAACCAGCAAAGCATGTGATAAGCAAGATTACCACAAGTTGTTCTACCAGATCACAAAAGCAACAGATTGATTTAGGAATTTTTCCGAGAATAGTTGTTAATCGCATCAAGATCACTAGTTTCCCACACAGTTGAACGAAAACAAACATTATCATCAGTTCATCATGTAATACCCTAAATTATATTCGAAAGGATTAGTCGGAGAAACCAATTAAATCGGAGAGTAATTGAATCGGAGAAGGGTTCTTTTAGTAAAACACCAAATCGGAAATGAGAGGGGTTTTCCGCGTTTTAATGGGCAACTTTGGGCTTGGGCTTCTCCCGATTCAATTACTCTCTCCCGATTTAATTGGTTTCTCCCGACTAATCCTTTCGAATATAATTTAGGGTATTACATTAAAAAATTTGGACCATTTCCTGATTTGGTGTTTTACTAAAAGAACCCTTCTCCCGATTCAATTACTCTCTCCCGATTTAATTGGTTTCTCCCGACTAATCCTTTCGAATATAATTTAGGGTATTACATTCTACCCCCCTTAAACAGAATTCGACCCCGAATTCTACCAGTCATCTACTTAGCAAAACAACAACAACCCCAACTGAAAATCAATAACCAACAAGATGTACCCGACGTGAACAACTTTGGTTAACGTTCGATCAAGCGAGACTACCTCCCAAGTCTCTTCGCTCGACCGAGCGTGAACAAATCACCATAACGTATACCCATGTCTAAACCTCAACACTCTCTCTCGACCTCTCGGCACATGTATCAGTTGAGACTCGAAGGCGAGATCTTCCTCGGCTGTCGACGGCGTTAACACACCCTCAAACTCGGATCTTCCGGTACTCACTCAACACGGAACAAACAAGGCGTTACGTACTCCGCGCACGGACTCGAGGCGATCCTAGCGATCGCCAACTAGCGAAAACAACCCAATGTACCTTGGGGCAACCCCCCTAGTGGTACCAAACCACGCGACATGCGCACAGAACACTGAACTCTCGTTCCACCTCTCAATCGAACTTTTGCACCCAAACAAAGATCTCCTCCTTTAACGAGGGACACACAACAGCACTCGCTTTAAACACACTCTTCTACCGATATAGCCCAACTGAAAATGAAGGACTCTCATCGCAACCAAACGTTACCAACTCGGTACTAAAAGAGTCAAATTCAGAATCGAAGATTTATCACGAAAAACTTTCCACCTTCAAATTAGAAAATTTGCAATTAAACACCACGTCCACCAAAGGAAAATCACTCGAATAACCAAATCCATCATTTTCATTATTCTTTCGAACGATAAGAACCACACCTACCAAACATAAAGCCAAACTCAACTGCGAAAAACAATGGTCAACAGCATAGAACTTAAACGAAAATCAGAAAAGCGATTCACTTCTTGAGGAAACATCAATTTAACAGTTTCTCTTTTAAGACCAAAATTTCCCTCAAGTTATGCAATCCCAATCATCGCACAACACACTAACTTGTTACTCTTAACTTGGCGATCTCAACGCCAACCCAAATCAAAACACCTTGTCAACACCTTAGAAAAGGGACTCGATGATCTCACAAAACATTCTCTAACCGAATTTCTTTCTTGACATAATTACTTTGATAGATAACCGATGCATCCCAAAATGGATCTTCACACGTAATCACGTTACATCAATCCTCAAGAATGGACAACTCGAATTCACATCACATATTCTCATGTATTTCATAAAATATTTCTATCAATGACCATCCCAATGCTCAAATCCACCCTTATACTACTTTTCACATTATCAATGGGCGTTCAAAGTTCTAGCACAACAATGCAAAGCCCAAATTTAACCTCCAAGACTCTTGCAACGAAATTCTCATATAAAGTATAGGAAATCCTCATATTAAATTCCTATGAATCCACAATTCCAACATACTCACTCATTAAAATCATCATGAAAATATTTTCTTGACCAGTTAACCATTACAAGGATTATAACTCTCAAAAGGTTACACATTTAGAGCCAAATCACTCTTGACATTACTCAACATTTTCCATTATCCCATTAATTGACATGACGATTCGATTACTTTATAATCACACTCTCATTAAACCACATCATCAAGTTTAACTCTCATAGCCTTGCAATACTACCAAATTGTAATACTCTATAAAATTGATCAATATTTCTATACTTTAGTAATTCTAATGTTCATGAAGTGAACCGGAAGATCTTGGACCACACTCACTATAGGTTCTACTAGCTGTAACAATGCAATCAGTTTAACCTCATAAGACAACTTCCATTGAGTTAGACTTGTCTCAAAGAACTATATTACGAGATTATTTCATCCTCAGCGCTCATCGAATAACTTACAACCCACGGTTTCACCACTACAATTATTCAACACCTCAAAAGACTCAGGTGAAACGAATAGGTTGATTCTTCCTCAAAAGAAAGAGCGAATAGAATCAATTTTTCAACAACTTGGAAAACATGTGCCACTTAGGCCAAGAACTCGAAAGAAAAACATAAGGGAAAGTCAATAGTCAAGGGCTCAAGCTCTCACTCAAAGCGAATACCAAACCACAAAAGAGAAGAACGTAATACCCTTTGAACATTGATAAACCCTTATGGAACAAGCGCCTAAGGTTTAAGTACTCTCCAATAAACCGCAAGATGCTGAAACGACTTAAATCTCAAACACTTAACTTCTCTCCTTCCTTTAACGAGGATAGTTATTTTCTGTGATTACTACATCACCTTGCCAGCTTAAACAAGATAAGCTCTTATGACCAAATCATTGGAACAACTTGAGAACCAATAAAATCTTTCAACATATCACCTTTGCTCAAGCAACTCAATCCCCACATAACTCAAGAGGTCCAAATGATCCCCATCGCAAAACTCGAAACATTCTCACAAAATCCCATTTACGAAAGACGATCAATTACTTTACTTCTAAAAGAATCATCACCACACACTCAAGTCACCATCTCTTGCAAATAATCTTACTAACATCAGAATAATATACTCTGAATACGAATATTTATCATCAACTATTCCATTAGAAAGCCCCCAAAGTTTCATCAAATGTTCCCATACTATCATTTCATCCCATCTTCAAGATGAGAGTATACCCAGAACCATACAACCTCACTACATCACCCTCTTATGATTAGAAGGGGTCTACTACACAATTGAAAAGCTCCTACCAAAACTCTTTCATCAAGGACACATTATCATCCGATTATTTCACAATTATGTGGGCATAAGCCCATATCAGTTCAACTCTTAACGATGCTCATCATCAACTTCAACACACAATGATTATTCCACAACCATTGTTGTTATCAACTGGCTTCATTATGAAATCTAGTTGCTACCTACTTTTATTCCCAAATCACATGGATATTAACAAACACGTATCCAACTGTTCCTCCTCATATTTGGATTTCAGCAAAAATACCCTAAAACTTCAAAAATTGAAATCTTCTATCGATCAAAAGTCTTAACAACGTTACAACCAAATTCCTCGTGTCATTCTATACAGAAGAACTACATAGAACTCCTTTCATAAATTCTAGATCCACCGATATTTAATTCCAGTCAACCGGTTATACACAGTTCCAGTATCTAATCATACTAAGGAATACGTAAATCTGGTATTCCCTCTAATTTTTCTTTCCACACAATTAAATTAATCCATGGGAACTTTCCGCGTTTTGTGGGCAACCTGGGCTTGGGCCTAGGCCCATGTGGGGCTGGCCGGCCATAGGGGGGAGGCGCCACCCCTCCCCAAACCTAGCCGCCCCATCTTTCCTCTCCTCCACCCCTTGTGCCGCCACCCCTCTCCACCTCTCCACCTCCTCCACCCTCCCTTGCGCCCCTCTCCATCCCCACCACCTCCATTGCTGCTGGCCAAGGAGGAGAAGGAGCTCCATTGCAGCCGGCCAAGGAGGAAGAAGAAGGAGAAAGAAGAGAAGGAAGAAGAAGGAGAGGAGAAGAGAAGAGAAGAAGAGGAGAAGAAGGGATCCGCAGCGAAGCGTGGTGGTCATCATCCCGTTGTGTGCTCTCTTCGTTTCGGCAAGGGTAACCCGTGGTTCTTTGCTTTAGATCAATTTCTAGTTGTCTAATTTTCGGATGTCAGTTCGTCGATATTCTGCAGCAGTGAAGTTTGTCGGTTTTGATTAGGTTAGAGGCATATTTGGGTCTGGGTGTCTCCTAGAAAGTTGTAGCTATCGTAGTTACCTCTCATTGCCGACAAGAATCAAATCATTCGGACTTCGGTAGCCAAAGTTATGAATTTATTAGTATTTCTGTGTTTCTGGAGAGAAGCAGAATTGCTAGTGTTGGTTAACCTGATAGAAGCGCATATTTAGAGGGGTTTCCAGAGGGTCTCACCATAACGAAAAATGAGGCTAATCCTCTTAGCTTTCAGGAAGCTAAAGATCACTGAATTCGGACGAGCGTAGAAAGTTATGATAGTTTCTTTGTCGCTGTCCAGAAACCCGACGTGAAATGTTTGCTCTGATTAAATAGATTGGTAGGTCTGGTAGATGGCCGAATCAGAGGGTCTCCCCAACTAAGTTTATTTAGACATTTTAATTACCTTTTCAGATTGTCCAAGATCATCCTATTTGGACTCCTGAGCAGAAAGTTATGAATTTTGAAGTCTGCTGTCCGCAGTGACGATCGCTAGAAATTAGAAAAAACTAGACGTGATAAGAAGTTTAGCGATTTCGATTGTAATGTGATGTATGATTTTGGTCCAGTATGCTAGTCTTAGTTTGGGGTATCTTCTTGTCCGGTGGCAGCGAGATCCCAAGGGCAGCACCCACTTCGCGTCCGCCGTTCTCGCGCGGTTAAGGCAAGTATTCGGGTTATAGCGTATTATCGGTTGTATGATAAAATTGTTGTGATTGCTTGATGTAGCCTTGCACGAATGTTAGTGTAATGAGTTTTCCTTTTATCTTGATGAATGCAAGATATGGTTAACGTTTCCCTTGAGCGTTGCTAAATCTTACATGTTGTTATGTACATGTTAAATTCTTGGGTATGAAAGACGTGGGTATGGAGCATTTGCATGTTTCAAACGTGTTGGATACTTGGTCATGTATGCATGTTTTTGATATACGATAGCGAAGTAAGGTTGCTTACATGATAATGAGAATATGATGTAATCCTGCTTATGAATATGTTATCATGGTGCATATGCATGTTGAGAGCATCTACAGTGCCTAGTCACGTGGTGACCAAGTACATATAGTTGAGGTCCCGTCATGTAGATGACGGGCTTGAGAATCCCACATTCGTGGAATGTGGGCTATGAATAAAGAGGTCCCCATCATTAAAGTGATGGGCAAGGTCCCTATACATGTGGTGTATAGGCTTTTGGTCCCCGTGCGAGAGGGCAGGCAAGGGTATCTGCGACGGTTGTGTACCCGCATTACGGTAAAATGCGAAAGAGATAAAGTTGAAAAGGTGCATTGCATTGGTTGCATTCACATGAGCATGAAGGCTATACTTTGGTGCATTGTTTATCTTGGATTATTGATGCTATGAATGATAACTTGCTTAGCCTTGTTGGTACTTGTTTGAGTCTTTGGGCTCACTCTTGCTTTGATGTGTTTTAGGTACAAGCTGCAAGACCCGCATGCATGGGAGGGAGTAGATGTTTGGATGCACGCACTACCACTCAATCTTAAGAATTACTTATGGATGGTTTGAGTTTGATTAACTGTAATAATGAGAATAGCAAATTTTGATTATGTTTATGAGATTATCTGCATGCTTGAAAGAACCTGATTATGAGGATATTGATAAATGCCATGATTAATTGTTGGAACCTCGGTATAGCTGACTATACAAAGGAGGTTTTGCCAAAAATTTGTAATTGATCTTAGTATAGTTTAGTTTAATTTAATTTTAGTAGCATTCCAGGCTCAATGCTGAGCTGGGGTGTTACACATCAACCAGGTCGGAAGAAAACCAATATATCACTTTCTCATGTTCTATTCATCTCAACTCTAGAAAAATTGGTCGACAACCTGCTTCATGAATTAACACTTCAATGCCATTTTTTAACCAATTACAAGTTTACAACACCAAGAAACGAGAATAGCATAATTGCCCAAATTTTGATCCTAATTGCAGGAAGATGATAAATTTAGCACCAAAGTGGACACGACAAATACATCAAATTTGAATTACACTAATATCAATGCCTTATAAAATTTGTTCTACGGATCTGGGTTCGGTGGGGCCATGTCGCCATGCGAGAGGCTGCTGAGTGGTGTTCTGCAGCAGCAGTGTGGCGGGAGGAGGAGGAGGAGGTGCGCCCCAGTCCACCAGAGGGAGAGGCGAGGGATTCGGAGCTGGGCGGCATAGAGCTGGACCCGGGCTGGGCCGAGCTAGAGGGGGGGTCCCCATGGGCCAGGAGAGGTGGAGCACGGGCCGGAGCGCAAGAGGGGAGGTGGCGCCATGCTGCCATGAGGGGACACCGGCGGTCGGGCGCAGCTCTGGCCGAGCCGACCGGGCGCAGCGCTAGAAGGGGAGCTGGCGAGCGGCGAGCCGGCGCGAGGCCGAGGCGCCGGGAGGGGAGGCGAGGCGGCAATGACCGGAGGAAGGAAGGCGGCGCTGAAGGAGGAAGGCACCAGTGGGAGGAGGAGGAGGAAAGAAGTTTGAGAAAGGAGGAGAAATGGAGAAGATGGATTGGGGAAGGAGCTGCTCCAGGGTGCCTTTCCATTCGGCCGAAAGGAAGGCGGCTAGGGCAGGCGCATCGTTTGGCGCTGGCATCTGGGCCGCTTCGCTAGGCCGGCTGCCTCGGGCCAGCTGGTAAACCTAGGGCCTGTTCACTGTGCATTTTTTTTGTATGCCTACTCAAAATTTCCACTACCATTTTCTCTGGGCCTCGGCCCGTTGCCCAACTGGCCCGAGCCCCATCTCTGCCCCGAGAGGAAGGGTCCTCGCAAAGTTGCCAAAATCGCAATCCATATGACTCAAATTGTATCTTGAGTCATAACTGGTAGGATCGCGCTCCGAGTCATAGGATCGCGTCAGATCATGGTAGGATCGTGGTAGGATCTTATAGATTCTGAAAGACTTAGCTCTCTGTTCAAGTTAGATTGTAAATACTAAGTAGTTAGTACTTTAGATATTTAGATCTAGAGGCTTTGAATAATAAAAAATAATTTGATTTTTTTTACATTTTAGTGTAAAATGGTCAGGTATCAATATTAGCAAAAATGCTAAAACTAGTAGGGACCTTGGCTAGGAGCGCGGAGAGGAGATTGGTGCTAAAAAATAGGACAATAAAATGCAATGGTTGTTTCACTATTTGTTTTTTTTTACGCTGAGGTTGTTTCACTATTTAAGAAGGAGCAATTTGTATATTGAAGCATCATTTGAGTGGGAATTTATTTAATGTGAAACCTTGTAAAAAAAAGTTTCAACTAATGTTTAAGAGAGGTTTTTGAAGCATTTGAGGACTAATTTAGTAAATGGAAGTGATTTGACACCTACTTTGACAAATAAGTGCTATCAAATCTATTGTTTTTTTTGTCATACATGGCAGATTTAACAAATCTATTGTTTTTTTTTTGTAGAATCTTAGATTCTATAATTTGATCACACAATATGATCCTATCAGAGCATCTCTGATTCGATTTATGCTTATAACCCTAACAACTTGGTACCTCGAGCATGTTATTAGGGTCATGGCACGATGGGATTTTTTTTTTGCCAGGTTCAGGTTCAAGGATGGCCATGTTTGGTTAGTGATCTGAACAACATGTGTGAGAAAAATGTGTGCCCGAAAGGTACCGAAGATTTCGATGAATTTTGTCTGATCATGCATGCCTAAGATAGACTTGTTTGGTTGGTGACCTATACTTGAGAAAACTTATAGATGAGATCACACATTGATGATTGCATTTTTAAACTATAGTTTGACCATAACAAGCTCCATAGATATGAGGGGAAATTTGCTTAGTAACATTGCAAAGATACAAATTGGAAAATAACATCCAATATGAGGGTGATAGGTGGACCATAGGGCCACATATCATTGACACACTGATATTGCTTTTCAACTCGTGAGATCGTTGTAGTGTTATTGAGCAACTTGTCGTTGGATTATGATCATATGATTGAAGGAGTAAGTAGTAACGTTTTTGAATAACTAGTAGGGTGCTTGTGCATTGCAACGGAACCTCAAAAGAGAGTGATACATATCAGCAGACGGGATCCTAAACCACATAATAAATATCAATTTTCTTTCACACACATATAAACAGAAACATTAACTCCGCCTATTGCCAAGGTAGTCAGAGTCGAGATCCTAAGTTGGATCGATATACCTCTAGTAGGATCGAATCGTAGAATCGATGATTCTACAAAATTGTAAAAATACATATATTTAACATCTATACTATAAGTTTGTATAATTCTTATATGGTTTACCACTTACTTATAACCGAAAAAGGGACAAAGCACTTTATATCACACAACAGAAAAGCATAATGGTACTGACATGATGTGTGATATAGTTCTGAACTATAGCAGAACAGCCAATGACCATAACTAGTTTATTATAATTACATGAGAAATGTTCACATCTTTTGTAAATCAATATCTAATTACGACACTTGCATGTTTCTTAAAAGCAGCTAGACATACTCTAGGAATAAAAATAGCTTATTATTATCAACCTCAAGATTGCTCATGTCATAATATAAATATTTATACTAGTATTACCACACTGATATTTATAGTTTTATTCTCAGAAATTAATATCAACAAATTTTGCTCTAAAACAAAATATCAACAAACACTCGCCTCTAAAAAAAATAAAAAAATTGTAATTTTTTCCCAAGCGACTCTACCACGACTCTACTATGCGATTCTACATGATTCTACGCGATTCTACTCTTTGGATTGTGACTCTACCACGATTCTACCTGATTCCAATTCACGATGTGATTTGGATCAACAGGTCGTCGTGGGTTCGTATAATCATAAGACTCTAAGAGTAGGATCGCGATTCTAACTACCTTGCCTATTGCATCATCTACTACTAGTACTCGAAAATTAAAATTTTGAACTCATAGACTGTTTACCTTTGAAAATTGAAGTTGATGTCGACTTTTCTCCCCAATGTGTTGTCCATTTTCAACCATTACTGGCTGACAAGGAAGAAGGCTACGCATCAATGGCCACCTTCTTCCACTCTGAACCCAAGCCATGACTCGATTCTCACGGCCGATAACCTCTGTAGCCCTCGCCAGGCATATTGCGGCAAGGAGGTGGGAGGCCGGGGGAGGAGGTGGTGGCGGCATTGTGGTGGTAAGCGAGGAGGAGGTGGCAATGCTTGCTCAAGCGGTGGGTAGCAGGAGGCGGCGGCGCCGCACAGAAGGATTAGGATAAAGAGGACATGGCGCGGTGAACTCGAGATGGCAACATGCCAAGGGAATGACGCCTTCATCTCTGCCTTTTTCTTGTGCGCTATTGTTGCCTCCTTCCTTACCCCAACGACATCTCCAAGGTACTGTCTCCTCTTCTCCTTCCTTCCCTCCAAGTGCCTTCTCCCGTCCCTGACGTTGCCTCCCCTCCTCGTTCCTCCTCCTATCGCCGGCGCTACCTCCCTGCACCGCTTCCTCCTACGCTGTCGGATCTCTTTATCTTCGTGTACGCCGCCGTTGCAACCCGCAGACTGAGTGCCAGAGGGGGTCGGGATCTCTGAGGCACGAAGTGTATGCCGGACGGGCTCAGGTGGTGAGTCACGGTGTGAAACAAGAAGGAGTGGGACGGCGACGAATTTCGGTGTGTGCATGTGAAGAAGTGGAGTGACAACGGTTTGGGTGATTGTGAAAGAAGTGGGAGCATGAATAGGTTCGCGAGTCACGGGGGTAGTGGGGTGAGATCTTGTCTCTGTCAGGTTAGGTCCATATGTTGGTACATCTTGATGAATAATTTTAGAAGGAGTGGGAGAGATTAACCGCGTGCCAGGGAGAGAGGACATCATCACGCAAAACTCCTTTTGTTAGTTTAGATCTCTCGACAGAAGGAAGTAAGAAGAAGAAAAGGAAAGAAAGATCCACGCCCAAATCCTGGAATCCGTCCCTTTGAGCCCCCGTCCTTCCTAATCAGTCCGCGGCATCTTGTCTCCTTCCATCTGCGAAGCGTCGCGCGAGCACAAGCGGAGGCGGCAGCTTTGCGGACCGACGGGAGGCCATGGCATCGAGAGAGGCGTTCCCGGTGGGTTTAGAGGAAAGGTTGCATAATGTCGGTGTAACAGTGTAACGTGCAGCCCATGATAGAAAAGCCTAGTAGACCAACAGAGCCCACGAACGGCCTCGATCCATTATCCAACTCGCTTTCTTCCTCACGAGCCCTCAACGCCCACCGCGCATCGCGTCGCGTCGCGTCGCGTCGCGCCCATTCCCGCCGTCCTCTCGCCTCTCCGGTGGCGGAGCCGCCTCCTCATCTTGAGCGCGGAGCTCTTCTTCCACGGCTTTGTGACCCTACGTCGGGATCCACTAGAAGTGAATTAGACAAATTGATTTCCACCCACGATTTGTGCTTCCGATTCGGATGTAAAGCAAGAATACAAAAGAGTAAAGTAATAGCGAGGAAGAACTAGGGTTTTCATTCATGACCTTCCGAATACGATATGGCTATATATTGTCATCCGACCCGGCCGACTAATAGCGACAAAGCGATCAAATTTAATGATGACTAGTTACAATAACTACTTCTTACGCTAAATGATGAAAGTGCTCGGTCCATTTCAACTATCGGATCCATATTAAACGCCATCTTACGATCTCACCATACGATCCTCATAAGCCGGCTCGCCCTTCTCTCCTTTGACGATCAAACTAATCGAAGCGGTATCCAAACATCTCAACCCTCCGTTAAGCGAATTAATAGTCTCCAATTCAACAACGACTTGGACTTGATGTCGACAATTGCTCCCCCTTTTAAGATCCTTGTCCTCAAGGATGAAATTGTGGGAATATCGTGCTATAAATTTAGCATCCTCCCAAGTTGCGACACGGAGATAGATTCGCCGATGAACCTTCCATTGAACCAGCGGTTCATTGTTCCTTGGAATCACCCTTCTCTCTAACACGGCAATAGGTTCGATGAAGTATGTGTCCTTCTCCATCCACTAATGGCAACTCCTCACGGGAATCACCACGAGCCGATATGTCCCTTCAAGCGACTAACATGGAAAGCGGATGGATTTGACAACCATTAGGGAGTAACAATTTATATGAAGCTCTGCCAATCTTCTCAATTACTCTGAAAGACCCATAAAATTTCGAATGCAATTTCAAGGATCTGTGCAGTCCGAGAGCATTGTGGCGGTATGGTTGCATTTTCAGATATACCATTCTTCCTATCTCAAAGGATCTCTCAGTTCTATGTTTATCGGTGAAATGCTTCATCCTTGAACTAGCTTTCTCCAGATTTGTTTTAATGGCTTCAAGAGTAACCTTTCTTTCTTGGAGTCTGTTCCTTGTTTCTTCTGTAATATGATCATTTAACATAGCTTCAGTAACTAGTGGAGGTTTCATGCCATACAATGCCTCAAATGGAGTCATCTTTAGAGCTGTGTGGAAAGAAGTATTGTACCACCATTCGGCTTGTGATAACCAAGAGTGCCATTTTCTTGGACTAGCAAATGTCATACACCTCAGATAATTCTCGAGACACTGGTTAACCCGCTCGGTTTGCCCGTCAGTTTGAGGGTGGTGTGCACTACTCAGCCGCAACTTAACCCCTAAAGCTTTGAAGAGTTCTTGCCATAATGTACTAGTGAAAATCCTATCTCTGTCTGAGATGATCACTGTAGGGA
The DNA here is from genome assembly GCA_036346255.1 of Ampelocalamus luodianensis. Taxonomy (NCBI): domain Eukaryota; kingdom Viridiplantae; phylum Streptophyta; class Magnoliopsida; order Poales; family Poaceae; genus Ampelocalamus; species Ampelocalamus luodianensis. Next base: position 22,751,448 of record CM070638.1, on the reverse strand, counting down.
GTCCATGTAATTTGTAGATGTTGTCTAAGAACAAATCCACCACATGCTGGACTGTGAAGGGATGCCTCAAGGACAGGAAATGGGCATATTTAGTGAACTTATCTACAACAACCATGATTACATCCTTTTCCTCTGATCTTGGTAACCCTTCGATGAAATCTAGTGTTATGTGAGCCCAAGCCATATCAGGTACGGGTAGTGGCTGCAGCAATCCTGGATAGGAACATTTTACGATTTGTTTTTACGCGATGCACACTCTTTTGTGAATGCAATAACTTCGGCCTTCATTCCAGGCCAATAAAACAATAGTTTCAACCGCTGATAAGTGGCTCTCTCTCCGGAATGCCCTCCCAATGCTGAGCTATGAAAAGAGGTCAAGATCTGTTTTCTCAGGTCTGTTCCCGCACCAATAAGAATCCTACCTTGATACCTTAGGATTCCCTTCTGTAATGTATATGGGGGAGTGCTGTTAGCGTCAATTCTTAACTTCCTTTCAATCTCTTGGCAATTGTCATCATTTTGATAACTATGAATCACCTCAGAAATCCACATTGGTATAGCCATTGTAATAGCCATTGTTTGTTCTACACATGGTATTCTAGATAAGGCGTCAGCAGCCTTGTTTTCTCTCCCTTTTCTATACTCCACCTTATAATTGTAGCCCATTAGCTTTATCAAGAGCTTATGTTGTATGCCTTCAACTAATCGCTGCTCAGAAATGTATCTAAGACTTTGTTGATCAGTTCTAATGATTAGGCTGCCCCCTATGAGATAATGTTTCCATTTTTTAAGGGCCTCCAATATGGCTAATGCTTCTTTATCATAGGTGGACATTGCTGCAGATTTTGGCCCAATGGCCTTACTCATAAACGAGATAGGTTGTCCTCTCTGCATAAGTACAGCTCCAATCCCATATCCACTTGCATCCGTTTCCAAGATAAAGGTTGACCAAAATGGTAAAGCTAATCTTTGGAGCATTGGACAAAGCCTCCTTGATCCTCATAAATGATTCTTGTTGATCATCACCCCATTGAAATGCATTCTTTTTCAGGGCATTGAACATTGGTTTGCAAAATATTCCAAAGTTTCGAATGAATCTTCTATAGTACCCTGCTAGGCCTAGGAATCCTCTTAACTGTGTTACATTCTCAGGCTTTGGCCATTCTTTAATAGCTAACACCTTCCCAGGATCTGTTGAGACCCCATTTTGACTGATAATATGGCCCAAGTACTCCACTTGTAACTGCCCAAACACACATTTGCTTAACTTGGCATATAGTTGATTCTTCCTCAACACTTCCAGCACTTGCTGCAAATGTGTTTTGTGATCTTCCATGTTAGCACTGTAAATGAGGATATCATCGAAGAATACTAATGCAAACCTCGGAGGAATGGTGACAATATTACTGTTCATAAGGGATTGGAAGGTGGCAGGGGCATTAGTCAACCCAAATGGCATCACCAAGAATTCAAAATGGCCGGTATGTGTGCTAAATGCAGTCTTAAAAATATCAGTGGGATCCATTCTGATCTGATGGTAGCCAGATCTGAGATCTATCTTGGAAAAGTATTTAGCTCCAGTAAGTTCGTCCAACAAGTCTTCAATAATGGGAATAGGGTATTTGTTCTTAATGGTATTAGCATTTAGCGCTTTGTAGTCAATACAAAGCCGCCAAGTTCGTCTTTTTCTTTACCAATAAAGCCGGAGAAGAGTATGGACTCATCATTCTCGATGGTTTGAGTCTTCAATAATTGTTCAATTAATCCTTCCATGGCATCTTTTTTGTAGTAGGGTAACCTGTATGGTCTGGAGTTCACCGGTTTTGCACCAGCAATAAAGGAATGGTGTGGTCACAGTCTCTCACTGGTGGTAGTTGTTTGGGTTCTTGGAACACATCTTTAAACCTATCTAAGATTGATTGTATCTCTGGTGGAATTTCCTGTACTGCGTTTCCAGTCTTCAGAATCACCTTGGAATATATAACAGCCCCAACTACTCCTTTGTTCATCATCTTCATCAGCTGTAAGGTATTGATAACACAGTTTTCATCTGGACAGGTCTCGTCCCTGAACTTCACTGTCCTTTTACCTTCTTTACAAATACTAAATTCTCTAGTCTTCAAATTCAGATTAACTGGACTATGGTCATATATCCAATCACTACCAAACACCATGTCATAACCTTTAATATCCAATAACTGAAATTACCTTGGAACTTTTCCCTTGTATTTCATAAGAACACCAAGACATTGCGAGTCATTTGTAAGGACACTACCATCGCAATCGCCACTTTGATAGGGGCATGATTTGTGATTTCACATTGAGATCTTAGAGCAAGTTGTAGGTGTTATGAAAGTAGTAGTACTCCCACTTTGTCTACTAATGCAATAACATTGGTTCTCCCCATTTTGACCTTCAAGGTAAAGGTGTTCGTTCTGGTGGTACTGACATGACATGTCTTGAGACATGTAATTCTTCACTCTCCTTTTTATGCTCGGGACTACTTGGGGGAGTAGCAAAGTCTCCTTCTAGGTTCTCTTCACTTCCTTCATCCTCATCTTCAATAGTGATCAAATGGAGTGTTTCGAAATTTACATACCTTGCTATGTCCGGTACCCAAGGTTCATTGCACTTGAAGCATTTTCCTCCATTCCATTTACTCCCACTTCTTTGGTAGGGTTCTTTTGAGATGACTCTTGTTTAACTCTGTACCTTTCCATCTACTCAGGTGTTTCCACTGAACTGTCCCTTCATATTGCTATTCGGCCCCAATTCAATGTCTTCTTATACGATTGATTGTTCTCATAATTTCTAGCATGAGAATAGGCCTCCACTAATGTTCTTGGTTCCAACGACTTAAGGAGTTTTGATGTAACCTTTCAATCTGACACAAAGTAATCCAAGAAATACCCTTCCTTTAGTCTTTGAATTATTTCTTTTACCAATGTCATCAAATTCTCAAACTTATCAATGTAAGTCTCCACTGTTCCTTCTTGACTTAACCCTCTGAAGGCTTGATTATCTCATACCTCGTTTCATTTGCAAACCTCTTTTTAATCATGTTGCAAAAATCTTGCCATGGTAGAGATCTGTCTCAATTTCATTACTCTGATCCACCGATCGACTCTTCTGTGAAGTAAACCTCCGCTATAGAAACCCTTTGCTCATCAGTATCTTAGCCAACTCAAAATACCTCTCACTTTTCTAATCCATGCCTCGGGTTGTTCTCCATCAAATTTAGGGAATTCCAATTTGGTCCCCTCTTGAAGTGTTGGTTGTCTTGATTACCATTTCTTCTAGGACTCACAGGGCCTCAGTGTGATTAGAGTAGTGTAACTCTGGAGCTCTTGGCCATGGGTAACTACCATTATACTCATTTACGAAAGAAGGGTAAATCCTCTTGAGTAATATGGGTTAATGTTTTGTATGGGTATTTGTGGAGGCACATAGGGTATCTGTGGTGGAATGTATGGGGATTCGAATTAGTATATTGTGGAGCAAAGGTTTCATTTGCCATAACCATTGGATACATACTTATCCCAAAAGTTCCACTCTTACATTTGAATGATGACCATTGACTCCTGGTCCTCTAATTGATGAGGCATATTCGACCGACACATTTCCTTTTGATGTTTGATGCAACAACAAAGAACCGATCTTGGGTGTCGTGGTGCACTAAAATGAGCAGAAACGTACCGCATTGATGGGTGATATTTGCCACAGGAGCAATTGAGTGTCCGCTACACGAGTCGCATATGGAAACATTACCGGCGTGGATGGTCTAGCATCACGATTATCCTGCAACCGCTACCATCGCCATCCATATTGCGGATTACTTGCTACTTCTCCTTCGACTTTCTTATCCATCATTGACTTCAACATCTCCATCATCGGATCTAGTTTGGATGAGTTCTCTTGAACCTTCTCCTGAGTTGTCCCATCGGACTGATTGCTCTCCAAGTTTTCATCGATCTGTTGTTCTTTGTCGTGTCATTTCCTTCTTCATTGTTTCCGGATCTCCCATTATCGCCAATCCGAACTCCTCTTCACCCGATCTAACAACCTTGGCATCATACAACCAATCGCCTCCTACCTAGCAATTTGGGGATTTTACGAGAAGATTAAAAATCTTACCCAACCCTCACCGCTAGAGTCTGCTCCCTACTTCTTTACGGTAGAATCAAGCCTCCTTGAACTAGCCGAATTTTACCAAGGAAACTTGTTCCTCAACCTCGCTATTCAAGAACCACTCGGTTCCACGTCGCAAAGATGAACGGCTCGATACCAATTTGTCGGGATCCACTAGAAGTGAATTAGACAAATTGATTTCCACCCCTGATTTGTGCTTCCAGATTCAGATGTAAAGCAAGAATACAAAAGAGTAAAGTAATAGCAGGGAAGAACTAGGGTTTTTCATTCATGACCTTCCCGAATACAGATATGGCTATATATACTGCCATCCGCAGCCCAGCCAGCTAATAGCGACAAAACGATCAAATTTAACAGTGACTAGTTACAATAACTACTTCTTACGCTAAACAGTAAAGTGCTCGGTCCATTTCAACTATCGGATCCATATTAAACGCCATCTTACGATCTCAGCCATACGATCCTCATAAGCCAGCTCGCCCTTCTCTCCGCCTGACGATCAAACTAATCGAAACGGTATCCAAACATCTCAACCCTCCGTTAACTGAATTAATAGTCTCCAATTCAACAGCAGCTTCAGACTTCAGTAATCCTGACACCCTCGCAGAGTCGTGGGGGCGGTTCCCCCTCGCTCCAACTCTTTCTTGAGGCGTACATGAGTGCCCGAGCAAGCTGTTAAACGGGTGGCCCTGATCCTCCGAAGCTCCGATCCCGTGGAACCATGCTCTCCGCGGCCACCGCCGCGCTCCCGGCGGCGGTTTCGTATTCTCCGGTGAGGTGGACCAGGTAAGTCATCTCTTGTCCTTGAACCGTCTGCTTCCGTCTTTTAGTTCTTATCCTTATGAGCCTTGATGAATTGCAGGAGATTTTCTTGGAGCCGTCAATCGGAACGAATTAAAGCTGGGTATTCCCAATTGGAGGTGCAATGGTTCCTACCTTACTCCATGTATTGATGTATATGTTAATGTATAATGGGCTACGAAAGTATCATGTAAGTGGGCTGGCTTGAAATTGGGGTATACACTCCGGATATCTGGCCTCCTGAAAATCCGAATCCGTCTTTGTATTCGATGGATAGTGAGCTACAATATCCATATTCGAAAATAGTCTGTATCAGTCGGAAACTATCCCAACCGTTTCATCCCTACATAGTGTTAATGTTGATAAAGTTTTTGAACACGTTGTCGGTGGGTAAAATTCATTATGCTTGAATCAAATTTATTGTTTTGGGCTTTGGGCTGTATGCCTGTGTGTGAGGATTGGTTTAGGTACCAGAAGTCACCGAATTGAGGACTCGGCAAGCTCTAGCCCTTAATTTGGTCAGAAATCTGGGCTTTGTTTGCTCTTGTTTCAAATAAGGCTTTATACCAATCTTCAAGCTTGGGATTTTAATATCTTTGCACACAAAGGATATGTTTGGTCCTCAGCAGGACGCAGTATAATTCGGTACTGATGTAATGTGAATTATTCGCAGATGCACGACGCTGGTTTAGCTGTTTGGTTTTGGTAAGTTCCTTCTGTGTTGTATACAATGCATCGCTTACTGTTTCCCTGTTAAGAGTAAAGCAAAACATATTTATTTAGAGGATAAAATAAATGATTACTGGATTAAAAATTTGATGTTCGTAAGAAATATTGGTGATTCATTACAAGTTGGTATGCAGTTCACATATTTTGAACAAATAGTCCTTGTTTGGGCGACTGCTGCTCTTGAAAATCATGTAGATTGTCTACCATCTGTGCAATTGCCACTCTACATACACATCTTACCCTTTTACATTAGTCATCTTACCCTTTTACATTAGTTGTGAAATATATTGAACTTCACTTCTTTTAGGTGAGAAAAGTTAGCTATCGACCTCCAGGAACTGAACAAAACCTGTTGAATGAATTTAGTCTCTCATCGGGAGAAAAGGTAAACATGTTTTAAATATTGGAATAGTTGTATTTGAAGAATGGCTTTTATATTGCTGAGACCACTATATTCATGCAGTTTTGGTTTAATATTTGGACAGAGTGGGAGTGGAAAGACCACTCTTTTACAGGTTTGTTTTGAAACGCTGCATGCCATTTTTAAATTTCCTCCTTGTCTTTCATCTTAAGGTGACAGCTTGATTTCTCAGCTTTTGGCTGGTCTATCAGCACCTACCTCTGGGTCAATTTGCATTCAGAAATATGATGATAGTGGAAATCCTATGGGTCTATCAGAATTGTTAGCTTCTCAAAGAGCTGGTATTGTAATTCAGTTTCCCAAAAGGTTTGAATTGCTCCTTTCACCATTAAATTATATGAAACAGGATAAGAATGCTTATGATCCGTGGGAGTGTTTGAAAAGTTTCACTGAAAAATAAGACCTTTTACACATATCCTTGTAGGTACTTCTTAGCAGATACTGTACTTGAAGAAGTTACTTTTGGATGGCCCAGGCCACCAGCGGAACCACCCCCGGGGCAAGCCGGGGCGGCTGCCCCGGGTCTCCCAGGCCAGGCGGAACACCCCTGAGTTTATAGTAGTGTGTTTGAAACTTTGTTTGTGCATCATTTGCATCCGTTGTCTTAATCATCCTGTCGTTTGTCTATTTCTAAACCCCACCGAAGAAAGAAGTTACACTAGGCAATCACATGATTATAATTCGCGGGCAACGCTGCTTGAATCACACTGCGTAGGCAGTAGCCGGGCCAGATTTCAAACTTAATCCCAAGGCTCACCTGCAAAGCAGACCTTAGAGAAGGGAATAGAGCCTAATGCTCGTAGGTATTGTCTAAATATATTGAACCAGCCCCCCCGACGCCCCCAGCCAAGGCCAAGCCGCCATGGCGCCATGAGGGCACAGGCGCACAGCCACTGCGCCGTAGTCCCCGCGCGGTCGCACCGTGTTGAGCGTTGGCCGTGGGCCGAGACACACCGAGTGCAAGCTGCAGCCCAAGCCAAATCCCCAATAAAATGCAAATGCACTAGTAACCCTAAATCCTCAATTCCCTAATTGGTCGTGGGCTGATGGTGGGTGCTGCGGCGTGGGTGCGGGTGAGCACTGAGGCGCGACGCAGGGGCTACGGCGCGGGGACGGTGAGGCACCGACTAGTCGACTACCAAGTCTTGGCATAGGAGAGCGCTGAGGCACGGCGCGGGTGGAGGCTGAGGCGCGGTGCGGCGAGCTACCGAGCCAGCACAGCAGGTCAGCCCTTGCTCTGGGTCTTCAAAATTCCTGGTTCCGCCACTGGCCCAGGCAAAAGGCAGAATTTTATTTGAGGGAGCAGTCCGCTTTAAAACTTCAAAAGGCCGTTAACTCGGTAATGATTATCTCTCAAAAATCTGTCTGTGCCTAACAGAACGCTTTTACCTTGATTTATTCGTCGTAAAGTGAGCTTGTTGCTTGAAACACCACACAATTTCGTCCTAAAGATAATTCTGTTTTATGTGCAACGTACTAGGTTGGTCTTAATACCTTTTCACTGGATGAAGATCCAGTCTCAAGTGGTGGGTTTAAGCGGCGATTTGCTTTGGCAATTCAATTGGTATTGTTTGTGCTGCCTTCTGTTATTTTCTGACTGTAGGTTCAAACTCCTGATCTATTGTTGCTTGATGAGCCACTTTCTGGTCTTGATATGTGCTTGAATGGCTATATCAAACTAATGTGTTGAAAATTATTTCTTATTTATTGATTTATTTCTGAACCCGTCTGCATGTACATCCATGAGAGCAGTTACTTAATGTACTTTTACTTGTGCATTCTACCATCCATGTTGACAGATGATACTTGCTAGGATTATTGTTTGTAGTCAAATAGTATGGTGAAATTAATATCTGCTTGTAGTAGACGAGCTTACTAAGTTCGTAGTTCGTACCTTCAATATCAGATTGGAAAGCTCGGGCTGATGTTGTGAATCTCTAAAGGACCTAAAGAAAAACCACAGGATACTGGTTGTAAGCCATGACCTAAGGTAATTTAGAACTCACCATAAAAGAAAATGCTTTTCTATCTCTCCGTGCCTCATCAGAACCACAATTGAACACTTTATGAGCTGTCTGTTGGTTCATACTTCCAGTGTTATGCAGTTTGACCTGAGGCTGTTGAAATGCCTAACTGAAAACATTTTGCAGGAATTATACCCGCTAGTGGACCACTCATGAAGAATGGAAATGAGGGAGTTTTGAAGTAGGAAGCTTTCCTGTGTAGAGATGCTTTTGTTTGTGCAACTGTCAAGCATGCTGGGCAGTATACCAGCAGTCTTCACATCAGTTTTGGTCAACTACTTTTGTAGCCTTACATTATGTTAAGTCTGGAAATTTTTTGACAGGTACAATTGAACCAAACATGGTTATAGTTGAGTTATTTGGTAATTAAGTGATGACTTGTGCCGCTTTAGAATTGGAGTAACACCGGAACAAACAATGAAACCCAAAACTTTGATGGAGAGATCATGTATGTTTTGATGCATATGTTTATCGGGCTAAGATGCTGAACTTTATGTTGTGTACTGCACAAGTTATTGGTCATTGTTGTGCAAATGAACGGCAGGGCTCCTTACAACCCTGTATAATTAGGAACATGGGACGAAATGAGACCGAAAATGGTGAACTCTTGTGTTGTCACTGTTGCAAAGTCTGTTATTCTGGCCTACCTATATGTACATCTTCTTTTCCTCCAAATTTCTTTGACCTGTTCTCTCCTGTACAGCAAAATGCTTAATCCCTTGTTTTCCCATTCTCCTTCATTTGTGGTATGTGGAAATATGTCTCGTTCATACAGTGATGTTTATGAATGTTATAACATCAGTTAAACTTCATGTATTGCCACCATGAATCCTTATTCCTGAACCTAGGCTCGACATGGTCAACAAATTATGTTCCCACTATGAATTCATGCATACTATTCTTGCTTTGTGTGCTTTACAGAGCCCTATATAAAACATAAGTTACAGATGTTTGTCACTACTATTGATCTACAAATTATGCACAAAAAAAAAATGTTACTCTGTCTGGGATGTGTCACTATATATGCTCAAAGCAAGGATTATTCTCCTCCTATTCAACAATAGTCACTTTCACAGCTCATCCCTTTTCCAACTTTTGTAAACCCCACGTGTTTATGTCCCTGTCACAACCTGCCAGAAGGGAACTGTGTTAGGATTTGTCAAGATTACAGTGGTAAACAAGTGATGTTATCCAATATTTATCATACAGGGCCAAGAATATTTTAACAAGACATCTCTTCTGACTGTTAATTAATGAATTAAACATCCACGAAGGCTCCAGGAAGCTGACAAGCTTGGAAGGATCTGGTAGGCAACTGGGTCATTCTCTCTGAATTGATGTCCCCAATTTTCCATCATGAAAGGACCGTCTACCAGTTGGTCTACTTTTATCATTTTCCCTTTGCTGCTTCCTTTTGTCTGTTGATTAGTATATGTCCGTCAGTCATCACGGCAGTGTAGGTGATCTGGACCTTCTGAAAGGAAATACTAATAGCGACTATGAAAGAAGCCTGTGGGAGATTACTCCATGTCCTCTCATTTATTTTGTTGTATGTACAAATGGTTTACTAGTGGCTTTTCCTTGCTCCCTCTAATCTGAATACACACAGAAGAAAGAAGTTAATACTATAGTTTTTTTTTAACAAAAAAAGAGGCAGGAGCTCTGCCGTTCTTTATAGAAGATAGAGAACCAACAAAACAAGTTTTCAACACAATTTGCTTCTATTGATTGTATACCCAACTCTCTAGGAACACTCCTAATAAGCAATAAATAAGGGCATCTGGTGGAAAATATTGTGTCGAAAACCCACTCAGAAGCAACTACCTAAGATGTTATCTCTTTAGTTTGGACTTTAAGGGAGTAAACAAACACTTGTTAACAGGAGAAACAGAACATATGGTTTGCGCCGCTGCGTGCCAGAGACGCAAGTTTCAGTAAGCAAAACCTTGAAGATAAGGTGGCTGCTTAGTGTAATAAGTTGAAAAGAAGAACATGCATGTACCTTGTCTTCAATTAATGATTAAAAAAATGAGAAAAAGGGCCGCGATTTGTTCTTTCAAAATCTTTAGAATTTCTGAAGTGGACAGATCGATGTTCATTTCTTTCTTTTGGTGAGACAAACCACAGATGTTCATTCTAGCTAATCTCCTGAAAATTATATATATACAAACATAAATTGCGCATGGATGTAATATTCCGAATGGATTAAATGAATTAGAGAGAGAATTAAAGGAATTAAAAGGAGAATTTTAGAAAATGTGGCAAACGTGGGCCTTGGGCCTTTGGCCACGATGACTTGGCCGAGAGAGGGCGGCCATAAGAGAGATGTCGGACCACAGGTTTTGAATAACCAAAGCCCTTGTTTGGAGTCTGTACTAGTCTCATGATCGATGGCTAGTATACACATTCATAACATTGGTAATCACATCCATACATATTTCATTAATACAATAAGATTACAAAAAGGACTTAACACTACTACTGAAGCAGTCATCACGAGCGGTTGAAACCGTCATCACGAGCGGTTTACGAACCGTCTGAATAAGTTGGTCTCGATAGCAGTGGTTATCACAAATGGTGCAAACCAAATGCGTGATATGAATATCACGAGCGGTTTTATAAAAAGCATGCGTGATACTCGACCTCACGAGCGGTTTTACTGAAGCCGTCGTGATACTCGACTTCTGAGACATTTAGTATCTGAAGCGCCGGTGATCGGCATTCACTGAGCGGTTTTATAAAAACCGTCTGTGATAGTTCATTACACTAACTATATTTTTACTGATTTTTGGCTAGGCTCATAAATTGCTAGCCATGCCCTCTGAAAACAAGCATGCAGAAAAACAGATACATCACAGATAATCAATTGTTGACAAACTCAATCTGATCATTACTCAAAATAAATTACAAAAGATCACATTTGTTCAAATATTGTTACAAAATAAATTGGATTACAATTGAGTCAATTGTTTGCGGTGGTTGAGAAGTGTCGGTGAGGTGATGTCTTTGGGTGTGATGGAGTGAAATTCTCAGGTGTCCTTAATTATCTACGATATGATAAAGTATGAGCTTCCTCGAATGTCCTTGATCTCATTCGCAAAAGTCCATCTAATTCTATATTCAAGGCACATCGCTAGCAAGAGTAAAGTGTTAAGCATATATATTTAAATTTATAATTAGGAAATAATTATTTCGAGATTCACAAACCTCGGGATCCTTCTTCCTAGCTCTAATGATTTGCTCCATATGATGGCAAATGTAGATTGCACATAAGTCATCATTTTTTTCTGGCGGCACTGCAAAAATAGAATTACATATATCAGTTCGAGATGTGTTATTATGAAGTATGATATAGGATTATCGTGTTGTAGCGCGTACCGGAAATTTTGTCCTGTGTGTTAGTTCGGCGCTCTTTCCATCGTATATTCCTTTGTTGGCAACATAGTCGATGAACGACCTACATGATTCCAAAAAGTTATCCTCGACCATTTCAAACTAATTAAGACTAAACTAGAGTTATGTATGAAGGAAATGAGCATACCTGAAGTTGTGGTTGTTGCGGATTAGGGAATCAAGGTATATCACATGGTTCCTCTTTGGTATGATGACTAAAAGGATCCAGTGGTACTTACTAATGTATGTTACTATAGTCATTAAACCTGAGTTCGTGCTGCGTATAAAGTACAAATAAAATTTGTACTGCAAGTAGTGACACTTACCCCTGGTTGTAGGGCACCACGATGTACTTCATGTTCTGCTGACGAAGCAATGCCTGCGCTATGTATTTCTCGACGAAGGACGAGTCTATTTGGATGGTTTGCAACAATACCACATGTGGGTCGAGGAAACCCACCGGTTCTTTCCATTTCCGGACATTTTTCATCATGTATCTATATATAAGAAATGAGTTGTGATATTTATCGGTATTACGTGAATGTAGAACTTGATTGTATGCACTTACAATGTCCAACATCGTAGAAGCGAGGCGTCAAGGCCAATGAGGTTGAATATGTCATATAAGTCGTTGAAGCCCACGACGAAGTGGTTCGTCCGTTGAAGAAATGCTTATGCTCGTATCGCGGTGATTCGATGTCGCACCCCTCCTTTTGGGTCTTATCCAAGTACCGGGCATGCAAAGCGACAAGCATATCGGCACGCCCTAATCTGCGTCGAAGCACAGCGGTTTTCGATGATGTACTTCGGATATTCCGACTTGCCGGACTTGAGAGGCGCCTTGCGTTCGTCGATTTCGATTTGGTCTTAAGCATTGGCGGCGTCTTCCGCGAGGCGACTCGGGACGTCTCGCGGCACGCTTTTCTTGTTCCTTGGCGTCTTCTCCAAAGGAACGAAAGGTGGCCTTCTAAGGCGAAATATGAGGTGGAGTCATGGAGGTCCGTTGGAGAGGAATGGTCGTGTTGAGATCGCGGCCTTCTGGGGTCGGGGCGATGTCCTTCTTGGGCCACTGGATAAAGCGTGCACGGCATCCCTAGTGTTGCCATCTCTTCGTTCGGGCGAATCTCCAGTGGGACGGCCATGAAATGTTCATGTACCATGTCCACCTCCACCCTAGCGTAACCCTGCGCCACCTGGACACCGTGCTACACTGCCCCTTCCTGGTATGGATGCACCATCCCCCGCCCAACCTCAATAGAAATGGACCCAACTAACCTCACTTGGAGCTTGCGGCCGTCGGCTCCTACAAAGCGATCGCAATAGCTAAGGCGTCCTATAGGTCTATCTTTCACGCATTCCATAGATGTACATTACCTTGATGTCGTCTATCGGTAGTGGACATCGTCATGTTCGAATTATGCGTGGCGCGGCGCTACTCGATGTCGGCGGGATTGGCTACCAAATTAACGAGGCGGCTTGCGTGCGGTCGCTCGAGAGTTGATTCATTTGATCTGCAATGCTTGCTAGCTTTCCTTCAAACTTTCGATAATCATCGCACCAACGGTGCTCGCGCTCGGCCTTAGATCTCTTCCTACTCCTGTACGTGCAGTAGTCGTCTGCGAATCCATAACTCCAAGGTATGTTAACCCCAAGGCCTCGTGTGCGACCCGGGTACTCCTTGTTTCCCAGGGCCGTGAGAGTATATCCTTCTCCTGTCTACATGGAAGGAGCCTTGGGAAGTTTGGGCAGACAATTCACGCTGCAAGAGGTCATCATGTTATTATAGACACTATGAAGTTATATATGGAGTTATTAAAAACTAGGTAGTTCGACATACTTACCACACGTTGAGACACTTCCTAAATGCGCTGGTTTGTAAAGAGATCTGCCGAAGATGAGACTTTTGCCTCGCTTTTAACGGGCTAGGAATGTGGGTGCGTGACATCGGAAAGCGCGTTCTCCTCTGTCGCGCCATTCGTCGTATTTACTTGCATATCCGGTGGTGCGAAGTGCGTGCGGATGAGTGTTTAGTGTCGGATAGCTTTGTGTGCGCACTTTTCTCGTTAAATTCGGCGTCGTCTTCATAGCAACAAAGGCGTCTCATGTTTCTGCGTCAAGAATCCGTACGCCGCGAAGGCGTCGACCGTGTTCACGTGCCGTGACAAGAATGCTCTTAAGCGTCCTCCACGATTTATCGATCGTGAGCATCGCCGTCCGTTCCACGCGTGCCATATGCGCCAGGATAGTGAACTTTTGTAATAGTTACATCCACGCAGCGCCTCTCGTTTCTTTCATCGAGATCCTTCCACCTTGGTGTGGTGATGGGGACCGTTTCCTTGCAAGTATCCGCACATGGTCGGAATCTCCGGCGAGCTCTTGGGGCGCAGAGGGACCCCAAACTCACTAACCTCGGTAATGACGATCGGCCCACAGGCATCTTGATTCTCCTCGCCATCTCGCCGTATCATTGTCGTCGACGGATTAGGCGGCGAAGATGGTGCCTCGCCATCTGCGGTGTCGACGACGGCGACAAAGATGGTGCCTCTGCCATCTGCAGTATCAGCGACGGCGGGGAAGATGGTGCCTCTGCCATCTCGCTTACTTGCTATCTATATAATTTACATATGCATAAATATGTAACAATAATTAATTCAACAGATCATAGTGGAGTGTACCATTTGCTTCATCTGTGGAGGATTGGCATGAAGCAAAGGTACACTCAGTGTCTGAGATCGACGAAGGAATGCTAAGCAAAGGTTTAATGCTTCATGTACAGAAGAATAGCCTTTAATGAAGACATAGATACAAAATATAATCAAGTAATAAGAACAAATAAAAACATATTTTTTGCTGACAAATTGCATAAGACATAGTCTTTGTAATCTCAGTCATCTGTCAAAATCTCTTCACGAATCAATTTTGATAATTACAAAACAGATCTTGAGCTCAAACTACAACACATAAAGCATTCTGTAAACAGAACATCTAATCATATGTATTCAGAATAATTCACAAATTTATATCAACAATAAGCCTAATTGACAGATTGAGAATAGAAATATGCTTAAGCTCAAGTCTTGTTTCTAATCATCTATTTGATTTGATTTAGACTATCATCACGAGAAAACATACAAGTGTATCTTAATTCCGCTATAGCGAAAACCAAGAGTATAAAGGCTACTAATTATAGCTGACCATATAAAGCAATATGCTTAAGCTCAAGTCTTGTTTCTAATCATCTATTTGATTTGATTTGACTATCATCACAAAAACATACAAGTGTATCTTGATTCCGCTATAACTGAAAACAAAGAGTATAAAGGCTACTAATTATAACTGACCATATAAAGCAATATGCATAAGCTCAAGTCTTGTTTCTAATCATCTATTTGATTTCAGATTTTGACTATCATCACAGAAAACATACAAGTGTATCTTAATTCTGCTATAACTAAAAACAAAGAGTATAAAGGCTACTAATTATAACTGACCATATAAAGCAATATGCTTAAGCTCAAGTCTGTTTGTAATTATCTATATGATTTCAGATTTTGACTATCATCACAGAGCATCAACAAGGCATCATGAGAACCCATCACAGAGCATCAACAGAGCCCATCACAGAGCATCAACAAGGCATCATCGGAACCCATCACGAGCATCAGAGCCCATCATAGAGCATCAACAAGGCATGATCAGAACCCATCACAGAGCCCATCACAGAGCATCAACATAACCCATCACAGAGCAAGGGAGGCGCGAGAGGAAGTGACGAGTAAGAAAAACCTAGTGTCGGGCGCCGAGGTCGGAGGCGGCGGTGTCGGGACGAAAGGTCGGGCGTCGGTCGGGGCGAAGAGGTCGGGGGCGTCGGTGTCGGGGGCGAGTCGAGGTCGGGGCACCGAGGTCGGGAGTCGGTCGGGCGCCAAGGTCGGGCGGCGCGCGAGGTCGGGCGGCGGTGTCGAGGTCGGGCGGCGGTGAATGGCGAGCCTAGAGGAGGCAAAAGCGCGCGATAAACTCGAAGTGCGGAGAGGAAGTGACGAGTGAGCAAAACCCTAGCGGTTCCCACCTTATAAGAGGCTATCACAGACGGTTATTTAATATAACCGTCTGTGATAAATAATCATAGACGGCTCTCAATAATAACCGTCTGTGATACGTTCCATATCACAGACGGCTATATTTAGAAACCATCTGTGATATATCACAGACGGTTCTTCAATAAAACTGTTTGTGATAAACTCATATCACAGACGGTTTGTTTATAGAACCGTCTGTGATAAACTCATATCACAGATTGCCAATAGGTTTTGTCGGCTATCACGAGGCGGTTACGAAATATAACAAATGCGAGATAAGCTCATATCACAGACGGTTCTATATTAGAACCGTCTGTGATTCATTATCACAGATGGTTATATAATAGAACCGTCTGTGGTAGCCCAACAATCTATGGTATCCTGACAAAACCTGTTGACAAGTATATATGATGACAAGCTCATAACACATTTTACTTCAAAAACCAATTGTCGGTTACAATGAACGTCCACATTGACATCAATATCAAAATATATGAGAGATTACAAGTCCATAACACATGATGTTATGGAATAAATTAATTACAATGGATTAAATTCTTAATTAAAATATAGCCCTTCATGATGATCGGCGCGCATATAGCTAGCTTCCTCACCGGGTTCTTCCTCGAGCCTGATGCCATCTCCGAAAGGAGGCAACTCGTCAAATTGATTGTATTCTTCCTCATCCACTACATTCTCAACTCCGACAATCCTTCTTTTCCATGAAGAACTACGTGGCATTTCTTATTTGCGGGTCGGTTACATAGAATACTTGAACAACTTGATTAGCTTGATGCAGAATGGTTCGTCTTTGTATCAAATCACGTTCAAGGTCCATGGTAGTGATGCCATACTTGTCAACCTTCACTGTGGGAGATGGACCAACGGCACGAAATAGGGGATCTAGAAAAACACGTGAGTCGAGCTCCCATATCTCCTCTATTTGCCCATACTACGAGCTCCTCGGCCATCGATCTCGAATGCATCTATGCGGACACCGTTGTTACGGGTGTGCTCTTCCTATCACGGTATCGTATAAAATGTGTACCCATTTATGTCGTATTCTTGCCATGTGACAATTGTAAATTGTGGCCCTTGTACCAACCATAGCGATGTATCATCACTTGATGACCTCCCGATGATTCGCACCTTTAACCATCCGTTGAGCAAGCGGTTGTGCTCTCTCATGATCCAAACCTCGACTGTTTGGATTACGTTCGCGTACCATGTCTTTGTGCTCGTCGATGTGCGGGGACACCGGTCATGTGTTGCAAGACCGTGAAACAGGCTTGGCGTATGTATCGGATCTAGAGTGATTGATTTCCTTGAGATGGTCTGATACCATCAGTCTCCCCTCATGATGAGATAGAGGCACACCTATCGGATCCACGAGCCATGTAGTCGGCGCAGAACTCAATGACCTCTTCCGTTGCATAACCTTCGATGATCCGCCCTCGGTCGAGATCGATTCCGTCGTAGAACTTGAGAATTCCCATGTACCTCTCGAGCGGGTACATATGGCGTAGGAACACGGGCTGCATATCTTTATCTCTTTCACAAGGTGAACAATGAGATGGACCATGATATCGAAAAATGACGGAGGGAAATACATCTCAAGATAACATAGAGTCATCACCACCTCAGCCTGCAGAGCATCTAGTCCTTGGGGATCGATGACCTTCTAAGCAATTGAGTTGAAGAAATAACGCAGCCTCAAGATTGCCACTCGGACCTTGTTCGGCAAGATACTCCTAATTGCAACAGGAAGCATTTGTGTCATCAGCACATGACAATCATGCGACTTCATACCAATTAATTTCAAATCTTGCATAGAAACAAGTTTCTTAATGTTAGCATAGTAACGAGATGAGACTTTCACACCATGCAAGCTCGCGCGATTCATTTCTCGGCCTTGGGCCAGTGTAGCAAGCTAGGGGAAGATACGTTTCGTCTGTGTCGATCTCTTACGGTGCTAACTCGGTTCTTATGTTCATATCGACCAAGTCTCGCCGTGCGTTAACACCATCCTTTGTTTTGCCACTAATGTTCAGTAAGAGACCAATCAAGCTATCACATACATTCTTCTCTACGTGCATGACGTCGATGTAGTGGCGAACTTCTAAGTGCTCCAAATAAGGCAAGTCCCAAAAAATTGACCGCTTCTTCCAAATGTTCTTCTAACGGGTTCTTAATTGACATCCCTTTCCAAGCACAACATCGATATCCTTAACTATATCATAGACATCATTCCCTCTAAAAGCCCTTGGAGCTGAACCGTCCTCCTTATTTCCGTCAAATTGTTTCTTCATCTTTCGGTATGGGTGATTCCTGGGAAGGAACCTACGGTGACGCATATACACAGTTTTGCGCGAGTTGTTTAGCCATACACTCTCTGTAGCATCTAAGCAGTGCGGACAAGCTTTGACTCCTTTTGTATTGAAGCTCGACAGGTTACCTAGGGCAGGAAAATCATTGAAGGTGCAGAACAACATGGCATGTAAAGTGAAGTTCTCTCATTTGTACGCATCCCATACCTGTACCCCTTCATTCCACAGTGTCACAAGATCTTCCAGCAATGGTGGTAGGTACACATCAATATCATTCCTAGATTGTTTGACCCTTGGTAGTAGTGACATCAAAATGTACTTCCACTTCATACGACCAAGGAGGAAGGTTGTACATGCATAGATTCACAGGCCGGTGCTATGTCATTGCTCATGTTCTTGAAAGGATTCATCCCATCGTACTCAACCTAACCTTATGTTCCTCGGTTTTGCTTTGAACTCTTGACTCCGATCAAAGTTTCTCCACCGCGCGAATCGCGAGGTGTCTTAGCTTTCCATCTTTCTTACGGTTTTCCGAGTGCCAACGCACCAATCTTGCCTCCTTTGGGTTCGCAAATAAACGCTTCAAACGTGGGATCACAGGCAGATACCACAACATCTTAGCAGGAGGTCCTTACTTCAACCTAGCAGTATTCTAACGCTTGTATCGGGATGCTTTGCACACGGGACATACATGCATGTCTGCATACTCTTTACGGTAGATGATACAATCGTTCGGACATGCATGTATTCTTTCTACTTCCATTCCCAATGGAGAAAGAACCTTCTTTGCTTAGTAGGTGGTGTTGGGCAACACGTTTTCCTCCGGAAGAATGTCCGCTAGGAGACCTAACAACGCCGTGAAACTCTTATCGGACTAACCATTGCTTGCCTTTAATTTAAGCAGTTCAATCACGGTTGACAAACTTGTGTATTCCGGCTTGCAGCTAGGGAACAAAGGTCTCACCGAGTCCTCCATTAAGCGCTCGAATTTACAAAACTCTCTCTCACTATAGTTTTCTTCTGCATCGCGTAGCATCTGATCCAGATTGTAATCGTGTGACCTATCCTCATCAAAAGCACAGTCTACATTCGGCATATCGTTGACTTCCTCGGTGATGTCGTTATTACTAACTTCCTATGTAATCTGCTCTTCACCGTGACTGGTCCAACATGTATACCCTTTTTTGAAACCCCTTCGAATCAAGTGTGCTTCTATCTGCGCCGGGTTGGTAAACATCTTCAGATTACCGCAATCAATGCATGGACAGTACATAAATTTTATCCCCTTCTTTAAAATATCCTGCTCGACGGCTCTTCTAAAAGCAACCACGCCATTAATGTACTCTTGACTCACACGGTTCATACCATACATCCGGTTTCAGTCCATCTACGCTACACATGTAACAAAATATATAGTGTCAAATTAGATTAATAAAATCTCTCTCAACTGCTCTCTCTCTCTCTCTCTCCATTTCCTTTCCCCTCACAGAACTTAATGCATATGCCAACCACCCAATGAAAAATATTATTCTATTTCACTTGCATCCGGATGCAAAAGTTTGCATCAAATCTACTAGAGTTTTGCCATTTCAAAGAAGCTACTAGAGTTTTACTACGGAATAGGCAGCTTTCATGTATGGAATCGGTTCTTAGCATCAAATCTAGCCATTTAAACCGGCTAATTAAGCACGTAAATTTCAGATGCTCTAAAGGGTTATAGATTGTTACACTCGGAGCTCACGACGAAAATAGCAAATCTCTTGAGATTCTCTCCTTCTCCCTCCCTTTCTCCTCTCCTTCTCCTCCCCTCCCTCTCTGTCGGTGGCGCATGGGTGTTTACACAGTGTCGGCTCAAATGGGAATAGGCGGGGTAGTCGAGAATTTATAGTGCGAGGATATCACGAGCGGTTCAAAATATGAACGTGCATAATATCTAACTATCACGACGGTTTCTAAATAGAATCGTATGTGAAATATCACGGACGGTTCTATTTCTAAACCGTCTGTGATACGGGAGATTATCACAGACGGTTTCTAAATAGAACCGTCCGTGATATTTCACATACAGTTCTATTTAGAAACCGTTTGTGATACGGGCCCGTATCACAGACGGTTTATTAATAGAACCGGCTATGATATTTCACAGACGGTTCAATTTATGAACCGTCTGTGATATATGCCTATCACAGACGGTTAGTAATAAGAACCGTCTGTGATAGGCCGATAGTACAAATGCTGCGTCCCAACAGACCCAACACAGACGATCCCAAATGAACCCGTCTGTGATGGGGTGTCTACTATAGCCTGTTTTGTAGTAGTGTAACCTTAAACGATACATAACAAATTTTCATTACAAAGGCTGACCGGGCAAATAAAACTCAAGTACAACAGTGTAGCAGAAAACATAGTAAATAAACCAAAATAGTATAGCGGTATGCCCATCCGAACCCTCAAGTGATTGACAAGAGACAAGTCCTAGAAAGACCCATCATCGAATCCTCCGGTAGCGGGTGCAAAGAAGGTGACGTCGGCGTAGGCTCATCTTCTAAATCTAAACAACAATTTAGGTAAGATTGAGTACATTGTGTACTCAGCAAGACTTATAGTGTATCAAAAAGTTTATATATATGCATGGCTAACAAAGGATGAGGCTTTATGCTACAAGTTATTTTCAGCATCAAGCAAATTTTATTTGCAATATCGTTACATAGTATTTTGCAACAAAAATTTTAAGAGCAGTTAAATAGATAAAGGACAACAAGTAAGTAAATAAATAAATAATAACTCACAACCCTCCTTAGCTGCAAGCAATATTTTATTTTTAGCTATAGACATGGCACTCAGCTCAAATATGAACCAACAAACCATTCCAACGTTTTTCAACGAAACTATTTTTATGAAAACCAATACTATACCCGGCAATAACATACTTAGCACGCTCATCACCGCGAGCACGATTATTTAAATAGATTTGCACTCTGTGGAGAGAGTTTATTCGGTATCCGTCGATACCACCGCTCACTAACCTTTGGTAAGCAGTCTAGAGCACGCGTCAAAACCTTTACATCACCTAGTCATATCCTTGCACTAGCCCGGTGAATGAATACCCTTACTTCACCCCGGGTACACCTCCATCTTGTTGAGGCATTCACCATTGTGCCAGAATGCTTTGTTCCCAATGCCTCGGTGAAGGGATCCCCTTCGAGCAATCACACATGCTCACACTACTACGGCCTACCAACATATAAAGTTAGTTTTTGATGACTTAATTAGCTAAGATCATCCTATACCAACATATGTGGTTGTACACTTACGCTTAGGTCAGATATACCGATGTTCGGTCCTTAATTAACCCAGCGAGAATCTCTTCATATCTACTTGTGAGATACACTTCTTAGAATATAATATAACTCACCTACGTCACAAACTAAGGTTTTTATTTTTATTTTCATACAAAATAACAGAGGTAAACCCCTCTGAACCATCATTTCAAAAACTTTCAATTTCATGTTCATCATGTCATCCTTTTAGCAAATTTTAGTAAAGACTATAGCTTGACTAAGCAATTGTGCGATACTCGCACTCAAAATTCCAAATTTGACATCATCTATTGTATATACCATAACCTAATGGCTACAGCAATAAGCATATCAATGTTCCAAGGACGTTCATGCATCGAGTAGGATTACGACTACCGTTAACCCTAAACATAGCAATTTTAATTAAACATACATGCATGCATAGTAGATTTTGTAAAAAGAAGTACAATAATTAAAATAGTAGAATCAACATGGTCAAAGGGGGTTCTTGCCTTTCTCTGGTTGCTCTGAATACGAGGATGGAGTATCGTCGTAAAAGTCATTCAAACAATTGACGTATAATCAAAAGAGCCAGAAACAAATTAAATATAGCAAAATAATTTAAACAACAACCAAATCCAAATATTTTTTTTTGCATATTCAGGTAGAGCATGATTTTAGATGAATTTAGAAAAAAGATTCATTCAATTTGGAGTTTTTATGCAAAAGTTATTAACGTTTTAATTTGCTTCAGTTTGAAAATTCCAGAAATTAGAAAAGTGCTGACATCGAAGGCTATTTTGCAAAGTTTACGCTTTCCAGCAGAAAAAGCGTATTCTTCTTTGAGTTCTACTGAGGTGTAACTTTCTTGTAGAGAAAACATATTTTCCTTTGACTAAAAGCCGCTTTTTCATTTTTTGATTTTAATTAACTGATGGATGGGGCCCACATGTGAGCCTCTCGGTTTCTAAACCGTGTTTTAAAACCGAGAATAGTACATGGTCCCACATGTCAGTGACACATTTACTAAAAGAATTTGAAATTAGATTTATGCTAATCTTTTCGGCTGGTCCCACTTGTCATAGGCTTAATACCTTTTAAGCTCTATTAATTAGTGCTAAACATCTCCTAATCATCCGGGCCCACTGGTAGAGAGAGAGAGAAGGAGAAAAGCAGCAGAGCTACGTGCGCCCAAGCACCATGGCGAGCTCGTCGGCAGCGTGGCAGGCGCGAAGAAGCTCAAGGGATGGCCAAAATGGGTTTCCCCTCGGCAGTGATGCCTGGAGGCTGGAGACATGGTCAGAGGCAGTGCTACGCTGGCGATAAGCGATGGAGCTCCTCGGGTCTAAAGTGGATTTCACTATTTGAGCCAATCGGTGGTGAAAGGTGGTGCGCACTAGCTATAGGGGACGTCCACGATGCTATTGCCAGCGGCTCGGGGAACAATGATCACCAGAGCGGCAACGATAAGGCTTCCTGTGAAAGCACCATTATCGGCTACGATGAAGTCTACACTACGCTAGCTAATCCTTCGATCTAATGCGTGCAAAAAATCCAAGGGACTACTAGAAGCTCACCTAGGTCCTTGAAAGCGTCGGGGGATGACCGGAGTGGCTTGGCGATGTTGAGCAGCGGCGATGCAAAGATGGCTCATGATGATGGAGATGCTATAAGGGGTGCACATTAGCTTGCATGCACACTAAGGATGGTGGAGATAGAAGGAATCGACTAGAGGCTCACCAAGGTGGTGACTAATTGAAAACGAGTTGCGGCGGTAAAAAATGAGGAAGAATGTCAATTCGGGGGGATTCCCTGCGTGTAGATCATCATCAACCAAGAGAGAAGCATAAGTGAAGTATATAACACGAAATGACATGGTCAAGTGAGGTTCAAGCTCACGAACGTCGGGAACAAAAAGGTCCGAAGTGTAGTGTGCACCGAAGGTGAAGAAGACGATGGCGCATTCACGCTACGAGGTTCCCAGAGCTACATCAATCAAAGAAGGAGTATCAGCGAGGTAAGGGGCATATGGTGACGCAGTTGGTGAGGGCAATGAATGTTGGATAATGGAATTATTGATGAACTTATGTTAAATTGTGCATTCATAAGCATCATTGCATAAAGAGAATGTGATCATGGTGATCAGATATATACCTTATTGGTAGAGACTCCACGGGAGTAGAGAAGCCCCCGATCCTTTGAGGACGGGCTTGATGAAAAAGTGATCATTGTCGCAAGTTTTCACTTATGCTATACCAGTATACACAATGAAATGAGCATATGGACATGTAGTGTAGAGATATCTTGCATTTAATAAAAAGAGAATTTGATACTTGAGTATGAGAACAAAGAGGAGTAAATAGTTGATGTTGATGATGATATTGTTTATGGTTGAATTAATCATTGTTCATTATTTACTATTGTGCTTACTGAGTCGTAAACTCACTCTTGCTCTACTGTTGTTTTAGGTGATCGTTGACAACATACCACTTGGGAGGGGACACTACTACAAAACAGGCCATACCTGACACCTCATCACAGACGGTTCCAAAGGAGCGTGCGTGTTCTTTCTCTGACGGTTCCCTTTGGAACAAATGCGTGATATCGCCTCATCACAGATGGTTCGTATTACCAACCGTTTGTGATACTTTACAGACGGTTCGTAATAAGAACCATCTGTGAGGCGTCCTCATCACAGACGGTTGATATTACGAACCGTGCAGGAAGTATCCTGACGGTTCGTAATATGGCATGCGTGATGAAACGCTTATCACGAGCGGTTTGAAAATAAAACCGCGTCATGAAGTATCCTGAGCAGTTCAATTGTACCGTCTGTAATATACTACTATCACAGACGGCTATATTAAAGAAGTCTGTGATAGTATTATCACAGACGGTTCCAAGATAGAACCATCTGTGATATTTCTTTCCTACCTCTTCGTCTCCCGCGCGATGTGTCTCTTCATCTCACCATCGCACAACCGTCTCTTCGTCTCGCACGCCAACGATACATGCGTCTCTTCGTCTCACGTCCCAATTACTCCTAATTCTTTATAAGACGGAATAATTCACCGAAGATTAAACTCCCATCGCTCTTCGTCTCACGGTTTTGAGTACGTACGCGCAGCAATCGCCAAGGTGAGCATGCAGAGCATGACGGCCAGCACCAAGGCGAGGAGATCGGTGATCGCCGCTCTTTCTCACGATGTCGTCGTCAACATCGTCGGCCGTGTGGCCGCGAGCTCTCCTCAGCCCATGGAGGACCTATGCAGCCTACGATTAACGTACGTATATATTTATATCTACAAAATACGTACGTACGAACTACTATTTATTCTAACATCTTGAATTTTGTATGTACGTATATTGGAGTTGCAAGGCCTTGTACAAGGTGTCCAAGGAACGCAGCCGTGGGAGGCGTGTGCGCCGGGAGCGAGGAGGCGATGAAGTGGCGGACAACGCGTTGCCTCGCCGTCGTCAACCACGGCGGCGCCGACAACCGGGGCTTGTTTCATCGTCAGCCTCGGGCTTGTCTTCGCACCCCAAGACATGCAGCGCGCCCTCATGTTCCTTGAACGGGTGGCTGTGGCCGGCCACAAGGCTGCGACCTACGTGCTCGGCCTCCTCCTCTACACGCGGCGAGACACGCGGCGTTGGGAAGCACTACATCGGCCGGTCGAGGGCGAGCCGACCGGCGGCAGTGCGAGCGGCCAAGGCCAACCGGAGTGCGGCGGTGTTAGAGGCTCGCGCGGACATGGTCCGGCGACATGGGGAAGAAGGCGGGCCGGGCGGGTGTGGGCGCTGTCGGAGGATGGCCACGGTGCACGAGCACCGGCGTGGTGTGGAAGGTGGGGCGACTACGTCGCCTTCTGCGATGGCATTGCGAGGATTAGGCATGAGTATGTCAGTTTCTTTGCAAAGGTGTTGGACTATTTGCCATAAAATTTTAGTTTTTTAGGTTTCTAGAAAGGTGGTGCAGCTGGACTATTTTCCAAATTAAATGAATTTTTAATGCACCAAAATATATGGTCCACAAGGACAGGAGCGATTACAATTCCACGTTGACATCAAAATATACATACGATAGATTACAAGTCCATAACACATGATGTTATGGAATAAATTAATTACAATGGAGTAATTTCTTAATTAAAATATAGCCCTTCATGATGATCGACGCGCATATAGCTAGCTTCCTCATTTGGGTTCTTCCTCGAGCACGATCCGTCTCGGAAGGAGCAACTCGTCAAATTGATTGTCTTCTTCCTCGTCCACTATATTCTCAACTCCGACAATTCTTCTTTTTCCATGAAGAACTACGTGACGCTTCTTATTTGCCGGGTCGGTTACATAGAAGACTTGAATAACTTGGTTAGCCAATACGAATGGTTCGTCTTTGTATCCGACACGATCGAGGTCCACGGTAGTGACGCCGTACTTGTCGACCTTCACTTGTGGGAGATGGACCCAACGGCACCGAAATAGGGGGATCTTTAAAATCACGTAGTCGAGCTCCCATATCTCCTCTATTTGCCCATAGTACGAGCTCCTCGACCATCGATGCTCGAATGCATCTATGCGGACACATTGTTACGGATTGTGCTCTTCCTATCACGAGTGCCAGTATAAAATGTGTACCCATTTATGTCGTATCCTTACCATGTGACAATTGTAAATTATGGCCCTTTTGCCAACCATAGCAGCGTATCATCACTTGATGACCTCCCAGTCATGATTCGCACCTTTAACCATTCGTTGAACCGCGGTTGTGCTCTCGTGATCCAAACCTCCGGCGGTCGGATTACGTTGGCGTACCATGTCTTTGTGCTCGTCGATGTGCGGGGACACTTGGGTCATGTGTTGCAAGACCGTGAAATGGGCTTGAGCGTGCGTATCGGTCGGGAGTGATTGATTTCCTTCCGATGGTCCCGATACCATCGGCCTTCCCTCGTGGCGAGATAGAGGCACACCTATCGGCTCCACAGAGCCATGTAGTCGGCCAGAACTCAATGACCTCTTGGTTGCATAACCTTCGATGATGCTGCCCTCGGTCGAGATCGATTCCGTCGTAGGACTTGAGAATTCCTATATACCTCTCGAACGGGTACATATGACGTAGGAACATAGGACCGCATATCTTTATCTCTTTCACAAGATGAACAATGAGATGGACCATGATATCGAAAAATGACAGAGGGAAATACATCTCAAGTTGACATAGAGTCGTCACCACCTCGGCCTGTAGAGCATCTAGTCCTTCGGGATCGATGACCTTCTAAGCAATTGAGTTGAAGAAATAACACAGCCTCAAGATTGCCACTTGGACCTTGTTCGGCAAGATACCCCTAATTGCAACAGGAAGCATTTGTGTCATCAGCACATGACAATCATGAGACTTCATACCAATTAATTTTAAATCTTGCATAGAAACAAGTTTCTTAATGTTAGTGGAGTAACCAGACGGGACTTTAACACCATGCAAGCTTTGGCATAATTCATTTCTCTCGGCTTTGGACATAGTGTAGCAAGCTGGTGGAAGGTATGTTCGTCCTTTATCGGTCTCTTTCGGTGCTAACTCGGTCCTTATGTTCATATCAACCAAGTCACGTCGTGCATTAACACCATCCTTTGTTTTGCCACTAATGTTGATAAGAGACCAATCAAGCTTTCACATACATTCTTCTCCACGTGCATGGCGTCGATGCGATGACGAACTTCTAAGTGCTCCCAATAAGGCAAGTCCCAAAAAATTGACCGCTTCTTCCAGATGTTCTTCTGACGGGTTTTTAATTTAAATCCCTTCCCAAGCACAACATCGATATCCTTAACCATATCATAGACCTCTTTCCCTCTAAAAGCCCTTGGAGCTGAACTGTCCTCCTTATTTCCGTCGAATTGTTTCTTCATCTTGCGGTATAGGTGACTCTTGGGAAGGAACCTACGGTGACGCATATACACAGTTTTGCGCAAGTTGTTCAGCCATACACTCTCCGTAGCATCTAAGTAGTGCAGACAGACTTTGACTCCTTTCGTACTGAAGCCCAACAGGCTACCAAGGGCAGGAAAATCTTTAATAGAGCCATCTGTGATATCCTTTTTATAAAAAGGCGCACCGCTAGGGTTTTGCTCTTTACTTGTCACTTCCTCTCCCGCGCCCCTTAGGCTCTCGCGCGCTCTCTCAGCTCCTCTAGGGTTCGCCCATTCACCTCCTCGGCTGTAAGACCTGTCGCCGCCCCAGGCATCGGCAATGGCGCCTCTTCCTCGGCGCGTGACCTCCTCCCGTGTCGGCCTCCTCCCTCTGCCTGAGCCTCGTCCCGCGCCGTCCTCCTCCACTGCCGGCCTCCTCCCGTGTCGCCTCCTCCCTGCCGGCCTCCTCCCGCGCCGGTCTCCTCCCGCGCCTCTCTCCTCCCCCCGTCGGCCTCCTCCTGCACCGGCCTCCTCCTTGCAAGTGAGTTGTTGTGCGGCATCCTCTCTGTGAGTATTCCTATATTCGATTTGTCCGGTGGATATATTGACTTTGTATAGTCTTTGATAATATGTGGCTGAATCTAGTACTAAAGATATTGCAAATTGATCGATGAGCTTTGTTGACATGCTCTGTGATGAACTTTGTCTTATCTTGAGATTGAATGTGATAGTTAGTTCATTCTTGAGCTCTATTGTATTACTTACTCTGTCAATTTGATATCTTTGTTAATTTGTTACTTTCGGTTGAATGCTAGTTATTACGATTCTTACAGTTCGCTCTGTGATGAACTTTTGTCTTATCTTGAGATTGAATGTGATAGTTAAGATCATTTTTGATATGATTGAGATCATTTGTGATTAAGCAAAGTATTGTTTAGAGTTCATAGTTTGAATTTATACTATCATATCCATTTAATGAAGAGTATAGATAATAGGATTGACATGACAAAGACTTGTTCTTTTGCAACTCTCCTTCTGAGAGCACAAACTATCATCAATCCTTCTTTATATATTACGTTTGTGCATCATTTTCGGTTAAGTTGAGTAAATCTGCTTGAATCTGGTCAATTAGAGCTTAAGCATATTGCTTCGTGCATATATAGATGGCAAGTAAGCGACATGGCGTCCGCACCACCGTCTTCGCCGCCCCCGTTGTTTTAGGAGCCAGTCCTCCTCAACATCGGAGTAGCGTCGCGTCCACGCAAAATTATGAACATGATGACGTCCAATTACCTATCGACGGCATCAAGGTAATGTGCATCTCTGGAATGCTCCAAAGATAGACCTGTAGGACGCCTTAGCTAATTGCGTATCGTTTTGTAGGAGCCGACACACTGAACGCTCCAAGTGAGGATGGTTGGGATGTCTATTGAGGCTGGGCGGGGGGTGGCGTATCCATGCAAGGAAGGGATAGTGCAGCACGGTGCCCAGGTGGCGCAGGGTTACGCCAGGGTTCAGGTGGACATGGTACATGACAATTTTAGGGCCGTCCCGCTGGAGATTCGCCCGAACGACGACATCAGAACACTAGGGGATGCCGTGTACAGTTTTATCCAGTGGCCCAAGAAGAACATCGCCCTGGACCCTGCAATGCCGCCTCAACCTTTCATGACTCCACCCCAACCATCTCGACATGACCATGCCTCTCCAACAGGACCCAAGAAGGACATCGCCCTGGACCCTGCAGTGCCGCCTCAACCTCTGATGACTCCACCCCAACCATCTCGACACGACCATGCCTCTCCAATAGGACCCTCCATGACTACACCTCAACCTTCGCTTCAGAAGCCCGCCTCATCGGTTCCCGTGGAGAAGACACCGAACGAACAAAAAAAGCGTGCCGCTGTATTGGTTCCCGAGCCGTCTCACAGGAGGACGCATAGCGGGCAAGTCGTTCAGGACAAATCAAAATCGAAGAACATTAAGGCGCTTCCGCCTCCTAACCCTAAGAAATACTCTTTCGGAAGTCCATTGGCGACCACCACAGTATTAGCCTACGCTGGATTAGGTTGTCAGAGTTTGCATACCTGGTACTTGCACAAGACCAAAGAGAAAAGGTGCGCTGATGGAATCACCGTCAGATACATGGAGGACTATTTCCTCCACGAGCTGGCCCCCTTCGTCGTGGGCTTCGACGACTTATTCGACCTATTCAACCTCAAAGCCCTCGATGCCTCACTTCTACAATGTTGGACACTGTAAGTGTGTACAATCAAGTTCTACATTCACGTAATACCGAATATAACAACTCATTGCTTATGTATAGATACATGATTAAAAATGCCCGGCGATTGAAAGAACCGGTAGGTTTCCTCGACCCACACGTGGTCTCTGAGCAAACCATCTTGGCAGACACATCCTACGTCGAGAAATACATAACAACAGGATTGCTTGCTCAAAACGACAAGGACTACATAATGGTGCCCTACAACCAGAAGTAAGTGCTTCACTACTTGCTATACAAATTTCATTTGTACTTTATACGCAACACGAACTTAGGTTTAATGACTCAAGCGACATACATGAGTAGGCACCTCTGGATCCTTTAGTCATTATACCAAAGAGGAACCAGGTACTATATCTTGATTCCCTAGTCAAAAAAAGCCACGACTTCACCCTTGTGCAAGGAGTACTCGACAGATGTGCTTATTTCCTCCATACATAACTCTATTGTAGTCTTCTTTCGTTTGAAATGGCCGAGGTTAACTTTTTGGAAACATGTAGGTCGTTCATCTCCTATATTGCCGAGGGAGGGCTATACAAGGGAACAAATGCCACATTTAATCACAGGACGCGATTTTCGGTACGTGCTACAACACAATAATTCTATATCATACTTCGTAATAATGTGTCTCGAACTTACTATACCTATATATGTAATTCTATTTTTGCAGTGCCGCCAGCAAAAAGCAGAAGAATGTGCATTCTACGTTTGCCATCATATGCAGATTCTCATGAGTGCTAAGTTGAAGGATCCCGAGGTTGGTCAATCTCGCAATAATTATTTCCTAATTATAAATTTAAATATATATGCTTGCTACTACTCTTGCTAGCTACAAGGCTTGAATATAGATTTAGATTCACTTGTTCAGAGAGAGATCTCGGATGTTCGAGGGAAGCTCTACACCTTCATCATGACGGATATCATTAGCGCCAACGAGAGTTTCACTACTCCAACACATTGAACGACCTTGAATGATTCATTAATGTAATTCACTTTGAATAGTTGTAATTCAATTGTAACTCTAGCGACAATATTTGATACATATTCGTGTCTAATTGATTTTGAGTTAAATGATCACTTTGAGTGTCAACGATTGATTCATCTGTAATGTATCTATTTTCTGCCTGCTTGTTTTCAGAAGGCATGGCTAGCAATTCCTGAGGCTAGCCGAAAATCAAAATTAAATTAGTTAGGCTGAAAGAGCTATCACAGACGGTTCATAATTAGCGCCGTCTGTGATATATGGCTATCACAGACGGTTCATAATTGTTACCGTCTGTGATATATGGATATCACAGACGGTGCTAATTATGACCCATCTGTGATATCCACATATCACAGACGGTAACAATTATGAACTGTCTGTGATAGTCATATATCACAGACGGCGCTAATTATGAACCGTCTGTGATATATGGATATCACAGATGGTGCTAATGATGAACCATCTGTGATATGTGGATATTACAGACGGTTGGTAACTAAAACCGTCTGTGATATGTGGATATTACAGACGGTTGTTAATTAGAACCGTCTGTGTTGTGACTTATCACAGACGGTTTTTTAACCATCTGTGATAACCGCCAGTTATCACAGACGTACAAAACACAGACGGTTCCAAACCGTCTGTGATGACGGTTTCGAACCATCTATGATAACGTTTTTTGTAGTAGTGGGATAGTGCACTTGGATCATCATACATCACCATTAATTGATTCATTTCCCATGAGAAAACCTTACTATAGTGTGATGGATTTTCCTTTAAGACATGATAGGTTTTGAATAACTCTAGTTGATTGGTTGGACTTTGTTTATCTATTCCATTTATTTTATTCAATTGGTTTTGCGATAATCTTGATATGTTTTCTAGAGATTAAATATATATGATTGTCATAACGTTAATTATGTTTTATTATGACATGTGGACGGGTTTTATCGTTGAGATGCTTGCTGTAATTTATTGTTATTGCTGTTAAAATTGATAGCTCGTGTACTTTAGTACCATTCCGGGCTCTGTATTGAGCTGGGGTGTTACAATAGAACCGATCAATTGCAACACAAGTTTTAATTTCAGTAAAAATGAGGCAAACAAAAGCTGAAATACCTTCTATTTAAGCAAATCAACCGATAGATAACAGACATATAATCTGTATGGGATACTGTGCGACTATGAAACAGTAACAAGACATATACATGCATATTCACTTGCTGATTTTATTTTTGGCCTTCAAAATACCGAATCAGGTGAAAATAAGCTTCATGTAATTGGCTAATGGAATAAAGGTGAAAATAGGCTTCATGTGAAAATAACCTAGGTATAGCTAGAAAACATGGCACAAACCAAACAATGTAAAATACAGTTGACGCATTGTATATATGGTGTGATCTGAAACCATCTAATATTGACAGTGACACACGATTCAAAAGCTATGACCTTGGAACAATCCACGGTATTAAACACATCAGATCAAACTGAAAAACGAGATCAGGTGATCGACAAGATGCTTTTCAAAGTAGATGAAACATACATGGAACACGTGTGTGTGTATATATATATATATATATATATATATATATATATATATATATATATATATATATATATATATAAACCAGTCCACACAAGAGCGGAATTTACTTAGCATGGTCGATTAGCACAGAAGGCAAAAATGAACATGGGCATATCTGCACGACAATGACATTAGATCTGATCCTTGCTTTTTGCCTAGTCCAATGCTTTTACAAGTCCAACGACGCATCCATGTGTCATTGCGCACGCACGAACATTTCTACTGCTACTGAAAGAAACAAGGGAGATGCATGGTAAAAGCAAATGTCTGGAGAAATTTCCATACCTACGGCTGCAGCTGGTTTTTAATTAACCTTGTCGTCTTCCTATTCTTATGCCAGCATCATTATTTGTCTCAATTGAATTTTATGTACAACTAGTTCACCCACAAGCTTAATCTTACGAGGAAATATGAGCAATATAGTTCAACAATCCTCTCATGTCGGGCTCCACTAGGCCTAATACGTGGCCTCGAAGTAGGCCACAATTATTTCTTTAATATTGCGTTAGTTAGGTGTTGAACTCAAGAGTTTTTGGATCTGATACCATATTGAGTTGAATGCATTAACTAGTTCATCCAAATACCTAAGCTTACGAGGAAATGCGAGCAATATACTTCAACAAGGGGTTAATTCATGAAAAGCGAGCTAGCGTTCCCGATGCTACAAAGTAGATGGTGCTTAGATCTAACTTTCTTTTGCGACGTTGGATAGAGAGATTGCCAAATCTAAGAGTCGATGCTTAAATAACTGTCATAGGCTACCTCAAAAAGTCGAAAACGTTTGCCATTTTTGCTGCTTATTGAAGGAAGCTAGCTTGGAAGGATGCAAGGAGACACGTTTGCAGGTAGCTGGAGTTCCACGTATTCAAACAGTCAGATTGAACTAGACAATGCTAGCTGGATATGATGGAAAACAAGAGACACGGAGTTGCTAAATGTATTATAGGGAGGTTGCTTGTGTTGAATAAACACCTTCTTAAAATAAACAAAGTTGCAAAAGATGGATGGTTATTAGTTCTTTTGGGGCACACACTGGACTGTCCACGTGCAATAAAGAATTACAGATCACCTGTCATTAAGATGAACGCTCTGATCCATTGTCACAATCAGCTTTTCTAACCAGACATGTTATTCAACTGAAAGATCTCAAGAGATACTAAGATACTAATATCGAGAACCATTAAATAGGACATATATAAAAGGTGAGAGACAACACCCTATCTTCTCATTTGGAACTTTTATCCATGTAAACAGATGATGAAAGGAGAACGACGTAGACAGGGTGTTTCCTTACATCCTGTGGTATAGGGGAAAAAATGACGTGCGCTGATCGACAAGTCTCAAATCTCCAAAAGAAATCCTATTGGTTAAACACGGTTCATAAATTCCATGGTTTCTACAGTTCTACACAAACATGTGCCTGGCCAGTCTTTGATACTAGGTACGTACGTACGGTGATCTGAAAATTATTTTGGACCCAAGCAAGACTTGCATATACTGTCATATATACTAGCTAGCCCTCTGGAAAGATCCACTAAGACCTTGTTTGGGTGTTAGGGAAAATATGCCCAGAGAGAGAAATCCCTGGTGGGATTTTCTTGGCCTCCACTCCGCGCTACCTCAGCTTCTTCGCCCACGTGTCCATCCCCGTCAACACCTCGTGGCCGCACACGTGGCAAACCCGAGTCGACCCTAACCCTAGTCCCATGGACATAGTCCAGCGTGGACCGTGCCTCTGCCTTGTGGACCCCATTTGTCAGTCCCTGTCCCGTGATCCCAGTGCACCGTGCACCATAGACCTCTCCGTGGACCTGGTCTATAGACCATGGGCCCATATATCAGTGTATTAAACCTATTTTTCTTTAGAAATTTAATTCCGGCCGAAATTCCTTTTTATTTGCTGATGTTATGCTGATGTAGTAATCTGGAATTTTCTTTTGCAAGAAAATTATAAAATCCAAAATAGTGTTTTTTTTTTATCTTTTTCTTAGATTTAAATCTTTCGAGAGTCTGTTTTCCTTCATCCGAGCTCCGATTCAGTCCGTTCAAGTTTTTAAATTCCTCTAAAATTGAACTTTTTCTTTTAGAGTTGTTTTGATGTTTTTGTATTTTATTTGTTTTTCTTTTGGATTTATTTGTGTTTCATTTATTGTTTGCTCTCTCGTTTAGACGATCTGTTTCAAATAGTAGGAACAAGTTTTGAAGATCCAAGTATGGTAACTGAGCAAAGCCAAGACAAGTTGTAATCCATTGATCATATTGAACCTATATTTTCAAAAGTATCTTGTTTTATATTAAATTGCATGCTACTTTTATATCAATTGCTCTTGGGAATAGCTAATCATCTATTTATCATTAAGTCTCCATTGATTATTTGAATACCATGAATCAATTGTCACCATAGGAAGGTCATTATTAGTTGGACATGTTCGTATCACCAACATGGGTATCGTAGAGATGCGTAGTCATGCTTAGTTGTACGATAGGCTCATGTCACAAGTTCAATAATGTTAATTCGACTCAATGAGATATGGAATTGTGGCGGGTAGCCACTGTTGTTAAAATTTGTTATGCCATGGCAGGGGATGTTATTGGTATTGGTTGAACAAAAATAATTTTTGCTCAGGTGAGTGATCGTGCAGTAAAAGGGATGCGGTTAGCACATTGTTGGGTTGCGGTAGACTCACCTTAGTAATTGTCAACGACTTAATCTTGTGCGCTATTGAACTGGGTCATATCGTACAACCACTTGTCCAGTATGGGATGGACCTGGCTAACTAATTAGCAATGTCTCAACTTCGGTTCTGTTTTGGAAGCGTGAGTTACAGGATAGACATATACTCACAATAGAGCAAGAGGAAGTCTCTGTCTGGTCGGAAAGACATTCAATGTTGAAATCTTAGTGGGCATAATTGGGTTAAGAAGGAACTTTGTAAATGCCTTATGATAATCACTTAGTCGCACACCTGAGGGTGAAAAAAAGCTCGAGGCTTGCGAGCCAGCTCAGCTCGGAACAAGCTCAAGCCGGCTCGGCTTGGCCTCATGATGTTCTCTACCCGAGCTAAGCCTCGTCCCCAGCTCGCATCATTTTCGAGCCGAGCCCGAGCCGCTAGCGAAGCTCGTTAGGCTCGACGGAGGAGGAGACATTGCCGCTGGCGTCGGTGAGCAGGGGTACGAGGAAGGGGGAGGTGGGGGTGGAGTAGCGACTTGGCGAGCTCGCAGCCTCGTAGGTGCCAATGTAGAGGACGGAGCCGAGGATGACGGCGGAGAGGCCAAGTAGGCTGTCGGTGCGGAGGATGTTGAGGAAGACCTACCAAGAGCCACGAGATGCCACTTCGGCCTAGAGGCTAGAGGCGGGTCTTGACGGTGTCGATGGGGAGCAGTGCGACATAGGTCAAGGCCTCCACGTCAGGGCTAGCGCAAGCCCCGATGGCAGCATGGGTGAGCAGGGTGGTCATGGTGGGAGCGGAAGCGGGTGCGGCGGGGATGGAGAGGGTGGAGGAGGAGAAGACAGGGGCGTGGGGAGGAGGTGGCAGGGAAGTGTTGGCGGAGGAGGGAGGTGAGGTCAGAGAAGAGAGATTGAAAGTTGAAGTGGGGTTTTGAGTCGAGGATGAGGGACGTGATCATGTGTAGTGGTGCCGGCG
The DNA here is from genome assembly GCA_036346255.1 of Ampelocalamus luodianensis. Classification (NCBI taxonomy): domain Eukaryota; kingdom Viridiplantae; phylum Streptophyta; class Magnoliopsida; order Poales; family Poaceae; genus Ampelocalamus; species Ampelocalamus luodianensis. Next base: position 22,715,824 of record CM070638.1, on the reverse strand, counting down.
TAGGCCCCGATGGCGGCACAGGCGAGCGGGGTGGGGGTTGTCATGGCGTGAGCAGGAGCAGGAGCGAGATTGGGCGCGACGGGGATGGAGAGGGGGAGGAGGAGAATAAGGGGGGTGTGTGGGGAAGGAGGTGGCATGGGAGTCGAGGAGGAGGAGGAGGGAGGTGAAGGCCCCCGCTGTAGTGCCAACGCATGCCTTGATGGCGGCGCAGGCGATCAAGGTGCGGGTGGTCATGGCGGGAGTGGGATTGGGCGTGGCAGGGATGGAGAGGGAGGAGGGGGAGAAAACAAGGGCATGACCACATGGGGAAGGAAGCAGCACGGGTGTGGTGGAGGAGGAGGGAGGCGAGGAACTAGTGCTAGGCTCGCGAGCCATGACGAGCCAGCTTTCAAGCCGAGCCAAGCCAGGCTTCTAGCTTGTTTCCAAAATGAGTTGAGTCGAGCTGAGGTGCAGTTCAGGCCGAGTTTGGGCGAGCTTGGCTCGAGCCGGCTTGGCTCGACTCGTTTCCAATCCTATGCGCACCTATGGAAGTGTGGTCAGACATTATAAGTTGATTTATCTCTTGTGGGTAAAGCTGCACAACCTCTGTAGAGTTAAAACTATTTAAACAATGGGTCCCCAGTTATGGACAAAGCTCGAGGATTTTACACGAGAGGTAGCATTTTTATAAAAATTGTGTCGCAAGGTGAATGGGAAGTTCACTCGGTGAATGTGATGTTCGCTTGATGGATGAGGAATTCACTTGGTGGTTTGGTTGGGAAGTGAATGGGAAGTTCACTAGTTGTTTTAAAGAAATTGTTTACCTATTTTTTATTGTCTTTTAAATTATGCTTTGCAATCTATTTACTGTATTTACTATCAATACCTGCTTTCTGCAAAAGAACCATACAACCATTCCTTTGTTCAAGCCTCGTATGTATATTAATTGCATATGTTCCCTACGAATTGCTGAGTACTTTATGTACTCATGGTTTTAAAATTTGCTGCTCAGTTGAAGAAGGTCAGGTTGCTCAAGAGTTCTATGAATAAGAGTTTTTTTTGAAGGTTCTACGAATTAGGATGTCCAAAGGAACCGTCTGTAATGAGGCGTCTAGTATAGCCTGTTTTGTAGTAGTGAATGTTTACTTAACTTGCCACACGGGACTTAAGACACAAATAAAACTCTTGCAACAGAACGAAAACTTCGAAACGGAACCGTCTGTGTTATACTTATCATAGACGGTTCCTTTTGGAATCGTCTGTGATACGTAACTATCACAAAGCGGTTCGTGAATAGAACCATCTATGATGTCCGTCTAAGATAATCGAGACATCACAGATGATTTTATTCATGAACCGTCTGTGATTATAATCATATCACAGATGGTTTTGTAGATAAACCAACTATTGGACTTAATGGGCGAGCTGCCGAAACTCACTTTATGTTAACCGAGTCTTCTCACACCTCACACCTCCATCTCCTCCTCTACCATCTCTCCTCTAACCGAGTATCGCTGTCTCGCCCTGACCTTGCACTCCGGCCTCCCCCGAGCTCGTCACCCGCAGCGTCCTCCACCTCGCCCCTGGCCTCCTCCACTTCATTGCCCCAGCCTCCCCCAAGCTCGTTGCCCGCCCACGACCTCATTGCCCTCGACCTCATCGCCCCCGGCCTCCTCCACTTCGTTGCCCTGGCCTCCCACAACCTCAGTCTCTCTACTCCTCCCTTTGCTCTGTGATGTGGATTACTAAGAGCTAGTGTTAGTGCTCTGTGATGTGGATTACTAAGAGCTAGTGTTAGTGCTCTGTGAATAGATTGAGTTGTGTTGGACCGAAAAGGCGACTAGAGGGGGGGGGTGAATAGGAGCACGATCTCTTTTTCTCCCAAAATCAATTCAATACGAATCTCACTCCAATAGCTATGAAAGCTATGAAGATCAATCAATCATGCACAGCGGAAGACTTGTATTGAACCAACCCAAAACCCTAAAGTAAAATCAACACAAAACCAAAACACGAGGCTCGGCGGTCGACCTCTCACGGGGCGGTCGACCGATCCAAGCGGTCGATCGCTACCTCGGGCGGTCGGACCGATTTCACGGAGGTCGACTCTCGCTCGATGAACAAGAAAAACAGCCGACCAACCGAAACGCAAATTGATCAAACTTTTGATTCGTGCGTCCAAACTTCGTGAAACTTGACACACAACTTCCTAAGGATGTCAGGAACCTATTCCAAGCAACAATTGTGATAATTCTTGCTCAGGTTCAGACCTTTTACCATTTGAGCGAAGTTAGGTCAAAAACCGAGTCAAAACGAAAATATGATCTTAAGACTTGCACGTGGGTGATAGATGATCTTGATGATCCTAGATGTATTCTCACACATCACAGCAAGCTAAATCACGTCAAGAAACTAAGCAATAACTCGCGGATCAAACAAAGACTCAATTCATCAAAAGAGAGAAAGAAAGCACATGAACTCACTTTTGAAGAAACTTTCTTTGGATTGATTTGATATGATATTGGTTCACAGCCACTCCATCAATGGATGACAAAGACTCAATATATGAGCACGAAATCCAATCCAACTCTCTAGAACCCTAACCTCCGCTCCTCCTCTCCCTAAGCAAATTAGGGTTTCAATAACAATGAAAGGGTCGAAAAGTCGGGGGGAGGTGCAGCCACCTCCCTCCTCTATTTATAGTGGAGGCTTAGGGTTTCTAATAGAGTCTCCCTAATGGGCTCCCGTTAAGGCCCAAAACAAACGGGTGACACACGCACGCCTTTTAAAGCGCCGTGTTCATATTGTGCGAAGCACTCGCTTGCTCCGCCACGTGTAGGTTGATCCAACGGCTCTCATCATGTCGGCAAGTCTCTCCCATCCGGCTCCCACCGAAACCACCATGGCACTTGCACCGACCCCCGCGCCGCTTGATTCAACCAGTCGCACCGAACTGCCCGTTCGGTCACCTTTGTCCATCTTGCACCATGCTTGAGTCCAATGACTTCACCCGGCATCGTCGATCGTTTTGAACCTCAGCTCTCCAAGCCTAGTCCCGATCATCCTCGCCGTTGACCGTCGTTGACCACCAAGCAACCTGCACAACAATAGACAAGCAAATCGAATTCGGGAACAAGTTCTTCACAACTTGACCCACGTTAGTCAAAACATGCATCATGCAACACATATGCCATGAAAACCACGAACTTGACCTAACAAGCAACCATCGCCGCCACACGGGCGACGACTTAAGTGAAAACCGGTCAGACCGCCAGCCTTGGCCGGTCTGACCGCCAACAGAAGGCCGGTCCGACCGCCACAAAAGGACTTAGCCGAAATTTCAACGCTGAAATCCGCAACCTCTCTGGAAATTTAAAACGAATAGAACTTTTGACTGGAAGCTCCAAAAATTATGGGACCAAGTGCAGTAGAATCTCCTCACTTGCCTACACCCTCTATTTTTGCCCACCTCAAACTCAAAGTCACTCAATTTGCCGGTCCGACCACTCATCAGACGCCGTCCGACCGCTACCAAATCGGTCGACGACCGGTCGGACCAAGACAGAACACCGAGGCATGGGCGGTCGACCGCCACCGTGGGCGATCGACCGCGAGACTCGACAGGCGAGCTTTGCCGAAAACTCGTGTTTCGCAAACCTTCAACATCATTGCCAATTGACACATCATCCTAAGATCATGAGCATATCCCCATGATATCCACAATCTCCCCCTTGATGATCACATTGGCAATTCCCAACAAATGCAAGTTTTGAGGTTTGAAAAGTAAAAAACTCAACGTTTTCGCGCAAAGGCACAACTTGGTCCATATGCAAGAAAAAGCAAAGGAAATGAACAAGCTGGCTTCAGAATAGCATCGGCAAGTGAGATAAGGCAAAAGAAAACAAGAAAGCTTCAATTTCCAAAGAAGGGTAAAAAAATCTCACTTAAGGTCCATATGAAAGAACAATTGTTCGAAATGACCTTTGATCATGGTGAGGATCAAGAATTGCAATTCAAGTTCAGAAAGAGCAATAAGACCATAAGAATGCAAATAAGGAACTCCCCCTCACTATGATCCTCAAAATTTCAGAAAATTTCAAATTCTCCAATTTTCTCCAATTTTCTCCCTCTTTTTAATACTTTTCCCTTTTACACATCTTGAAATATCTTCTCCCCCTTTGACAATGGAGTCATCAAGGAGTCACGCCTTCCTCTCATCCAGAGATAACAAATGCAGAACGAGGAAAAAAAAAACATAAGAAGGAGCATGCATGAAATGTAATGAAGTGGCTTCATATTTTTGTATTTTTCAATTTTGGATTACAAGAAGCTTTGGAGATTACCCAAAAGAACAAGCTAGCATCTCAAATTTTGCATAAACACCATATCAGCCTGAATGCGCTAGCAAGATCATGATAAGACATATATAACAAAGCTAAAACAAGAAGGCTCAATATAAAGCAATGAATTTTAGCATTTTAAGCAAAGCTTCAAATCTAGCAAGTCCATCAACAGAGATCCTAAAATGAAATTGGCCATGTCAAAATGTCAATGTGAGACCAAGAAGCTAACAAAGATCACATTAAGAGACAAACAAGTCCTAAATTGAATCATTTTGCTCAAATTGTCTCAAACGTCCATTTTTCAACAGATTTTCATTTGCAAAGGAATATTGAAGTTGATGAAAGGTATATCTTAGTGAAGAAGATCCTGGACTAGGAGCCATCCACAAACTCTTCCTAAGCTTCTACCCATTTGATAATTCATTTTCTTATCCACGTGCTAGATCTCAAGCCTTGCCGCGACCATCTTAAGCACAAAAAGCTTAAAAGAATGATCTAGATCATCTAAAACTCCCCCTGAGTTCATGCCTAGTGCAATGGCAAGCCGTCTCATAAGAAAGAATTGGTGAGATCAGTTTTTTCGCACAAAAGAGACCTCCCTTTTTTGTTCACAAGAGCAGATTTAGATTCTTAAAAGAACAAGAAGCTCAAGTAATGATCAATACTAGATTCAAGAGCTAACACCGCAATTTTGACAGGGCCAATGTCACAAAAGGATCACTAATTGCGCAATTAGCTAAAACATCCACAATTTGCAGTTTCTTAGTTCAAGTTGTCTTAAAGTTCTGGCTCATTCAGCAAAGACTTAGCTACACATGTGAAAGCATGATAATTCTAGCAAGTCAAAGAACTAGACATGGCATTGAGCAGAATTGAAATACTAAAAGCTCAAAAGGGTAATAAGCAAAGCTTCATCAATTTTAAAAGACAAGCAGAAAAGCTTATATAAAAATGCATCTTTTTGGATTTTCATATGAATGCAGTATCTTTTTGGATTTTCATATAAATGCAGTATCTTTTTGGATTTTCATATAAATGCAGTATCTTTTTGGATTTTCATATACGTGCAGTATGATATGATGAGATGCACAAAAACTAAAAAAGCCTAAAAAGATCAAAAAGATCAAAAGAAAATCAAGAAAAGATCAAATGAACAAGGTAAGATCAGAAAAGATCAAACTCCCCCTCAAACCAAACCGTAGGGATAAATTACCCCTAACTCACTTCTCAAGGTGGCAAACCTAGTTGGATCTAAAGGCTTGGTGAGGATATCAGCCAACTGAGCCTCGGACTCCACGAAATGTAGCACAATATCACCCTTCTCGACATGATCTCTAAGAAAGTGATAGCGAATGTCTATGTGTTTGGTCCTAGAGTGTTGCATAGGGTTTTTAGCAATGTTAATCGCAGAAGTGTTATCGCAGAAAGAGGAACACTATCAAATGCCAACCCAAAATCCTTAAGAGTGGACACCATCCACAAAATCGACTACAAAGAACTAGCAAGTGACTACATATTCACTTGTATGGATTGTGCAATGAAAGACTGCTTCCTAGAAGACCAAGAGACAAGAGAAGTGCCTAGGAAGTGACAAGTGCCCGAGGTACTCTTCCTATCTAGCCGACACCCGCAAAATCGAATCGAAAACCCCGAATGGACAAGGACGAAGAGCGGGAATACCAAATGCCATCTGGAGGGTAGAGTGTAAATACCAAGATGCGCTAACGGCTTGGCGATGGGAAGTCCTCTGAGACGCTGAAACCTCGCACGAGGCAAACAAGAAGTGGATGTCCGGTCTTGAGGCCGTCAGTGCAGTATGAACCGATCATGCCGCGGTACTCGCGTTGATCCACGGCTTCTCCTTCCTCATCCGGATCCAAAGCGATCGAAGTCGCCATGGGAGTGGCGATCGGCTGCGATCACCCATCTCGGCGCCAAAGAAATCCTTGGTGTACCGTCCGATGGATGAAGATCCTTCCTTGCATTGCTTGATTTGAAGCCCCAGAAAATAATTGAGCTCTCCCATCATACTCATCTCAAATTCCCTGGACATGGTCTCAGAAAAACTGGAAACAAGAGCATGAGAAGAACCACCAAAGATAATATCATCTACATAAATCTGAGCAAGCGAAGTCATTGCCACGCCTAAGGATGAGCAGGTCTTGTCTACCTTACCCATCTCAAAATCATTCTTAAGCGTAAAGGTCTTAAGTCTATCATACCACGCTCTAGGGGCTTGCTTAAGACCATACAAGGCTTTGGATAGCTTGAAAACATGATGTGGATGCTTGGGATTCTCAAAGCCTGGGGGTTGTCTAACATACACTTCCTCCTCTATAAAACCATTCAAAAGGCACTCTTAACATCCATCCGATATAATCTAAAGCCCTTAGAAGCAAACAAATGCAAGCAGAATGCGAATGACTTCCAATCTAGCAACAGGAGCAAATGTCTCATCAAAGTCTAACCCCTCAACTTGGCTAAAACCCTGAGCTACCAATCTAGCCTTGTTTCTAACCACAGAACCATCCTCATTTTGTTTATTTTTGAACACCCAACGGGTTCCTATCACATTATGACCACTAGGAGGTTCTACTAGATTCCAAACCTTATTCCTCTCAAAATTCTCTAACTCCTCATGCATGGCATTAACCCAGCTAGAATCAGATAACGCATGTGATATATCGCGGGGTTCGAAAGAAGCAACAAATGCAGAATGAGAGTAGAGACTTGGATCGTGATATCTGGAGCGAGTGACTCGCTCATTAAGATTACCAATCATCTGATCCGGAGGATGATGCCTTTGAATATGAAGTGGAGCGCCCGGGGGAGACAATATCTCCTCAACCTCCGCAGGTTCTGCTGATGAAGAAGATGCAGCAGGAGCCTCAATTGGAGGTGACGTGATCGTGCGAGTCTGGAGCTTGGACAGAGCCTCAACGGCAGTGGAGGACAAAAATCAGCCGTCATCATCTTCCTCCACAAAAATGCTTTGTCACTGTGTATCACCGAAATGTCGGATCTAGCTCGTGGCTAGTCTCATCAAAAGTGACATTGCATGTCTCTGGACAATGTTAGTTTCAACATTAAAAACCGAAAACCCTCGAATGTGCGGGATAACCTGAAATAAACCATCAAAAGTCCTTGATTCAAATTTATCTAGATTTCTGTCTTAAGAATGAAACACTTAGCTCCAAAACTCGAAAATGAGAAGCAGAGGGTTTTCTACCAAAACGAAGCTCATATGAAGTCTTGCCCAAAGACGGTCTCAAGAAGACACGATTTGCAATATGGCAAGTGTAGAAATAGCTTCGCCCAAAACCTCCTCGGTGTGCTATACTCAACTAGCATTGTCCTAGCCATCTCGACTAAGGTTCTGTTTCTTCCTTTCCACAACGCCATTACGTTGAGGGCGTGTGGAGAAGAGAACTGATGCTCAATTCCGCTCGGCACAAAAAGAGGCAAGCGAGGCATTCTTGAACTCCGTGCCATTGTCACTGCGGATCGCTCTCAAGGCACCGAAAATTCGAAGCCAAGCGAAGAACAAGATCACGATAAAACCAAAAGCTTCATCCTTGAAGCAAGAAAGAACACCCAAGTGTATCTCGAAAAATCATCAACTATGACAAGAATGTACCACTTGCCACCAATTGTGAGAACCCTAGCGGGACCAACGGTATCCATATGAAGCAAGCGTCTCCGTCGGTCATGACCAAAGTCACTGAAGGGTGTGAGGTGGCAACTTGCTTGCCATGCCTACTGTATGGCACATCTGAGATCCTTGACGGCTTTGAGTTTGGGCAAACCTCTCATAAGATCAAGGTTGCTAACTCGCGTCAGATGATCAAAACCAATGTGCCCCAAACGTCGGTGCCAAAGCCAGAACTCAGAAGAAGGTGTAAACAAACATTTAAGAGAACCACCGAGATTGAAAAATCAGCTCCAAAGATTCTAGCAACTCTATAAATCCCAAAAACGAGCTCACCAGCAGAATCAAGCACCCGACAAGCATTTTTCTTAAATATAGTCTCATAACCATCATCAAGAAGCTGTGAGACAGAGAGTAAGTTAAACCTAAGCTTGTCCACAAGGGCGACGTCCTTTAGGATGAAATTGTCATTCACCCTAATTGTTCCTGTTCCTTCAATCCGCCCTTGAGTATTGTCTCCAAAGGTGATGAGGACATCACCTATCGACCGCGTGAAGGAGGTGAACCATTTTGAGTCTCTGGTCATGTGGCGTGAACAGCCTGAGTCGACGAACCACGTGTCCTTCCTTCCGCGGCGATCCATGAAAATCAAGGCACAGAAGAACGAAGTGTCTCAATCATCAAGTTAGTTAAACATGACTTGGGAACCGATCTTGAGACACACGTCTGCAGTAGTATGCAAGCGAAGTGCTATCCTTGATTCTATTTGAAATTCTGTTGTGAGCAATGGTTACTCTAACATGAGAGTTATCCTGTCTAGGAGCATGAGCATCATTAGCATGTGAAATAAATCCTAGACCAGGTTTCTTCCTTTCTAAATTACCATGTCTCATAAAAGCTCTAGGTTGATTAGATGACATTCTAGCAAGATTTTCTTAGCATTTTTCAACCTACGCCAATGAACTCAACCAAATGCACATCCTTCTTGCAATAGGTGCAATGGTACTTGGTACCACCGGGAGAAGCACCTTTGATGAACAGATGGTTGGGCAAAAACTGCAGATTTGAAAGTGATCTTTGCAAAGTTGGGTATCAATTTCAACTAAGCCATTTCTCAAAATTTGAATGTCATTAGATTTATCACAGGCAAAGTTGTATCCTAACCCTTGCTTCTTATAAGGAGTTTTGACTTGTCAAGAATCATGTTTAATGTTTCTTACCTTTAGAAAATCTTTCTAATGTGTCATTAAGGTAAGCAATTTCTTTTCTAAGGTTAACACATGAATCACAAGTTTTAGCATCAAACCTCTTCTTATAAAGAGCAACTTCAAGCTTAAGAGCTTCACATGAAGCACAAGTAGCAGAATTAATACTGTCCTTAAGCTTGGCATATTTAGCTCTAGCTGCTTCTACAACATCATGTAATTCACGTTCACGTTCTAAGCAGACAGAGCAAGAGCTAGATTCAACCACATCAGAAACAACCAACATGCTAGACTTTAAGCATTTTTCGCAAGGAGCAGATTTAACTTCAATTAGCTCAGTTCTAGCATTTTCAAGTTGTTGCAAAGCAATATCATGAGCAGATTGCAGTTTAGCAAATTCAGAATGTAAAGCATAGCAGGATGAACATTCATCAGATTCAAGACTCTTAGCATTCACAAGTTCTAATGTGAGTTTCTTTACTTGTGACTCTAACTCCTCATTCTTAGTCATGATGAACTTTAAAGCTTTATCCGACCTAGCATTTGCTCATGACAGTTTCACATCTAGCAAATAGAACATCATAAGAAGGAGATACCTCATTGTTGTCATTGATGTCGTCTGAATCACCATGAAGCACATGCCGGTGAAGTCCTTGGCCTTCCCTTCTTGTCTTGAGGAGCTCCTCCTCCTTGTCCTCCTCGCTCCCGAGTCCACATCACTCAAGGATCGATCTCCAAGAGCGGCAAGAACCGGTGAGCAGACTTTCTGAGCTTGGCATCATCAAACTGGACTTGCGCCCCGAGGCTTCTTCCAAGCTGGCTTTTCATCCTTGTGGTTGCTCTTACCTTTCAGCTTGGGGCAATTTGCCGGATGTGATTAAGCTCTCCACACTCATAACAAGTCACAGGCCGCCTCTCTTTTGTTTCTCATATTGTTGTAGGCCCGTGTGAACTTCTTAATCAAAAGCGCCATCTCGGGCTCGGGAATACTCTCAAGATCCTCTTCTTGAATTGCGGATAAAGAAGCAAGTGAAAAACTGAAGAGGACTCAAACGACCCATCGAGGCTCTCTTGAGCGGTGCGCTACCAAAGCTATGTTACCCTTCTTAGAATGATCACTACGGATCTCATGAGTCTTGAGCTTGCTATAGAGCAGCTCCAAAGTCAGATCAGAGAAGTTGACATTTTCCTGGATGGCGGTAGCCTTTATCTCCCACTCCCTGGTGTTGATTGCAGCCAGGAGATGGATGGCATTTTCAAACTGAGTAAATTCAATACCAACAGACTTCATCTGATTTATCACTGTGTTGAAGCGACTGAAAATGTCATCGATGCTCTCACCAGGACGCATCTCGAATTTGTTATATTCTCTTTTATACACCTGCTGACGCACTTGTTTGATTTGGGAAGAACCCTCATGATAGGTTTCGAGGGTCTTCCAAATTTCATGTGCGATCTCGAGATTGCAAATCTGTCATATTCTCGTCTACCAAGCCCACCATACTGAGAAAATTCTTTGCCTTACGGTCATTAGCCAAAGGGCTTTGAGCGCGTAGCAACCTCAGGCAAGATTAGCGGACCTCGAACAGCCTCCCAAATACCTCGTGGTTCGCTCTCAAGAAAGACACGCATGCGGTTCTTCCAAAAGGCATAGTCGTGCCCATCGAAGATATGTGGTTTGGAAGAGTACTTATCCATCGCCAAAGTTCAGTGACCGGTTAAGATCAAGATTGAACTAACCGGGCTCTCATACCACTTGTTGGACCGAAAAGGCGACTAGAGGGGGGGGGGGTGAATAGGAGCACGATCTCTTTTTCTCCCAAAATCAATTCAATACGAATCTCACTCCAATAGCTATGAAAGCTATGAAGATCAATCAATCATGCACAACGGAAGACTTGTATTGAACCAACTCAAAACCCTAAAGTAAAATCAACACAAAACCAAAACACAGAGGCTCGAGCGGTCTGACCTCTCACGGGGGCGGTCAGACCGATCCAAGCGGTCAGACCGCTACCTCGGGCGGTCAGACCGATTTCACGGGAGGTCAGACCTCTCGTTCGATGAATAGTAAAAATAGCCCGACCAACCGAAACGTAAATTGATCAAACTTTTGATTCGTGCGTCCAAACTTCGTGAAACTTGACACACAACTTCCTAAGGATGTCAGGAACCTATTCCAAGCAACAATTGTGATAATTCTTGCTCAGGTTCAGACCTTTTACCGTTTTGAGAAGTTAGGTCAAAACCGAGTCAAAACGAAATATGATCTTAAGACTTGCGTGGGTGATTGATGATCTTGATGATCCTAGATGTATTCTCACACGTCACAACAAGCTAAATCACGTCAAGAAACTAAGCAATAACTCGCGGATCAAACAAAGACTCAATTCATCAAAAGAGAGATAGAAAGCACATGAACTCACTTTTGAAGAAACTTTCTTTGGATTGATTTGATATGATATTGGTTCACAGCCACTCCATCAATGGATGACAAAGACTCAATACATGAGCACGAAATCCAATCCAACTCTCTAGAACCCTAACCTCCGCTCCTCCTCTCCCTAAGCAAATTAGGGTTTCAATAACAATGAAAGGGTCGAAAAGTCGGGGGAGAGGTGCAGCCACCTCCCTCCTCTATTTATAGTGGAGGCTTAGGGTTTCTAATAGAGTCTCCCTAATGGGCTCCCGTTAAGGCCCAAAACAAACGGGTGACACACGCACGCCTTTTAAAGCGCCGTGTTCATATTGTGCGCGGCACTCGCTGCTCGCCACGTGTAGGTTGATCCAACGACTCTCATCATGTCGGCAAGTCTCTCCCATCCGGCTCCCACCGAAACCACCATGGCACTTGCACCGCCCCGCGCCGCTTGATTCAACCGGCCGCGACCGAAGCGCCTGTTCGGTCACCTTTGTCCATCTTGCACCATGCTTGAGTCCAATGACTTCACCCGGCATCGTCGATCGTTTTGAACCTCAGCTCTCCAAGCCTAGTCCCGATCATCCTCGCCGTTGACCGTCGTTGACCACCAAGCAACTCGCACAACAATAGACAAGCAAATCGAATTCGGGAACAAGTTCTTCACAACTTGACCCACGTTAGTCAAAACATGCATCATGCAACACATATGCCATGAAAACCACGAACTTGACCTAACAAGCAACCATCGCCGCCACACGGGCGACGACTTAAGTGAAAACCGGTCGACCTTGACCTTGGCGGTCGGCCGCCACCGCCGGCCCGATCGCCAATGAAGGCGGTCCGACCGCCACAAAGGACTTAGCTGAAATTTCAACGCTGAAATCCGCAACCTCTCGGAAATTTAAAACGAATAGAACTTTTGACCGAAGCTCCAAAATTATGGGACCAAGTGCGAGAATCTCCTCACTTGCCTACACCTCTATTTTTGGCCCAGCCTCAAACTCCAAAGTCACTCAACTTGCCGGTCCGACCGCTCAACAGACGCCGGTCAGACCGCTACCAAATCGGTCAGACCGCCGACCTGGCCGGTCAGACCGCCATCACAGAACACCCGAGGCATGGGCGGTCTGACCGCCACTAGGGCCGGTCTGACCGCCTGAGACCTGACAGAAACTGAGCTTTGCCGAAAACTCGTGTTTCGCAAACCTTCAACGTCATTGCCAATTGACACATCATCCTAAGATCATGAGCATATCCCCATGATATCCACAAGTTGATGCTACTGTGATGTATGTGGGTGATGCTGTGGTTATTGTTGGAGGCTCTCTGAGCATGTGTAGTTCATGCTGAGTTATTTTGTTTAGGTAAAAATATAGATGACAGATCGCGTACTGTCTGGTAAAATTGTCATAACTTTTGCATACAAACTCGGATTGCGACGTTCTTTGGCTCGTTGGGAAGTTAACGAAAAGTTCAATCCAAAAATCGATGAGGGCATATAAGATTCATTTGTGAGGCTTCAGATAAAGTGAAAACCCCCCAAAAAAGTCGTTTAGGGCCTCAAAATAGCCCTCCAAAGTTTCAGCACCCGTTTTTTTTTTTTTGCAATAGAAAAGGCTATCACTTACCACAGACGGTTCTTGTTTCGAATAGTCTATGATAGTTTTTTTCACATATAGTTCTTGTTTAGAACTGTTTGTGATAGTTTTTTTTACTGACGGTTCAAAAACAGTCTGTGATGACGGTTTCGAACCGTCTATAATGACTCTTTGTGTAGTAGTGATTGATCATAAGGTCCAATTATTATTACTATTTGTTATTTTGATATCTTTTTAGTTAAATCGTTAAATAGACGGTATTTCATCGATATTTCACTATGTCAGCTAACTACTGATCTGGGACTAATTTAGAATACACAGAGGATTTCAAATGTGTAAATTTAGATCCCGACAATACTGCACCATGGGTCGGATCTTCCCTAGAATTGTGGCTCCCAAACAAGCCCTAAATGATTAAATCCTTCCCAGTTAAGTATCTGTGGACGGATACCGTGGAAAGAAGGAAACCTAAAACAAGTTTTCATGACGACATATTATATATAGAAATGATCAAGTCAGTGACCAGCACTAGTCGTACGGTAGAAAATGCGTGCGTGCAATAAGCATAGTTCTTCCTCTCCCTGCCGGCCTCACCTCCCCCGCGTCTTTTGGCACTACCATATGCACCTTCACTGTCCAGCCCGCTGCCACCTCCCATGGTCAGCGGCGCCTTCACCGCCTTGCCGCACCACATCCTCTCCCCGCCTGATGCTGCCACAACGCACAGCCCTCAAAACCTAACTTGCCACACTGCCACTCGATGTCGTCCCCAGCCAGTCACTGACCTCGGTCCATCCACCGTCAACCCCGCTGCCGGTGGTACCCTCGTCACCTTGTCGCCCTTCCGCTACCGCGTCTCACCACTCCCTGTCCCTATATTCGAGGTCCTAGAGAATCCCAAAATTTAACTCGAGCAGCCTGAACCCTAACCACCGCCACGGAAGAAGAGGTGTACTAGTAGCTCTAAAGCATTATCCCATATACAAAACCATGGTAGTATTTGATACTGGCTATCTACACCTATACTAATTATCCACTTTGAGGAAATTACCACGTTAATTAGTTAAAAAGAAAAAAATCTGGCCATCGGTCGTATAAGACCGAGTTATAACGGTTCAGATTTAATATATGTTTTTAGCAGAGAATATAAAATAATATTTTACATACTAGTGTGAATGCACGGTTAGCGACTAGTTTAATGTTTGAAAATTATAATGTACCCAAACAAGACTTGTGGGTCTCTCAAAAGACCCACCAAATGATAAAATCCTCCCAAGTATCTGTACATGGACGGATACTGTGAAAAAGAAGGTAAACTGAAAGACTCTCATGCCGACATGAAAGTCAGTGACAACCCCAGCTAGCTAGCGAGTAATCCAGTAGCATGGGTCATGCTATCAGTTCTGCTCAAACATAGAACCCACTTTCGTATCCTTTTGAAAATTATCATGGACGCTGACAAAACCTACACACACTCACTGTTGGCTTTGGTCTCTGGAACAATCCACTAAGGCCCTGTTTAGAAATGCATTTCGTAGGATGTTTTGTTTGTTAGGTAAACAAATTCTTTTTTGGCTGTTTGCGTGTACGAGACAATTTTCGAGTAGAAACCGAGTTGGTTTCTTTAGTCCGAGTAGTAGTAGTATACTAGGATGGAACCCGCGCGAACGGCGCGGGCGGTTTTTGCACAGGGCCTGGTCTCTGGCGGTAAGGCGTGGGCGGAAGGCGCGGGAGCGACGAGGCCCAGCGAACACGCGTCCCAGCCTCCCAGGCTCAGCAAAGGAAGCGCACAAAGAGTTGCCGCGGATCAAACGGGCGCGCGCGAGGGCGCGCTCGATCGGACGGTTCGCGATTTCCCGGTGACGTGGCCGAGCAGGGAGGCGGCAATCCCACGGGCTTTAATAAATAGATAGATAGATTCAGTCTTTATAAGGCGTAGATGAGTCTAAGTTTTGTAACTATCAGATTAAGAAAGTAATAACAATAGAGTAAGAGAAAATCAGAAAAGTTATTGTTGTTCCGACAGCACAAAAAAAATTCTTGTGTTCTTGCGTTCGTGTTTTAGGGTGCCATTGTGTTCGCTTGTGTTCGTCTTTGGTTTGAGCCAACAATTGGTATCAGAGCCCGAGTCATTGATCCGTGTATGTCTAAGATCATGCCACGCTCTCCGGGAAGTGGTGTCACCGGTGACGAGGCGACATCGGGTGTGATGGCGAAGGAGAGTTCCGCTGTCTCACTGCATTATCCGATGCTCACGAAGAGCAATTATGTTGTATGGGCAATCAAGATGAAGGTGTACATGCGCGCTCAAGAAGTGTGGGATGCGATCGAGGACGACAACGTCGATGTGCGCAAGGATCAGATGGCCTTAACGGCCATCTATGGAGGCATCCCGAAGGAAACGCTCTTCCTACTGGCCGAAAAGGAGACGACCAAAGCTATGTGGAAGGCGTTAAAAACGATGCATCTTGGTGTCGATCGTGTCAAGGAAGCGCGAGTGCAGACTCTCAAGAGCGAGTTCGAGGGGATGTGCATGAAAGAGATGGAGTCGATCGACGACTTCACCATGAGGTTGACGCCTATTGTCAACCAGATCCTAGTCTTGGGGGACAAGATGGAAGAGAGCTATGTTGTAACAAAGTTCCTTCGGGCAGTCTTCAGAAAGTTTTGCAAATCATCTCCACCATTGAGCAGTTTGGCGACCTCAAGGTGATGACGGTTGAGGAAGAGATCAACCGCTTGAAGGTGCATAAGGAACAGATCCGAGGATCTGGAGGTAGCGAAGATGAGCACTTGTTATTAACCCGCACCGAGTGGGAGGCCCAATCGTCAAAAGGCAAAGGCGAGGGCTCCTTCGGTGGCTCTAACAGTGGTGGTGGCCGGGGCCGCAAGAATAAAAAATTCGACAAGACAAAGGTGAGATGCTATAATTGTTAGGGCTATGGACACTTTGCCTCGGAATGTCGTTCCAAGAAGAAAGAGGAGAAGGCTTATTTCGCAAAGAAGCTAGAAGATGACGAGCCAGCGCTACTCATGGTCAAGTTCTATTAGTTGTAATTCCGTGTCGAGTTAGAGTTAAGTCCGTGACATTGAGAAGATGTGTTCGCCGTTCTAAGTTGAGTCTGTGGAGTTGAGTCCGGGACGTTGAGGAGTGATTGTTAGCTACTTGCCGTGTACAAGACCATTTCGGAGTAGAAACCGAGTTGGTTTCTTTTGTCCGAGTAGTAGTAGTATATTCAGCCTTTATAAGGCACAGATGAGTCTAAGTTTTGTAACTATCAGAGTAAGAAAGTAACAGCAATAGAGCAAGAGAAAATTAGAAAATCTGTTGTTGTTCCCGACGGCACAAAAAAAATTCTTGTGTTCTTGCGTTTGCGTTCTAGAGTGCCATTGTGTTCGCGTGTCACTACTAATATCTTCATAGACGGTTTAAAAATATCATCACAGACGGTTTTGTAAGCTATCTGAGTTTATAGGTCAGTGATGACATGAGGTTATCACAAACGATTTTTGAACCGTCTGTGATGCATACTATCACAGACATTTATTAACTCAGAATATATGTGATAGTTGCCTATCACACACGGTTTGTAGATAAAATCGTCTGTGATGACTGATGTATCACAAACAGTTTATAAATAAAACCATCTATGATGGCTGATGTACCACAGACGGTTTGTAGATGAAACCGTCTATGATATATATTCTCTATAAAGTCTCCAAGTAGTGGCTGCTTGTGCCTTTAAAAACAACTTCATATATTATATATATATAGTCCCCAACCACTTTTAGGGGGTCGTGAGGAGGATGAGATAGCAACCACGATAACCTCATCGAGCCTGCAAGTTCGAGAAACATGGCCGCTAAGAGAGCGCGTGGACATACAATTACCAGGATGTCGTCAATAGATAATTGGACTTGACATCAAGGAATGATTGGCTGCTGATACATGAAGCCACTTCCCAGTCGGAGTACCTGCTCATCCACGCTACTTTCTGAACATGGCGTACCTCCATTTCATTTACCATGCTTAATCAATAAATTAACCCACATCAGTAAATAATCAACTCATATCAGTAAACCAAAACAAGCTCAAGCATGAAACTAAAAAAACAGAAAGAGCAATTCATTAGAGCTCAAATATGAACAAATTATCGATTCAATTTCAACATAAAACTATTAAAATCATTGAGTAGTTCAACAGAGCATACAAATACCAATTTGCAATACCTCTCAGTGCTAGACATAGACAAATCACACAGAGCATGCAAACATTTCTATCCACAACTAGCAGCACCAGCAGTCACACTCGAACACAACCCCATTCTCCACCTCCAGATCCATCCATCCATCCAGTCAGCCAGCAAGACAACAAGGCCAAGGGTGTCCAAACCGACCATCAACCCACATTGCAGCTCGGTTCACATGACTATATACCAACAACATAAACCAATAGGTGATAGATCTGTCTTACCTTGACATCACTGGTGTCGGTGGTGAGGTAGCCGACGCTGAGGTCGGTGGAGAGGTAGCTAGGGGAGGTCGGTGGAGAGGTAGCCCGGGTCACGCACGCCAGGGGGAGAAGGAAGAGGGGAAGGCAGCGTCACCGTAGTTGTGGCATGACAGTGACACTACACAAGACACTCTTATTGTACGAGTGTCTTGGGCAGTGAACCGAGGTGTCACAACCGATGGCGACGGAAAGAAGGATGGCGTCGGCGAAGGGGTCAGACGGCGGCGTTGAGGTCAGGGGTACTCGGGTGGGGAGGGGAACGGGCGAGAGTAAGGGCACTTGGGAGTGACGAGTTAGGGCGCAAACCCTAGCGAGCTCCTACTAATAAAGAGTGATACTTATCACTGACGGTTCCATAATAGAACCATCCGTGATATGAGACCATACGGTTCTATTATGGAACCATCAATGATATGAGACCATATCACGGACGGTTCTTTTATGGAACCATATGTGATATGGTTGTTCTCAACTTCTATGTTTTGAGCATGTTATCATGTATATATTTACATGACATGAAAAATTACTTGTTTATATGTCAATTTTGTCATTTAAATACTGCTAAAAATTTACTTTAACTATGATACATATCACCAACGGATATTTGTTCTACTAAACCGTCTGTGATATATAGTTCAGCATATAATATAGTAACTTGATCTCCAAACTAGATTTATTTTTCATTTTGGAATTTACATATGACCAAACAGCGTGGCCAGTTGCTTCTTACAAAGATAAAAAAGTAAAAACCTAAATAAACAAAGTTTTTCTAGTAGCGGAGGTAGGCTGCTATCTTCGTCTTCAAAACTTCGTAGGCTGCATCGGTATCGGACGATTCGTGATCATCAGTGAACGAAGCCCAAAATGCGTCCACTCGCTAACGCGCTCGTTCGAGTGTCTCCCGAAGACTCTCGGGCTATTGAATCAAGAAGAATCGAGCACATAGGCTCTCTTCCCTTGCTTGAGGGGTCTCGGCATGGTCGATTTGGTCGTCCGCCGCTTCGATTAAGCAATCCAAGTGACGGCAACCCTCTTGGAGACGTGCAACGTCGTTGTGGACGACCACGTCGATGACGCGGTACACTCACCGGAAGTGTGAGATCACCTAGAAGACGCGGCGGAGGAGGATGTCAAGACGACGGAAGGTGGTCGTCACCGCTGGCAACTCCTTGGGCAGAGGAGTGAGGACACTGTTGTAACAGTGTCCTTCCGCGGTATCCGCCAACGTACGGCCGGAGAGGTGCTCATACAGTATGGCTAGGAAGGCCATCAATGCCGGCGACAAGGAAACAGAAGAGGGAGCCATTTCTGCTTTAGAAGTATATATTTTAGAGTTTATATGTGAGGATGATCATCTTCGATGACGGATGATCTTTTTATAAAACAAGAAATAAATTCGGCTCGAGAGACGAAGAGATGAATCGGGGAGCCGAAGCAGCATTGACACGACGAAGAGACGCATCGGCGATGAAGAAACTCACCGAGGACTACAGCGACATTATCACAGACGGTTATAATTAAAAACCGTATGTGAAGTCTACAATTATCACAGACTGTTCGTTTTAAGAACCGTCTGTGAAATATCATATACGGTTGTTTGTTGAAAACCGTTTATGATACTTCACAGACGGTTTTCATCATGAACCGTCTGTGATATTATCTTTTCATAGACGGTTTTTAGTACAGCCAATAACACAGACGATCTCTAAACCAAAACCGTCTGTGATTACATGTAATACAAATGGTTTTGGTCAACCGTATGTGATGAGACGTTTAGTATTAACCTTTTTATAGTAGTGTGTGTTCGTCTTCGGTTTGGACGGCCAACATTGTTTTCCTACGGAATCCTTGTGTTTCAAATCGCCCCAATTATGTGTGGATGGATACTGTGGAAAAGAAGGCAAACTGAAAGAAGTTTTCATGGCCGCAGGAAGTCAGTGACAACCTAGCCTAATCACCCAGTAGAAAATGCGTGCATGCATGCATGTACATTGTTCTACCCCCCTGAACGCGACATCCCCGTGTACGGAGGTCCAATAATTGATCGCTAGGTTCATGTGGTCAAATATATCGATTGCTAGGTTGCAGTCGACCTCTTCTTCTGCATCGTGATCAGAAGAAATAATAGAAATTTCAGCATATGGCAGGCTTCCTTAGTTACTTATGTAGACCGTGTGCTTTGGTTCTAGACTTGCTTTTCTTGCTAGCTTAGGGCATAAGGAAAAGTTACTCATTGGACACGGCGTTTGTTACTGCTGCACATCATTGATAAATTGCTGAGGGTTATTCAACTACGTGAAGGGGTAAATCAAATTACTACTTACTGTGGAGATCAATTAATGGTTTGACGTCATTGCTGAACTTAATTTTGTGTGCATGCATTGACTGGGTACCTTAAAAAATGCCCACCTCTAATCAGAAGGTTGATTAATTCCTATGCATCCATGTTATTTTTCAGATAAAATTTCTCTGCAGAGCTTTAATTAGTTTGTGAAATATGCCATGCATTGTTTTTTATCATGTTTTCTTGCCCTAGTAGAGAGTTGTGTTTCTACTATACAATTTGGACTTGTTTTTATTTTATTTTATTGAACACGCATGAAACCCACGTCATGTGGAGTATGTCAGATGCAAATTCAATTCGCATGGACTGGATATATAATCGAGTCAAAAATAATTTCTCGATAGGGCTAGCTCCAACTATATATATCTAGCCAGCATGAAGCCGAAAAAAAGGGGATGAAACACAATTCACATGCATGTTTCTTGAGCTTGGTCTGATTTGTGCTCATCATGCATCAAACCAAGGTTGAATCATTCACATGCATGCCCATATCTTTCCATGCATGCATCATCCAAACATGTCCAGGTCTAATGTACAGTAGGATAGAAGGAGAACATATAGGCCACGGTTCATTCATCCATGCAACAGTTTGGTCCATGCAAGACTTGAAGCACATGCAGGTGACACGTTGTTAGGTGCCGGCGTGTCGTGCGTGCTGGTCAATAGGTACATGTCAGTTGAGCTGGTAAAAGGTCACTACATACCGGATTGAACTGGCTGGTAGCAGCAGCAGGGCAAGAGACGCGGGTAAGTGTTTACCGAGTGCTGCATGCCGTACGGCACGACTTGGACTAGCGGCAATCCAACGTTCTTGCTGTTTCCGTGTTTCTGAGAATTGTTAATTATTAATAAGGAGGGAGAAGGAATTTTACTCTGTAAGTGGTCCATCCATTGACTAACTGTACTACTCCGGTCACAAAAAAATGTTGTTTTCGGATACTCAGTGGTTAAACTTTAGAAACTATGGCATTCAATGTCTTTTAAAATATTTAGATTGGATACGTGAAAATCATGTGTAGATTTGTTCAAAAAATAATTTCATAATATTAAAATTTTATTGTGTTTTATAAATATATTACAATAAAAATTAGTGACCAAAGTTGCATTTTAAGGACCGTGTCGCGCGATATCCAAAATAACATGTTTTTGTAACTGTAGAGAGTAATTAATTATTTATGGTTTGGTTGTTGCTAGCTACTATTTACTCCTTTAATTTCCGGTGTATTTATGCATGTTCAGTATTGCTAATTACTCCATCGCTCTGAAATAGATACTGTTTAGAACGAGCACAGTCAAACTTTTAAAACTATGATGATCATTAATATACGCAAACTATTTAGCTTTGCCACATATAGGTGATATTACTATATTTATCATCAATATTACTTTGCTATTATTATATTTTTAATAAATTTTTACTAACATATAATTAAAATTAGTGATCAAATAATGAATGTATGTTGGGGTCCGTGTCGATATCAGCCAAACCAAACAGAAAAAAAAACAATTGAAGCCTGCACTATGTCAACATTCTTTTCATTTATTTCTGGGGTATATATATGTGTACAGAAGCATTTGGTTGGACGAATGTATGACTCGCATTCATGCATCTAAGGGCATCTCCAATAATACTATATCAGCCGTTGGTTAGCTCTTCCATATCAGTAAAATTATAGGTGGAAGAGAGAGAAGCATGATAGAGAAGGGAAGCCGTCTCTTCTCAAACAACCATCTCTACACACGAACTAAGACATAACAACCAATACATGTGAGAGAGGGGTGAAGGAGTGAGAATATTAAGTTTGGCATGAGTGTTAGGGACAACTTGCTAGAGACATCTTATTGGCAGCGTTGTCTCTAAATTTATCTTTCGATGACGTGAAATTAATATAATAAAATTAGAGACGATGCTATTAAAAATACCGTAATATATGCAAGAAGCGCGGGCTGGCCCAACGACCGGCCGACTGGGGGTACCTCTGTGCACAGCGTTTTTCGAGGGGACGGGAGGAACGGAGACCGCGGGACGCTGCTATTGGAGGATTAAACGTACAGCAGCTGTCTGAGCTCGCCATTACTTGCAGATTTAGATCAGGAAGACATGCAAGACAGTTCGAGTTCCATAACATCAGCGTGTCCTAGACAATTGTGATAGTAATTGGTCGAATTTTCATTTGTCGAATACGATTCAACGAGACGTGAGAACACCAAGATCGATGCTGTACAATTCTATAGAAGTTTCCAAGAAATTCAAATGCCTTGCGTTGTGCGGTCAACCTTCGTGTTGCTTTGACCTAGCTTATAGTTTAAATGTACTTGAGCTTCTTAACCAAATTACTAGTTTGTTAGATTATGTAGCTACTGAAAACTAGTTGCTACATAAGAGTGACTGCTATGTTTTTATAAATAAGCCTTATTAAAAAAAATGATGTTACTAAAAGCTAGGACAGAACTTATCATCAAATGGTGTAGTTTCTACTTTCTAGCTTACTAATAAAGCTAAGATATTCCCTTGCCCTTTCAAGTTCATCATGAAACCCGAGAAGATTTGTCACACACGTGATCTTCTTTCGAGCTTCTAGGGCCTTTTTGATTTGTCACATGTTCCCCACATGCATGCATAATTCTAGCTTTATTCTTTTTTTGACATGTTGGCAGATCAGCTAGCCCTTTTACATAACTAAAGTCCATTTTGTACACTCCAACTAGCTAAGTAACCAGTGCTAGATCTTACATGGAATACATTTCAACACACACATGACCCTGATAACCAAACTATCTACCTTTTCCTTTGTATACCTACAATATTAATTATTCCTACGATATACTTCCTACTGTCGTTTTAGAACACATACAATCAATCTTTTAAAACTTTGACCGTTAACAGACACAAAAGTATTTGGATTTTTCATGTACAAACGATATTACTAGATTTGTCATTAAAAGTACTTTCATATCATTATATTTTTAATAATTTTCACTAACATATAAATAAAAAATAACGGTCAAATATGTGTACGAGACCGTATCAATATAAAAAAAGACATGACAATTAAGCTAGGTTTATCTCTAGCGCACCCAGGAATGGTCAAATGATGGCACTCGTGCGTATTGGCAATCTAAATATGCATGCACGCCAGCATGGACAAGTAGCTGGAGTTGAGCGAAAGAGGCAGCCACTCTTTGCTGTTTACTATTCCTTGTCCGACTCCGAACCCAACACCAAATTCAGCCCGGAACCCTTGCATTAATTTACGTGCCGTTTACGACAACCGCGCACAAGCACATCTCTCGCTCTCTCTCTCATGACACATATGATTTGTGTGGTACATAACGCAGGATGCTGCCTTTAATAGTCTACGGGTCAAAGTGAAGAATAACCAGAAGAAGGACGGGACTGTTTAGCTTTAACCCCTCTATATAACCCTGGTTGTAACTTGTAAAACTCTTTCAGTTGCCTCTCTCTCTCTCTCTCTCTCTCTCTCTTCCTGAGCTGATCCTAGCACAGCTCACACGCGCGCAGCCATGGGGAACTATTCTATTCTCTTTGCAACACAGCCATCTTCTTCTACCTCCAACTCCTACCACTTCATGAGTGCTGCAGGCGAAAGCAGCCAAGATCATCACCATGGACAAGGAGGCAATAGCAGCAGCTTGTGCCATGGCTTGTTCTTGGGGTCCAAGGATGAGCTCTCCAACTCCAAGGACGGTGGCGATGGTGCAAGAAGTCCACATGGCCGCGGGGAGTCGTCGGCTGGGCCTGCCGGAGGAGCAGGCGGCGAGGCGGATAGGCCGGTCGTCGTCGGGAAGAGGAAAGGCGAGAAGAAGGAGCGGCGGCCTCGGTATGCATTCCAGACGCGCAGCCAGGTCGACATCCTCGACGACGGCTACCGGTGGAGGAAGTACGGGCAGAAGGCCGTCAAGAACAACAAATTCCCCAGGTTTGTTCGCGTGGGATTTAATTTGTATGTTTTAGTTCCTCTAGTTGCATCACCAATTGATATTGAACTATTTATATATGTTAATTAACTTTGCTTGATGTTTTATTCTGGTTGTTGCTTGGGGTTTCGATGATTCTGGTTGCTTTTTTATTGGTTTGGCGTACAATTTCATGTTTTTCAGTAGGATGCAAAGAAAGTAGGTGAGATGGAGTCCCAATGAATCTTCCATGCTCTGCTAGTGGTTGCTTGGATGGGATAAGGACACATCTCATCCTCATCATCTAGACGAAAAAGACTAGTTTCACATGAGTTTGGTGGGCATCATTCAATAAATAGAGAGCTGATGGCGATCGAGTTTGACTATGAATAATTTGAACCACCCACAGTTAATTTGTATAGAGTATAATCTATTAATCGGTATATTTATCCTATTCCAGTCACCATCCTTACATGCCTCCTAGAGCACAAAACGTCGCCTCTTTAGGCTTCCAAAGGATTGGTGCCTTTTCCTTTTGTGGGACCCCAGTTCATCGATTAAGCATAAAATATTACTAGCAATGCATGCAAAACGCCAGAGATATAGTACTATTACGTAAAAATTAATGTAAAATAAATATAACTAATGATATATACGAAATAAATAGAAATGGCAAAGATTAAAGTTCTTTACTATGCAAACATCACATTAGTCCGTTTTTGTGTTTTAAATTTGTTGGGTTCTAAAAATAATATAATTTTGATCACTGCAAGCATTAGATGTCTTCCCTTTCTGCTCAAAAAGGTTTTGTTCCATGGCATGGTTCCACCTTTTGTTTTCCTTTTTTGCTCAGATATCTCATGGTCGATCATGCCCTCTAGCTACATGAATGTACCAAAATTATTTACACATGCACGTACATACATATAGTACTCCATCAAAGATGTTCCTACTACAATATTAATGTTCTTTCCGTCCAGGATATCTCTTGCAAAAAAAGATGAAGAAGAATAAGGTTATCTTGTGGAACAACATTTGACATATGCATCTTTCGACTAGATATTTTCAAAATCACTTTGACAACTCCCGACTCGAAAGTAGAACTATCCATTCTTCAGGGAAGCACAAATTCATTACAATTTCATCACACACACACATGCACACACACACACACACACACACACACACACACACACACACACATATATATATATATATATATATATATATATATATATATATATATATATATATATATATATATATATATATACACCATTATGAAAACTAAATATATATTAGCGTAAATTGTAAGGAAACTAAAATACCATGTATGTTTGCTACCTACACCATTACAAAAATTGATCCTTGATCCTTTTAAAACAAATGATCCTCAATTTTGCTCCGTAATTCCACACAGCATATAATTAAAACGGACCAATTAGTGTAAAGAAATTAAATGCTGCAAAAGAATTACTTGCAAAAACAGATTAACACTAACAATCATACTAATTCATGATGCATACACCGAGATGCTCCAAAGGAGTCGGGGGATGACGTACACTAAATTAAACCATATAATCCACAAGCACGACGATCTAACATCTCCGTAGTTTCTATAAACAGAAAGCACTTCTCCTGATATATATTTACTCACATAGCAAAAGGAAAACCAAATGATGTTGTACACATCTTCCTCACTATGAAAATATATATTAAATACATGCATAAATGTGGCTAGAGCTAGCTCTAGTTAACAAAGTAAGATACATGTGCCAAAGAATGTTGTATAGTACTCAACATATGCATATATAACCCACAAACATATGCATATATATACCCACATCTATTTTCTTCCCTGATTAACTAGCTGATCATTCTATTTTTCTTATTATTTTCTCCTGTTGATCGATGATCCATGTATATCAAATATGTCCATGCATGCAAATTAAACTAATTTGTTCGTCTTTCCCGGGTTGCGTGCATGCAGAAGCTACTACCGATGCACACACCAAGGGTGCAACGTGAAGAAGCAGGTGCAGAGACTATCCAAGGACGAAGGCGTGGTGGTGACGACGTACGAGGGCACGCACACGCACGCCATCGAGAAATCCAACGACAACTTCGAGCACATACTCAGCCAGATGCAGATCTACTCAGGCCTCGCCCCATCGTCAAGCTTTAGCAGCCCCCTGTTTCAGTGAAGCTAGACGCATGCATGCATGGCTTCTTCATGCGCATGCATGAACAATGCAAGCAAGCGAGCAAAATGTTTTATTAATTTGTACATTAACCGTAATTAGAGGTGTAAGAGAGAATCAATAAGCGTGATTTGGTAGCTAGATGCAGGTTTATTCACGCAAGTTTCTTTTTCTTTGTTGTACTTGTTTTCTTCAGTTATAGACCGGACTAGAGACTGATCGATATATATGCAGAAATTGAAAATATCCTGCCCATTAGCTACAATGGACTCAACTTAATTATTGGAGGAATCCTCTATACAGCTTGCTCTCTGCTGTGTCACTACTACAAAAATGATTTGTAGCAACACCACCTTTTTCACAGTAGGGGCGGCTCACTTACCAAGCGCCCCTACAGTGGTGAGCTCGGCCAGCTATACCAACCGCTCTACAAATGGTTCAGAGAGGCGGTGGTATCACCAACCGCCATACAAATGGTTAGATTTGTAGGGCGGCCAAAATACCACCGCCCCTCATTGCTTGATTTGTAGAGGCGGCTGGTCCCAGCCGCCCCTACTGGTTCATTTGTAGGGGCGGCTGGATAACCAGCCGCCCTTACAAATCGACCAGCATATAGTGTCAGGCCCCTTCTTCCTCCTCGAGCACATTGCAACCCGAGAGGAAGGAAGGAGGCCTTGGGCACCTCCCAAAATTCCTATTTTGAGGGGCGGGAGGTTTTGAGTTAAATTCCTTTGGTGGAGAGGTTGTTGGAGGTAAGAAAATGGTTTTCCATACATCTTTTGAAGTTTTAATGGTGGGTTATTGCTTAATTAGAGTTTTGATTTTTCTCTCTTCTATGGTGTTTGAGTAATTTATGGAGCAAATGAGGCTAAAATTTTGAATATGCTATGCTAAATTAGTTATGGGAATAATGTCATACCCTTATTTAGTCATTCTTCCTTGATTTTAGTGGACTATTAATTAGTTTTATGGATGTTTGAGTTACATCTAGATCTAGATACCTAGAACTAGGGTTTGTTTTTTTACTAATTACATTGTTATTAATTTAGTGGAATATATTTATAATTGCTATTTACATTGCACCATACATTTAGAATTATTAATCGAATTTAGAATATCCTTCCATAAAATTCCTATGTATATTTTTTGAAGTAATAATTAATTTGTGAAGTATTAATTAGTCCTATTAATTCTTATCTTTGTTTTCTATATTGAAATAAAGATGGACGACAGAACTCTTGGATGTATGGTAAACAAAGGTGGGAGCCAAGTTTCGTGATGAAGTGGATAAATTTCTTCAAGCCGAGAGAGCCATGCAATGTCGAGCAATAATAGTGGTGAAATTCTTTGTCCGTAGCGATTGAAGAACTATCTCGCATGGAAAGATGTGACTATCATTAGATCACACTTGATTATGCGAGGATTTGTTAAAGACTACACGTTTGGAATCATCATGGTGAAGCGTTATTAACAACGTTGATCCGTAAGAAGACGACGACGATTACCTAGATTGCATGGACCAATATGTAGCTGAATATGATGCGAAATAGACCGTGAAGAAGAAGGTAGTGGTGGTCATAATGACGAAGCTGGTGGCAATGATGGCGGAGGACGTGTCGGGGATGAAGATGACGGTGATTATTTGGAGGAAATGCTTCGGGCCATTGGACCAGAGATTTTACTAAAGAGCCCGAAAGGTCTAGAAAATTTGGAAAGGGTTAAAAAGCCTCAAGAAGACTTTGTATGGTGTTGAAAAGGGTTGTCCGACACTTTCGGACGATTGCTACGCTTTGTGCTTGAGCTACTCATCCTCAAGGCTAAGTACGGCTGGTCAGACTGTAGTTTCAATGATTTGTTGCGTCTCCTGTCTTGGTTGCTGCCACAGCCAAACTCAGTTCCCGCCAACACATACGAAGCGAAGAAGGTTATAAGTCCATTGACAATGGGGGTTGAAAAAATCCATGCATGCCCGAACCATTGTATCCTTTATCGTGGCGATACGCTCAAGTCACTAGATAAATGCCCGGTGTGGCACTAGTCGTTACAAGAACAATGACCTTTACAACGGGAAGAAGCCTTCACAGGAAGAAGAGGAAGAAATGTGGGAAAAGGTGGTACAAGATTCTCAACCCAAAGAGGACACTCCATTAGGCATCGATGCAAAGAGAAGAATCCCGCCTTGGTAATGTGGTACTTACGATCGTCGATCGCTTAAGGCGTATGTTCCTAAACCCTAAGGAAGCTTCACTCATGACATGGTGGGA
Source organism: Ampelocalamus luodianensis (assembly GCA_036346255.1). NCBI lineage: Eukaryota > Viridiplantae > Streptophyta > Magnoliopsida > Poales > Poaceae > Ampelocalamus > Ampelocalamus luodianensis. The sequence continues at coordinate 22,687,388 of CM070638.1, read as the reverse complement.
TGATGAACGCAAGGTGGGTGATGGTAAGATTGGACACCGGCCGATGCTACCAGTGGCAACGCTTTGATGCGAAATACCAAGAATTTAGCAAAGACCCAAGGAATGTACGGTTTGGCCTTAGCACGATGGAATGAATCCCTTCAATGAGAGAACTAACGAGCATAGTACATGGCCGATGATCTTAACCATGTACAACATCCCAACGTGGTTGTGTCGAAGAGAAAATATCTTCTCCTCACTATTCTCATTCAAGGTCCCAAACAACCGTGCATTGATATAGATGTGTTCCTCGAGCCTTTGATGCAAGAAATGGAGAGGCTATGGCGGTATGGAGAGCCGATGTACGACGCTTCAGAAGGAGGACTTCATATGTAGAGCCATTATCTTTGTCACTACCAATGATTACCCTGCGCTGTTTGCTTTGTCTGGACAGATCAAAGGGAAGACCGGATGCTTAGTATGCTTGGATGGTACTACATGGGTGTTCCTGGATGCATCCAAGAAGACAGTTTACCTAAGGTACCGACGATTCTTAAAGACAACTCACAGATACCGCAGCAAGTTGTTCTTCAAATTTTATGACAACAAACCAGAGACCGAATCCCCTCCAGAGAGACGTCAAAACGGGCAACATGTGTTCGAAATGGTGAAACACATACATGTCGATTTTGGAAAGAAGAATGCGGATGGGACAAAGAGAGATAGAAGCACACCCCGTCCCGGTGTACCTTTTAAGAAAAAGTCGATCTTCTTTAAGTATCTGCCTTATTGGCCGGACTTGGAGGTCCCCCATGCCATTGATTCTATGCACTTACAGAAGAATGTATTTGAGAGTCTCATTGCTACCTTGATGGACATGGGCAAGACAAAGGATGGTCTAAGATCACGGAAAGACATGGTGCAGCTAAATGTGAAGCCAGAGCTTCACCCGATACCTCAGGGTAATGGAAAATACCTCCTACCCGCAGCTAGTTTCAACCTGACTCCAGATGAGAGGAGGGCGATCTGCAATTTCTTGAGAGGGGTAAAAGTTCCCACTGGGTTTTCATCCAACGTGAAGAGGCTAATGTCAATGAAGGACCTATCAATAACACGCTTCAAGGCTCACGATTGTCATGTGATGCTCACATTATTCCTACCTATTGCAATCAGGGCTATAGAGCCAGAGTTCTTGAAAATGGCCATCACCCGCATGTGTTACTTCTTTTCGAAGATCTCACAGAAGACGATTGGTGAAAATGAGCTTCGTGACCTACATGAATTCGTGGTGGAGACAATAAACCAACTAGAGATGTGTTTACCTCCCGCTTTTTTGATATAATGCCACATCTCATGATTCACATGGTTCATCGATCTGCACCGGGCCCTTGCTACTTACATGAAATGTGGTCCTACGAACGGTTCATGTCGGTTCTTAACCGATACATGCATAATCGAGCATGCCCGAGGGCTCCATGATAGAGGGTTACAATACCAAGAAGTCGCCGAGTGCTGTCAAGAGTACCTAAAAGTACAAAGAGGATTGGTAAACTCGATTCTCGCCACAAGGGTAGGCCGATCGAAGGGCACCAAGGGGAGAAAAGTCTTCATCGACAAGGATTTCAACGGTTAGTCGAGCTCATTATAGTGTCTTGCGAGTACGAATCGATGCAACCGTACATTGATGAACACTTGATGTCATTAGGCGTAGAGTAATGGCCGCTCGACGATTGGGTCATGAAACAAAGACAAGCATCGATTCACTACATGGTTGAAGGAGCAAAACCTACCGAATGGGGAAACCAGAGATGATATTACCATCAGAAGGTTGGCTGGGGACCCATCGAGACAAGTGACATCATGGCAAGCTTACGACATCAATGGGTACACGTACTATACTAGCGCAAAGGATAGTAATTGTGTGAACCAAAATAGCAGTGTTCGAATAGAAGCCATCAACGGAATGGGGCAAAAGACCCCATACTTTGGCATCATAGATGATATATGGGAACTTGACTATGGAATGGGTATACAGATGGCCATGTTTAGATGTCGCTGGGTCAAACAACACCAAGTGAATGAGATCGGGTTCACAGTCGTGGACCTCGAGAATATCGGATACGCAGATGACCCTTGGGCGCTCGCTTCACGTGTCACACAAGTTTTATATTTACGTGACCCGAAAACTAACCTACCCCCAAAAAAGAAGACAAAGCATGTGGTTGCCTTCGGGAAACAAACTATTATCGGAGTGGACGGAGTGGATGATGTTGATGAGTACAATAACTACGATGAAATGCAACTATTCACTGACTTTCCTAAGAAGATCGGTGTCGTGGAAAGAACTTGCCCAAAGACGATCGCCATGGGAACGAAATGTGCCAAGGGAAACTTGTTACAAAGCTAGTTGTTCAAGTTTGATGCATGGTGTGTGTATCCGTGGTACTATATATATGTATGTATGTATGTGTGTTCAAAGATGCATGGAGTGTGTTTGGAGAAAATGTCCAGAACCAAAGTTGTATATTTTGATGAGTTCTACAACTTTTATTTTTACATCCTTTTCATTTGACATCATTTTAAACCCCATAACTCGTTTCAAAGATTTCATGATTTTAAAAATTGTAAATTATTTGTAGGGGTGGTGGTTCAGAACCGCCTACAAATCTATTTTTAGGGGCGCTTGTAATCTCAACCGCCCTACAAATCTATTTTTAGCGGCTTGTAATATCAACCGCCTACAAATCGCTCCCTCCTATAAGCCGGAGGCGCGGCGAGGCCGAATCGGCTAAGTCTTAGGCGCAGCCGCCAAAATTTTTCCCGCCGCCGCCGTTAGGGTTTGCGCCTCCGCCGCCGGCCGCCCCCGCCCTCCGCCGCCGGTCCGCGTGCGCCACGCCGGTGCTCCTCTCCGACGCCGTGCTCCTCTCTCCGACGCGGCGGCCCTCTCCGATCTCGCTCCGCCAGACGCGACTACGGGAGCCGGCCGCCCGCCCCCGTGCTCGCTGCTGGTGCTCCTCTCCGACGCGCTGTGCTCCTCTCCGATGCGCCTGCTCGCTGCCCTGCTCCTCTCCGACGCGCCTGTGCTCCATCTCCGACGCCGGTACTGAATCCTTTTGACTCTTTTTTAATTCTCCACGTGTTATGTCATTGAGTAGCCGCAAAGGGGATTAGGAGGCTATCATGGTCACTTCATTACCCTACAAATCTACATAGTTTACACGAACAATCTCATAATGCAAATGCACATCTCCTGCCTGCCCTTTTCATGCGTGTATTGGAAACTTACTCACCATAGTCTTAAGAAAGCAGAAATGTGATGTTTTCATGCGTGTATATAGATTACAGCAGTGATGTTTTCAGCAGTTCCTTTGGTATCTCGAACGTGTTGGTGATGTGTAATCATTAGCAAGAATAACGCCTGCAATCAAAATAAACGATCAATCGGGAACAATTGATGATTTGGAAGGTAAGTAGAAAGTTCATGGTGGAGTAAAAGGAGTTTCCTTTGCTCTACCTTTGTGTTTGCATATTTGGTTGTCTATCCTTAATGTAGGAGACCATTACCAAAAGAATATAGGAATAACTAACCTGCAAGGGTTCAAAACCAGAAAATGAGGGTTCTTCGGTTATTCTAAGCAGATAAGAGGTGTAAATCAAGTAGCTTGTTTAATTCATAGTTGTAATACACACTTTGGTATTTAAAAAGGTGTTTGGTTCATCTCCATAGTTTGTGATGCCCATATTCTTACACCACATATGTTGGTTTAGAAAATTGTATCACTGAATAGCAACCGACTTTGCACAAGAAAGTTTCCACTTATGAGCACCATTCGTGATTAGGTTCCAGATTTTACGGGGATACGAAGGAGCGTAGAAATATCTAGTTGTGACTTGTGATTGGGCTCTTCGCTTGATGATTTTTATATTTATGCTGTCACTATAAACTTCGCCATGAGATATCCTCACTATGTACTTGTGTTCTAAATTATGCAAACTGCTTGTACCTGCATTTCCCTTTATGCTTTGATGGTTTGATTTTAATATGCAATACCTGCAGGCGTGTTGGGTTTGCATTCCGGTCAGCATCCGTGCAGAACTTGTTTGCGTGTGATGTGTCATTCTTTTAGTTATGCCTTTTAGATTATTGTTGTTGTTATTATTATTATTATTATTATTTTGCATCGGCGAGTTCTAGTTCTACACTTCTACTACTCTTTTAGTCTTTTGTATATGATCTGTGCCTTACAAAGAGAAGTCATAAACTGCAAATTGAAGACATCATGCCATCATAGCCAAATAATTTATTCAGCTTGAGAGAATCGCCAAGCCGATCAAAGTGCATAGGGCTATTGGAAGTTCGCATCATGCCATCATAGCCAAACAAAGGGGTTATTTAATTCGGGAGAACATTCAAGTTCAGAGTAGGACTTAAAAATAACAATCAGAGAAATTAAGAACAACTGAGAAATTGAATACGCACACATCTATAACCTGGATACAAATTAAGAACAACGGAGAAATCGAACATGCTGAATATGTTATGATTGTATACATGGTTTTATGTGTTGTTTAAAGGGGCACATGGATTGGTATGTTGTATACCGAGGACGACAGACGGGGTCTTTGCAACCTGGGCTCAATGCCATGCTCAAGTCATCGGTTTTCGCGAATCGCTGCTACAAAAGCTTCCATCAAAACAAGAGGCGAGTCTTCCTACTTGAGTTCAACCGTTGTGAAGATGACGAGTTTTTGCGAAGCTCACGCCGTATCGTTGCAAAAAATCTTGGCTATTTCTTGTTTGCATGGTTCGTCTTTAATGTTGGCAGTGCTCATCTTTTACATTGTTAGACGTGGGAACAATTGTCTGTGATGTTGTACCTATAACCATGTACTCATCTATTGGCTATGGCCCTTGTGAGGTATTGGGACCCATTTCATGATGACTAATGAGGTAGTTAGACTGTTGTAACGCCTCTTATGCTCTCAAACTGAGTTTCTGTTTTAATGATCATGTCAATTCTCATTGGAGTGCATATGTTCTACTTGTACTACTCTCATCTCTCTTCCTTACTACTATTACTGCTATCTTCTCTTCTTCCTTACTACTTGTACTACTCTCATCTCTCTTCCCTACTACTACTACTGCTGCTCTATTAGAGGATCAGTAATAGTGTTGTTTATCTGTATTTGTTGCATCTATTAGAACAAAGCACAAAATGACGGGGACAACAGACGACACAACCCGAGGCCCCGAACAAGTGCCAATCTTTGAAGACGAACAACCGAGTTGCTTATCGAGGCAGTTCAACCAGAGCCGGACGATGATCTACAAATGTTATTAGATGGGGACCATGAGGAGGCTAATGATGAAGACGGCGACGAGGATGAAGAAGCGGATATGTAAGTCCGGAGGATCCTTTCCCACTGTAATGCATGAGGCCAACCAAGAGGAGTTGGACAGTGATTTTGATCCGAACGAGGAGGTAGGGATAAAGCCTTAGTTCATACATTATGCTTGTATATAAGATCGTGTTATCATTACTAACACTTAGACCTAATAGGCCCCTTCTCGAACTCTACGACGTCGGCGACATCTCGCTGCACAAGAAGTAGCAGAGGAAGCCGGAGCAGAGGCAAGAGCCACAGAGCCACAGAGGCAAGAAGTAGCAGAGACATCGATGGCGCCGGCTCCACAACCCGGCCACAAACTCGGGCAGCCAGCAAAGAGGGGACGAGGAAAAGAAGTGCTAACATATATCCAAAGGACACAGATATGTGATAAGAGAGGTCGGGAGGCTAGGGAGCCACTTGAGCCAAAACATCTCGAGCTAAGTGGCGTAACGCAATTGGGGCGCTGTAAGAGATGAGTTGAACCCGGCAATCCCAACTTGGAAAGAAGTACCACTGATACAAAGAAAGTCTTATGGGATAAGTCGATGACCAGTTTTAGATTCCGGCGAACCGAGGAAATGGTACGCGTCACGCTATGAAGCAGATTGAGAGTCATGGAGAGGTTGAAGTCGTCTCTCAACGTCAAATATGTCCAAAGGGATTAACTCCTTCAAGGAGTTTGGCAACATAACTCTGGACAATGGGAGCGGTTTGTGGCTCGAAGACTCCAATGAAGCATTGGCCCTCGCGTCTGTGAATAATCGAGCGGGCGAAGAAGAACGTGCACCACCATCATCTAGGACCGGTGGGTACTATGGAAAGGAAGAGCAATTTAGGAAGATAGAGGAAGATGCCGCATCACCGGGACATACAACTTGTGGGGTTTCAAAGCGCACAAGGAACTGGATCCTTTCGAGGAATAAAGAAGCATCCAAGGCGCTTAAGTTTAGTAAGTCGGAGATCAAGAGACAAAGATCAAAGATACCGAACTATGTCGAACAAATGCGTAAGGGCTTATTTAAGCCTTCCGAGAGAGGGATGAGCTTAGCCTTGTTTTGGGAAACCCCGAGCACACAAAGCCGTGTCGGGGCTAGGGAAAGAGTGATATGGAAGGAGGGATTTGAAGAGGATAGGCACATGTACAAGAAACATGATAGAGACCGAGAGGCTAACCTTGAGGTCCAAGTAAAGGCTCTAGTTGCGGGCGTTGCAGGAGCAAGGATCCCAACGGAGGCGCGAATCGTAATGCCATCACCGACAATCGGAAGTTCGCAGCGGCCAAGGTTCCATCGCAGCCACAACCGCCGCCGATCGCACACGGAACCTACTCCTTGCACTTTGGTTGTTCTCATGGGTAGGCAATCAAATATGATTGAGGTGGCAACGGTGAGGCACATCCTCCAGAGGCACTTATCACACTAATCGGATCCCGCGGACTACACTAGGTCGAGATTCGCACCGTGAAGTCCGATTCAGCCAGTGGAGGATAGACTTTCCAACTCCGAGGACTCCAAATACTGAGAAGTAGTGAACCAGTTCATTCCTATGGCACAAGCGAGACATCATATTGACTACGATTACATCGCTCGTGCGGACACCGTTACGCTTGGAGGAGTTAAGGAGGGGAGATACGAGACACCACATCATGACCAACAATTGCTCGAGATGCGACACCGCCACCTCGCGATGATGTGCCTCATGATATGCCACCGTTTTCACCGCCTCCGGAGGATGTGTAGAGCCGACACATGAACAACAAGAGGTCGCACAACAGCATGAAGAGCATGCGAACAAGTTGATGCACCCGAAGGTGCCCACGGCGAGCCGTAAATTCAAAAAGCATCCAATCAAGATAAGGTCACTTATGTGCCGATGACGATGTCGTGGGGTGGAAAGGTGGTATGGCCATGATATGTTCAAGCCGAGAACCAAGCGCCAAGATCCGAGAAGGCCGTCACCAAGAAACGGAAACAAGTGCAAGGGCGCACCAACCAAAACCAACCAGTTACTTGCAAGTACGTAAATGTTGAATGCATCACATGGTCAAAGAATTGCCCGCAAAAATATGAAAGAGGCAAGTGTTTCCTTCCAAATCGGGTGATCCAAGACCTACCAATTGGAATGAAAAGGTTTCATGATTGGTACTTGCGTGCTATCCCGACGAAGGTAAATCTCATAGAGGCAAGGTTCCGCCATGACATTTGGAGGCCCAAAGGACAAATTGCCTTTGACTTTGATGACATCCATACTATCTTTCGCCTCTGAGAAATGGAAACCAATCTCATTCGCGTGTGGTGCCTGTAAGTCCTACTCCTATTGCATTGATATGATTGTAATCTTTAGATTTTGTTATAACTAACTAACCCGCGCTATGATTTGTAGAATGCAAGTGCACATTTCAAGCAAACTTCCTAGCAAAGACCAAGCAGGTACTTGGACCTCAATTAATAGCCCAGACGAGGTTTAATTTCCCAAGACAAGTGGGACTGACCACAAGGAGCTGGCCCGTGGAGAGACCGTTGAGGAGAAAGATAAAATACGGAATGAAAAATTAGGAAGGAGTGCTATAAGGTTGCGGTGTATATTTCGAGAGCTTTCTCCAGAATGCAAGACAAATCCTATATATTTCTACCCTACAACTTCAAGTAAGTTTAACTATATCCTTCAATCTTTAATGAGCCATATTATTTTGTTCGATGCAAACGAGCTTATCTATTCCTATGATTAAATTCATGCAGCGAGCATTGGATTTGTGTAGCTGTCGACCTCAAGCTAGGCATGGCGTGGGTCATGGATCCACTTGATTATGACGAGTCGCTTTACAAAGATTTCATAAGCATTCTTAAGACGTATACTTATCAACCATCCTCATCAGCTTTTGACTTTTCAATACTAACTAACTTGCTTTTGTTAAATTCATTCGAGCAGAGCATACAGGTACTACGTCAACAAACTCAAAGGGGTGCATGATCCAGAGAGGAAGGGTGACCTATATGTCAAAACAAGATGGCCGGTAAGTGCAACTTACTTTAGTACTTCCATTACGTTGCCGCCACAAGCATTGACGTTTTTATATGCGAAACTCACAGTGCCACAAGCGTAAGTCCGGGAGTTTGCATCGTGGATATTACGTATGCACTTACATGAGTGTCACCGGTGCTTACAGAGACACCCTTTATGGTATGTTATAACTAATTCACTCGTTGTATAACACACGCATATGTTATGAAATACTAAACTTAAAATTGTCTTGTAGTGGAAAGATGAGATAGGAATTTGTAGAAAACCACTCAACGATGATAGCCTCCCGGAGCTCGTCGGGACATTTGCAACTTCATAATGGATGCTATTATACACGCCGAGGTACATACCATGACGACACGCCTATGCTAGGACGCCGCTCGAGTACGAGTTCCTTCGTGAGTGGGAAGGAATGCATTTAGGACATTGAGAACAATGTGTATGTAATGTTATCGCACTTTATGCTACAAGTGTTTGTAATGATAAATTATAAACATGATGTTGCGCGGATGTGAATATAATGTCTCGTTGAACTGGTTAATATCATGTCTTCAATATATATATATATATATATCATGCATGGTTTGATATATATACCATGGTTTGAGAATTTGAATTTTTTTGGGAAAACAGATTGTAGGGGCTGTGAAGTTGCAAGCCGCCTCCACAGAAAATTACAGAGGCGGTGGTCATCTAAGCCGCCTACAAATCTAATTTGTAGAGGCGTGTAATCCACCGCCTACAAAACAATTGTAGGGCGCTTTAGACACCAACCGCCTCTACAAATAAGATTTGTAGGCGGTTGAACCGCCTACAAATCTCGATTTGTGGCGACGGTTGGGTAGGGGTGGTGGCCGAGCCGCCTCTACAGAGGCTCACCAGCCGCCCCTACAGTGCTCTGCTGTAGTAGTGTGTATCGCTCATATATAACAAGGTAAAAGGAAGAGGCTATCTATCTATATACTAATTGGAGGCTCTCCTAGAAGCCTCTATATTAATCCTAAAAAGGTAAAACAGGGTAGAAATTCCCACATTAATCGAAGAAAAAGAAAAAAGCTAGAAATTCTCACATTAATCAGAGAAATCTAACCATCCAATTCAATAGGAAACGATCCTGATCATTCAATTTATATAACGGATGTAACCTATGTCTTAGATATATCTACTATTCGTGTCATGCATGATGAAGAGTTCTATTCAAACTGTAGATGCCGGTGTTCTCGGTGGGAACGCGCGGCCGTCGCGCGGCCACGTCGCCCCAAGAGTGCAGCCTCATCCCGCCCCTTGCCACCTCCCGTTCCCCTCCCCCCAGATCTCCTTCCTTCCTGTCCCCTTGCTCTCCCTCTTCCGCTGCCGCTGCCGCGCCCTCCCACTTCCTCCCTCTCGCGTCGTCGCCCTTCCTGCCGCTGCCGTGCCCTCGCTCTTCCTCCCTCTCGCGCCGTCGCCCTCCCTGTCCAGCCTCTGCATATACGCCGTCAGTGCCGCATCCGATTTCCTCTTCCTAGCCCGCCCTTCCCGGTCGTCCTCACCCGCCGCCGCAGGGCCCTTGCTATTCCCCGGGGAGGTTGCCCGCTCGGATCATGACTGGGCAGTTCAGATCGCGTTGAGGTGGCCTCGGTCTCCCCTCGCTGCTTTCCCCTTCGCCCATCCCCCTGGTCTCCCTCCACAGCCACCGCCGCTCCCTCCCTCTTCCTCCCCCGTCGCCCTCTCGAGCTCGCTCCCTGGCCGCTGCCTCGCCGCCTCCCCTCCCGTACATCCCCTCTCCTTTTCCCCTCCACCGCCCCTCTCCGCCGCCGCTCCCTCCCTCTTCCTTCCCCGCCTCCTCTCTCCCACGCTGCCGCCTCGCCATCTCCTCCTCCTCCTCCTCGCTGTCGCTTCTCCTCCTCTCTCCAACACTCCTCACTCTGCCTCGCGGCTGGCCGCGCTGTCCTCTCTAGCGTGTGCTTTCCTCCCCTCAGGATCCCCTTTTGCGCCGTTGTGCATCGTAGCCGCAGGTCGTCTTCTCTCCCTCCTCTCTTCCTCTGTACAGCATCGCCGCGGCCTGTCTCCTCTCCCTTCTCGCGCTCGGTGCGCCGCTCGCCGCCTGCTCGCCGCGCGGTCCAACCTCTCCACGGTGAACTCCGCGCACGCCTCCTTCCTGCTGCGCTCCGGCTCCATCGCGTTCCTCTTCACCGCCTCCTACGCGCAGCAGCGCCTCACCAACCCCGCCACCGCATCCTACGTGCAGCAGCACCTCGCCGACCGAGCAACCGCCTCCATGTCATCTTTCTCCGCCGGCGCCATGCGCAGCTTCGCCGCCGAGCACGGCCTCGCGGTCTGCGTCGTCGATGCCGCCGAAGCCTTCCGCGCTAGCGTCGACGCCGGCGCGCGCTCGGCCTTCGTCCCCACTAAGCTCGGCCGTGGCTTTGCAGAGGTCGATCTCTCAGTTCAACTATTGTGGGGACCCCGGGGTTATCTCCTTAAGACCGAGACTAATCAAGGTCTTAGGGACATAACTCGGGATCTCTGGTAAATGGATTCCAACTTAACTCAGTCTAAGTGAGAGGCTCAACTCAAATCTAGAGCCCCGACGATCATGCGCGCTGCTCCTCTGCGAGCACTACATGATTGCCGGTTTTCCAATAAGTCAAGCACGACACTTAGCGAGTTAAATGGGAATCCAAGAACAGCGAGTATGACCTGTATTGGCTCCCAAGATCAACGACCAATATAATCATACCCTCATTACAACGTTGGTCACATCCATACAACCATCATACATAAATAGTACAAAGTTATAACACAGTTCTAAGTGTACAATTACATAAGGGCCGACCAGCCAAATTTAACAAGTTCAAAGCGGAAGCGAGTAAATAAACCAAAAGACCAACAGTGGTATGCCCACAACCCATCGACAACCGACTGGGAGTTAGAAGATAGCATACTACTCGTCGGTGTCACCTAAATCGACACCGGCGAACTCCTCAACCTCAATATCGTCCTCACTGTAAAGCCAACAAACATCCGGCCGAGTACCAAAGAGTACTGCAAGTCTTACACAAATAAAAATAGTTATGCATAAGGTCATTCAAAGGAAGGCTCATATTGGCTTAGTTTTACGAAAGTGACGCAACAATGTACAACCTACACATACTAGTTTTTCAAGTGGCATTTCAAAATCAGATTTGAAGTAGAAGTAAAACATGTGAATAAGTAATGAACTAAGTAACAAATTAAACATACAAATAACAAAGTGGCTGCCCACTTTGATACAACAATAAGCATAAATATCCCATTCATGCTAATTACCAAGTTCACCCACAATTTTAATTCCAAGTCTAACAATAGTAACTCCCGAACTCAAGCGGTTGTCCATAATCGTGGACACGGCTATTCGAATAGATTATACCTGCGTGGGTGTACTAATTTACCCACACGACTGACTAGCCCGTAAGCCTCCGGATAATGGCACACTTCCTTTGGTATGCTGGCGGGAGAATCGAGATCTGATCGCTTTCAAGAAGAAAACCCTATTGCGCTAAGTCCCCATGTGAGATGTTTCCGGTCTTAGTACAAGTAGCATATAGCACTTGCTAAGGGGCTCACATGTTATATTGGAAATACCGATGTAATGAAAAGGTAATTGGTGCTCCTTGCACACTATAGAACATTGACATCGATTCCTAAGGACAAATGATCAAACACAAATGCCCCTACACCACCATGAGACTTAACACAATAGAACCTTCCCTACTTAACCAGACAAGCACCCATATACTGCGATGGTAGCACTAAAGTACTTGAATCAACGACGTTACAAAGTTCGGTCCTTAATTGTCCGACAAGTCCAACCACATACCCAAATCTCGTGCATAAAGCACCATCACTAACCAACACTTGTCCAGACCAAAAGCTCATTTAAAATGACAAAATTTAACTTGTAAAACAGGTACGAAGATCTGAAACAAAAGTATATAATGAGGGTGGTGTTTATCCCATAATTGTCAAGTTATTCCGACAATCAACTACCGTTCTAGACTTGCATGGCTAAGCAAACTCGAACAATATAACTTCACACCCCCTATCATATCATTTCAGCAATGGAATAATTCATGGATAGCCACAATGACAACATAATAGGCTGTGTCTAACTATTCATCACAAAAATAGCGACATTAACAAAATAGCATGCAAGCAATTATCATTGCATCTATCCTAACAAAATTGGGATCAAATATGATGCAAAAAGAAAGTTCAAAGGATGCTTGCCTTGCAGGTAGCTAAGTTGTTCGCTCTCGCCATGTAGGAGTCAATATCAATGGGCTCTGCATCTAGATAAATACAATACCGAATAAACATCGAGAAATACCTCAAAATCAAAATGCTTCAAAATGCATGATTTTTCTACAGTAGCTAAGTCATGATTTTAGATGATTTTTGGTGAAAGAATTATTTCATTTTGATTTAGTATGTGAAAGTTATGGTAGTTTGAATTTCAGATTTCGATATGTCTCCATTTAAGCAATTTAATTATGAAGTGAAATTTTGTAGAGCAGTGGTGTATACAAGGGTTACATGAATAAATGGGCAATATTATCACAAGTTCAAAACAGTTGAGTTTGCTCCAATTGGAGTTTTCATGATTTAGTTATTGATTTATAAAGTTATCAGCATTAATAGTGTAAAAATAATCCCCTTATGGATTATTTTCCTCAAACTATAGTTTCTGTGACAGAGGTAAGTTTGAAACCATTTTTATAATTAACTTCATTTGAAAAGTAAATTACCCAAACTGGTTTTACTGTTTTTGGAGTTTCCAAGAATAACTTATGACTTTTTGAAGTTATCAGCCTTTTTCTTTTATAAAAATAATAGTGTTAATAGCCTATTTTCCAAATTAATGCTCTCTGTTACAGAGACAAGGTTAAAACCAATTTTAATACAAAGTTCATTAAATATGAAAACTAACAGAAGTGGTTTAATGCTCTCTGTTACAGAGACAAGGTTAAAACCTATTTTTTTCAGTGTATTCATAATTCATTTTCGGATTTCTTAAGCCATTTATCACTTTTCTTACCGGAGCACACGCCAGCCACATTCAATGACGTGCGGGGCCCAGGTCAGGGTTTGACCCGGTCCACACCGAATCGGGCTCGGCCGAAACCCAGGGGAAAACGTATTCCGTAGAATACGTCATCAACTCACCAAAGCGTAACTCGTAGTTGAAATACCAAGAGTACATTTGCTAATGCGAGAACACACAAACCATGAAATACGCCAACACTTAATCGCTAAACTTCGGATTTGAGAACTAATGACGCGCTACAGTGTTTTTGGCCGTACGGCAACGGCCCCGTATTTGCTTGCACGGCTTGCCGGCAGAAGCGCGTCACAAATGAGGTGGGTCGGGCTCGGATAGATGCACAACATTGGTGCGCACCTCCGGAGGTGATTACGCGTCGAGGTGGATCAGGCCGGCGTTTGTCGGAGACGAGCGGCGGCGTTCTTACGACAAAGGTGCATACAACTAAATCGAAGCTCCGCAGCGCAAACCAGTGGGTGCCCAAGCTACTAAGGGGTCAAGTGCAGCTACCTGGAGCTAGTAGAGGGTCGGAGAAGCTCGGGGTTGACTGGGGCCTGGTCGGAGCCGGAGAAGAAAACAGCGACAATCACGGCTTTACGTCGAGAGAAGGCCCTGAGCAAAACCAAGTCCAGTGTAAGCTTGGAATCCCTCCAGGAGCTCAAGAGTATGCTATAGGAGCAAAAAATTGAAGAATGGCCTACCAAAATGAAGTGGGAGGTGAAGAGGCTCCCTTAGGCCGAAAACGCTCCGATCTTCAAATACAGAGTGGCTGTCGTGCATTGTCAAAAATAAAGTTAGGGGAAATGATCAGGGGGCCAAGGAATGCGATATGACGCGCTTGGTTGAGGATGAAACCTCTCGAAGACGAAGAAAACCTGAAGATGTCCACGGTTGCGTGCTCTAGAGCGGCCGAGAGCACGAAGGTGAACGAAGTTCTACAAGCAACGACAAGGACTGTGCTTAGCAAAAATGGAGGGGGTATTGAACATGGAGTCGAGAGCTACCACCGGCGGGACGCTACGGAGTGTGGAGCTCGAGCGGCCTCCTCTCCTCTCACAACCGAGGAGAAGTGAGCGGCGTTGAAGGGCCTAGAGGGTAATAAGGCGAGAGACGTTGGGGTGGGGCGGTGTGAGACGCCCAAGCACGGGAGTGGTCACCGGGCGGTGGACGGGATGGCAGCCCCGACGCGCAAGGCATCGCCGCCGCGCGTGGCGCGGCCAGTTACGAGAGGGCTGCAGCTGAGGTAGGAGGCGGTCGACTGCCGGCCCGCGATGGCGCGAGAGAGCGCGCGAGAACGCGGGTTGATCGGTTTGATGCGCACCATTGGATCTAGGATGGGCGGCTTGGATTCAGAGGGGGATCGGACAGGTCGGAGAGGGGATGCGATCTGGGCCGTTGAACGAGGATCGGACGGCTGCATGCGCGGCAGTCTGATTAAGCGGTTGGGCTGAGCTACCTCGCCGAGTCGGACTCAGACCCGAGGAACAGTAGCCTGGCTCGGTCTGAGTTGACTGAGATTTAAATAGTTTGCCCTACTTTGACTAAGGCTTAGAAATAGAAATAAATTTCCAAAAATTATGAAATAATTTGTGGGGGTTCCTGGGAGTATATAGTTCCCATAAAAATTATGAAACCCCACTGTTCATATTAAAATTTGTGACATTTAAATTCAAACATGTTGTATGTTTATGTATGTTGTTTGAATTTTAATTAGGTTCAAACTAGTCCCAAAAATTTTGGAAAATTATATTAATTCATGATAATTAATGTAGTATTTAAATAAATTGGTTCCAGATGATGATCACAACTTTGTATCACTGATTTGAAGTGAAATGTGAATTTTGATGTGTATGTCCACCTCAAATTAGATTTTCCAAGTGCAATATAATATGGAAATGTTTTGAAATCAATAATGCATGCTAATGAAATACACATTAATCCATTTTAAATTGTTGGGGCTGTGACAAACCTCCCCCCCTTACAAAAGATCTCGACCCGAGATCTGGGTGGAGAAGAATTAGAAGGTTTTCATTAGGAGTTATAATTTATGTTGTCTTGATTTCCTTCAAAGGTAGTGTTGACACGTTATAATTATGCTATAAGAATAAATTTTTATATTGACATGTTTTACCTTTCCTTTCTTGATACGAAGGCACTTCATGTAGAGAAGAGGTCTGGATATGCCGCTCGCATCCGGTCTTCACGTTCCCAAGTTGCTTCATCTTCCGTGTGGTTGCTCCATTGAACCTTGACGAACTTGATGTTCCGATTCCTCGTCTTGCGCTCGGTTTCCTCAAGGATACGAATCGGGCTCTCTCGATAAGATAGATCGGGTTGCAAGTCGAGTTCGTCCAACTTGGTTGCTTCCGTTGGGACTCGAAGACATTTCTTGAGTTGGGAGACATGGAAAACGTTGTGCACGTCTGAAAGTGATGGTGACAACTCCAACTGGTAGGCCACCGATCCCAACTTAGCTAGAATACGGAAAGGTCCAATATAGCGAGGTGCTAATTTACCTTTGATTTGGAAGCGATGAACTCCTTTCATAGGAGAGACTTTAAGATAAACATGATCGTCCACCTTGAAACTCAACTCGCGACGACGACGGTCGGCATATGACTTCTGACGTGATTGAGCCGTCCTAAGTCGTTCGCGAATGACACGAACTTGTTCTTCAAAGATCTTCCACCAAGGTTGGGCCATAGGATGGCCTCTCCGACCGGACCAGTTCAAGGGTGTCCTACAAGCTCTCCCATACAATGCTTCGAATGGTGACATCTGAATACTGGATTGGAAGCTGTTGTTGCAGGAGAACTCCGTAAATGGCAAACACTTCTCCCAGTTTTTGCTATAGGACAGCACACAAGCTCGGAGAAGGTCTTCTAAAACTTTGTTTACCCTCTCAGTTTGTCCATCAATTTGTGGGTGATAAGCTGAGCTGAAAGATAGGTCGGTCCCCATTGCTTGATGCAAGCACTTCCAGAAATGAGAGGTGAACTAAGGACCTCTATCTGAAACAATCACCTTGGGTACACCATGGAGACAAACAATTCTGGAGATATACAACTCTGCTAGCTTGGCACCAGTGTAAGTGGTCTTGACAGGAATAAAGTGAGCAACTTTCGTTAGACGGTCGACAATCACCCATATGGAATCGGACCCAGCTTGAGTCCTTGGAAGGCCGGTGATAAAGTCCATGCCAACTTCTTCCCATTTCCACTTGGGAATGGGCAGGGGATCTAGAGTACCAGCTGGCTTCAAATGCTCAGCTTTGACTCTTTGGCATACATCACACTCGGCAACATATTGGGCGATCTGTCGCTTCATTTGGCTCCACCAGAGCCTCTTCTTCAAGTCTTGGTACATCTTGGTACTACCTGGGTGAATAGAGAATTTGGAGTCATGAGCCTCTTTGAGAATTTTCCTCTCAAAGTATGATCAAAAGGCACCACCAACCGGTTCCCGAACCACGTGGTGCCTTGTGAATCTTCTCTAAAACCTTTGGCTTTGTGTTTCTTCATTGCCTCTGATTTGAGCCACTTCGTCGCTTCTTTGGCTTCTCTAATCTGGTCCTCGAGTGTACAACTCACACTTAGGGCAGCGAGCGAACCTTCTTCAATAATTTCGATTGCAATTCTTCGCATGGCGACACAAGCCCGCCAAGAAGGGATTACGAACAGCGATTGCATTGAGATTTTCTGCTCAATGCATCGGCCACCACATTGGCTTTTCCTGGATGATAATGAAGTCCCATATCATAATCTTTGATTAACTCAAGCCATCTTCTTTGCCTTAAGTTCAGATCAGCTTGGGTGAAAATGTATTTGAGACTCTTGTGGTCGGTGTAGATCTCGCAACGATTACCGATGAGGTAATGTCGCCAAATCTTTAGAGCATGAATAATCGCGGCAAGATCTAAGTCATGAGTGGGGTAGTTAGCTTCATGAGGCCTCAACTGTCTTGACGATAAGCCACTACTCGCCCTCTTGCATAAGCACACAACCGAGCCCATGGCGAGATGCATCACAATAAATATCAAAGCTCTTGTGAACATCCGAAGGATGAGCACTTTGAGCCGTGGTCAAGCATTCTTTAAGAATCTGAAAGCTATGTTCACAATCCACGACCATTCGAACTTCTTTTCCTTCTTGAAGTGAGTCATAGGCCTAGAAATCTTGGAGAAGTTCTTGATGAACTGCGGTAGTAGCCCGCAAGCCCAAGAAAATCGCTTATGTCGGTGACGCTCTTTGGTTGTTTCGATTCGGACATCCCTGCACCTTACTTGGATCAACAGCGACACCACCCTTGGAGAGTACATGACCCAAGAAACTCACTTCACGAAGCCAAAATTCACATTTGCTGAATTTTGCATAGAGTTGATGTTGACGAAGCTTCTCCAACACAAGTCTCAGATGTTTCTCGTGTTCTTCATCGGACTTGGAGTAAATAAGGATGTCATCAATAAATACAATGACGAACTGGTCCAAATACTCCATGAAAACCGAGTTCATGAGGTTCATGAAATAAGCAGGTGCATTAGTCAAACCAAATGACATAACAGTGTACTCGTATAGACCATACCGAGTAGAGAAAGCTGTCTTCGGAATGTCCTCTGTCCTGACCTTGATTTGATGGTAACCCAACCTCAAGTCAATCTTGAGAACACTTGGGCTCCACTAAGTTGGTCGAACAGGTCATCAATCCGTGGAAGCGGATACTTGTTTTTAACAGTGACTTCATTCAACGGACGGTAGTCAACGCACATCCGCAAGCTCTTGTCTTTCTTCTTAACAAAGATGGCCGGGCATCCCCAAGGTGAGGAGCTTGGCCGAATGAAACCCTTATCTTGAAGTTCTTGGAGTTGTGCTTTCAATTCTACCAACTCATTAGGAGGCATCCGATACGGCCGCTTTGAGATTGGCGCAGTACCGGGTGCAAGCTCAATGACGAATTCAACTTCACGGCCCGAGGCATGCCCGTAGTTCTTCGGGAATACATCCGATATTCACATACCACCGGAACTTTCTCAATTTCAAGAGAGGTGCTAGCTTCCAAAGCATAGAGATGAGAACTGCCGACTGAAGGTGCAAAAATGACCTGACTGCCATCTTCGCTAGTGACTGAAATGGACCGTTGAGCACAATCAATCTTCCCCTTATTTTTGGACAGCCAATCCATCCCTAATATCACATCGATACCCACTGAATTTATCACAATTAAATTTGTCAAGAAGTTGATATTTTGAATTTCCACTTTTACGCCCCGGCAGACTCGATCGGTTTGGAAAACCGATCCCGGTGATTGAATTTGATAAGGTGGCTGAAGTTTAACTATTTCAAATTGATTAAGTGCAGCATATTCTTCTTTGATGAATGAATGAGATGCTCCTGAATCAAATAAAACTGATGCTGGACAAGAATTAATGAGAAGTGTACCCAAAACGACGTCCGGAGTGTCGCTAGCCTCCTCGGCGGTGACGTGGTTCACTCGGCCACGTGCTGGAATCTGAGGAGGGGTAGATGCTGCCCTCGGAGGTGGTGAAGGTCTCGCCACAGCTGGTGGAGTAGGAGCTCGATAAGTCTGAGGCATTCCCCGCTGCTTGGCGAGGCAGTGGTGTGCATAGTGGCCCTGGCGACCACAATGGAAACAGGTGACATTGGGCTTGTATGCCCCACTGTTCTGGGAGTTCTTACCCCCATTGTTCCGCTGCGCCACTGGTGGGGAAGGTCGTGGAGGTACCACAGGAGGCCTCGGCGGTGCTGGGGCCTGAGGGCGAGGTGCCTGGGGTGGCCCGGTGCGCTGCCGAGGGAAACTGCTACTAGCTGAAAACTGGGCTGCCCTCCTCCTCTTCCTGGACTCCTCCACTGCCACACTCTTATGCTCCACAACTATGGCCTTGTTCACTAAATGCTGGAAGTTGCGGAAGTCATGTGCGCTAGAGCCAATCGCATCTCTCTCGCAAGCCGCCATGAAACGGCACGGCGGCGTCGATGGATACATCATCCGGGGCATAGCGCCAAGGAGTTGAACTCTGGAGGTACTCAGAGACAGTCTTCTTTCCTTGATTCAAGGCAAGGAACTGCTGTTGCTTGATCAACATAACCCCCTCAGGAATGTGAGCCTCCCTGAAGGCTGCACAGAACTCGCCCCATGATGGAACTTCTCCATCCGGCTGCATGGCGGTATAGTTGTCCCACCACGCACTAGCGGCGCCCTCTAGCTGATAGCTGGCGAAGAGCACCCTCTCAATGCCTGTGCACTGAGCAATAGCCAGCTTCTTCTCAATGTCTCTCAGCCAGTCCTCAGCCTCCATCGGGCTCTCGGTGCCAGAAAAGGTGGAGGGGTTGGTCCGCTGGAAATCAGCGAGACCTCCCCGCTGCCTCTGCTGTCCCCCTCCCCCTGCTGTTGCTGGAGCAGGAGAGGTGTTGCGAGCTATCGCCTCTAGGATCTCGGTTCGATCCATCCTGCTTTCTCGACCGTGCAAGACTTCCGCCATAGTAGGTGGCGGAGGAAGCACTTCCTCAGAAGAACTGTCCCGCGGTTGGTGCTGGTGAGAGGGCTCACCCCTCTCCTCGCGGGCGTAAAGTTCGCGCACAAGCAGCAGTAACGAGTGCCCCGGGTGGAGATCCCCATCGCACTGAGCTCTAGCCCGAGCATTAGGGCCTGACATCCTGGAGTGACAAGGAGGATTAGAAGATAAACATGAAGGTCATAACTTATTTGAGTAAGCAATAAGAAGGATATTTAAAAACACAGCAGAAATTTAACATTAAATAAGGTACGAAACATTAAGGCTAGTACAAAATCCATAATAAAGAAATGATAGTCCTTTGGAACCATTACATCCAAAGTTGGCTGTAGGCAAACGGCAAGCGCCCAAAGTTAAAGTCCAAAATAATACAAGAAGATCCAACGACTACTAGCCTGTTACAATAATTAAAGGATACACGCTTCGCTGAAAACATGCCTGGACAGCGAGCTCACTACCTCAACATCCTAGATATTATTCCGGTCAAAGTTCACCGGAAACTCATCCAAAGATGTGCCCTGGGATCCAGATCGTCGGGTCCCCTAGGTTAGGAAGACGCAAGGTGATCCTATGGCATTAATATGACCTCCTACCACGGGAAGGCGACAGTCCGCTGGTGCGAAAGGTAAGGGGAGATCATATTAGTGCCATACAGCACATTGGGATGAATGAGCCTCATGTCGTGCATGAGCCTTAAGTGCTCCTGAGCCTCAATGAGACGCCGTCGCGTCTCCCACAACTCATGCATGGTGCAGCGATGCATCTGGTCCATGATGTGCACCAGTCTTGCCAATTGTCGAACCTGAGGGTCTTCGCGAATCGAATCTAGCAAACCGCTCACTTCCCTTCACGTGCTTGCATGGGGAAATGGTCATAGGGCGGCTGGGACAGCTCTGTCAGGTCATAGCGGAGGCGACTCATGGCCACCCTAGCCACTTCTTGCAGCGCCATGGCCTCCGAAGTGCCATAAGCCTGAAAACGATACGGGATGCTTCCCGTAACACGTCTAGCAATAATATCTGCCACAGCCAAGTATTCCTCCATTCCCGGCCCTCGATCTCGACGGTAAAGGGAGTACGTCGGCTGGTAGGTGAAATTCGCCTTCCACATCATATCCCTTAGTAACTCCGGGTATCCTTCCACATCCTCAACTTGGGTCTCGCGAACAAGGTATTGGGGGTTCATCTAAAGGATGAGAAAAGGCAAGGTAAGTTAGCTTTGCAAAACCAAAACTTGAATAAGGCAAGGAATGATACTAGGATGGGTAAGGAATAAAAGATACTCCTAACATAACTTTTCGAAAGTAATTTTTGATAGCTTGGAAAAGTAATTAGACCAAGGGTTTGCTAACTTAACGCCCATGCTATCACTAACCTACAGTCAATATGGCTCTGATACCAACGCTGTGGGGACCCCGGGGTTATCTCCTTAAGACCGAGACTAATCAAGGTCTTAGGGACATAACTCGGGATCTCCGGTAAATGGATTCCAACTTAACTCAGTCTAAGTGAGAGGCTCAACTCAAATCTAGAGCCCCGACGATCATGCGCGCTGCTCCTCTGCGAGCACTACATGATTGCCGGTTCTCCAATAAGTCAAGCACGATACTTAGCGAGTTAAATGGGAATCCAAGAACAGCGAGTATGACCTGTATTGGCTCCCAAGATCAGCGACCAATATAATCATACCCTCATTACAACGTTGGTCACATCCATACAACCATCATACATAAATAGTACAAAGTTATAACACAGTTCTAAGTGTACAATTACATAAGGGCCGACCGGCCAAATTTAATAAGTTCAAAGCGGAAGCGAGTAAATAAACCAAAAGACCAACAGTGGTATGCCCACAACCCATCGGCAACCGACTGGGAGTTAGAAGATAGCATACTACTCGTCGGTGTCACCTAAATCGACACCGGCGAACTCCTCAACCTCAATATCGTCCTCACCTGTAAAAGCCAGCAAACATCCGGCTGAGTACCAAAGAGTACTCGCAAGTCTTACACAAATACAAATAGTTATGCATAAGGTCATTCAAAGGAAGGCTCATATTGGCTTAGTTTTGCGAAAGTGACGCAACAATGTACAACCTACACATACTAGTTTTTCAAGTGGCATTTCAAAATCAGATTTGAAGTAGAAGTAAAACATGTGAATAAGTAATGAACTAAGTAACAAATTAAACATACAAATAACAAAGTGGCTGCCCACTTTGATACAACAATAAGCATAAACATCCCATTCATGCTAATTACCAAGTTCACCCACAATTTTAATTCCAAGTCTAACAATAGTAACTCCCGAACTCAAGCGGTTGTCCATAACCGTGGACACGGCTATTCGAATAGATTATACCCTGCAGGGGTGTACTACTTTACCCACACGACTCGACTAGCCCGTAAGCCTCCGGATAATGGCACACTTCCTTTGGTATGCTGGCCGGGGAGAATCGAGATACGGTCGTTTTCAACAAGAAAACCCTATTGCGCTAAGTCCCCCATGTGAGATGTTTCCGGTCTTAGTACAAGTAGCATATAGCACTTGCTAAGGGGCTCACATGTTATATTGGAAATACCGATGTAATGAAAAGGTAATTGGTGCTCCCTTGCACACTATAGAACATTGACATCGATTCCTAAGGACAAATGATCAAACACAAATGCCCCTACACCACCATGAGACTTAACACAATAGAACCTTCCCCCTACTTAACCGTACAACACCCATATACTGCGTATGGTAGCACGAAAGTACTTGAATCAACGACGTTAATCGTACAGCACCCATATACTGCGTATGGTAGCACGAAAGTACTTGAATCAACGACGTTACCAAAGTTCGGTCCTTAATTGTCCAGACAAGTCCAACCACATACCCAAATCTCGTGCATAAAGCACCATCACTAACCAACACTTGTCCAGACCAAAAGCTCATTTAAAATGACAAAATTTAACTTGTAAAACAGGTGCGAAGATCTGAAACAAAAGTATATAATGAGGGTGGTGTTTATCCCATAATTGTCGGGTTATTCCCGACAATCAACTACCGGTTCTAGACTTGCATGGCTAAGCAAACTCGAACAATATAACTTCACACCCCCTATCATATCATTTCAGCAATGGAATAATTCATGGATAGCCACAATGACAACATAATAGGCTGTGTCTAACTATTCATCACAAAAATAGCGACATTAACAAAATAGCATGCAAGCAATTATCATTGCATCTATCCTAACAAAATTGGGATCAAATATGATGCAAAAGAAAGTTCAAAGGATGCTTGCCTTGCAGGTAGCTAAGTTGTTCACTCTCGGCCATGAGGAGTCAATATCAATGGGCTCGGTATCTAGATAAATACAATACCGAATAAACATCGAGAAATACCTCAAAAATCAAAATGCTTCAAAATGCATGATTTTTCTACAGTAGCTAAGTCATGATTTTAGATGATTTTTGGTGAAAGAATTATTTCATTTTGATTTAGTATGTGAAAGTTATGGTAGTTTGAATTTCAGATTTCGATATGTCTCCATTTAAGCAATTTAATTATGAAGTGAAATTTTGTAGAGCAGTGGTGTATACAAGGGTTACATGAATAAATGAGCAATATTATCACAAGTTCAAAACAGTTGAGTTTGCTCCAATTGGAGTTTTCATGATTTAGTTATTGATTTATAAAGTTATCAGCATTAATAGTGTAAAAATAATCCCTTATGGATCATTTTCTCAAACTATAGTTTCTATGACAGAGGTAAGTTTGAAACCATTTTTATAATTAACTTCATTTGAAAAGTAAATTACCAAAACTGGTTTTACTGTTTTTGGAGTTTCCAAGAATTACTTATGACTTTTTGAAGTTATCAGCCTTTTTCTTTTGTAAAAATAATAGTGTTAATAGCCCATTTTCCAAATTAATGCTCTCTGTTACAGAGACAAGGTTAAAACCAATTTTAATACAAAGTTCATTAAATATGAAAACTAACAGAAGTGGTTTCACCCATTTTGGAGTTAAAATGAAATAGTTATGCATTTTAGAAGTTAACACTATTTTTTTCAGTGTATTCATAATTCATTTTCGGATTTCTTAAGCCATTTATCACTTTTCTTACCGGAGCACACGCCAGCCACAGTCAATGACGTGCGGGGCCCAGGTCAGGGTTTGACCCGGTCCACACCGAATCGGGCTCGGCCGAAACCCAGGGGAAAACGTATTCCAGAGAATACGTCATCTACTCACCAAAGCGTAACTCGTAGTTGAACTACCAAGAGTACATTTGCTAATGCGAGAACACACAAACCATGAAATACGCCAACACTTAATCGCTAAACTTCGGATTTGAAAACTAATGACGCGCTACAGTGTTTTTGGTCGTCACACGCAACGGCCGTGGGCTTGCTCGCGGCTTGCTTCGCCAGAAGCGCGCCACAATGGAGCTGGTCAGGGCTCGGATAGATGCACAACATTGGTGCGCACCTCCTGGAGGTGATTACAGTGCCGGAGGTGGACTGTGCCGGCGGCTTGTCGGAGACGAGCGGCGGCGTTCTTACGACAAAGGTGCATACAACTAAATCGAAGCTCCGCATCGCAAACCAGTGGGTGCCCAAGCTACTAAGGGGTCAAGTGCAGCTACCTGGAGCTAGTAGAGGGTCGGAGAAGCTCGGGGTTGACTGGGGCCTGGTCGGAGCCGGAGAAGAAAACAGCGACAATCACGGCTTTACGTCGAGAGAAGGCCCTGAGCAAAACCAAGTCCGAGTAAGCTTGGAATCCTCCAGAGCTCAAGAGTATGCTATAGGAGCAAAAAATTGAAGAATGGCCTACCAAAATGAAGTGGGAGGTGAAGAGGCTCCCTTAGGCCGAAAACGCCCCGATCTTCAAATACAGAGTGGCTGTCGTGCATTGTGAAAAATAAAGTTAGGGGAAATGATCAGGGGGCCAAGGAATACGATGACGCGCTTGGTTGAGGATGAAACCTCTCGAAGACGAAGAAACTCAAGATGTCCACGATTGCGTGCTCTAGAGCGCGAGAGCACGAAGGTGAACGGTTCTACAAGCAACGACAAGGATGTGCTTAGCAAAATGGAGGGTATTGAACATGGAGTCGAGAGCTACCACCGCGGACGCTACGGAGTGTGGAGCTCGAGCGCCTCCTCTCCTCGTCAACCGAGGAGAAGTGAGCGGCGTTGAAGGGCCTAGAGGGGGTAATAAGGCCAGAGAGACGTTGGGGTGGGGGCGGTGTGAGACGCCCAAGCACGGGGAGTGGTCACTCGGGGCGGTGACGGGATGGCAGCCCTGACGCGCAAGGCATCGCCGGCCGCGTGGCGCGCTGGTTCTGAGGGCTGCAGCGAGGTAGGAGGCGAAGCTGACAAGCGGGCCCGCGATGGCAGTGAGAGAAAGCGGCGCGCGAGAACGCGGGTTGATCGGTTTGATGCGCACCATTGGATCTAGGATGGGCGGCTTGGATTCATAGGGGGATGAGGTCTGGGCCGTTGAACGAGGATCGGACGGCTGCATGCGGCGGTACAGTTAGGCGGTTGGGCTGAGCTACCTCGCTGAAGTCGGACTCGGACCGAGGAACGATGAGTCTGGCTCGATCCGAGTTGGATCGAGATTTAAATAGTTTGCCCTACTTTGACTAAGGCTTAGAAATAGAAATAAATTTCCAAAAATTATGAAATAATTTGTGGGGGTTCCTGGGAGTATATAGTTCCCATAAAAATTATGAAACCCCACTGTTCATATTAAAATTTGTGACATTTAAATTCAAACATGTTGTATGTTTATGTATGTTGTTTGAATTTTAATTAGGTTCAAACTAGTCCCAAAAATTTTGGAAAAATTATATTAATTCATGATAATTAATGTAGTATTTAAATAAATTGGTTCCAGATGATGATACACATGATAATTAATGTAGTATTTAAATAAATTGGTTCCAGATGATGATCACAACTTTGTATCACTGATTTGAAGTGAAATGTGAATTTTGATGTGTATGTCCACCTCAAATTAGATTTTTCAAGTGCAATATAATATGGAAATGTTTTGAAATCAATAATGCATGCTAATGAAATACACATTAATCCATTTTAAATTGTTGGGGCTGTGACAACTATTTTCTAGACCGACATCGCGGTTCGCATCGCCGATGCCACCGAAGCCTTCTGCGCCAACGTCGACGCAGGTGCACGCCCAGCCTTCGTCCCCACTCAGCTCGACCGTGGCTTCGCTGCCGAAGCCTTCTGCGCCAACGTCGACGCAAGTGCACGCCCAGCCTTCGTCCCCACTCAGCTCGACCGTGGCTTCGGCTTCGGCCTCGCAGAGGTCGACCTCTCAGTTCAACTATTTTCTAGCCATATTAAATTTCATTCTCCTGTCTGGCTATCTGCTATTCCATGAAATATCAGGGTTTTTTGTTGGCGCCGCCCCTTAAGCAAAGTTGAGACATCATCAGGTCACAGATGTGTAGTGGATTTTTGTGGAGCCAAAGATGGTGACATTGGGATTATGAATGGTGAAACAACTAAAAAGGCATTCAAGTTTGACAGAGTGTACACACCAAAGGATTATCAAGGTATTTCTCATTACTTTCGAGTATGTATTAGGTTTTTTTTTTTCCTATTACCGTTGTTCGTTGTGTTTAACATTAGGGCCAATATTGGTAGCTAAGTATTAATGTGTTCTGTGGATAACATACAATGAGTGCACGATGAGAACACTGCTAACTTGCTGATCTAGAAATATAGATTGCTGATTGTTTTATTCACCTTTAGTTTTGCTCAGATATAGATTGTGTGCTATACTAGATGAAATCCTAATGCTCCAAACGAAATAGCTTCCGTTGCATCACAGAGGTTAACTGACGGAGGTTTGGACCACAGTCGGCTAGAAAAAACTTATTTGATTCAGTGTAAAGGAAATGCTTCTATTCTCCATGACGTCTCCCTTTAGGATCATCTCTGTCCATAAATTCTAAAAATTATGATTGTAGTCTTCTTTGACTGTTATCTTGAATAATATGAAGTTAGCAACTCTAGGCCTCAGTGACAATATTGTGTGCCCGAGATCCCTTATAAACTATCATCGTGTCTTACGAATTTTTCCTGCTAGATGTAAACATTTCTGAAAAGAATCGCAGTCAGGAAATGAGCATTCATGGAAGAAATCGAATTCAATGAGCTACTACAACTTAACAATGTGCATGTTCATTTGCCTCACAACCATGTCTATTTAGCATGTTTACACTAAAAATCTAAACAGAAAACGATCATGAAGTATAAATGGCACGCCAAATGGGCCATTTATACTTACCATTGTTGTCGTTAGTTTTGGACTAGGCTAACGCGGTAAACATCTTCCTATCCTATTTTTTACAGAATGTACTAATCATTGTTTCCCCTTTGCCAACATAGCAAATCCTCGATAGACATACCGACCAGCTAAGAAGTGTTTCTCAGAACTACGAAAATGACAATATATTATGGGCTGCTGCCATATCTAACTTGCAAGAAAAAACATGGTAGAGCTGATTTACTGTTTGCTATATCCCAATAACCACAAGAATTGTTAACTGCAATAGTTGTTACTACTGATTGTACCGCTTTTTAACCCTCAGGCTATGAAACAGGAACAAGCATTGTTATCTCTTGAATCACATGACAGTGCAAACTCAATTCCTGATTTGCATACCTTTACAAGTGTGTTTGATAAAAAAGTTTGTAAGCATTGTATGGTTTTGAGAGATCAAAAAGTTTGTAAGCATTGTATGATTTTGTGATTGCAGCTGCACAGTGTGAGGATATGAAATTGAAGTACTATGCAGAGATGTCCAAGAGAAAGAAACTTCATAATATTATCCAGGAGACAAAAGGTGCCTATTCTCCTATCTGTATTCAGATGTTTGCACTTAGTTCAACTATTTTCTAGGCATATTAGATTTCATTCTCCAGTCTGGCTATCTGCTATTCCAGGAAATACCAGGGTTTTCTATTGGTGCAACCCCTAAAGGAAAGCTGAGACATCATCTGGGTTCCAAATTTCGATGAAATTTCGCGAAATTTCGCCCATTTTGCTGGAGCACGAATTTTTGCTGTTTCGGTCAAAAAAATTCGGTTGCAAATGAATTCAGACCAAATTCAAACAGCATTCAAAATTTGGTCAAAATTTGGTCAAAATTTGTCAAAATTTTGATGAGATTCAGTCAAATTTGAATGCCAATTTCGGCCATTTGCTCGAATTGAATTCGAAATTACCGAAATTTCGGTAATTTTAGCCATTTCGCTCAGCCCCGAAATTTTTCATGGAACGAAATTGAAAACCCTGGACATCATCAGGTCACAGATGTGTAGTGGAATTTTATGGAGCCAAAGGTGGTGACATTGGGATTATGAATGGTGAAACAACTAAAAAGGCATTCAAGTTTGACAGAGTGTACACGCCAAAGGATGATAAAGGTATTTCTCATTACTTTCGAGTATGCATTAGGTTTTTTTTCCCCTTTTACCGTTGTTCTTTGTGTTTAACATTAGGTCCAATATTGGTAGCTAAGTATTAATGTGTTCTGTGGATAACTTACAATGAGAGCACGATGAGAACATTACTAACTTCTTCATGATCCAGAAATATGGATTGCTGATTGTTTTATATATATATATATATATATATATATATATATATATATATATATAATTTAGAATTTAAATCCAAAAAGCACATAATGTACATATTCTACTATATCAATATAAAACTCCAAGCTAAAATTACTAAATTTAAAAAGGTTGTGAAATAATGTAGCCCCGTGCGATGCACGGGTTGATGACTAGTGTATGAAAAGCGGGAGCACAGCATAATCGGGGTATAAATATATACCGTCGACCTCTTGTAACCCTAATCAGAAAAAAAAAACTTCTCATACGGACGGAGCCACCGCGATTCGGCTACTGGGGACGTGGGTTTTGCCGAACCTCGTAAATAAATTCTTGTGTCTCTTTTGTGCTTATTGTGATTATTCTTTTGAGCAAAGGGCTATTGCCGGTTCCAACACTCTCATATCATATGAACTGAAAGGGAGAAAAGGACTAGCACACATTTTTAGGCAACTGTCTGTCGAGGATGTATAAGGTGAAAAAATGAGCACTTTTGTGAAAATAGTATAAATTCCACTAAAATCAAAGGTATAAGTTTTAAAAAATTCTAGAAAAAAAATGTTAACTGTAGATAAGGGTAGGGTCTTTATCCATGCAAAATTTTAAGGACAAACTCAATCTCGTTTATGACACACTGTTAGTTCGTGAAGTTTATGCACACGGGATTGAGCTTGTTCGTGAAGTTTTTCATGGATATAGACCATGCACTTACCTATAGTTGACAATTTTTTTGAATTTGTGCTTTTCATTATATTTCGAGATTTGTGTGGCAATTTTATCAGCTTTCATTATATATTTTTATAATTAACTTTGACGGGATGTAATGGAGAAAAAGGGTAGTGTACAGTATCGACTCCAGCCCACTGTCCCTCTGGCTGCTTATCTACTCTCGCCCCCCTCGTCACACGCTCTATCCTGTTGGAGTTTTTGGGCTTGGTCTATTCAATATTCTAATTAAATTAAGCATAAAATATTACTAGCAATGCATGCAAAACGCATGAGATATAGTACTATTACGTAAAAATTAATGTAAAATAAATATAGCTAATGGTATATACGAAATAAATAGAAATGGCAAAGATTAAAGCTCTTTACTATGCAAACATCACATTAGTCTGTTTTTGTGTTATAAATTTGTTGAGTTCTAAAAAAATAATATAATTTTGATCACTGAAAGTACTAGATGTCTTCCTTTCTGCTCAAAAAAGGTTTTGTTCCATGGCATGGTTCCACCTTTTGTTTTCCTTTTTTGCTCATATATCTCATGGTCGATCATGCCCTCTAGCTACATTAATGTACCAAAATTATTTACACATGCACGTACATGTATTCTCCATCAAAGATATTCCTACTACAATATTAATGTTCTTTCCGTCCAGGATATCTCTTGCAAAAAAAAAAAACAGATGATGAAGAATAAGGCTATTTTGTGGAACAACATTTGACATATGCATCTTTCAACTAGATAATTTCAAAAACACTTTGACAACTCCCGACTCGAAAGTAGAACTATCCATTCTTCAGGGAAGCACAAATTCATTCCAATTTCATCACACACACACACACACACACACACACACACACACACACACACACACATATATATATATATATATATATATATATATATATATATATATATATACCATTATGAAAAATAAATATATATTAGCGTAAATTGTAAGGAAACTACAATACCATGTATGTTTGCTACTTACACCATTACAAAAATTGATCCTTGATCCCTTTAAAACAAACGATCCTCAATTTTTCTCCGTAATTCCATACAGCATATAATTAAAACGGACCAATTAGTGTAAAGAAATTAAATGCTATAAAAGAATTACTTGCAAAAACAGACTAACACTAACAGTCATATTAATTCATGATGCATACACCGAGATGCTCCAAAGGAATCGGGGGATGACGTACACTAAATTAAACCATACAATCCACAAGCACGACGATCTAACATCTCTGTTAATTAGGGATATAATGTGATCCGAATTTCTAATATGGAAGTGTCCGGATTAGTTACCATATTAGCGGATTAGTTTCTTACTTGGACTCTAAGTCCTTTTACCCCTTTATATACCTCTTGTAAGCCGCATGGGGAGAGTTGACGCCTGACGCCTCATACCTCATTGTAATCCCCGGCGTTTTGTAATCGCTCCACATATAGTGATCATCGCCGGTTGGCGCCCGTGGTTTTTTCCCGCAAGGGTTTTCCACGTAAAATTCGTGTCTCTTGTCTCCCTTGATCCGTGCATTATTTCTAACAAGTGGTATCAGAGCACAGGAGATTAGGATTTGCGAGATACCGAAAAAATAACAGATCCGTTCCGTGCGCCGCCTCACACGGAGCGCTCGTCGTCGGCCGCCGTCGTGCGGCGCATCGTACGCCTTTGCGGTCTTGGTGCTCCGTCGCGCATAGCTCCCGAGGGCAGCGCTTCACCGCGTGCACGCGTCGTCCTTCCGGCTTCCACCTCGGTCCGTGCGCACGAGCGTCTGGAGCCGTCTTCCTTCCCGCGCCTTTCGCCACGATCGGTGTTGTCCCGAGGCGCATCAGGTCGGAGTCTAGCAGCCGCGCGATAAAATCAGCGGTAGCACCAGCAGCTGTCGGAGCCAGAAGAGCGCATCGTCAGGGCAGAGACGTGCAAGACCGAGGTGATCTGTCAAACGAGCCGACCACCAAACCAGCGCGCGTGCGTCCAAGCAGCAATCCAAACCGAAAAGCCATAGCCTCCAACGCACAGGTTCCAAGGTTTTGATTTCCTTTATTTAATCAACAGCAAAACCCTTAATTTGTCATCCTGTTGCATCACGTGAGACAAACTTCCACCAAGCTTTTTGCTTCACGTTATTGAACACAGCAAGGTCCTATTGTCTCCTTCCGGTTTGGTAGTTTGGAGATTATTGCTTCGTCCACCCGAAGCTTACCAGGAAATTAGAAGATCTTTGTTTTGGGTTCACAAAAAGTATACCAAAGAGGTCGTAATTTTTGCTAGGTTTACACATATCAGTACCAGCAATTTTCAAGTTTTATTCCTCATGGCGACTTTGAAGTATGATCTTCCACTCCTGGATCGAGACATAAGATTTTCGTTGTGGCAAGTCAAGATGAGAGCTGTGTTGGCACAGATGGATTTGGATGATGCATTGGAAGGTTTTGCAAAAGAACCTACCGCATGGACCGCAGATGACAAGCGTAAAGACCGTAAGGCTTTATCTCAGATTCACCTTCATCTATCCAATAATATTTTGCAGGATGTTTTAAAGGAGAAGACAATTTCTTTGCATTATGGTCAAGTGGAACAAATTTGCATGACAAAAGATCTCACCAGCAAGATGCATCTCAAGCAGAAGTTGTACTCTCATAAATTGCAAGAAGGAGAATCTGTGCTTGATCATCTTTCGACGTTTAAGGAGATCGTTGCCGACCTAGAGTCGATGGAGGTAAAATATGAGGATGAGGATTTGGGTCTTATTCTTTTGTGTTCCCTGCCTAGTTCTTTTTCAAATTTCAGAGATACCATATTATACAGTAGAGATACTCTCACTCTTAATGAAGTTTATGAAGCTTTGCATGCTAAGGAGAAGATGAAACAGATGGTACCTTCTGAAAGTTCAAGCTCGAAAGGAGAAGGCTTGTTTATTCGTGGCAGGCAAAAGGAGAAGAACTCAAACAATGGATTTTGAGGTAAAAGTCCGAATGGCTACAAGAGCCGGTCGAAATCTAGAGGCAAGTACAAGTCGTGCAAATATTGCAAGAAAAGTGGGCACGACATCTTTGAATGCTGGAAGCTGCAAAATAAAGAAAAGAGAACCGGTCATTATAAGCAAAAAGGTAAACCAGATGATGAAGGTAAAGCTTCTCTTGCTGCTGATGATAGTCCTAATGGAGAAATCCTTGTTGCCTTTGCTGGATGTGCTAAGACCAATGATGAATGGATTCTTGATTACGCTTGTACCTTTCATATGTGTCATAATAAGGATTGGTTTGCCACCTATGAACTGTTGAAGGTGGTACTTGTGTTGATGGGTGATAACTCATCTTGTAAGGTTGCAGGAATTGGTTCAATTCAGATCAAGATGTTTGATGGTATTGTCGAACTTTGTGGATGTGAGGCACATTCAGATTTGAAAAGAAACCTCATCTTTTTAGTACTCTTGATACTAAAGGGTATAAGTATTCGTGAAGGTGGAGTTTTAAAGGTATCAAAAGGCTCTCTTATTGTGATGAAAGCTGATATTAAGGCGCAATTTATACCATCTGCGAGGTACTACAATATCAGGTAATGTTGCTGTAATTTCAAGTTCATTATCGATTCGATGCTACTAATCTTTGGCATATCGTCTTGGGCATATGAGTGAACTTAGTTTAGCGAATTGAGTAGAGAGGACTTCTTGATGGACATAGCATCGACAAGCTGAAATTTTGTGAGCATTGCGTGTTTGGCAAACACAAGAGGGTGAGATTTAATACCTCAGTTCATACTACGAAGGTATTTTAGATTATGTGCATTCGATTTATGGGGGCCATCTCGTAAGACATCTCTAGGAGGTGCTCGTTATATGTTAACAATTATTGATGATTATTCTAGAAGAGTGTGGCCTTATTTCTTGAAGTATAAGTCGAAGCATTTTCACATTTAAAGAGTGGAAGACTATGATTGAAAGGCAAACGAAAAGAAGGTAAAGAAACTTCGACCGATAATGAGATGGAATTGCTCGATGAATTTGAATCATATTGCAAGGTGAAGGCATTGTTAGGCATTACACCGTTCTGGTACTCCTCAACAAAGCGGTGTAGTGAGCGTATGAACAGAACCATCATTTCCAAGGCCCGTTGCATGTTGTCTAATGCGAGTTTGCATAGGCGTTTTGGGTGAAGCCGCTTCCACGCTTGCTATCTCATTAATCGGTCACCCAATATTGCAATTGAAAAGAAGACTCCAATTGAGGTATGGTCGGTTCCCAACAAATTATTCGAATTGAGAGTTTTTGGTTGTACTGCTTATGCTCATGTTGATAATGGAAAATTAGAGCCTAGAGCTATTAAGTGCATCTTTCTTGGTTATAAATCTGGTGTTAAAGGATATAAGTTGTGGAATCCTGAAACAAGGAAGGTTGTGATTAGCGAAATGTTGTCTTTAATGAATATGCTATGCTTCCCGATAAGCGCCTACTAACGTTCTGTTGAGAGTAAGGCCGAATTCAAGTGTTCAGGTGGAGCACTCTGTTGGTTCAGGTAACACATCAGATAAAGAGAATACCATTGTTCATGATGCACCTATTGTTGAGCAGCCACCACAACAGTCTATTGCAGTTAACAGGCCTAGGAGAGAGATTAATCCACCCAGGAGGTTGATTGAAGAAGCTAACATTGTTGCTTATGCTTTAAGTGTAGCAGAAGAAATTGAAGGTAATGCAGAACCTTCATCATACTCTGAGGTTATTAGCTCCACTGATTGTAAGAAGTGGATAACTGCTATGCATGATGAGATGGAGTCACTTGAAAAGAATAACACTTGGGAATTAGTAAAATTGCCAAAGGAGAAGAAGCCTGTTCGTTGCAAGTGGATTTTCAAAAGAAAGGAAGGTATTTCTTCTACAGAACCAGCAAGGTATAAAGCAAGGTTGGTTGCTAAAGGCTATAGTCAAATTCCAGGTATTGATTTTAATGATGTCTTTTCCCCAGTTGTGAAGCATAGCTCTATTCGCACTTTACTCAGTATTGTTGCCATGCATGATTATGAACTTGAGCAATTAGATGTTAAAGCGCATTCTTACATGGGAGTTGGAAGAGGACATTTATATGGACCAACCTGAGGTTTTGTTATTCTGGAAAAGAAAACCTTGTTTGTAGATTAAAGAAATCTCTTTATGGTTTGAAGCGTCTCTAGGCAATGGTACAAGAGATTTGACTCTTTTATGCTCTCTCATGATTTTAAGCGATTCGATTATGACAATTTGTGTCTATTTAAAGCTGTTAATGGTTCAGCCATTTATTTGCTTCTCTATGTTGATGATATGTTGATTGCTGCAAAAGATAAGTCGAAATAGCAAAACCGAAAGCACAATTGAGTAATGAATTTGAGATGAAGGATCTAGGTGCGACAAAGAAAATTCTCGCATGGAGATTATTAGAGAGAGAAAATCGGCAAGTTATACCTTAGTCAAAAGGTTATATTGAGAAAGTCCTTCGTCGCTTTAATATGCATGATCCAAAACCGGTGAGTACTCCATTAGCTTCGCATTTGATTATCTTGGCTTTATGTCCTAAGTCGATTATGATATTGAGTACATGTCTAGAGTTCCATATTCCAGTGCAGTTGGTTCTCTTATGTATGTCATGATTTGTTCTCGTCCTGATTTATCTCATGCACTGAGTGTTGTCAGTAGATATATGGCTAATCCTGGAAAAGAGCATTGGAAAGCGATTCGATGGATATTCGAGATATTTGTGTGGCACTTCTAATGCTTGTTTGCGTTTGGGAATTCTAGAGATGGACTTGTTGGTTATGTTGATTCGATTATCTTTGGTGATTTGGACAAGAGGAGGTCTCTCACAGGTTATGTTTTCACCATTGGTGGTTGTCTTGGTTAGTTGGAAGGCAAGTTTGCAAACTATTGTTGCTTTATCTACCACAAGCCAGAATACATGGCTATTTCTGAAGCTTGTAAAGAAGCTATTTGGTTGAGAGGTTTGTACACTGAGCTTTGTGGAGATAATTCTTGCACTACTATATTTTGTGATAGTCAGAGTGCTATATGCCTTACAAAGGATCAGATGTTCCATGAGAGAACAAAACACATTGACGTGAGGTATCACTTTATTCGAGGTGTTATTGCTCAAGGTGATGTCAAAGTGTGCAAGATAAGTACCCATGATAATCCGGTGACATGATAACAAAACCAGTCCTCTTTGCTAAGTTTGAGCTTTGCTCAAGCTTAGTTGGTGTTCTGATCTAGTCCTAGAGACTAGTTGGCGACGGTGATTTTTATCTTATCGTGGAGATATTTGATGATTGATGATTCTTCATTATGCTACAAGAGGAAATTCGTCTCAAGGTGGAGATTGTTAATTAGGGATATAATGTGATCCGAATTTCTAATATGGAAGTGTCGGATTAGTTACCATATTAGCGGATTAGTTTCCTACTTGGACTCTAAGTCCTTTTACCCCTTTATATACCTCTTGTAAGCCGCACGGGAGAGTTGGACGACGACGCCTCATACCTCATTGTAATCCCCGGCGTTTTGTAATCGCTCCACATATAGTGATCATCGCCGGTTGGCGCCTGTGGTTTTTTCCCGCAAGGGTTTTCCACGTAAAATTCGTGTCTCTTGTCTCCCTTGATCCGTGCATTATTTCTAACAATCTCCGTAGTTTCTATAAACAGAAAGCACTTCTCCTGATATATATTTACTCACATAGCAAAAGGAAAACCAAATGATGTTGTACACATCTTCCTCACTATGAAAATATATATTAAATACATGCATATATGTGGCTAGAGCTAGCTCTAGTTAACAAAGTAAGATACATGTGCCAAAGAATGTTGTATAGTACTCAACATATGCACATATAACCCACAAACATATGCATATATAACCCACATCTATTTTCTTCCCTGATTAACTAGCTGATTATTCTATTTTTCTTATTATTTTCTCCTGTTGATCGATGATCCATGTATATCAAATTATATATGTCCATGCATGCAAATTAAACTAACTAGTTCATCTTTCCCGGGTTGCGTGCATGCAGAAGCTACTACCGATGCACGCACCAAGGGTGCAACGTGAAGAAGCAGGTGCAGAGATTATCCAAGGACGAAGGCGTGGTGGTGACGACGTACGAGGGCACGCACACGCACGCCATCGAGAAATCCAACGACAACTTCGAGCACATACTCAGCCAGATGCAGATCTACTCAGGCCTCGTCCCATCGTCAAGCTTTAGCAGCCCCCTGTTTCAGTGAAGCTAGACGCATGCATGCATGGCTTCTTCATGCGCATGCATGCATGCATGAACAATGCAAGCAAGCGAGCAAAATGTTTTATTAATTTGTACATTAACCGTAATTACAGGTGTAAGAGAGAATCAATAAGCGTGATCTGGTAGCTAGATGCAGGTTTATTCACGCAAGTTTCTTTTTCTTTGTTGTACTTGTTTTTTTCAGTTATAGACCGGACTAGAGACTGATCGATATATATGCAGAAATTGAAAATATCCTGCACATTAGCTACAATGGACTCAACTTAATTATTGGAGGAATCCTCTATACAGCTTGCTCTCTGCTGTGTATCGCTCATATATAACAAGGTAAAAGGAAGAGGCTATGTCCGAAAAGTGGGAGCGCAGCGTAATTGGGGTATAAATATATACCGTCGACCTCTTGTAACCCTAATCAGAAGAAGAAAAAAAAACTCCTCATACGGACGAAGCCACCGCAATTCGGCTACTGGAGGGACGTAGGTTTTACCGAACCTCGTAAACAAATTCTTGTGTCTCTTTTGTGCTTATTGTGATTATTCTTTTGAGCAAAGGGCTATTGCCGGTTCCAACACTCTCATATCATATGAACTGAAAGGGAGAAAAGGACTAGCACACATTTTTAGGCAATTGTCTGTCGAGGATGTATGACACTACTAGAAAACGGATCATCCCTCACGGGCTTTAATTTTCCTGATGGGTCCGCATAGAACGCGAGGGATATCAATTTTTGTGACGGGCCCACGTATCATCGTCGCAAAAATACATTTTCCTATCAGGCTCATAAAGCCGCCAAGGAAATACACTATTTTTGTGACAGTATTAGATTTACCCATTAGGATTTCTTTTTTTTTTTACGGTCTTAATGAACCGTCAGGAAAATTGTAAAAATTCCTCTCTAGCCCACCCGTTGATTTTCTTGCAGCGCGCCACGGACTGCCGAATTCAGGGTAGCGCGCAATTTTTCTGACCGGTAAGACACTCAAAGAAATTGAGAGGCTCCTGTAAAACCCTAAGTCCCAATTGTTTCCCCCAAATAAACACAGCAGCAGCCGCCGCCACCCATCGATCTGCTCTCTCCTCCGATCGCCCGCCTCCTCCGCCCCATCCCCTCGCCCACTTCCTCCGCCCCATCCCCTCAATCACCTCATCTCCGGCAACATCAGGTCTCCCACCTCCTCATCCCAGCTGCCTCCATCCCGCCGCCCTGACGCACCAGGCTCCGCCCCGACATCCCAAAGCCCCAAGTCCTCCCCGCCCCGCCTCCCGTGTCCGCCCACCGCCCAGCCTCGCGCGTGCGGCCCGCCTCCCAGCTCCCACCGTCCTCCCCCACCCCTTCAGGTCGCCCCCACCATCCTCCCCACCCCGACGCCACGCCTCCGCCCCATCCCCTCGCCCACCTCATCTCCAGCAACCCCAGGTCTCCCACCTCCTCATCTCTGCCTCGACGGCCCAGGTCCGCCCCGCCGCCCCGACGCCTCAGCTCCGGCCTGCCTCCCCAGCTCCCACCGTCCTTCCCCACCCCTTTAGGCCGCCCCACCGTCCTCCCCCAACCCCGACGCCACAGCTCCACCCCATCCCTCGCCCACCTCATCTCTGGCAACCCCAGGTCCCCCACCTCCTCATCTCTGCCCCGACGGCCCAGGTTCGCCCCAACGCCCTAGCTCTGGCCCGCAGCCTTGCCTCCCCAGCTCCCATCGTCCTCTCCCACCCCTTCAGGTCGCCCCTACCGTCCTCCCCCACCCCGACACCCCAGCTCCGGCCCGCCGCCCCAAATCCGCCCCGTCCCCCGACGCGCCAGCTCCGGCCCGCCGTCCGGTCGCCCCAAATCCGCCCCGCATTTGTCTTTTCACTGTTTTAGTGAGTTTTTGATTTGGATCCCCCATCGGTTCTTGATTTGGGTTTGGAGTTTGCCTTTGATCTTCTCTCGCAGATGAGACAGCCAAGTGGGAGAAGATCACCTACGTTGGGATCGTGACGTGCACCCTCCTGGCAGCATACACCCTCTCCAAGGGGCACCCCCACCACGAGGAGCCGCCGGTCAGATCTCGTCCTTGGTATATTCATATACACATATCTGTCCATCGATCATTGATAAAGGGAAGCCTTACTCTGGAACACAAGCTGCAATGCCTATCTGTTGCATATGAATTATGAAGACTTATTTGGACGAGAACATCTGTCACATCCAATAATGATTTGGCAATCAGTTCTTGGTGTTGATCAGTAGCAATCTCCACCCACTGATGATAACATAATAGAAAGTTGTTACATTTAGCATGGAGCACTACGATTTTTTTCCTAGAGCAAATGGTAGTAAGTAAGCAACTAGTCAGCATGCAAAATGGGTAATAAATGTATGGATTTTTTAATATGTAACAGAGGCTGACAATATTAACCTTTTTGGGAATACCGAGCTCCAGTCCATTTAAAAGCAATATATAATTGTCAAGATTGATATTTGTTTCCATGGATAATGTAATTTTCATGCTATTCTAAAACACAATCTTAGCAATGGTTGTCATCAGTGGTAACATAGAAAGAGGGGGAGTATTCTGAGAAGCATAGCCATTTACATGGTCATTGGGGTTTTTTTTTCTATGCTGATCGATCCATAACTCAAAACAGATTCTAATGTCACGCAGAAAATTAACAACATGATCTGATAAATATATGATACATTACCAAACAAATAAACTTACCTTCCTGTGTGCAAGATGGCTACAAGAATGCATTACAAATTCATAGGCCCCCAATGCACAGTCCAACTAACATGTACCGGGCATGCTTTTGAAGATGGAGTACATATTCCTTGGCCTTGTTATCCCCGGACCTGAACATCCCGGGAAAAAATTAAATATTCTAATACAACCTTTAGTTGACGATCTTATCAAGTTGTGGGAGGGGGTACAAACATGGGATGCTTCATTTAAGCAAAACTTTACAATGCGGGGAGCATATCTATGGTCAGTTCATGATTTCCCTGCATATGGTATGTTTGTTGGTTGGAGCACACATGGTTTGTTTGCGTGTCCAGAATGCTTGTGTGACGGTAAAGCATTTCAACTCCGTAATGGTCGCAAGACTTGCTGGTTTGATTGTCATAGACGCTTCCTACCTAGAGACCATGAATTCAGAACCCAAGGTAATGCATTTCGAAAGAACACAGTAGTACTTGAGGAAGCACCTAGGCATTTAAGGGGAGAGGAAGTCGAAGCTCAAATAGACAAGTTTGTAGGTGATATGAAAAACTTTGGTAAACTTCACCATTGGACCCACAAAAGCTGCTTTTGACAACTTCCATACTTCAATAAATTAAAGCTTCGACACAACATTGATGTGATGTACAATGAGAAAAATGTAGCTGAAGCTATATGGAACACATGCTTTGAAATACCCGATAAGACCAAGGATAATGTGAAGGCCAGACAAGATTTAGCTGAGATTTGTCACTGTCCTTCACTGCACTTGGAGCTGAAGAACAATGGGAAGTGGCACAAGCCTAGGGCACCTTTTTGCATCAATAATAATGACAAGACAACCATCCTTAAGTGGTTTCAAACATTGAAGTTTCCCGATGGATATGCATCCAATATTAGGCGAGGTGTTAACCTTCTACAAAGGAAGATATTTGGCCTCAAAAGTCATGACTACCATATATTCATGGAACGTTTGCTACCAGTTGCATTCCGTGGCTTCCTTCCTGAAAATATATGGCTATGTTTGGCTGAGCTCAGTTTTTTCTATAGGAAGTTGTGTGCTAAAGAGATTAGCAAGGATGACATAACCTCACTAGAACAGAATGTTGCAGTGCTTCTATGCAAACTAGAGAAAATATTTCCTCCTGGGTTCTTTAATCCTATGCAACATCTAATCATACATCTTCCTTATGAGGAGGCCCTATCCTGGCCCGCTGGATGTACCCATATGAGAGGTAAAATAATTAATACTGCTATTTTATCTTTCTAGCCTAATGATATATGTAATTAATTGGTCTACTCTATGTAGGTACATACAAAAGATTAGGAAGAAAGTGCGGAATAAGGCTCGAGTTGAGGGTTCAATTGCTGAGGCTTACCTAGTTGAGGAGGCTACAAATTTTCTATCATTATATTTTAATCCTAAAGTTCGGTCAGTTAGAAACAAGGCACCTCGGTACGATGATGGTGCCTCCACATTTCAAAGTTCATGTGACCTTGTCATATTTGAACATCCGGGTCGATGCATTAGCCCTCGTGGCTGTCGTGATCTCACAACAGAAGAGTACAAGGTTGCTTTCTTGTACATATTGACAAATGTGCCAAAGATGGATGATTACTTCGTGTATGTGTTGAAATTATGCAACCCAGCTTACATTTCTTTAATTATATTTACGTAATTATAACTAACTCTTTTTATGTAGTAAATTTTGTAAAGAACACTGAAAGAGCAGAATGAAACCAACTGAAAAGCAACTTCGGGATTTAAGGTTAAATGGTTGGAAATCGAGCCGCCCTATGCATCCTGGGCCCAATTTTTTTGATTGGTTTAAAACTCAAGTAATTATCGTCAACACTTCAACTTATAACACTTGAGAAACATCTTTGTAGCAATTTGAAATCACCTAAAGCTAATACAATTAATTGTCTATTTGCAGTGCATGAAGTTTTCTACCATTCCTAATACCTTACGCTAAATGTCTTACGATTTTCGCATAAGAGTTGCCGCTTATGGATGCTATGATGTGAATGGATACAGATTTCGCTCATCAAAGTATGAGAGCGGGAAATCTGGACTGACTACAACTAACAGTGGTGTTTGTGTGTCTAGTGTTGACGAGAACAACAATGTGTTGGAGTATTATGGTGTCATTGAAGACATCATAAAAATTACTTGGGAAGGCAGCATGCATCTTGAACTGGTTTTATTTGATTGCCATTAGTTTAATCCAACACCAAATGGAGTTAGGTGAACTGAAAATTTGGGCTTGATAGAGGTCAATCACACATCTAGGCTTTCAAATTTTGATCCATTTGTCATGGCAAGTCAAGTTACACAAGTCTATTACCTGCCATACCCGTATAAGACTAGACCGGATATATTGGAATGGTGGGTTGCATATCATGTAGCCCCACATGGATATATTCCTCCAAATAGTACTGATGGTGGTTTCAACCCTTTTGAAGGACCAATAGAACAAATGGAGTTCTATCAGGAGGATGGTTTGCAAGGCACCTTTGTCATTGACTTAGGGAATGACTTCGAAATTATACTTCCATTGATCTCAGATGAAATAACAAATCCAAAAGATTTAGAAATTTTGCAACACCAGAATGTTGATCCTCAAAAAGAAATTGTTGAAGATGAAGATGAATATGAATATGATGAGGATGAAGATGAGGAACTGCAACCTCCAACTTATGATCCAAATGATTTCTAAATTTCCTGTTGTTGTGCTTGAATAGTTTCTTGTAAAATACCTTGTGTAGTTTGTACATGTTTGTTTGATGTTTGGAGCTGGACTATTGGAACTACCAATTAACTTGCTCTCTGTTTCGTGATATCTTTTTGTTTTGATTTTCCATGTGGTGGTAACAAATGGTCATTTGATTGTATTTTATTTCATGTTTTGTATATGTAAATATTGATAAATTGGCACTAACTTTATATTTTAACAATGCAAGATATGAATCATATTCGTCCCATTCGACGTGGAGGTCGCCAACCTGGAGGTTGTACCTCAGAAAGGAGAACTGCTTCTGGTACCAACGATAGTGACAACATTTCGCAAAGGGCGAGTGGTGGTGGCAGTAATTGCAGTGGCAATGGCTCCCAAAGGAGCAATGAAGCTGCTCAACAAAGGGGGAGGAAGAAGAAGTCGCAGACCAAATTACATATGTCGTCGCGTGCTGGCAAGATTGCCCTAATACCTGAGGGTGACAAGTGAGTACAAATTGCCCTTTATCAGTTAGTGTTTTGGTCATGCATATATAGGAATTAACCACGACATTGCTGAATTATAGGAACTTGAGATCATACATAGGAATTAACCACAACATTGCTGCATTATAAATCTTCAATTGTTATTAACATATATATGACTGTAGTGC
This sequence comes from Ampelocalamus luodianensis, assembly GCA_036346255.1. Lineage (NCBI taxonomy): Eukaryota > Viridiplantae > Streptophyta > Magnoliopsida > Poales > Poaceae > Ampelocalamus > Ampelocalamus luodianensis. Next base: position 22,644,665 of record CM070638.1, on the reverse strand, counting down.
CAACTGACCTTGCCGTGGTTAATTCCTATGTAGGCAATTCAAGTATACCAATTATCAGCCCAAGAAAGACTACACATATCAAGCACAGCTTGGAGTTATTATCAAACATGAGTACCCAGGTGTTGTGGATGACAAGGATGAGCATGGTACTATCTTCAATACCCGTCCTGCATTGACATGGGATGATTATTATGTCAATGAAGACGATGAGGGAATAACCGCTGCAGATCGAGTAAAGCGAGAGTTTTGGGTACCTAATATTTACTTGTTAGTTTATATACATAAATACTTTAGTCGACTACTGACTAGTAACTACCCTTGTCCTCTATGTAGCATTTGTTCGAAGTCAGCACAAACGACAAGGAAGAAGCAGATCTTGTGTTCGAAAATTATGCCGTGGACCTTGTGAAGCATATGATGTATCAAGCTCGTGTTGATGTAGTCAAGGAGTACTACATAAAACAAAGAGAGGATATTGACGACACGTTGGCACGTCCAAGGGAACTCCAGTATGAGCAATACTTGGATGGTAAGATTTGGTGGTGCAATGACATAGTATGGCCACATCTTTGTCGTCATTGGTGCACCGAGCAATTCAAGACAAAACGAAAGAGAGGCCAGGAAGCATGGTTGAAATCTGACGATGCTACTCAAAATCGAGGAGGTTCACGACCATACGTGGAGAACCAACAATACCTGGTATGAATCAAGCTCTTCAGACCATGACAATTAACAAAACATGTCGCATTACAACTTATAACACTATTCAAGGCTATAGCCTGGAGTTTCACCATGTTGTAGGAACACAAATATGGACCAGAGAAGGCTACTTGGCTAAACACATATGCTGTAATGAAGTTAGGCATGAAGAATGTGGATAGTAGTGGTCCAGTCAGCAGCCAGAAAGCACAGAAATACATTGTAAGTGCTCCCTTGTTTGTATTCTTACAAGTGAACTTAGTTTTCAGGAAAGATGCTTTAATGTTGCTTTTATTCTAGGATGATTACTCTGCTGCTGCTATGGCTCAACACGAAGATGATTGGGAGCAGCGACCACTCGATGCAAGCATATTGTACAACATCAATGGTGGCATGCCCCATGGCCGTGTACCAATAGAGAATGGTGCTATCAAGAAGGATGCTGTTCTAGCAGCTGCCAAATCAAGAAACATCAGGCCATCTAATTTCACCTCTTATCGAAATGTGGTTCGATGTAATCAAGAACTACTCCAGACACAAGAAGTTCACCGCCAGATGATCTTGGTAATAATGTTCATTCACACACATTGTGATCATACCAATGCATTATCCATGAGTGTGCACATGAGTTGTGTTTGTGAGAGACCAATTTGACATTCTGTTTTCTATACATGAATTGTAGTGTTAAATGATTAGTCAACAATAAATATGCATGCAACATAACTTTACTATGCATGTAGAAATAAAATTCTCATTACCATGTTAGTACAGATTGTACATGTCTTTGCTTGCATTGCATGGTTAGTACAGATTGTATAGTTCAATTTCAAATGGCACTTTCCAACTGTAGATGCTTTTTGAGAAGATGGGCGAACAACCACCACCAGAGATGCTACGCTGTGGAACACCTACACAAGCACAGGTAATATCATTTAATACCTACAATTATTGCCTTGTGTACAAACAAAATTCCCTATAAACTATTATTTTGCCTTGTTCCATAGTTCAACTTCAAGTGGTACTTTTCATCTGTCACCTTTGTCATATGGAGGACAATTTGTACTAGATAACTAATATTTTTTGGTGTGTCAGACTGTCGATAAGCAGGACAGTAGTGAGCGAGTGGACTCATGTTGAATGTTCTAAACATGGGCATAACCTGAATCTCATTTACTTATAGTTGATGGTAAGGTGGCAAATGACTTTTCTATTAGTTAGTACACCCATACTTTTTCAGTTGTTTACGAGGCTAAACTAATCTTCAGTATATGCCGAGCGTCACATGTTCTTAAGCTGACTATTTTAAGCTTACATATTCTTGAGTAGCTGCCATGATTTGTTAACTTAGTAGATCCAGGGGTACAAATAATACCTTTTTTATTTACTAATTGGAAGTTAGGTTGCTCTCTCGAGAATCTCATTTTGCAGACATAATCATCACGGGCAACTGTCCTAAGTAATGAAGATAATTTCATTTATTTGACAAGCTTGGTATTGATGCATCGGAAAGCAATAATAAAAGAACAAAACATGCCAGTTACAAATCTTATGGCATGTTTCTTTCCCTAAACATAACATGGGCAGCCTAACAAGGCCTTCCTGTAACAAAAACTAAATGAATATGAAATATCTTAAATGCATCAGATTTATCTGTTGATGTCATATTATGCATTGTTTTGTCAAGTAGGTTCTCCCTGAAACAGGGACTTGAGTACACAGGACATCCATTTTGTAGACAATATTATCACTCGCAAAAATGTGTAAAGAAAAGGTCATTTCATTCGACTGTGAACAACAACCATACTGCCATTTTGTGACTTTCAGTGATCTCTTGTAGTTCTTTTGACTAGCTGAACTTGAATGTAATGGAAATAGAGACTTTTGTATGTGGTACTTGACTTTAGATGTCTTTTGGATTGATGAACTAATCTGGAAGTGAAGTTTATGAATTGGTATGCTTGTGTTAGTGAACATGAATCAATCTAGGGATTGTTTATGGAAACTAAACTTTTTATATGTTTGTTCAATTATATGTTTCTTGATTGATGCAAGGATGGTGTTGTGATTAATTTGATTATATAATGCCCGGATGTGTAAGATTTGGATATCAATGCCTATCTCGCAAGTTGTTTGCTACAAATCATTGTCGGCTGAAAAATTCTGTTATAACATGCCAATATTTTCTGCCACAGGAAATCAATTTTGCTAACGGGTCAAACCGTCTGCCTATCTTTTCTTGACGGTAATACAAACAGTCAATGAAATACATTTTGCTGACGGTTTGGCTCTCAGGAAAATTCATTTTTTCTAGTGGGCCAGGTTAATTTTGCTGACGGTTTGGCCCCTTCAGGAAAATTCCTTTTCCTTGTGGGTCAGGTCAATTGTCTTAACGGTGACTGAAGCGTCAGTAAAATGTATTTTTGCTGATGGTTTGGCCCGTGAGGAAAATTCTTTTTTTTTTTCATGACGGGTAGTATCGTCAGGCTAAATTATTTTGCTGACGGTTTGACCCCTCAGGAAAATACATTTTTTCGTGACGGGTAAGACTGTCACGTTACATTCCCCTGACAGGTAAAATCGGCAGGTTTTATTTCCCTAACGGGTAACCGTTAGCCAAATTTTTCTGATGGTTTTGAACCGTGAGGGATGATCCGTTTCCTAGTAGTGTAAGGTGAAAAATTGAGCACTTTTGTGAAAATAGTATAAATTCCACTAAAATCAAAGGTATAAGTTTTCAAAAATTCTAGAAAAAATGTTAACTGTATATAAGGGTAGGGTCTTTATCCATGCAAAATTTTAAGAACAAACTCAATCTCGTTTATGCCACACTATTAGTTCGTGAAGTTTATGCACACGGGATTGAGTTTGTTTCGTGAAGTTTTTCATGGATATAGACCATGCACTTACCTATAGTTGACAAATTTTTTGAATTTGTGCTTTTCATTATATTTCAAGATTTGTGTGGCAATTTTATCAGCTTTCATTATATATTTTTATAATTATCTTTGACAGGATGTAATGGAGAAAAGGGTAGTGTACTGATCGACTCCATTGCTTGTCCCTCTAGTCTGCTTATCTACTCGCCCCTCGTCGCATGCTCTATCCTGTTGGAGTTTTTGGGCTTGGTCTATTCAATATTCTAATTAAATCTTAGGAAAATCTCAAAGGCCCACTCATGCATAGTGAAAGGTGGGAAGTTTAGTACCATATTGCTAGTCTAGGTGGAAGGAGACCAATATATAAAGTGGAGTTGGTCTTACCTAGTTGATGCAAACAAAAGAAGAACACGCGCGCTCGCCACGCCATTGCCTGTATGGAGTTTACATCCACCATATTAATCCCATGATCAGTGGCTAGTATACACATCCACAACATTGATAATCACATCCATATATACATACATACATACAAACTGAGCAAATAAGGTACATAACTTAGGCAAATATGGAGTTTACATCACAAGAGCCGACCAGCCAAATAAATGCTCAAGTATCAGATCAAGTAGCAACATAAACAACAAAAGCAGAATATGTATAAGGTCCAAAAGTCCAGCGGTATGCCCATCCGAACACTCAGGAAACCAACAAGAAACAAGTCCTAGAAAGACCCATCACTGAACCCTCCGATACCGGGTGCAAAGAATATATCGTCCGATGTAGGCTCATCCTCTAAGTCCGAACAATAATTTAAGCAAGATTGAGTACATTGCGTACTCAGCAAGCCTTGTAGTGTATCACAAAGTTTATATACATGTAAGGCTATCAAGGGGTGAGGCTCTATGCTACAAGTTATTTTTAGCATTAAGCAAATTCTATTTGCAGTATCAATATGTAGTATTTTGCATCGAGAGTTTAAAGAGTAGTTAAGTATATATTGAACAACCAGTAAGTACTTGAATAAATAACAAATTGCAACCCTCCTCAGCTGCGATCAATATTTTATTTCCATTCATAGACATTGGCACTCAACTCAAATAAGAACAACAAAACCATTCCCACATTTTCCAACAAGAACAATTTTTTTTTGTAAAAACCAAGTCTATACCCATTAAGACTGCACTAAGCATGCTCATGACCACGAGCACATCTATTTAAATAGATTTACACTATGCGAAGGTGTACAACTTTACCCATAGCACATGAATTCTCTAGTCCGTCGATACCACCACTCATTAATATTTGGTAAGCAGTCTAAAGCACACATCGAAGCCTTTACATCACCTAGTCATAACCTTGCACTGGGCCAGTGAATGAACACCCTCACTTCACCTGGGTACACCCCTGTCTCAATGAGGCATTCACCGTTGTGTCGACAAGCTTTATGCCTAACACCATGGTGAAGGGAGCCCCTTCAAATATGCCTACATCGGTCATGCTCGCACTACCATGGCCTAACAACTTGTAAGGCTAGTTTTCAGTGACTTAATTAGCTAAGACCATCCCATACCAGCACATGTATGCTCAGGCTTAGAAAGGACTTGCTGGTGTTCGGTCTTTAATCGACTCGGACAAGGATCTCCCCCAATTTACTTATGAGATACACCTTCACACTCATATTATAATATAACTCGCCCGCATCACAAACTAAGTTTTTTTATTTTTTTTATACAAAATAACAGAGGTAACCCCCCTGAACCATCATTTCAAATCTCCCAAACTCATATTCAACATGTTATCTATTTTTCTAATTTTAGTAAAGACTAAAGCCCAACTAAACATTTATGCGATATTCACATTCGAAAAACCCAATTTGACATCATTCATTGTCTAAACCATACCCTAATGGCTACAATAATAACGATATCAATATTTCAAGGAGGATCATACATCGAATAGGGATATAACTACCGTTTTCCCTAAATATAGCAATTTTAAGCAAACATACACGAATGCATAATAGATTTTGTAAAAAAAGTATAACAATTAAAATAGTAGGGTCAACATGGTCGAAGGTGGTGCTTGCCTTGCTCTGGTTGCTCTAAATAAGAGGATGGATTTTGCTCGAACAATTGATGTCTAATCAAAAGACCTGGAAACAAATTAAATTTGGAAAAATAATTTCAGCAGCAAAAAAATCCAAATATTTTTTGTATATTCAGATAGAGCATGATTTTAAATGAATTTATAAAAAATATTCATTCAATTTGGAGTTCGTATGCAAAAGTTATTAACGTTTTAATTTGCTTCAGTTTGAAAATTCCATAAATTAAAAAGAGTTGATGTCAAAAGCGTATTTACTTGGGTTTACACTTTCCAACAGCGAAAGCATATTTTTCTCTGAGTTCTACTGAGGTTTACGCTTTCCAACTGAGAAAGCATATTTTTCTCTAAACTGAAAGCAGCTTTCTCATTTTTTTGAATTTTTATTAACTTACATGTGGGGCCTACCTGTGAGTCTGTCAGTTTTAAAACATGTTTCAAAACGTGTTTCAAGACCCACATGTCATAGACACATTTACTAAAAAATTTAAAATTATAATTTTGTTAACTCTCTTAACTGGTCCCACCTGTCATCCACTTGGTACTCTTAATCACTGTCATTTAGGGTTATCTGAATCCTAATCGCTAGTGGGTCCCACTAGTCAGTAAGAGAGACAAAAAGCAGCAGAGCTGCGTGCATGGCCGAGCACCATGGCGAGCTCGCCGTCGGCGAACGATGTGATGAGCAGCGATGTTCAGCGGTGGAATGGAAAGAGGGAAGCAGGGCGAAGCTATGGGTGGTGGTGGTAGCAATGGGGATGGCTAGAGGTGGCATTGCTACGGTGAAGGCGGCGGAACGCCTCGGGTCTACGATGCACTTTGCGTAGGAGGCATCCCCCGGCCTAAAGGAGTGGTGCACTGGGTTCAGTGAGTCCAAGCGATTCTAATGGACCGGACGCGGGGACCTAGAGTCACCGAAGGCGAGCCGGTGGCATGCAACCACGGCGGTGCCATGGGTGGCTAAGAGGGATTATATGCTAGAGGCTTGCCCTTAGCGAATTGATGCACGCATGAGGACCAGTGACTCACCACAACCACGAGGGTGAAGAAAATGAGGCCAGGGAAGGGCTGGGGCGGCTTGTCGATGACGAGCAGCGGTGGCGCAGAGGAGGTCCATGATGGCAGCTTACCACAACAACGGAGGAGATACAAGGAGTGTCGTGTTAGGTCACTAAGGTGTTAGAGGTGGTGTAGGTGCAAGGAATCGGTCTGAGGCTCACCGGGCTTCGAGGGAGAACAGAAATGGCGGTAGCGACCATGAGAGAGGAAGGTGGCGGTGATACTCGGATTTTTGGCAAGTCTATCTACATTGAGTGGGGGAAACATCACTATAGTATGGAACACATGATGACGTAGTGGATTTGAGCCCAAACCCACCAGAGTGACGGGAACGCGTTGGCGATATCAGGTGCGCGCCGGAGTCGAGGACGAAGGCAAGTGCAATCGTGCTATAAGACTCCAAAAGCTGCATTGAGTAAATGAGAGGAATGAGTGATGAACGGTGATCAAATTGATGCGAGTGTTGTGGGTGAGGAAGCTCACCAGAGCGGAAATGGTGCAGAGGCATGCTCACCGGTGTTGAGAATGACGCAAGTGTTCCTACGAAAGCAAGGAGCGATGAAGCTTGGGTTTGCGCTAAATGGGACATGGGCGAGCTGAGCATGACAGTGTGCGCTCTAGCGCTTAAGTAGCTAGGACAATTGCGTAAGAAGAACGGCGAGATGGTGACAGTTATGCGAGATTCTCATGGAGGTTGCCCTGGTCTCCCCGTCCTCATGGGAAAAGGTGCTAGTGGGGTGGATGGCATCGGCGGTACTAGGCAGAGGTGACAGGAGGGTGGTTGAGGCATGAAACTGTGGGTGCAGCGTCGCAAACCACATGCAAGCAGCGGAGCTGGCGAGGGCAAGCTGGCGTGTAGGCGAAGGCGAGAGGTGGATGAAGGGTCCTAACATGCGGGTCTATTGTGTTAGCGAGCACGGGAGCTGGGAGCTAGCTGGGCTGGAGCGGGCATGTAGAGATGAGCTGGCTGGGATTCAACCCAATGGGATTCAAATGGGTTTTGGAATTTCCAAAAAAGGCTAAGACTTTTACCAAATTTTTAAACACATCAAACAAGCTCCAAAATTCATGAAAATTTTTGTGGGGCTTCGACATAGCATGGTTACACGTGTAAATTTTTTAGGATTTTATGTACTCTGTGATTTTCTCAAAAATGCTTACAAGTTGTTGTTTGCATGTGATTTGATTATTTGAATTACGCAGAAGCTCAAAAATCATGCCAAAATAGCTTTCTATACAAACCATCCTCAAAATTATTCTCACCTATTTTCATTATGTTTTCCTAAAAAATGTTATTTTTGGGATGTTACAGACCTATGCCCCTTACAAATAATCTCATCCCCGAGATTCGGTGGGCTCGGTAAAAAATAGGGAAATTCGGCTCTGAGACGGTCTTCTCGTTCTCACGTGACTTCGTCTTTGGTGCGGTTGCTCCACTGGACTCTTAGCATCTTGTTGGCGTGGCTATGAGTATGTCGCATGGTGTCATCTAAGATTCGGATCGGGTACTCTTGGTAAGAAAGATTTGGTTGGAGGTCATTGTTCTCCAACTAGGCGAGTTCATTCGAGTCTGAAGGCACTTCTTGAGTTGTGACACATGAAAAGCGTCGTGCACATCCAAAAGTTGGGGTGGCAACTCCAACTGGTATGCTTCTTCGCCTTTCCTTTCGATAATTTAGTACAGCATGATGAGAGCGGCGGCGTGATTTGGGGAATTAGGGACAGAGAAGGAAAGAGGGAAGCTAAAATGGGTGCGGGAGTGATTCAGGGTCATAATGGCGATGCAATTTTGGGAGATTTGGGTGATTTGGCCCGGTTTGGAAATCTTTCACGCGAGCGGCAATGACAGTGAAGGAGAGGCGCTGTGAGGAAGAAGAAAGGAAAGAAGAAGGAGGCGCTGGTGAGTGGCCCCCGGGTGGTAGAGAGATGAAGGGAAAGGAAAGAGAGAGGGAGGGATTGATATGTTGGCCCCACCTGGCGGTGAGAGAGAGGCAAGAGAGGTGGGTTGCGGGATTGGGCTAGGGAAGTGGGTCGGGCACAGGAAAATGGGAGTAGGCTGAAGAGACTCAGCCTGAAAGCCCTTTTTTTTGGATTTTTGAGGGTTAGTAATTTCAAAAATTGAGTTAATTCAAAAAAGGCTTTTAGAAAATAGAAAACAAAGCCCAAAAATTATGGAAAAATTCACAAAAATTCCCTGGGTTATTTTGCACTTAAATAAAATATTTCTAACCGAAAATTAGTACTTAGCTTTGCAAAAAAAAAAATCAAAATAATAGGGAAAACACCCTTCTTAAAATCAAGAAAATTCAAGGAAAATAATTAAATTTTATTTTTAACTGGAAAATAAAAATTTGGGTTGTTACAACCAGGTAGTGACTCGGGGCGGAGGCAGCTGTAATGCGCGTGGGGCCGTGGGGGCGATTGGGCTAAGCGGGAAATGGGTTGGCTGAAATGAAAATCAGCCTGAGGGAATTTCTGAAAATTCAAAAGACTTTTGAATTTCATAAAAGAGAATAAAGAAAATCGAACTCAAAGAAATAGCAAATGAACTAAAACAATTCCAAGAAAATTCCAAAAAATACTCTGGAACTCAAGGAACCAAAATAAAATGGTTTTGAATTTAATTGATGTTTAGATTATTCACATTAAATGAATTTGTTTTCTAAAAATTCCATTTAATCTTTGATTTAACCAAGAAAATTCAAATGGTTATTTTTATTTTTAAAGGCTTCAAAAGACTCCAAATTTGGGATGTTACACTCAGTGAGGGGGAGCTTTTCATATGCATTCTTGTGTTCATATTACCATTTCTGAACTTGAATTGAAATTCTTGATCCCTCACAATGATCAAAGGTCAAATTGAAAAATTATTTCTTTCATATGGACCTTGAGTGAACTTTGGTTGCACTCTCTGGAAATGCAGTTTTTAAGCCTCTACTGCCTCATCTCAGTTACTTCTGAATTCCTCTAGACAGCTTGGTCATTATCTTGGCTTTCTTTTGCTTGTGGACCAAGTTGTGCTTTGCGCAAAAACAATGAGTAGTTTTACCAAGCGTTCCTCTAATTTGTATTTTTAGAAACTTGCCAATGTGTTCATGAAGGGAGAGATTGTGGATGTCATGGGGATATGCTCTTAGTCTCAGTGTGATGAATAATTGACAATAATGTCGAGGCGTTTGGCAAAACCCTTGTTTTCAGAAAATTTAGGTTCTTGTCAGCCGTCAGGACATCAGATCGGCCTAAGTGGCAGTTAGACCGGTAGGTGAAGGGGCTGGTAGTTAGACTGGCTACAGCGGTGGTCTGACCAGCCAAAAGCAAACCATGGAATTTTAATTCGGACCAAAAATAGAGGGTTAAGGCAAGTGAGAAAGTTCCTTTACACATGGTCCCATAATTTTTGGTGCATCGTGTCAAAACTTCTATTTGAATTACGTTTCTAAAGAGGTTGTAGTTTTTTAGCCTCAAAATTTTGGCTAAGGACCTGAGCGGTCTGACCAGCCTGTAGTTGGGCGATGAGACCGGCGACAATTTGAATGAACAGGGCGGTGGTCTAACTGGCCAGGCTCTGATCATTTGCTGGCAAGCGACGATGATGGTGCGTTAGGTCAATTTCATGGGTTTCAATGCATATGTGTTGCATGATGCATGTTTTGACTAATGTGTCATGTTGCGAAGAATTTGTGCCCAGAATTGACTTCTTGGTCTATTGTTGTGTAGGAGGCTTGGAGGTCAACAACGAGAATGATCAAGAATATGCTTGGAGAGCGAAGGTCTAGAATGGTGAAGGATTCCTAGTAAAGTCATTAGACTCAAACATGGTGTAGGATGGACAACAATGGTCGAATGAGAAGTTCGGTGCGACGGGTTGCATCAAGCGGCGCGTGGTCGGTGAAAGTGTCATGGTGGTTTCGGTGGGAGCCGGATAGGAGAGACTTGCCGACATGAAGAGAGTCGTTGATCAACCTACACGCGGTGAAGCATGGGATTGCTTCATGATGTTTGGACTCGGTGTTTGGAGAATGATCGAGAAGTGGTATTTAGGTATCTTCACCAAAATGCCGCCATGGTGATCTTTGGAAAAACAACGGTGCAAGACGGCGCAAAGAGAGGCAATTTAGGTCAAGTGAAGATGGAGATCACGAAGAGATGGATTTGGGAATCCCGGTTCATCATTCACTTTAAGAAGTGTGCTTAAGCGTAGACCCGTTTATTTGTGGGCTTAACGGGTGCCCGTTAGGGTTTTCTCTCTAAACCTAGCTTCCACTATAAAAAGGAGAGGTCCAGATTTGGAGCCTCTAATGCCTTCCCAGTGAAAACCCTAATTTGTAATTTGGGGGGAAAGTGGAGTAGATAAGACTAGCGTTTGTGAGAGATTGATTGATTGAGTGCTCAAGTGTTGAGCTTTTATCCTCTATGGTGAAGTGGTTGTAAACCAACAATCTTCTCAAAATAATCCAAGTAGGATTTCCTTAAGATGAGTTTCTTGTTCTTGCTCTCTCTTTGATGACTTTTGGGATTTTGCTTGTTCCTTTGGTTTTCTTGGTGTTCATATTGTGATCTAACTTGCTAGAACATGTGGGAATACATCTAGGATCATCTTGATCATCAATCACCCATGAGCAAGTTTTTGGGTCAAAGTTGAATTTCATGGGTTCTTGTGCCATATTGCCCTCATCTAAGATATTTGTAGAACCTTAGCTTTAATATTCCTAATCGTTGATTGGAATAGGCTCTTAACCTTCTTGATGAGATGTGGTTGAAATTTTAGGGATTTGGATCAGCGGAACAAAAGTTGAGTCGTTTTGTGATCTTCTCGGATGGCTCCCATGTGACAGCAGTCAGACCGGCCATACCTGGCAGTCAGATTGGCTAGAGCCTAGTCAGACCGGCCAGCCACGACAATCAGACTGGCCTTGTGTGTTTGTGTCTCGGGGTTTGTTGATTTCAACACAATACTTCCGTTGTGATTGTGTTTTGATTTTCATAGCTTCCATAGCTATCAAGGAGAAGGAGATAAAATTGATCGAGGTCGAAAAGAGTATAGCTCCTATTCACCCCCTTCTAGTCGCATTTTTGGTCCAACACAAACTTGTTTAAAGTAACTGATATAATTTTGTAAGTTTTGCTAATATAAGTTGTACACAATAACAACCAGTAAAGGTAAGGAGCATGAGGTTGAAATTTTCATCAATAATGTGCAAGGATATGAACGCAAGGTGACATGGAAATTTTCATCAATAATGTGCAAGGATATGAACGCAAGGCGACATGGCCAAACAATGCCCCTCCCTTGTGAATCTGTGACTCCAACTTAACAAAATTTTCCCCAAAAAAAAGTTCCATTTTGATTATCTGTGTCAAAATCTATTTGATTGAATCTTCCACACATCTCAAACGATGTGGCTATTGTATTTATACTTAGGAATATAGAGTCTGTATAAGCGAGTTCTTGTTTGACGCTTGTCGGACAATGAACAGTACACGCAATGGATGATGAATAGTAAATAGACAGGCTACTGATTCTCCCAAATGCTTGCGACCGAATATGTTTCTATCTACAAGATGAATAAAAAATGATCATGGGAACAAAACCGGATTACACAACAGACTAAAGACTAAATATCTTAACACACCTCCTCAATCACAAACCGAAAGATTGAGATTGTGCCATAGAGTTTTGAGCTATTTTATTCCGAGAGGTTTTGTCAAGTCATCAGCGAGTTGATCCTGCGATGACGTAAACCTAATTTCCAACACCTTTTGTGCTACTCTTTCTCGAACAGAATGGAAATCAACTTTGATGTGTTTGGTTCTAGCATGGAACACAGGATTTGCTGACAGATAAGTCGCACCAAGGTTTTTGCACCATAGAACCGGCGCTCTGTTTTGGAAAATTCCCAATTCTGCTAAGAGAGATTGAATCCAAATAAGTTATGCAGTTGCATTTGCTAGTGCCTTATATTCAAACTCTGTACTGGATCTTGAAATGGTTACTTGTTTTCTAGAGCTCCAAGATATGAGATTAGAGCCGAAAAACACAAGGAAACCACTATGGATCTTCTGTCGTCTGTGCACCCAGCCTAATCTGCATCAGAGAATGCATTGACTAGTGTTCAAGCAGACTTTTGAATTCTCAATCCAACTCCTGATGTATGTTGTAGATATCATAGAATTCTTTTAACGGTTGACCAATGGAAATTAGTAGGAGATTGCAAGAATTGGCAAACCTTGTTAACAGAGTATGAAATGTCTAGTCTAGTTAATGTAAAGTATTGCAATGCTCCAACTATACTTCTGTATTTTGTTATTTCTACCACTGACAGTGTATGCCCTTCTGTTCTTGATAATTTTTCTGATGTCGACATTGGAGAAGCGATAGGTTTGCACTTCTCTATCCCGACGTGAGATAGCAAATCTAAGGTATACTTTGTTTGTGACAAAACCAAACCTTAACTTGACCGTTAGATCTCTATACCTAAGAAGTAATGAAGATCACCAAGATCCTTTATAGCAATTTCAGATTGTAGTGCTTGTATAAGATCTCTTACATCCTGATCTGAAGAACCAGTTATTACAATGCCATCCACGTAAAGTAATATATATGATTTTTCCTCCATGATTATAAATGAATAAGGAGGTGTCTGCACAAGAAGACACAAAACCCAACTCATGTAACTTAGAACTCAACCTTGAATACCACGCTCGAGGTGAGTGCTTCAGACCATATAACGCCTTGTCGAGATTGCACAAATGATTCGAAAATTTTGGATGCTCATACCCAGGTGCCTGCCTCATGAACACATCATCTTCTAAAGTGTCGTGAAGATACGCACCACTAACGAGATATAGCAATTGACAGTATGAGCTGAATTATGGTCGACTTCACCACCAGACTGAAAGTATCTTCATAGTCAATCCCAAATATTTGTTTGAATCCTTTTGCTACTAGTCGAGCTTTATGTCGATTAATCGAACCGTCTGCTTTTCTTTTTAATTTGAACACCCATTTGCAATCAATGATGTTTCGGCTATGATTAGAAGGAACAAGATACTAAATCTGGTTCTTCAATAGAGCTGTGAACTCTTGATCCATTTCATTTTTCTAGCAAGGTTCTTTTAGAGCTTCCAAATGAGATGTGGGCTCTACTGTAATTATATTCGCATGTTTTCTTCTAACAAGATCATACCAAATTGTTCCATCATTGAACTCCTTTGGTTTCCGAACACCATCCCTTAATCGTGTTTGCATAGGATGTCTTACTAGTTCAACAACTGCAGTATTGACATTGCCCCGTTGTTATCACACATGCTGTTGTTGCTGTTTACATCACCTGTTGTCGACAAAATAGGCAGCACTGATAATGAAACCGACAAAGGAGAAGGAGAATATTGCAAATCATCATGAATAACTTCCAACATGGGATCAATAGGCAAAATAGTATTATCAAGTTTATGCCTAGCTATATGGTCTCCCCCATCATCCACATTGTCCATACTTGGAAAAGAAGATGAAGTAGACTGAGGTGGAAGAAGAACATGGTCTAAAAGAGATCGACTTTCGGATGATTTGGATAGATTAGAAAAGGGAAACACATTCTCATAGAAAATAACATCTTGAGAGATGACTGGTGGGAGGATAGAGACACTTATATCCTTTGTGATGGCTACTGTATTCGAGAAACACACATATTTTTTTATCTAAATTGAAGTTTTCTTTCATTATAGGGATGTAGACATGGCCAACATGCACAACTGAAGCTTTTCAAAAAAACTATAATCTGGTTTTGTACCTAGTAGGAGTTCTAAAGGAGTGGATAACTTTATCACTTTACTAGGTAATCTATTTGTAAGAAAGCATGCAATTTGAAAAGCTTCATCCCAAAATCTTACTAGCATAGATGCTTGAGCTAGTAAGGATAATCCTACTTCGACAATGTGCCTATGTTTCCTCTCAACTGTGCTATTTTGTTGATGTGTGTGAGGGCATGAGACATTGTGAGATATGCCAATTTTTTTAAATAGAGAATGTAATTTTTGATATTCCCCTTCCCGATCTGATTGAACATGATGAATTTTCTATTTAGTAATATTTCCACATGAGACTGAAACTGAATAAAACACTTTCAACTTCATATTTGTTCGCAAGAAGATAAATCTAGGTAAATTTGCTAAAATCATCTATAAAACTTACATAATATCTATAACCTCCGGCTGAGATGCACGCAGGCTCCCAGACATCAGAGAAGATACAATCTAAGGGAGATGATGAAACATGTTTTGAATGGGAATAGGGTAGTTGATGGCTTTTGCCCTGCTGATAAGCATCGCAGACAGTGGCTTTATTTGTATAACTAGACCAAGGTAAACTAAAGGACTGAAGAACTTGATCGACTACTATGGAGGAAGGATGACCCAACCGGCAATGCCATTGTTCTCTACTGGGTTTGATAGCTCATAAAACTTTCTCTTCTCAATTTGACTTCTTTGAAGACGATAGAGGGTATAAGCCTCATTTACTGGGTCCTCAAAGAAGAACCTTCTTTGTGACATGGTCCTTGATAAGAAAGAAGTTAGGAAGAAAATTCTAGAAAAATATCATTATCTGTGGTAAGCCGATTTACAGAGAGAAAATTTTTGTGTGTGTTTGGAACGTGAAGGATATTTCTTAGGACCAAAGAATTGTATGGAGTATGAATTCTAGATTGACCAATATGAGCTATCAGCATACCTGAACCATTTGTGACGTGGACTTGATGCTTGCCGAAATATTTTTCACGAACAACAAACTTGTCTAATTCGCCCATTATGTGGTCGGTAGCACCAATGTACGTATACTAGGATGGATCTATTGAGTATGTTCCAGCAGTAGTAGCTGCTGCCATACGATGATCCTCATATTGATAAGAGTAATCGATCCTGATGAACCACGGAGGTCGTGATTTTGGCCCGATCTTTCAATGAGAAGGTAAGTTCGGTAGTAGTCGTCCAACTCTCACAATCCTGGCTACGAACTCGCAAGGCTTGAAACCACACAATCACTAAACTGCTCGACAAGTCGTTATCAATCGTGCATGAATACCTGGTTGATCTGATCACAAAGATCAATTCCTGCTACACCGAAGAAGCATGTAAGAACAAGATAAATAAGCAATCTGAAATTGTGAATAGGAATTGAATATATTGATAAGTGGGGTTCTGAAGAACAATGTCGTTGTTGATCTCGCCGACCAAGAGGACAAAGAATAAAGTAGCAAAGCTAAACTTCAATCAACAAAACCCATGGAACTAGATGGGGGGCGGCTACTATGTAAAGGGAGGAAGAGGGAGGGGCGGAGGCACTGTTCATATGTGAATAGTGCTATGTGAACAGTACCCTAAAACCCTAGGTGGCCATATGGGCCAGGGAGGTGGGCGGCCCAAATACCCTAAAGTGGTGGCTGTCCTTTTGACCCAATAATTGATACAAGGCCTTTGGCCCAATGTGAGGTGACGCAGCACCAGATATAAATGAAGTAAATTCGTCGGCACGTTGGAGTAGCGTTTGATGCAGCCGAATCGATGGCAGCAGAGTATGTAACATCCCAATTCTTGGCTTCTGTTTCAAATGTAAGAAAATATGTAGAAATTAAAAATTTTCTTACATCTTGTTGTTTATATGGATTTTCTGAGAATTCTTGTAAAGGAATTATGGAAATCCAAATCACAAGCCTCTTTTGACCAAGTCTTGACCCTTTGAAAACTTTTCTGGATAATCTTGTGATCAACATTTGAAAATATTTTTTCCTAAATTCTAGGGATACTGTGTGACTCTTCTGAAAAATTTCACATTTTTTAGAAATTGTTTGAACATTTTAAAGGGGGTAGTCAAACCAGTTTGACTATTGGTCAAACCCTAGCACAGAACCTTGCATAATTTCTGGAGGAAAACTCACTACATAAAAGCCTCTGAAAATTTTATACAAGGTCAAACCTAAAGTTAGCAAGCTTATGTAAAAATTTCAGAATTTTTGGAGTTAGTTTGCTACCTTAATCAATTCCTCAAAGTTTCTGTCTCATTTCTAAACCCTAATCTAAATCACTATTGGGCTCGAGTCAGACCCGAGCCCAACTACTTGACTTGGTCGAGCCAGGTCGTTTAACTGCACTCGGGCGCGGCCGTGTGGATGTGTGCGTTTGGGCCGTTAGATCTTGATCAAACGCCCCAGACCTCGTATGCCGTTTGGACCTCCAGAGGTCTCGTTCAAATCGCAGCCGTCCCACTCAGATCTAACCGCCACGGCCTCCTTCTTTCTGTTCTTCTTCTTCCTCCTCGTGCCCGTACACACGTGCGCCATGGCAGATGTTTTGCAGCACCTGGTCACCTCCGTGCGTCCTATTCAACGGCTCTGAGCCCTGCTTTTCAACTTGTGTTAGTGTTCAGCCCTGTTTCTTACCTGCTCCCTGCCTCTTTTTCCGCCCTTGGCAGAACTTTAGGTCTTGTCCGCCATTAGGGCTTGTCCTCACGCAACCGTTGACCCCCGAGCTATTTGAGGACCTCGGAGCTCCTCTTTTTGTTCCTCTTTAGCACCTCTTTGTCGCCCTAGCCCCCTCTCTGTTCTGTGAGCTCAAAACTCAAAAAGCACCGGTTGTCGCCATTGTTGGCCGTGGAGGACCTCCACCGCCGATAGCACTCCAGTGGTCCTTTTGCCCAACATTTCGCTCCCTTTTGGACCTCTGTTCATCGCAAGTCTTTCCCCTAACTCCATTTTGGGCCACCTTCGCAAGATTTGCCCAATTTTGAGTTAGCGCAGTTGCGGCCGTAGGTGGTCCCTCTCGTCCTCAACTCCGGTAAGAACCATTTTCATTCAATCGGTTGCTCGTGGATCACCTCTGGGCCATTGCGAAGTTTTCCTTACCATCCTTTTTCTTCCTTTTCGCTCAGGGCTCCTTGTCCTCGTTGTCGTCCTCAACTCCGGCGCAGGTCTCCGCCGCCAGGACTCCTCCGACCTCCTTCGGACCTCCTCTGTGCCCAGGTACCTTCGCGATAATCCCTTAGTGCTTGGGCACCTGCTAAATTGGACCGCTGCAGAGCTTTTCGCTGTTTTCGTTTCTGGTCGTACTTGCACCTCCGCCCCTTCCGGCTCGCTGGCGTTTTAGGCTAGCTCCGCCATCGAAAGTGCTCCCATCATGTGCGCAATTGTATTACGAACATATTGTCACTGTTGGTTTGCGCCGTCGTGGCCAAAGTCGCCGGCGGCGAGCCGGTGGGCAAAGCCGGAGGTACTCGTCCTATTGTCGTAAGTTAGACAAACTTCAGGACCTCTTAGCTCAGATCTTAGCCGTTAAAGACCTCTTTGGGGTAGATCTTAACCGTAGGATCTCCATCTGTGAAAACCTTAGTTGTCAGGACCTCTTAGGCTAGATCCTAGCCATTAAGGATCTCTTTGGATTTAATCTTGACTGTTAGGATCAACCTCTGTGTTTTCGCAAAAGGCCACCGTGGTCATTTTTGCGAAAACCACCCTCAGAACCACCCTCTAGGTCCTCTTGGCAAAAAGACCTCCCTTTGGGCTTTTCGCAAAAACCACCCCTAAGACCACCCTCGGGGTCCTCTTTGCAAAAGACCACCGCTTGGTCCTTTGTAAAGAAAACCTCAGGACCTCCCTCCTCGCAGATCTGAACCATTAGGACCTCCCTCTGGTAGATCTTGGCCGTCCAGGACCTCCTCCGGTAAATCTTAACCGTCCAGGACCTCCCCTCTTTTAAATCTTGTCGTTCAGGACCTCCTCCGAGTAAATCTTGACCATCGAGGATCTCCCTTTGGAGATCTGAGCCGTTCAGGACATCCTCAGCACTTTCGGAGTTCTAACATTCCGATCCTCTTTTGTCGTTCATTTCTAGATCTGCGGCTCAGATCTCATGAACTTTTGGACCTCCGAATGTGACATTGATCTAAGTCGTTCCTTTTAAGATCCATGGCCCAGATTTTGTGAGGCATTCGGGAAGTCCGAATGTTCCATCTCTTGTGGACCGTTGGATCTAAATCCAACGGTGTGCATTATTGGGCTGCGCGCGCGGCTGTGTTCCAAAGTGCGTGGGCTGTGCGATTCTAGATCAAAGGCCCACGTTTGTCCACATATTTCCCATTTAGTTAAGTTTGTTTAATTTGCGGTAAGCTTTTATTTGTCAACTGAAAATAGTATTAAACTTCAAAATTTCATAACTAATTCATTTTAACTCTATTTTAGATGATTCAAATTGTGTTAAATTTTTGTTTAATTGAACTTTAACCTAAAAATGTGTTTTCACCGTGTTCTGTACCACAAAATTGTGTAGGTTTTATTGCCCTATTTTAATATTGAATTGTTATTCTAGAAATTCATTAAAACTTGTAAAATGCCTAAGTAATTCTCTGTAACTCCAAATTGAGCAAACTAAATTTTTTTAAATTCCTTTGATAATATGCTTTGGTAAAGAGTAGGTTTCAATCTTGTCCTTGCCTCTGAAATTAACCTTGTGCTAGTTTCATGACTTAGAAAAATCATACGTAATTCAATTTAACTCCAAATGAAGTGAACTAAATTTTGTTGTTCTTAGAATGTCATGCTCTACCTACCATAAAAACTTCATATTCAAAAACTTTATAGAAATTTTTACAATAAACAGTAACATAAAGCAATTTAATTTGAATTTCCAGCTAACTGAAATTGTTTAGGGTATAACTTTCGAATGCTTAATCCAAATTGATCGATTCTTATTTCTAAATTCATTTAAAATCATTATCTTCCGGCTGTGTAAATTTCATGGTTTTTGGACCGAACATCTTGTTATACTAAACCAAGTATTTTTGCATGCTAACCACACTAGAGGGTATGGGACTTCTCTTGACTTAGTACTTTGGCGTGTGTTAGCTCCGAGTCGCAGGAGGTTGTGTAGGAGGGTAGATGTTTGGGAGCATTGTAGTTGTCCGAAAGCTTTACCCCTTGAGGGTAGTTGACTTTCAGTTTTACAATGTAGCGTATGGGTTTCTATCCATACGAGCGGCTCGTAGTTAATGCACAATATTGGAAATGTCTCGTAGGACTTAGTCGTGCCGGCATACCTTTGGAAGTGTGCTTAATCATGTGGCAAAAAGGCGGTCTAAAGTGTGGGTACATTGGTACACCCCTACAGGATTTCAAACTATTCGAATAGCCTCGTCCTAGGTTATGGACACGCTTGGGGAGGTCTTTCAAGAGTTAGACTATAACCTTTTCACTAAAATTTGATTGGGTGGTACGAATCGGGGATTCGTGCTATATTATGGTGGCTATTGGGTTAGTCACCTCTAGGTGGTTACTTATGTTATTAATTGTTCCATCGCTGTTATTTCAACAATTAAAAACATATTTGACAAATTGCCTTCAATCTGTTACATTATTGCAAATAAAAATTGCTTTATGCGTCCAATTAACCATATAACCATCTCCTTTGTTTCAGCTTGCATGTAGCTATGTATAGGCTTGTTACTCATAAGTCTTACAAGTATATTTTTGTACTCAACTGCATTGCTTTATTGTTGCAGAGGAGGAAGTGGATCCCCAAGGGGTCGACTTCTGTGAGTTTTGCTGCGGTGGGTGCGACTAGCTTGGCGGCCCGGTAGGTTGCCTTGTGGGTTATTTGGCTAACCGGTTGGATTTTGTTATTGCCATCTCATGGCGTTTTTGCTTTCGCTGTCATTTATGTTACTTTGATGCCGTTTGGTCGATCGGCTCTTTTGTAATAACTCTATATTATGTATGTCTTTTGCTAGACTTGATATTGTAAGTTGTA
The DNA here is from genome assembly GCA_036346255.1 of Ampelocalamus luodianensis. Lineage (NCBI taxonomy): Eukaryota > Viridiplantae > Streptophyta > Magnoliopsida > Poales > Poaceae > Ampelocalamus > Ampelocalamus luodianensis. The sequence goes on along the minus strand of CM070638.1, from coordinate 22,624,137 downwards.
TGAAAGTGATGCATGATTTTGTAAAGATCTATGTGTGCTGCAATTCTAGGAAGCACATGTCCATCGAGGCTTAGGATATTTAATTAGTGATACAGAACCATGTGGAGGTTAAGTATTACTAGTTAAATACTCAGGGTCCTCACAGAGTAGCCCGATTGGAGGTGGAGTAGCGGTTGTATCCGGTGGGTTGATGTCCTCATCAGATCCGATGATAGCATTTGAGTGTTGCGTGTTCGGCTTTCTCGCGGACTTGGCATGAAGGCCGGTTTCCTGCAGATTTATTGTTGTTATTGTTGGAGAAGTGTTGGTTTCGATTATCGGTGTTGTAATTTTGGCCACCACCACAGTGGCCACGGCCTCGACCCTAAAATCCTCCTCCACGTGATGCTGTGTTAACTGACGATCCTGTTGATCCTCCAACTTGATATGTTCCATTATTGTACTCCTAGTGCAACTCATAATTCAACCTATGTGCGCATAGGTCACTAAGTCCAATCGGATCTATTCGTGTGGAAAGAGAAGCAACCAGGGGATCATAATCAGCATCGATCCCACATAGCAAATAGATGACAATTTCTTCTTCTTCGAGAGGACGCCTAGCAGCCGCTAGAGAGCTAGCTAGACTTTTTTACTTTCTTGAAGTAATCAACAATAGAGAGATCTTTCTTCTACATCGTGGTGAGTTGTCGCCTGATTTGAATCATCCTTGCTCTGGATTGTGACGCAAACATGCATTCAAGCGCCGTCCACACTTCTACAGCCGATCCCAAGAACAATACTTAAGATAGTACCTACGGTGATAACGAAGAAAGAAGTGTGCTTAGGACCATCTGGTCTTGTTGTAAGGCTACTCCCAATGCTCCACCCTAGCCAGTATCTTAAGGGTGCCATGTAGGCAAAGTGTTGAGATGGCAGTAGATTTAATGAGATGAGATATTGTTGCAGTATCTAAATAAGAGACTGCTCTGGCTCGAAGTCATAGACAAAAAATTTAACTCTTTTCCATCTTGTACACACCATCTCCTTGAGATTCTACATCTAATTAATTGAAAGGACCTAAGATACTACACCATAAGAAACCATGCATTGAGAAGATAGTATCCTAACACTCCTTATGCACTAAAAAACTGCACTAAGATACTGCACATTGGGAGCAGCCTAACTATATTACATAGTTTAGGTTTGGAACCTGAGATGCGCCTAAAACTGATGTTTGAGTAATCATCATCGCAGGTGCTATCCTTGATCCATCGATGAAGCCCAGCAATTGTTGACCTCAAAGGAACAACAAGAGTTGAGCTTTCCAGTGAAGGTAATTGTCGCGTGCCAGTTTGACATTGACGAGGTGACCGGAGGAAGCAGACGACGGAAACATCCCGCCAGTGTTGATCACGCCGTTCTAAGATGTTACGGCGCCTGAGATCGACGAGATTAAGCTTGGCGTTGCCATGATAGAAAAGGTGGCTCTGATACCATATATGAAAATCTTTTTGATTGAATCTTCCGCACATCTCAAACAATGTCGTCTGCTGTATTTATACTCAAGAATACAGAGTCCGTACAGGAGAGTTCTTGTCTGACGCTTGTTAGACAATGAACAGTACACGCAATGGATGATGAATAGTAAACAAATAGGTTACTGATTCTACCGAACACTTGCAACCGAATACGCTTCTATCTACAAGATGAATTAGAAACATTCACGAGAACAAAACAGGATTACACAATATACTAAAGACTAAATATCTTAACAATCTAAACCTCTAGTTGGGAACTTAGGCATCCTGCGCATAAAATTTTTGAGAATGCAACATTTACAAGTTTGTTATCTCAGCTTAAATATGGCAGATACCTATTATGCTAATTGATCACGAAAGCGCTAAACCGCTAACATAGAAATAGGATTATGCAAACTACAAACATTGGCAAGGATAAACTAGTTAAATGATCACTTGATCAGACAATATATCCATGTCGTCGATACAATATTCCATCAGGAATTACAAGGCAAACAAAACCAATTCGAACCTTGCTGGTTGGTCGCAAACTCTGTAGTTCAATTCCAACACTCAATATTGTTATGAATAATGTGTTCATCTATTTAAGAGGCCCAATGGGAAATATTTATAAGGAGTATAAGGGGGTTGCCATATACAGATAAGAAAATATAAAAGGAGTCCTAGAGTCCTATTCTAACACCCCCCTCAAACTCATGGTAGATCACACACACTGAGTTTGGAGAGAAAATACAAATGTTGTGCCCTAATCTGTGGCTTCGTAAAGAAGTCAGCAACCTGTAACTCTGATAGCACAAACCGTAAAGCAAGTACTCCCTCCTACACCTATGAGCGAGTGTATGAAGCATCCACACCAATGTGCTTGGTGGGCTCATGCTTCACTAGGTTGCTAGCAATACTGATAGCACCTGTACTATCAGACAAAAGAGTCGTAGGTCTTATCACAGGCTCTCCAAAATCTGCAAGTAGCCACCTCAACCAAGTAACCTCTACCGTCACTGCTGTCATAGATCTCAACTCAGCCTTTGCACTCGAATAGGAAACCACAGCCTACTTCTTAGTTTTCCAAGCAATCAGGGAGGAGGCAAGAAAAACACAGTAAGCAGAAAGAGAACGATGATCAAAAGGATCACTAGCCCAGGTCGCATTGGAGTACACCTAAAGCTGTAGGAAGGTAGAGCTAGGAAAAAACAAACGACGAGAGATAGTCCCACGCAAGTAGCGAAGAACACGAAGAAGGTGACTATAGTGAAGATGGGTAGGACAAGCCATGAACTGACTCAAGATATTAACAGTATAAGCAATATCAGGACGAGTGCTCACAAGGTACACCAAACTCCCAACAAGATGGCGATATCGAGTAGAATCCTCAAGAAGATCACCATCAGTGGCATGAAGTGATACGGGGGGATGCCCGATCTTCACGACGTAGGATCGATGATAACTTTGGATCCGTGCAACCTGATGAACCGATGGCGCCAACCACTGTCAAAACAGCAACCTGCGTTAAAAAAATTCGCCCAACCACACGCTCGTGATCCCATCTACCAACCACACAAAGTAGACATGTCGCTGCTCCTGCAAACACAAGGAATCACAAGAACAACGGAACGACACAACAGATTGGAACTCTCAATTCTAGTAGAAGCAATATTGCTCAAACCCTAGAATCAAGAATATATTGATATCTGAAAATATGACATCCTTTTTACATGGTGGCGTAGCCTATCCTTAAATAGCTGGCCAAACCGTGCGCATCAAAAGAACAAAATGAATACTAAATTGGTTCGGTTACATGGCCCAAGCCAGTACTGATTCGGCCCAAAGATGGCATGCATGCGGCCAAGGGATAGCATTATAATATAATGTGCAGCAATCAAGCACTTAATGCTGAATTATTTGCCTTTGCTAAGCACACCGCATGCATGCATGCATGTATATGCAGCACCTCCACGTATGGCTTCTTTTATGCAGCACCTCATTGTATTTTATTAATTCTTGTGTCACAAACAGGACACACACAGCTAGCTTTGATCCTTGTTGTCTTTTATTAATTCTTGTGTCACCAACCGAAAACACACATCTAGCTTTGTCATGGTTCACAGCCTCTAAATGCTTCCCTTTGACCTCGGTCTCCGTGCCAAAATATATGACTGGATTTCTCTCCGCTAGCAATTGACAAGGGTTGCTCCTCGCTGCTGAAATGTGATGACTCAAGGACAGCAAGATTATTTCTGTCTAGACGCATGAACCTGAGAATAATTAAAGTATTAGCATTAGGTAGTAACCAATTCTCATATAAATAAAAATCAAAATCAACTAGGAGTGAGTTCACCTGTTGATTAATCCTTTTAGCTCGTGCTCGTGTAATCGGTCCAATCGGCGGGATGTCCTCATCATGAAGCTATAGAGATAGCTCCATGGGAGTCTCAATAGAGCGAGTGTCAGGCAGACAAGACTGATCAAGAAGATCCTGGACATAATTCTGCTGAGAGAGGTAGTAGCCCTCAGGCATGGAAGAGACCTCAATCCTAAGGAAGTACGTAAGCGAACCAAGACCAGTCATCAAAAACTGCTCACTGAGACGCTTCTTCACATACGAGATGAATGAGGAATCATTACTAGTGATGAGCATATCATCAAAGTACAGAAGAAGCAGTGTCCTACCCCGAGATGAGACATGGACAAAAAGACCATAATCATGGGAACTGACAGTGAAACCGACAGCAATAATCACTGAGGTAAAACATGCAAACTAGACAGGAGGAGCCTGTTTGAGGCCAAAAAGAGCACAACGAAGACGACAAACGTGCCCATCGGGAACAGAATACCCAGGTGGTGGCTGCATGTAGACCTCCTCATGCAAACATAATTAAGAAAGGTATTCTTAACATCCAGCTGAGAGATAGACCACCAGCGAATAGAAGCAACCGCAATAAGAGTATGAACAGTGGTCATATGGGCAACAGGAACAAAAGTCTCATCGTAGTCACGACCGTACTCCTACTGAAAGCTGCGAGCCACAAGACGAGCCTTGTAACGCTCGATAGTACCATCAGACTGGGTCTTAATCTTGTACACCCACTTGCACGTGATTGGACGAGCATGCACAGGTGTCGGTACAATATCCCAAGTCTCTGTACGTCAAAGAGCATCAAGCTCCTCTGCCAAAGCGAGCTGCCACTCAGAATGAGGAGCAGCCTCACAATAAGAACTAGGCTTAGTGACAGAGAGAGCATGAGCTATCAGAGCAAATCCAAGATGATCAGGAGGTTGCAGGGATGTCCGGTCACGAAGGACGTAACGAGGAGCATCATCAGGAGGATCAGATGTGGGTATCAACAAGATAGCAGGAGAGGAGACTGGGGAAGGACAAGGGTGCCTAGAGAAGTGAATACTAGAGAAACGAGACAGTGGTGCTGCAAGAACAAGAGGCTGTGCTACAGGAGGCAGCATCGGAGGTAGAGGTACAGAAGGAACCACTAGAGACAAACCAGGGGAAGACTGTGATAGTGGAGAAATGGGTGAAGAGTTAGAAAGAGAACCAGGAAATTGACTCAATGGTGGAAATAGGAGGAGCCGAATCTCGATAGAAGAAAGGTCGAGATTCGTCAAAGACAACGTCTCATGAAATCCTGATCCATCGAGCAGAAGGATCCCAGCAACAATAATCCTTATGCTCAGAACTATAACCAAGAAACACGCACTCAACTGACTGGACCGATAGTTTAGTGCGTTCACGAGGCTGCAGCAGAACAAAACAAGTACAACAAAAAACACGAAGATGAGTGTACTAGGAGGCACGAAAGTAAAGATGCTCTATAGGACTAACACCCTTAAGAGCAGTGGAAGGCTGAATATTGATGAGATATGCAGCTGTAGAAACAGTCTCAGCCCAGAATTATGGCGGAACGTGAGAGTCAAGGAGAAGGGTGCGGGCAGTCTCAATCAGATGACGATGTTTGCACTGAGCAACCCCATTATGAGCATGAGTACCAGGACACGAAAACTAGTGAAGAGTGCCCTACTAAAAAAGAAAATGTCTAAAAGCGCCAGAACAGTACTTGCCAATAGAATCACAGCGAAAAGTACGGATAGGAGAATCAAACTGAGTACGAACCATCGTTGCAAAGCTACGATAGATCGCAAGAAACTGACCACGATTAGACATAGGAAAAATCCATGTAAAATGAGAATAATCATCAATGAAGATCACATAAAGTTTGTGCCCGCCTTTAGAAATAAGAGGCGTAGGTTCCCATACATCTGAATGAACTAAATCAAAAGAACGAGAAGACAAGGAATCACTAGAATGATAAGGAAGTTGTAGCTGCTTGTCTAGCTTACAACCCTGACAAAACATGGTCATGTCAATAGTAACACATCCAAGAACACCCTGACAAACTAATAAAAAAAACAGGACCCACACAAGTGACCTAAACGGTGATGCCACTTCGCAAAAACTCCAGAGGTGGTGACAGCAGTGGTGGTGGAAGTAGACATAGAGGTGACAGGAGCAACTGAAGTGGACAGAAAGTGGAGACGATCAAGGATGTAGAGACTGACGATCCCTACGGCGCCGGCCAGTCCCAAGTACTTCCCTTGTCTGTCGATCCTGGGTGAAACAGGTGCGCAAAAACTCCAGAGGTGATGGCAACAGTGGTGGTGGAAGTAGACATAGAGGTGACAGGAGCAACTGAAGTGGATAGAAAGTGGAGGCGATCAAGGATGTAGAGACTATGACGATCCCTACGGCGCCGGCCAGTCCCAAGTACTGCCCCTGTCTGTTGATTAAGTTAAACAGGTGTGAGAGTGAAAACCAACCCTACAGCCGAGATCGGTGAGCTGATGTCGAACCTAGGAACGAAGGATCCCAAATTCTCTGTGTTCATACACTAGTCCAGGATTTCTAGTGTACACAGTTAAACAAAAAGTGATAGCACAATCATATCACGAGTTTATTGATGATAATTCAAAGTTTATTACAAAGGGCTCGCGCCAAAAGAAAAGAAATAACACAATGGAAGAGTAGTAGAAGTAGTAGGCCACACGACTTGCCACAGCAATCGTCTGGGACGCAACCTATTCACAAGATCCTCACCGTGGGAAAACGTCTTCTCCGAATAAGATTTATTCAGCAAGAGTGAGCACTACTACCGTGCTCGCAAGTCACACCCAATATAGAAAGTTTAATGCATGCATAAGGTAAACAAAGGTAATGGCAGTGGTTGTTTTGCATAAACAGATTTTCGATTATATTGCTAATACTTTGTAAGACCAATTTTAATAATTCGAATAAAGAAAGTGACAAACCGACATCGAATATTGGATGACCTTCACTAGTTGATTATTGAAGGATATCCTCCTAACACTTGGCTAACCACCCAATTTTTACCATAGGACTATCCATCCTAAAACATCCGTTGAACACATTTTATAAACCAAAACAATTCTAACTTAGAGTGGCTTTGCTAGCATGTCCATGACCATGACGCGCTATTCGAATAGTTTTACACTCGCAGAGGTGGTACAGCCTTACCCACACGAGATAAAATGCTTTAATGTCGGCCAAAGCACGCCCAAGGCGTGTGACTAAGCAATTATCATGAGGCCGTTACAAAGCAGTGTCCTACTGTTTTCATGCCCGCTAAGGTTTCGCTACCTTTGGACTATCCATCCTCCGTAAGCCCCCTCTTGCGCCATGTGGGACTAATGTCTAACCAACGCCCACACATACAACATAGCACAAATAACACTAAGACACTACAGATTATTTAGCCAAATCCTGCCCATACAGGACATGTGGTGGTACGGTAAGGCGTAGCAAAATACGCTCAAAGACCGGTCCTTAACTGACTCGGGCGACTTCCAATTTAAAACCCTGGGTCGTAATCCTAACCAGATTAGACCCGTGCATGAACCTGCACCCACCATTCATCCATCTCGCCCAAGTCCAAACCCATTTTATTTTATTTAGAGTAAAATCCTTTCGTGATAAAACAATACCACAGGAACACATTTAAATTACATTGTAAAGATTTGACTAAATTCTCCCAAATTTGTAAATATTATCTAAGCAAGGCTAAGCATTTGACAAATTTTATCTAAGGTGTCAAGGTATTCAGTTTTGATAGTCAAATTGGCCATACCAAGGAGTTTGGAACAACTATATACTAAATCAGATATTCAGATATTTTTATAAACATATGCATACAATAGTAAATTGTAGATAGTAAATAAATACTTTAAAACAATAGGAACAATATGATCAATAGTGTAACTTGCCTTCGTTGAAGTCTTGGAACTCTAAATCGTTTGAAGGATCTAACTCTCCGAGTCGTCAAGTCTATACGTGAAAATACGACAAATTCAACTCAAATTCAAATAAATTCAAAACTCAGATCAAACTAACTCCAAATTAAAATATTTTGCTTTAGTTAGCTAGATTATGAATTTAGACAAATTTTGCAACTTGAACCACTCAATTTGGAGTTCAAATGCAAAAGATATGAATTTTACAAGTTTAATACAAAATCGAATTTAATTGAATTCTCAATTATTTTTCTAAAGGAAATTTATTTATTGTGCAATGCCGACGCCAACGAAGAATTTCCGGAATTAAAAGAAATGAATTGATTTTTCGACGACATGGGCCCCATTGGTCATTGACTCGGCTCACGGTGGACCCATTCCACCGAGCCGGGGGTAATCTGGTGCGGTGGACTGGACATGCGGGTGCTGACTTGGCTTGCCACGCGAGCGCCACGCGTGTTCCTGCGCCGAGGTGGCACCGAAGTCGGCGCGACGTGGCCCAGCCACGTGTGCCCGACGGGGAGATTGCTCTGGTGGCGAGCTCGCCGGCGATACGCGCCACGGCGAGGGGAATGAAGATGCGCAAAAGGGAGAGGGAAGCAGTGCGATCTCAGGGCATACAAAAACGACGGCGGAGCGTGACCGGAAGGTCGTCGGCGACGAGGATTGGCGGCGGCGAACTTCGGTCGTCGACGAAGAAGATGATCCAGGGGTCCTCCGGTGAAGTGGGTGGCGGCAGCAGCTTCGCACGGACGCGGCGATGACGATGGTACCGACGGCGGAGACGAAGGAGTCCTGGCGGCGTCGGGAACGGAGAAGAAGTCGCGCGTCGCCGCGAAGAAGCTCAAAATCCGGCGCTACGGGCAAGGTGAAGGGTACCGGTGGTGGCGGGTAGCCCAAGTGAGCCGAGGCACCTCGGGTATCTTTTATAGAGGCGAGGGAGGTCGGAGGTCGGAGTTCGTGCGCGCTGGTGCGGCGGCGGTAGTGGCGACGCTCGCGATCGTGGGCACTAGAGAAGGGAAAACGGCGGAAGTGGAGCGCGTGATGCAAGGTATTCAATGCGCACGATGGCGAGGAGCGGGAAGAGAAATGGCCAAGGCGGCTCGAGCGTTAGCTTTAATGGCGGCTTCATGGCAATGCGTGGAGAAGACGACGCGAGACGATGACGGAGGGCCGCGGCGATTTACTCGGACGGTTGCGATTAGATTGGTGAAGCGGTAAGTTCACAATGGCGCAATACCTGGATTTTAATCCAACGGCCGCGATAGAACGAGTGGACGGGCGAGTGAACAGCTAATGACCGATGCACGAGGATCGTTGGATGTGGATCTCACGGTCACCGGTGGTTAGGATGTTCGAGTCGTCCAATGCCTCATTGACTCGCCGCTGGATTTAGATCCAACGGCCGTAGCGACCGGCGCGCGCGAGTAGGAGAGAGGAGAGGCGACGAGTGGACCCCTACCGCCGAGAGAGGGAGGAGGCGCGCGGCGAGCGGGCGCGGCGCTGCGGAAGAACGTAATGAGCTGGGTTTCGCCCAATTCCTATTTGAGGTTTTTCTTTGATTTTTCTTTTGTTTTAATTCCGATAATTCAATTAGGCTTTAGAATATAGCAAAATAATTCCAAAATTATGAGAAAATTCACGAAATTCTGGAGCATTTAGGATTTAAGAAAATATTTCCAGCTATTATCCGATAATAGATTTTGCCCATAATTTTATTTTATCTTTAATTTGGTTAAGGAAAAGCTTTAAAAATTCCACCAAAATCCAATAAAATTCTTAAACTTTATTTTCAATCGAAATTGAAATTTGGGTGTTACAAACCTACCTCTTAAAGGGAATCTCAACCCGAGATTCAGATTTGGTTAACAAAAGATCAGTAGTTAGCCTTGAGTTCTTCTTCATTCTCCCATGTGGCTTCGCTTTCCGGATGGTGACTCCATCGCACTTGTACGATCCGATTATTCTCGCTCGTAACACGCTCGCGACATCTATAATTTTAATCGGTCGCTTCACGAGGTGAGATCTTCTTGAAGGTCAAGCTTTCCGCAAAGGTATGATCTTCCTGTTCTTGCGTGCATTTCTTTAATTGCGACACGTGGAAGACGTTATGTATCACGACAGTGGCTTCGCGGCTCTAGCCGATAAGCTACTTCTCCACGCTTTGCCAAAATCTTGTATGGCCCAATATACCAGGTGCGAAGTTTACCTTTGTCCTAATCTCTTCACACCTCGAGTGGGGTTACTCGAGATAGACAACATCTCCTACCTCAAAGCTTAATTTACTACACGGTTATCGGCATAACTCTTTTGTCGGGATTGGGCCGCTGCGAGACGCCCGAATAGTTTTCACTTTACTCTCACCTTCTTTGATTAACTCAGTCCAAGGAGCCGACGCCTCCTACCTCATCCCAAAGAAGCTGGTTCGCATTTCTTACCGCATGAGCTTCAAATGGAGCCATCGCAAACTAGCTTGGTAACTATTATTGTATGAGAACTCGTGATACGGCAGATCCTTGTCCCAACCTTTTCCGAATTCTAAGGCATGTGCTCAAGCATATCTTCAAGAACTTGATTGGTGCGCTCGTCTCGACCATCGGTCTGGGATGATACGCCGTGCTAAAATTGAGTCCGGTCCCCAAGGCTTCATGCACTTTTCCAAAACCGAGAGGTAAATTGGGAACCTCGGCCCGACACAATCTTTTGGGTACTCCGTGCGCAGTGACGATTCTCGCCATGTACAATTCTCGCTAGTTTGTCGCTCCGTAGGTGGTCTTGACAGAATAAAGTGAGCGACTTTAGTTAACCGGTCAATTACCACCCAGATGGAGTCATATCCCGATTGGGTCCTCGGGAGTCCAAAGGATGAAATCCATACCGACTTCTTCCCACTTCCACTGAATTGGTAATGGTTGCAAATGCATCAATGGTCTTTGGTGTTGTGCCTTGACTCTTTGACAAACGCCACAACGAGCGACTAAATCAGCAATTTCACGCTCATGCCGACCCACCAATATCTTTCTTTTAGATCCCGTACATTTTGGTGCCGCCAGATGAATGGAGTATGGCGACTCATGAGCTTCTTTCGCACTGAGTCTTTTATCTCCCCGCTGGTTAGGCACAATGATGCGGTCTCCGAACCACACCGTCCCTTGCTCATCTTCAGAGAAACCGGGCTTTGCCTCTTCTCATATTTTTCTTGATTTCTTGGATATCTTCATCTTCCAACTGCTTTGTTCTAATCTGATTTTGAAGAGTTGGTTGAACTTCTAAAGCGCTATACGCCTTGGTTGACAATCTCAAGATTCAGATGCTTCACTCTTCATACACTCTGGCTGATTTTGTTGCACCATGATGGTGTTGCAATATGCTTTTCGCTCAAGGCATCTCGCTACCACATTGGCCTTGCCTGATGATAATGAATTCGAGATCATAATCCTTTATTAGTTCCAACCATCTTCTTTGTCTGAGATTGAGCTCTGATCGCGTGAATATGTACTTCAAACTTTTATGGTCCGTGAAAATCTCACAATGTTACCAATGAGATAATGCCGCCAGATTTTCGAGCGTGCACAATTGCCGCTAACCTGCATCATGAGTGGGTAATTCCTTCGTGGCCTCAATCGCCGGGATGCATAAGCTACAACTTTGCCTTCCCGCATCAATACACATCCGAGGCCTTGACGGATGCGTCACAAAGATCTCAAAATCCTTGCGATGTCCAGTAAAATTAACACCGGTGCCGAGACTAGCCTCTTTTTCAATTCTTGGAAACTTTCTTCACAGCGCTTGACCATTCAAACTTCTTTTCTTTCTTCGAAGTTGAGTCATGGGTTTGGCAAGTTTAGAGAAACCTCAATAAACCGTCGATAATAGCCCGCCACCCCGTAAAACTTCTCACCTCTGATCGATTTGGTCAAGTTTCACCCATTATCGCTTCAACCTTGGCGTGGTCTCATCGCAATTCCTCCCGCGGATACAATATGTCCAAGGAATGCAACTTGTCTTAGCTGTAATTCACTCTTGCTGAATTTGGCATAGAGTTGGTGCTCCCGAGCTTGTCTAGTATCATCCGAGATGCTCTTCATGTTCTTTTTCGTTCTTCGAGTAGATAAGAATGTCGCCAATAAAGACGACTACGAATTTATCCAGAATTCCATGAACACCTTGTTCATCATATTCATGAAATAGGCAGGGCGTTGGTCAATCCAAATGACATTATCGTGAACTCATATAGTCCATATCCGTGGTGAAGGCGCTGGAATATCTTCCGGCCTAATCTTTAATTGGTGATAACCGGATCTCGATCGATCTTTGAGAAAATACTTGCTCCCTTTAACCGATCAAACAAATCATCAATTCGGGCAATGGGTATTTATTCTTGATTGTTACTTCGCTGAGTGATCCGTAATCGACGCACATTCTCATGCTATTGTCTTTCTTCTTGACAAATAGTACCGCTCCCCATGGTGAGGAACCGCGAATGTACGCTTTTTCTCGTAGTTCTTCAACTGCTTCTTCAATTCGCTAACTCGCTATCGGGCATTCTATAGGTCGCTTTGAGATCGGAGTCGTCCCGGGACTAGATCAATTAGGAACATGATGTCCCTATCCGTGGCATACTGTAGATCATCCGGGAAGACGCGGGATACTCTCGTGCCACACGTATATCTTCAAGTTTCACTTCCTTCAACTGTAAGTATGAAACTTCCTCCTGCTCGAGTCTCGTGTTTGAATTCAACAGACACACCTTGTTCATTAGTGAGGGTGATGGATCTATTGGCACGATCTATTTGACCGTGATTTTTGGCTAGCCACCCATTCCAAGTATTACATCCAAACCTTGAGAGTGTAAAACTATCGATCCGCTAGAAAAGTTACTCCGGATATCTCGAGAGTGAGATTAGGGCATAGAGAATTGGTTCTCATTTCGAGCCCGGGAATGAATTATCATGGGAGTAGCTAAAGAGGATATAGGTAACCCATATTTTCCCACAAACTTATATGACACAAAAGAGTGTGAAGCTCCGTAATCAAATAGGACAGATGCCGGTATCGAATTAACGAGGAACGCATCGAGAACAACATCCGTGTCGCTCGAGCTTCCTCGGCGGTGACATGGTTCACCCGCCCCTTGGTGAACCGTTTGTCGGTCCGTGTTGCCGCCGGTAGCTTGAACTCCCGAGGTTGGCCTTGTTGGTGCCAAACCTTGTTGCTTCTTTGGACATTTATTGGCATAATGCCCCGCTCGCTGCGGTGGAAGCACGTGACTCTAAGCCGAGGAGGTAGAGTGCTTCACGAAACCGCCTCCTAATGAAGTGCCACGGAAGTTGGAGGGGTTGGAGCGCCGTGGCGTGTGCCGAGTACGAGACGTGGAAGATTGAAACTTCCCACGCTGTCGCGTTGCGGTGTGGTGATGCGAGGTTTGGGCGCACCTCCGCGTTAAACCTCGGGCGCCATCCTCCGCTATGTTCTCCATTCTCGCGTGTTTAGCCTCCCGCTCGATTGCTTTATCCACCAAACCGGAAGTCGGTGAAATTCGAGAAATAAGTTGGACAGAGATATCATCATTCAATCCATCCAGAACCTTTCCCGCCTTTCCTCATCTCAGCTCGCCACGCTACCGGGCGAGCGCAAGTTGGTTAAAGCGGTGAAGGTACTCATTCACCGCACGGTTGCCTTGTCGGAGCGCGTGGAACTCCTTCTTCTTGAGCGCCATCATCCCCGCCGGGATATGTGCATGACTAAAAGCTCGCACGGTCGCCCATGTGATGGATCGAGCATCATTGTGTGCTATGCAAGAGTTGTCCCACCATTCGATGCGGGCCATTCGGTTGGTGAGAGGCAACAGACCTCTCACGGCCGTAACACCGACTAATGTCCGATTTCTTTCCAATAGCCCGGCCGATGTCGGCGCCCATTGGTTCAAGATTATTTGAGAATGTCGGCGACGATCCTCATAAACTCGCACATAGTCGCCTTTGGTTATGCGGAGGTGGAGCCGAGAGCCGCCGCCAGAGCGGCCCGAGTGTTCGAACATTCAAGTGACGGGCAAGAAGGTCGATTAAATGAGTCCGATTCGCCATCATCCGGCGCCACGGTCCTTCGCGGCGGTGGTGGCGGCCGCAAACGTGATTATCCCGTGATCCGTCCGATCGTTTCCTTGTCCGTTGGCACCGCCGCCGCATTGCCGCTTTCGCGGTGGTCACCATCTGCGAATCCTCCAATGATTTAGAAGAGATAGCGAGGAATTCTATGGGGATAAATCTAAAATAGCCCAAGAACGAAAAAGCACACAAACAAAGAATCAACTTTTCAAAATGGTTTCTTTATTCATTTATTTTATTAATATATTATGGCTATCACATGAATAATTGATAGCTCATAATACGCAACTAAAGTACGGATGGGAAAAAATAAACATCTATGGGGTGGATGGGGTGTATTGGGGAATTGTTTGCATCGCCTTGGCTCGATTTGTAAATAGCCGCTCCTCTTCGATCGCTTCGCCTCGCCTCAGATACTCTAGATTATCCCGAGTGGTACGCAAGTCGCCCAAGGCGTTTCCATAGGCGTAGTCCGTGCCTTTGTCGAGTCCACTGTGCGCCAACTCGGGGAATCTTCCTCCTCCTCGCAGCGGAAGACACCGCAAGTCCGTTGGAAGATGCATCGGAAATAGTGAAACCCGTGCCGTTGAGGTGGCGGTCGAGGTATGGCGAGTCGACGAACCGCTTCTCGCTACATCCCGAATGCCATCAAGGTGTCGCGTCGGATCGGGCGTGGAAGGTATGGAAGACGGTGTTTGGCGCATGTGTCGGAGTAGATTAGTACTTCCACTCTCCGAGACGCCGTTCTCCCAACTTGTACCGGTAGCCTTGAAACGTTGGCCTCTTCTTGTAGTCCAAGTGCCGCATCACTTCCCGCAGAAGTTCACCCGATGTCCGCAATGATTCCGTGAGAGATAGCGTCCAGATTTCCGCCATCTAAAATTTTGAGGAATAGACAAGTCAAGAATCGCTTTTAAAGAGAAGGGTTGAGAGATGACTGGATACACTCAAAATAGTTTTTAATTTTTGCAAATGAGTCCTTAGGACATTTGTGGGGCCACGACTCACGATCGATATGGCTCGATACCACTTTGTCGAACCTAGGAACGAAGGATCCCAAATTCTCTCGTGTTCATACACTAGTCCAGATTTCTAGTGTACACAGCTAAACAAAAAGTGATAGCACAATCATATCACGAGTTTATTGATGATAATTCAAAGTTTATTACAAAAGGGCTCGGCCAAAAGAAAAGAAATAACACAATGGAAGAGTAGTAGAAGTAGTAGGCCACACGACTTGCCACAGCAATCGTCTGGGACGCAGACCTATTCGTCAAGATCCTCACCGTCGGGAAAACGCCTTCTCCGAATAAGATTTATTCAAGAAGAGTGAGCACTACTACCGTGCTCGCAAGTCACACCCAATATAGAAAGTTTAATGCATGCATAAGGTAAACAAAGGTAATGGCAGGTTGTTTTGCATAAACAAGATTTTCAGATTATATTGCTAATACTTTTGTAAGACCAATTTTAATAATTCAATAAAGAAAGTGACAAACCGACATCGAATATTGGATGACCTTCACTAGTTGATTATTGAAGGATATCCTCCTAACACTTGGCTAACCACCCAATTTTTACCATAGGACTATCCATCCTAAAACATCCGTTGAACACATTTTATAAACCAAAACAATTCTAACTTAGAGTGGCTTTGCTAGCATGTCCATGACCATGACGCGCTATTCGAATAGTTTTACACTCGCAGAGGTGGTACACTTTACCCACACGAGATAAAATGCTTTTAATGTCGGCCAAAGCACGCCCAAGGCGTGACTAAGCAATTATCATGAGGCCGTTACAAAGCAGTTGTCCTCACTGCTTTCATGCCCGCTAAGGTTTCGCTACCTTTGACTATCCATCCTCCTAAGCCCCTCTTGCGCCGGTGGGACTAATGTCTAACCAACGCCCACACATACAACATAGCACAAATAACACTAAGACACTACAGATTATTTAGCCAAATCCCGCCCATACAGACATGTGGTGGTACGGTAAGGCGTAGCAAAATACGCTCAAAGACCGGTCCTTAATCGACTGGGCGACTTCCAATTTAAAACCCCGGGTCGTAATCCTAACAGATTAGACCCTGCATGAACCCGCACCCACCATTCATCCATCTCGCCAAGTCCAAACCCATTTTATTTTATTTAGAGTAAAATCCTTTCGTGATAAAACAATACCACAGAACACATTTAAATTACATTGTAAAGATTTGACTAAATTCTCCCAAATTTGTAAATATTATCTAAGCAAGGCTAAGCATTTGACAAATTTTATCTAAGGTGTCAAGGTATTCAGTTTTGATAGTCAAATTGGCCATACCAAGGAGTTTGGAACAACTATATACGAAATCGGGATATTCAGATATTTTTATAAACATATGCATGCAATAGTAAATTGTAGATAGTAAATAAATACTTTAAAACAATAGGAACAATATGATCAATAGTGTAACTTGCCTTCGTTGAAGTCTTGGAACTCTAAATCGTCGGAAGGATCTAACTCTCCTGAGTCGTCAAGTCTATACGTGAAAATACGACAAATTCAACTCAAATTCAAATAAATTCAAAAACTCAGATCAAACTAACTCCAAATTAAAATATTTTGCTTTAGTTAGCTAGATTATGAATTTAGACAAATTTTGCAACTTGAACCACTCAATTTGGAGTTCAAATGCAAAAGATATGAATTTTACAAGTTTAATACAAAATCTGGAATTTAATTGAATTCTCTGAATTATTTTTCTAAAGGAAATTCTATTTATTGTGCAATGCTGACGCCAGCGAAGAATTTCCGGGAATTAAAAGAAATGAATTGATTTTTCTGACATGTGGGCCCCATTGGTCATTGACTCGGCTCACGGTGGACCCATTCCACCGAGCCGGGGGTAATCAAAAGTGGATCGACATGCGGTGCTGACTTGGCTTGCCACGCGAGCGCCACGCGTGTTCCTGCGCCGAGGTGGCACTGAGCTGGCGATGACGTGGCCCAGCCACGTGTGCCCGACGGGGAGATTGCTCTGGTGGCGAGCTCGCCGGCGATACGCGCCACGGCGAGGGGAATGAAGATGCGCAAAAGGGAGAGGGAAGCAGTGCGATCTCAGGGCATACAAAAACGACGGCGGAGCGTGACCGGAAGGTCGTCGGCGACGAGGATTGGCGGCGGCGAACTTCGGTCGTCGACGAAGAAGATGATCCAGGGGTCCTCCGGTGAAGTGGGTGGCGGCAGCAGCTTCGCACGGACGCGGCGATGACGATGGTACCGACGGCGGAGACGAAGGAGTCCCGCGCGCTGAACGGAGAAGAAGTTCTCGCGGTCGCCGCGAAGAAGCTCAAAATCCGGCGCCACGCAAGGTGAAGGGTACCGGGTGGTGGCGGTAGAACCGGTGAGCCGAGGGCACCTGGGTATCTTTATAGAGGCGGAGGGAGGTCGGAGGTCGGAGTTCGTGCGCGCGGGTGCGGCGGCGGTAGTGGCGACGTTCTGGCGATCGTGGGCACTAGAGAAGGGGAAAACGGTCGGAAGTGGAGCGGCGTGATGCAAGGTATTCAATGCGCACGATGGCGAGGGGAGTCGGGAAGAGAAATGGCCGAAGGCGAAGCTCGAGCGTTAGCTTTAATGGCGGCAGTTTCTGTTGCAGCTGCGTGGAGAAGACGACGCGGAGACGATGACGGAGGGCCGTGCGATTTTACTCGGACGGTTGCGATTAGATTGGTGAAGCGGTAAGTTCACAATGGGCGCAGCCGCTGGATTTTAATCCAACGGTCGCGATAGAACGAGTGGACGTGCGAGTGAACGCTAATGACCGATGCACGAGGATCGCTGGATGTGGATCCGACGGCCACCGGTGGTTAGGATGTTCGAGTCGTCCAATGCCTCATTGACTCGCCGCTGGATTTAGATCCAACTACCGGTAGCGACCGGCGCGCGAGTAGAGAGAGGAGAGACCGACGAGTGGACCCACCGCCGCCGAGAGGGAGGAGGCGGCGCGGCGGAGCGGGCCGTGCGCGCGCGGGAAGAACGTGGGCTGAGCTGGGTTTCGGCCCAATTCCTATTTGAGGTTTTTCTTTTGATTTTTCTTTTGTTTTAATTCCAGATAATTCAATTAGGCTTTAGAATATAGCAAAATAATTCCAAAAATTATGAGAAAATTCACAGAAATTCTCTGGAGCATTTAGGATTTAAGAAAAATATTTCCAGCTATTATCTGATAATAGATTTTGCCCATAATTTTATTTTATCTTTAATTTGGTTAAGGAAAAGCTTTAAAAATTCCACCAAAATCCAATAAAATTCTTAAACTTTATTTTCAACTGGAAATTGAAATTTGGGCTATTACAGCTGACCCACCGAGAGAAGCTGCATGGTAAGCTGGGGAACATGGGGAAATAGCTAGAATGTAAAAGTTAGTGGACAAAAAGTGTTGGTGGACTGACAGAGGAGTATCGTCACTATCTCGAACAGATAGGAAAATAGGAGGTCCCATCAAGTGAGAGATGTGGAGTCCGGTGTCATGTGGAAAGAGGCACCAGAATCCAGAACCCAAGAAGTACCTGGAGGAGAGTCTGAGTTAGACTAGCAGAACCTACTGAGCTATGAGAGAGCTGCTGGAGTAGAGCGTGGAAAAACTGCTGAACAGAATCACCCCGCTGAGAAGGTCCTAACGTGCTGGTTTGTCCTCCCATCGAAGAAGGGCCTCCCAGCCCCCCCTTTGATCGTCCAACCTCACGCGCCTTGTTCTGCTTTTTCTGCACCGCACAACGCTGGTATTCGTGTCCAAAGTTCTTGCAATAATTGCACTGAACCCTAGTTCGTGCAAAAATAGGAGCAGAAACAGAATCCTGAGGGACTGTAGTCGAAGCAGAAACCGTCGGTGTAGTCAAAGAAGAAGGGGTAGTAAGCACAGTCGGAACAAACTGTGTTGCTAACCCATAGTGAAGCTCCTCAGCACGAAGTGTTAAAAGAGCCTCGATGACTGTCGGTCGTGGTGAGTGACTCAACAATTGAGCCCTGACAGGCTCAAACTGTGGGCGAAGACGGCAGACGAAGTCATAAAGGCGAAGGCAATCACGATCTGCCTTCTGCACTTGATGACACTCCTAGCAGAGCGGAGAAGCCAGCTCATCCAGCTGGTGCTAAAGACTGGCCAGGGCCCAGAAGAAGTCGTCAACGGAGGAATCCTCCTGGCGAAGCATCTCCAACTCACGCTGAAGCGAAAAGAACTAAGCATCACTACTCTGTTGGTATCGCTAGCGCAAGTACTCCCAGATCTGATGAGTGGCACGTAGACCAACAATATCTGGCTGGATGAAGTCATCGACGTTGACCACCAGCATGGCTCGAACACAGGCCTCATCAGCACACCAGTGCTCAAAAGCGTCTATGGAATACTGAAAGGCCTCATCAGCAGCAGCGGTGGCCTCTACCTCTTTCTTGGTGGCCTCATCTTCTGCCGGAGATGCAGAAGTAGGCTGTCTGGGAGGGGGCTGAACCGGTGACAGCAGACAAGGTAGGGCACTAGTAACATATCCCCAGAGACGGAGACCATCGAGCGTGATCTCCATGAGTGAAGATCACAACATGTAGTTCGTCCCATTAAGCTTTTTCCCGAGAATGGGATCGCAGTTGATGGAACAAAAGCCATCGGTAGGCGACGCTGGATGGTGCAGAGACCGAGGAAACAAAGTCTAACAAGCGGCACTGGACGGCGTGGCGGTTAGAGCGACGTACTGTTTTTTTTATTTATTTCATCTTTTTTATGGCCTTGGCCCGCTCACACTAAAAGGCCGAAGGCCTTGTTAGACTAGCCTAGCTGATGCACTCAAGGCACGCGAGGGAACTAGGGTTCCCCTTGTTGCTGTTAGAGCAGCGGCTGCAGCTGGACCGGCGAAGGAGGTGCTCCGGCAGGCGGCTCTCCAGTGACGGCCAGCTCTCCGACGGCGCCCTCACGCACGTGCGGTTTCGGGCGCAGCAACCCGGCTTTGGGAGCGGGCGCGGCGAGGTGTCAGGCGGTGGAAGAGACCCGGCGGCGTCGGGCGACCAACGAGCGGCGGCGGCGGCCTCGCGTCGAGAACCTGGCAGGTACGGCGTCAGGCGACCGGTGATGGCGGCCTCGCATCGGATTCCCGATCAAGCAGCGGCGGCAGCGACCACGTGTCCTCCAGCGACGGGCGACGACGACGGGCTCGGGATGGCTAGGTTCGGGCTCAGGCTCACGGCAAAGGCGCGGGAGGCTCCGGCGGCAAATCCAGTGGCGGCGCAACGGATCCTACGGCAGGAGGGCCTCGGCTGGGACTCGGGCGGTGCTCGGCATCGGACAACTGGGAACACGGGGCGGCGGTCAGACGGCAGCGGAAGGAGAGCTAGGTTAATGCCCTAGCTCTGATACTATATTATGAATAATGTGTTCATCTATTCAAGAGGCCTAATGGGCAATATACATAGTGAGTACAAGGGAGTTGTCATATACAGATAAAAAAATACAAAAAGAGTTCTAGAGTCCTATTCTAACAAATATTAATTCTCTGTAGGTGTAGGCATGCAGCATAACAGGATGGAACGAAAAGTCTCGTCCCATGTAAGAAGATTGACGAGAAGAAACAAGGCCACTGGTAGAGAACATTGCAGAATGAAATCAGGAGAGGGATCGGTCAAGCAATGCATTTTGTAGGCAGACCTGAGGTTTCAGCGACGGATTCATACAACACTGTTCAGATGAATAATCCAGCATTGTTCACAGTGCACATAATCTCAACCCAACTACGATGATACAATGCAATGACCACCTGTCAAATAGATGACCATAATATTGTCCCGAAATGTGTTGCAATATGTAGAAATGCAGCTCCATCCAGCCGACAAGATACATTTTATGATAACCTGAAAGAGATAAATGAAACCATTGAAATAGATAAATGAAAATGTGTGAAACAAGCTATGGAACAGATTAGCCATGCTGCTTGCATAATACCTAGGCTATCTTGCAATTTCGTTGACATAGATACAGTACCACCCGGTCCCCACCCGGGTTGCTAGGATTTAGCTCTGGATCAAGTTACAGGCTGCAACCCAGCCCCATGATGGCAACGTCTGCTCCTTCCTATATATTGACCAGCAAAGGAGGACCCCTCAATTCGAATTCCCAAGAAGACCGGTTTTAAATTTTTACCGGGGCCTAGTACAACCTTTTTCGCCGATTTTCGAAAAAGTTTGGCCAAGATTTTCAAATCAAAATTTTGAATTTTTGTTAAGTTAAAATGAAAAATACAAAAAATAGTACAGCTCGTTCGAACCCACAACCTTCCTTCTCCAATGCTAGGAGCGTTTTCACTAGGGCACATGTACTCATGTACTTTCATATGATTACAAATTTCTTTTATATTTGATAAAAAAAAACTAGCAAATCCGATTTTTTTTGCCGAAAGGAAATTTTACCGCAGGTCCAATAGGACCGGTATTCGACTGAAAATCAGCCGATTTTCAGAACCCTATTCCGGCTGCCCGGGTGTGCATCCTCTTGATAAAAAAAAGAAAACCAAGATATAGCTACGAAAGCATGTAAGTGCAGGTCTGCGGGACCACCCTGTGTCTTGTAATAACAGAATGTAATCTGAGAGCTTTGAAACATATATAACAGATATACACACCTTTTGTGTCACTAATATCCAGATTCTGCAACTGTCTTGGGAGCAGACTATCTTCCAGCTGTGGATCATCGACTGCATTCAGGTTGTATAGCAGTATATAGGATCAAGGCTTGGACACCCTGTGAGATTCAAGGTGGTGAGGGAGGGGAGGGAATCGACGGAACTCAAGTTTGACAGTCGTATAAGCTCAAGGTGGTGAGTAAGGGGAGGGCAGCTTTGGACAGCCACTAATGCTTACTTCACGAAGGGTAGGCCATGCAGGGATCGTAGCAAATTTTGTGCAATTAGATAGGTCTAAAGTATTCAAGGACAGAAAGGGCACCGACGGAAGAGACCTCAGTATTTCCAGGGCCAAAGTGATCGACAGAGTATGCAAGCATGGGAACTCACCAATTAATATCCACTCCAGACCACTCTGAACACTGTTGGAGTTGAATCTCTCAACCCCGTCTCTTAATCTCTATTAAAGAGATGTATACACACGCATATATTATGAACACACGCATGGGATTAGGACTCACTCCAAAACCAACTCACGGAGCTACATTTTTCTCTCCTCTATTATGTGTTTAACAAACTGATTACAAAGCCATATATACAGGGGCGGAGCCAGCCTGGCCCAAAGCCTCGGGCCGGCCTAGCATGGTTTCGGCCTAATTGTTAAATTGTACTGATTTTTCACATTAATTTTTTTTTTCAGCTGATATCTTTTGCGGGGCCTTGGGTCATTGCCCGAGAGGCCCGAGGCCCAGCTCCGCCCCTGCATATATAGACATCACTCACACGTCTAGCAACTAACTGGACCCATTATTCACGCCATGACCCCGGCGACTAGGATCACTAACACCCACTAACTTAATTATCAACCTCCTAACTGCATGCAACTACCTTATGCATGCAATCTAACCCAACACGCATGAACCTTTCTCATGCACTCACGTCGTCGTAGCCACTAAATAAATTTATTAGGAAACCGGGCCCGGCCAGGAGTCCGGGTCCGGGTGGGCACCTCATCCACCATAGGCTATATATAGGAGGGGGAACCCCCCCAAGCAATGTACACAATTGATTATTGGAAGAGCAATAAAGAGAAGCGCATCCCCTCTCATACTGTGTTTTCATCTATTGTTGTGTTCTTGTGTTCTTGCATCGTTCTTACGATTCGATTTTATATACGAGGTAATCGTTGAATTTGGACTCACAAATGACGGTTCCTCAACACGTTATCGCACGATCGACTCTCCTCGATCGAAAAGTAACCGTCGATGAACGACACTCGTATATTGAATCGTTTTCTAGATTGCTTTCAATTCTGCAAATTTGGCTTTCTAGATTTGTTTCCTACGGTGCAAATTTGCTCTAATCTGTAGCGAGCCGACTTGAAGTCGCCGGCACAATGCCGATCGACAGATTACATGAAAGAGCGGATGTCGATTGTACCGTAGATTGGAAATTGCAAATCCGTTCTAAACCTACCGCGAGCTGACTTGAAGTCGCCGGAAAATCCGATCGGAGGTTGTACAGATGTTGATTGCACTGTTTTTTACATCACATCACATCGCATCGCATACATACACTCATGAACAGTAATTCCAATAAAAAATTTTGGACATGCCATGAAGCCCCGGCCCGTAGCCATGAATCATGTGCCGCCCGTAGCGGCCGCACCACCGGCAAGCAAAGAAAGAGAAAGGAAGTGGCGCGCCCACGCTGCGACCACCGCGCTTCTGGCGCCCACGGCCGCACGCCACCGTCGGCTACGGCGCGGCGCTCGTCCTCCCGGCCGACCCGCGCTTGGGTTTTTTCTTCCTCGGAACCGCCACGGCCGATGCATGGCTCGCGACGGCCGGAGCGCATCGCGACGGGGACACCGCCGCCGCCGCGACGGCCGCGCGGCCCGGCCGCGTCGCGCCGCGCGCGCTAAGCGGCCGCGAGGAGCGCGGCCGCCACGAAGGCGCCGCCCCATAGGCACCGCCGGCACCTCCTGCCCCGCACGGCCACCCACCGGCGCCGCACGGGCACTCTTGTGCGCCGACCACCCCTCGTGCTCCATTAGGAGCCGCGCCGTTGGCCTTCAAGGAAGGGCGCCGCCGCCGCCGGTTTCAGGGGATGGGCACCTGGGAACTGGGACTTGGTGCTAGGGTTAGGAGCACCGGTGTATTGGTGGCCACCCGATTGGGCCAAGGAATTGAAGGCCCAATAAGGAAAAGAAAACGGGCCCGCCGAAAGAAAGTGAAAAAAAAAAAGAAAAAAAAATAGCCGGTGGGAAACTTTTGCAAGAAGGACCTTGAATGTTTCCAAAATCGCACGAAATTTTCATGCGGAAAGGAAATTTTGCAGAAAAGGCCTCCGAAAAATAGGAAAATTACGCGAAATTTCTCTCTGAACTGATTTTTCGCGTTCGAGCCCCTGAAACTTGCAGTTTTCGCCGAAAGTCTTGTTTCCAGCAGAAAAGGGCCTCGGGAATCCGAATTTTGAATCAGTTTTTGCATTTGAAGCATGTTTATTCTTGTTATTGTTATTTCTATGCAATTTATTACTGTATTTACTGTTTTGATTAT
Source organism: Ampelocalamus luodianensis (assembly GCA_036346255.1). Classification (NCBI taxonomy): domain Eukaryota; kingdom Viridiplantae; phylum Streptophyta; class Magnoliopsida; order Poales; family Poaceae; genus Ampelocalamus; species Ampelocalamus luodianensis. The sequence continues at coordinate 22,599,994 of CM070638.1, read as the reverse complement.
CTGTAATTATTTATATTGCTTTTAATCATTGAAGATAGCAGTAAATCTTGAATATTGCGTACAAAAATACGGGAACATTATAGGAATTCTTGCAACCTTTTTATGAACATTACCAGCAGTAATCTTATGCATTCCTTGCATGAATATGCAGATGATCGAATTACGAACAAGGAGTTCGAGGAGCCGCCCAAGATGGCCGTAATTATTTGACTTGGGCATCGGATGTCGAGATTGTCTACGGAGCCAAGAAGCTCGCGTCTCGCTATTGGACTCGCGCCTTGCGTGATGTCGTTCAACTGCTGAGAAAATGATCAGCACTTCATTTCCTCGGACATCATCTTTGTCTAACTCTCAAGAATGAGTATATGGCAGAGAAAAGTGCACTGGCTTTATGGACCGCCCTGAAGAAGCGGTTCGAGAAACTGAAGTACACCATCTCGCCCAGGCGAGCGAGAATAGACTCGACTATGTTTCTTGACTATAAGACCGTGGGGAGTACAACTCGCTTTGCACGAATTTGTACAAATCTTGACTTTGTGGTAAAGTAATCACGATGCGAAAGGATTGAGAAAACCCTATCTACCTTTCACCCAAATGCGGTGCGTCCCGCACGCAACTATCGTCGAGGATGGTTTCAAGGAATATGCCGGCCGATTGATATTATGCAAGTTGCGGAAGCTCAAGATGAGGTTCTCGAAAGAACTACATCTCGCAGCCACCTAGTAACAAAGTTGGCCATGAAGTCAATGCTAGCAGCTACAAGGTGAGAAAGCCTCACTCGAAGCAGAGAGGCAGGAAGGGTAAGGTCATGAGCCACAAAACTAAGCAAAATGCTCAAGTCAAGAAAGGCGACCAAAAGAAGTGCGATGAGAAGCCCTATGGTCAGCAGGACCAAAGCTGCTACAAATGTGGCACTTGGGGACATTGGTCACGTGTCTGCCGTGAACCGCAGCACGTGATTGATGCTTTCAAGGCAAAGAAGAAGGGCAAAGGACAGCATGAGGCGCATCTCGCCATTGCAGGCATTGAAGATCCACAGTCATTGGCTGCACCTATGGATGTGGACATCCCTGCAGCAAACCCTACCACTCCTTCTTTGGACATTGCAGCGGCCGCAGCCGTAGTTGCCGAAGAAGAAAACATAGAAGTAGACCAGATTCAGGCAGAAGTTAATTCTTACTTCGCTGATTCAATCTAGTGCATGCATGGCACTTAGTTTTACAGTCGTTTGCAGTTTATGTTAGAATTTTGAATTATTGAATAAAGGTTGTAAGCTCTAGAAGAGCATTTGCAATAAATTCTTATGATGTGTCCAGCAAGACTTTTCCCGTATTAATAAAGCAAGTTTTGTTCTGTTTTGAAGTATGTTTTATGTGTGGATTGTTTTGCTCCATATTAATAAATACTTTATATATCAGAACGCGTGTGGCGCCCTATGGAGGAAGTGTGCCTAGCAGATAGCGGCACAACGAATACCATACTAAGAGAGACGAAATTTTTTCAGTCGATCAGCAAGAATGCTGGTAGTCTTACGACAATCGCTGGCAGCGATACGTGTATAATAGGCTCAGGAAGAGCCACAATTATACTCCCAATGGGCACGACATTGGTCATTGAAGAAGCCTTGTTGTACCCGGAATCAACTAGAACTCTCTTAAGTTTTAAAGATATTCGCGCTAACGGTCTCCATGTAGAGGCGAAGAAGAGTATGGTAAGGAATACTGCTCATTACAAAGCGTGAAGAGAATGGGAAAAGGGTATTAGAACGACTTCCTTCATATGAATCGGGCTATACTACACTCATATTACGGCACTGCACCTATCTTGTCCGAAAACATCTTTTAGAAGCTCGAACTTTTGTCTCGGCATGATAGATTAGGCCACCCCGGTCTTAGAATGATGAGAAATATAATTAACAATTCTCGGGACATAATATCAATGTAAAGAATTTCCGGATCCGTAAGATTTCGTGTGCCTGCATGTGCCACCGGAAATTAATTACTAGACCCTCTCCTCCGAAAGTGAAGGATGAAATCCTCGCATTCTGGACCGAATCCGTGGAGATATTTGCGGTCCTATTCAGCCTGTCGGGCCATTTAGGTACTTTATGGTGCTCATCGATGCTTCCTCGAAATGGTCGCATGTATGCTGTTATCTACAAGAAATCATGCTTTTGCAAAGTGATCTCGCAGATAATTAAAATAAAGAATAATTTCCACGATCATCATGTAAAGTCCATCGAATGGACAACGCGGAGAATTTACTTCAAAGGCCTTTGATGATTATTGTATAGCAATGGGAATTACCGTTGAGCACTTCGGTACCACATGTCCACACCTGAATGGACTAGCGAAGCATTGATTAAAAGAATTAAATTCATTGCCCGACCGCTTTACGTAATTGTAATTTACCAACTACATGTTGGGGACACGATCCGCATGCAGCAACTCTCATCAATTTTAGACCGTCAGCATACAACATCCATTCACCTATGCAACTAGCGCAAGGGTCACCACCGAAAATCTCTCATCTTCGAAGGTTTGGTTGCAAGGTTTATGTACCTATACCACCACCGCAGCGAACTGCAATGGGCCCTCTCTGAAAATCGGGATATCGTTGGTTATGAGATCGCATCCATAATCGTATCTGGACCCAATAATCGGAGATTTGCATCTGGCCCGTTTACGACAAAGATATTTGATGAGGATAGTTTCCCGTCATTAGGGGGAGGAAATCAACCTCTTGATGAAAAATATCGGGAAATAACGTGGCAAGCCACGGGAATTAATGCACATGACCCACGCACTAGTGAAGCAGATAGAGAAGTCCAGAAGATAATTGATTTGCAAGCATTAGCGAATCAACTGCCTGACCACTTTAGTGATTTGAAGAGCGTGACCAAGTCGCATGTGCCTGCACGCAATGCACCGGAGAGGGTTGAAATACCAAAGAAAATAGAAGGTATCCCTAATCCCGTCCAGAGGCCTCAGAATAAAAGGACGAGAACTCCGGCCCCTCGAATCCCAAGTAACCGGGGACGCCTGGCGAAAAAGGATAAGAAGGACTTGTCACAGCCGATCACTGAAGTTCCCCACAAACAGAAGGGGAGCCAGTTGAGACCTGGCACTGGTATGGAACCTTCAGTAAAAGACATACCAGATTTGAATATTCCCACGGAGGGAGACATCAGCATGGATGTGTGCGCACATCGAGTGAAAAACTAAAGGACTTGCCCCGCAATTGAAAGCAGCGGTGAGCAAGTAGAAGCATTAGCAGAACCGCCTTATGAAGAAATAGCTATAAATTATGTGACCACGGGAGAATCTATGAATAGAGCAACAGCTAATGTCGACATTTATTTTGCAAAGAAAATTGCCACAATTATTGATCTTGATCCGGAGCCTGCATCGCTCGCTGAATGCAAGAAGAGATCAGATTGGAAAGATTGGAAAAAGGCAATAGAAGCAGAATTAATATCTCTGAATAAAAGAGAGGTGTTTGGGCCTGTAAGCCGCACACCTCCCCATGTGCACCCTGTAGGGCATAAATGGGTATTTGTTCGAAAGAGAAATGAAAGAAATGAAGTTGTCAGATATAAAGCAAGGCTTGTTGCACAAGGTTTCACTCAAAGACCAGGAGTCGATTATGAAGAAACTTATTCCCCAGTCATGGGCGGAACTACCTTTAGATATTTAATCTCAATGGCAGTGAATCTGAATTTGGAAATGAAATTGATGGATGTGGTAACTGCATACCTTTATGGGAACTTGGATTCGGAAATTTATATGAAGGTACCTGAAGGTATCCCTGTACCGAACCAAGATAGAGCAAACAGAAATCTATACAGTGTGCAACTCAGAAAGTCACTGTATGGACTGAAGCAATCAGGCAGGATGTGGTATAATCGCCTAAGCGACTTTCTCTGCAAGAAAGGCTACGAGCAGTGAGGATTGTCCTGTGTTTTTATACGGCGATCTGGGATGGATTCTGATAATCTCGGTATATGTAGATGATCCGAATATCATCGGGACTTTAGAAGATATTGGAAAAGCAAGCTCTTACACGGAGTCGAGTTCGAAATGAAAGATCAGGTAAAACCAAATATTGCCTAGGCTTGCGCTTGAGCATACCCTGAAGGGATTTTAGTACATCAGTCAACCTACACTCGGAAGGTGTTGGAAAGGTTCGGCTTTGAAAAGGCATATCCTTCAAAGTGCCAATGATCGGAGATCCTTGCGGCAAGACAAGGACCCGTTCGGACCTAAAGAAGAGGGGAGGAAGTCACGGGACCAGAATTCCCATACTTGAGCGCGATTGGAGCACTCATGTATTTAGCAAACTGCACTAGACCGGACATTGCTTTCGCAGATGAATCTTTTAGCAAGGTATAGTGCGAACCTACCAAAAGGCATTGGCAGGAATAAAGGATGTCTTCCGATACCTCCAAGGAAGTAAAGATCTTGGCCTGTTCTCTGAAAGAACCAGACCTTACAATGGTCGGCTATGCAGATCTGGGTACTGTCGGACCGCATACTGACTAAGTCGCAAGCAGGCTATGTATTTACGTGTGGTGGGCGCAATTTCATGGAAATCATCTAAGCGAGTTTGGTATCAACCGACGAACCATTCAGAAATTATAGCACCGCACGAGGCCGCACGGAATGCTCTTGGCCGGCGGATGATTCACCACATCCAGCGAGTCATGTGGATTGAATACCGCACAAACCCCCACTATTATCTATGAAGATAATGCAGCTTGTGTTGCACAAGTGCAGATGGGTTATGTGAAGAGTCCTCTCACAAAGCATATCAACCCCAAGTTCTTCTATGCTCATGAAATGCAAAAGATGGACGAAATTAAGGCACGCATACTAAGTCATGTGAAAATCTTGCGATTTGTTCACTAAGTCACTTCCGACATCTAGCTTTGAAAGGTGCGTGCGTGGAATTGGAATGATAAGACTTAGAGAAGTACAGTCAGGGGAGAACCTTCACAAACTCATTACTAAGGCTTGATTACTTAAGATCGAGTACCCAAAGAGTAAATCACGGAGATTAAATAAATTGGGTGAATTGTACTCTTTTCCCTTGACGAGTTTTCACAAGTTTCTCGGTTAAGGTTTTTAATGAGGCAATTAGTGCGACATAGCGAACGTGATACATGTACTCTTTCTCCAAATTTTTCCCCTTTGGGTTTTTATGGAGTTTTAGCGAGGCATGGACATGAAGGATGAGAGCCCAAGGGAGTATTAGGAAACCGGCCCGCCAGTCCGGTCGGGTGGGCACCTCATCCACCATAGGCTATATATAGGAGGGGGAACCCCCCCAAGCAATGTACACAATTGATTATTGGAAGAGCAATAAAGAGAAGCCTGCAGTCCCCTCTCATACCTGTGTTTTCATCTATTGTTGTGTTCTTGTGTTCTTGCATCGTTCTTACGATTCTGATTTTATATACGAGGTAATCGTTCGGACTGGACTCGCCAGCGACGGTTCCTCAACAAAATTAACTCACTAATTACAAGCGCTAATCAATGAAGCACTAACAAATCATCAAGATTAATTCTAACAAACACACCTCCATCCCACTAAAATCCAATCTTGTCAATGATGGGAATCCTTTAACACCAGGAACATGCCTGCAAAACTCCCGGCCAATGTGTCGCACATACCGCATGCCGCAAACATGGAGCGACCTGAGGGACGGTAAACTCACCAAGTGTGGAAGGTGTTGAGGATTACAATAGTTTAATGATATTTCTGTCAAGTTGGAAAAGGAAGGATTACCCAACCAGCAGGGGTATTTCTGACACTCATATTGATATATTTCCAGTTTTCTTAGGCTGTGATGTGGTCGCAAGCTCTCAAATACTTGCTCATGAGATATTACTGGAGCACTGATTTGTTTGTGCTCTCTTCCGCAAGCAGAAAAAACCCAATAAAAGTGATCGGAGGTACCTTTTACTATGTAGTTGAGCTTCATTAACATCCTCGATGCGAGCTACACTATCCAAATCGTATATACCGTATTTTTTTCAATTTAACCCTTTTTTCGTTAAAACTCCACATTTATACCCCTGCTCGTCTTATTTCGATTTTGGACCCGGTGGTGCGTGACTCACGGCGCCGAGCTAACATACTCGGCGCCATGACTCATGGCGCCGAGGTACACCGCACAGCCACCGTGGCGGCGGCGTGAGTCATGCTGCGTGGTGGTACCTCAGCGCCATGAGTCATGGCGCCGAAGTGTTAGCTCGGCGCCGTGAGTCACGGCGCCACCCCGGGTCCAAAATCGAAAATAAGACGAGTAGGGGTATAAATGTGAGTTTAACTAAAAAGGGTTAAATTGAAAAAATTCAGTTGTATATACTCACCTCCCTTATTTCATTCCGGCCCGCAGCTCGTAAGTTACAACGGCAACCGAGCGACGGGCGGGCGAACTGCGAGTTGGTGGCGCGCCATGCGGCGGGAAAAGAGTGGCGGCGGTCACAAACCGAGGGCGGCGACGGCTGGTGCGCGGCGGGAAAGCGCGGGGTGGGCGAAGAAAGCGGAATGCGGGCCGCGCGTCGAGAGAGGAGGCGGGAGCGAGGCGTCGGTTGGGCCGTGGTGGGGTGAAATAGCCGGGCCTCAGTGGACTTTCGCCCAAAAGAAAAGTGTTTGAAATTTTGAAAAAGGCTGAAAGGTTCGAAGAATTTCTAAATATAGTATACGAGGTCCAAAAATTATGAAATGTTTTGGAGAGGCTCCTAACACAGTGTAGTTGCTTGTGTAATTTTCCTCAGAATTTTATCGGTCTTGAATTGTTCTTGAAAATTCTCTTAACACCACTGTTTTCATGCAATTGCAACAATTGATATAACAAAATTTTCAAAAACATGCTCAAAATAATTCGATATTTAGTCAGTACAATAAAGTTGAGTTTGAATTTTTTGGGATGTTACATGTATCGACTTCACATTTGGCCTATTGGTGAGAAGCAACCTTTAAATGTAGTAAGTCGCAAGTTTGAACTTTGGAAATGCAAGTTTTCTGCTTTTACAATTCCTATAAAAAATAAACTTTCAATTCAAAAATTTTGGATGAAGTGAAAAATAAATAAACCCTGGTGTAGTGGAACTCAATCATCCGTTGATACCTTAAATACTTCGCAGTGTCGCTGGCTTGGTTCCGCCGATCGAAACCAACGCTTCGGCTTGCCAAATTTCCCCCAAGAAAATGACATGTGTGGTCGTTGCAAAAAATAAAAGAAAGAAAAGAAATAACATGTGTGCATAAGAGCAGGAATTTGCACGGCCCGGCCCTGGGCCAACTTGCATGTGCACAAGCCTCCTGTTGCAGCGGCAGAGGAGAGATCGGACAGGTCGTGTTCTTCTCCGCCACCATAGCAGTGCTCGAGCCTTCAGGGGTTTACAGGCAGTTTTTAAAAGCATAGTTGTCAATTGCATGAATTCCGAAGGTGATTCTGGTTTGTCTGTGTGGAATGCGCTGATATCAGTCCATTCCGGCATACTGTTTTGGATTTTAATATAATAATATATATTTATTCATAAATATACATACATATATATACATTCATAAATATATATATAATTATATACATACATTATTTCAATTAGAATCTCACTTCAAATACATAACCTAGAATAAAAATGACACGTAGTTCATTGAGTTTTTAAACACAAATGTCGTATGTAGTTAAATAATACAATACGAGTTCATAACTGCATACACTTTACTATAGTCTAACGTGCTTGTCTAACAAAATTTTACTTACCGAAGAAACAGTATTTGGACTAGGCCATTAGGCCTGATTCAAAAAGGGATCACTTTAGTTATAACCACAGCAACCGCGCAGATTGTCTTCGAAAGATCCAGGGGTGATCAAAGTCCTCAAAACGCCAAACTGCGGAATTAAACATGCAAGTGCAGGCGTAAGAAAGAACGTGGCACAGCCTTGCGGCTTGTAACAACATAATTATCTTCTAAAAATGTAGAAACAATACGAGATACATACCTCCTCCTGTATCACGGATATCCAGATTCTGCAGCTATCTTGGGAGCAGACTATGTACAGGAAGGTTCGGGCAGCCCCAAAGCTTTAGCTCCTTGAGGCAAGTGAGGCCAGCGATCCCGTCGCAGTACTGCAGATTATCACAGCTTAATCAGAGCTTCCTTAGTGAAGGCAGGCCTTGAGGATCAAGAGGGATGCGTGCCGTGGAGTCACATATAATTGTTACGCACTGCAATGACGGGTGGTAATTCAACAGCCTGTGCAGCGTCTCATCTTGTGGCAGTCCATGCTTGAGATTCAAGGTGGTGAGGGAGGGGAGGGAACCGACAGAACTCAGCTTTGGACAGCCACTAATGCTTAGCTCATCAAGTGATGGGAGGGTAGGAAACTCATTTAGGCAATCGCACTCATAAAAGCCTACTTTACGAAGGGTAGGACATGCAGGGATCGTAGCAAGTTTTTTGCAATCGTATAGGTTTAAAGAAAGCAAGGACAGAAAGGGCACCGACGGAAGAGACCTCAGATTATAGGCATCAGCGATCGACAGAAGTAGAAGAATGCAATATAGTCTTCCAATTTCATCCTTGTCATCATTTGCTACTGATAGATCACACCTGTCCTTTGCTACTGAACTGATGATGCTCTTTGTTATGCTACTGATATCAAATTGCTCGGAGACACAGACCCATGCGTGCTTATCAAAAGATTGATGCACCCTTGGGTCGTTATATACAAGCTGTGCTAGTGTTGTCTTGCCTAATCCTCCCATACCAACAATACCCAGGACAGAAACCGGACTATTTGTACTGTCGCCTTCTCTGGACAACAATTTTTCCACAACTTCGTTTTTGTCTTGCGCTCTTCCGAGAATGCTCTTCTCAAATACGAGAGAGCTAGTCTTCCGTATACTGCTAATATCAGGAGCAAAACGTTTCTCTCCATCATTCTCTGATAAAGTGAAGTTGTCAAAGTAATCTTTGATCTCATCAAATCTCTCTATAATTTTCCTTGCTTGAACAGCCAACTCCTTTGGAACAGATACCGTAGCAGCATCAATGGAATAGGCCTCGTTTCCCTTTTGTCAGCAAAACAAAAGGTTAAAGTCACCATGCATGTATTTATATTTGTATCCGAAATCCAACAAAAAAATAACTGAAATTCGGAATAAAAATATTATAAAATTACAATTTGGTTTCAATATGAATTTCAAAGTAAAATCCCTAAATAATTATAATTCGGAATAAATCTAAAGAAAAATTAGCAATTGGATTCAGATCCGAATTCCAACAAAAAAACAACTAAAATTTGGATTAAAAAATAAAAAAAAAATTGCAATTTGATTTCCATACAAATTCCGAAGTAAAATCCCTAAATAACTAAAATTTAGAATAAATTAAATAAATTTGACAATTTGATTTGTCTACAAAATCCAATTAAAATAATTAAAATATTGAATAAAAATAAAATTTAAAACGAGGATAGCGCGAATGTGTCGAATGAGAACAAAAGAAGTCACCATATTCGCTTTCAAGGTCACATGTTTCTATTTTTACTTTCTATGGAATAAAAATAAAAATTAATTGAAAATTTGAATAAAAAAACACAAGTCATAACAAGGATAGAACGAATAGTGTCGAAGGATACCCCAAAAGAGTACAATGGCATCAATCTGTCCTACAAGAAAACATTGGCTCACAGGGAAGCAAAGAGTCGATGCGATGACGACGAAGATAAGGATAATGTTGTGATACACACCTTTGTCATTTAACAAGAATAATGTCGTGCTGCTTGCCAGAGCCATTATTTGTAGAAAAAGTTCAGTGTTGAAGTAGCCAAGGGCCACGATGACAAGTGATGAGTCGATGACAAGTGATGAGTGTCGGCGTTGTTGAAGTAGTTAGTAGCCAAACAAGCTTGATGATGGGGGAAGCCCTAGCAGAGAGGAGATGAAGCTTTGCATTAAAGATGAGCTATGGACGATATGAGATCATCGGATAGCTAAGAGCATGCTATCATTAGTAAGGGGCATATTGTCACCGGTGATAGTGAAAAGATTCTTCATATCGTTAGACAACGACTAAAGCAGACATACCAACATTAGTGAAGATCGGAGGCTACCACAGTTAATTCGTGAGGAAGCTACAATGTTGAGTTGGCCAACGTCGAAGAAGAGAAGCGACCAACATGAGAGAAGATGGCATCGATCATGAATAACATCATGCATATGTATATACAGGCATGTGTTCGTACGAATAGAAGCACGAGCAGACAGAGACAGAGGAGCAAAAAGCTTGAAGTAGAAATAGTGCAGATGTAGGGAATATGCTCGGAGTCACCAGAGAGAGCGTGACACGTGTCCCTAGCTAGGATTGGAAACAATTGCATATGTAGTATGTTGAGGTCGCAATGGTTAGCATTAAGTAATAATTAAGGAGAAGTAGAAGATAACTATGTGGTAAAGTATTGCATTGGAAGGGGTAGCAACTGAGAGGGATCAATCAAGATTTGGACTTACTGTTGGAGGTTGAAGCAAAAAAGTTGTGACGGCGAGAAAAGATAAAAGACATACAGTTTGGTGGGACAGCCGACGTGTTAGAGAAAATAAGTTCAAAGTAGGTTGTTCATAATGTACCGGTGTATGCGTGAGCAATGTACTATAATACTATGTAAACTAACAAGATAATTTGCCGTACATATAATCAACGTATTACTTGAAATTACATAGAGGTACATGTGCATGCATACAATTTAGAAAAAAAGAGAGTAAGAATAGGGGCATGCAGTTACATGATCTATGTATGATGGAAAGTAGTTAGTTTGTAAGAACCCCAATAACTTATTATGCTCAACGATTTTCTTCTATCAAAGCTCATACTTCAATTATGTTTCTCAAGTTATAATTTTTTTCAAACTTCTATTGTCATTTCCAATGTTTAGGATATTTTAAAAATCTAAATAACATACAAGATACGTAAATATATTATCAAGAATTTATACAAACTTCGAAACAAATCTAGCCGCGCAAATGCGCGGGCCGCCCTGCTAGTTATTATATATTTGGAAGACATGAAGTATATGAAAACTCAAATAGTTTAATTTTTTGAAATTTGAAAACATGAAGCTTCAAAAGTGGATACCACAAATCAGAATTGTAAGGACTTCAACTTTTAACTCTCAGGTTTTGAAATTCACAACTTTAGATTTTTTTTTAAAAAAAATTGTGAACATTCTATTTATTAACATATAAATATACAAAATGGCGAAAAATCAATATCTAAACATTTGTTTTGATCATTGTAAAAACAATGGTCAGCAAATATCATGTTAAATTACAGTGGTATTGGTCAATATTCAATGGTCGATTGTGTAAGTTTAATTAACTAACTACATCTGATTCGGGGATTGCGGATAGTTCGGTGTGGACTAGGGGGTTTTAATCCACCAAACACTTATGGGTTTGGCTGGGTTAATTTAATTCGGTCAACGCCTTTTGAACTCCCCTAACCTAGGATTAAGATGAACAAAAAAAAAGGTGGAATAAGCTAATCCATTGGAACTAATCGTCATGGGTTCTCACTTTCTACTACTAATCCAGGTAACTCACCAAATTTAGCCAAACATATTTCGGGCTAACTAGGTTTCTTGTCGAACACAAAAATCTGGGTCGAGGTTGTTAGAAATTGGCCCATATGAGTAAGGCTCATTTTCTATAATTCCAAAGCATTTATGGGTTAGTACCATATTGCTAAGGCAAGGTGGAGGTGACCAACATATAAGGTGGAGTCCTTGCCACTCCTTGAAATACGTAACACATGGATGAGGATGACATGAGGAGGGCTCTGGCTAAACACACACACGCACGCATGCGCGCGCGCGTTCGCGTATTTTCGCGTGAAAAATCGCGTGACTTGTGACTTGCGACGCGCGACCGTGTCGTGACGTGGCGCGCTATTTGGCAGACCAAGCCCACCATATTTTTGCTGAGCCATGCATCTCTCTCTCTGTTTGAATGAGATTCAAATGTTTAAATCTGAGGCTTTATTGGGTGATGATGACAAGAAGTTACCAGTGGGTAAATGACTGGTTAAGTGTGACAGTTACCAGTGGGTAAATGGCTGGTTAAGTGTGACAGTTACCAGTGGGTAAATGGCTGGTTAAGTGTGTCGATTACGATGGGTAAAGGGCTGTTTAATCTCGCGATTACGATGCGCATTTATATATGTCCGGCGTCCGATTGCATAGCGTGCGAGAAGAATAGCCTCCATTCCTTCTTCCTTCTAATCGTGTTGTTGCATGCTGCGTCGAACCTTGCCGACTCTTCTTCTCGGCGTGCACCGTGAAGAAGGAAGCGGTATCTCGAACCATTCTTTGCCGTGAAGACCGCACGGGGCGGCAATAAGGTTTACGGCAGCGCTTACTGGCGACCGCTTGCGCCTGCGCGACATCTACGTTTACGCATCGCATCAAGTCTGCACCGCTTCTGCTCTTCATCGGACCTATCCGTAAGTCTCTTGTGTGATTGATAGACTTGTTTACATCCTGGTTTTCATATATTGTGAAGTACAATGAATTATGCGCTATCGTATTGTTTTATGCATCATTAGTCTTTTGCAATATTTGCCTTCTAATAAAATCTAGAATTAAAATATTACCCTCATTTTCAACATTCCGAAACCTTATTGTAAACTTTGTTGCAACACAACTATGGTGGAGCTTCGATGCTATGAAACACGAGAGGTTTTAGTCGAAATTTCCGTAGATGGCGGACTAGAGCCAAGTTCGCTCATGTCTTTGAAGTGTGGTGGGTAATCCACCCACGATCCGTTCTGATTGACCAGTATATGCAGTTCGATAATGCGAACAACACTGCTCTTGGCTGCCTTCTGACCATTCTGGCAGATCAGCTCTATGATGTGTACATGGACTATAAGTCCGCCACAGAGTTGTGGGATGCACTAGAGCACAAATATGCAGAGCAGAGGCGGTCGTTGGCTCTACATGTGTGAGCAATTCTTCGACTTTACCATGGATGAGGCTAAGTCCATAGTTGGACAAGCTCATGATCTCCAGCTATTGGTTGGTGAGATTGCACATCTGGGCTGTGTGTTGCCTCCTAAGTTTGTGGCTGCGGGCATTGTCGCCAAACTTCCTATTTCTTGGCGGGATTTTGCCACTAGCTTGAAACACAAGAGGGAAGAGATTTCTGTTGAAGATCTCATTGCTGCCCTCGATGTGGAAGAAAAGGCAAGAGCAAAAGATGCACCCAGTACTTCTGGTCAGAACAATGCAAATTTCATAGAGAAAAAGATTGTTGCAAAGAAGTACAAATCCAACAAAACGAACAAGACAACTAGCTTTAAGAAGAAAAGCGAGAAAAGGATATGAAGAACATCACTGTTTTGTGTGTGGGAAAACGGTCATATGGTGAAAGACTGTCATTTCCAAAGCGAGAGATGGTGAACGACCAAAGAAGAAGGTCATCAACGTGATCATAAGCGAGGCCTCGACTTGAGGAGGGTATAGTAATTCTCTGTTGTTTTTTCAGCATGTCAATCCACCGATTGGTGGGTTGATCTGGTGCTAATGTTCACGTATGTTCGATATTTCCTTGTTTTCTTCTTACAGAGCAGGGCTTCCTCCGTCCTAATGGGAAGCGGGTCGCATGCTTACGTTCTTGGTGTTGGTACAGAAAGCTGAAGCTTACTTGGGAAGATTGTCCACTTGAAGAACGTAAAGCATGCTCCTACAATAAACAAGAACCTCGTTAGTGGTTATGTTCTATGTAGGGACGGTTATAAGCTAGTCTTTGAGTCAAATAAAATTGTAATGTCTAAATTCGGAAATTTCATTGGTAAAGGCTATGAGAGCGGAGGCTTGTTCCGCCTAAGTACTTTAGAGTCTTGTTATAATCTGAATATTGCAACTGGTTTAAATAAATGTGAGGCAAATATTTGGCATTCTCGTTTCTGTCATATTGGTTTTGATAGTATTGCTAGAATGTCTAGATTAGATTTAATTCCAAAATGTGAAATTGTCAAAGGATCAAAGTGCCAGTCATGTGTGCAAGCAAAGCAGCCTCGCAAACCCTTTAAGGGATTAGAGGACGAAAAGAACTTGGCACCATTAGATCTTGTTCATTCAGATTTGTGTGAAATGAATGGATTGTTGACAAAAGGAGGCAAAAGATATTTTTTAACTTTTATTGATGATGCAACACGCCATCGCTATGTGTATTTGCTAAAAACTAAGGATGAAGCTTTAAACTACTTTAAGACTTATAAGGCCGAGGTTGAGAACCAACTAGAGAAGAAAATAAAAGACTAAGGTCGATCGTGGAGGAGAGTACATCTCTCATGAATTTTCTCAGTGCATTCGAGCATGGAATAGTCCATGAATTTACACCACCATATTCACCCCAATCAAATGGGGTAGCTGAGAGGAAAACCGCACACTAACGGACTTGGTTAATGCCATGTTAGAGAGTCTTTGGTATGCCTAAGACATGGTGGGGAAGTCAGTATTGACAAACAACTTTCGTCCTAAACAGAGTAATCACTAAAAAGAGTGATATTACTCCATATGAGGATGGAAGGAGAAAACCCAATGTCAATTTTCTGCGAACTTGGGGTGTTTGGCCAAGGTCAATATACCATTGCGAGAAAAGAGAAAGCTTGGACCTAAAACAATCGATTGTATTTTTTAGGATATGCTCATAATAGCACGACCTATAGATTTTTAGTAGTTAAATCGAAATTCTGAGATTATTGCTAACACAATAATGGAGTCTAGAGATGCTTCATTCTTTGAGGATTATTTTCCTATGAGAACAATGAGCGAGACTTCACAAACCGAGAATGTTCAAATTGAAAATATTGAAAGTGAGAATAATCAAACTTCTGAACTTCCCACCATCTCTGAACCAATATGTGATATCCCTGAGGAGGATAACAATCTAGTCACAGAAACTCTTCGTAGGAGCAAGAGACAAATGGTTGAGAAAACCTTTTGTGATGATTTTATTGTATACCTCGTGGATGATGTGCCAAAGACCCTTTCAGAGGCTTATGCATCTTCTGATGCTGAGTATTGGAAAGAAGCAGTCCGTAGCGAGATGGTCTCTATCATGGCTAATGGGATTTGGGAGATCACTGATCGTCCTATCGGGTGCAAACCTGTAGGATGTAAGTGGATCTTTAAAAAGAAACTAAGGCCTGATGGTACTATTGAGAAGTACAAGACAAGACTTGTGGCCAAGGGTTACACCCAGAAAGAGGGAGAACATTTCTTTGATACCTATTCTACTGTCACCAGACTAACCACCATCAGAGTGCTCCTTACGTTAGCATCTTCTTATGGTCTACATGTCCATCAAATGGATGTAAAGACAGCTTTTCTTAATGGAGAGTTGGAGGAAGAAATCTATATGGATCAACCTGATGGTTTTGTGATTTCTGGACAGGAAAATAAGGTATGTAGATTATTGAAATCCTTATATGGTCTAAAGCAAGCACCTAAACAATGGCACGAGAAATTTGATAAAACTTTAACATCTGCTGGCTTTGTTGTGAATGAAGCTGATAAATGTGTATACTATCGTTATGGTGGGGGTCAAGGAGTGATCTTGTGCCTATATGTAGATGACATACTTATATTTGGAACAAACACTGTCGTAATTGACGAGGTCAAAATTTTCTTATCTCTATGCTTTGATATGAAAGACTTAGGAGAGACAGATGTCATTCTGAATATTAAATTAATCAAGAACGAGGATGAGATCACTTTGAGCCAATCCCATTATGCTGAGAAAATCTTAAGCCGTTTTGGCTATGAGAATTGTAAAATTTCTCCAACGCCCTATGATGCAAGCATTAAGCTTCGAAAGAACCAAGGGTTAGGAAAAGATCAATTAAGATTTTCACAAATTATTGGATCACTTATGTATCTATCTGGTGCCACAAGACCTGGCATATCATTTGCTGTGAGCAAATTAAGTCGGTTTACTTCTAACCTAGGAGATGATCACTGGGAGGCACTTGAGAGAGTGTTGCGCTATTTGAGAGGCACAACTTCATACGGAATTCACTATATTGGGCATCCTTCTGTATTAGAAGGATATAGTGATTCAAATTGGATCTTTGATGCAGATGAGATCAAAGCTACAAGTGGTTATGTCTTTACACTAGCAGGAGCTGCAGTTTCATGGAGGTCATGTAAACAGACTATATTGACGAGGTCAACTATGGAAGCAGAACTTGTAGCACTAGACACACTCTCGTTGAGGTGAATGGCTTAGAGAGCTTGTTGGACTTGCCTTGGTTGAGAAACCAATACGCAATCTTAATGTCTTGTGATAATCAAGCAGTGTTGATTAAGGTTACAAGTACTAAGGATAACATGAAGTCCTCCGGACATGTGAAGCGTAGGCTCAAATCATCGAAAATTGAGGAACTCCGGAGTGATTCTCGTGAATTATATACGACCGAGAAAATCGCGACCCTTTCACAAAGGGGCTAGCACGAAGGCGATTTCCGTTGCGTCTATGGGCATGGGAATGAGGCCCATTGGAGTTACAACTCAACGATAACCCATACCTTTTGATCGGAGATCCCGTGACTTAGGCAATGGGAAAAACAAGTTCATGTTGTAACAAGAGAGTATATATTCATTGAATCCATGTCCTAGTAGACAAATTACTCTCGACTGTATGGAAGGATGGCATAAAGCCTTAATATATTCTGTTGTCTAAATGAGGAAAAGGTATTAGCCTGCAGGATACCTAGAAAAAATATACCTACTTGAGCCCAACTGTGAGGTCGCAGTTCACGAGAATAGGGCATTCTCTAGAAAGCTCATGAGCAGATAAGGGAGCATGACCAAATAATGCTCCATTTAGGCGCGGTTCTTTGGCAGCCTAGTATCAGTTGAGATTTCAAGTGAAATCTAATCACAAAAAGCTGTGAATTCAAGGCATGATCCATTCATCAGCTGTGAGAAGATGAATCTTGTCATTCTAGGTGCAAGTTCAACCTGTACTGGACTTACACTAAAAGACTGGTATATTAACAGTACTTCAGCACAATATCTTTGATATCCTTTTTGCTTCTTGTTTTGGAATTGGTGGGGGATTGTTAGAAATTGGCACATATGAGTGAGGTCCATTTTCTATAATTCCAAAGCATTTATGGGTTAGTACCATATTGCTAAGGCAAGGTGGAGGTGACCAACATGTAAGGTGGAGTCCTTGCCACTCCTTGAAACATGTAACACATGGATGAGGATGGCATGAGGAGGGCTCTGGCTAAACACACACACACGCACGCGCGCGCGCGCGTTCGCGTATTTTCGTGTGAAAAATCGCGTGACTTGTGACTTGCGACGCGCGACCGTGCCGTGACGTGGCGCGCCATTTGGCAGACCAAGTCCAGCTTATTTTTGCTGAACCATGCATCTCTCTCTCTGTTTGAATGAGATTCAAATGTTTAAATCTGAGACTTTATTGGGTGATGATGATGACGATTACGATGGGTAAATGGTGGTTAAGTGTAACGATTACGATGGGTAAATGATCGTTAAGTGTGTCGATTACAGTGGGTAAATGACTATTTAATCTGTCGATTACGATGCGCATCTATATATGTGCGAGACGCCGATTGCATAGCGTGCAGAAGAATAGCCTCCATTCGTTCTTCCTTCTAATCTGTGCTGTTGTACTGCGCCGTCTGAACCTTGCCGACTCTTCTTCTCAGCGTGCACCGTGAAGAAGGGAAGCGGTATCTCCGAACCGTTGCTGCCGTGAAGACCTGCACGGGGGCGGCAATAAGGTTTCTGGGCAGCGCTTCTGCACGACCGCTTGCTGCACTGCGATATCTACGTTTCTGCACTGCATCAAGTCTGCGTTGCTTCCTGCTCTTCATCAGACCTATCTGTAAGTCTACTGTGTGATTGATAGACTTGTTTACATCCTGGTTTTCATATATTGTGAAGTACAATGAGTTGTCTGCTATCAGTACTGTTTTATGCATCATTAGTCTTTTATAATATTTGTCTTCTAATAAAATCTGGAATTAAAATATTGCCCTCATTTTCAACAGAGGTAACCTATTTAGGTTAAGGTTAGCTAACTCGATTTTAGTTAAACTTTGGACCAAATGCCTTTCTAACGGGGGATTGGATCATATACCCTCCCTGAATTTCAGGATTTCAGGATTTACCCTCCCACCTCAATGACATGTGGGGTCATCATAGGTCAATGACATGTGGACCAGGAGGGTAAATCCTGAATTTCCATCTAAGGGGAGGGTATATGATCAAATTTTCCCTTTCTAACTGTTTATTAGTCCAACTGGTGTGGCCACCAGATTTGCTATTCAATGGCTAGAATTTGAATCCCACCAACTGCCTGTTAGGTATTTTAATTGTCGATTTTCTGATATTTGATTGATAACCGTTTGCGTTGATTCTTTGCATGGTCTTTGCTTGGAATGAACAACAACAAATCATAAACAGAATTCGCCGGAACAAATCATAAACAGAATTGCCGGCGCAAATTATAAAGTGATGTTACCTTTTCACGCTTACGCTTGTGATTGATTCTCGTAGATCGCCCCAGGGCCTCCACCTTGCACCAGTTCACCTCGTACTCGTACTCCTCCACCACATCCTCTGCATCATACGCCAAGTCCTTGAGCTCCTTGAGCCGCAGCTTGGTGGATTCCTCGCGGATGTTCCAGTGCTCCTCCGCATCATGCAGCGTTGCGTGGATCCTGCGCATGGTCCTCTCCAGCCTCCTCAGGTCCTCCAGATCCTGGCTCGCAGTGGTTGTCACCGAGGATGATGAGGGCACCCAGGGAGATGCCAAGCTCGCCGGCAGGAAGGAGGCGAGCTTGTCCAGTGCCTTTCTGACGGACAAAGATGCAAACAGCCCGGTCATCTCGATCTGCCTCCACCTTGTCCAGTGATTTTTTTTTTTGTGTTTGCAGTAGAAGCTCGGACGATTTCGATACAGGGGAAGGAACTAAGGAAGTGAAGTTAAAGGCAGAGGTAGCTTCTCGCCAAGGCAAAGCTTCAAGTCTATTCCCTCAGCAAAGGTGTGGAAGCTAGCGCTTAAACCGTTACATCAATGCATTCTACAAGAATGGAACTAATGCACGAGTAGAAGAATGTGGAAGCTTTTGGAAGGAGGCAGCCAGCCACAACATGTTGACTTGCTTGACTCGAGGATTCTTCTACTGCCTCCGATCCTCTGCTTGCATTCTTCTACTTCTGCACTTGATCGGGTAAAGGCGGCCTCACTCTGGAAAACGTTATCGGTAAGAAATTTTTATCGGAGGGTAGCTATAACATCGATTTTTGCCGGTTAGCGAAAATTTTGGCAAAATTTCATACGAAATTTGTTAATTGAAATTGTATTTTTCAGATGTTGTTGGAACTTTTCCTGCTCTTTTCTTCTATCACGCTTCTGTTCAGAGATACACTGCTCGGTCCTTGCACCGTGAGACCAGATGATCCTCTGCCCCCCGACGTGGCTTGCCTCCCGTGGAACCCGCGACGTTGACGTTCGAGGCAGCGCCTCTGGTTCTGGCCTTGCTAGCTTCACGAAGTACCCAGCTAGCTAGCAGCAGCACCTAGCAAAAACACTTTGCTTGTCTTTCACGTAGCTATGCCCTACTAGACAAAACGAAGGCAGAAGTTTGTCTCGGGAGCATTGCTCCTCTTTTTGATTTTTGATTTCTTTTTCCCAACTCTCTTTTCACTTTACATGGCTAGACCTGCATTATATACACACTTACGCAGCCCGACTCCGACTCTAAAACTGAACAATTAACCGACTCGGATATAACAACTATCCAGAAACGGAAATTAACAAAAAAAAATACTAAAACAAGATTAACTCTAATAGATGTAAAGACGAAATTATCTAAATTTTGAATTTGGATGAAAATTAAAAAAATCTAAATTTTTTTGTCCGGTATAAAAATTTATCGGATCCTACCGATAACACCAGTAACCTGCGAAAGGTATCGATTTGCCTCGGTCTTACGCGAAAGGAATGAAAAAAGAGGTTTGGGTGGATGTTAATTTTCACATGAAATTCCTTTGAAACCGAAGGCTATAAACAGTGTTCCTATGGAATTTGATCAATGCAATAATCCTGTGAATCAAATGAGTGAACAGTCCCTATCCCTGAGGAATCTAGAATCCTACACTTTTCCTTTGAAAATCCTGTGAATCAAAGAGGGCCTAAATCAATCCAAAATGGAGGGGAGGGTGTGAGAATTGAAAGGGAATTATTGTTTGGAGACAAAATGGATACATGCCAATCCTTGGCAACAACAATGTCTTACTGACTACGAATCAATTACATATACAGGCTTCAGCACCAACACATACAGCACGGAGGAGAGCTGGACCCTCAAGTCGAGTCGATTGTTGGAATAATATACTTTCTTTTCAAGATTTAGGTTCGTCACAAAGAAAATGATATGACTAGATTTTCCATGAGATACTTTTATGTAACTGGCTTGTATTCATTCGCAACATAGCTTAACCCAGCAGTTGCGCTGCTATAATACATATCTTCGTATTTGAAAACAGAGTTCCAAACGCTTGAATCGCGTTCTTAGCCTCATTTTTCCTGTTTCCTTGCATTTTCCTCCAAAAATACGATGGCTTGAACCGTGAAATTCGTACCGCCGAGATTTTAGGGAAAACCAGTCTTACTACCCCCTCTAGGCGACGGAGTGGGGCCGATTATTTTGAGTTCAAATTTAAATTTTAGTGTAAGTTTCATCTATATTTTCATGTATATTCAATATTAAGATAATATATACATCATTTTGTCAAATTTTCACAAAAAAATAGCCAAATTTGAAATTCAAAAAGATTTCAGGTGGTAAATTTCCCGGTAAGGCCGAAAACCAGCTTTACCACCATTACCGACGGACCCCTGCGAATTTTTTTTAAAAAATGGTAGAGAAAACACTTGTGAAGAAAGGGCGGTGGTTTTGACTTTTCAAAGTTAGCTAGATGCTAATTTGACCATTGTAGTTTACTGTCATATATTTAAAAAGAGCTATCGAAGTATTTGTCGATTACAATTTTATTATATGATTTTAATGGCCAAAGGGGGTCATGGCCTCCCTCCCCTAGAAAAATCACCTAGTGCTTAATTTTACCCCTGGACATGAAACAACATCAAGGGGTGAGATCAGAAGTGATTGTGGGTCGGGGAGATGATAAAGAAGCGGTCACCACTCACCAATATACAGCTTAGCACAAATAACAGAGCCGCTGCAACTAGCAGTGTTTTCAAAACTGGAAATATTTTTTAGGGGGGAGACTGAAAATTGGAAACTTGGGCTAAAATTTTCAAATCAAAATTTGAATTTTTTGAATTTTAAATTAAAAAAATCAAATTCAACCAAAATTCAATCAAATTCAATTTTTTGGGACAAAATTCAGCCAAACCAATTTTTTTTTAACCGGTTTGTATTCCCACCGGCCCTACCGGTAAAACCAAAATTGCCGATTTTTGGCCGAAATTCTGAACACCGGCAACTAGTACAGTTAGTTCTCCTCAAGAAACTAGTGGGATTGCCTTTCCTCTTCGGGCATGGGTTTACTTGCACCAAAAAAAAAATCAGACTTGAACAACATCAACATAGCTATAATTTGTGAAGTTGAAGTGGAGTTTGTAAGATTGAGTGTAACATCCCAAATTTTGGGCATAATTTAAATATGTGAAAATGTGAGCTTTTTAAAAGTTTTGATGCATTCTTTTGTCATTCATTTTTTCTGAATTTTCATTCAAGGTTTTGTTAGATTTTAAAACCTAACCATCAAATTTGGATTGTTTTGGCGATTGTAGCACCCGGTTGACTCGGTCTCAAAAATAGCACCGGATTGTTTTGGCGATTGCGGCACGCACAAAAGGAATTTAGAGGTGAAGCCAGATCCGTTGGAAAAAGAACGAGATAAACTTTCTATCAAATACTCGTGTACCTCAAACGGAGTCCATATGCAAATTCTATGCACGTTTGAAGTCGGTACTATCTTCGGAGGCCGAATTGGATTCCAGAATGTGTCTAACTTGAACTCTTGCTTAACTTGGAACCAAAATGACGTAGAGACCTTCCTTGTATCATGACGTGGAGTAGCGGTTATATCTGGAGGGTTGATGTCCTCATCATCTCCCCAGAGCCTCTCTATTTTGTCTGAAGGAGACCATCACTGTAGCTAAGAAATTAATAGCCAAATCACTATTGGTTAGAGCTAATCATTGAGTTTAGTTGGTTTAAATGTCGCTTTGTTTCTCTCACGTGCGGGGCCATGAACAGAAATCCAGAAGCATTAATGCTCTGAGTTTTGCATTGAGTCACTAACGCACGGTCCCGGAGAAATTAAGGGCACAGTGGACTCTGGTCCATAAACCAGTGGACCAAACGCGTAGAAGTTGGTCCATGCACTGCTTCCTAGACCGAGACACTAACAGTGGACCCCACATGTCAGTAAAGGATTTTCTATAGAACTTAAAATGAAAAAGAAAAGAAATCACATGGACTCACTTGTCATCCATGAGCATTTTCGGTTAGAAAATAAATCAAAAAGAAAAAGAAAAGGCAGAGGGACCCACCTGTCAGTGAGAGAGTTTCTCTCTCCCTTTTCTATTTTCTAGATTTTCAAACCAAACCAAACTAAAATCTTAATAACTTTTGCATAAAAACTCCAAATTAGTTTTATCTTGTTTGTAAAATCATGCTCTACATGAATATGCAAAAATATTTGGATTTGGTTACTGTTGGAATTTATTTGCATTATTTAATTCGTTTCTAACTCTTTTTGAAATAGATGTTGATTGCTCGAGCGAATATTTCGACAACCAACCATCCTCATATTCAGAACAACAAGAGCAAGGAAAGCACCTCCTTTGATCATGTTGATCCCAATATTTTAATTACTGTATTTCTTTTTGTAAAATATATTATGCATGTGTGTATGTTGTGTATGAAATTGCTATGTTTGGGAAGTCAGTAGTTGTAAATCCTATTCGATGCATTTACCTCCTTGAAAAATTGATGTCTTACTATAGTAGCCATTAGATTATGGGTTAGACAATATATAATGTCATTTGGGAGTTTTCAAGTGCGATTATCGCACAACTGCTAAATAGAACGATAGATTTTCCTGAAAAGTTATAAAAGGACGGTATGATAAACATGAATTTAGGAGATTTATGAAAAATATCCAGAGAGGTGTGCCTTTGTTATTTTGTACAAAAATAAAAATGCAAACCTAGTTTTCGATGCGGCGAGTTATATTATATTCTGAGAAAAGTGAGAAATGAGTCTCATTAGTAGATAGGGAGAGATTCTCGCCTGGGTCAATTAAGGACCAGACGCCAGCAACTCTAATCTAAGACCTAAGCATACAATCATATGTGCCAGTATAGGATGGTCTTAGCTAATTAAGTCATTGAAAACTAACCTTGCACATAGGTAGGCTGTAGAGTGTAGGCATGACCGACTGATTGGCATGTCCAAAGGGGCTCCCTTCATCGAGGCGTTGGAAATAAAACCTTCTGACGCAATTGTGAATGCCTCACAGAGATAGGAGCGTAAACCTGGGTGAGGTGAGGAATAACATTCACTAGGCTAGTGCAATGATAGGATTAGGTGATGTAAAGGTTTCGTCACGTACTCTAGACTGTTTACCTACGGTAGTGAGCGGTGGTATCGACGGATGCCGTACAAACTAGAGAATTCGTGTACTATAGGTAAAGTTGTACACCTCTGCAAAGTGTAAATCTATTTAAATAGCTATGCTCGCGGTCATGAGCGTGCTTAGTACAGACGGTATAGGTTTAGTTTTGATTTTTCAAAAACTATTCTATTAGAAAAACGTGGGCAATGACTTGTGTGACTTTATTTGAGTTAACTACTATATTTATGGCTGAAAAAGAAATGTTGCTCGCAGCCAAGGAGAGTTGTGAGTTGTTATTATTCCTTCAATTACTTACTTACTGTCATGCGACTATTTAACTGCTCTTTCAAATTCTGTTGTAAAATACTACTTATGAATGTTGAAAATAAAATCTGCTTAATGCAAATTAACTTGTAGCATAGAGCCTCACCACTTGTTAGCCTTGCATATATATAAACTTTACGATACACTACAAGTCTGGCTGAGTATGCATTGTACTCAGTACACTACAAGTCTTGCTGAGTACACATTGTACTCAGTCTTACTTATATTGTTGTTGAGAGTATGAGGAAGAACCAATGCTAGACGACACTTTCTTCACACCCGGAATCGGAGGGTTCGGTGACGGGTTTATCTAGGCTTTGTTTCTTGTCGGTTGCCTGAGGGTTTTGGATGGGTATACCACTAGAAATTATCTGCTTTTATTCATCCGCTGCTACTTTTGTTACTCTATTGGTACTTGTTTTTTTTTTGAGTAAAAACAGTATGAGAGGCTCCAACTGTGAATATTGAAGTAAACCGAATTACAAAAAGTCAAAAGACCGAGAAAATAGGAGAGGGAAGCAGATAAAAGAAAAAAGAAAAACAGAAGATACAAGACAAGCAGGCACAAGCCACCTGCGGAACAAGAAACAAGGATCTAAGAGACCAAGTTATCAAGCCAAGTCCTGATAAGAGGTTTCAAAAGCGGGGGGGGGGGCTAAGAATTAAAAGGTCAACTTGAGATGAGAAACAAAACCGCCAGGAAGCCACCGAAGGGTTCTGCTGCTTAAAAATAAGATTGTTTCTAGTAATCCAGATTGCCCAGGAGGTCAGCACGATGATGTCCATAGCGAAAGGCAGGCTCATCTTGTGCTTGAGGTGATTAACCGCTTGTGAGGTGTTGGTGAGTGGAGAGTGGTTTGGACAGATCCAATCCCAACACTCTTGTGCAAATTTGCAAGACCAGAAAAGATGATGGGAGGTTTCTTCGCTTCCCTGATCACATAATACACATGCATAGTTCTCAAGTGGACAATTCTTGCGTCTAAGGATGTTCCTCGTGTTGAGTCTATCCTTTATTAGCAGCCAAAAGAAGACCTTGTGGCGTCTTTGACAGTAGGTGGACCACAACCAACTGTAGAAGAGAGGCACCTGTTGAAAGCCGGATAAATGCTTATAGATTCGTACCGAGGAAAATTGTGAGTTATTCCATATGTATAGCCAGGTGTCTTCCTGATTTGTCAATTCCAGGTCTTGCAAGAGAAGTAGTAACTGTTGAAATTGCTCGAAAGCTTGAACCGATAGAGGCAAGTGGAATAGTGTGGCTAAGTCATCAACTTGTTTGACAGAAACCACCGAGCAGCTGTCTGATTTCGCGAAGGATAGTAACTCTGGGAATCGAAACGACAGGTTATAACCATTCCATAAGTCTTTCCAGAAGAGTGCCGAAGAGTCGTTGCCTACCAAACATGAAGCCAGACCTTTGAACTGTGGTAGTAATTTTGTAACATCTCTCCACCAAAAAGATCCAACTTGGTTCCTGTTCAATGCTTGAGGGTTGGAGTAGTACTTTTCCCAAATGAGATTAACCCAGGTTAGGTCAATGTGATTGAGAAATTTGTGAAGATTTTTACATAGTAATGCCTGATTTTGTGTTGCCAGATTCAGAAATCCTAGTCCTCCCTGCAATTTGGGTTTGCAGACCTCTTTCCAAGCAATCAAGGACTTACCTCGATAGTGAGAGGCCGAACTTCTCCAGAGGCAGTTTCTGCGATACTTATCAATTTGAGCAATGACGCCACTAGGCAGTTTCAGCAGGCACATATAGAAGGTTGGCAATTGCGAGAAGACCGAATTGACCATAGTTAGTCTTCCACCTATCGATAGGAAAGATGCGCAGCTCGCAAGTCTTTTGTCCACCCTTTGAATAAGTGGTAGGAAGTCCCTCATTTTTTGTCTATTCGTCCCCAGAGGTAGTCCTAGGTAGGTGAAAGGTAGAGTGCCCAGTTGGCATCCAAATGTTCGTGCTAGTACTTCCATCTTACTCGGCGCAACATTGATGGGAATCATGAGTGATTTATCAAAGTTGACTTTGAGACCTATGGAGTCCGCAAAAGTGTTGAGAATCCCTTTGAGGAAGAACAATTGAATTGCGCTAGCCTGCATGATTATGAGGGTATCATCAACATATTGGATGATCGGGAAATCTGGACATGCATGGTTTTGTACTGGTAGAATCAGCAGCCCAAGGTTCATTGCTTTATTAAGAATAGTCTGGAGTAGGTCTGCTGTCAAGACAAATAGTAGTGGCAAGAGTGGGTCTCCCTGTCTGACCCCTCGTTTGCAGTGAAGCATTTTACCAGGAACTCCATTAAGTAGAACTGCTAAGGTCCCAGTGCTAAGAATATGAGCAATCCAGGTATTCCATTTCGGTCCAAACCCTTTATGCTTCAGGATCTCAAGTATAGCTTTGTGCTCAATTTTGTTAAATGCCTTTTCGAAATCCAATTTCAGAATGATTATTTCTTTTTTGGAGTTGTGGCAAATATGGATGTACTCAAAGGCCCAGGCCAAGCAGTCCTGGATGGTTCGGTTTTGAAGAAATCCATATTGGTTTGCGTGGACCAAATCCAGGATGACCTGTTGTAGCCTGTTGGCAAGAATTTTTGTTAGAATCTTGAAGGAAGATTTGAGTAGGGAGATAGGTCTGAAATCATTAACCGAGGTTGGGTTTGCCTTTTTAGGAATCAAAGCGATGTACGCTGAGTTGATGGATTGGAGATTCAGTTCATTCCTAAAGAAGGCCTCATATAGTTCATAGAAGTCCTGTTTGACAAAATGCCAGCACTTTTTGATAAATTTTCCATTGAATCCATCTGGCCCAGGTGATTTATCCAATGGGATGATCTTGATGATCTCATCTATCTCCTGGGTAAGGAACCGGTCCTCCAGCCAAGTCAAGTTAGGCTGTGGTGTGATGAGTTCTTCGAGCTTAAAGTGAATAACCGGTGAAGTCGAGTGTCCGAGTCTTTCTTTGTAGGTCTCCCAAAGAAGGGAGGCTTTGTCCTGGTGGTTTTTGGTTTCGTTTCCCAGTGGGTCTTGGAGAGCGGTGATGTAATTAGCTCTGAACCTTATGGTAGCTCTAGCATGAAAGAAGTTCGTATTTTCATCCCCTAACTTGGCCCATTTGATGGCTCCTCTCTGTTTCCAATAGATCTATTGCAGTTTTAGATGGCGATTCAGATGTGCCTTAATGAGCTCCCTCGCATTCCATTCTTGAACTGAGAGCATTCTGTGTTCTTCCAACGTATCCAGAAAAAGGATGACATCATTGCAATTGGATATAACCAAACGAATATTGGATAGCTGTTTAGACCAAATTTTGAGGACCCTTTAAGAGCTTTGAACTTTTGATTTATTCTTTTGCCTGGGTCCGGGTTCTGATCTGTGGATTGCTAGGCGTTCTTTGCTAAATTCTCAAAGTCTTTGTGTTCCAACCAATAATTCTCAAATCTGAATATTTTAGGCTTCGGGATGTTGGTGCTGATCTGTATAACACATGGCACATGATCTGAGACAGATTTGGCCAAGGGAATCACTAGTGAGTTAGGAAAGTGGAGAGTCCAATTGTTAGATGAAAAGACTCAGTCTAGTTTTTTCAGGAGTGGAACCTGTTGCATATTGCTCCATGTGAAAGACCTACCTTTCAGTGGCAGCTCCACTAATCCTAAATAACTGATTACTTCATTGAATCTAAGCATGTCATTTATAACCCCCTCCGGCCTATTTCTGTCTTCTGGTGCTCTGATGAAGTTAAAGTCTCCTGTGAACAGCCAGTCTTGAGTTGGTGAGACATTGATGCTAGAAAACCAGTCAAGAAATGTATTCTTATCCTCCGGCCTCGGTGGGACGTATAGATTAGAAAGAGACCAGGTGTGTCCGGAGTGCACTGAGGTAAATTCTACCGTGATAGAGAATTCATTGATCAGAGTTGTACGTCCAATGAGCATAGTGTTCGACCAGACAATCAGGAGTCCCCCGGAGGCACCCAACGATGGGAGAAATTCAAAAGCATTGAGGCGTTTGAAGCGAAGTTAGCGATAAACGCCAGGTCCAGACTTTGTTTCTTAGTTTCCTGGCAACAAAAGATGATACAATTACTGTCTTCAATTTTGTTACGTATGACCCTCCACTTCTTTTTAGAGTTTAGGCCTCTAACATTCCACGTCAAAATGTTCCATTGTCTAGACATTGCAAGCAAAAAGAAACATAGTTCGAAACAGTACACACTAGATATACTGCCAACTGAAAGTAAAACCACATGAAGCGGGATAACCAAAAGTTGCAACGAGGTGACTTAATCCTGCAAACTCCTTCGTCCCCCTTGCCCCTCTCCTTCAGGCTTCTAGTTCTGCTCATTCTCGGAGGTCTCCTCATCATGTTTCTTTGTCTTGTGGTTGGCCCTTCCCAACTTGGCCTCAGTGACCTCTTCAGGTGACATCTTGCAATATTCAATGCAGAGATTTTTGATAATGTTAGTTTATAGATGCGGTGGCGTCACCTTTTCGGGCATCTGGCGCAAATCTGAGTCCTGCTTGTATCTGAAGCCTCCTTTGAGTGCTTTGAGCCTTGTGCTCCGGCGCACTTCTGTTTCCACCAGTGGTACTGCTCTCTTGGACAGTTTTCGTGTGGGACATTGCACCGAGGTAGAGCCTTTAAGTGAGGTCCAATTATTAGCCTCCAAGGTATTTGATGCTGGATGATCAGGCCCGGAATCAATCTTTGTGTCATACCCTAAGATAGACTTTCCTTTGTCTGGTGGTGGGGAGTCCTAGTGAGAGGGGGCAGCTGAGGCATCAAATTGTTGTGCTATTGCAATCTGGGTAGAGCCTGGTGCAACAGGGCATCTGTCGGGGATAACCCATTGAGTAATCTGACTTTGATTCTCCGCTGATTGGGTGATTATGGACCACATACCTGAGGTTAGGAATCTTTTAGCCATGTTGAAGTTGTCCGGTGACATCAACAGAGGGGCCAGAAATTCAGCCCAGGGTAATGGGATGTCCACAGTCTTAGGTGGTGGAGAGGCAGCCTTGGGGGTGAATTGGGCCCATGGATGGGGTTCAAAAAAATGGCGGGAAACCGTTTGCTCAGTTGTGGCCTCCCCAACTGCAGATCCATGAAGCACGACCGGTGGGATGAGTGCCATTCCAAGTTGAATGTCTAGGTTGACGGCCATCTGTGGTTGTAATATGTTTTCTTCCTCCATTTGAACCGGTTGGTTGAGATCCAGGATCTGGGCTTGAGGGGCATGGGCTGGTGGAAAAAGTTGTTGATAGCAGCCATTGGTCGATCTTGAGGAGGAAGACAATGAAGGTGCTAGGGATGAGAATTCCAGACTCAAGGGTTCTGGTTGAGGTTGGCCTAGGTCAGGTGCTGGTATGTTATGGTCAAAAGGGTTATGTTCGCCCCCCATCTCCATGGGTGGTGCAGGCAGAGGCCAAGCCTCCTAATTTCCTCCATCCTGATTGTGGGGGTTCCGGTTGTGGGGCTATCTCATTGTTGTTGCCTCCATCTAGTGCCCCTTGTTGTTCCTCTCCACCATCGTTGTGGTTCCCGACTTCTGGTGCTGGTAGCGGCAGGTTCCATGGTTATTGAGGTGGTGGGTGTGGGTTCCCACCATCAGGAGGAGGTAAATCTTCGTCTGGTGGTCCTGCCCCCAGAATGGACTGAGCTATGATCTCACATGGGACAGTCCAGGATTCACTTAAAAAACCTTCCCCGTCAGTAATCTGGATACTCTTTGGCACATGTTCCAGGTCTATTACTCTGGCTTTGATGATGATGCGGGATAGGTTAGTCAAATCCTTCTCCCAAACCAGTAATCTGCCGAAGCTTTTGATGGCATCTTGAACATAGGATAAGCTCCAGTAATCCAATGGGAACCCTATGAGCATGAGCCAGCATTCTCGATTAAAATTCAGTCCCTTCCAGTTGAGAGCCTCATTGTGCTTACGGAAAGAAATATGAACATCCTCAAACTGGTGCGGGCTGGCTTGGATCATTGCTTCCCTCGAGTGCACACTATTAAACTTCACATAAGCTTCCCCAAATGGACAAGGTTGTAAGTCACGGATACATAGTCCCCGTACGTCTACAAGGAATTCAGATAAGATCGCTTCCACATTGGGGAATGGTACCTGACCTGGTGGCATGGGATCGATGGTTGCAATAGCCCAGTCCTTATTCTTCGGCGGAGCTCTACCACAGATCACCCGAGCATGGCTGTTCCTTCCATCCACATGCTGCAATTCATAATCGTGCGGAAGAAAGGGTGTAAAGTCTCCTTCGAAGTTCGCTATGGGATCAAATGGGATGATCGCCCAGTTTTTGGCGGACGAGGAAGTGGAAGAGATGGGGGGTTCAGAGGGGGCGGAGAGGAACCGACGTGATAATGGTGTCTCGGGGCTGATGAAGCGTCCTGAGGAAGCCCGAAGAGGTGAATCCCAAGGTCGCGAAGAGAGAGAAATTGCCTTGGCTCCGAGATCAGCGAGGGGGTAATCTTGTCCGTTCGTTTGAACCAAGTATCACACTTGTGGGCGGACCAATGCCACTCGGTAACAGCCGAAGAGAATTTGAGAATTGGGACAAATTCAAAGGTGTTGAAAATACCTTTGCAATCTTTGGCAATATGCCCCGAAGCCTTGCAGTTGTGACAGCAGATTGCGTTCCTGCAGTTCTTTCTGAGGTGTCCCGGACGAAGACAACGGATACATTTGACAGGATGGCTGTGGCGATTACGCATGACCAACTGGGGTTGTTTCCTGAGGGATGAATCGATTTGTTCCTCTTGGGTGGAGTAGAGTTATGAACCGGTTGTTTCATAAACATCCCTGAGTATTCTGTCTGGCGAGAACCCCTAGATGAATAAGCAAGTTGGTCATTCCTGCGAGGAGCAAAATTAATCCTGAGGGAAGATCGGTTGGAATAGAGTGATCTCTGGGCGGATCCATTGCGTGAGCTAATCTGGCTAGAAGGAACTTGCAACCGGAGTGCTTCTTTAGAACGTGTTCCATTTCTCACAATCTCAGCATATGTCCTCTTCTTCCATTTTACAAGAGTCCATTCCTTCTTCTGTTCCTCTGTTCAGATTTTGAACTCTCTGCGCCAGTTTGATCCTCCATCTCGCCAAAGACTGAAGAAAATCGCAAAGTCCTTACAAGTGAAGCTCCTGAGCTTATAGATGAATAGACCCACCTCTCTGGTGGCCACCGAGAATTTAAATCCCGCGTTGTACAATCTTGAAACCTTGAAGTCCCTTGCATTACCCCAGACAAGATTGTAGAACAAGGCTTACCATGTTCTCCTCAAGACGAAATCTTGACCTTCCGAAAGAAGCCACTAGGTGGAATCCCCGAAGCCCGCATCCCGGCTAGAAAACCACCGGGGCCCCTAGCTTGGACCAAATCTCATCTTGAAGTGCAAGCCCCGGTCGGAAGTCCAACTGCGAGGACTCCATACGGTTAAGGTCTCCGCCGGAGATTGAGTGGCTTGGGTGTCCGCCGGTGCCGGAGTGGCACCAACGAGAAGTGTGGGTGGTGGTGCTACGGTCGCCTATTGAATCACCAGAGCGCTCCTTCCTGAGAGCTATTGGTGTTTTGAAGCAACTCAGAGCTCGCTAGGAGCTCGTTAAGTGATATTGGTACTTGTTTTATTTGGGCAGTCGGCCAGTGATGTAATAACTTTAATTGCTTAAGTTAAGTATCATTTTGTTTTACTTTGTATATGTGAATGTATGGATATGAATGACAAATGTTGAGATTGTGTGTACTAGCCACTGATTATGGGACTAGTACGGTACGTACATAAGGTTTTCGAGTATTCCACACCTAGGGTCTGACAGCGCTTAGTATCAAAGCCGTATTGACTATAGGACAAACCCTAGATAGAATGGCCGTTAGAGTAGGGATTAGTTTTCAAAATGCAACTTATTCTAATAATAGGAATGATTCCAAAAATTTAGGAGTTTTTGCTAATCTTATCCCTCTTAGCATTCTCCTCTTATCTAAAGTCTTTATTTTGGTCATCTCTTCTTATTCTATTCAAAATAGTTGTAGATTTGAGAGATGGTAGGATCTCTAAAAATAAAAGTTTTTAATCACTTTTAGGACCTGAAAACCGAGCCAAATTGTTCTGAGAAAGTCCTTAAAACACCCTACACAAAGTTCATTTGAAAGTTCCTCTTTGAACTAATAAGGATGTCACTCTAGGTGACTTTTTCCCCAAAATTTTAGAACCTAGTACTGGCTGAAAAATAATGTAATGTATTATTATGATCTATGTCTCCTATTACATGTATAATATCGCTATATAATTATTATAATTTGCTACTTATGTTGGTCTAATCGCTTCTTTTGTAATGTAAAAGCAACGTGCATGTATGCCAAGTAAAATTTGACCTATATGTTAAATTTAACGTGTGCTGCCCTTCAAGTATAAAAACATGCATATTTTTAGCTTAGACAAGTTAGTTTAGTTGGGATGATGATACTTGCCAACCCACTTAACTTATGTTTATTCCCCCTCACCTTGCATACGTATGTTTAAGCTGCGTTTTTGTATGAATAAGATGCTAGTAACCTGCTCTGTTCGTCAGCTTATGGCGACAAGAGCTACCTCGAGTTGCAACAACCAAGGAGTGAGGTTTCTACACCCTTGCAACCCAACCCACATCATCCTTCTACATCGATGTTAGCTGAGCAACCTCAGCCTGCATCTGCCAAAGAAACAAAAATTCTGCCGCCACACCCACTATGGAACAAGTCTTGGCCATGATCAAGCAAGGGCGCCAAACCAACACTCTCTTGCTCCAACAACTGGTGCAAAACACTGCTGCCCTCGGTACAGCTGTCGGAGGAAGCGAAGCTGCTGCAAACCAACCGTCATCCAAGATGGGCAAGTTCATACGAACTCGGCCACCAACCTTCGCATCAGCAGTCGACCCTCTCGACACAGACGACTGGCTCCACACCGTCGAGGGCAAGTAGGTCATTGCCTAATGCAATAACAAGGAGAAGGTGTTGTACGCATCTTATCAGCTGCAGCTACTTGGTGGGAGAATTATCAGGCCATCCTTCGAGAGGGCCAGACTCTCACCTAGGCAGCTTTCAAGGAGGCATTCCGTAATGCCCATATCCCCTCAAGCATTATGGATATCAAGAAGCGGGAATTATATGAACTCCAGCAGGGGGACTAGTCAATGATGGAGTTTCTCCACAGCTTCAACTACCTTGCCTGCTATGCCTCAATGACGAGATGAAGTGGTCACTCGTTGCCCATGACATCCCCAACTTCCAAGCCCTGATCAACAAAGTCATTCGGGTTGAAGACAACACCCGAGCAGTTGTGAAGAGCCATAAGCGTAAGTGGCTTGTACAGAAATCAGCAAGCAGCAATACGTCAAGACCTCGCATTTGGCAACCCTCAAACGCGCATCCTTCGGCACTGTCACCTCCAAGATTCCAATCCCAAGGTCCTCGCCCTCAGCAAGCCGTGGTTCAACAGTACAACCATGTAGGACAGCCGTCTAGTACTCAAAACCTGGCAGCAGACGTGACCTGCTACGGCTGCGGAGAATGCGGGCACTATGCTAGTGCATTCCCAAAGAGGAAGTTTTCAGTGTCTCAACCTCAATCCCTTGGTGTCTAGAAGTGACTCCAGGGCCTCACACGAGGTCAAGGATGGCAACAAGCCCACAAGCAGGCGCAAGGCTTTGGACGCGACCGTCTGAGCCATACGACCGCAGAGGAAGCCGAAGCATTGCTTGATGTGGTGATGGGTACGATTCTCATTCACTCCGTATCTACATTGGCATTATTTGATTCTAGAGCAACCCATTCTTTTGTTTCTAAAAGGTTTGCCATGCAACAAAAACTAGAAACTGCATCTCTAGAAAAAAAATTATGCTAGTTCACTTACCTGGGATAGCCTTGAGGGCAAAACTTGGATGACCTGATGTTCAAATTGAAATAAATGTGGTAGGATTCAAAGCCAACCTCATTATAATAGGTACACCTAGGTTATATGTAATTCTTGGGATGGATTGGCTAACCAAACACAAAGGAGTAATTGATTGTGCTAAAAGAGTCGTCTCTCTTGTCAACTCTGACAAAGAACACATCATTTTTGTTGGTGATATGCCCTAGAGGCAATCATAGAGATGATTGTATCACGTCTATGTTTATGAGTTCTTGAATAAATGTTATTCATTCCTTGAATGAATCATTAGTTACGAAGATCAACGAGTATGTGACTTGTTGGTGAAACTCTTCGACTTATATGATGTCGTTCTAAAAGTATCCTCAGTCGAATGTCCTTGGTGGAACACCGGTGACTCTCGACTCAAGACATGTATTGATTGATGACCATGTTTCACCGCTCATGGATATAGGGATATCGAATCAATAATGTGAACACATGTTAGAGAACATGGGGGTTGGATTGACCCACCTTGAGACACTATTGAGATTGTTATGATTCTATGTGTCATTAGTTGGTCTCAAGCAATGGTGATATATAATCCTTAGACCTGAGATCAGCATGGTTCCCTACATGCGTAATAACACTCTTAGGGGTTGCCAAACGCTACTCGTGACTGGGTAGTTATAAAGGTAGCTTTTGGGTATGCTATGAAACATGCGGAGGGATGTGACTGGTCAGAGATGGGATTTGACCCTCCTAACATAACGGGAGAGATGTCTCTGGGCCCCTTGAAGTGGTCGAATAAAGAAAGTGCATGGCCATGCCGCTACTGGTCGAAACGTTCGACCACATAAGGTTATCTGACAACTCGATCGAGAAAGTATTGAACAGTCCATGGATGACACATTATCTCACCTGGAGTTCAACCAGATATCGTGAGGCAAAGGGAGAATACTAGAGTAGGTTGCTTAGTTCGATCAGGTCCAGACAAGTCGTATGGTGATACGAGCAAGTCGTAGACTGGTCGAACGAAATCACAGAGTGGTCGAAACATGGTCGTAAGGAGTTACGAACTGGTCGTGACCGAATGCGAACTGGTCGTATAGAGATAGGACCTGGTCATAAGTGATGAGGACCTAGTCGTAGATCATATTGCATTAAGGTTCGTCCGATATAATTTGTATGTATTCAGGAATCGTTATGTCCTGCTAGGTACTGCTACGACTCATGGTCGGAAAGGGTTTTCGAGTCACAACCGATTACACATAAACCTAACGGGTCACACACTTAATGGGTTGGAACAAACCAGTACGAATACGATTCGTCAAACGTGTTCGGATAGGATCCGACACGAGGCACTATATAAGGAGTTGCTTGAGGCTACTGTTAAATAGATAGACGGAAAGAGACACGTGAGTTGTTTCCACCGAAACCCTAGCCGCCATCTTCTTGAGAGAGCCTTCCCATGCGACTTGGTGCTAGCACACCGGCATACGGTTGTTCCTTCCCTGGACATGTGGATACCGTAGAGGCGCTACTGCAGTCGCTGTTGCGCTGAGGACGATCCGCGATCTTCACAAAGAACTGCGGAGGTTGCTGGAGGAGACGATCGACTACGAGGACGTTGGACGATCATCTACGACCACTACATCGGCACGTTCTTCGTCGGACGAGGTTGCTCCGACTCTACTTCCGCTGCACTGCGCGTCTGGTGGTAATGATCTGTGATCATCTAACTTTCTTGGCATCCTGGTTTACGTGGTAGAAATTTTGAATTTTTGCTAGCGTAGCCTACCCGTATCCCAACAGTTTTCACCTCCACCCATGCTACTCCATCGCAGCAGCCCACACTCAATTTCATCTCAATCCTAGAGCTTAGCCAGGTGCCCTTAGTATGTGAGTATCCCCATGTGTTTTTAGATGAATTGCCGGGAATACCGACGGACAGTGACATAGAGTTCGTCATCTATTTAATACCCAGGACAACACATATGTGCAAGTGACCTTATCGAATGGCATCAGACGAGTTGGCCAAATTGAAGCAACAACTCAAGGAGCAATTGGACAAGAGATTCATCCGTCCTAGCTCATCTCCATAGGGAAGCCCCGTGCTGTTTGTAAAGAAGAAGGATGATAGTCTGCGGATGTGCATAAACTACCGATCGTTGAATGAAGTCACCATCGAGAACAAATATCCTCTCCTGAGGATTGATGACCTATTCGATCAAATGAATGGAGCCCGTGTCTTCTCCAAGATTTATTTGAGGCTTGGATATTTTAACTCAAGATCAGACCAGAAGACATCCTGAAGTCTGCATTCACCACCCATTATGGTTTGAATGAGTACACCGTAATATCATTTGGACTCACCAATGCTTCTGCAAATTTCATGAATCTTATGAATAAGATTTTTATGGAGTACTTAGACCAGTTCATGGTGGTCTTCATCGACGACATTTTCATCTACTCCAAGAGTGCAGAAGAGCACGAGCAACACTTACGAATGGTGCTCGACAAGTTACGTGAGCATCAGTTGTACGCTAAGTTCAGCAAGTGCAAATTTTAGCTAAAGGAAGTCGGTTTTCTAGGCCATGTCTTATCTGAAGGAGGTGTGGCCGTGGACCTGAGCAAAGTACAAGATGTTTTAGCTTGGAAATAGCCCCGCACCATTCTAGAAGTCTGAAGTTTCCTCGGTCTGGCGGGATATTATCGCCGGTTCATTGAGAACTTCTTTAAGATCGCAAGACCAATGGCACAACTTTTGAAGAAAGAGAAGAAGTTCGAATGGTCAGCATCATGTGACGAGAGCTTTCACAAGTTAAGGAAAAGGCTCACAACAGCCCAAGTGCTTACTCTGCCTGATCCAGACTGGTCATTTGGATGATTATCTGGCTTCTCCATGGACACCTGCCCTTGTTGTATGTCGAATGTTGCTCTATAGAAGCAACCTCCCTTGGTGTAGCATTCATTTTGTTCTTCTTCTTGGTCTTGCTTTTGTTGTCACCAGATCTGGTTGGTTTCTCGAATTCTTTCTTATCAGATTCTTCCATACCTGGTTGTGGTAGCGTATGACCCTTGTTGACCATATGGTTCCAGTCCACTGCTTCATGAACATCAGAGTAATGATTAGCAATGTCAAATAACTCTAACACAGTTCTTAGCGGGTGGATGTTTAGATCTTTTATAAAACTCTTGTATCGTACCGCCTGTTTAAATGCTCAAAAAACAAAATCGTTAGTAATGGTATTGTGCATTTCTGCAAACCTTTTAATAAACTCACATATTTTTTTTATAGAAGGTTGACGAAGACGATATAGATCATCCTCTTTTCCGGGTTTAGTGTAACAATTTTTAAAGTTGTTTATGACAGCATGGCATAAATTTTCCCAACTAAAAAGAGAACTTTACGATTGGTTGATATATTTGAGTAGATCCTTTTAATATAGTGAGTAAATAATTTGCCATTACCTTTTTGTCGCTGCCCACAGCTTGGACGATAGTAGTGTAGATTTGGAGAAATTCTAAGGGTTTCATGTGTCCCATCAATGCTTTCCAAATGCTCTGGCTTGAACTTTTCAGGCCATGTAACTTCTCTTGGCCTGGGTGAGAAAGCCTTGTACCCTGTGTATGGCCCCAATCGTGGTCGGACGTTATGACCATCATGATTATTAGGAGAACGAGGTCTTCTATGACTACGGTCAAACACCTGGGCTTATTCTATTGAACACGTTTCGCTGGGGCGGATCGTCTTCTTGACGAAGGTCGTTGCCGTGATGGCAATGTCTAGAGACAGAGTGGTCTGCCCTAGAAATGCTCTGTATTTCTACAATGGTCTCTTGCAGGTTAGCAGCCAATGAACGAATGACCAGAAGGACATATTCATTGTTTTCTCTCGTCTGATGTTTAGTAGTGGCACTTGAGAGTATGCGAACACGATCGATGGGAGTCTCTGCCAGCAAAAGTGATGTTACAATATTTAAATCTCTTACCATCATCCTTGGGGCGGGCCTAGGGCATAATTGGTGGACATTGGTCACCACTCGCATTAGTGATAGGTCTCGTGGATGTCCCCATTGCACTGTCGTAGTATTGGCGACAGACCTACTCCATTGCCTTCTGCTTAGCGGCAAGAAGTTGATTGTTGCGTTGCTCCTGCGCCAAAGGTTCGGCCTATTCCTAGGTCTCACGTTGTTCATGTGCCACCCATTGCTCTTTGGTATCGTTGGCGTTGACAACTGCACATCCAAAAAAACTCGAAGCAGATAGAGGGTGAGAACGTCCCATCCTCAATAGAGGAGAGGTATTAGTCAAAGCCTCGGAGTAGATGTTCTTGAGAATATTCTTTTAGAACATCAACATAGTCACCATCAGTGACATCATCATAGGCCCCCACGGTATCAACATCGTGGTGACTTGTCTCTCAAGTTGAGAGTGAAGTGCAAATATACTCGTCCTCGGAAGTACTCGGGAGCGACAGTGGTATATCTGTCGTCTCAGTCCCAATAAGTTGGGTTGAGAGCGGTCAAGATTCTCCCTTGGGAATGTACTCGAGGAAGAAATCGCACTTGCAAGCCTTCTTAGGGACGTAGTCCTCGTCCATGAGATTGGCGTAATCTCGGCAAGATCGAAGGTGTTCTCCTTGTCTATTGGTAGGAACGCAAGAACATTTCGGCAATGATCTCTAGCTTGATGGTGCCTCCTTCTAGCGCCAACTGTTGATGATCGAGACTCAAGGTCTCCTATCAAGCTTATTCGAGAAAAATAATATAAGAGCACAGTCTAGACAAAAGACCTTTATTATCGTGGACACAATAAGTGTTTATACGGGAATACAATGAGAATGAGAATATTGAAAGCGTAATAACTACCTTCAAAGTTATCTGAACTTATGAATCTATAAATCTATATTTACAGAATACGTAAACTACCTCTTTATAGCTATTGAAGGGGTGACAGTTAAATTCGCTAAAAGCATCTTATACCTTCACACACGTTCCTCTGTTGAGTCTTGAACTCTCATGTCTCTTTGTCAACTGCATAAATTGTCAGATGTGTCAATAACCACTCTCATGTTAGTCAAGTGGAAAACTTCATTGTCTCCCGACCAATTTGTTGGTCGGGAACACCCAAACCGTATAACTGGTCATATCAGGGTTCAAAACTGGTTTGCGAATAGTTTGACAATAATAAAAGAGATTAGACTTCCTTTTAATACTAGTCGTAGATTCATAATCGTTATTAGATGGCCCCCTAATGTGTAGGCCTGTTTTCACAGAGTTGAATTCTCGACAATATTAGTGATCAAACTTTAGAAAGTCTGATGACCTATTATAAGGTGTCACTTGAAATAAGAACGGATGCACTAATATATTTGGCTCACATGCGGCCCTGCGGGTCAGTGGAGCGAGATGACATGGAAGGGGTATTTCATTAGGAGGCACTTCTCGGAGTACGCAAGAGTATTTTTGTAGTTTCTTTTATTTTCTAATTGGGGAAGCAGGACATTGGATGATAGGTACGGTCAGCTAGGGTTTATACTTTATTCTCTAACTATTTTTATTCGGAAAAAAAAATCCAGAGAACGACATGTGTGGCCTGGTCCGGCTGGATCGAGTCGGACCACGGATACGGTGACTGGGCTGCGGTTAGACTCAATTTCTAATATGGTTTAAATTAAACTTTTGTACTTTACCATGGCCTGGATCAGCTTAGTAGTATTAACTACTACTTAATCTCGGGCCTAACTACCAATTATCTTCACGTGTAAGTGTCTAATAAAATATAATTAGGGTTTTAGAGTAATGATTAACCAATGGGCCTACAGGATAGAGAAATACTATTTATAACGATTACCCTAACTATTCTTTATTAGCTAAATAACTTTGTTTAATTAAAATTTGATGATGAGAGGGCCTGCTTGTAAGTGTCTAACCCTCCTATTTATTACTTTATTTCTGCTTTACTAATGGGTACACATGCATGCCATTTGCACATTTCTATAGATATATAAAATTATATTATACCAGAATGTCCAATTGAGTTTACCGTCTCAAAATAAATACTAATGGCACACTAATTATCTTTAATTGGCATCTAACCCACATTTACTTAATTAACGTCTAATTACGTAGAGCCCAGTTGTCACGCATACACTAGATTGCACCTATTATATTAAGTTAATTTTCAACTACAATCTTTACTAGTGACCTAGGATATCTACTGTTGAATGACACATCAACTAATTTATATTATCTTAGGTAATCAACAATTAATATGGGACCACTAGTAATTGAAAGATTGACTCAGTTTACTAATCCACCTTCGACTTGTGCCTTTGTGCCTCTTGGTTTGTTGTGGAGCTAGGATGAGGTACTGGGAACTGGGCGTGCAGGACCGATGGCGTGGGTCTCCGGGCCGACAGTGAGCATCTTCGGCCGGCGGCACATAGGGTTCGGAGGGGATGTAGGGGCGAGATAGAGGACAGAGGGGATGGGGCTTGAGTCGGGAAGAATGTGGGTGTGACTGGGGTGACTCGGTGGGGGTGGGGGTTTTGTGGAGTGGCAGAGGTGGGTTATTACCTTCTAACTTTATAGGCATTTTGGTAAGGGAGTTGCTGCTCCATGCAGGGAGCTGGTGGAAGGTTACTCCCAAAAATTGCACTACGAGCTGCTCCGCTCCTGGTTACTTCAACTCCAAAAAATTTGTGGAGCCACCCTGTTTGGTACAGCTCCACCCACTCCAACTATGAAGCTAGGAGTTGGAGCCATACCAAACAGGACCTTAGCCTAATCAGTCAATGAACAGATGCGTTCCGTTCTCTAGAACTCTGTCGTCACATATAACTCTGCCGTTCTCTAGAACTTTAGGGAGTGGTTCAATGAACTTCGAAGAAAATAACGAAAATACACTATTTTACTCTCTCCATCACAAGAGTCCTTTTGACGCCGTAGAATGCACAGTCAAACCGTATTAAATTTGCGAACCGAGCTCAGCTTGGTTGGTAAAGCGCTCCCGCTGTGGAGGCACCCGCCCGGGCTCGAACCCGCGGCGCGCATTCTCCTTCTTTAAAGCCAACGGCGGTAGTCGTCTGCTTCGCTCGTCCTCAAAAAACAAACCCTATTAAATTTGATCAATGTTATTCAAAAGATATGATTTGATATATATAAATGACATTAGCGAATTTTTCATAAAAAAAACACTTTGACCAATGCACTTTTACAACTTTTTTATGACCGCGGAGCATCTTGTTGTCTTCGAAAAGTCAAAACTATCGCTCTTTTTTTTTTTTTTTGTTACTGCAGGAGTAAAGTTGAATAGGTTTAGTTTAATCTTACCCACCACCGCAGTTGCTAATTGTACCGCTTTAAGATTTTTGTAGAAGTTTAGGAAGAACGTAGGAGGAGAAACTTCAACCCCACCGATCATGTTTTTGCTGACCTGCGAACCCCACCTATATTAGACTATATTGGTTTTAAATCTATATTAGACCCTTTCACTCTCGTAACACATATGGTAAAATAAACTAACCTTACTACAGCAACATATCAGAAAGTACAGTGACGTAGTACAGCACTTAGATATAAGAAACAATGCGAAGCAGCAGCTAGCTAAGATTCCGAAATTAAGGGTGAATGTAAACACCAATTGCATCAAGATATATCCTCGATGAGCGCCCGAAGAAGCCAACAATGCTGCTGTTTTGCTTCGCTCCAGTGCGGAAAGTGGCTCCCTGTGGCTTCCCAAAAGGTCCATAGCGACGTAAATTGGTCACTAGCGTAAGTGACGTTACGACGTTAGGAAAAGCATAATGTGGGGCACAAGTTCCGGAGACCTCCACGACAAACTCTGAAGGGCCCATATGAATCTGCCAGAGATTTGGAAAAAATAATAATCATGGAGCTATCCTAGGGAATAGATTAGGTACAGGGTTGGGTTATTATGTTTGGTCTTGTTACTTTTAAGTCGTTTGAAATTTTTTTAAACTTAAATTACTAGTTATGATCGTTAAATTTGTGTAGAGATTGACGTGTCATATGATTAGATATTGATCCAATTGATTAAAAAAGTGACTTATACTTCAAAAAAAATTCAACCACCTTATGAATAGACAATCTCATATTCAGTTTTGCTATGTTTTGGGAGGTGTTGAAAGTTGCCCAAATATTAAAACATGAATGAAGGATGGATGGTGAATTGGTGATTACTTACCCCTTTCTTTGCCTCGGAGGGTGATGCATGGAAACACTACTATTTTCTTGGGAGGAGCTTAGTTAGTTATTATGATATTAAATCAATGAAAATCTACATATAAAACATCTAATGTTTAGTTAGGACTCGACTGTTGGTGCCAGACCATTGGAGGATTGTGTCTTGGAATCACATATTAGTAAGAATTCGTCATCGTCATGAACACTGCACTGTCTTCTTGTTTTTAATTGTTTTCTTTTTTGCTAATGACTATGTTTTTAACGTGACAACCAACCATGTTATTTGGATAGCAGAATTTTTGTTTGGATTTAAACTGAAAACTTTAAATGTTTAAATTTTGGAAATTTAGAGCTTTGAGTTTTCTTATTTTAATTCTGGATTTATATTTACTTGGATACTACATTTTTTAAAGTTTTAATTGTGACCTTGTACGTATTTGGAAACAGAACTTTCTAGATTTTTTAATTCCTAAATTGTACCTGCTTAGACACCATAATAAATACATCTGGGTGCCATGATTCTCTTAGAATTTTTTTTTCAGTTTTGCATCTAAGTATGTATATATGTCGCTGCAACATTTCTTTGGAGTTTATTTTATTTTATTTTTTGCGAAGAGTTCTTTGGAGTTTTTAATTCTGCATTTACATATATCTATATGTCACAATTCTTTTGGATTTTTAAATTCAGAACTTTCATACATCTTTTTGGAAAAATTAGGATTGAATCTGAATTTAATATTGTATATACAACTTCGAACATGACATGCGGGCTCCTAACATGTATCCGTTAGGATTGACTGAAATATATGAATATCTACATGATTGGACCTAAAAAATAGATGTATGCATATCGGATTGCCAGATGAGTACAATGATAGCATAGCATAAATGACTCCTGGAGTTCGTTTGAGATATAGATAACAACTTCCATGAATGAAGCCAAATTATAGACTCAACCATAGAAATTTGTCATAAACAATGTCTGAGTTGTAGACAAATTACTTGCCTCACACTGAAAAAATCATGTGCATAAATCTATCTAGATATATAAGCAAATTGATGGAGCTTCTATGCTTAGTTTTTTTGGGGAGATATATTCAGATATCATGTTGTTTTGGAATATTCTGAATTTATATTAATGAGAGAACTTACTGTAATTTTCATCAAATGTGGGG
The DNA here is from genome assembly GCA_036346255.1 of Ampelocalamus luodianensis. Taxonomy (NCBI): domain Eukaryota; kingdom Viridiplantae; phylum Streptophyta; class Magnoliopsida; order Poales; family Poaceae; genus Ampelocalamus; species Ampelocalamus luodianensis. The sequence goes on along the minus strand of CM070638.1, from coordinate 22,556,660 downwards.
CAGCAAGAGAGTTAGTACGTAGTTAGCAGATAGACAAATATAGATTTTTAAAAGTATGAACATAACTGGTGTCAATTTACTCGTATTGACATCAATAATCTATAGGTTCAAATAGATTGTAAATTGGACTTTACTAATGGGAAGTTATTAACATAATAATGCTTTGTATATGCTGTTTCTGTCCATTTCGGTTTGGCTGGAGTTTTACAAATCCGTTTCCAACTCGATCATTACTTCATCCAATCTTTTTCAGCTTTTAGTCTGCATGGATCGACCTGCAGTTGCTAGCATTGGTACCACATACCAATATAAGATCATTGCTTTTACTTACATTATTGGGGGCCTTTATATCTACCATATTTTATTTTGTTTTTATTAATGTGACAATTTCTAGTTTTTTTGTCTGATTAATATGGTAATGTCTAACTTTTTTTATCTCATAGGATTAATATGGTAAATTACGGAGGAAGCTTCTATTAGTATAGGTATAGATAGATGTATGGATGGATGGATGTATAGACAGATAGTCAGACGCCAACTAATGGACCGGCAAATTATCAAAATCCGTCACACAGCATGACTACTGTACATATTAATTGATTTTCATTTGACCTAAAAGAGAAAATGATTTTGGTTAGAATCCACTCACCGTGTATGCACTCCCACCAATGCCGCCCCATAGAGGTGTTGTGTGCTGCTTCCCACGTCTATCCCAGTAAGAGAATCCAAGCGCATACACGACGTTGCCACTTAAAATCTTCACACTTTTCAGGCGTCGGGGTGCTGTCGTGATGTCACAATCCTTTCCACCATCTCCACCCCACGGCCCAACCCTATGAAACTCAATCTGCATGTGGCAAATCGAGCAAAAATGAAAACAAAAACACCAAATTTTTAACAAGCGTAGTGGTCGCATCAATCACAACTAGCAGAATCCACGCTCAATTGCGCGGCTAGATAATATAATACATAAGTTTCTAAAAAATAAAATGACTTTGTTGTACAACTCTAATGTCTATTATTGAAAATATAGTTTATCTATGTTTGATTAATTTACACCATTATAATCTGGTCCCCACGACATAAGCGGTGTAGATGCTTCTTTCTTTCTCTTGATTAATGAGTGAATTTCTATGATTATTTACTATTATAGCTCCATTGATTTGATCAAAACTAAAGATGTATACTTCAGAGGGAGGAAAGTGCCAGTAGGGAAGGGAAATCATACTAGATTATGGGAAGATATGTGGCTTGAGGACAAACCAGTTTGCAAATCTTATCCCGTTGTATACGGATTATGTGAAGAAAAATGATCATTGTTCAACAGGCTTGCAACAGGGCCTGAGATTTGTCATATAGAGGGTGTTCTTTAGAGTAAAATCTCTCAATTATGATGATATTGTTAAATGGGATTAGAAGCCTTTTGGGAAATTCACTGCATAAATTAAATAAAGATCTTTATCAAGCAGATGAGGATGTGCACATTAGGATCAGGATCTCACCACAATCACAAGGGTGAAGAAGATGAGGTCGGAGAAGGCCTGAAGTGGCTTGTCGATGACGAGCAGCGGCGGCGCAGAGGAGGTCCACGGTGTTAGCTCTTCATAGCGAAGGATAGGCTACATAGTGCCACATTAGATCACTAATGACCTAGAGATGGCAAGATCTGGTGCACACCGGAGTCGAGGACGAAGGCGATCGTGGTCATGCTAGGGGACTACCGGTGCTACATTGAGTAAAGAAGAAGAATGAGTGATGGATGAGGGTCATAATGACACGCTTGTTGTGGATAAGGAAGCTCACTAGAGCGGCGGAGCTGTGGAGGTGTGCTCATCGGCGTCGAGAATGATGCAAGTGTTCCCGTGAAACCAACGAGCGATGAAGCTCAGGTTTGTGCGAAAATGGAATGTGAGCGAACTGAGGAATACGATGCACACTCTATTGCTTAAGTAGCTGGGATAATTGCGCGAGAATAACGACAAGACGCCATCGGTTGCGCGAGAAACTCACAAACACTCTCGGGTTCCTCTGTTCGTGTGGGAAAATAGCGCATCAGTGGGGTGAATAGCATAGGCAAGGGCTGGCGGAGGTGATAGAGGCAGTTGAGACTCAATTCTGTGGGCTCCGATTGTGAACCACATGCGAGAGGCAGAGCAGGCAATGCGCTGGTGCGCTAGCGCGCGGGCAAGAGGTGGAAGACAACCTATGGCAAATGGGCTCAGCGTGTTAGCGAGACGGTGAGCGGGAGTTGGCGCTGGCTGGAGCGAGTGCGAGGGGAGCTTGGGCCAGGCGAAATCGACCCATTTGGTTCGGCGGGAATTCGAATTAGGTTTTCAAATTTTAGAATTGGCTTATTGTTGTTTGAATTTCTAAATATAGAGAACGGGCTCCAAAATTTATGAAAAAATTTGTGGGAGCTCATAACTTAGTATACATTCTCGAGTAAATTTTTCAGGATTTTATCTACTTTGTGATTTACTCGAATATTCTTCCAATTTGCTGTTTTCATAAAAAAAAATGTTTTGTTGCTTTTGATGAGAATTTTCAAAACCTATTCAAATAATCTTTCCCATAATAAAACATGCTTAAAATTATTCTCCCACTTATTTTCATTATACTTTCCAAAAATTGGGATTTTTGGTATGTCACATTGGCCATGAATATGCGTGCATTTTTTTTCTCATGGATATTCTTAGTTGTTGGTGAGTTAGTATTAGGATCTAGTAAGGAGCCATGTTAGAGTCGGATTTAATGTTGTGTTAGAGTCAGATTCAATATTTAGGCTATAAATAAAAGGTGCAAGGATCCTACGAGAGATACACACAATAATTTCCCAAAAACGTTTATGTTATCCAAGCCCTAAACTAACCTCAGATCTGCCGCCGTTGCCGCCACCACTGCTGCTCGGGTCGATGCCCTCTAGATCGCCGCTGCTGCCACCATCCAGATCCACCGCCTCTCAGGTCGACGCCATCCAGATCCGTCGCCATTGCTTGGGCACGTCGTGACTACGCGTCCACACGGGCGTGCCGGCCGCTACCGCTATGTGGGCCACACTGCGCGAGCAACTGCCACCGCTCGGGCCGCCTGATGCTGCTCGGGAGCACGAGGGCCACCGCCGAGGAAGAAGGGGAGTGGAAGAAGAGGATAGTTCTCGGATTGCTGCTCTCCCCAAGGATCGCCGAGGAGGAGGGGAAGCTGTCGGTGGAGGACGAAGAAAAGTTGTGGAGGAACCGAAGTGTCGGAGGAGGAAGAAGCCAAATAGATAAAAGAGAGATTCAGAGAAAGAGAGAGAGAGGTCACTGTTAGAAAAAAATTGAATTGATGCTACAACTTTGCATGTTTAGGGTAATTGTGAAGGCAGTCATCTAGGATCGACAGAATGTTGATGCGTGAAGAATTACCGTGATCGTGGGAGATACGCGCGACATATCTTGGTAGTAATTGGCATTGTTCTGGTTGTTTGAGAAGATGATCTCTGAGGAAATCAAGGCTACGAGGATGGAGGAAGAAGTCGCAATGAGGGCATTAGAAGAGAAAAGGAAGGCAGTTATTGAGACTACTTCCTCGCTGGTGACACAAGGTGACATGAGAACAATGTTATAGGACCTCTTCACGATGGGTATGATAGGTCCGAAGGCTGGTGTAAGATCATCTGACTTAAAGCTGGAGCTGATGCCGAATGATGTAAAGTTAGATGGAAGTAAGAATTACCTGAGTTAGTCTAGAAAGGCTCAGTTAATTCTAAGGACTAAGGGGGTGGAGCACTACTTGTGGGAGACTTGTGTTGAGCCTGCAGATAAGACGAGCATAGATTGGAGGATGTGGAACACCACTAACTCTGTGGTGGTAGCTTGGTTGCTAACTTCGATGTCTCCATCCATCGCTCGGATGGTGGAGATGATGTAGAGTGCACCGGCAATATGGAACACGCTGAGCAACATGTACTCCGGGGCAGGAAATGTGATGATAATGGTGGAGGTCCAGGGCAAGGTGCAGTCCCTGAAACAGGAGAAGACTGTCCAGGAATATGCTAGTGACTGTAGCAACTGTGGGACGATTTAGATCACTATGATCCAATGCAGTTAACATGTGCTAGTAATATTGAGGCTGATAGGGTGTGGCTACGACGCAGATGGATTACACACTTTCTGAAGGGATTGAACCCAATGTTTGAGAGTAGAAGGGCTGCCATGTTTCACTTAGCTAATTTGACTACTATGGAGGAGACTATTGCGACTGTGGTGCACGAGTAATGGGGGACAACAACAAGGTCAGATGCGCATACCCCATACTAGATGATAGGGAGTGCTATAATTGTAGGATGAGAGAACATATGAGTCATGCTTGTCCTTCACAGTATGGAGGTCGAGGTGGAGGTCGTGGTGGTCGTGGAGGCCGAGTTGGAGATTATCGAGACCGAGGTAGAAATCATGGTTGTCGTGGAGGTGGAGTTTGAGGAAGGGGCCGAGTTGGCCCCAGGGCAATATGGCCCTAACAAAGGAGATAATGTCTATTACTTTGACAGGCGAGCAAGCTATACAGTGGGAGAAGTGGCAGTAGAGAAAGGCATTGAGACTTCTCATGATTCCACGTCCTTTTGGTAACTTTGCCAACTATGCCTATGTGGGCGAAGGTACCCCGGCAAATGCACTCGTATCCATATATAAGCTCTCTCATATTGATTAGATCATAGATTCAGGGATAGCCAAATATGTCACAGGTTCACTTAGTGCATTTGGATCTTACACCCTATATACTCATTCTGAAACTATCCAAACAGCTATTGGAACCTCCCAACTTATTCAGGGTGTAGGATCTGTGGAGTGCACACCATCCATTGCAAATTTAAATGTTCCATCCTTTCCAATCAACCTTCTTTCAGTTAGTTTTGATTGTTCTCTGTTTTGCATATTCTCTCCTTTCTAGTCAACCTTCTTTCAGTTAGTTCTATCATTGATCAATTCAAATGCACTTATCATATTTGATTAGGATTAATGTTTGTTCTAGGAGAAGAGAATCGGAAAGAGAGTTGGGTCTGGAATAAGACATAATGGGTTGTGGTACATTGATTAGAATGATGCGACATTGGCTGTGGTTATAGGAGGAATTGAGGGAGAAGTTTTGTTACATCATCGCTTGGAACATCTATCATTTAAGAGTTTAAGTCAGTTATACCCTGATTTGTTCAAAAATACAGACAAGAGTAAACTTGTGTGTGATGCTTGTGAGTTTAGAAATAATACAAGGTCTACACATAGTAGCACTGGTCTTCGGAGTTATGAACCTTTTATATTAATACATTCGGATGTGTGGGGTCCGTGCTCAGTTACTTCTTTGAGTGGTTTTAAGTGGTTTGTCATATTTATTGATTGCTATACTCGTATGACTTGGATTTATATGATGAAGCACAAGAGCGAGGTCCTTTGGTGTTTTCAGGACTTCCATCAAATGGTTGCTACTCAGTTTGATGCAAAGGTTTGGATTCTTCAAACAGATAATGGAACTGAGTATGCTAACAAGGAGTTTGCAATGTATCTCTCAGAAGAAGGGATACTTCATCAGAGTACTTGTCCAGGAACCTCAGAATGAAGTGGCTGAAAAGAAGAATTGATATTTGTTGGAGGTAGCACGTTCACTCATGTTTTAGATGAATGTGTCAAAAGGATTGTGGAGTGAGGTAGTGGTGACGGCAGCGTATCTCATCAATCGTATGACGTCTCGAATACTTGGGATGAGGTCTCCAGTTGAACTTCTTTTGGGTTAGCGGGAGTTCAAGCTGCCTCCTAAGGTGTTTAATTGTGTGTGCTTTGTATGGAATTACCGACGAGCGGTTGGAAGTCGAAACCATAGACATTGAAATGTATCTTTATATGTTATTCATCAAGTCAAAAGGGCTATAGATGCTGGAACCCAGTTGAGCGAAGGTTGTTCGTTAGTATGGAAGTGACATTTCGAGAGTTTGAGTCTTACTACACAAGTGGAGGTACTCTTGATCAGTTTTTAGAGTTCTCTCCTGTCACTAAGGGTGACAGTCGAGAGGGGAGAATAAGAAGAGTGATAGTCAACGAGAGGATGAAGTCATTGTTGGAACAATTTCATGTCCAAGCCTAACAGAATATGCGAGAGATATGATAGCCCCAAAAGAATTAAAGATTTATCAGCGAAGACGCTTTGGGAAACAGTGGGAGAAGTAGAGGGATAAGCAATCAGCATCTGAGTCACCAACGGAGCTGGATGAACAGTTGGAACAGCCACAGCTGAACAGTCGACCTTGCTAGTTGATCTAGTCCCAAATCCCTCATCAGGTCTTTCTCTATCATGTTCCTTCCCTCCCCTTGGGGCGAGTGGTAAGTTCCTTCGAATCACTCCTATCAAGAGTTACCACTTGCACAACGTAGTGAAACTAGAGCTAATGCTGGAAAGCCTCCAGTCCGATATGGCTTTGAGCATGTTATTGCAAATTTCATCTCATATTCTCATATCACCTGCATAGAAAGCATTCATTGCATCTCTTTAGACAGTGCATGTTCCAAAGGATTGGTGAGCTGCTAAGCAGGATCCTAAGTAGAAGGATGCCATGAAGGAGGAGCTTAGTGTACTTCAGAAGAACAAGACATGTGATCTTTGTCCACTTCCAGCTGAAAAAAGGGTAGTAGGATGCAAATGTGTGTTTATTATTAAGTAAACTCCTGAAGGCAAGATGGAGAGATACAAGGCACAGTTGATTGCAAAAGGTTATAGTCAAAAATATGTGATAGACTATGATGACACTTTTGCACTAGCTGCGAAGATGAGCACAGTAAGAATGTTGATCACCTGTGCAACTAACTTCGGATGGCCCCTACATTAGTTGGATGTGAAGAATGCTTTTCTACATGATGATTTACAAAAGGAGGTATACATGGAGATTCCTCCAAACTTTGAGAACAGACAGGCTAATAGAAATGTGTGTAAACTCAAGAAGTCTTTATACAGTTTGAAGTAGTTTCCAAGGGCGTGGTTTGATAGATTCAAGCGTGCAATCTGTAGTATGTGTTATTCTTAGTGCAATGAAGATTATACTGTGTTTTATAGGCATAGATAATCACATATCACTATGTTCGTAGTCTATGTTGATGATATTATGATTACTTGAGATGATGTTGAGGAAATTGAATCCTTGAAAAAAAAAACTAGGAGAGGCATTTGAGGTGAAAGATCTTGAACATCTTCGATACTTTCTTAGGATTGAAATTGTTCGTTCTTCAAATGGTATAGTTCTCTCCCAGTGGATGTATGTCCTTGATCTGTTGGTAGAAATAGGTATGCTTGGATGTCGTTCTATTGCTTCACATATTGATAGGAATCACAAGCTATGTGCTGAGTCATGAGATCCAGTTGACAAGGAAGCTTACCAAAGGTTTGTTGGGTGCCCCATCTATTTGTGTCATACAAGACCTGATATTTCATATGCATTGAGTGTGGTTAGTCGATATTTGCATGATCATAGAACATGATACATGGATATTGTCTATCAAATCCTGCAGTGTTGAAGAGTAGCCATGGGAAAGGTTTTTGGCTTAGGAAGAATCAACATCTGAATATGGAAGGGTATTGCGATGCTGATTAGGCGAGCAGTATGGATGACATGAGATCTACCTCTGGATATTGCATCTTTATAGGAATCTTGTGTCATGGAGAAGCAAGAAGCATGAGGTTGTGACTCGGTCTACTACAGAGACAGAGTACAGAGCAATGATACTGAGTGTGAGTGAAATGATATGGATAAAGGGTTTATTGTCTGAGCTTCGAGTATGGAGGAATAATCTCTTGGTGTTGCATGATGACAATAAATCTGCAATCAACATTGCTAACAATTCAGTACAATATGATCGTACTAAGCACGTTGACATTGATAGATTCTTCATCAAGAAGAAGCTCGATGATAGGGTGCTGAAGTTAGAGTATGTAAAATTTGGGGAACAGTTGGCTAACTGTTTCACTAAAGGGTTAGGTCCTAGTGAGTGTTCTACAATATGTAACAAGATGGGTATGATTGATATCTTCGGCGTATCTTGAGGGGGAGTGTTGGTGAGTTAGTATTAGGATCTAGTAAGGAGCCGTGTTAAAGTCGGATTTAATATTGTGTTAGAGTTGAATTCAATACTTAGATTATAAATAAAGGGTGTGAGGATCCTATGTGACATACACATAATAATTTCCCAAAAATCTTCATTAGTTTTTTCAAATATGTTAATAATCAAAAATTAAAAAGTTTGACTAGCACGGATATAATAACAAAATTCTTTTCAATCCGGACGAAATATCATATAAGGTGCTGGAATTCAATTAATGTTTTCTGTGAGGCTCCTATTGCCATTACAAGAATAGTACTTGACTTGACTATGAAGGTACATAATTTGCTCCTTAAATTTTTAGATGTACATAAACTATGTAAACAAAACTTTATTTCTAAAACATATAATAGTTCTGCCATTTGATAGAAAAATGGGTGCGCCGGTGGATGAATAGAGGGTTTTGAAGTGACAGATATTATTAGTTTTTGCGGATAATGATTTTGAAACAACCGCATATCCGGTGAAAATGTGAATCTGGTAAAAATCAAACTTGGGAGTTTCCAAGAATTGACAAAATAATTACTTAGTGTAATGGAGGGTTTGTTCTACCTGTCTACAAAATTTTAAGATCAAATTAACCGCATTTGCGAGATAAAAAAAAGACAAATACTTAGTGAAATAGTGCTTTTCAATATTTCAAATGTTTGTCTTTTTCTATCTCGGAAATGAGATCGATTCTGATCTTTTTCAGGGATATACGACATCCTCTAGCGTACATGTGATAATTATATGAGATTTTTCTTTTGAAAACATCCATGTTTGAATTTCACCGATTTTTTCCTTTGGACATGCAACAGAAACAAACAAATAACTAATTGAGAGTATTAACTTTCTCAGTGTTGATAGGCAGGGCAAAATTAATTCATTAATACCTCCTCCTCTTCTTCATCTTTGGTTGTTTCCTCATCGACCTGAAGTTTCCCCTCGTCCTCTATCATGTCGTCTTCATGTAGTCTGATCATATCAAGCCTGGGATGGTTGGGATTCCAGTTGGTTGCCTTCGACACAGCAGCAGCAGCATCCTCCACCTCACAAACCCTGGAACCCCCACAATCAATTTTAACGGTGGCTTGCTTAAGAGAAGAGAGGTTCCCCAAGCCGAGATCAAAACCACCATATACATCCTTTGTCTCCCGTACTCTAAATAAAATTTCGAGAATTTCAAGCCTTGGCATAGCTCCTTGTGCAAACATGAGCCCAATTGCATTATTACGAAAGCGAAACTTAGATAGGCATAGGAATTTTGCATGACCAGTGCCAATAGCCAGCCTTTCTTCTGTTGATTCGATTTCGAGCACGTAAAGAATGAGAGTTTGCAGAGATGGTAAGGCCCCGAGAATTTGGAGATCCTCCTGTCGTAGTATGTTGAGCTCCATGTTTAAGGCGTTCAGGTTGGAGAGCGAGGAGTTGATCCAGTTTGGCAATTGAGATACGCTACCTATAAAACGATGCAGGTGTGGAAAAACCCATGATACATCCACAATGAACTCCGTGGACACTCCAAAAGAGTGAATTTCCAGATCTACGATTTTATGCAGGTTGCACAAAGAATTGAGCAAAGGTTTCTGGTAGCTCGTTTCCCATGAACCACTCAATACAATGCCGAGCTCTCTCAGTTCTGTTAGGTTGCCTAACTCTTTTGGAATGTTTGGAGATCTGCTGACACCTATGGATGACAGTACCTGTAGTGATTCCAGGATCCCAAACCCATCTGGCAGCTTCACCGATTTTTCAATGCATAGGCGCACCAGTTGTCTTAGCAGAACAATTGTTGATGGCAGATCAGTTATACCAGTTTGTCTCAAATCCAATGTCTGCAAAGAATGTAGATTCCCAATTTCTTTTGGGAGTTTGGTAATATTCGTATCCTTCACTCCCAGATACCTCAAATGAACCAAATTTCCAACACCATTTATGTGATGATTCTCCAGGTCACGGCAACCTTCTAAATCGAATACTCGCAAAACTTGGAAACTTGAAAGAGGCGGCATCAAGTTAGTAGCACTAGGGAAGACGATAAGTGACCTTGCGTGGGAGAAGCTCATGGTGATCGTCACCTGTGGTATGGCATGCCCTTCCGCACTGTTTTGGAGGCATAACCGGCGAATCTTGCGAGGTAGACTTGTGAACTGGTGACCGTTTAATGAAGTGATAAAATACTCTTCAGTTGACAAGGATGTGATGAGATCAAGCACCATATCGTGCACACGACAAGTTTCTACTCTGCCATCAGCGTTGATGTGTCCTGGTTGTACCATGCTTCTGTTAATGAGCTCATTGCAGTAAGAAATTCCAAGTTCATATAAGGCAACATGGTCTCCGTGGACAAAGCCTTCAGCAACCCATCTTCGTGCAACCTGGTCTATCGAAATACTGTAATCCTCTGGAAAAACACTGAGATACAGCAAACAGGGTTTTAGATGGGAAGGTAAACCATAGTAACTCATAGATAATATCTGACGCATATTCTCCATACCAGGGCATTTTCCAAGTCCAGAACCAATGGAATGGTGCACGTTTTTCCATTGATTTATATTTCTAGGTTTATTAGCCAATAGACTGGCTATAGTCATGATCGCTAATGGGACCCCATCACATTTTTTCAAAATTTTCTCAGATATTTCTTTCAGTAACGGAGGACAACCATCTTCACAGCCAAATATTCTTTTGTAGAACAACTTCTTCGAGTCATCGCCAGAAAGTGGTTGTAGTTTATAAATGGTACCATCAATATCAGAGCAGCACGATTCAGCAACACCAGCTACACGAGTTGTCGTGATTATTCTGCTACCGCAGTTGTTCTCAACGAGCGCACACTTGATACGTTTCCATGCTGATTCATCCCATATATCATCAACTATTATAAAGTACCTGTGGTTTTGAAAGAGCACGTGTTAGCAAGAAGATCTAGGTAAAATGAAATTAAAATCAAACTTGTCGGAGCGGCTAGCAAGTAGATCTAGTGATGCAAAAGGGACGGGTCAGCTCATTGACCCATTGTCCCAGAGCGAAAATTAATGGACAAAAACGAAAGGAGGCGACTAGAAAAATTGGGGCCAACGGGGAAACAACAGAACAGTGAGAGAAAGAGATCGTAGGGTCCAAAATTTGACTGAAATTCCCATATTATTTTAGTTGAGTGCTGCACAGGGAGTCCCTTCTTCTTAAAAGAACACCACTTATAGGGAATCAAAGACCAGTCGAACATTTGCACAACTAATGCGGTAGTGCTTGTAAATTTTATGTTGCAATCAATCCTCTTTGCAATATTTATGTTGCAAATTTGTTCTTAATTGAACTTCCATAGATTCAAAGTCTAAAATGAAGAAATTTGGCACAGGTTGACAACGAGATCCTTACCTCTTATCCTCGAGAACTTGTCTGATTTTGTTGATTAGTTCCACAACTTCCCATGTTTCAGTGTTAGTGTAACCTTGTTCACTAACTTGACGGAGTATGCTGCATAGAATTCTCTTCAAATCAGGATTCAGGGACACTGAAATAAAAGCACCACAATCGAATTGCCCTCTAAGCTGTTGGTACATCACATTAGCAAGAGTCGTCTTGCCCAAACCACCAACTCCGACGATGGAAATCACTTTTAGCTGTTGCTTGGACGTTCCTTCTTGCGCCACCAGCATCTCGGCTAATTCTTTGCTTGGGCTACTGATTGCAACGAGTTTTGTTGACTCTACGTACATACCATGCAAGCGAGGGTCAATAGTTGTAGTGGTAGGTTGTCCGAAGACATTGTCAACCTTATACCTATGGCGTCTCTCAGCCACCTCCTTGACGAGGGTCTTGACGGCTTTGATGTCCGTGGCGATCTGATGGCGAACCTTGGCTCGTGTCAACAAGCTCAAACTCCTGTCAATGAAACCTCTGAATCCATTGAGCTTTGCTGACGGGTCGGTGTCGATGCATACCATGAATTTGTCGATGCTATCCTCGATGTCGTAGGACAGCTCTCTCACGTCCCTTGCCCAGATCATAATCTGGTTGTCAATTGCTGGCACCTCCGATACCCTCTCAAGGGCAGCCTGCATGCTCTCCAACTCGCCTTTGAGGAACATGATCTCGCCCCTCAGGCTTTTCTGAAGCCTGTATTCGTTGGTCAGAAGGGAAGCCAGCTTGGGAAGGAGGGTGCTCATCGCCCCCGTCACGACCACCATCTTGCCTCGTGCCGCCCAAGAATTCACTGCTGCTCGCCTAGTAATACGCAGCAGAACATTAAGACGATCACTGCACTGCAAGCTGGGACGGTACTGTATGCATGTTCATGCAATACGTTCGGTGAATCGTCCTGCAGGATGCATATCAATTGGTGAGAAAGCCATCCTAATCAACTCATGTACGAGCAACACATATGCAGGTGTTTGTAAGGTTACCTGGGTTCTACCTGAATGATGAGATCCGCTTCAAGCAGCAGAGGACGGCCGGGGAGGTGTTGGTGGGGGAGATGTCTTTGTATAGATCTCCATCACGGCCATTTTTCCAGTACCTCGTAACAATTTTCTTCTGTGTTGACGAATCAATTTATTTTTTGTAGGCATCTCTCTTTCCGATGTCCCCTGTAATAACCCTTCAACCCTCGGAGTACGTAACATTGCATATTTGTTGACTCAGGTTTGGGAAAGTGCATGCTCGGAAACTAACCAACCACCACAAGTTGATGATTAGTCGTACAACAGCTATCAAGTACCGGAGAATTTCTCTTCCTGTTTGTTTGCTCAGGTTTGGGAAGGTGCTCGCAGTGGCGAAGTTAGGATTAAAACAGAGGGTGAGCTCAAAGGACAAAACTAAATTGGTAGATTGACTCAAACATAGTCTTTTACTCTTATACTCATGCAATTCAAATTCATACAAGCTGAAAATTAACTAATCAAGAATTAAGAATATATACCACAGCATGCAGGCACCAGTTGTCCAACACCATCAGCAGGTAGCAGTCCAGGGCCACACCGCTGGCCCTGCCTACGGTGCCTCACACCCACCCCCACTCCTCGGCATCCGCTTCCTCGAGCTCCTCCACGCGGGCCGTGCCCCGTCCGCTCCTGTCGTGCCCACCTCACCACTCGGCTGCGGCAACCTTCCACCACTAGTTCCACCTCCCGCCGCAGCGCCACGCCATCCCCTTCGGCCTCCTCGCCCCTCGGCTCTTGCCCAGCTCGTCGCGCCACAGATCACGACTTTATTATTACGCAAAGTTTGTTTCTCCATTATTGCAAACCTACGAACAGATTTCTAATTGAGTATATATCTGTAACGCCCAAATCTTCGAATCTTTTTGCAAGATCTTCAAGAGTGCAAGATCAAGGATGTTCAAACTTCAAAGTTTGCCCAAAATGCTCAAGATTCGGATTCCCCCCCAAAATTGCACCGAGTTCTTTCCCCGTTCCACCCTAACCCTAACCCTAGCCCCTCCCTAGCCCTGCCTCCGCCATGCCCTGCTCCGCCGCCTCGGTCCTCCACCCCCGCCGGCCGCGTCAACGCCCCGGCGACCGCGCCCTCGACCCGTCCCATCCCCGCTGCCCCGCCGCGCCCTCGGCTCTTGCGCCGTGCCGTCGTCAACGGCTCCTTTCCCCCGGATCCAAAGCTCCTCCCCTCGGCCTTTAAAACCCGGCGCCCCCGCTCCCTCTCCTCCACCCCCTCTCTTCCCCAAGCAAGACCCGAGCAAGAACGCCGAGCGAAGGTTGAAGGAGCTCACCTTGGTCGCCGTCGCCGCTCGGTGAGCCCCGTTGCCGCCGCCCTTGGCCGCGCCTTCCCCGGGCTCCTCCTTCTTCGCCGAGCGCCGCCGCTCCCTCCGTCGCTGCCGCCGCGCGCCCCTTCTTCTCCCTTCGTGCGCCGCCGCCCCCTCGTTTTCCCCTCGCCCGAGTGAGGCTCGGCCGAGCGCCCCTCTCGCTTTGGCGCCGGCCAACGCGCTGCCGCGGGCGCGCCACGGGCCGCACGCGCAGCACGACGCTGGCCGGGCCGGGCCGAAAAGTTGGCTTTGGGCCACTTGCGTTTTTCTTTTATTTGTGTTTTTCTTTTCCTTTTCTGTTTTTAATTTCAAAGAGAGGCTTCAATTATTCTTTTCTCCCCCATTTTAGCTCCAAAAATTGCAAAGTTTGTTTCTAAAAATTTCTAAAATCAAGCTCTTTCTTGTGGTGCTAGTTTGGTTCTTTTTGGAGTTCATTTGATGGGACTTGTTATTTATTTAATTTAATTGCTCGTTTATTTCTTTCCGGTACGATCGATCGCGTAGAGTTCGGAGAAGCCGGAGACCCCCACTTCGATCAAGCTCAAGAATATCAAGATCATCTAGCCGAGACCCAAAGTAGTCGACACTTTGATCATATTGAACCTACATTTTATGCAAAATATGTTCTTTTAAATATCAAATTGCATGCTTTATTTCCCTTATGCAAATGTATGTTAAATACCCTAAGGTAGTTAAATGTCATGTTGATGCTTTATTATTAATACACCATCCTTTGATAATTGAATTGCCGTACACCATTGTCACCCTAGTAAATATTTGGTAACTATACTAGTTTAGGCTATACTTAAGCGCCATGCTAGTCTTGCTTAAGTATCGGGGTATTATCTACCCCATTCATCATCTTTTGAAATGAACATGATTTTGGGCGTCATTGGGTGTAAATGATCGAGATGGTTATGATGTTGTATTTTTCCTACCTCTTAAAAACCCTAAAGAAATTGCTTGTCACATCTGGGCGGATGGTATGATGGATGGTATGTTGGTGGGTGCTAATGCAGCCCAAGGAATGTTGGTTTGTGGATGGTATGTGGTATGAACCGCCCAGATGGTCCCTAAGGACTTAATCCTGTGATGACCTCCCAATGTAAAACAGTACGACCACATGTCTATAATGGTGTCGACCTGGCTAAATAATTTGTATCCGTTAGTATGAGTTGCACCAGGCAGATGACCCGCTACGCCATAAGCCTATGTGGCTATGGGTTGGGGTGTACGACTTACGGGTCTATGTGAGCGTAAGTCGTGTGGCGCAAGAGGGGGTCTGGGAAAGAGTTGACGGGTCTATGTGAGCGTAACTCTTCTCAGGTGAAACCTTAGCGGGTGTAACAAATACTGATGGATGCATTGTAAAGGCCTTGTGACGATCTCCCCTTGACTCACATGTCTACGGAAACATGTGTAAATGTCAGAATGATTGTCTCTTGTGGGTAAAGTGTACAACCTCTGCAGAGTGTAATGAACTGTTCGAATAGCCGTGCCCACGGTCAAGGGCGGACATGGGAACTTACAAGAGTTAGTTCTGTTTATAAAACCTGTGGGCGGATAAAATGTGATGGGTCATTGTGACTGTTTTGGTTTTCCCCGGTGGATGTACCCCTGATGTTAAGTGGTGGAGGTAACCGCTATCAAAACTAAGCATGAGGTGGAGGTAACCTCATCGATATAAATATTGCACAAGTAATCTCTTTAACAAATGCAATTTGGTTAAAATGCTAAGTGATAGGACTTTTTAATGTTGGTACTCAAATTATTGCTTTGTGCAAATAAATGAACCCGAGCCATCCTTGTTAAGCCTTGCATGTATAACATTGCATACTGTGTGTTGGCTCATGAGCACGGTAGTTGTGCTCATCCTCGCTCTTTCCCCCAAACCCCGTAACCCGCAGCTCATGGAGACTACGTCTACTACGAGGACCGGACGCCGAGGAGCAAGGACATGAAGAAGAGTAGCATAGTTCCGTAGTCCGAGTCTCGCTCACCGTTGGCTCCGTTGGTACTCGTGTACATCCTATATTATCCAAGCTCGTGGCTAATATCGGTCGTACACATGGTACTCGATCGCTTGCTGTGGAGAGACTTGCTCTACCCCTTTGCTTCCGCTATCGTGCTCGAGATTTTGTAGTGAACTCATTTGGCCCGATCGCCCTTTTGTAAACTCGACCACGTGGTCTATTTGAACTTTAATGCTTGTATTAATGAATGATTTGGTCTACGCGATGTATGAAATGATTCAAGAATGTGTACCGTGAGCGCTATCATCGATCCAGGAATAGCGCAAGATTTTCACAGAGGATTCGATTACGAAATCCGGTCCGACAGAGTGTATCGAGCATACGATCAGAGGAGCCTTAGTTAGATTGGTCGTTGCCTAAAGTCTTGAGTCTTATTTTCGAAACCTAAGAAAATCTTTGGCAAAAATATAGTGTATTTACTGCTCTTACTTGTCATTCCTAGTTCTGTACTCATCCTACTTCACTTGGATTTATTCTGTTACTGACTTCCTCTTGTTTTCAAAATTTTAGATGGCTGCTCCGTCACTCGCTGGCTCTTGGGACTTTTTCTCTCACGGAGAAGACCTCGGAGGCTTCGTGGGGATTTTTCGCCGGTGATGCCAGTATCTGGGATACTACCATCCGCCTATCTTCATGGGCCGGATGACTCAGGTTCTGGACCGAGAGACTTGGAGCATGGAGGTTTTCCTCTATGCTAGGGAGGGTGAGTTCAATACTCACACCTTCAAGGCTGAGCACCCCAGGAGCCGTGCTTTGGATGCTGTCCAGGATGTGGCACGACTTGCCGCGTCTCGCTTGTGCCAGATGCATGGAGACCTTCTGCAGAGCTCGCCCTTCTGCTTCCACCCGACTCTCCAGGAGGGAGAGCTTTACCCGGTGATCCGCCACGTCCGGGCAGATGACCCGCACCTGTCACATCGCCCGGCCACGCAGCCTTGTCGATCGCCTCGCCAACGCCGTTGACGAGATCGGGACGCTTCGATTTCTCCTCACCAGCAGCTACGAGCACTCCGACACCCTCCGTGGCAACATGTTCAGAGATGATGAAGCCCACCGCGAGGTAGAGCGGGAGAGAGACGCTGCTGTTGCAGAGTTGGCCCGCCTTAGAGCCGCCACTGCAGCCGCCGCCCAGCTCTGCTGCTGCCCGGCTCTGCTGCACCGTCGTCGTTCGGCAAACGGTGCAGCCGACGCTTCCACGGAGGACCCGCACTCGCTCACGGCGCGCAAGAAAGTGCGCCCACCGCCGACCGACCGCAGCCTTGGAGAGTCGGCCGTGGACGCAGCCCCACCCGCCGCTCGATTCGACGAGTTCGACCGCGGCGCCACCTCGCCGTTTCGCCACGACCATCGATCGCAGCCGTTTTCGATCCCCGTAATCGTACCACTTGTGGTGGTAAGCACCCATGAGGAGTAGTCGGGATAGCTAGGTTAACTAGCGTGCTTGCTAGGTAGTCTTTTGGTTGCAAGCATTTTCTTTATCCACCTTTGTAGGCGTTGTGTTTTGTATCTCGTGTCATGGCTTTGCATGGCCTATATGTCTTTGTGTCCTAGAGTCATGTAACACTTACCCCTAATATTAATGAATTGCAGCCATTCGGGCTTTGTATCGCAATTGTGTTGTTCGTTCAATTTGATTTCTTTCTTCTGTGTGTGCCTTAGAGGGCCAGTGAACCCTCATATACTACCCCCTCTCTAGTTCTAAGCCTTAGTGTTTCTTCAGATGGCACCAAGGAGAGCCGCTGCTGCCCATCCGTGGTGCTTTGAAGCAGCCGTGGAAGAGGCCGTGGCTATGGCCGTGGTCGTGGACAAGACCTACCTCCCCCACCGCCAGAGCATCCAACAATGGCACAAGTTATGCAGCAACAAGCCCAAATCCTTCAAGCCTTGCTCGCTAATCAACAAGCGAGAGCAACGATGCGTCACTCTGGTCGGGCGATTTCCTCAGACAAGACCTCTTACCTTTGCCTCAGCAGATGAACCCCTGGAAGCAGAAGATTGGCTCAGGGATACTGAGAAGAAGCTCCGCCTAGCCCGATGCTCTGAGGAAGACAAGGTGGACTTTGCCACTCACCGGTTGAAAGGAGTGGCGCTGCCAGGGAAAACTACTCGCCGCTCAAGGTGGTGAAAGCCCGTAGTAGGAGAAGAAGAAACCGGAAGCAAAGATCCGCCATCGGAGATCAGCAGGATCCCGCCATCGTTGAAGCAATTGTCGGGCATACCGACGAGCCCGCACCGCATGGCGCCTAATCTCCGAACGAGTTCAAGGCGCCAGACTAACTTTGTACCGCCGTACAATGAGGCTAAAGAAGAATGAGTTTAGAACTCTCAAGCAAGGTCAAATGACAACAATGAATATCTAACCAAGTTTAATCACTTGCTCGCCACGCCCCAAAGTGACGAGGCGATGAAGAAGAGAAGATAGACCGCTTTGTGGAAGGAATGCGTGGAGACATGAGAAGCCAGCTTATCCTCCATGATTTCCCTAGCTTCCACCACTTGATCAACAAAGCCCTCGTGCTGGAAAACGAGAAGAAGATTGCGGAAGTAAGCCGCAAGAGAAAGATGGTATTCCAGAAGCCGCAAGGTGGCTTTCCTCATAAGTCAACATTCCCTGGCAACTCATCTTTTAAGCCAGCTGTAGTTTCTCCACAAGGAACTCAAGCCCCAGCCCCGCGTACCAATGGGAATGGTTTCCGCATCCTTCGTCCCGCCGGACAGCCTGCAACAAGCAACCCAGCAGCTCATCTCCATTGTTTCCACTGTGGAGTGAGAGGACACTTTGCCAACCGATGCCCTCAACGCGTAACACTCCGCGAAGTTCAACTCAGAGCCACACCACTCAAGGTCAAACATCACTCAAGCAGAACCATCAGCCCGCAAGCACCTAGATCTACCTCGACACCAAATCGCGCCATGTGAACCATGTCACACCGAGGAGGCTCGAGAAGCTAGGAGTTCTAATGGGCACGTTCTCTGTTAAATCGCATACAAAGACAAGTTTTGTTTGATTCGGAGCTTCGCATTCTTTCATATCAAGAAAATTTGTTGAAAGGCTTAAGTTGCCAACCTTTAAGCTAAAGAAACCCGTGGTACTTAGTTCACCCGGGGACCCTTGACTACCATCTTAGTAAGTCCCGAGTAGAGATTGCTATGGAAAATTCGGATTCCTAGCAAACCTCTTAGTGCTTCATCCCAAACTCGGATATCATCCTAGGGATGGATTGGTTGGCCCGATACCAAGGAATGATAGACTGTACCAACAGAAGGTGGTACTCACCAAAACCCGGTACCACAATCGGGGTTAATATAGACCGCTCCTCGTGTTTGGATCGCACCATCCATAACCTCGAGAAGGTGACTCGAAACAACACCGTAGTTCAAGATTACCGGAAGTTTTTCCGGAAGAATTGCTCGGCATGCCACTGCATCGAGACATAGAATTTGTGATCAACCTAAAGCCGTGAACAGCCCCATTGCCAAGAGGCCATATAGGATGGCGTTGATGAGCTTGAAGAGCTTAAGGTACAAATGGAAGAATTACGTGGAAAAGGATTTATTAGACCTAGCTCATCCCACGGGTTCGCCAAGATTTTTGTAAAGAAAAGGATGGCACCGCCAGGTGTGTGTGGATTACAGAGCCCTCAATGAGGTGACCATCAAGAACAAGTACCCTTTGCCCCGCATTGACGATCTATTCGACCAACTGTCAGGAGCAACAGTGTTCTCCAAGATAGACCTAAGGTCAGGATATCATCAGGTTAAGATTAGGGCTGAAGACATCCCTAAAACAGCTTTTACCACCCGGTATGGCTTGTATGAGTTCACGGTTATGTCGTTTGGCTTGACAAATGCGCCAGCCTACTTCATGAACCTTATGAACAAAGTGTTCATGGAATACCTGGATAAGTTTGTTGTCGTGTTCATAGACGACATCTTAATCTACTCAAGACTAATGAGGAACATTTGAACATCCGCATTTGGTCCCAAGAAGCTTAAAGAACATCGTTGTATGCCAAGTACGCAAGTGTGAATTTTGGCTTCGGAGATCGATTTTCTGACATATTGTATCCATTGGAGGAGTCGCAGCTTGACCCATCCAAAGTAGAAACCGTGTTGGGATGGAAACAACCAACCTCCTGACCGGCGCGAGTTTTCTCGGAATGGCCGGATACTACGTGACGCTTCATTGAAGGATTCTCCAAACTATCCGCACTAATGACCCACCGCTCAAGAAGGAAAAGAAGTACGAATGGATGAAGCTTGTGAAAAGAGTTTCCAAGAGTTGAAGAAGAAGTTAACTATCGCACGTGTTAGTCTTGCCGCACATACACAAGGACTTTGAAGTCTATTGTGATGCTTCGCGCCAAGGTCTTGGTCTGCAGATTTATGCAAGGAGGAAACGTCGTAGCATATGCATCCGCATAACTCCGCCCACATGAAGACAACTATCCAACTCATGATTTGGAGTTAGCAAACAGTAGTGCATGCCCTAAAGATTTGGCGGCATTACTTGATTGGAAATCATTGTAATATCTATACGGACCACAAGAGTCTTAAGTACATTTTCACCCCTGCATGCACCTCAACCTCCGACAAAGGAGATGGTTAGAAGCGATTAAGGATTACGACTTGGATGTTCATTACCATCCCGGGAAGGCTAATGTAGTGGCCGATGCATTGCCGTAAGTCCCATCGCAAAAATGTTATGGTTCAAGAGTATCAACTTTGAGCTTTGCGAGGAATTAGAGGCACTTAACCTCGAGTTAGTAGAACAAGGCACCTTAGCGGCTATGGAAGTTCAACCAACCTTGGAAGAACAGGTCAAGACCGCTCGTAAAGGACACCCGGAGTTCGAAGTTTAAACATCTCATGGTCAAAGGAAAGGCCTCAAAGATGGTGGAAGACCAACAAGGAATCCTATGGTATGGGAAACGTCTATTTGTTCCCCACCAAAAGGAGCTCAAAGAATTGATTCTAAAGAAGCCCATAGCTCAAAGATACACCATACACCTGTGCAAAGCACCAAGATGTATCAAGATATGAAGATTCTATATTGGTGGCGCGAATGAAAAGAGACATCGCCGAGTTCGTAGCTTGTTGTGATGTGTGCCAACGGATCAAGGCGTAACATCGAGACCGCAGATTGCCGCAACCACCGCAAATCCTCGGTGGAAGTGGGAAGAAATTGGAATGGATTTCATTACGGTCCGCCGAGAACCAAGAACGGATATGATTCCGTATGGGTCATAATCGACAGATTAACCAAAGTTGCCCATTTCATCCCCTGTGAAGACCACTTACAAGGGAGATAAATTAGCCGAGTTATACATGGCTCGATTGTATGTCCGCATGGAGTACCCAAGAGGATAGTCTCGATCGAGGTTCTCGTTTACCTCGCATTTAGGCTAGTCTACATGATGCACTTGAACTCACTTAAACTTCAAGACAGATATCATCCTCGATCGATGGAGCGATGTAAAGGGTAAATCGATTCTTGAAGACATGCTTCGGGCTTGTGCTTTAGAGTTTACCGTAGATCGGGAGAGGTGTCTACCATATGCAGAATTTGCCTACAACAAAGCTACCAATCCAGGTTTGAAGATGTCCCCGTTTGAAGCACTCTATGGGAGAAAATGCGTAACTCCCTTGCATTGGTCGTAATCAGAGAAGGGTATATCTTCGACCGATACTCTCAAGCAAGCGTAAGAGAAAGTCGATTGATCGAGATCGCCTACAAGCTGCTCAATCCGCATGTAAAAGTTATGCCGACAACCGTCGAGAGAGTTAACTTTCGAAGTTGGAGATCATGTATATCTCAAAGTGTCACCCTTCGAGGAATGCGAAGATTTAAAGTGAAAGGCAAGCTTGCGCCAAGATACATAGGCCCGCTCCCAATCACCATAAGCGTGGAGAGGTAGCATATCAACCGGAATTACCAGAAATTTGTCGATGTCCACAATGTGTTCCATGTTTCTCAGCTCAAGAAATGCCTCAGAGTACCAGAAGAGCAAGCTCCAATTGAAACCATTGCACTCCAGAAAGACTTGTCGTATCCAGAACATCCGATCAAGATTCTTGATGTCGTGGAGAAGCAAACAAGGCGTCAGATCATCCGCTTATGCAAAGTGCAATGGAGCAACCACTCGGAGAGAGAGGCCACGTGGGAGCGTGAAGATCAGCTGAAGTTGGATTACCCCTACCTGTTCTCTGAGGAGCTCGAATCTCGGGGTCGAGATTCTTTTTAAGGTGGGTAGGTTTTGTAACGCCCAAATCTTCGAATCTTTTTGCAAGATCTTCAAGAGTGCAAGATCAAGGATGTTCAAACTTCAAAGTTTGCCCAAAATGCTCAAGGATTCGGATTCCCCCCGAAATGCACCGAGTTCTTTCCCCGTTCCACCCTAACCCTAACCCTAGCCCCTCCCTAGCCCGGCTCCGCCATGCCCCGCTCCGCGCCTCGGTCCTCCACCCCGCCGGCCGCGTCAACGCCCGGCGATCGCGCTCGACCCGCCCCATCCTCGCTGCCCGCCGCGCGGCTCGCTCTTGCGCCGTGCCGCTGCCAACGGCTCCTTTCCCCGGATCCAAAGCTCCTCCTCGGCCTTTAAAACCCGGCGCCCCGCTCCTCTCCTCCACCCCTCTTCCCAAGCAAGACCCGAGCAAGAACGCCGAGCGAAGGTTGAAGGAGCTCACCTTGTCGCCGCCGCCGCCGGTGAGCCCGCTGCCGCCGCCCTGGCCGCGCCTTCCCGGCTCCTCCTTCGCGCGAGCGCCGCCGCTCCTCCGTCCCGCTGCGCGCGCGCCTTCTTCTCCTTCGTGCGCCGCCTCGTTTCCTCGCCCGAGTGAGGCTCGGCCGAGCGCCCCTCTCGCTTTCTTTTGGCGCCGGCCAACGCGCTGGTTGCGGGCCGCGCCACGGCCGCGCGCGCGCGCTTGGCCGGGCCGGCTGAAAAGTTGGCTTTGGGCCACTTGCGTTTTCTTTTATTTGTGTTTTTCTTTTCCTTTTCTGTTTTTAATTTCAAAGAGAGGCTTCAATTATTCTTTTCTCCCATTTTAGCTCCAAAAATTGCAAAGTTTGTTTCTAAAAATTTCTAAAATCAAGCTCTTTCTTGTGGTGCTAGTTTGGTTCTTTTTGGAGTTCATTTGATGGGACTTGTTATTTATTTAATTTAATTGCTCGTTTATTTCTTTCCAGACGATCGATCGCAGAGTTCGAGAAGCCGAGACCCCACTTCGATCAAGCTCAAGAATATCAAGATCATCTAGTCAGAGACCAAAGTAGTCGACACTTTGATCATATTGAACCTACATTTTATGCAAAATATGTTCTTTTAAATATCAAATTGCATGCTTTATTTCCCTTATGCAAATGTATGTTAAATACCCTAAGGTAGTTAAATGTCATGTTGATGCTTTATTATTAATACACCATCCTTTGATAATTGAATTGCCGTACACCATTGTCACCCTAGTAAATATTTGGTAACTATACTAGTTTAGGCTATACTTAAGCGCCATGCTAGTCTTGCTTAAGTATCGGGGTATTATCTACCCCATTCATCATCTTTTGAAATGAACATGATTTTGGGCAGTCATTGGGTGTAAATGACTGAGATGGTTATGATGTTGTATTTTTCCTACCTCTTAAAAACCCTAAAGAAATTGCTTGTCACATCTGGGCGGATGGTATGATGGATGGTATGTTGGTGGGTGCTAATGCAGCCCAAGGAATGTTGGTTTGTGGATGGTATGTGGTATGAACCGCCCAGATGGTCCCTAAGGACTTAATCCTGTGATGACCTCCCAATGTAAAACAGTACGACCACATGTCTATAATGGTGTCGACCTGGCTAAATAATTTGTATCCGTTAGTATGAGTTGCACTGTGCGGATGACCCGCTACGCCATAAGCCTATGTGGCTATGGGTTGGGGTGTACGACTTACGGGTCTATGTGAGCGTAAGTCGTGTGGCGCAAGAGGGGGTCTGGGAAAGAGTTGACGGGTCTATGTGAGCGTAACTCTTCTCAGGTGAAACCTTAGCGGGTGTAACAAATACTGATGGATGCATTGTAAAGGCCTTGTGACGATCTCCCCTTGACTCACATGTCTACGGAAACATGTGTAAATGTCAGAATGATTGTCTCTTGTGGGTAAAGTGTACAACCTCTGCAGAGTGTAATGAACTGTTCGAATAGCCGTGCCCACGGTCAAGGGCGGACATGGGAACTTACAAGAGTTAGTTCTGTTTATAAAACCTTGTGGGCGGGATAAAATGTGATGGGTCATTGTGACCACTGTTTTGGTTTTCCCCGGTGGATGTACCCAGTGATGTTAAGTGGTGGAGGTAACCGCTATCAAAACTAAGCATGAGGTGGAGGTAACCTCTACTGATATAAATATTGCACAAGTAATCTCTTTAACAAATGCAATTTGGTTAAAATGCTAAGTGATAGGACTTTTTAATGTTGGTACTCAAATTATTGCTTTGTGCAAATAAATGAACCCGAGCCATCCTTGTTAAGCCTTGCATGTATAACATTGCATACTGTGTGTTGGCTCGCGAGCACGGTAGTTGTGCTCATCCTCGCTCTTTCCCCCCAAACCCCAGAACCCGCAGTTCATGGAGACTACGTCTACTACGAGGACCAGGACGCCGAGGAGCAAGGACATGAAGAAGAGTAGCATAGTTCCGTAGTCTGAGTCTCGCCTCAGTCTGGTTGGCTCCGTTGGTACTCGTGTACATCCTATATTATCCAAGCTCGTGGCTAATATCGGTCGTACACATGGTACCCGGCCGCTTGCTCGTGGAGAGACTTGCTCTACCCCTTTTGCTTCCGCTATCGTACTCGAGATTTTGTAGTGAACTCATTTGGCCTGATCGGCCCTTTTGTAAACTCGACCCGACGTGGTCTATTTGAACTTTAATGCTTGTATTAATGAATGATTTGGTCTACGCGATGTATGAAATGATTTAGCAATGTGTACTGTGAGCGCTATCTACTGATCCAGGGAATAGCGCAGTATTTTCACAGAGGATTCTGGATTACGAAATCCGGGTCCGACAATATCACACTATATTCTAACCTACGAACAAATTTCTAATTGAATAACAAATTGCTAATTGAGTAACAAATTGCTAATTGAGTCGCTCACCTCCATGGCTCCATAGGCCACAACTCCATTTCCTCCACTCACACAGCACTACAACAGCACTCCAACCCACCTTCTTCAGTCGGGCTCACCGCTCACATGCCCTAGATGCCAAAGGCTTCCTTTCCTCGCCTCCCCTGTCGCCCACCCCCAGATCCCTCCTCCAGTCCTCCTCCTCACCTCCCCCGCCAACCAGCCCCCCAGATCCCACCTCCAGTCCTCCTCCTCCTCAGCCTCCCCCGCCCGGCTACCCCAGATCTCTCCTCCTCGCCTCCTCCGGCTCTCCTGCCCCAGATCCCTCCTCTTCGCCTCCTCCGACTACAAGCAACCGACGACTCAACCTCCTCATTGCGAACCTCGCCTCCTCTGGCTCCCAGCCTTCCCCCGGCCTCCTCGGCGGCTCAGCCTCCGCTGTTTCCTTGCCCTAGGCCCATGCAGCCAGGCTACCGGCAGCGCCGCAGTGGCTCCCCTACCCTAGCTTCCTCCGGCCTCCTCGGCGGAGTGGTGGCGCCTCCCCACCTCGGATCCTCGTCATTGTGACGCTGCCAGGCGCCAGGCGCTGCCCTCGAGTGTGTCTCCTCTCCTCAAGGTTAGTAATTTGGAATAGGGAATGTGAGGTGGGGATTGGGTGTTGGAAATATGCCCTAGAGGCAATCATAGAGATGATTGTATTTCATTATGTTCATAACATTTGATAATATATTATCTTGTTCCTTGAATGAATCATCGGTTATATAGATCAATGAGTATGTGACTTGTTGGTGAAACTCTTTATCTTATATGATGTCGTTCTAAAAGTATCCCTGGTCGAATGTCACTGGTCGGAACACCAGTGACTCTACGACTAGTACATGTATTGATTGATGACCATGTTTCACCAGTCATGGATATAGAGATATCGAATCAATAATGTGGAGACATGTTAGAGAACATAGTGTTGGATAAGACCCACCTTGAGACACTATTGAGATTGTTATGATTCTATGTGTCGTTAGTTGGTCTCAAGCAATGATGATGTATAATCCTTAGACCTGAGATCAGCATGGTTTTCTACATGTGTAATAGCACTCTTAGGGGTTGCCAAACGCTACTCCGTAACTGGGTAGTTATAAAGGTAACTTTCGGGTATGCTATGAAACATGCGGAGGAATGTGACTGGTCGGATATGGGATTTGCCCCTCCTAACATAACGGGAGAGATGTCTCTCGGCCCCTCGTTGTGGTCGAATAAAGAAAGTGCATGGCCATGCCACTAGTGGTCGAAGTGTCAACCACATAAAGTTATTCGACACTTGATCGAGAAAGTATTGAGCAGTCCATGGATGACATCTTATCTCACCTCGAGTTCAACCAGATGTCGTGAGGCAAAGGGAGAATACACAAACAGGTCGTTCAGTTGCCGAGGTCGTAGACTGGTCGAAGTTGTATGGAGATACGACCTAGTCGAAGACTACTCGAATATAATCACCAACTGGTCGTAAGGAGTTGCAAACTAGTCGTAATTAGATACTAACTGGTCGTAAGGAGTTACGAACTGGTTGTAACTAATTATGAATTGGTCGTGACTAAGTACGAGCTGGTCGTAAGTGATAAGGACCTGGTCGTAGATCATATTGCATTAAGGTTCGTCCGATATATTCTGTGTGTGTTCGGGAAACGTTATGTGCTGCTAGGTACCGCTGACGACTCGTGATCGGGAAAGAGTTTCCGAATCACAACCGATTACACACGAACCTATAGGGTCACACACTTAAAGGGCTAGGATTTGATTTGGATGGTGATCCGAATTCTTATAGGCTACGAGTTCCTGTTGGGCCTCCTGTTTGGGACCCTTTATGGATGCCTATATATAGAGGAGCGGTGGCATGGGGTATGATTGATCAATATTTCTAGAAGAAATCCCGAAACCCTAATAGCCACGCTCTCTCAACCACGCGCATTGGCGCTAGCACTCGCGCGTGGTGTCCCCGCCTGCACGTGGATACTTGGAGGTCTTTGTTGCGGCATCGGCGACTAGACGATCCGCGACTCACGACGCTCACCGAGTAGGAGGAGAAGGCGCGCGGCAAGTACGACTACGACTGCTTCAACTCGCTACATCGACTCTTCTTCCGCTACGGGTCGGCGCGTCTAGTGGTAATCTCGTGATCTATTACTAGCGGAGGTTCCTTGGTTGCGCGGTAAAATTTTTGTTTGTGCTATCGTAGCCTTCCCGCGATCCTTCAGTGGTATCAGAGCCATCCCGTTTAGTTTTAGATTCGGATTAGATGCATATGGTGATATGCGGGGGTCATAGATGTGATCTATTTCTATTTCTGTTGGTCGTTCCATGTGATAGATCGTTCTTGGCGATGGTCGATATGATCGTCCATGCGCGGTGGTCGTAAGGTGATTGATGATCGTTATTCTGTGATCGTGTGTTCATGGTCGTATCACGACTTGCCTCTACCGGTCGGGTTTTCGCCATCGGGGCAGACAGTGATCGTAAATCCATGGAGCACGCGAAGATCAATCTGGTTGATCGAATCAGAGTTGTGGTCGGAAAGGGTTAATGTGATTAATCCAATGCGATTTACATGGACGGAGCAGTAGATTAGATCTACATTGTCTGAAAATTTTCGCATACAGGGGCTGCCGCCCCTGTGACCCCGCTCCGCTCACCCGCGAGCAGGACCTTGGAATATAGATAGGGTTTCCGCCCTTTTTGGTGTGGGTTGCCACCCTTTTGGATTAGGACCTTAACTTGTTTTTGGTATCGCTGTTCACGTCATACGTTAGATAGAATGCGATTCTATGCCTAACTTGTTCTTGCAGGATTTTGTGAATAGTATGACCCGTAATGTATGAGATGCATGTATGTGTGTAATGTTCATGACTTGCGTGTCATGCTTATTGCAGTCCAAGGCTGTCTATATTTGTATAATGGCCTGTGTGTCGACTTGTGATGCCTTTTCACCCTTTGTATTTTATCACTAGTGCTATTAGCAGTAATGGTTTAGTGGGAGTACTTGGAGACATGGCGCATAGGAAGCACGGCGATGGAGATCACATTGTGGAAGGGTCATACTATATCACAATACAATGTGATTGTCTGTGAATGCCTTTCTTTTGTTCTTTTATTTCTATGCATGTTATTTAATTGCTTTGAATGCTCTTGACATGGTAGAAGTAATATTCCCTCACTTAATATTGAGTTAAAATTGATGCCCTCCCAATTTGCTGCACCATCCAAAGTCTTGTATTTTAATGGTAGGTTTTGCCAAAGCAGAGTGCCATTAACTCTCCTTGACTAGATGGGTTTGTGTCAGACACTTACACACTTAGCATTGGTCTAACTTGACAAGGTCATCATAACGGTTATGGACCTTGGGGCATAGGGTTGGGTGCCGGAGCATAAAGATGCTGCCCAACAACAAGAGTTATATAGAGATATGATTAGCAAATGGTTGCTTACCATATTCACTAATCTTCTAGCGGTGATGCCAAAGCTCACTAGGAGATTAATTAATTATGGATCTTGAATCACTAGAATGTCATAAGAGGGATATGGTATTTAGTTGGAGTATCTTTATTAAATTGTTTAATACAAGTTACCTTTTGAACACATGTCTTAGCTTTTCATATTTTATGTTGTAGACCATGGCACCAACTGCTGTACCCACATCCAGTTTTGCTTTACATTCGGTACTTGATAAGGAAAAACTGAATGGAACAAATTTTGCGGATTGGTCCCGCAACCTAAGAATTGTTCTTAGGCAAGATAAAAAGGAACATGTTCTAGAGGAACCAATTCCAGATGTGCCTGCTGAAAATGCTACTGCTGCTCTTAAAACCGCCTATAAAAAGGCATGTGATGAGTCCCTTGATGTTAGCTGTCTCATGCTTGCTGCTATGAACTCAGACCTTCAGAAGCAGTTTGAGAACATTGAGGCTTACGATATGATCGTGGCGCTCAAAGGCATGTTTGAGACACAAGCAAGAACTGAGAGATATGAGATCTCAAATAAATTGTTTGGGTGTAAGCTAGCTGAGGGTAGTCCGGTGAGCCCACATGTGATCAAGATTGTTGGTTACACACAGAGTTTGGAAAAACTTGGTTTTTCACTTAGTCAAGAGTTGGCTACAGATTTGATTCTTGCTTTACTTCCTGCAAGCTATGGGCCGTTCATTCTGAACTTCCATATGAATAGTTTAGACAAGAATCTCACCGAACTGCATATGATGCTCAAGACTGCGGAAGACAGCATTAAGAAAAGCAAGAGTCATGTGATGATGGTGCAAAAGAGTACGAGCTTCAAGAAGAAGGCTAATACTAAGGTCAATGGAAAGGGTAAGGCTAAAGCTTCGGATAGGATGCAAACCAATAAGCCTAAGCCCAAGACTAAGTTTGGCCCGACTCAAGAGAATGAATGCTTTTACTGCAAGGAGCTAGGCCATTGGAAGAGGAATTGCAAGAAATACCTGGCTGATCTGAAAAAGAATGGTGGGACTAAACCTTCCACTTCAGGTATTAATGTTATAGATGTTTTTCTTGCTGATTCTTCTGTTAACTCATGGGTATTTGATACCGGATCGGTTGCTCATATTTGCAATTCGATGCAGAGTCTAACAAGGATTAGGAGAGTTGCAAGAGGCGAGATGGATCTTCGCGTCGGGAATAAAGCAAGGGTTGTTGCATTAGCCGTCGGGACGTTGCCATTACTTTTGCCTTCAGGATTTATTATGGAAATAAATAATTGTTATTATGTTCCAGCCATGAGTAGAAACATTATCTCTGCCTCAGGTTTGATGGCAGAAGGTTATAAATTCATTATTGAGAACAATGGTTGTTCTATATTTTTGAATGAAGTGTTTTATGGCTATGCACCTGTTTTGAATGGGTTGTTTATTTTGAATCTTGATGTTGCACCTATCTATAATATTAATGCGAAGAGGCTTAGGCCTAATAATATGAATTTCACTTTTATTTGGCATTGTCGTTTGGGTCACATAAGTGAGAAACATATGAAGAAGCTCCATGATGATGGAATTCTAAACTCATTTGATTTAGAATCATTTGAAACATGCGAATCTTGCCTACTCAGAAAGATGACCAAGACTCCTTTCACTGGTCGAGTGAGAGGGCGTCCAGGCTGTTGGCACTCGTACATACCGATGTATGTGGACCAATGAGAACGACGACTAGAGGTGGTTTTCGTGATTTCATTACCTTCACCGATGACTATAGTAGATATGGATATGTCTATTTAATGAGGCAGAAGTCGGAATCCTTTGAAAAGTTCAAGGAGTTCCAGAGTGAGGTACAGAATCAACTTGGCAAAACAATCAAGTCTTTACGATCTGATCGTGGAGGTGAATTTTTGAGCCATGAATTTGGTGATCATTTGAAACAATATGGAATTGTTCCACAGCTTACACCACCGGGCACTCTACAATGGAATGGGGTGTTCGAGCGGCGTAATCGGACCTTGTTGGACATGGTTCGGTCAATGATGAGCCAATCTGATCTGCCATTGTATTTTTGGGGTTACGCTCTTGAAACTGCCGCTTTCACTTTAAATAAGTTACCATCAAAATCAGTAGATAAGACACCATATGAGATATGGATTGGGAAGAGTCATAGTTTGTCTTTTCTAAGGATTTGGGGATGTGATGTCTATGTTAAACGTTTGACGTCTGATAAACTCACACCCAAGTCTGATAAATGCTTCTTTATAGGATATCCTAGGGAAACCAAAGGAGATTACTTCTACAACAGGGAAGAGGGCAAAGTTTTTGTTACCCGAAATGGTGTCTTTTTGGAGAAAGAGTTTCTTTCAAAAGAAGTGAGTGGGAGAAAGGTGCAACTCGAAGAAATTGGAGAAACATCTGAAAGTGTTTCAACTCCCACTGAACCTCTACAGGATGAACAAATTGTTGTTGAACCTGTAGATGAGGCATCAGCCCCACGTAGATCTAAAAGGCCACGTCAATTACCTATAAGGTATGGGCATGATGTATTATTGTTGAATAATGATGAGCCTAAGTCGTATGAGGAAGCGATAATGGACCCAGACTCTGAGAAATGGCTTGAAGCCATGAAATCCGAGATAGACTCCATGAGTGACAATCAGGTTTGGAACTTGGTCGATCATCTTGATGATGTTAAAACCATTGAATGCAAATGGATCTATAAGAAAAAGATTGATATGGATGGAAATGTTCACATTCATAAAGCTCGACTAGTCGCAAAAGGGTTTCGATAAGTTCAAGGGGTTGACTACGATGAGATTTTCTCACCGGTAGCGATGCTTAAATCTATACGGATCATTCTAGATATTGCTGCATATTTCGACTATGAGATATGGCAAATGGATGTCAAAACGGCTTTCCTTAATGGAAACCTAAGTGAGGATGTGTACATGACACAACCTGAAGGTTTTGTCGATCCAAAGAATGCTAGTAAAGTGTGCAAACTTCAAAAGTCCATTTATGGGTTGAAGCAAGCATCTCGGAGTTGGAATATACGCTTTGATGAGGAGATCAAAGGTTTGGTTTTCACAAGAACAAAGAAGAACCTTGTGTTTACATGAAGGTTAGTGGGAGCGCACTCGTTATTACGATCTTATATGTAGATGACATATTATTGATTGGGAATGACATTCCAATGCTGGAATTTGTTAAGGTATCATTGAAAAATAGTTTTTCTATGAAGGACCTAGAAGAGGCAGCATATATCTTAGGGATAAAGATCTATAGAGATAGATCAAGAAGGCTAATTGGATTAAGCCAAAGTACTTATATTGACAAGATGTTGATTCGGTTCAAAGATGCAGGATGCCAAGAAAGGGTTCTTGCCTATATCACATGGCATAAGTCTTAGCAAGAGTCGGTGTCCTTCGACAAATCGATGAGCGAGACCGTATGAATGGTATTCCATATGCTTCACCATTGATCCATCATGTATGCCATGATATGTACTCGACTGATGTATCATATGCTCTAAGTGTTACGAGTAGATACCAAGCTGATCCCGGTGAAGGCCACTGGACAACTGTGAAAAACATTCTTAAGTACTTGAGAAGGATTAAGGATGCGTTCCTAGTTTATGGCGGTGATGAAGAGCTCGTTGTAAATGGTTACACAGATGCAAGCTTCCAAACCGACAAAGATGATTATCGTTCGCAATCTGTTATGTATTCATTTTGAATGGAGGAGCGTTGAGTCGAAAAGTTCCAAGCAAGGGACGGTTGCTGATTCTACGACGGAGGCCGAGTACATTGTGGCTTCTGAAGCTGCGAAGGAAGGTGTTTGGATAAGGAATTTCATTGCTGAATTGGGCATGGTTCCGAGTGCCTCGGGCCCAATGGATCTCTATTGTGACAATAATGGAGCCATTGCGCAGGCTAAGGAGCCTAGATCCCATCAGAAGTCCAAGCATATACTCAGGCGTTACCACCTTATTCGCGAATTGGTGGATAGAGGAGATGTTAAGATATGCAAAATCCATACGGATTTAAATGTTGCTGATCCGTTGACAAAGCCTCTCACACAGCCAAAGCATGAGGCGCACACAAGAGCTATCGGTATTAGATACTTAAATGATTGAATCTAGTGCAAGTGGGAGACTGTTGGAAATATACCCTAGAGGCAATCATAGAGATGATTGTATTTCATTATGTTCATAACATTTGATAATATGTTATCTTGTTCCTTGAATGAATCATCAGTTATATAGATCAATGAGTATGTGACTTGTTGGTGAAACTCTTTATCTTATATGATGTCGTTCTAAAAGTATCCCTGGTCGAATGTCACTGGTCGGAACACCAGTGACTCTACGACTAGTACATGTATTGATTGATGATCATGTTTCACCGGTCATGGATATAGAGATATCGAATCAATAATGTGGAGACATGTTAGAGAACATAGTGTTGGATAAGACCCACCTTGAGACACTATTGAGATTGTTATGATTCTATGTGTCGTTAGTTGGTCTCAAGCAATGATGATGTATAATCCTTAGACCTGAGATCAGCATGGTTTTCTACATGTGTAATAGCACTCTTAGGGGTTGCCAAACGCTACTCCGTAACTGGGTAGTTATAAAGGTAGCTTTCGGGTATGCTATGAAACATGCGGAGGAATGTGACTGGTCGGATATGGGATTTGCCCTCCTAACATAACGGAGAGATGTCTCTCGGCCTCGTTGTGGTCGAATAAAGAAAGTGCATGGCCATGCCACTAGTGGTCGGGCGTCGACCACATAAAGTTATTCGACACTTGATCGAGAAAGTATTGAGCAGTCCATGGACGACATATTATCTCACCTGGAGTTCAACCAGATGTCGTGAGGCAAAGGGAGAATACACAAACAGGTCGTTCAGTTGCCGAGGTCGTAGACTGGTCGAAGTTGTATGGAGATACGACCTAGTCGAAGACTACTCGAACATAATCACCAACCGGTCGAAGGAGTTGCAAGCGGTCGTAATTAGATACTAACGGTCGTAAGGAGTTACGAATGGTTGTAACTAATTATGAATTGGTCGTGACTAAGTACGAGCCGTCGTAAGTGATAAGGACACAGTCGTAGATCATATTGCATTAAGGTTCGTCCGATATATTCGTGTGTGTTCGGGAAGCGTTATGTGCCGCTAGGTACTGGATGACACTCGTGATCGGAAAGAGTTTCCGAGTCACAACCGATTACACACGAACCTATAGGGTCACACACTTAAAGGGCTAGGATTTGATTTGGATGGTGATCCGAATTCTTATAGGCTACGAGTTCCTGTTGGGCCTCCTGTTTGGGACCCTTTATGGATGCCTATATATAGAGGAGCGGTGGCATGGGGTATGATTGATCAATATTTCTAGAAGAAATCCCGAAACCCTAATAGTCACGCTCTCCTCAACCACGCCGCTGGCGCTAGCACTCCTGCGCGTGGTGTCCCTGCCCCGTACGTGTGGATACCTTGGAGGTGCTGTTGCGAAGCATTAGCACTAGGGCGATCCGCGACTCACGACGTTCACCGGAGTAGGAGGAGAAGGCGCGCGGCAAGTACGACTACGATCGCTTCAACTCGCTACATCGACTCTACTTCCGCCACGGTCGGCGCGTCTAGTGGTAATCTCGTGATCTATTACTAGCGGAGGTTCCTTGGTTGCGCGGTAAATTTTTTGTTTGTGCTATCGTAGCCTTCCTGCGATCCTTCATTGGGGACGTGGGGTAGATGTGAGGTAGTGAGGCCATAGTTGGGCCTTGTGGGCTTCGGCAAAGGCCCACAAATCCTTTTCTTCCTATCCTTCTTCAAAACGGCAGCTTCTCTACTCAGGCCCTCGGCCATGGTCGCCGCCTCGCCGAACGGCTGGAGGTTGGTCAGAAGGATGGAGCCCCCCTCCCCACTGGAATCGCACCTGGGTGCTCGTAAACTAACCAGCGCGATGGCAATAGTTTGAGCAGTGATCCTTGGGCAGCAACGATATCTAGATCTCCAGCATGGCCTCAAGCTGCAACCACCTTGGGCTGCAGCAACGATCTCAGCACCGGCATGTTAGTCTCAATGAGCATGGCCCGGCACTACTATAATACCTTGGTCCGTTAGTGTGGTGGCCTAGGTGTTGTGTGTGGTAGGATTAGTCCCACATGGAGAGTTGAGATAAGTTTTAGATAGGATATAATTATATAAACCCAAGCAATCCAAATGTAGCCCCTTCGAGTTAACTTTTTTTTTACACAAAACGAGAACGAAAGTGTAAGCGGTGTGCTTTGCATACGTAGGCCCACCCACCGTGGGTTGTGCTTTGAGGGAATTTTGTACTATGGTAATACAGATGATATCAGAGCAGCAACCTTCACTGCATGGGCGTGTGGATATGACACATGACATGTGTTACCGGCACACTAGATGTATGGATGTGTACCGAGGGGTTACAATTGCAAATGGACATGGGCTGAACCCAATTTGCGTGCAATTTCTAGTTCAAGCTCTGTAACATCCCAATTCTGGGATGGCTTTTGCTTTAGTTTTGGTTTTCATTGAAAATCCTGTAGTCAGTTTGGTAAAGAGGTTTTCAAAGCTTTTATCTCAAAATCCCCTTCGGTTTTGGAATCTAAGTTGCAAAGTTAAAAGTCAATCTTCAAACTCAAGCTTGGTTTGAATTCAATTTGCAAATTCAGAATCCTCCCAAAGTTCAAAATTTCAAAAATTTCTTTTCAAAAGCCTCTTGGGCTTGGCCCAGTTTCCCTCCTGACTCCTTTTCTTTTCCCTAGCCCAGCCCGAGCAGCGCCTCCCCTACCTCGTCTCGTCTCGTTGATCAGACCACCCCTCTTCTCCCACCACGCCCACCCTATCACACCCCCATGCGCCTACCCGCTCCCCTGCCTGCTCTGTCCTGTCACCAAGCTGCTCCCCTTGACTCGTGCCTCGGGACCGCGCGCCTTTGAGCCCCTCATCGGCTCTCTCTTCCTCTCCTTCGGGCTATAAAAGAGCCAGAGCAGCCCCCTCCATCTCCTTTTCACACCTAACTCACCCTCTCTCACTCTTATTTTTGTGGTTTGTCCGAAGCCCCAAGCTCCAAGTTCAAGCCACCGCGCACCTCCTCTCGATCCTCACCATACCAGTGCAGCCCCCTCTTCTACCCACGTCAATTCATGTCCCAGAGCACCTTGAAACAATCCCCTCACTCATTTTTAGTTTTGTTTCATAGGAGCTGCCACTTTTTCTCTTCTCCTTTAGTCCTGACTGACCCCTTCATCGCCGTCCTCCTTCGCCTTTGACCACAAGCTTCCCTACCGTCGTTCGTCGTCCACCAACCTCCTCCAGCCTCTCTCTCAGTCTTGGTGAGCTCCTCGTGCCCTATTCTCTTTCTTGTTCTTTCAGCCATCCACTTAGTGCGACCACCCTCTAGGTTTTCGACCAAACCCTTCGACCAGGTTCCTTCCTTCAACCGCATCAAGAAGTCGAGTCCTTCTTTTGACCGCGTCAAGCAGTCGAGTCCTTTCGACTATGTCAAGCAGTCGAGTACTCCTTTTGACCTTGTCGAGTAGTCAAGTCCTCCTTTCGACCTCATCGAGCAGTTGAGTCCTTCCTTCGACCAGTTAGTCGAAACCTTCCTCTGATAAGGTAGTCGAAACCTTCTTCCAACCAGTTAGTCGAATCCTTCCTTCAACCAGTTAGTCAAAACCTTCCTTCGACCTGGTAGTCGAACCCTTCCTCCGACCAGTTAGTCGAAACCTTCTTTCGACCTGGTAGTCGAAACCTTCCTTCCACCAGTTAGTCAAAACCTTCTTTCGACCTGGTAGTCCTCCTTCCGACCGGGTGATCGAAACCTCCCTTTCGACCATGCGAAGTCGGATGAACAGTACTCAAAACCAAAGCTTCGAGGGCTCGGTATTCCTCCGTTATAACTCTAAAAATTAGGAAATTTATTTCTAAATTTGTGTAAATTCAAGACCTTACTTTTGGCTCTAGTCTTATGTAACTTTGAGTTTTTGTTATTTCTTTAGTATTTATTTATTCTCTTTGCCTGTTTGTTTCTTTTTCCGGTACGTTCGTCTGAGTAGAGTTCGAAGAAGCGGGAGATCTTCTATTTGATAAGCACAAGATTATCAAGACTCTCTTACCTTTAATCCAAGTGAGTCAATACTTTAATCATTTTGAGCCTACATTTTACGCAAAGTATATTCTTTTAAATTACAAAAATTTGCATGCTCTAATTTTTTAAGCAAATGTATGTTAAATCTTAAGGTAGTTAAATATCCATTTGATGATTAATTATTTGTTATTCCATCCTTTGGCAATTGAATCTATTATTCCATGTCACCCTAGTAACTATGTGGTAATTTACTAGCTATAAGTTGTACTTAAGCGATATGCTAGTCTTGCTTAAGTACCGAGGCATTAAAATGCTCCATTGATCATCTCTTAAAATCATGGAATTATTTTGGGTAGTCATTGGGTACATGACTGAAGTATTTGAGATAAATATGGTTTTACTCCTCAAAACCCAATTAAAACTGCTCTTACCACATTTGGGTGGATGGTGTGATGGTGGGTGCTGATGTAGGATGAGAATGGTGGGTATGCGGTTTGAACCTCCCAGATGGCATTAAGGACTTAATCCGGTGATGACCTTCCATTGTAAAATAAATACAACCACAAGTCTGCAAAGTACAACTTGGCTTAGTAAAGTTATTGAACCCTGAAAGTCATTTCGCTCGAGGGGATTGAGGTAGTGCAAACGGTTGGATGCGTTCCAACTTGAATGGGACACCGAGGAAAGGTGAATTTGCCAGCTGCGCTAGTCGTTGTGGCGGGGCCAGCTACGCTAGTCGTTGTGGTGAACATCTCGCACAACTTATGGGCGCGGCCCATATGGGTGAGATGACGGAAGGGCGAGATAATTTAAAAAGTTATTGTGATGATCTCTCAACCACACGACTAAGGAATCAGGTGTGACAACGAGTTGATTATCTCTCGTGGGTAAAGTACAACCTCTGCAGAGTGTAAACTATTTAAATAGTCATGCCTACGGTCAAAGGCAGACATGGGAACCTTACTAGAGTTAATTCTATTTCAAAAACCTTTGTGGACGGGATAAAAACTGGTTAGGTTGATGTAACCCTGCCTTTGGTTTGTTCCTGGGTGGTCGTTCACAGTGTTGTTCCTAGGTGGTTGTATCCAGTGTTGTTCCTGAGTGGTCGCACCCAGTGTTGTTCCTGGGTGGTCGTACTCATTGTTGTTAATAGTGGTCGTAGCCACATTTCAAAATAAGCATAAGGTAGAGGTAACCTCTGCTGTTATTCAATATTGCAATTATTCTCTTTAATCAAATGCAATTTGGTTAAAATGCTAAGTAATAGGAATTACTAATATTAGTATTTCAAAACATTGCTTTACCAAATAAAAGAACCCGAGCCATCCTTGTTAAGCTTTGCATGTATATTATTGCATCTTGTGTGTTGGCTCGCGAGCACGGAAGTTGTGCTCACTCTCGCTCTTTCCCCCAAATCCCTCAGAACCCGTGGATCTTGGAGATTACACCTTCTATGAGGACCCCGAAGTTGATGGACAAGGAGCTGATGAAGAGTAGTCTAGTTCGAATAGTCTTGGTCTCGCGTTAGTCTAGTTGGCCAGTCGGCGCTCACGTGCATCCAATATTATCCAAGTCTTCGGTTAATATCAGACGCACATGGTTTTCGCAGTCGTTTGCCTATGGAGAGATGTGCTCTACCCTTTTGCTTCCGCTGTAGTTTTCGCTATTTTTGTAATGTAATCATTTGGCTTGCTCGGCCCTTACTGTAAAACTTTGGCCCAACGAAGTCTATGTCACTCTGTTGTTTGTATTATATTAAATGGTTTGGTTCATGACTTGTATGCAATGATTCAATGATGTATCTGTGAGTGCTATCTACTGATCTAGGGTATGAATATTGTTTTCACAGAGGATTTGGATCGGTTGAAATCCGGGTCCGACAGAGCTGGTATTAGAGCATACGACTGTAAGAGCCTCAGTTAGACTAGTCGAGCCTAAGGACTTGAGTCTTATTTTCGAAAACTAAGAAAAGCTTTTGTTAAAATATAATGTACTTATTGCTCTTTCTCATCAATCTTAGTTCTGAACTTATCTCTACTCTCTTTGAGTTTTGTTGGCTCTCTCTTGTTCAAAATTGTAGATGGTCATACCGTCGTTCGATGATGAGTTCGTGGACATCCTCTGCCAGCTGGTGTAGCACCTAGGCTACCACCATAAGCCTATCTTCAGAGACCGGAAGACCAGATGCACAAAGATCTTCTGCTAAGAGTACCCTTCTTTAGACGTTGTGATTTGTATCTTGTGTTGTGGCTTAGCATAGCATATATGCTATATTTCAAAAGCCATGTAACACTTAACCCTCTTAATATAATGCAGTCACTCTAGACTTTGTATTGTACTTGTTTTGTTCTCGTTGTTGGTTTCGAGCTCTTCTTTGTATGCTTTAGAGGGCTAGTAAAACCTTAATATACTTCCCTCTAGTTCTAAACCTTAGTGGTTCTTCAGATGGCACCCAAGAGAGCTGCCGCCCCAAGCCGTGGTGCTTTTGCAACAGACCGTGGTCGTGGCCAAGGTCGTGGTCGTGGTTGTGGGCAAGATCTACCTCCCCACCGCCAGCAAACCCAACTATGGCGCAAGTTATGTTCCAGCAGACGCAGATTCTCCAAGCTTTGCTAACCAGTCAACAGATTGGAGCAGCTGGTTATAACTCCAAACTGGCAGACTTCCTCAGGACAAGACCCCTTACCTTCATCGCAGCAAATAAACCATTGGAAGCTAAAGACTGGCTCAGAGACACTAAGAAGAAGCTTCGTCTAGCCCGATGCTCAGAAGAAGACAAGGTGGCCTTTGCAACCCATCAGCTGAAAGGAGCCACCGTTGCATGGTGGGAAAACTACCTCGCTGCCCGAGGAGGAGAAAGCCCCGTGGAAGAGGTAGAAGAAGAAGAAGAAGAAGAAGAAAACGAGGAGAGAGAAGAAGAAGAAGTAGCAGCATCTACGACTGGAGCTCAGCAAGTTTTCGCTGCTGAAGAAGTTATCGATGTGCAACTAGGAGAAGTTGAACCGTTAAGCCAAATAATTCCTTGGAATGAATTCAAGCAAGCTTTTAGAACCAACTTCGTACTAGCCGGCACAATGAGGATGAAAAAGAATGAGTTACGTACCTTGAAGCAAGGAAGCATGACAGTCAATGAGTACCTGACAAAGTTCAACCAACTCGTCCGCTACACCCCAAGTGACGTCGCCGACGAAGAAGAGAAGATCGACCGCTTCGTGGAAAGAATGCGCGAAGATATGAGAGTCCAGCTTATCCTCCACAACTTCCCCAGCTTCCATCACGTGGTCAA
Organism: Ampelocalamus luodianensis; assembly: GCA_036346255.1. Lineage (NCBI taxonomy): Eukaryota > Viridiplantae > Streptophyta > Magnoliopsida > Poales > Poaceae > Ampelocalamus > Ampelocalamus luodianensis. Next base: position 22,516,763 of record CM070638.1, on the reverse strand, counting down.
CAAAGCCCTAGTGCTGGAAAATGAGAAAAAGATTGCAGAAGTCAGCTGCAAAAGAAAGATGGCATTTCAAGGGCCACAAAGCAGCTTTCCACAGAGATTAGCATTTCAGAGTAGTTCAACTTTTAGGCAATCAGCCGCCTAGCCACTAAGAGTTCCAATTCCAACTCCAACTCAAGCTCCAGCCCCACACCCTAGTGAAGGTGTTTTCTGCGCTCCTCGTTCCGTAGGATAGCCTGCAGCAGCCAACCCGATAACTCATCTTCATTGTTTCAACTGTGGAGGAAAAAGGGTATTTTGCCAACAAGTGCCCTCAACAAGTCACCCTGGTGAAGTACAACTTGAGAGCCACACCATCTTGAGGCCAAACATCAACTCCAAGAAAACGTCATCAGATCTCGTAGGCATCCAGAGCCACTTCCACGCCAAACCAGGGCCACGTGAACCATATCGCCACCGAAGAAGCCCAAGTAGCTTCAGGAGTCATGAGAGGTATGTTCTTTGTCTAATCTAAGTAGCTCGAATCTCGGGGTTGATATTCATTTTAACGAGGGTAGGATTTGTAACATCCCAATCCTGGGATGGCTTTTGCTTTGGTTTTGGTTTTCTTTGAAAATCCTGTTGTCAGTTTGGTAAAGAGTTTTTCAATGCTTTATTTGAGTTCAAAGGTTTTATCTCAAATCCCCTTTGGTTTTGGATTTTAAGTTGCAAAGTTAAAAGTCAATCTTCAAACTCAAGCTTGGTTTGAATTCAATTTGCAAATTCAGAATCCTGTCAAAGTTCAAAATTTCAAAAATTTCTTTTCAAAAGCCTCTCGGGCTTGGCCCAGTTTACCTCCTAACTCCTTTTCTTCTCCTCGGCCCAGCTCGGCCAGCGTCTCCCCTGCCTCATCCTATCTCGTCAATTGAACCACCCCTCTTTTCCCGCCACACCCGCCCTGCCGCACCCCCGTGCGCCTACCTGCTCCCTTGCCTGCTCTGTCCTATCGCCGAGCTGCTCCCCTTGACTCGTACCTCGGGACCGCGTGCCTTCAAGCCCCTCAGCGGCTCTCTCCTCCTCTCCTCTGGGCTATAAAAGAGCCAGAGCAGCCCCCCTCATCTCCTTTTCACACCCAACTCACCCTCTCTCGCTCTTGTTGCTGTGGTTTGTCTGAAGCCCTTAGATTTGAGTTCAAGCCGTCGCACACCTCCTCTCGGTCCTCGCCACACCAGTGCAGCCCTCTCTTCTACCTGCGTCAATTCGTGTCCCAGAGCTCCTTGAAGCAATCTCCTCACTCATTTTCAGTTTTGTTTCACAAGAGCCGCCGCTTTTCCTCTTCTCCTTTAGCCCCAACTGACCCCTTCATCACCATCCTCCTTCGCCTTTGACCGCGAGTTTCCCCATCGCCGTTCGCCGTCCGCCGACCTCCTCCGGCCTTTCTCTCAATCTTGGTGAGCTCCCTGTGCTCTGTTCACTTTATAGTTCTTTCAACCATCCTCTCAGTGCGACCACCCTCTCAGTTTTCAACCAGACCCTTCAATCAGGTTCCTTCTTTCGATCGCGTCGAGCAGTCGAGTCTTTCCTTCGACCAGTTAGTCGAATCCTACCTTCGACCAGTTAGTCGAAACCTCTCCTTCGACCACGCGAAGTCGGATGAGCAATACTCGAAACCAAAGCTTCGAGGGCTCCGTTCTCCTCTGTTATAACTCTAAAAATTTGGAAATTTGTTTCTAAATTTGTCTAAATTCAAGACTTTACTTTTGGCTCTAGTCTTATTTAATTTCGAGTTATTTCGTTATTTTTTAGTATTTATTTGTTCTCTTTGTCTGTTTGTTCTTTTTTCCGGTACGTTCGTCCGAATAGAGTTCAAAGAAGCGGAAGATCTCCAGTTTCATCAAGCACAAGATTATCAAGACTTTCTTACCTTTAATACAAGCGAGTCTATACTTTGATCATTTTGAGCCTATATTTTATGCAAAGTATATTCCTTTAAATTACCAAAATTTGTGTGCTCTAATTCTTTAAGTAAATGTATGTTAAATTTTAAGGTAGTTAAATACCCATTTGATGATTAATTATTTGTTATTCCATACTTAGGTAATTGAATCCATTATTCCATGTCACCCTAGTAACTATGTGGTAATTTACTAGCTATATGTTGTACTTAAGTGACATGCTAGTCTTGCTTATGTACCAGGGCATTAAAATGCCCCATTCATCATCTCTTAAAATCATAAAATTATTTTGGATAGTCATGGGGGGTACATGATTGAAGTATTTGAGATAAATCTGGTTTTACTCCTCAAAACCCTATTAAAACTGCTCTTACCACATCTAGGCGGACAGTGTGATGGTGGGTGCTGATGTAGCATGAGAATGATGGGTATACGGTTTGAACCATCCAAGTGGCATTAAGAACTTAATCCAGTGATGACCTCCCATTGTAAAACAAGTACAACCATAAGTCTGTAAAGTACAACTTGGCTTAGTTAAGTTATTAAACCCTAAAAGTCATCTCGCTGGAGGGGATTGAGGTAGTGTAAGTTGTTGGATGCGTTTCGGTTTGAATAGGACACTGAGGTAAGGTGAAAATGCTAGCTGCGCTAATCATTGTGGTAAACATTCCGCACAACTTATGGGCACGACCCATATGGGTGAGATGATGGAAGGGGTGAGATAATTTGAAAAGTTACTGTGATAATCGCTCAACCATATGACCAAGGAATCATGTGGGATAACGAGTTGATTGTCTCTTGTAGGTAAAGTGTACAACCTCTACAGAGTGTAAACTGTTTAAACAGCTGTGCCTGCGGTCAAAGGCGGATATGAGAACCTTACTAGAGTTAGTTATATTTCAAAAACCTTTATGGATGGGACAAAAAATTGGTCAGGCTGATGTAACCCTGCCTTTGATTTGTTCCTAGGTGATCGTACCCAGTGTTGTTTCTAGGTGGTTGTACCAGCGTTGTTAATAGTGGTCATAGCCACATTTCAAAATAAGCATAAGGTGGAGGTAATCTCTGCTGTTATTCAATATTGCAATTATTCTCTTTAATAAAATACAATTTGGTTAAAATGCTAAGTGATAGGAGTTACTAATATTAGTATTTGAAAACATTGCTTTGGCAAATAAAAGAACCCGAATCACCCTTATTAAGCCTTGCATGTGTATTATTGCATCTGTGTGTTGGCTCGCGGGCACGGAAGTTGTGCACTCTCTCTCTCTTTTTCCCCCAAATCCCTCGGAATCCGTGGATCTTGGAAACTATGCCTTCTCGGAGGACCCCGAAGTCGAGGAACAAGGAGCTGATGAAGAGTAGTCTAGTTCGAGTAGTCTTGGTCTCGCCTTAGTCTAGCTGGCCAGTTGGTGCTTACGTGCATCCAATATTACCTGTGGAGAATGTGCTCTACCATTTTGCTTCCGCTGTAGTTTCCGCTGTTTTTGTAATGTAATCATTTGGCTTGTTCGTCCCTTACTGTAAAATTTCGACCCGACACGGTCTATGTCACTCTGATGTTTGTATTATATTAAATGGTTTGGTTCACGACTTGTATGCAATGATTTAGTTATGTATTTGTGAGTGTTATCTACTGATTTATGAAATAATGTAGTGTTTTCACGTAGAATTAGGATCGGTCGAAATTCAGGTCCGACAAGCTCCATGGCTGTAGTGCTATGGACCGTACTGTTTCTGTCGGTACTTCCACTTCTTGACATGCTGTACTGCGGCTTGTCTGAAAAGCATAAATGTTTCTTGCTGAGATGCAGAGTTTGGTGCCTCCGGCCACTTGAATATCCTTGTACCCATAGGCTCGGCAACGACACGAACAAGAACGGCCCGCGCTGCTCCGATCACTGGCCTGATCAGTGTAATGTTGTATTAGGTTTCTGTCAGAAACTTTGTACCGTGAAGCCTAGTGATGGGAGTAAGCCATGAGCAGCCCCACGAAAAAAATGATAACAAGGGTCTTACGTGAGGCTCTACCTCCATGAACTGTTGATTCTGTTGATAAAAAGAAAAACCAATGGCTGATGGGGAGGAAGCTGGTGCACTTAGCAAATTTCCTTCGCAGCTCAGCGTTGAGTTTTTTTTAATCTATTTTTAAAAAATGTTTTAAAGATAATCTATCTAACTTTATTTTCAATTTTGACCCCTTTAATCACGCTATAATCCGTGACGTGATCAAACTGTGCTATCACGCTACCGACTGCGGCGTAACCAAACCTGCTATGATAGCTCTCCGAGCTAACACATGTCCGTTTTTGGGCTAAGTTCTGTCACGGCAAGAGGAGTGGCGTAACAGCACTTGTTTATCACGCCGAGGCCCGTGCCGTGATAACGTATTTTTTCCACGCGGCGTGGTCAAATATGTCAAAATTAGAAATAAAGTTACGGAAATGTTATCTTTAAAATATTTTTTAAAAAATAAATTAAATAATAAAAAAATTCCCCACGTCCTGTGCACTCTTCTTTGCTTCAAGTTTCCCGCAACCGGTGGGAAGCTGACGAAGACAAAAAAATAAAAGACGCTGCTGACTTGGACTGGAAAGCTCAATTCGTGTAGGTCTATCTACTCGTCAAATGTTTTTTCAGATCCTCGCCAAAAAAATAAAAATAAAAATCTTTCTTCAGGTTCAGAGGGTTACTGTCTTGGTTTCCTTCTCTGAACTTTCCAACTTTGAGTGCTTGTCACTTCAGGTTCAGGTTAAATTATTATAACCGTTGCTTTCTAGTGACCGGGAGCGCTACCTAACCATTGATTCTGACGATAGGACGGGTTAACTATGCCTATTGCATTGCTAATAATTTCTTCTCATTTGCCGTGCATTGTCCACTTGGTGCAGCAGGTCAATAATATATTGGACCTCGAAAATGACAAGGATTAATGTTTGATACCGAAATTTAAGGAAATGTGAGAACTACACTTGGTTTGGGATCAACCAAGGATAAAAAATTTCACTGACACGTAGGATCCACAAATTAAGTTGTAAGATTAATGTTTAGCTTAATGCCACTAAGTATGACAGGTGGGCCCAAGGCCGTTTTATCTGTAATTAAACCAAACTTAATGAAATGATAATATGACTTGCGAGCCCCACCTTGATTGGTGATTAGTTGAAATCAATAGCCCTAGTTATCATTCCACTGAGTGGTGGGCCTGTAGCTAATCACTCTTTTAATTATTTGTAGTAGTAGTAATATAATAATAACAACAACATTAGTAGCGGCAATAGCAGTGTTAGTAATAGTACTCGTAAATGAGACAATTACATGTGACCCATAGCTTCAGGATTTAAAATGGTGTCTGCACATCTGGGTTCACCTCATAAGTTTTAATATTTAAAAAATGGAATTTAGAATATAATGTGCAGTTGGCATATAGGCCCCACATAGACTCGGTAATGAAACTAGATTAGTTAGATATTAATTCAGGACAATTAATGTGTGACCACTATTTCCATTAAAGTGCATAATTTAAGTAGAGCTTGTGTTGACATATAATTTTTACATACATGTATGTATGTTAAAATATAAGGTAAATTTTGTTCCTACCACTTAAAATATGTGTAAAAATGATTATGCCAACAGAAATTTGACCATTTCATTTTTGTCATTTTTTTGTTAGTGCACATTTTTTTGCCACTCCGTTCAATTTTCTGTCAGGTCAACGGGGTTGGACCATTAAGAAATACACAAAATTATTAGAAAAAAGAGAAAAACTGAAAATAAAAATACCAACAAATACAGAAAAAAATTTCAAATTTTTTAAAAAATGTGCACAAAAATTTCTTAGCGTAAATTTATCAAAAACAAATTCAAAAAAATTACACTGTGGAAAATTTTAGCAATACTCCATTAAAGCTGAGGAATTTTATTATTGTATTAAAATAAAATTGTTCAAAAGTTATCCTTGAATTTTTCTTTTTTTTTAATCTATTTTGCTTGTATTTTTTTTATGGTTTTTTTTTTTGATGATTTTCTAGTATTTTTATGTTTTCCCATGTTTCTTGACAGTCAAACCCCGTTAACTTGGACAGAGTGGTAAAAACGAAATGTGCAATGACGGAAGAATGACAAAAACGAAATAGTCAAATTTCAAATGGCTGAACCGAATTTGTACATATTTTGAGTGGTAGGAACAAAATTTTCCCTAAAATATAACTTCTTGGATATATGTCCAACTAACCGGTGGGCCCTAGGTCATTAGTAATTCCTTTTAAATGCAATCTAATTTTAAAAGTACCATTAATTATAGTGGGGTCACATAATATACGCAAAAAGCTATGACTGTGCGCGCCTGATACTCTGGTGGACATCTCTGTTAATAAGGTGAACAGATCTCTATCGCCCAGTGCAAAAAATAGTTGAGTATCACTGCTTATTTTCTACACGATAAGACATGGAATATGTTGGAACATAGCTAGTTTTGCACCAACAGGCAAAACTGAATAAAGTACTGATAAATGTACAAAAACGGATATGAATTCTCCGTATTATTTGATTACCGTACTCGATATGATATGAACATGGTATAGACTTTTCCATTCGTTTCACAATTTCTCTGCTATTCGTATTCGAATTCGCACAAAAATATGGATACAAAAATGGTATACAATTTTTCCATCCGAATTGTTATTTTATCCGAACTATTCTTATTCGGGTTTGATGAAACAATATAAGTATTTTATTGTACTATATCTAATTAGTTGGACAAGTTTCTTAGATTCAATGTGAATTCATGTTCCTTTAGGTGGAATAAATAGATTAGAATGATTAAGTGTGACTATACAACGATAAAACGTCACTAATATCTTCACATTACATAAGTTACGAGGATATTCGGATCCGAATGAATTGAGTATATATTCGATTTGTATTCCTATTCGAGCATATTCGAATTCGTATTTATTTAAAAAATACGAATACGAATATGATTTTACTACTATTTGATTCGTATTCGATCCGTTCTCACCCCTACATGCACCAGCGTCGTAGTAGAATGTTACACAACAACTTATTGACCGGTGATATTACTACATCCCACTTCAGGGAAAACAATTTCGGACCGTAATTTTGTTTCTATTGACCCCCGAAAAGCCCAACTCGCCCAAACAATTTGGCCCATTTCATATTTTCTCGGCCCATCAATGGATAAAACCATTGCTTCTTCCCTGGCAGCCCAAGCCTAGAAGTGCCTAAATGGGCCGCGTGATGAGGACATGACCCCTATAGATACAATCAAATTTGCTATGCTTGTTGTTCCAAATATAAGAGCTCGTACACTTCACTTAAATTATCAAGTGAGCTCGTTTTTATGAGTGTCTTTATATTATATGAACTATATGATGCTATCTAATGATGAAAATATATATTTGTGCAGCACCACATCACTTTATATTCAAGCCAAGCAAGAGTTCAAATTGGACACGTTCTGAAATCCAGTTCGGCCTTCGGAGACAGCCCTGACTTCAAACAGGCATAACTTTCGCATACAAACTTCGTTTGAGGTCTACGAGTACTTAATTGAAAGCTTATCTCGTCCTGTTTCAAACGGATCCAGCCTCACCTCCAAATTCCTTTTGTGAACGCCGCAATCATCAAAAGAAGGTGCTGCATCACCTGTTTGGGCCAAATTGGGCTTTGTAACCTATTTGGGCCAGCCACCTCCTTGGCACCCCCCTTGGGCCGCACTATTTATGGCCATACTGTTCATGTTAATAGTACTCATAAATAGTACCGCCCCCTTAGCTCTTGGTTATGTACGGCTCCCCCTCCCCTATATAAGGTGGCCGCACCCCTCTAGTTTTCTTGGATTTCGTTGAGTTAAGGTTTAGCTATTGTGCAAACTTCTGTTCTTTAGTTATGTCGGACGACCACCTGTCAAGACAGCCTTCGGAATCCCACCTTATCAGTATTTCATAAATATTTGCAATACATTAGATTGTGTTTTATCTTGTTCTTGCGTGTTCTTCAATTGCTCGCGGGAATTGAACCTCGCGTTCAGGTTGATCGCAATTCCAGCACGGTCAATAACGTCGCGGAGTTGGATCAACGATTACTAAGGTGGAAGCGTCGTCGTACAGTTGTAGTTGGATCGCGAGAGTCACCTCCACCAAAATCGATAGTTATCAATCTCATCGAAAGATCGGGAACCCCGCCTCCATCAAGTGGTATCAGAGCTTCATTTAATCGGTGAGATTTTTCAGTTTTCTAGTAGTAGATTAGTTTTCATACCTATAGTCCAGAAAATTGCCCACAAAAATTATTTGTTGCACCATTATCATCCCTATCCGAACCCCTTTGAGCCATTGCAATTTTTCTTTTCGGTATTTTCCTTGTTGAATCATTGGTTGCATCGTCGTGTCTAGTTGCTAATCTTTAGTTCTAGTTATTGTCTAGTTGGTCATTGTCTAGATTACTTCTTGTGTTTTCCTTCACGTTGCTTGATCGTTCTTTTAGAGTTCTTAATATTTGCATCTAAAACAGAAAATTCGTGATTTAGAACTCCTCTAATCCGCACCAAAAATAGAAAATTCATCCTGTTGTTAATCCAAAAAAAAGATGAGGTTTTGCTGTGATCTTTTAGGAGATTTGATGTTATTTGCGACTTGCGGCAAACCGTAGGGTCGGTCGGATAGAAGGCGAAAGAGGCAACTGCAAGAACGAAAGCCGCGGCAAAAAAGAAAAGAAAAGAAAAGCGTGTAAAAAATTATTAGAGACCTTCTAAATATAGCCAAAAGCTTCTACAAAACATTTCAGAAAGTTTGGCCAACGGATTTGAAAGTACAGTTTCAAATTTGAACTCGGGACGGTTTCGAGTCCGAGTAGAATTCCGTTTCCGATACACCTTCAGTAAAACGGGCATAACTTTTGCATACGTTGTCCGTTTTTGACATTTTTGTGCTTGTTTCAAAGCTAACGACGAGACGCATCCTTTCCACCTAAGCCACTAGTTGCTCTCCTGGGGCCCCAAAATCGGCCATCTTCGGCCCCGAATTTGCGTTGCAAGTTTTCGATTTCTGTTTTTGACTTTTCTTTCGGTCTTTCCTTCGAATTTTGGGCTTCGCCTCAGCTGAAAAGTTGTAGATCTCATTGAAACCTTTCAAAAGAGTATATATAAGCCATATAAAACTTTGATTTTTTATCTCTTGAGACTAGTTATTGCTTACTGCTTAAACTAGAGGGTTGTTTACATTACACGTTATTGTATCTTTGTGCTCTACACCGTGTGAACAATCTTGTGCCCCTATACAGAGGTTTGAGTAGTTGGCTAGCGTCTCTCCTAGCACTTGGTGTGAGAATTTCCTTTGCTTGCATCAAGTCACATTAATCTTTGCGTGTGCGTGCATACACTTCTCTTGATAGGCTTTGATTAGCTAGCTTTGATTAGACTAGGATCAGCAACACTAACTAGTACTTTGAACATTTATTCAACTTGCATTTGCTTAATTGATTGTTGCTAATCCTTGCTACCATACTTGAGTCTTCCCAGCTATACCTCTTCTACACTATACAGGATGAACTTCTCCTAGCAATCGCTCCATCCAATCTTCGAAGATACGTTGACACCACTGGATGCCGATCACCCTGTTTGCTTGGTAAGAATTCGATAAAAGGCTTAAGTGTGAGCGACTTTTCAACCACCACATCCTAGTAGTTGCTAGGGACATATGCTTATTTTCTACTAACCATGACAGGTTCAAGATCACATAGTAGGGAGTTTTGTGAGATCAACAACACCATTGACTATCTCCTGTGCCTGAACGAGATAAATTTAAGTATGCATTTCCATCATTTGCTGGTAAATTTGATCCTAATGCCTATGTTGACTGGGAAATAGCATTAGAGAAAAAATTTGAATATTATGATTGATCTGATAGGCAAAAGATTAAAGTTGCCACTAGTATTTTTGTTGATGATGCAATACTTTGGTGGAAGTATTTAAATAGACATGGAAGAGTGCCTCAAACTTGGAATGCATTAAAGAAACTATTGAGAGATGAATTCGTTCCTAAATATCATGTTGATTATTTACTAGCTAGATTGCAACGTTTAAATCAAGGTAGTAGAACTATAAGGGAATACTATCATGAATTAAAAACTCGTTTGTTACGTTGTGGTTTAGAGGAACATGCTGAAACTACAGAAAATAGATTTTTAAATAGGCTTAATCAGGAAATTCAGGACCTTCTTGTTCATAAAGAATATAATTCTTTCTCTCTCATTTGTTTATACTTGCCTGTAAGGTTGAAAGTCAGATTGAGGAGAAATTAAAAATACATGATGATAGGAAACATAAGAACAAGCCTATGTTTGTGTCTTTTTCTGTGAATAACGACTTGCAGGAAGTTGAGAGCCATGCCAAAGAGGAGAATGAGTTGATTGAACCACCGACTCCATTGGTTGAGAAGGAAGATGAGGAGATGGAAGCACCTACATCATCTGAGGAGAGCCAAAAAGGTAAAGATCATGGTGCTATCATCACTCAAGGTGAGTATGCTGTGAAGAACTACATTTGTCCACTGTTCATGCTATTTTAGAGCAAAAATTAGTGAAAAATAATTCTGATATGCACATATTTCAAGTAGAAAATACAGACTGCATTGATTTGATTGCACCATGTGATGAAATAATTGAATTGCCTGCTGTTTTGAGTGATTCATGTGATGAGTTAATCGCATGTAATGATCATGTGGAATTGGTTAGACATAAAGAAGTTTTGACTAGAATTTCTCCTGCTGATTCTTTGTGTTACAATATGTTGAATTAACCTACGAAATTGTCACATGCTATGAAGAAAGTTTCTGAAATCGTATGTTCAAAATGCTTGTCTAGTGTCTACACCCTTGGGTATAAGTTTAATTTGATTGGAGATTATGGTGTAGACAATCAATTTCTTGTTTATCGAATATGCATAACTTATGATTACATGGATGAATTGATGCTTGCTGTTTTGAACAACAATTCTTATGTGCCAAATCTTGTTCATTATGAGAGAAAATTAAAATTTAGTGATCATTCAATGCCTATGTGTTCATCTCTTATTGCACCATCTAGTATGGACAATCCGCATCATGATATTGAAGTATGGAAGAATTTACACATACATTCACCCTTACTAGATGGATTTCCTATTGCTCGATTGAAATATGATAATATGGATAAACTTTATTTGATTCCAAAAGTTGTAGATTTGCCCATATGTGCTACCACTGCATGTTTACAACTTCAGATAATTGAATTGCATAAATACTTCACTTATATTTGCAAAACTAGTTGCAATAATTGCTATGTGAGAAATTTTGTTTTGCTCATTAACATATATGATTATTCTTTGGGTAATAATACAATGAGGTTTCTGATCATTCATTGTTTTATAACATTAATTGTGCAACAACAAAGAACTGTTAAAACGGATGATATATACATATACCATGCATACACTTTAGCTTCTTTGTTACCCTATTTTCAGTCTAACAAAAGCCGAGGACAGCTTTGTTTTCAAGAAGGGGAGGATGATGAGGACATGACCCCTATAGATACAATCAAATTTGCTATGCTTGCTGTTCCAAATATAAGAGCTCGTACACTTCACTTAAATTATCAGGTGAGCTCGTTTTTAGGAGTGTCTTTATATTATATGAACTATATGATGCTACCTAATGATGAAAATGTATATTTGTGCAGCACCACATCACTTTGTGTCTAAGCCAAGCAAGAGTTCAAATTGGACACGTTCTGGAATCCAGTTCGGCCTCCGGAGACAGCCCTGACTTTAAACAGGCATAACTTTCGCATACAAACTCCGTTTGAGTTCCACGAGTACTTGATTGAAAACTTATCTCGTCCTCTTTCAAACGGATCCAGTCTCACCTTCAAATTCCTTCTGTGTACGCCATAATCATTAAAAGAAGGTGTTGCGTCACCTGTTTGGGCCAAATTGGGCCTTGTAACCTATTTGGGCCGGCTACCTCCTTGGCCACCCCCCTTGGGCCGTACTATTCATGGTCATACTGTTCACATAAACAGTACTAATGAATAGTACCACCCCTTAGCTCTTGGTTATGTACGTCTCCCCTATATAAGGAGGCCACACCCCTCTAGTTTTCTTGAATTTCGTTGAGTTAAGGTTTAGTCATTGTGCAAACTTCTGTTCTTCAGTTGTGTCGAACGACCACATGTCAAGACAGCATTCGGAATCCCACCTTATCAGTATTTCATAAATATTTGCAATACATTAGATTGTGTTTTATCTTGTTCTTGCGTGTTCTTCGGTTACTCGCAGGAATTGAACCTCGTGTTCAGGTTGATCGCGCTTCCAGCATGGTCAATAACGTCGCGGAGTTGGTTCAACGATTGCTAAGGCACAAGCGTCGTCGTACAGTTGTAGTCGGATCGCGAGAGTCACCTCCACCAAAATCGATAGTTATCAATCTCATCGAAAGATCGGGAACCCCGCCTCCATCACCGCGCCTCTCGGGACAGCCCGAAGTATGAGATTGTTGGTCCAATCCAGACACGGCACGACTGGGCATGCTGAGTTTGGGTCGGCACCTCGACCCAATGGACCGGCTTGGCCCCTGGCACGGCATGGCACAGCCAGTGATCGAGGAGGAGGAGGAGGAGGAGGCCTGGCCGGCGTGGAGACCGCGGCGACAAGGCACGGAGGTGGCGGCGGTAGCCGGCACGGCATGGCACGCCCTGAGATGTACGGTTCGATTAGTTAGCCGAGCTGACCGGGCTGGGTCTAATCGTGTCGTGCCGGCCTGGTCCGTGCCGTGCCGTGTTGGGTGGCCTATTTGGCCACGTCTACCCAAGTGCCCACCCTAAATCGCCAACCCCATCTTGGTTGAATCCTTCGTCCCCATCCCAATTCCTTTGTATCTCCCGGCAGTGCATGGAAGGGGACGGCAAGGGCAACGGCAGGGGAGGGAGAAGCCAGGATAGTGGCGCCGGTATGGAGAGAGGCCAAGACAGTGACGCCGGCAGGGCATGCGATAGTAGCGATGCTGGTGGTTCCGGTGGGGGGAGGGCCAAGGATGGCGGCGGCGGCGGCAATTTGTTACTATCCTCTTAATAGTTCTTCAACAATAACAACCATACAAGAGGTTCCTCAGAGAGGAAAAGGGGTTCAAGAGAAGAACTGGGCAGGGATAGAACAGGAACAAGTTGGGAAGAGGGAGTTATGTCTGCTATGTCTTTTTCCATAATCCCTACAGCCAACAACTCCTACTAATTTATCCCCCTTGCCAACACTTAGCCTGGCAGGTGGGCCTCCTATTCCAACAACCTGGACTGGCTCCAACTCAGCGCACCCAATCCTCCTTCGGATACCGACTGCTGGGCCTTCTACTCCTTTTGTCGCCCTGCTCACCGTCATCTGGAGTCTTGCCGCCTGGTACTGCATCCGGGTATGTAACACAATGGAAGGGGCGGCGACGTGAATGGAGGCTGATTCTTGATTTCTTGTTCTTTTTCTGCAATACAAAAGATGATGTTTTAAGAGAAGAAGTTAGCAGCATGCCATTCACAACATTAACAAATTTTGCTGCCCTGAATCCAGATGTTGGATTGTGCTGTTACTGAAATGTTGCTAGCATGCATGGAAATGCAGGATCGGTACATGACACAAGCATCAACAATGTGTGGAATCATTGGTCCCGGTTTCGTCAAGGTTTCAAGTGCATCTACTGCCATTGCACGGTGAAAGGTGGAGGCGCAACTCTTCTTAAGCAGCACATGGCAGGGGTATCCAGAGACGTCTAGGCATGCTCTGATGTGCCTCGACTTGTTCGTGAAGCAATGAGAAACGTGCTGATGGCATGGAGGGAAAGGAGGAGCAATAAAAAGGAGGGGCGAATGGCTGTCGAACGTGAGATCATATGCAGGAAATGGAGTATCGTGCACCACGAGAATTGCCCAGTGATGATGAAAAGCATCTGCAGATGGCAATACGGGAATCATGAGGGATTATCGCAGTCATCATGGTGGTCGGAGCAGTGGCGCCAGTTTAACCATTGCCAGTGGCAGTGGAACTGCTAGTTGTACAAATTATCACAGACAATGGAGCTAACTTCAAAAAGACATGCTTAATGATTGTTGATGAGTTCCACAAAATCTTTTGGCAGTCGTGTGCTGCCCACACCGTCAACTTGATGCTCAATGACATTGGAAGCATCGCAGAGGTGGAGTATATTGTCTCAAGTGCAAAGAGGATATGTAAATTCTTCTACAACCATGGCAGGCCGGCTTCATGCACAGATGAGGGAGAGAATCATTGGTGAGATCATTCGGCCTAATGCCTCAAGGTTTGGGACTGTCTACATCTTCCCGCTGAGCCTATGGGACAAGAAAGACAGTTTTCGGGCAATGGATGGTGTCGGATGAATGGAAGAATAGTGAGTGGAGCAGTCAGGATGAGTATGACTACGTGTATACTGCTTGATAAGTAAGGAATGGTGGGACGAGACGAAGTGGGGTGCTAGATGCGGTGAAGGCACTATATGGAGTACTTTGGTACGCGGATCAGCAAAAATTTGGAACAATATCTGTACAAGGAGACTAAAAATGACAAAAAGATTAATGGAAGTGGTGTCAAGCAGAGTCAACTATCTGTACAAGGAGACTCTTATGGTTGCCGGTAACTTACTATAGTACTGTTTTACGTTCATGCAAGGTGTTTGTTTGTTAGGACCCGGATTTGCATCCAGACCATCTATGCATACCGAGCTAGTTTTATGATTAGTAGTTATCTCACACAGTACAACATCAATGAATACCACATCCATACATACGAATAAATATAAAAGTACTTTAATTGGTAAGCTTGCAAGAACTTGTGGGATCTGATCTAAGGTCATCTTGAACATCTTCCACTTGCGAGCAAGCTCTTAGATCAAGTTTTGGTAATGTTCCTATAGGCGCCCGCCTAGGCGCTAGGCGCAGCCCTCCCGCCTAGCTTGCCTAGCCGATTTATCTTTCCTAGGTGGCCACCTAGCCCCGCATAAGCAGTGATTCGGTGCTAGGCACCGATCTGCTACCCGACTAGTGCCTAGCACCTAAGGGAACAATGAGTTTTAGTTTTGCCTGGTTTTTATGGCTTGTTGAATTCATTCAAGAAATTCGTGGAACCTTGGCTTTGATCATCTCGAGCGTTGATTGGAATATGTTCCTGGCCTTCTTGATGAGGTATGTCTGAAATTTCAGGTGATTTGGACCACAAGATCAAAAGTTAGATTGTATTTTTGATTTTTTGGGCTGCTGTTCTTAGAGCCGCCGGTGAAACCGCCAGTAACTAGTGGTCAGACCGGCCACCTGTCAGACCAAAGCCGGGGGGTCAAGCCGGCTAGTCAGGCGGTCAGACCAGCCATGAAGGCTTTTCGCTCGTGGTTTTCTGTTTTAACAAAGACTTTCGCTGTGATATTGTGTCTTTGATCTTCATAGCTTTTATAGTTATTGGAGTGAAGAATAAGTTGAATACTACAGTGGTGAAAAAGATAGGTACTCCTATTCATCCACTTCTACTCGCTTAATCGGTCCAACACTTTTAGATAGGGAGTTTCGAGGAGCATTGTGATGTGTCACGGAAAGAACACCAATGGGTGGGCGCGCTCGCCGGAGCCAGGAGCAGATGGCTTTTCGGCTAGAAGAGGGCTCTTCAGGAGGAATATGGAGGGCAAGATGAGATTGGAAGGGTTGTGAGGAGGGGGGCAAACTTAAGTAACGAGTGGGAGACGAATTTTGCGTCGAGAACTCATGATTCTACTCAGTTTCTCGCGAATGAGGCGTGGTGGACTGGCCTTCAATGCTGACCACAAGCGGAAACAGAGACGTGATTGCTCGGTGCCTCGAGAAGGGTGCTTGAGGAGGTCAGTGGTGGAAGCGGCTTTGACATAGTTGGTCTACACTGCACACGGGAGCTTGCCTCCAATGGCAATATCCTGAGGTGGGAGAAGGGCCCTGGTAAGTGGGCCTATAGCCCAACGTCGGTGAGAGGGAGATGACATGGGAGAGGAGGCAGGATTGATAAAATACGCGTTCGCAACTGTTGATGGCTTGGAAAAATATCAAACCACCTCGAAATATTGCAAAACTTTTTGGAGAAGAGCATGAGATTATTTAGGCCCTAAGAAAATCAGTCTCAGGTTCTGGACAGGAGAAGAATAAGAAGGAAATGCTGAAATAGTACATTATGCATATACACAAGATAGACATACCAGGCCGCTGCATCGCAGCGGACGGCTCGGCATAGTCCTACCCTGGGAACAAATGGTATTGAGGACCTGTCAGAAAAAATTACCGTTAGTAACTAGTGTACTTCGAAATATACAAGCAAACTTGAGTGTTTCAGGTGTACTTGCGAGCTGTGCTGGGGTACTCCCGGCATAGTGCTACAAGGACCCGCTCGCCATGTAGGGTGAGGAGTCGTGGGGCGAGATGCACCATGCTTCAACCCCCGTCCATGCACCGGTGGGTCCACCATGTCCCTCGGTGTTCGGCATGATATCAATTTGTTGCCTCGCCTCACCTTCTCTATGAACCGGTCCATGGTGCCTATGAAGTTGCGCGTTGTCATGCTAATGCACTCCTCGACCTTCCTGGCTTGCAAGGAAGTCACCAACGAGTACATCTCTCATTGTAGATCGTTCTGTACATAGAATAAACAAGTTAGAAACCGAAAGCATGAGAAGTAAATAAGAAGTATGGGCCATTCCGTACGTACCATGTGATGGAATGTGGAGTTCTGCTGGGTGGGGTACGTGTCAGTCATCACAACCTCGTGTTGTGGTGGGTCATCCACGACCCTGACGCAACGGACCCTCGTCCAAGTGGAGTATCACTCGATGTACTCCTCGTACATCCTGAGGTCGTAGGGAGCATCCTCCTGGGGTACGTCCTGCAAGGCGTGGGGCCACCGCTCAACCCAATGGGCCATCCTGTCAGCCCAAGAAGTCCTACTAGGTACTCTCTTCCTAGTGTACTGGTGTAAGGCAAAATGAAAAATTCGTAAGTACGTAAGGCAAAGGCTATGACAGAAATAAAATGCTATGACAGAAATAAAATGTTAACTTACCCGTGGACGTTCGATGGCAACCACTCCTCCTAGAGAGGTGGGACATGTTGCCGTAGTCCGAACTGGTGCATTATCCGGTGCATGTGGTGAACCAAGTTCCTCCACGTGAGCCAGTACCCGTACTCTCGTATGCACAAACTCGACAGTCCTTGGGGTGTGCACGCGTACACCCTCTCGGGAGTGTATGATGTCCAGATGACGCGGTCATCCATCAACTTATCAAACATCGCAACATAGTCCAGGTAGAACACGTGCATAGCGGATCATTTGTTTTGTCGACGTTGTCGCTGTGGGACTCGAGAAACATAACCCACCTGAACAGCCATAGAAAGTGGGGCCTCGAAGTGCCTCCTCACTACTTCCTCGGGTGCATCCTGTGCTATATGCTCCGGCTGCAAGATGACAGAGACACATCACTAACTTGAACAAAGCAACTGAAGCGGAAACACAAGAGTTATAAATAATTATCTAGATAAGGCAGAGCCACTTCAGCGTCATCCTGTGCGTACTGTTGGACTCCCTATAGCTGGCGATGGGCGGCAGCACCCCCTAGAACCTCACAAGGATCTCCGTGCACCACGTGGCCAGGACACCGTATGCCGCCAGGGGGAAGCCCGCGCACGGCTAGGGGTGGAAATGAGCTGAGCCGAGCCGGCTCAAGCCAGGCTCACACAAGCTCAGTTGAATAGTAAGCTCAGCTCGGCTCGGCTCGGCTCGATTCAAAAACGAGCCAGGAGAGAGGCACGGCTCGGCTCAAAATCAAGCTCGAGTGGGCTCACAAGCCAAGCAGCAGACGCAGCGGAGGCGGTTGAGGGCGGTCGTAGTGGAGGCTATTGAGGGTGGTTGGGTGGCCGCAATGGAGGCGGTCGAGGGCGAGTTGGCGGCCGCGGCGGGGTTGGACGACAAGAGGGAGGGGTCGTCGTGAGTGAAGAGGCGGCAGAGGTGGTAGGCGATGGCATGATTCTCATTGCCTGCTCACGCCGGGGTGGACTGGTGGAGGAAGGAGAGGTGGGGGTGGGCGAAAGGGAGGAGGCGGCGGCGGTGAGGAGTAGGCGGGAGAAGGTCTGCTTGTGAGAGACGACGACCGTCGCTCTCGTTGAAGACGACGCAATCGATCTTGAGAGGCGGGAGGGGGTCGGCGTCGGAGCAGCTCCGCGGGGCGACGGCGTGGTCGGAGGCGGTGGTGAGGGCGTCCAGGCTCTGTCGCCATTGGCTTCTTCCCGGCGGTGGATTGGGGAGGTGGCTAGGTTCGGGTCCTTTGGGAGGTGGTGGGAGGCCTTTCGGGAGGTGGGAGGTAGGGAGGCTTCTTCCCAGCGGTGGATTGGTGATTGGGAGGTGGCCAGGTCCCAAGTGGATTGACGATCGGGATGATTCGGGATGGATGGGGGGTGGGGAAAGGGGAATTGGGGAACGAGCTAACCGAGTGGCTCGCAGCCTACTCGAGCTCGGCTCATTTTTTTGACTAGCTGAAACTGGGGCTCGGCTCGATAATTCACAAACCCGAGCCGAGCTGGCTCAGCTCGTGACAAGCTCAAGCAAGCTCATGGGCCTTGAGCTATTTTTCCAGCCCTACGCACGGCAACCCAGTCAGGAAGCCGACATCCTGAAACGTCAACATCATCTCCCCACATGGAAGATGGAACGTGTGTGTCTACAGCCTCCAACTGTACACTAGTGCCGTTAGGAGACACGCACCAGTCGTATGGAAACCACCACGACGTACGACCATCGCCCGTGGTGTCCTAATCGTCATCCCACGTCGCCTCCACCATCCTCGCGAGTGGAAGGAGGCCCACCACTCTCAATCTATGTCAAAAGGATTAAGAACGTACGTAAGTCCACCCACACAACTCAGACCAAAATTGTGTACACGAATGTCATAGCTACATGTACTTCGGAACCCAATGTGGGTTGACCCTCCATGCCCTCATGGGCACACACAGCCGCAACGCACCTAGCTCAATGGGCGCCTCGCCCTACTAGGGAGAATGGTACTGAGGTGGCTACGGTGACCCACGTCAATGATCGGGTCAAGCAACTTGTACGACCACTGTATAATGTCTCGTGCACTGCTATATCTAAAAATTCATTGCATACATTGTAAATACTACACACAATTATAATGATGTACTGCACGACATTACAACACATAGGAATTTTCATATCATATTTAGAGCTATGTTGCTCTTTTCCTAGTTTAAAAAGTTTTTTTAGTGTTTCAAAAAATTTTAATGTGTAAAAATGAAAATAAAATGGAAGCTGAGAATATTTTAATTAAGCTCTAAACACCCTATTTAACTACTCTAGAATTTTTAGATCTATCTTGCTATTTTCTTAGTTTTAAAAGTACCTTGAGCGTTTCAAAATTATTTACCATGTAAAAATGAAACCAAATTGAATCTGAGAATATTTTAATTAATATGTAAACAACCTATTTAACTACTTTGTAATTTTTATAGAATATGTAGAGCTATCTTGTTATTTTTCTAGTTTAAAAAGTATTTTCAGCTTTTCAAAATTATTTACCGTGTAAAAAATGAAAACCAAATTGAGGTTGAGAATATTTTAATTAAGATCTAAACACCCTATTTAATTACTCTGAAATTTTTATAGAATTTTTAGAGCCATCTTACTATTTTTCTCGTTTAAAAAGTATTTTTAGTGTTTCAAAATTATTTACCGTGTAAAAATAAAAACCAAATTGATGTGCCAATATTTTAATTAAGCTCTAAACACCCTATTTAACTACTCTAGATTTTTTTTATAGAATTTTAGAGCCATCTTGCTATTTCCCAATTCATTAGTATTTTCAGCTTTTCAAAATTATTTACCGTGTAAAAATAAAAACCTATAATTTTTTTAGCTTTGTTTGGTATTTTCACAGATTTAATCTAAATCATTCATGTACTGCACCATAAATAACATATATACGATAATCTAAATTACACACAGATAAAATGATGTACTACAATAGACTAGATTACAGGTAAAATTATCTAATCAGTTCAATTCTATGTCGTTAGTTTTATTTGGTAACCTACCAAGGTTTTGAATTTAATTACAAAGTTGTAAGAATATTTAATTATAAAGTTGCAAGAATATTTAATTGCAAAGTGCCCGACCAGATCTGCTTCTCCCTCTCTCCCTCTTCTTCTTTATGAACCAGCAGTGCTTCGCTGCGTCACTTTTTCCCTCTCCTCTCCCTCTTCTCTTTTTCTCAGAATTAAAATGACTTTTTGACCAATTTTGGAGGTTTATATAGTGTGGCCTCTGTCGCCAATTAGAGTGGTGATAGGAAGGCGCTGTTTCAGTTGCTATTTTAACTAGCGATTGCCACACTGTTCAAAGCAAATGGCCAGTTGAAATGGCCATAGGATGTTGACCCGGCGACTATCGCCAGTAAATACCCAGTCGCCGGTTCAACCTTCTGTTGCCATTTCAACTAGCGACAGACTCCTCAAATGACGACATAAGCCGATTTGTGTTTTTTCTTTGACTATTTATTTTTGTAATTATTTATTAAAAAATATTATTTTAAAAAAACTGGCTTACAGGATGTTAGTAGAGAAAAGATTTCTGGTGAAGCAATGGGAGAAAGCAGGTGCATCAAAGTTAAACTCAGCTGAAATTAGAAATAAGAAAGAATGGAAAGATATCTGGAAGGTACTTTGCCTGGTGGTTAGCAAGAAATTCACTCACTGTCAATGTCCTAAAGAAGCATAGAAAAATGAGAAAAGAAGCAACATGTGACATGCGGAGCTGACGAGGACTGGACTCATGCTCTATTTAAATGTCCCCACGCAAGAGGCCTGTGGTATATTTTAGCTGATATTTTTGAATCCCTTCCACAAATCTCCTATGCAAAGGAACCAAAGTTGTTGGACAGATTTTATTAGCTTGGGTTGTGTGGAAAAATAGAAATGATACCACTCCGTTTGCAGCCCAGGAATCCCTTGCAATCAGCAAATTTTGTGCAGAAATTGTTGACGGAATCAACACAATATTTTCTTACCGACAAAATTAGGAAGAATGAGAGTGGAGAGCAGGTGCGACGGTGGATACCTCCAGAATCTGGTGAAATTAAAATTAATATTGATGCTTCAATCTCAGAGAAGTCCAATGCTGGTGGGATTGCAGTTGTTGCTAGAGATCAACAATCAGCCTTCATTTTTGGAACTGCAATCCCTGTACCCAATTCCTGCAATATTGAAATTTTAGACGCTGAAGCTTCCATGAGGGATCTACAACTAGCATCCCAGAATGGAACATCGGGTCTGCTAGGCTACGGATTGCCAACTTATTGTGAACAACATTAAGGAAGTCAACTTATGTCCTTATGTCATGATTGTACGAGATATTAATGATCTAATGCAGCGATTTCAGAAGTGTCGTATTTGCTTTGAGGGAACTTAACCTTTTTTTTTTTCAAACCAAGGGCAGGAATTGCAACTTTTATGCTCATAATCTCGTCCGTTTCACTTGTAAATCCCAGATGGTGTTACACTGGGAGCTGAATCCTCCTCCTTTTGTGAAGTTATGGTTCCCAGGAGACAGGAGTACCATACCATTTTCTCTCTCTCTATATATATATCATAATAACAAACCTGAATTTCGGTGTGAAAAAGGAGCAGAATTACAAGAGCTGCTGTGTACTTCTTCCTTGGCCCCAATAAGTATCAAGAGCACAGGAAGACTGCACTAGCTCATAGTCGTATCTGTATCAGGGTTATCATTACCGGATTTTTTTTACCAGAGGTCACCGGTAGGAGTGATGTGGCCGAAAATTGAAAAAAATATGCCAAATTCGGCCAAAATTTTCAAATCAAAATTTAAATTTTTTTATGTTAAAACGAAAAAGACAAAAAAAATTGCATTTATCAAGGCTCCAACACATGACCTGTCGAACCCTAGGCTTTGAATACTCAAAGCCCTCGTATGTGTACTGTACTAGTCCCATAATCAGTGGCTAGTATACACATCTACAACGATGACATACATATTCATACATATATACATACCAAATGAAACAAATATGTTAGATACCACTACTTCTTATGGTTATGCCGAATCACACTTAAGTGATTACAAACTTTGCATTATAAGGGCCGACCGGCTAAATAAAACTCAAGTATCATCAGAGTGCAGTGGAAAGCATAGTAAATAAATCAAATGGTTCAGCGGTATGTCCATCCAAACCCTTAGGCAACCGACAAGAAACAACTACTAGAAAGACCCGTCACTGAACCCTCTGGTACCGAGTGCAAAGAACGTGTCATCCGACATAGGCTCATCCACCAATTCTGAACAACAATTTGCAAGACTTGTAGTGTATCACAGAGTTTATATATATACATGACTAACAAGGGATATGGCTCTATGCTGCAAGTTATTTTCAGTAATAAGCAAGTTTAATTTGCAATATCAATATGTAGTAATTTGCAACAAAAATTTAAAGAGTGGTTAAATAGGTAAAGGACAACAAGTAAGTACTTGATAAATAATAATCGTACTTGATAAATAATAAATCCCAACCCTCCTCGGCTACTATCAACATCTTATTCTTAGCCACAAACATGTCACTCAACTCAAATAACACAATAACCCCATTCCCTCATTTTCCAACAAGAACCATTTTCATAAAAACCAAAACTATAACCGACAATACTATACTTAGCACACTCATCACTGCGAGCATGACTATTTAAATAGATTAACACTCTACATAAGTGTACAACTTTTACCAACAGCACACGAATTTTTTAGTTTGTTTGGCATCCATCGATACCACCGCTCACTAACTTTGATAAGCATTCTAGAGTACGCATTAAAGCCTTTACATCACCTAGTCCTAACTTTGCACTAGTCCGGTGAATGAACACCCCCACTTCACCCGGGTACCAACCCCCCCCCCCCCGGTCTTAGTGAGGTATTCATCATTGTGTCGACAAGCTTTGTTCCCAACACCGTGGTGAAGGGAGCCCCTTCAAGCAATCACACATGCTCGCATTACTATGGCCTACCAACGTGCAAGGCTAGTTTTCAATGACTTAATTAGCTACGATCCATCCCATACAGGCACGTGTAGTTGTACACTTAAGTTTAGGTCGGATATACCAGTGTTCGGTCCTTAATTGACCCAGGTGAGGATCTCCCCCTATCTACTTGTGAGACACACCTCTCACACTCCTCGGATTAGAATATAACTTGACCACATCACAAACTAAGTTTTTTATTTTTTTTCCTTGTACAAAATAACAAAGGTAAACCCCTTTGGACCATCTTTTTAAAATCTTCCAAACTCATATTCAACATGTCATCCATTTTTTTTCAATTTTAGTAAAGACTAAAACCAAGCTAAGCATTTATGTGATAATTGCTTTCGAAAATCCCAAATTGGCATCATTCATTGTCTAAAACTTACCCTAATGGCTACAACAATAAGAATATCAATATTTCAAGGAGGATCATGAATGGAATAGGACTATAACTACCGTTATCGCCAAATATAGTAATTTTAAACAAATATACAAGCATGCATAATTGATTTTACAAAAAAAGTATAATAGTTAAAATAGTAGGATCAACATATTCAAAGGAGGTGCTTGCCTTGCTCTGATTGGTCTGAATACGAGGATGGAGGATCGTTGTATAAGTCATTCGAACAATCGACGTCAAATGAAAAGAGTGGAAGCAAATTAAATATGGAAAAATAATTTAAACAACACAAAATCCAAATATTTTTGAATAATCAGGTAGAGCATGATTTTATATGAATTTAGAAAAAGATTCATTCGATTTAGAGTTTGTATGCAAAAGTTATTAACGTTTGAATTTGTTTCGGTTTGAAAATTATAGAAATTAGAAAAAGGGTGACGTCAAAAGCGTATTTTGTGAAGTTTACGTTTTCCAGCAGAGAAAGCATATTCTTATCTAAGTTATATTGAGGTTCACATTTTCCAGAGAGAAAGTGTATTCTCTTATGAACCGAAAGCGCTTTTTCTCAATTTTAGGTTATTATTAACTTACATGCGGGGCCTACTTGTGAGTGACTCATATTTTCATTTTATTGATTTTATTTATAAACCAGAGACAGTCCCACATGTCATAGACTCATTATTTATTAACTAATGATTAAACCTATTTCTGATTTTAATTAACTGACAACTAGGCTCCACATGTTAGTCTCTTAGGTTTTAAAATGTGTTCTTAAAACTGATAATAGTGCGTGGTCCCATATGTCAGTGACTCATGTACTAAATACATTTAAAATTAGATTTTTGATTAACTTTTCAGCTAGTCCCACATGTCACACTCTTAGTACTCTTAATCACTGGTATTTGTGTTAAACTAATCATCAACCGAGTGGGTCCCACTGGTTAGAGAGAGAAAGAAAGAAATGAGCTGGGTGCGCGCATGGCCGAGAGGGGGAGAAGCTGGTCAGCGACGAGGCACGCACGAAAAAGCTTGTGGAAGCCCAGAAATGGGTAGAGGGAGTCCATGCGATGCCAGGGGAGGTAAAAGTGGTCGGATAGGTGGACGAAATCAACGGCGCGATGGAGATGAGCGGCAGAGCTTCTCGAGCTGTCATGCACTTCACGTAGGAGGCATTCCCTGAGCTAAAGGAGTGTCGCATTGGAATCAATGAGTCCAGATGATGTTACTGAGCCGGGCATAGGGACCTAGGGTCACCGGAGGCGTGCCGATGGCATGCAATCGCGGCAGCGCCATGAGTGGCTAAGGGGGAATCGCACTAGGGAGTGGCTAAGGGGGAATCGCAGTAGGGACTTGCCCTTGGTAAATTGATGTGCGCATGAGAATCAGTGACTCACCATGACCACGAGTGTGCAGAAGATGAGGTCGGGGAGGCTCTGGAATAGCGTGTCGATGACAAACAGCGGTGGCGCAGAGGAGGTCCACGACAGTAGCTCACCACAGCCACGGAGGTTCTACAAGAAGTGTCGTGTTAGGTTACTGAGGTGCTGAGGATGGTGTAGACGTAGGAAATCGGCCCGAGGCTCACGAGTTTTGAAGAGGAAAGAAATGGCGACGGTGGCGGCTGTGAATAGGGAAAATGAGAGTGAAGCTCGAATTTAGGGCGAGATTGCCTACATTGAGTGAGAGATTAGCATCAGTGGAGTGTAGAACACCTTATGACACGATCAGTTTAGGCTCAGACTCACCAGAGCGATGGAAACCCATGGTAAGCTCGAGTGCGGGCGAGCTAAGGACGAAGGCGAATGCGATCGAGTTACAAGACTTCCAGGGCTGCATTAAGCACAGAAGAGGAATGAGTGAGGCATGAGCGAGCGAGCGAGGTAGCGAGGTGAACGAAGGGTCCTGATGGGTGGGGCCCACATGTTAGAGAGAAAGAGAGAGAGAGAGAGAGAGAGAGAGAGAGAGAGAGAGAGAGAGAGAGAGAGAGAGAGAGAGTGAGGAGTGGCTGCCGAGCTAGCGAGCAGATTTTGGGCCAGCTCAGAATCAGCCCAAAAGGCTCAGCAGGATTTGAATCAGTTTTTAGATTTTCCAAAAATTGGTTGTGTATTTGTTGAATTTGTAAACATATTAAACAAGCTCCAAAATTTATGAAATTTTTGTGAGGGCTTCTGACACCGTGTAGTTTCTTATGTAAATTTACATGATTTTATCTACCCTGGGATTTTCTCGAAAATTCTTACAACTTGTTGTTCGCATGAAATTCCATTGTTTGATTTATATAAGAAGTTCAAAAATCATGCAAAAGTTGTTTTCCACACATAATAGATTCAAAAACATTCTTGCACTTATTTTCATTATATTTCCCAAAATTGGGATTTGTTGGATATTACATGACCTGCCCTTTCTAAGCCTAGGAGACTTACCACCAGAGAACATGCAGCTCTGTGTTTAGATGTGGTTCTGATTTTTTGTTATATTTGACAAAAATCATACGAATCCGATTTTTTTACCGGTTTGAAATTTAACCAGTGTGGCCGATTGAACCGATTCTGCATGAGGCCTCGTATGTCCAACATAACAATCTACTGTCTAAATATTTGAACCGGCGTCCTCAGGTCGGCACTTTGATCTCCTTATTGGTTGTCCTTACTAATATGAAATTCAGTCTTGAATTACTTCTCCGAAGTCATTATTATATAATCAAGAATCAATATCACATGGATTTGTTTAAACTAGTCCACATGGGTTTCATTAAGGCAATTAAACACCCTAAAATTTAGGATCTTCAAGTCATCTCGCATTATTGTTTATTGGAGTACCAAAAAAAAAAGTGACCTTCCTCGAAGCGGGGTCTCAATTTTAATTATCTGTTCCACTCTTGAAGCTGATCTATAATGAAACACGTGAAACTTTGATATGAAACAGGGCTCTCTCTCAATGTAAGTTTCATTGCACGGTTTCATAGCTTATTTTAGTATTCGTGGGTCCCATCTGCCCCAATCACATTTTAGTATGGTGCTATGATGAAACGAATTGAGTCCTCAATGGGAGTTTCACACGATTACCTTTTGGAAACAACGCTGATAAGTTTCATCCCTATGAAACTTTCTCCTTCTCTCTCCTCCTAGTTTCATGCAAAGATTCTCTTTTTGCTGATATGGCACCCTAATAAATGTGCATGACACCCCCATGAAACCTCCATTGAGACTGGCCTAAGATGGACGAGGGCACGAGAAGAGGGCAAACAACACAAAAAGTAAAGAAACCAGCAACCAGAGAGACAGAGAGATGGAGAGAGCACGAGAGAGATGGAGTGTGGCAATAAGTAAGGTGGTGGCCGTGATAATGGTTGTGCAGCTGTTGACGTTAACTCCGTCAGCCGTCGCCCAGATCGTCACCTACGAAGAAGGCTGCGTTCCTTCTTGGTTGCCGTGTGTCGATGGCGTTGGTTGGCCATTCACTACGCAAACGATCTGTTGCGACCCAAGTTTTGTGTGTTTCAATCAGCCACCGAACATTGATTACTGCTTGCCTAACCCAAATACAGCAAATCCTTGAGGTCATCGTTTTTTTTGGGTAATAATGTGCAACAGGTGCTGCCCTCTTTGTTAGCCTGTTGTAATGTGCTTTGCTTGTTGTTCCGTGTCATGTTTCTTTCTGGAGTACTCTTCTTTCTGTATCGGGAAGGTGGGCGACGAAGGGTCTTTTTCTTTTCAGAGATTGAATAAAAGGACTGTGTAATGTGTTGGATGTGTACGACTTATTTCAAGACGTCTTTTACGGTGTTTCTCAATTTAATATGGGTTGTTTATTTCTTCGGTTTTGCTAGTTTTAAGTAGCCTGAATTTTCTTAAGTTTAAGTCACTTGTTGTGATCATTGAATTTGTGTAGAGATTGGTATGTCATATGATTGGATATTGATCCAATGGATATCATATGATTAGATATTGGTCTAATGGTCACAACAAGTGACTTAAACTTAAGAAAATTTCAGATAACTTATGAATAGACAGTCCTTATTTCTTTTATCCAATGATTTAGATTGATTATACTACACCTAGTAGTATGAGTAGTAGAATCTCGAAAGGGTAGAACTGTAATTGCCTATGTAAGGATCACATAGCATAGGAGTAATATTTTTAACCTAGTTGAAAAAGTTCATAATACCCTCATAAAAATTATAAATACAAATAAAGTATATTGTACGACAAATTAATAGTCAGATTTAATTTATATTGTCACTCTGTACTCGGTAAAATTTCTCTATTTCAATCGATACAAATCAACTAGCCAAATGTGCGTACGCAATTACACAGGAGCTAGCATCCGTATGGTATTCACGATGTCGTAATAGTTGGAAAGTACTGCATCCAGGTATAAATTGGTGTTTGGTTCAGCGTCTTTTCTCCGTAATGTGTTTAGATGGTATCAAATACCGTATCCCGTTAGCTCGCGTTTGGTTTGGCTGCGCCATAATCAGAAAGCAGGAATCCGTATAACAGCCCAAAAATCGTATTCTTTGTTATCCATGTTTAAAATATTAATTTATGTATTTATGAGCTTCTCTCTGCATTTTGGCTATTTATTAAAAAAAATTATCTATTATAAACAGCAGTATTTGAATTTTCCAGAACAGATAAAATTTCTGAACTTTTCTCTTCATTTTGGCTAGTCATTAAAATGTGTTTACAGGGTATCAAATACCGAATACCGTTAGATCGCGTTTGGTTTCGCTGTGCCATAATCAGAAAGCAGGAATGTACCGGCCTAGTAGAAAGCTCACTCCGCTCGAGATTGGGTGTATTCGCAAATACGATACCGGACGGCCCAGGCGCTCGCCATCCTCTTCTTCCTCGCGATGCCGCACGTTGAACTCGCGATATGCTTCTCTCCCACGCCGCCGCCCCTTGGTTTTCTTCATCTTCTCGGCAACAAATCCACACAAAGCCCAGTCCCTCCTGTTTCACACCCCTAGTCCCTATCTCTCCTCACCCGCCATGCCCCCTTCTAAGACTCCTCAATGTTTTTCATTTTATTATCAAAGTTGCTCTCTCTTCCTTCGATTGAGGAACGATCTTCAAATGGGTGATCAAGCAGACTTCCGTACTCTAACCTCCTGTTCTTCTCCGGCGAAAGCACGGCTCAACGATGACATGTTTTCCCATGTTAAAAAAATCTACAAATTCAAATTATAGTTGGATCCTGGGTACTCAGCCGTCGGTTTTTAGAAAATCTCCTGGTTTTGTTATTCCGGATAAGGAGACTTTAAACCTAGGATACACCGATACGCAATACCGATACGGCGATACCTACCATACCATTTTAATATATATATATATATATAAAATAGTAAAAATATAAAATGTGATACTTAATAAGTTTGAGTTAAAGGTTTACCAATGGATGTAAATTTGTTCATATATGTATGTAAATTTACTCCATTTGTCCAGCATATATGTAAATTTATCAATGTATCATTGTATCCCGGCTCCTGCAAATAGAAATACAACATTATTGGTTATGGTCCTTATGGATTTATGGTGATTAGTTGGCCAGTGTATCTTGCTAACAACAACAATTGCATCAACATGACTTCTCTTTTCTCCTGGGCAAAACCACCCCTCGGTCTCCCCTTATCTCTTCACCTCCTTGCTCTTTCTCTCACTCTCGCTCTTTCTCTCACTCTCGCTCTCTCTCTCTCTTGCTCCCTCCAGCTCCTTAGCCTCCCCTCCAGCCGAGCCGATCCACCGAAACCGCTCCTCCCGTTGGTCGTGCCCAGCGCGCCGCCCCTGCTAGTGCTGCTCCAGCGCCGCCTCCCTCTAATCCCTCCCTCTCTCTGGTGCCTCCTCCCCCACGACGCCACCTCTGGCCACCGGCATTCGGCCCGGCGCTTGGCCATCAGCACGCACGCGCCCGCGTGGCCCCTCCCACCGGCCTACATCAACATCCTAATCCCACTTCAATCACCGGATCGAGAGGACGACGCACCGCTAGAGGCGCGGCGGCTAGAGAGAGGCGAACCATCAAGCCGCAGGGAGGAGGAGCACCGTCGGCCGCTGCACTGGAGAGGATCGACCCCACCGCCACTTGCTGCAGAGGAGGTGGCGCCGAGGAGGTGGCTGCGCAGAGGGTAGCGCGAAGGCGAGGAGGCGCGAGGATCGACCGTCGCCGGCCGGGCCGTGGAGGGTAGAGCGGAGGAGGTGGCCACCGACCGCTGGTTGCACTTGCACGGCTCTGGACTGCGCACGGGAGACGGGAGGGAGGCGCAGCCGGGCAAGGTGCCAAGGAGCAAGGTAAGGGTATCTCCTGCGATGGGCCTTGGGCTAGGAATAGTAGGTTTTTTTGCTTTGGGCTGGGATTCTTTCCGAGCCGTATCGGTGTATCGGGGCGTATTGGGCCGTATCGGAAATGTATTTTCTTTTTCTTAAACAAAAAGAATTCTGATACTTCCCGATACGTATCGGTGTCAGATCGGGCCGCACCGTGCTCGATACATATCGGGATACCGCGATGCGACACCTCTCGGTGTATGAAAGTATCAGAGCTTTAAACTCTTTTAATTGTTCTCAGTGTTTCACGGTGGGCCATCTTTCGAAAGATTGCACCAAATCAATCCGTTGTCGGTGTTGCTATAATTATGGGCACATCTTCCATTCTTGTCTCGGTTTCACAAACTGAAAAAGTCAGGTTCCTAAACCGACAAACAACACTAAAGGCATCTCCAATAGTTAGAGATAACTTTATCTCTAACATATACTACACCATCTTTAGAGACAATATCTCCAATAGATAGTCTCTAGCACACTCTCCAACATTTAAATTTTATAATTTTTCTTTGAAACGGGTCTATATGTCAACTAGAGTAGATTAATATATCATGTTTTGTTTCGCATGCACGAGGATTTTGTTGACGTGGTATAGCTAAGAGACGATAATAAATACATCATTGGAGATGCGCTAAAAGTTGGCCCACAAACCTTACCTTGATTCTCGCTGGTAGCGACTATCCGCTTCCATTGAGACCAATCCAGAATCCCCTTCGCACAATTCTCTTCCCCCAAACTCCATGCCCTCCTCACCTTCCTCAATGGCAGTGAGATTGTTCATCTTCCCCGTTTAGTGCTCGTCGGCCTGGAAGTAGATGATGGTGGTGAGTTAAGGCTTCAACGGGCTGATCTAACTTTTCCTAGAAGTCCTCCTAAAGCTCACAAAGCCTATGCCACTGCGGTGGTGGAACCGCCGCTCAGGAGAATCGATTGGTCCAGCCTTTGCATAAATCGGACATTATGTTGAAGACGCCTTGGGCACGTGTTATTAGTTGCTCTCAACATCCCCTTGGTGTTGGTCTCTATCGTTTAGTTCCCTCTCCTTCCGAGAGACATTATAATTCGGGAACTCGCATGACATTGGTCATCATCATCATGTTAGATTCATCAAACATATTGAAATTGTGAATTGGCGTAGCTCTACTTTTCCTCACTTGGGTTGGATCATGTTCCTAGGGTTTCCTTTGGACTATCTGCATTGCTACTTCATAGCCCATGTAGCCTCTTTGTTTGGAAAACTTTGCAATGTTGGAACTCAATTCTAGCGGGAGGCAAGAAAACAAAGCAAGAGCAGTAGTTTTCAACTCAAACCAAAGTACTACATTGATCTCTCATGGTTTACATTCCAAATGGTGTATGCATGTCCTTATATAGGACTTACAAACCGACTTAAGCATCAAACCGACTCAAATATCACAACTGTGTACACCTAATATTGTATATTGTTTACAACTCATCTTTAGCTAAGTACTACTTGCTCTTCATCTAAGGCCTTATTTGGTACAACTCATACTCCCAGCTTCTTGATAAAATCTTGGGGAGCTGTACCAAACACCTAGCTTTTCAAAACCACTCGATTCTGATTCTCGCGAGGAACTGTCTCAAAAATGAACTAGCGACGAGAAGCAGCCTTTCCGTAGATTCTCGTGGGAAGCCAACTTGATAGAAGCAAAATACCCTTTGAAGTTGAGTCTATATACCCACAAAATGCCATCCACTTAACCCCTCCCACCCCCATCGCGCGAGGCCACCCGAGCCGATACCCTTCGCGAATCCCGAATCTTCAATCTTACGCTCGCGACCGAGGCGATTTCCCATCGAGACACCAGAGCGCCGCCTTCAGCCCCTGAGGGCACCCCCGCCGGACCTCCACTGCGCCGCCACCGCACCCGGAGTGCGCCACCGTCGGACCCGGAGTGCACCGCCGCGAGAAGACGACAGTCGCCGACCCAGAAACCCTAGAGGCCGCTGGACCCGGAGTGCGCCGCTGCGAGAAGACGACTACCGGCCACCTCCTGTGAAGGTAAGGTCGGGCCTCCAGTGCGCTGCCTCCATCCTCCTACCCCTTGCCCTCCCTACTCCTCCCTTTATCTGTGCTTCTGTGATTGCATATGCGTTTAGATCTGAGATTGAATATGTGATTGAATCTATTGAAATTTGTTAATGAATATGTGAATGTAATACTAACAGTTCTTCACCTAATTATTTGAGTTTTCTGTTAGAATTTTATAAATGATTCCATATATATTTGAGTTTTATCTGTTGCACCGATCAAGAAAACTTGACATTCTTATGTTACACATCGCCTTTGCTCTGAATTGTGAATGTTACCTACCGATATATACAAAGTTCATGTGATTTTGTGACTAGAGTCTGGAGCTTGTTCTATCCTGAAATTTGCTGAAGATCGTGCATTGTGGAGCTTGTTCTATCCCAAGCTTCTCTCAGGACAAGTGGTCTCAACCATTAAGCAAAAGCAATGACATGGTTATCAATGCTCTGACAAAGTCTAGGATGTGATACATGGGATTTGTGTGCTTGGATGATCATAGTTATGTTATGCTTATACCAACCTTGTATGCTTGTATGCTTATGAAGTTAGGACTCCATCTGGTTTCGCTTCAGTGTAAGTCATGGATGATGCAAAGTAATGTATTTGGTATATGGCATTAGCAGTCTGTGTTTGCAGTGTGTGTCTGCATGTGTGTTCTTGTTCTTATTGCCATATCCCTGTATTCCTGATGCCATATCCATGCCCTGTATTTTCTGATGGCTAGTAGCTAGTTTTTGAACACTTGATACTTCAAAAGTATACACTTGATTGTCATGAGTACTCTGTTTTTCTGAAGCCATATCCCTGTATACACTGGATTATCCAGTGAGGCTTAAGGCTATGTCTGTTAGTACTACTACCAGATGATAGACCATGCATGATGTTCAATTGGCCTAGTTGAGGATTGTTTATTGTCCATTTTTTATTGTTATCAAATGTACATATTGGATTAGCAAATGTACATATTAAATTGGCCTAGTACCAGATGATGGATGATGTTCAATTGGCCTAGTTGATGATGTATGATGTACATATTGGATTGTCTGTTAGTACTAGTACCAGATGATAGATGATGTATGCTTGTATGCTCATATTTCTGATTTGTTCAGAGCTGGTGAACAGTGAACTTTAGTAATAAAGAACCTGATAGTCCAAAATTCTAGGTGTCCATATCTTGTTGTCGATGTCACTTTGATTGATTGGATTTATGTGCCAAAAAATGCAGATGGCTGTTAACGCTGAGTGGAACGACGAGAACACTAAGATAGTGTGTGAATTGTTTCTTGAACAAGTAGAGGCAGGCAATCGCCGAATACCCATTTGAACAACGCAGGGTATACTCTACTGATTGCAAAATTTGTAGAGAAGACTAGACTGCAATACAAAAAGATGCAATTGAAGAACAAATAGGATAAATTAAAGAATGCTTACAACATTTGGAGGAAATTGAGGACAAAGGAGACAGGCTTAGGTTGGGATCACGAAAAGAAGACTATAAATGCCACCCCCGAACGGTGGAAGAAATTAAAAAAGGTAAGTCATTACTCATTATATATTTTTGAAATGCATTAATGTACACTTCTAGCTCTATTATTAGTGAAAGTTTAACGTGTAACATTTGGCATTGACAGGAATATAAAGGATGTTCCAAGTTTGAGAAGGCTGAACTTCAAAATGAGGAGTTGTTGTCTAAGATGTTTGATGACATTCACAACACTGGTGAAGACCATTGGTCTCCTGCAATGGGAACATTGCCTCAAAGTCCTATGCGTACATTGACAGCTATTGATATTTAAGAGCTTGAAGATGAAAATGATGACAAATATAATAGTGATCGTGAAGATGAATCACCAATTGGTACGAAGGGAAGATACCTTGCAGTTCTAGCAATGATAAGGGGAAGAAACCAAAGAGTGAGTATGTGGTCATGCAAGATCAACTGAGAAGAATTCTTGAGTTGAATCAGAAGTCGCATGCATCTTTTGAAGCATTTGCACAGAAAAGAGAGCAATAATCGGTCTGTAGCATCAAGAATGTCATGAAATCGATTGAAGAGTGTGGTGCTGTTAATGGGACTAATGAGCACTTCATTGCATCTGAAATTTTCTTAAAGGAGCAAAGGGAAATGTTTATGACCTTGCGCAATAGTGAAGCACGATTTGAATGGCTCAAAAGGAAGTACGAAGCCAAGTATGGCAAATAGAAATTTGATTGTAACGTTATGATTATTCTGGAAACATTTTTATATTCACCTTTATTGTTATTTATCTCTCGTTTGGTTGTAAGACCTCTTTTGGATTATAAGACATTTTTCACTGTCAGATAATCGTCATTTGGACCTAATGCCTACTCATGTATTTTTAAATTACTATTTATGTTGTTGTGTTTTTATATTCATGTACGATGTCGTCTTGTGAAAGCAATAGTGAAGGGAGTAATATATCAGATGAGGAACATGAGTGTGACATGCAGATGATGCGTCTATGGCAAGACATGTCAAGTCACCTCGCTGCTACTGCAATTATCATGGAGAATTATCACTCCACATACTTGGACAAGAATGAGCCTAGAACTTCACGGCTTAGTGGAATGGGTTAGGTGAGAGAAACTTTGACTACTCCGGGAGAAAGCTACCACATGTTTCGTATGAATGCTACGATCTTTCACAGTCTACATGATCTTTTGGTGAGTATATATGACTTGAAATCAACTACGCATACAAGTTCAATTGAAACACTAGCTCTTTTTCTATACATATGTGGTGGTGGTGAATCTAACCGAAGAGCACATAATCAGTTCAAGCATTCTGGTGAGATAATTAGCAGAAAGTTTGATGATGTTTTGCAGTGTGTGGTTAGAATGTCTAAAGATTTTGTGAGGCCAAAGGATCCAAACTTCTCTACGATTCACAATAAAATTAGAAATGATCGTAGGATGTTGCCACATTTCAAAGATTGTATTGGAACTATCGATGGTACGCACATTCTTGCAACTGTTGCTCCAGAAGATCTAATTAGATATATTGGTAGATCAGGAAGTGCAATACAGAATGTCATGACGGTATGTGATTTTGACATGTGCTTCACATACGCATCTATTGGACAACTAGGAGCTATGCACGATACTAGTGTTCTTTATCATGCATTGGATGTAAACAGGGAAGTCTTTCCACATCCTTCATAGGGTAAGTTTCTTTGTTTTGTACCATTTACTAATTTATTTAATTGTAATGTTCATGCATTGGATGTTGATATACATGATTTTTTCATCTTATGTTGGAGATAAATATTATCTACCTATTTTAAGTTGGTGTTGTCAGGCTGATTCTGGAGGCCGAACTGGATTCCAAAACGGGTCCAGCTTGAACTGCTTGCTTGTCTTGGACCAAAAGTGACATGGCGCTTCACATATATATATTTCATCATTAGGTAGCATCATATAGTTCATATAATATAAAGACACTCCTAAAAACAAGCACACCTGATAATTTAAGTGAAGCGTACGAGCTCTTATACTTGGAACAATAAGTATAGAAAATATGGTTGTATCCATAGGGGTCATGTCCTCATCAGATATATTGCACGAATAAACAATATTTGTCCTACGGGTTTCGCGCCCCAGCCGGGAGTTCAGCTCTCCCAACATGAGGCGGCCCCGCAAGACGTGGGCGGCTTCTTCACGGACGACCTAGGAGAGTTCAGGGGAGCACCTCAGCCCGCATAGGTCGAGGTTATTTACGGGTCGTAGCTCAGCGATGCCCTAGTAGGCACGCAGGTACAGGTGGAGTCGACCCCTGAGGCTTTGGGAGCATGGGTCAGGAGGGCTCCTGACCACCTCTCCCTGTCGGGACCCGCCCGGCACCCAGCCGAGGAGTCTCAAGTGGGGCGTGACGGCGAGCACGGATGGGGTGGAACATGGCGACGACGGAGGAGGCACTGCGGGTGGTGTAGCGTGTGGCCAGTAGGGGGTCTTTGTTGTGATTTGTGTAGTTGTATTCGTATTTTACCTCGTAG
This sequence comes from Ampelocalamus luodianensis, assembly GCA_036346255.1. Lineage (NCBI taxonomy): Eukaryota > Viridiplantae > Streptophyta > Magnoliopsida > Poales > Poaceae > Ampelocalamus > Ampelocalamus luodianensis. Next base: position 22,480,884 of record CM070638.1, on the reverse strand, counting down.
TTACTATGACATGGTTGTGTATACATTACCTCTTGCATTGTGACAACCTTACTACTTACAAATCGTTCCTACCTCCGTCGCTCAATCGTTGGACGACTTGGCAGCAAGTAGTTGTTCAACGGTTGAGCGACTAGTCGAAGACCGTGAGGGGGCTGGGTCTGGATTTCTATACAACCACCTAGTCGCTCAACCGTTGGGCCACTACTTGCTGCCAAGTCGTCCAACGGTTGAGCGACTAGACGGTTGTATAGAAAGCAGACTGCCCTCACCGCCTCTTTCACCATTTCTTTCGGGAGAGAACGAGAGGAGCTCGGGAAAAGAGAAAAGAGGAGGGAGAGAAGAAGAGGGGAAGTGAAGAGGGGGAAAAGGTCGGGAGAGGGGGAGAAGGAGACGAGAAGAGAGAACGACAGGGAGGAGAAGCAGAGCAGCTCGGGAGAGGGGGAGAAGAAGAGGAGGTCGAGAGGTAAGAGAGAAAGAAGAAGGAAGCTCATTGATAAGAAGAGAAGGTCTTCGCGTGAAGGTAATAGTCTCATCCGTTCTTGTTCTCATCCAAATGTAGCCAACACGTCGCTACTTATTGGTTTATACGATTTGGTGAATGTATGTTGACAAATCGCTAGTTGCAATGTTTGAAATATTTGTAGTAACAAATGAGTCATGTCAGAGCTCACAAGATTAAAAGTGCATTACGGTGTTGGTACGGTTCGTGAATGTCCATATGATGTTCACCTGAGTGGTTTCTCGCAAGTCAATATGGTACACCCGAACGCAGAGAATACTGGAATCGGAGATTTCCTGCACTAGCTCACCTGTAGCTTCTCCTTGGACCCCCGATGTGTGCAGTTTCGTCCTACATGGGCTTTGGAGTCGGTCTGCCACACATATTCGGTGGGAGTTGAGCAAACTAATGTGCACGGTTGCATGGAAGGGCTTTGTGGAAGGCTGCCGGCACCGTGGCTATGAGTGTGTGCTACTCATGCAAGCATGTCTGAAGGGAGTCGCAGGAGGCCCTACCGATGGCTATCATCCGGTTGGTGGAAGCAGCTTGGGTGAGCAACATGTGGTTCATGATGAGGACACGGTGGCTGATGTTGCGGAGGCAGAAAAGAACACAATGGCCGATGTTGCAGAGGCATAAGAGGAAGATCACACACCGCATGCAGAGCCCACTACACAGGAGGATGTAGGGGAGCATGTCGACAGCATAATACGTCAAATGGAGATCAATGACTTGACGGCCTGGGCCAATGAGGAAGCTTTAGAAGAGGATGGTGATAACTCTTCCGATGATGACGAAGGTCCCATCCCGCAGGAATGGAATATGGTGGACGTTGAGGGTCTTGTTGTGTACGAAGAGCACAAATCACGGTGGGAGTACAATGGTACCGAGGTTCGGCTTCATGCAATGTTTGCTGACAAGGGATCACTGCAGGATGCCATTAAGCTGTGGGCCTTGTCCATGCAGTGAACGTTTCGGGTCCTCAAATATAGTCAGGAGTAATACACTGTGGTCTGCGAGTAGGTTGGTTGTCCTTGGCGTGTGCACGCACGTAGACCTAAGTACGACACTGGATTGTCTCCAAGGTGGAGGCGCAAACTTGCTCAGTAATGTTTTGCTGAAGCATCGCAACCTAACGTCCACCTTCATAGCCAATCTCATTTTGTTGTGGACTCTTATTGGGGACAACATTACAGGTGTAGGCATCGAGCTGGTGTTGATCAGAGTAAAGGTGCAGCAGACGTTTTAACTACAATTCAGAATCAGCAAGAAGCTCCGACTATGATTCTAAATCAGCCAGCGTAGCACTGTATAGCTTACGACAATAGACAGAATCGGTAGACTTTCGAAATAGCTTATCGTATTTGTATTTCAATAGAGTTTGTGATACGGGGGAGGCCCGATCTTCTCAGTGAGGAACCGTGGATAGTTGATGCGAAGTAGACGATGTCGCTAGCTGAACACTCGCGCCAATGCACGAACCCTCAACTCTTCGGAATACGCCAAAAACACACCGGGTAGTTGTTCGTCGCGAGACCACGAACGACGAACGCCAAGTCCCCAATTCCCAATGGAACGACGACTTGACCTTGGATTGCAGAACAAAACAAATGGATCGCCTAATTCTCCCTCAAAGTCCTCGCATGAACTCTGGTGTCGAAAGAACAAGCAATAGCTATGTTTCAATCTTATGCATAAACTGGTCTCCCTCTCGGTTCCCCTTGTATTGTGAGCTTTCCTTCTCTTAGCTTATGCAATTTGTTCGATACACTTGATGCTTCTTTTGATGCCAATGTAACCCTTGTTGGCCACATGTGTTTCTCCTCCATGAATTTGTTCCCGCCTCCTCTCCTCCAAAGGCTTCACAATGTTCAAACCGAGAATGCACAAAACATTTGCATGAGGTAATACCCAATTATCATCAATGACAATAGAAGATTCATTAAGAAACAAAAGCACCTGTTGATTTAGAAGTTTAGCTCTTGCTCTCGTCAGTGGACCAATATGCACTTCTGTACTTGAATTATTTGTAGCGTCATGTATGGCGTCCACCTCAGTATGTGTATGACCACCAATAGGGAAAGATGTATAAGTGTTAGGGATGCCCTCATCAGTTTGAGTACAAATCGGATTACACATGTAACTCTTTGAAAGAAGCTTGTAACTCTGTACTCGAAAGCTAAGCAAGAATCAAACTACGTCTTCTCATTGATGTTTCCTAGTCTTCTCTAATTCTCTACCTTCCTTGCTATCCCTGCTGGTTACCCACGCGCGCCTCTCTGTCGAACCCAAGCTCACAAGCATTGTTGAACCATCCCTACAATCTGCGTAGTCGAGGCAGGATACATCATTTGGTATCAGAGCCGACCATCATGTCTCCCAGTGCAGAAAAGAACAGCGAAGCATCAGAAGTGATGGTAGCCATCGCCGGACTAAAGTTGGAATTGAGCAAGCAAATCAGGGATAGCTTTTCATCTCTTGGAGCCTGAGTGGTTGCGCTGGAAGAATGCCCATCTAATCTGGACGAGTGCATCAAGAGACTAGAAGATCAACGAGGTTTTTTGGCATCCCGGGAAGTTTTCAACCACCATTGGGAGCCACGACGCCATGCGAAATTCCACCATCCGAGACCAAGGTGGACCCGTGGAACTTATCGCTCCAGAGACAATTCCCCGACACCTCCCGATTGGAACGTTTCATAGAACCTCCACGCCCAAATCCCGAAAAACACCACCGCTAAGTCCATGTCAACAGTCTTGCTCCTCCGCTTTCATGCAGAAACAAATTCCACCGAGGATGGCTGCCCCACAGACATCAATAGGAGTTACTCACCTCGTGGACACAGCAGGAGTCCCACGCTATCACAAACTCGACTTTCCAACATATGACGGCAAAGATGATCCTCTAGGTTGGTTAAGCCGCTGCGAGCAGTTTTTTTAGGGGCAGCGCATGGATGAAGATTACAAAGTCTGGTTGGCAGCATATCACATGATAGGAGCAACACAACACTGGTACATTCAATTGGAAAGAGACAAAGGGACGCCAAATTGGCCTCGCTTCAAAGAACGATGCAATCTTCTCTTCGGACCACCAATCCGTTCAAACCCTCTCGGGGAAATAGCAAGGTTGCGGATGACGAGTACCGTTGCAGATTACCAGGAAAAGTTTTTGGCATTGCTTTGTCGTGCTGGGCCAATGTCAAGCGAGCAACAATTGCAACTCTTTACTCGAGTTTGATCGAGCTTTGCGCATTGGCGAATTACGGTGCTTACGAGTTGCGGGTTGCCATGAGCTTCGCCAGGGGCATATGAGCAAAGGCGGCGTTGCGCTCGACGAACCAACGCTCATGGCGTGCAAGAATCAAATGGCAAAAGGAGCAACCTCAGCAGGACGAGGTGCACCGCCTTCGGCACTTTCTTTCAACGGGGGTCTGGGAACATCTCCTGTCGGCGAAAGGCAATTCCGACATTTAACAGCAGTTGAGATGGCCGAGCGACGAGAGAAGGGGTTATGCTTTAATTGCAATGAAAAGTTAATACACGAGCATCGTTGCGTCTACTATCTTGAGGTTGTGTAGGACGATGATGCCGGTTCTCTGGAGGATATTGATGAGGGAGAAGATCCTCAGGTTTCATTACATGCCCTCACAAGAATCTGCACGGGTTAAACCATGCAGGTACGAGTTGGTATTGGCAACGTTACATTGCTAGCACTTATTGATTCAGGTTCGACGCATAACTTCCTGAGGGATACGGTCGTCATCAACTTGGGATTACATTACAACCCCATCAAGATTTGAAAGTGACAGTGGCCAATGGGGAGCGCATTGCCAGCCAGGGTGTGATCCGCAGGCTCCCAATTGAGATTGACCGAGAAAAATTTTATGTTGTTTTTTATGATTTACCTCTGGACGGTTTTGATATGGTCCTTGGTATCTAGTGGTTGCGCGGACTCGGTCCAATCGTTTGGAATTTTGACGACCTGACAATGTCCTTTTGGCATGAAGATCATCAAGTGTTGTGGCATGCGTTGCCCGGCAAGCAACCTCGTGCCAGATTACAGAGGTGCGAGGGACAAGATTTAATGACCACGTTACTCACTTAATTCACCGAGATCTTTATGGGGCTGCAGGGATTACCACGCCCTCGCTCATGTGATCATCGAATTCATCTACTTCCTGGTACACCTCCAGTCGTGGTACGACCATATCGCTATCCCATGCTACAGAAGGAGGAACTTGAACGACAATGCCAGCCATGCTCAAATAAGAAATTACTCATAGTAGTAATTCAGCATACTCCTCGCCAGTATTATTGGTGAAGAAACAAGACAATTCTTGGAGATTTTGTGTCGATTATCGAGCACTCAATTCAAAAACTGTGAAAGACAAGTTCCCCATTCCAGTAATTGATGAACTAAAAGGTGCATATTTCTTCTCTAAATTGGATCTTCGTTCTGGATACCACCAAGTTCGTATGCATGGGGTGATGTCGACAAACGACTTTTCGTACTCACGAGGGCCTTTTCGAATTTATGGTTATGCCATTCGGTTGACGAATGCGCGACAACTTTTCAAGCTTTAATGAATGAGGTTCTTCGTGCTTATCTCCGAAAATTTGTGCTCGTATTTTTTGATGATATATTGATTTACAATCGGACATGGTCCGAACATCTCAAGCATGTACACGTAGTTCTCCGTATATTACGAGACAATAGGCTCTTCCTCAAACAATCTAAGTGTTTCTTTGGCAAGACCTCCATCTCTTATTTGGGTCATGTCATTTCCGCGGAAGGTGTCGCCATGGACGCTAGCAAAGTACAAGCAGTCTTGGATTGGCCTACTCCACGTTCAGTGCAGGCATTACATGGATTTCTCAGCCTAGTTGGCTATTACCGGAAGTTTATTAAAGACTATGGTCTCATAGCCGCACCACTTACTAGCCTTTTGAAGCAACAGGCTTATCTATGGTCGCTAGCAGCATCACAAGCTTTTGATGCATTGAAAACGGCATTGGCCAAAGGACCAATTTTGCAACTACCGGATTTTTCACAATCTTTTATGGTGGATTGTGATGCATCAGGCTCGGGATTTGGAGTAGTTTTGCATCAAGGTGAGAGACCCATTGCATTCTTTAGTCGGCCAGTAGCCCCATGCCATTCAAAACTGGCAGCATATGAAAGGGAGTTAATTGGTTTGGTGAAAGCAGTGAGGCATTGGCAGCCGTATCTTTGGGAACGACAGTTTGTAATTCGTACCGATCATTACAGTTTAAAGTTCCTTCTTGATCAATGTCTCTCTACAATTCCATAGCACCAATGGGTTAGTAAATTGTTCGGATTTGATTTCATTGTGGAATACGGCCGGGCCGCCAAAATCGAGTGGCTGATGCTTTGTCACGTCGGGAAGAAGACATAGCGGCATTGTTGGCGCTGTCTGGACCTCATTTTAAAATCCTTGAGGACATTCGTCAGGAGTTGCAGACTGATGATGAATTATTGCTTCAACAACAACAACTTTCTACAGGTATGTTGGGACCTCCTTGGGCCATTGTTGACAGTTTGATCACGAAACAGGATCGCATTTACATTCCGGCTTCATCTGTATTGGTTCCAAAAATTCTGGAGGGTGTTCATAATATGGGACATGAAGGTACACAAAAGACATTGCATCGTCTCCGCGCCGATTTTAGTATCTCAGGTAATCGCAAATTAGTGGCTGACTGGGTACGAAACTATGCCATTTGTCAGCGTAATAAAACTAACACTTGCATCCTGCTGGCCTTCTTCAACCGCTGGAGACTCCTACTCAATCAAATTTGGTCTGATATTTCCATGGATTTTATTGAAGGCCTCCCTAAAGTAGTTGGAAATTTTTTGATTTTATCAATTGTGGATAGATTCTCAAAATATGCCCACTTTATACCTTTGTCACATCCTTATACGGCAAGTTCAGTTGCTCACACAATTTTTGGGGGAAATTGTGCGTCTCCATGGATTACCTTCCTCCATTGTCAGTGACCGTGATCCTACATTTACTAGTAATTTTTGGAAGGAGCTTTTCTGTTTCTCCGGAGTTCTACTTAATTTTAGTTCGCCTTTCATCCACAAACAGATCGGCGGATCAAGTAATTAATGTGATCATTGTTATGTACCTTCGATGTTTGTTAGGTGATCGGCCAAGAGAGTGGATCAAGTGGTGGCCGTGGGCGGAATATTGCTATAATACCGATTTTGCGCGATACTCAAAACTAGTCATTTTCATGTGGTATATGGTCGAGAGCCTCCTCCATTAAATCATATGAACCAGAATGGCTAAGGTGGAGCGATGGATCGATCTTTGATCGATCGAGATGAGTTTTTGGTTGAGATTCAAGACCATTTACATCTAGCCAAATAGCTCATGAAAGATCAAGATGACAACACTCATCCGACATCGAATTTCACGTTGCCGATTGGGTTTGGTTACGGTTGCAGTATCACCAAGCGCTCACTATTACTGACCGCAAGTATTCAAAATTAGCTCCTCGCTATTATGGATCATTTCAGATTTTGGAACGCATTGGTAAGGTGGCTTATCGATTGAAACTACCGGTTGGTGCTCACATTCACGATGTGTTTCATGTTAGCTTACTCAAGCATTTTCATGGACATCCTCTGAAGAACTGCCAGTTTTGCCACCTATTTTGCACAGCAGGGTGATTCCAACACCAGCAAAAATTATACAATCTCGTCTCCGCCGCGATAAGTGGGAGTTACTCGTACATTGGCAAGGTCAAACAGCAATGGAAGCTACATGGGAACCACTCAATCACTTTCAACAAGCATATCGGAATTTCAGCTCGAGGACAATGTTTGTCTAGGGGAGAAATGTTGTGGACTCTTAGGCCTTGTTTGAAGGACCGGATTGATCGGGATCGGGATCCATCCACGTGGAACATCCTGGCGGGGAAATTTTCCCGCTCGATCCATTTCACGCTTGGACGAGTCCGGGATCGGAAAATCCCGTCGCGTTCAACCCAATCCACGGTAATCAACACTCGCCTCGCCTCGTGGTTTCTTCCCGTCGCTACGCCGCGAGATCGGCTCTTCCGAACGGCACCGCTTCCCCTTTCTCCCGGCTCCCACCATAAACCCCCGCCGCCGCCACCTCCTCCTCCTCCGCCGCCGCCATGCCCGATCGCGCGCCAACCCCAACTCGCCACCAAGCCTGCAAAGCCCGTGGCTGGGTGGCTCAACACCGATCTAGTCCGCCCCGCCCGGCCCGCGCCACCGCTCTCCTCCCGCACTCTCCCCACCCTCGCCTCCCCACCCTAGCCGCCCGCGATCCGGTGCCGGGTGAGTGTTGCCTCTCGACGATCGAGCTAGAGCTTTTGTTGTTGTTGGTTCTGGTTTGTTCACCAGTTGGTTCGTGTGTTTGGGTTTCTGATTGGGGACAACATTACAGCGCAGCATCGAGTGGTGTTGATCGAGTAAAGGTGCAAGATACGCTTCAACTACAATTCGTAATCAAGAAGAAGTCGACTACGATTCGAATCAACCAAAGAGTAATCGTATAGCTTACGACAATAGACAGAATCGGTAGACTTTCCAAATAGCTTACCGTATTTGTATTTCAATAGAGTTTGAGTACGAATCGGATTACACATGTAACTCTTTAAAAGAAGCTTGTAACTCGCACTCGAAGCTAAGCAAGAATCAATCTACGCCTTCTCATTGTTGTTTCCTAGTCTTCTAATTCTCGCCTTTCCTCGCTATCCCGCTGGTTACCCACGATGGCGCCTCCGTCGAACCCGAAGCTCACGAGCGTTGCTGAACCATCCCTACAATCTGCGTAGTCGAAGCAGGATACATCACATGTATGGAGAGATAGTGAAGAGGAAGGATTTAGAGGCCAAGCACATCATGGTAGCTATCGAGCAAAAATTCAAGTACAAAATTAGACACGCAAAGGTATGGCGTGCGAAGCAGAAGGCTTTGGAAAGGATGTTCAGTTCTTTTGAGGCGGCTAACGACAACCTTCCTCGTATGCTCCAAGTGCTGTAGAACAAGAACCCGAGCACATACATTGCTATGAAGGACAAGCCATCCAAGAGACCACTAGGTTTCACGGTATTGCGTAAGGCCTTCTTAGACTTCGGTGCTTGCATCAATGCTTTCAGGAACATGTTGCATGTGATCTCAGTCGACGAGATGTTTCTAACTAGGAAATACAAGGGCGGATCTCGACAAAGCAATTGGCGTTGATGGCAACAATCAGATTCTGCCCTTAGCCATCGCATTCGTGGAAAGTGAGAATTTCGACAACTGGTTGTGGTTCCTTCGACATCTAAAGGAGGGAGTAGTTGGGGGCACGCCCTAATGTCCGCATAATCCATGGTCACCACACCGTGAAGATGAAGACCATCGAAAACTTCAGCAAGACCCCGAGAAGCCGCTCCCTTGGCGGATATGAGGAACACATGATGCATTTGTCATCCGGGGCCAACTTTTCAGCGGTTCCCACAAAGAACCGTTGATGAAGCTATTCAAGAGGCCGGTTATATAGAACTAGCAGCGTAAATTTGATGCATTATGGGAGATGTTGGAGGAGCACATTAGGAAGCACGCCGTCGAAGGAACAAGCGCCCGCCCATTCTCGGGCGAAGCAACCCGAACGCCTCCCACCATCGCAGAGCTTGACCTCCCGCTTGACGCAGAGGACCTCGAGGACATCAAGTGCTTCTCCCATTGGATTGAGGCCGAGCCATTGGAGAAGTGGTCCTTGCTGCACAACACGGACGGTGCAAGGTATGGCATAATGACTACTATCCTTGCGGAGGTGTACAACTGGGTTCTTAGGAGCCTCCATCCTCAGCCCCTCGTCGCCATCGTGGAAGGTGTTCTACAAAGTACAATCGGATATTTCAAGGAAAGACATGCAAATGCGGCACCTCATGCGTCCAACCCACATACACCGTACTGCTCAAAGATTACAGCGCACATGCAGGCCAAAATCGAGAAGGGTCAGTCACACACGGTCTTCGTGATGAGCAATGCGAAGCATCGTTTCGACATGCACCTTCGGGACAGAACCAGATTTGGTACGACTCGCTCTCTTGTTACCCACGAGATATGCCTTAGAGATCATGTGAATGAACCTAGCTGCACATGCAACAAGCCAAAGCTTCTTCACAAGTTATGCTTTCATGTCCTCGTCACATGCAGGATAATCAACATGGACCCATCGAACTTCATGTCAGAGTACTTCAGGAAGGAGAGGGTGCTGCAGGCGTGGTGCAGTGAGCTAAGGGGCTTCAGGATTGTAGGCAACTTTGCCACGTTAGATATGGCACATAGGACTTGGATTCCGGATCTTCACGTGTTGAAGGGCGGGAAGGGCTGTCAGCAGAATTGTCACATTAGAAACAATATGGACGAAGGGGAAGCTGGAGCGACGGATAGACGTTGCGGCCACTGCGACTAAGAAGGCCACACTGCAAGAAGTTGCAAGGCGCCTGTCGACAGGTAGCAACACCGACGTGAAGTGAAACACCACTTCTTGTTGTGTTCGTAGTGGTATTAAGATGAGAAATGCTAGCATGTTGTAACTTGTACTTTAGTTAGTGCTTTGATTGTTGTACGAAGTGTGGAACTAATTGTATCGTAATTACAAACTTCTTATATTTGTCATTGCTACCTATCTCCGCAAAGTAGGACGTGACCTCGCTCTACAAAGCAGGACGTGACCACACTCTGCAAAGCAGGACAAGACTGCTTCTGTGCAAAGCAGGATGTGACCACTCTCTGCAAAGCAGGACGTGAACTCGTTCTACAAGCACGAAGAGACGAGTCGTCTGCCGCAAGCTTCTCTTTGAAGGGCGCGGTGCTACTCGGCCAGGAACTCCATACAAACAATACTACCTAGATAACATGGACAACGAGAAGGAATGGGAGCACATCCGCGAGCTTTTGAAGGACTAGGAGGCTCCCCACCAAACCGCCTCTCGATACAGGGCGTTTAGTCAGCATCCTTATCACCACCCACATCCAGAGCTCATCGATCTAAGGAGGCTTCCTTGCAGTACGCCCAACGATTCCGGGTCAAGCGGCGCCCCCTCCTATGCTCGCTAAACGCCCTTTGGAAAGGCCCCCGACGAGGGTGGCACCACCCCTTTGTTGGTGTCAGGACGCCTGCAAGTGTGTCAAATCAACCGACGAGTGAACCATTGGGTAGCGCTATTGGTGCTGTCCAAACTACTGCGCGGACTATCTCGATCGCAAGTTTGACATGCCAAGCCACAGGCAGTCGGTAATGAAATCGTATTTCAGTGCACACCAATATTTCGCTTCCCGTTACGCTGTAATCACGTCTCTCTTCCCACCGTAGTCTCCGCTGTGCTTATGCGACTTCAGCCAATGGATCGATGACAAGATCCACCCCTACAACATGTGGATGCTATTGATACGCAAGATCTGGGCAAGGGAGGACTACGATGGCCGTGAAAGGCGCCTTGAAGAGCTGCAGGCTGAGATGGAAGAGAAGAAGAGGCGAGAGAGGCTACACGAGGAGCAGGAGCGCGAGCATGCCAGGCAACGCGAGGTGGAGAGGGCGTAGAAGTGGTCCATCGCGGTGAAAGCTAAGGAGCAAAGCGAGGAGTACAACGCTAAGCTAGACCGCAAGGGCAAATAGCCATGTTCCACACAGTAGTTCGATCTTCTTCGTCCATATGTCACATGCATTTCTAATTCTCTAAAGGCATGTTTGTACCGTTTTTGGTTAGTTCCACGGCGTGCCATGTAACCCCCTTGTCGGATTAACTGTTGTGTTGTTATCGTTGCGCTATTTTTTTGAAGTTCTCCACCGTGTATGAATTCCCTAGCGCATCGCAATATCACTTACTTTCCTACTTACGAATCATTGCTATCTCAAATATCCTAAATTTTTTTGTTAGAAATTTACCGTACTACAACAACATACGACGATTACAAAATGTTATTGTGAGTCTGACAAATTTCGTACCCTTGAGAATCTACGAAAATCACAAACGGACCAACCAACCTTGTCACTACCCTTTTATTTCCAAAAAAATTAACAACCTACAAACAAGATTTGCTAAATGTATTACCTACAAAAAATATCATTTATTCCACCACAATTATTTTCATTAGATTAATAAAATAATATTGTTATTATTTAAAATCGCCTAACCGCCAAGCGACAAGTGGAGTAGTCGCCCTACCGTTGAGCGACTATTATAAGTCGCTCCACCGTTGGGCAACTACTCCACGTGTCGCTTGGCAATTGGGCGACTTGGATCAGTTACCCAATGGTTGAGCGATTAGACCTAAGTCGTCCAACGGTAGAGCGGCAGAGTATTATTTCTGTAAAATAAAAAATAAGTTATTTTACTCTAGTTTGGAATAAAAAAAATGATTATTTTAAAAAAATCACAGAGACATCGTAGGCACAGACAAGGGCAGCGTGGCCAGCAGAAGTGTGACAAGTGTCGCTCAAAGTGGTGAGTGGTGGCAGTGCTAGCATGTGGTAGCGGCCGTGGTAGTGCAGGACTGCAGGTAGCGTAAGTGACCTGTCGTCCCTATTGTTGGGCCGGTCTCCCGAGAATGTGGACGACGCTGTCCCTCAAGTGCAGTGAAACAGCGTCGCCGACTGCGCGGCTTGGGCGAGGTCAGCCATCTGCTGACGTAGGCTATCTAAGTTCTGTCGCATGTCTTGCTAGATCCTGTCGACCTGGGCATGGCAGCAAAGCGATCCTCCATGCATGAGCAGCTTGGATGACTTAGGAAAGTAGGCTATGGTCGGTGTTGACTCTGAGCCTCTGATGCCAACAAAGATGATTAGTCCAGCTACCTATGATTTTGTCTGATACATCTTCTAGATCGCTAGCTATAATTGATTTCTCATACGCTATATAGCCTAGAAGAAGTCGTCATAACATATTTCATTGTAGCGACATAAATCATAATGGAAACAAAGATGGAAGATCTGAAGCGGAAGTACTAGTGATTAGAACTTACCTTACAAACCCATCTTCCAGGTTTCTAGCTCGCAAGAATAAACGATCGATAATAATGATGAACCCACTTTAAGATCTCGACGGAATGAGCCGGAGAAATTATCGTATAGAACAGTAGCAGAAAATTATCTGTCAATCACCAACAGATAAACCGCAGATCACGCTGCTACACCTGAAAAGTGGGGAAAATAAAGTGAAGTGCATGCTCGTGAAAATAAAGAAAGCCGGTTCTATCAATCAACAGCAACAACTAGAATGGTTCAGCAGAAAAGAAGAAATACCACTGAAATATAGCTATCAAAACTAGGGAAGTACCTGAATATTAGTCAACTGATTAGCCACTGATCACTGTGCTACAGAAGGACAGCGGTCTGTATGTTCTCTCGCCACAGGATTACATCAATCAGCGGTCCAACGGAAACAGCAGGCACACAAATCATGGAATTCCTGCTACCTCCGCCCGATCACCGCATGCAAATCAGGCAAGAATTGAATGAACAAAAGCGAAGAAATCTGAACTCTCCAACACCACGGAGCTTACTACAGCCAACAGAATACCATGAGCTGAAGAGGAATGTTTTTCACTTTGCTGCTAAATCATCCTCTTCCTGCGTTTCTTAATAGTGGGAAAACCTGGCACAAAATATGTAGACCAGATAACAGGGTTTACAAAGGCACCAATATTGTTCCCCCCATGATGGTGTTGACTATAACGATTAATTAAGCCAAAATTAGATACAGGACACTGCACTTTGTTGACATTTGCCCACACAGTAAGACCTTGTAACCATCCAGACACACTGTAAAGTCTTGTTATTTTGCTAGTGGATACTGCGGTGTTGACCAACCAATGAACACAACCGTCCCCCACATTATTTTTATAGTATCTGTTGGCAACAGGGCTTTTTTTACCGGGGGTTGGTAGGGACGGTTAGGCCGAAAATTGATAAATTTCGGCCAATTTCGACCGAAATTTTCAAAATAAAAGATTTTTTTGGATTTTAATTTTTTTAAAATCAAATTCGAGCAAATTCGATTTTTTTTGGGACAAAATTCAAGCAAACCATTTTTCTGAACCCAGTTTGAATTCCTACGGGGGCTGATAGAACCGATTTTCGGCCGAAATTCGGAACAGTGGTTGGCAGTGAAAAGTGTCCACCGACAAATGAATAAGATTTTGTAGTGTTTTAGCAGTAATATGTTTTTACGGTGTGTTTGGACAAATGCCAACAAAGTCTGATGTCTTGTAGTCAATTTTGCTTACAATTAATTAACAAGACGCAGGTGCATAGTTAAGCAGGTGCCTCCTTCATGACCTGCACGTCGATCGATGTGGTAGTTTATATTGCTAACATTAGTTGTCCATGAGAAAAAAGAATGAGAAGAAGATTAGTCGTCCATGCGATCTGTTTACCTGTAGATTCGACGAGCACATGTGAAACCTACTTGCATGTGGTTGAGTTTACTTTCCGCTAATGCCGAGAGCTAGTCCGTTCAAATTGGTATAATAGTTTAAACTTAAAACCAGCGTTCCCATGTTCCCTGTAAAAGAGGAGACGGCTTGAGGCAACCTTGAAGTGGATCGGATGTCCAAGGGCGAAGAGGTGAATTGATAATCTTTTTGAACTATGACCAAATTTAACAATTAATTCCCTAGTCTCTAATGGCAACCTATGTGTATAAGGCTTGCTAGTGTGTTCACATAACACCTACACAAGTCTAGTCAAGTTTTGTAACCAGTTCCAACCCTCCACAAGTCTGTGTTCTAGGAATTGAATGAACAAGAAACAAAATGCAGAAATGTAAAGGGGACAAGAGACAACCAATTTTTTACTGAGGTCTCAGAGATTCCGTGATGTTTTCTGCTCCTCGTTGGAGCACTCTCGAAAGAGCATCGCTCCTACTCGAATACATGCAAGGATCCAAACACTCAACTTATGGTAGTCATTCTCCGCTTCGGATAGGTGAATTCTAAACTTTCACAACCCTCCCGGTACCTTCCACGAGTTTCTCCTATCCCTCCCGGTACCTTCCACGAGTTTCTCCTATCCCTTGAATCAAAGCCTCTGGAATAAGGGTCAAGGTCATGCTCTGAGTCGACCTGGATCATCCGTCCCAAAGCTTCATAAATAATTCCCTTCTCTGGAAAGTTGATGCGGGTGATGGTCCGACCCAACCTGGATCATCCGCCTTGAAACTTGACCTCAAAGTGGAAGAATGATCTCGGGTCATACTCCGACCCAAACCAGATAATCTGCCGCTGTGACAATCTCGAACTCCTCAGAAAAATCACTCTCTAGACAAATTCTCCGACCCATGGTCTGGGTCGAAACCAGGATAATCCGACTCCATTTAGTTTTCCTACACCTTTCAAAAACCTTATCTAAACTAATGCGCCGACCCATACTCTGGGTCAACTCGGTTTAGCCACCCCTATACTGAATTTTCAGAAATGACTCACATTTCCAAACTTCGAGATGGTCACAACCATGACTTGATTTTTGGCTTCGTCTGACTAGAACTGAGCTAGACAAAACTAGTATGTATCACAACTAGTTACCTAACTGTTAGGACCTAAATATACAAATTTAGACCCTATGTGTATAATGCATTAGTCCAATATCACACTAGTGCACACTGTGTCAATATAGATGAATATCATTCCATAAGACGAATATAATAATAAAAGACTAATTTTATCAATAAATAACGATTGTGACTTTATGATCGAGTTTACACTTATTAAGCTATGCAGTGTTGAGCACTAAGTGAAGAAAAAACAGCGGAACAGAAGCAACTCCAGTAGAAACCCATTGACTTGCCACAAGCAACCGACTGGGATCAAGACCTAGCAATCAACCTTCTCGGGAAACTCCTCAATAGCATCCGAAGACTCCTCCACTTCATGATTGCAGTAAGAATGAGTATTTCGAGTACTCAATAAGTTATACCACAGAATACAATTATAGATGATGGCTTATTTCAAAGGAATTGGTTTCTATGGTTATTTTGCAAAAGCAACGCTTGCATTTGAATATAAATAATAGATCGAAAGTGTAATTTACGTAATTTAAAATAAATAAATAATAATAATTTAACAATTATTTCACAAAGCTCCTAAAGCTTAATCAATTTCTTTCACACAGTCACATGAGCAAAACCACAAAGCTGTCCCTCCCAATTATTTTATAAAAATCTACCCCTCGTGTGAAATTCCCGAGCATGCCTATAATCGTGAACGCGACTATTCGAATAGATTGTTAACACTCTGCAAATGTTGTACAGTTTACCCACACGATATAACCAGTGTAGCTAGCACCAATCATAACAAAATATTTTTGAAACTTCACCTCGACAATTGACCCTCCCGATGTGCATACCGTCAGCACCTAACCTTACACAGTGCGTTGGGCCAACGCACACGGTTGAACCTGGAGACGACAAATGATCGATTGAACCTGGAGACGACAAATCGCTCATAAATGTGACCCACACAGTAGTACACACCTCCACCCCAACACACAGTCTAACCTACATGCCTGAGTAGTCAATATCAAAACTCCATAACTTACTAAGTTAGGTATGTCCCAAACTAGGCATGTGGTCATACAGTTATGGCTCACTTCAATGGCGTAGAAAAGTCCTTAATTGACCAAGGCGAGACTGTCCAATTTGTATCCAAATTACCAAGATTCATATTTTCCCAGCACGCAGTCCACCATATCACAATTCTTCCCACTTGCCTTAGTCCAAATCTTTTTCCACTCTACTAGTTAAGTGCAACACATGCCATTAACGAGTGACAACATACAACACAAAAAATTTTATGGGAGCGTCTATGCTTCAGGTGACTGAAATTTCCTAATCCATCAGTGACCTTTCTTAATCGTAGGATTTTGATCCAATGGATACCAAAAGTTTATGTGTTGAGACAAAAAAAATTTAAACTAGACAAAAGTAAATGTAGGTGAACCTTACAAATACATTAAAAGAAATCTAAACTAGATAAAAGTAAATCTAGGTGAACCCTACAAATACAAAAACATATAGAACTAGAAGTTACAGTAGAGTTGTGCTAAAATTGCACATCACTTAGTATTGCAATTTTAGGCTTAGTACTGTGTAATTGTAGATGACTGATGGATAAGAAAATTTCAGGCAACCGGAAATTAGCAAACTCGATGTTTTATTTACAAAAACAGTGAGTGGACCCCACATGTTAGTCTCATGAACTTTTAAAACACGTTATGATTTTTTAAAACAGTAAGTGGATCCCGGATGTCAGCGACACAACTTCTAAAACTCAATTAAATTAGATTTTTTATTAATTAATTGGCTTGTCCCACATGTCATCTACTCAATGCTTTAATCATTGTCATTCGCGCTAAACTAATCCTAATCATGCAGGCCCACAA
The DNA here is from genome assembly GCA_036346255.1 of Ampelocalamus luodianensis. NCBI lineage: Eukaryota > Viridiplantae > Streptophyta > Magnoliopsida > Poales > Poaceae > Ampelocalamus > Ampelocalamus luodianensis. Next base: position 22,463,956 of record CM070638.1, on the reverse strand, counting down.
GATAGGGAGAGAAAGAGAGGGGGGGGGAACAGAGCATGGTGTGGCTGAGCTCACCAGCGACAAATTGGCACGGTGGTTCAGCTTAGGAAGGGGCAAAATGAGTTCCTTGGTTGACGGTGAACCTACCGGGTGGTGGCGGTGGGACAATGGATGGTTGGAGCTTTGTTGGTGACGACTTCCAAAGTTGGCGCAGGACAAGGCTACAATGACTCTCACGAATGGAGCGGAAGCAAGGTGAATGGAGGTGCCCTAAGGGTTCAGGGAGTGACTACGATGCCAGCGGCGGCGACACAGGGACTAAGGTTCACTGGGGCGATGGCGATGACGTTTTTCCCGGTGGTGCCATGGGGGGCTACGGTAGACCTGTGCAAATGCCGGGCTCCGAAATTTGCTTTTTGATTAAAAATTGATATTTTAATGTTTTTTGGAATAAAAAATAATATTTAATGCATTTCAAGAATAAAAAAAGGGGTTTATTTATTTATTTATTATTGTTTTTGTCAAGCCTGCGGGCTTTCGAGCCAAGCCTTCGGGCCAAAAATGCAATCCCAAGCCCGACCCGGACTAGGTCCGGGTCGGGCGGGGCCACTGGGCCAGGCTACCCATGAACACCTCTAGGCTACGGTGAACAGCATGCTACACATGCTAAGCTTCAATTCTACCGAGTGCATTAGTTCTAGGGGGGCTACTAGGAGCTCACTGAGGTGGTTAATGGCGACGGAGGATGGCCATAGATGGTAGAGCGACGGTGAGCAGGGACGACGATAATGGCTTCACGGTGGCTGTGTGTTACGGTGATGAAGAAGCTAACACATTGGCAATTTCTCAAAAATGCAAATCGAATGTTATTTTGAAAAATTACCACTTGTTTTCGCGCAAAAGCACAACTTGGTTCACAAGTAAGAAACAGCTATAAAAAATAACTAAGATGGCTTGAGGAATGTATAAGCACAATAGATAATGCAATAGAGTTCATGAAAGCTTCAAATCCAAAGATAACACAAAAATCCATTCAAGGTCCACATGAAAGAACAATTGTTCATTTTGACCTTTGATCATAGTGAGGTTTCAAGAAATGGAATTCAAACCAAGAATTGAACATTAAGAGCACAGGAATGCATATGAGATGCTCCCCCTCACTAAGATCTACCCAAAGAAATTTGGGGTTTCAATTTTCTCCCTTTTTCTAGCAATTTCTCCCAAAAACTCCATTTTTACTTCTCCCCTATTTTCATTTTTGCCGAAACTTCTCTCCCTTTGACAATGGAGTCACCAACTGACATGAATAGTAATTTTTTCTCAACCTATTCTATTCTCTTCTCATCTCATTCTTAAGGTCTTGTTTCTTGTCTTTTTGAAACAATTGTTTTCAAATTTAAACTGACTCTCACCTTAGTAATTTCTATAGCTGACTCGAGTTCTTAGTAATCAAAGATATGGATGGCCTGGAAATTCTACAGATCTGTTGTAACATCCTAAATTTATGTTACTAAAAATAAAAATATTAAAATTATTATTTTATTGGATTTTCTAAAATTTAAAGAGTTTTCATGAATTTTCTAAATTTAAAAAGGTTTTTCCTGTTTTCCTGAAAATAAACCTAATTTATGAGAAAAAAAAGTAAAAACCAACTTTAAGTTGGAAATAATTTTTCTAAGTTCAAAATGCCTCGGAGAATTTCTGTGATTTTTTCTAGAATTTTTGAACTCTATTTGCTATTTTCTAAAAGCCTTTTGGAGTTCTTGTATTTTCTGAAAATAAGAAATCCTCAAAAATTCCCACGGGCCGAAATCCTTTTTCTCCGGCTCATCTTTCTCCTTTTCCAGCCCAGCCGCTTTTCCTTTTGTTTTTCCCCGCTCAGCCAGTCTCCACGGCCCACCTGTCAGCCATCCCCTTCTTCCTCGTCGTGCCCGAACCCCCCGCCGCCATGGCCGCGCCGCGTCGTGAGCTCTTGACGACGGTCGTTTCGTTCCCCATTTTAACGCGCATTCAAGTCCATTGAATGGAGGCAGAGGATATGTTTGCTTCACACCCGTACCCAGCCTAGTGGCAGACATAGTGCTAAATCTCAAGTAGGGCGGCGTAAAACTTTACTAATTTTCAATAATAATAAGGAAGCATACATAAACCAAATTGCAATCAAAGCTTCTCAACCAAATTGGCCCGGCAAGTTGGGGAACAAACCAAACACACCCCAAACACCAAGTCCAGAAAATCTAGCACCAAACTAGAAGTTAATCTTAATCTGTACCTGACGAAAATATTTACACTTGCCCGGTCTCAGTCGGGGCTGTTGTACAGATCGGGGCTTGGGGGGGGGGGGGGGGAGGCTTCTCCCGTTTTATTAAAAAAAAAACATGCATCACCCATTGACATTTTGATCGAGCACTTGAGGGCACAGCACCAAACAAAAGGGGTTCACTCTCAAACCCAGCATTTATTTCGTGGAAAAACTGGAGGCAGAGGAAACGTTGCCTTACATAGTTTACATGTGGTTGCGGGCTTGCGGCAGAAGAGGTCTCTGGAGACGAGAGGGAGACAGGGAAGCAGACGACGGCGACGACGATGCCTCACCGGGCTCGCCAGAGCCGGCGCCTCGCGCCGCTAGGTTGTGCTCGCTGTTGCTCCCGCTCGACCCTCACTGGCTTGATGCACTGCGTGGCTGCTGCTGTGCGCCTTGCCTGTCAACCTATTAGCCGCGGCCCAAAAGCCGAGAAGCGACGGCCTACAAACGTGAACAATGGCCGAAGGCAGCGACGACAACGGCGCGGACGTTCTCCCTTCAGTCGTACAAAAATGTCGTTTCGTGGTAGGTGTATTTAAATTTTCACTTTGGATATTGATCTTTTCTTACTATTTGGACTGAACACATAAAAATTATATGTATAGATTTGTTTCGAAAAACTTTTGTAATAATATAATTTTACTAAATTTTATAAATCTATTATAATAAAAATTAGTGATCAAAATTGCTTTTGAAACCGTGTTAATGTCCAATACTAGATTTGTTCGTGAGAAGGAAGAATACCTTCAGCGGGACTCCAGTTACATATGCCAAGGACGAAGCGTTGGTGGGTCTGCCCCTATTTGCATTGCGAAATTTACTCTTGAAAAAAAGATCATCCAAAATAGAAGCAGAGTTGCATTGCAGTTTTCATTTCAGGTCTCCAAACAATAAGGGTTTGTTTGGTTTGGCCTAAATCTCGACTCCTTTACCTGGATGGACAAGTATTTTAGTTTAAACTATCAATCCATCAATAAACCAAAATTTAGTTCAAATTCCAAATCCATCCACGTAGATCTCCGCGGACCTCTGAAACAAGTACTACAATGAAAGCTTGGTTACTACTTACTACATCAGATTTATTTTCACACAAATACATGGTATGCGTTATTGGTGGAGATTAACTACCAAACCAACATCAATCACTCCCTCGCCTTGAAGCCGTACCTCTTCCGCTCGTAGAAGGCGCCACTCCGCGCCGCCCCGACGTTGACGACCGCCGGGCAGCCGTCCCGGTCCTTCTCCGTCTGCACACACCCCTTGCAGTAGTACGCGTCCGCCACCACCGCGCCGCCGTGGTCGGTACACACCACGCACCTCTCGCGCGCCGCCGAGCTGCCGCCGTAGCCGCAGCCGTCGCAGACGCGGGCGACCGCGCAGGGCCGCACCATGGAGTCGCAGACCACGCAGCGGCCGTCGTGCGCCGCGCAGACCCGGCCGACGCCCACCCCCGGGAGCCGCGCGCACCTGACGAGGTCGGACTGGTGCCTCGCCATTCTCCTCTCGATTTGGTCGCTGCGGTGCTGCGTTGAGCTGTGGAGTAGGATGTATTTATGGCGCAAAGGGGTTGGTTCTTGGAGGGCAAGAAATTGGCAGGAATGTGGCATGGCACATTCTCCATGGAGATGGATGCAGAGGGGTCAAGTAACTTGGAGCGTCAGATCGTCCACTGGACGGACCAGATTGCGTTGGATAGGTCGGTTTGTTTGCTTGGCCGGCTTGTGGAAGCCAGCGCGTGCGTGTGGCGGTCAGACCGTCAGAGTCAGAGGCTGATGAGAACTAGCTTTCTCGTCAACGGAGGAGCCTATGCCTTGCTTGCCGCCTTTGAACGTTCTCCACCGTTTTGTTTTTCCCTTCTTCTCAAGGACTTGTTTGGATATGTGGGAATTAGATCCGATCAATCCTTTTGGATTGGTTGAGAAATTGAACTAAAATCTCCATCAAACCCCATTAATTCCTTCTAATCTCATGTATCCAAACAAACTCTAAGAAGAAACGTGATTCAACCAAAGTATCGATCATAGGGATGCAAGGGGGTGGTTCATCCTGTTGGGCCACATAAGTAAGGTAACAAGGGACAATTTAAATGTCGATGTTTACTTTCTACAACAACCCATGACCAATGCGGAGTAGGATGTATCTATCTATGGTGCAAAAGGGTTCTTGGAGTTGGAGGGCAAGAAATTGGTGGGAATCAGTTTTGCACGGACACTGGTCAAGTAACTCGGGCCGTCGGATCGGCCACCCGACGGAACGGATTGCAGAATTTTGGACTGTATTGGCCCTGTGGTGCACCGTAATTCCTAAATTAGCCCCCTTAGCATCAAAATTCCATTTTTAGCCTCCTCCTAGCACCTGCTCAACTCACCTAATGCCGTCGCCGTTAAAGACACCAAGTTGCTGCCGTGCCCATTGGCAGCAACCAGTTGCTGCCGTCCACACGGCAGCATCTCCCTCCTCCAAGACGCAAATTCAAGAGGAGAGAGAAATACATTTAAGAATATTTTTTGGATGAATTTTTAAATATAGAAACTTAGCTCCAAAAATTATGAAATTTTTTGTGGAGACTCCCAGAACAGTATAGTTGCTTTGGTAATTTTTTCAGAATTTTATGAGTTACTATTGTTCTTGTAAAATTCATTTAAGTATATTGTTTGTAGGAATTTTACAGAAAAAACCGTAACTCATAAAATTCTGAAAAAATTACGAAAGCAATTAAACTGTTATGGGAGTCTCCACAAAAATTTCATAATTTTTGGAGCTCATTTTCTATATTTAAAAATTCATCAAAGAAATATTCTTAAATATATTTTCTCTCTCTTCTTGGATTTGCGTGCGCCGGGGAGGAGGAGAGGTGCTGCTGTGTGGGACGGTAGCACCTTGCTGCTGCCGTCCACGTCCGCAGCACACGCCAGCAGGGGGCTAAAAGTGAAAATTTGGAGCTAATGAGGCTAGTTTAGGAATTACGAAGCGCTACGGGGCCAAAAGCGGCAAGAACTCCGGATTGCATGCGTTGGATAGGTCGGTTTGCTGGATTGGGCTCCAGCTAGCGTGGTGTGTGCGGACTGCTCGGAGTATTCTAGCTAGCTACGGTTGTTTTAGCTTGCCGCCTTTGACCGCTTTACACTGTTCCGCTTCTTTCTTACTTCCACCGTTTTTTTATTTTATTTTATGTTTCTACCCGTCACGGTCTCTCCGATGTACTTTGAACATTACTTTTATAGCTTTATATTAATATATACTAACAAAAAATATAATATTATAAAAGTATTTTTAACAACAATCTAATAATATAGTTCTTAGCCAATGTAGATAGTTTTGAATATATTGGTGGTTACGGATTCTAGAACATCAAGTTAAAAAGAACGGATAGAGTATTCTTTTTTGAAGGACTGCATATACGCATTGGACATGAGTTGTTGTAGAAATTAAACCATCACGTTTGGGTCAAACAACAGTGATGGCGCAAAAACTGATGAGGACTAGTCGCTGCTGGTTTGAGTGGCAACTTCATTTCGGAATTCTCTTTTTCTGGTGTAGTTCTTCAAGATGTTGCCGATTAATCTCATGGTCAGCACCATAAGGCAAATGTTAGCTCAATATATGAAGGGATTTCAGTTCACGTTTTGTTAAAATAATATTGTCTTCTTTGTTCAAGAGGTTATGTACAAAATCACTGTTGGCTATCGATATGCATATGTCAAAATTATCAAAAGGGCTAATACATTTACTTTGGATTAATTATGTCACACACAATCCCGTTCTCAGATAACAAAATATCAAGGAAAGCTTCACCTTGAACTATTTTGTAAAAATGTCTTTAAGTCATTTTATTTTTTTGAAACAGAGTCAATTCAGCTTTTATAAAAAGCTAATATCAGGTTTTACAAAAGGAAGACATACAAACACCAGGCTGGGGTTACCAGCTACCAAGACAGCCTAGAACTACAAGGACAGCTCGAAGGAGATAAGCAAACAAAGGTTCGACTAACAACAGGATCCAAAAACATCCAACAACATATTTCGAAAAGCTAAAACAGACTTAAACTTAAGGAACGCGCAAAAAGTCTTCATCCAGTCTTCACCAAGTTTATCACACGTTTAGCTCCTCATGCTCCTCTTTTTTATCGTAACTCTCTACCTCTACAAACAAGATACAAATTTGAAAATAACTTCAATCGGTTGCTTAGGCTCAATCGCCATTTTATTTCTGACTTTCCAGAGCATCCACACCATAGCTGCAAAACTGGATAGAATAATTTGAAAGCTATTAGCACCCCTATCATCAAACTAGAAATGGTGGAAGTCATCTAAAGATTTTGGGATCTTCTCCCAATTCAAGAAATCCTTAGCACAAGTCCCAGCAAATTTTGCTAAGACACAGTTAAAAAAAGACATGGTTCGAATCCTCCAAAACCCCACAATAAATGCAGTTTTTATTTCCTTTCCACTTTCTCAACTTGAGATTAACTGTCGTTTGTAATCTGTCCTGGTACAATAACCAGACAAAAAAATTCACCTTTAGAGGAATTATACTTTTCCACAACTTCTTATTTCAACTAAGAATCACCCCACCCAAAGACAAATGTCTATATAAAGACTTAACCGAAAACCTTCTAGAGTTCACCAAACACCACATCACCTTATCTCTATCCCTACTAAGCACCACCCCATGCAAAGCACTTTTCAGTTCAGACCATAGTTATCAATTCCATTTCGGAGGCCATTCCGGTTTGCCTTTTAGTATGAAATATGCCGGTACCGGTCCATTTCGGTGTACCATTCCAGATTTTATTATAATATATATATATATATATATATATATATGTAATTATATACACACATAATTTCACTTGGAATCTGACTCCAAATACATAACCATAGAATAAAAATGACACATCGTTCAATTACTTCATAAATATAAAGGTCATACGTAGTTAAATAATACAACATGAGTTCATAATTTCATATATTTTACCATAGTCTAGCATACTATTCTAGCATAATTTCATTTACCGAAGGAGTAGTATTAGACTTGGCCTTCCGAACTGATTCAAACAAGTGGTCACTTCAATTCTATTTTTATTTTTTGACCGGTACCGGAATGACCGAAATACCGGAATGGCTGGAATGGGCCGGAATGGCCGGTATTAACTGGTATTGAGATCGATACGGGATTGAGACTACGGTGTGCCAGTTTGGGTGCCGGTATGGTATGTTCCGGCCATTCTGACCGGTACCGGAATGGAATTTATAAGTATGGTTCAGACCATGAATCTATGTCCACCTTACCAAACTGATTATTGAAGTCAATTTTTCACTCCTCATTACCATATAATCTGCCACACTAACATCAGGATTAGAACAAATATTAAACAATCTAGCAAAACTTATCTTAAGAGGACAATTATCTATCCAAACATCTTTCCAAAAAAGAGTGCCCTTCCCGTCCCTAATCTGATGTGTAGCACCTTTTTGGAACAAATGTTTCACTTTCTGAAGAGCATTCCAGAACTAAGATCCTTTGACAGTCCTGGTATCTCTATAATCTTCCCTAGGAATGTATTTAGCTTTTAAGATCCTAAACCAAAGTTCATCCTTAGCCATGTTCGTCTTCTAGAACTATTTACTCAAAAGGCAGTTTAAGTCATGTAATTTTGGACACAATTTTTTCCCCAAGTGATTTAGGATTGTTATGTTATGTGCTTACCTGTAGATGTATGTTTCGATTCACAAACCCAAATTTACTGCATCATTGAACTATTGTATTTGAAAAGACAATGGAATATCTACAGTTATTAACGTGATTAAACATTTGGCTCTTCGATTATGGTATGATCCATCATGTCAAATGAAACTGTAGGCTAACAGCACCGAGATTTGAGAAGTAGTCCATTGGACTGAAATATTTAGTAATGGCGATCTAATTTTTTTAAAAAAAATGGCAGAAGCTGATCTAAAATTTCTTAAAACCTCCATTTTGCTCGTCAGAAGAGGAACCAAGGGAATTTACCACAGAGACTAATGGCCACGGAAAGCATTGTCACCAGCCGAATCACTGCTGGATGGAATCCCATGTGAAACTCACAAAACTGCATGCCTTTTTTTTTTTTGTTTGAGAGTACAAGTCCGATGCACTCACGCACACACACACTACAAAAACACCAACACATACGTGGTATGTCTTTAACACACGTCTAAACTAAGCGGGGCTGAATTCTACGAAGGAGTGCGGATACATGTTTTGACCACTGAACATACCCATGTGTGTGTACTATTTCTAAAAGAATAAACACCTGAAAGGTGAGGCAACCTAAGATCGATTCTAGGCTGGCTGCATGCACACCTGCGTTGCGAGCCAACCGAGCAAGCGCTCGGTCTCACAAGACTGCAGGCCTGAATCCATGCTGTTGCCCATTCACAAGCCTTCGTCCGAAGACTATTATGGCCGTGAGGCTAAGTGCCTGACTGGAGTCCTCCATGACACTCATGCCTGATCGAACAACTTTTGACCAAATATATCTTCAGTAACTCACCTGGTCGACAAAACTGTAACCAAGTGGCTGTGGAAGTGATCATCGAGTTGGCTGAATTGGCTCTGAGATTTGACTCCTTGCGTTATTTGCTTCCTCAGGGGAAGAAGCCCATGAAGCATGCGCCCATCGATATACAGTGCACTTCCTAAATTCCTGTTGCCCTGGACGCGAGGAGTCAAATCTCAGAGCCAAGTCAGCCAGCTCGATGATCACTTCCACAACCGGAAGCAAATCCTCTGCCGTTGCTACTGTTACGGCACGGCCGTGCCGTTGGCAATCCAAGCCGCTCAATCCTTTCAACGGTGGGATATGCACTTAGGCCCACACCAGGCCCATAACGCGCCAACTGCAGGCTGTAGCAGCAAGGTCTTGTTTGTTCCTTCTCAAGGTTTGAGATTTTGTGTCAAATTTTATTCGAGGGAAAAAAGAAAGTACTTAATTTGATCCTTCTACCGATACGAACAAATTAACTTGTGACCTCGATCAAGCAATGGGGGACATGGCCACTGCGGTCGCATGAACGCAGAGAGACGAGGATGCTCTAGCAATTGTTGCTCCGCAAGGTCGCACCTCGCCCACGGCATCAAGCCGTCTCTGACGGCTCTCCAATCTTGGCTCGGGACGGCTCTCCAATCTTGGCTCGAGACCATACTCGTTAATACCATTTCGGATAACATACTGGTTTGGCTCTTGAAAGATACATTTTGTTATCAGTCTATACTGGTGTACTATTTTGGAGTTTAATATAATAATATATATTTATAAGTACATATATGTTTAATTGTATATACACAAAATTTCACTTATAATATTACTCCAAATATATAGTAGTAGGATCAAATATAACATATATTTCAATGAGTTTAATAAATGGTATTTTTAATTCCACCGGTATAGCCGGTATTATCCAATATCGAAGTGGTACGACTGGTATCGAGTCAGTATAGCCAGTATTGACACCTATTAAGACTAGCTAATACGTTGTATTGGGCTGCACTTATATATTGTATACTTGCAATTGTTCACAACCAAAAGTTGAAAGATCATTAGCTCTTGATTTGTGTTTTCTTGTTCGGCCATTGTGTAAAAGAGAAAGAAAACAAAATCAAAAGAGCCAAGAAAACAGAATAAAAAAAAAGGGCAAAGAAAAGAAGAAAGAAAGCTAGTGGTCGAATACAATCAGTTGAGCATAATTTCCATTACTTGTTGGTTCAATTGTGGGCATACATTTACTTTGTGCAATCTAGTGCCCTCATATCTTGTTACAACTAGCTAGTGTCTTTCTCATGCTTGTTGCAATACAAACTAGTTCAATTTTTCAGATTGCTCTCAACTAGTTTATTTCTTTGTTTGCATCAAGTTACATCTATTTTTACATGTGAGTTGATATACACTCTGCTTATATCTTATGATCTATAACTAGGCATTTGAATTCTAGTTTACATTATTACTTAACTTGACAAAAGTCTAAAATTCAGATAGTTTCCTTTTATTAATCTACCAAGCTCCACATATTTCTTGTGTTAATACTTGATTTCAGCATTGGTAATCACTCTATTTATCTCTCATTACCAATACCGCACATGAACTGCCGTGGGTTGAACGTGCAACTTGTGAGGATAAGCAGAACATTGGAAGGTAAAAGTGAGTTGTGAGTGAGCACCACATTTATTCATTGATTTATTGTTGTTTTCTTGCTTCCATTAACAATATCAGGAGCTTCACATCAAGGAGAGCACACTGTAGTTGAGGAGATGGAGGACTTACACTATGGCATTGATCTTCCTCCAAACATATGTTCTCAATTCCTTGCGACAAATCAATACTTCACTAGACAGTGTGACACTTTGGAACAAGGTCTCCAGTCTCCACGACCTACAGATTAACCTAGGTAATCGTATTATTGAGGTGGAAGGTAATCAAAACACTCGTTTCACAAGGCATGAACAAGCATTTCAAAGACATGAACGAGCGGTGGACATTCATTTTGATGCTAGCATGGATTCCCTACGACGATTAGAGGGGAATCAAGGAGTGCAAGATGAAGCTAGAGTTGCTACCCCCGTTCTTCCATCACTACAACATCCATAGGTACAAAATAATTTTATTGATGATTTTCGGGACTATCACTTTGACGTTGTGTCCGATGGAGCTTTTGATGGGAACTACCACTAATGGCCAACAACGTGGTTTCAATCACCATAGCTGTGGTGCTGGTAATATGAGAGATGATCTATTTGGGCATGACAATGGAGGTGGACGAGGTCATGAGGATGATGGCTTAGGAAAGCTCAAGATCTCAATTCCACCATTTACGAGTCGAACTGATACGGAGAAGTACCTAGAGTGGGTAATATGTGCTGATCAAATCTATGATGGTCAAAACTTCTCTGAAGAAAAGAAGGTATGTGCCGCTTCAATTGAATTCACCGAATATTCTTTGGTTTGGTGGGATCAGTTGAATAGAGAAGGGCGATGACCCAGGACTTGGAATGACATGAAGAACATTATAAGAGAGCGATTTGTACCACCATACTATGCACAATCAATTCATAACAAACCATAACGTCTTAGACAAGGTAATCTCTCTATTGATGAATATTGAAAAGAGATGGAAATGCTATTGATTCATGCGGACATGCATGAATCGAAGGAGGCTACTATAGCACGCTTTTTGGAGGGTCTTAACGAGGATGTCCAAGACCGTGCTGAGATGCATCCATATGCCAACCTTCAAGAGTTGGTGCATCAAGTATTGTGGTCTAAACAACAAATATTGAGGAAGGTGAAAGGCGGCCGCTCATATTCTTCCCCACCCACTCAGAAGCATCCAAATCCACAAGAGGGAGGTGCTGGAATCACATCCAAATCGATGGCATCATCAAAATCAGCACCACCTTTCCAATGCGATGCTTCAAAAATGGTAAGCTCGATAAGTAATACAATGAGTAAAGCTGCTAGTAGTGTTGTTTCTAATGCTAGAACCAGCAACATTGCATGATTTAAATGTCATGGTAAAGGACATAAGATGAGTGAATGTCCTAACAAATACACCATGATTATTGATGATACCGATAAGCTTCATTTTGAAAGTGAAAAAGGAGAAGATGAACAATCTGATCATAATGACGAACCTTGTGATGCTACATATTGTGATTTCAAATTAGGTATATCACTTTTAGCTAGGAAAATCTACAAGGAAGGTGATGAGTGCATGGGCACAAATTAGCGAAACAACATCTTTCGCGTTGAAGATATAGTCAAGAGCAAGGTATGCACTTTTATTATTAATGGTGGTAGTAGCCAAAATCTTGCTAGTCTTGACATGATTAACAGTTTAGGATTACATATATTCAAGAAACTTAAAGCTTATCAAATTGAATGGTTGAATGAATATGGTATTCTTAAGGTGACATATACTGTTAAGGTGCCATTTGCTATTGGTAAATATAAGGATGAAATTATTTGTGATGTGGTACCTATAAAAGCTTGTCACATACTGTTAGATAGACCGTGGCAATATGATCGTAGTTCTATGCATAATGAAAAAAACTAATCAATATACAGGCTCACTTAGGGGGAAATTATGGAATAATTGATTATTTGCCACTGCAAAAGAGTGAATTTTAGTATTTACCACTGTATGTGAGTATGACATATGGGTCTTGGGACCACATGTCATACTCACAACAGTGGTAAATCCTAAATTACGCATGAAAATATAGTGGCAAATAATTTAATCTCCCGGAAATTATACTTTGATTCCTATGTCTTCTAAAGATGTTTTTGATGTAGTAAGACAGAACCACCAAGTGAAAATAGAACATCCCATTGTCAGATTTTATTTACTTAATAACTTGCATAACTTGAGAGAGGTAGATGCTAGGTGTAAGGAAGCTAACACTTCACCATATATTTCTAGTATTCTTTGTGATGATGTGCAAGTTATACCAAAAGACGAGACACGCCAACTTTCTCTATCAAAGCTGTGTATGATACAAGTTCAAGAGAAGACCAAGGTTAAGGTTTGCAATGAGCCAAAGCCGAGGATGACTTTTCTTGAAGGGAGGGGGAGATGATGAGGACATCCCATCGATTCATACTCACATAACAGCATGTAAACATCAATTGAGCAATGATAAGGTGATTCCTTTACTTGAGAGTTCTTTATTGCATGAAAGAACAAAGATGTTGTCTAATTATTTAATTGAAGAATGTAGGAATGCTTGAAGTATCCAGGGTGTCCAGCTGGAGGTGAGGGAGGAAGGGACCACTAGGGGTGAAGACATGTATGCATTTCCCACACATTCGCCCAAGAGGAGCTTGAGGCCACCAATTCAGCCAAAGGAGGAAGAAGCGAGAGCCAAATAGGGTGCATGGGCCCAAGGAAGGAGGCACACGGCCCAAGGTGGGCTTTGGCCATTCCTAGGCATGGAGGAGGGCTATTGGACTCCAGTACAAAGTCAAAATTTGAATTGGAGACCTCTCTCAATTTCAGCCCAAAGTCAATTATGAATTTAAAGCGGATTTCAATCCGAATTGGGCCCAATGAGTTAGGGAATTGTGTGGCTTGCATGCCACGTATTTAGGCCTAATTATAATCATAATTTTGGCCATGTATCCTTTGTTTTCATTCAGAACACTAGAGTTCAAAGCGTTTGCGTTTAGGAGTTGAATTCGGCCTCTAGAGCCCGAATTGGTGTGTGGGGTGTGTTGGCCCATGTGTGGCCGAACCAAGGGGGTGGGAACTCCGCATTTAATGTTGGTGGCCGGCCCTTGGAACCCTAACCATGAATTTTGATGATTTTGAACAGTTTGAACTAGTAGATTGACATCGTTTTTGAGAAGAAATATGTGTTCTTGCTTCCTTTGTTCTTGCAAGTTCTTGGAATTTGCTTGGGCTAATTTGTCATGGTACCTCTCCGTTCATTAGCCTACATGCTAGTTGTGTGGATTGGATCATCACGCGAGTTATGGTGTTATTGCTATTGAGGTGGTTTTCTGCTTAACACAAGGTTGCCCCAATTTCAGATTGCATTGTTGTTGTTAAGTTATTATCATGTTATGTGTATCCAAGATTTTAAGTCACAAAGATCGGGCCACCCCATATCATATTGGTATTAGAGCTTCGTTGACAGCTTAGAATCATTATCTTAAATATTAGATTGCATTTACTATTCCATATTTTCATGTTTCAAAAATTCTACACAAAAATAGTATATTGCATTTACTATTTTAGACTATTCATAATTCCACAAATCCCCACAAAAATAATAGATTGCATTTAGTTTTGTTTGCTGTCCTAAGAAAATTTGGTCACTACATTAGAGCATATACAATGGGCTTATATCAGCTGTCTATAGCCTTTGTCACGTAGGATTTTTGCTAACATGGATGAAATAGAATGAAGAGAGAGAAATATGTTGTCTACAATCCTGTAGTCGGCTGTAGCACCAGAAACAAGAAAACATTAAAAAATTGTGTGTTGTCTACAATCCTGTATCCGACTGTATCACCACAACCTTTGTATGAGCTATCTTTAGTGCTGTCTACAAGTGATATAGAGAGTTGCTATAGAAAGCAGCTGTTTGTACCATTGTACATGCCCTTAGATGGCCACCAGCCCACACATCTTCCAAAGAAGATTTGTCGATTATCCCTCTAAAAAACTGTGATGAAGAGCACACTGTACACTACTACAGAAAACCTCATCACAGACGGTTCGGAACCGTCATCACAGACGGTTTCAACCGCTCACGTGTAAAAGTACGTCTGTGATAACAGGCGGTTATCACGACGGTTTTGAGCCGTCGATAAAGCTATCAGACGGTTCGAACAAGAGCCATCGTGAAAGCAGATATCGCGAGACGGTTCGAACAAGAACCGTCGTGATAATCATTATCACGCGGTTCTTGTTCCGAACCGTCTGTGATATCTGCGCCGCTGCACGGCTCTTGTTCCAACCGTCGTGATAGCTTTTTTATTGCAAAAAATATTACCATTTCATAGATACACTCATACACATACACTGTCATTTCCGAAGCCTCCCAAACATGGATTCATTGATACACATACATGGATTCCCAATCGCTAAGCCTCCCAATAAATTTCTCAAGCCATGGATTCATGGATACACGCATACACTCGATCGGATACAAGTAACAACATGGTAGAATCGGAGGAGAATCTAATGTAACTGATATGAATCTAACACAAGTACCACAAGCTCATACATACAAATCGATCTGAATCTAATAGAACCTCATATACAAAAGTACCAATAGAACCTCATATAACGAGACATCGACGTCGGAGGAGGACTGGAGGAGCTCTGGGTGTCGGCCGCGGCGTCGAGGAGGACTAGAGGAGGTCAGCGTTGGTGTTGGCGTCGACTCTTAGCTGTTGGGGAGGAAGATCACGTCGAAGGTTGGGGGACTGTGGGAGCAAGGGAGGACCAGAGCCTGGAGGTGTAGCGGGGGCCAGGGAGCTGCGGAAGGACCGGAGGAGCAGCTATCAGCCGGAGCTTGGAGGAGGACGGCCGGAGCAAGGGAGGACCGAGGCCAGAGGAGGACCGGGACTGCGGGAGTGCGAGACTAAGCGCCTAGAGGAGGTCGGCCATAATATATAAGGACATATTTTGCCTCCCGCGCACGCGTTCAAAATTTTCAAATTCGCACGAATCACGCACGGTTTCATACAAAACCGTCAGTGATGACTAAATCACTGAGCGGTTCGTATCATGAACCGTCTGTGATAGTAACTCATCATGACGGTTCTTAATACAAACCGCTCGTGATAAGTACCTCATCACGCATCGTTGGTATTAAGAGCCGTCAGGATTTGGATTTTACCATGGCTTAGAATTTTAAGCTATGGTAAAATCACGAGTAAGGAAAATTTTAAGTCATGGTAAAATCAAAATCACGCGGTTGTTAATCCCAACCGTCGCGATGAGGTACTTATCACCGACGGTTGGTATCACGAACCGCTCGTGAAGTATCATAGACGGTTCGTTATACTAACAAATGCGTGATGAGGTGTCTCATCACGCACGCTCCTTCTACCAACCGTCGCGAAGGCACTATCGCGAGCATTTCTTATTATGAACCGTCAGAAGTATCACGACGATTGGTACAAGAACCGCTCGTGATGATGCACTATCACGCAGCGGTTCCAAAGGGAACCGTCAGATAAGTTCAACACGAGCGGCTCCTTTAGAACCGCTCGTGATGAGGTGTCCAGATGACCTGCTTTGTAGTAGTGGTACCAGATGCAACCATGAGCTTGTCTCATGTAAGATCGCTTATTGTCTTCCCTAGTGCTAACTAAATTGATGCCACCTCTTTCAAGTTTTCATGTATTGTGAGTGTTGGATTTAGAAGTTTGTCGTGACGTGGAGAACCATTACATTTATGGTATTGGAAATTTGTTTCATTTGAGGTATTTAGGACAAGGGATACAAATGTTATGAACCTCCCGAAAGAAAATGGAAATTTACATTGTTTGCGGATATTGGACTAGAGTCGAACTAGTGTAACTGAACTGCTATCAACCATTGTTCAGCTAGTTAAGACAACTGGTGCGCATATACATTGAAACATCGGTGAAGCTGGCAGATGGCATTGGTACATGGATTGGAGTTTTTGGCCTAAATGACACTGTTGGCATCTTTATTAACAAAAATAGCCATCCACACATCGTAATGTCAAAATTGGTACAACGGATGTGTCGATGTTCGACGCGCATCCATGTCCGTACGTCTCGCGCCCAGATTTGATCTATGCCATTCCTAGGAGGGCCGAATGCTTCTGGTCTTGCCACGTCGTCGCTACCGCTATCTTGGTGTCCGGACAATCTCGCGTCGCACCCCTGGCGCCTGGACAACGCTTATCTGCGCCCCTAGCGCTGGGCAACCGCACATTCCGGTGGCCGCCACTCCGGGCCCCCTCACCAACGCCGCCACATGGCCCCGACCCCTCTCCGGATACCCAGATCCGCCGTGTCATGGTGGCACGGTATGTGTCATGCACGAAATCCAAGGGAGTCATCCAATTCCCGTCTGTGGCACCTTCGGTCCTTCGTTAGGGTCCGTTGGGCGCAAGTGGCTGCATGTAGCATTCCGTTTTTCAGTTCTTGAGTTTTGTTTACCTTTGTCTCTTGTTCTCAAAAGCTCAAACCCAAATCTCAGTTTCAAACTTCAATTGTTGTTTGAATTCTAGTTTTGAATTCTTTCTCCCCTCTTTCCCCCTTGGCCCCATCTCTTCCTCCTCCTTGTCCTTTTTCTTCTTCTCTCTTTGGTGCCCTGCCACCACTATGCTGCCACTTGCTCCCGCACACTCCTCTGTCTCCCAAGACCACAGCACCCTCCCTCTTGTCTTGTCTTGTCCCCGTGACGCCATGTCGTCAAGTGCGTGCAAGCGCCCACGACAGAGCCATCGCATCACCCACCTGCTCCCCTTGCCGTCCCCGCACCCGCCACTCCCGCCGCACTCGTCCCCCTTCACCGACTCCCTCCCCTTTTTCGCCGGCTATAAGAGCTCCCCTGAGCACCCCTCTTGCCCCTTCACTCCCCTCCTCCCTCTCGGTAGGTCCCCTAAAATCGTTGTGTTCTCCTCCGGCCGAAATCCCCCCCACACACCTTGTTCTCCCTTCTTCCCGAGCAAGGGAAACCGAGTGAAGAAGCCAATGGTACTCACCTTGGGTTCCCGCGCCGCTTCGTCTCCTTGTCGCCCCCGTTTCTGCCGCCACACCACCGGCTTGCCCGCGCCTCCAAGACCAGTGCGCGCGCCGCCTCCTTGCTCCGCCGCCGCCGCTCCCGTCCCTCTCTGGAATCGCCACCACCTCTAGTGGGATTGCCACCCTTCGGCGCCTCCATTCCGCCCACCCACTGGTTGCCTCGCCACCGCCACCCGCCGGTGCTGCCTCCGCTCCCGGCTACCCGAGCGCCTCTGCCTCTGCTCCCATTTCCCTGTGCCAAGAGAAATGAAGTGGGGATTGGATTTGAACGGCCCCACATGTCATTGCTTGGAGCCCTTTCTCTCCCTTTGACAAGTGGGCCCACTGCAGCCACTCCGGTGCCCCATGGGCAGGCGCATGGACTGGTCTATCTACTGCGATGCACCCTCTCTCTCTCTTCCGATTTAATTTCAATTTAAACTTCAGAAGCTCTGTTCTCCCTCGTCGTAACTCCAAAAATTATGAAACTTGTTTCTAAAATTTTTTTTAATTCAAGATCTTGCTAATGGCATAGGTCTTGTTTAATTTGGAGTTCATTTGTATTTATTTACTCTTTTTGATTGTATGTGCTTTTTTCGGTACGTTCGTTCGATTAGGATTTGAAGACGCGGATGACCTCCAAGTTGATCGAGCACAAGATTATCAAGATCCTCTTGCCTATAACCAAGGCGAGTCAATACTTTGATCATATTGAGCCTGCATTTTATGCAAATTATATTCTTTTAAAATAGCAAATTGCATGCTTTAATTCTTTAAGCAAATGTATGTTAAAGTTTAAGGTAGTTAAATACCTATTTGATGATTAATTAATTATTATGCCATCCTTGAAAACTTGAATCCCTTAATCCTTGTCACCCTAGTAACTATATGGTAAATACTAGCTATAGGTTGTGCTTAAGTGACATGCTAGTCTTGCTTAAGTACCAGGATATTAAAATGTCTCAATCATCATCTCTTCAAACATGAAAATGGTTTGGGCAGTCATTGGTATTCCATGTCTGAGATAAATGTGGTAATTTGGTTTTACTCCTCAAAACCCTAAATTGCTATTATCCTATCTGGGTGGACGGTAAGATAGAGGGTATGACAGTGGGTGCTAATGTAGCCCAAGGACTGTCGTTTTGTGGACTGGAATGTGGAATGAATCGCCCAGACAACCCTAATGACTTAATCTTGTCATGACCACCCGTGTAAAACAAGTGCAACCACAAGTATGTAAAGTACAACCTGGCTAAATAATTTGTATCTATCAGTACGAGTTGCATCAGATAGATGATCCGCGACGCTGTAAGCCTTCACGGCGAAGGAATCGGGGTGCGCGACGTAAGTCGTTGGATGGCGCAAGAGGGGGTCTGAGTAAGGGTTAACGGATCTAAAAACAGAGCGTAACCCTTCGCAGACGAAACCTTAGCGAAGTGTAATAATACTGAGGGATGCATTGTAAAGGTCTTGTGATGATCTCCCCTTGATTCACATGTCTACAAAAATGTGTGTATATATCAAGACGATTATCTCTTGTAGGTAAAGCGTACAACCTCTGCAGAGTGTAATAAACTGTTTAAACAGCCTCGCCTACGGTCAAAGGCGGACATGAGAACTTAACTTGAGTTAGTTCTATTTCAAAAACTTTTGTGGGTGGTATGAAAAATATGGTGGGCTCATCTAACCCAGAGATTGGATTTCCCCTGGGTTTGTAGACTCAGTGATGTTAATATATGAGGGTAACCCCAATCAAATTAAGCACTGGTAGAGTTTCCGACGAAGGGAACCTCTGCTGTTATTAAATATTGCACAATTACTCTCTTTAATAAAATACAATTTGTTAAAATGCTAAGTGCTAGGAATTTGTAATTATGATATTTGAAAACATTGCTTTAGCAAATAAAATAACCCGAGCCATCCTTGGTTAGCCTTGCATGTATATTATTGCATTCTGTGTTACTCGCGAGCACGAAAGTTGTGCTCATCCTCGCTCTCTCTCTTTCCACCCAAAACTCTCAGAAGCAGGAAATCCTAAAGATTACGACTACTACAAGGATTCAGAAATTGGAGGTCCGAGAGATGATGAAGCGTAGTGTAGTCTTTAGATGTTCTAGTCTCGTCCCAGTCCAGTTGACTCCGTCGGTACTTACGTGCATCCAATATTATCCAAGCCTTGGTTAATATTGGACGCACACGGGTTTCCCAAGTCGCTTGCCTGTGGAGAGATGAGCTCACCCCTTTTGTTTCCGTTGTCGCTTCCGCTTTTGTAATATAATCTTTTGGCCTGTTCGGCCCGTATTGTAAAACCTGACACGACGCGGTCTATGTAAACTCTGATATGCTAAATTAATGAATGATATGGTTCTACGTCATGTATGAAATGATTCAACAATGTATCTGTAAATGCTATCTACTAATCTAGGGAATAGCACAGTGTTTATCACTGAGAATTCTGGACAAAAAATTCGGATCCAACACTGCATGCGGGTCCCATGTACGGATCCGTAGCGACAGCACATGAGAGCCTTCGTGCGACATGGTTCCCTTCGAGTTATGTGGAGCCCACCGGTGATTAACTAGAAATAAATCCACCGGAACATTGTTTACTTAGCACAGGAATGGATGAATTGCATCAGTAGTCCTGCATGCATGCAAACCACGATGGAATTTATGCGTAGCAGCTCTTTGTTTTGATCTCTCGTGTACACTTGGTTTTGTGCATGTAGCAGCTGTCCAAAAAATGCCACCAAGCATCTGGTTGTGTATACATGGGTCGACACCATCATGGCTAGCCTTGCATGCAGTACACCATATGGGGCCCACGTTACACGCGTTCATCAATAAAGAAGTCAGCTTTGTCTCCACACGTGGATCAAAAAACCAACCAAACAAGCCTGGGAACACTTTGGGTCGTGCTCGTGACACCATGGCTACCCTTGCATGCAATAACGTGGGCCCCATATGGTTTGCCGCAATAAATCCGGGCAATTAGAGTGCAAAGAGTTGATACTGACAAATATCGCTTATCCCGTATCATTTTCTATATTTTTTTCTTAGATTCATAATTGGACACGGACAATGCTGGATATGAATACGAATGTGGATAGTCTCGATCACGAATACAAAGCAAATACATGCTGAACCGAATACAGATTGTCTCGGTCATGAATACTTATTTGGATATTGCGCGAAAACAAAAACTATATATGTCGCATAAATAAAGATCAACCAACCATACTATATGTCCAAAATACAACTAGATTAGTAGTTTAACAAGCAAATTTAGGTAAACACACGATAACATGAAAGAAAAAAAAAATATAACACCTTCGTACAGACGAAGGTTCTTTTCTGAAGAAAAAAAAGCTATTCATCAACAAACAAATAGGCCTCGTTCCATTCCACAGAGTTTCTTTAATCTACAACACGGTAAGCAATAAGAATACTCCCTATCTGATGTAGCTTAGTACTCAGTCATGACAAAGTACGCACGTCTTTCAAGTTTCAGATAGAAAAGCTGATTGTTGTGACACCATTAAGATTTTAACAGCAAGATACTTAAATAGTCATATCATGTATACATGATTTATAATGTGAAAGCTGGCCTATATCAACACAGAGAGCTAATCTCTATCATGTGAAGTGACATGTAGGATGTAGGTGCCATGTTAGTGTCCCAAATACACCAAGCGTTGATGGCATCACAAAATAGTCAAACTTATCCACAAAATTAATGGACGGTAGATTTAAGGTAAATTAAAACGTAATGTTAAAAGTACTTGTGATAAATTGAAACTTCTTAAATGTAGGTAATTGTAACCCATGATAAAGTATCTAGGGCTTCGGCCTTGTTTATATTTCAAAACAGTCCAATGAAGACATAATCAAACTCATAACCTGTTAAAAGATGAGCAAAATATTGGATAATAATATGGAAAGTACAAACTCAGATAGAATATGTTGAAATAACAGAACTTTTAACAGTCATTCATAGTAGATAGTACTACTTAATCAGGGAATACCTTGGCGGGTAAACAAGTCGCGAAAAAGGCATTTCAAGAATGCATAATCGTGCTGCTGATCGAATGTCAACGAATGGTAGTAGTGGAAGTAAGATGCAAATTCCACCGGACATAATTTGCATAACAACTAGTAAAAGTATTTTTGGTCAGCAACAAATACAAGAGTACTTGTTCTTTCAGAAGCTTGGTTTATTATGTTTGTGAGAGATAAACCTTAATAGCTGTTGAAAGCTTTTTCTCACATATCTTGTCATACTTCTGCTTCTTTGTTGCAGCTTTTAGTCCCTGCCAAGGGAGACTTCACACAGCAATACATACCAAAGTAATTAGAATGAAGCAAAGTAAAATAGATAATAATAATTCAAAATTACGAAAGCTTTCATATTGCACCTAAACTAATCTAAGGTGGATATCAAGCACTATTACTTGAAAGCATGTCACAGGCAAGCCAGAGATTGCTAACAATTTGATGGTGGAACTTGAGAGAATTATTAATTGTGGATTTTCGTAAACCAGTTGCACAAATATTCTGCAAGTGTTGATATCACATATATAGTAATCCTTGTCAAATAGTTGCTACTTGTTATTTGTTAATGATAGAACTTACAGATAGAAGTGGAAAGTCTGCTTTGTGATGAGGTTTCATACGCACGGTTTGTTCTAGGGAAATCTTAGTACAAATGCGGCACTAATGGTGCTTATTGGCAAAACTTACAGCTTCATAAGATCCTATGCTATAAAGCTTGTTTTGAGCTTACCAATTTCAGTTCACCATTACAGCTAGAATATCTAAAAATGTGAAGAAAATCATAGTTGGAACTAGACTAAGGCTGCATTTGGGATTGTTAGTTTTTTAAAAGTTGGCTCTTGAAACAGCTTTAGATATGATGTCTATTTAACAATCAAGTATCTAAAAAAAGTTGACTTGCACTATTGTTTCACTAGTGATTTTTAAGCACAATGCAATCCCAGATGCGCCTAGCACACTTCGCCACAAACAACATCGTAGTATACTAGTATGCCCTACCAAACAGCAGAAATATAAGCCTACCTCCCTCGCTCCCTCTGAGAAAATATAGCAGAACATAACCAAGAGATTCCAAATCATCCCATCGACTTTGTTCTACCAGTAATCCAACAACGTGCCAAAATCAAATCCAAGTGTTGATTTGACAGGTAATCAACAGGTCATAACTTACCAATTCCAATGTGAGTGTTGCAACTTGCATATACTTGATGTGTATTTCTGTCCTAGATTCCCCTAAGAATGCTAGAAAAACCATTGTTCTTCACGGAAAAGCATTGGACATAATTCCAAACAGGAATAGCAAAGCAAAATCCATTACCAAATTCAACTAAAAAAAGATCAGTCTAAACATTTACATTTAGTGAAATACTGAAATGTGATAAGTGACACATTACCTACGACTACCTCCAGTCAAAAGGCCACTAGGCTGAAAAATGTCACCTTCAAGGGTCACCTTCAAGGCTGAAAAATACCAACCTTCACTTGTTCAACATAGACAACCAACTCTAGAGCTAATGTTACATTTTCAGCTCCAACCTACATACCAGTCAATACAAAGTTCTCATTTAGACAAGTCATCTCCAACCAAAAGGTTATGTCTAGCCAGTACAGCCAGTATAACCCAAAAAAAAGCACTAACCAGTCTACGAGCCGCGTGCTGAACTCTATCAGGTATGGTACTAGTTTGGATTTTATTCAATGGTATGATGGTAACCCTCCTTCTGAGATCTCCATTTTGTAGGAGTTGCTTTCCAGTGGTTTATGTGTCAACAACCACATTATATAGCCTCCCTCCAGCAGCAACCTGCATTATTTGACTAAGAATTGAACTAATATGGGTGGAACAGCTACTTCATTGAAAGAAAAAAAAAACCCAACTAGTAGAGAACTAAATGCAAGTATATATATAGAGAGAGGAACCCAAAAGAGGGCACCAGCTTTATGGAACAAGTGCTTCGATTGCACATTTCTTTAGAAATGGATCAAGTACAATAAACAATATCACAACAGAGCAAGAATCCTTTAGTTCTACAGAATCTTTTCCTAGATCAGTCGAAGTAAGAGGTCAAACAGACTAGTAGGGGAATTGAATTGGATCACAAGCACCTATCGTTCTATCGGTCGAAAGATAAAAGGTTGGATCAAAGACGCAAGCTTTACCTCCCAGCCGCTGTATTGCACAAAGGAAAAAAAAAAGAACACTAGTATTGTACAGTATCTTAGTAAGCAACTGCCACAAAGATCTAACCTTGGCTAAAAGCTTCCCGTGGCGACGAATCAAGGATCACGAGAAAGCAAGAAACTTTTGCCCCCCACTGGAGAGTTTCAGAGTGGAGCTAGGCCTCACCTTCTTGTGGCTCTCGACGGCAGCGACATCTTGCGCTTGGGCACGCGGATGGCACGAAGTCCGATGAGATCCGGTCTCGATGACCTCGAGTACGGACGACTCGCCACCGCGGATGACCGGTTGGAGTTGGAGCAGGATGCCGCGGCGGTGGAATAAGCGGCGGAAGTCGTCAACGAACGCACCCCTCCCCATATATCCTCCTATCCCTACACTCCGCGAGTGCCGCGGCGGCATTGGCTAGCTCCTCCTCTTCTTGTAGCTATTACTCACCGCCGAGTTCTTGGCGGCTTCTCGACGCGATCGTTGCTTCCGTTGGAGTCATCGCGGGTGGGGTGAGTGTAGATGAGGATTGAGGACCGAGAAGGACTCGCGGAGGAGGAGGAAGGAGGCTGGCGGTGGCGAGGTGGAGGAACGTGGCGCCGACGATGAGGGTTAGGGTTAGTTGCAATTTGGGAGACGCGGGCGGGAGATGTTGCGCCTGGGCGGGACTGCGGGAGTAGCTGGAGGCGGTGAATCGCTCGATGTGTTAGAATAGAGACGGAAGCTCCCATTCGGATATCTCTCGGATACTTCCGGGATAGCTCCGAATTAATTCCCAGATAGATCTAAATACGCCGGATATCTCCTTCCCGAATCTGACAGAAAAACTGAATATTCGGAAAAGAGCTCCGAATTGTATCCGAATTAAAACGGTCTGTCGGTCGGTCGGGAACTATCCGCTCCGTTTGCACCCCTACGGGCAATACTGTGCCACCATGGCACACAGGCGTGGGAATACGGGCGAGGGGGGCCAGTAGGGCCACATGGCGCTGCCGGCAAAGGGGGACCGGCAGGGCGCGACGTCAAGGGCGTGGACAAATGGTGTCCAAGTGTCGAGGGCGCAGACGGCGTTGTCTGGGCATCAGGGGCGTGGCGCGAGATTGTTCGGGCATCAGGGCAGCGGTAGCGGCGATGTGGCAAGACCAAAAGCGTCCGGCAAACTACATGGATTGTCTCCAGGAGCTGTCAACTATCGGTGTCAGCAACTCTGCAAACTTCTCAAAGCGGTTAGAACTACGAGACTGGAACATGGGATAAGAACTACGAGAAATCTTTGCTTGATTATTTGTGTAACCTGCAGAAAATTAAAGAACTAAAACAATCTTCCGGAGTACCCACAGAGTTCATTGCAGATTTAGGATGGGTCCCTCAGCATCTGCAATATTTTTCAGGCAGCGTACCAGATTGCCAGAACGGATGAACTCCTCACTCTGAGACCTGTCCACTTTAATCGTGACACTAAACAAACTACGACGGGAGGACTTCCAAATTCTTGGGGCCTTACAATTTCTACATTATCTCTGTCTTGCTGCGCTCCAAATCGAATCCACAGAAGAAAGGTTATCATTAGCGCTGATCGCGCAAAATTCCAGTGTCTATCTGAGTTTCACATTAATAATATGATGCAACGGTGATCACGTTTGCACAAGGAGCTATGCCAAGGCTTGAAACCCTCGAGGTTATATTTAGGTTCATGAGACAAAGGATGAATACCATGATTCTGATCTCATCATATTCTGAGTTGTATCTTTGCTTGAAATTGTAAACATAAAAGGTTGATCATTAGCTTAAAAACTGGTGCCTCCCAAGTGAGGGTAAAACTCTTCTACACCAGCTTGGACCGGAGAACCTCCTTCTGTTAAGGAAGTCACCGTTAGAATTCGCTGTACGGGTTCGAGGGTTTGTGAGGTGGAGGATGCTGATACTGCTATGAGGAAGACAGCTAACATCAATCCCAACCATCCCAGGCTTGATGTGATAAGATATTATGAAGATGACATGATACAGGACGAGGAGAAACTTCAGCCTGATGAGGAAACACTGAAAGAACAAGAAGATGTATTAATCAATAAATTTTAGGAAATAGTACTACGCAGAGGTCCTATCACATCGGACTCTCTCTCTCTCATTTTTCTATTCACTCCACTTTTTCCCACAGTGCTCCTAGCTACTCATTAGGGTCTAACCCGACTACTCATTCGGAGTCTAAACCGCTCGCTTTTTCCCACGTTCTCTCCAACTCGCCTCTCTCTCTCTCTCCCCTGCTCCCTTCCCCAAAGCTCACCTTTCCCTTCTCCTCCTTCCCAATCCACCAGAAAGCCTCAAGAAGCGGTACATCACCGACCTCTTCGCCTGGCGCCCCTTTGATGTGCCCCTGTCGGCACGACAAGCGGCGCCCACGAGGAGGCAGAGGTGGACGAGGACGAGGCGCCAGGCGCGATCATCAAAGCGGACCAAGGAGAAGAAGAGAAACGGAGATTGGAGGCGCGGCGCGCGCGAGAGGACCGGAGTGTGAGGCCGGCAGAATTTTGCCGTAAAGGTAAGTGGTCTAGCCCACCTAACCCGACCTCCGATCGACGCTTCTAGTGCCACGCCGACGACCTCCTCCCAAACTCGACCCCACCGCCCAAGATCCCCTCCTTGCCTCGGATGTGCCGCCTCGACTCCTTCCTCATCAACCTCGAGGAGATCCGCGGCGCCCTCTTCGGCTGCATGGCGTACCGCCGCGCGTGCCCCCAACCCGCTCGACGCCTAGTAGCCCACTCTCGACCACGCCACAAGGTACTCGACCGCAACACTCCGTGATGGCCTCGACTCATCCGCCAAATGACGTTGACGTGCAAAGATCACGAACACCGAGGAACCCTCCACCCCACCGCCGGTACCTCCCTCGCACCGCCCTCAGACTCCAGAGTCGTCGAGCTCTGGTCGCCACTCGATTTGCCTCGGCCACCGGTATGTATGCCGCGAGTTGTTGTTGTCGATTTGTCCATACACTCCTTTCGAACGTATCTCTCATTATCGCTTGTTCTGCAAGATTTGCGAGGGGACAGACTCGCTTCACCGTAGTCATCACGGAGGAGGCGCACAACCGACTTCCTCATTGGGAGACGGTGTTCGATCGCATACATTGACCTAACTAACCGCAGCGCTAAGACGACAAGTTGGGCTCATTAGCACAAAGGCATTCAGCCACACGTGCCTCCGACGCCCTAAGCACGCGCCTCCTCGCACTCCGAGTCGCCCACCCACGGCCGCCAACCTCGGCGCGCCCGTGCCACCAGATGTTAGTTGCAAGTTGTTGTCATCGCTTTTGTCCATGCACTCCATTTGAACATATCTGACATTACCATTTGTTCTTGCAACACTTGCGAGGGGACATCACTCTGCTTCAACTGTCGTCATCACAGATGGAGGCGCACGACTGGACTTTCTCACGTAGGGCGACGGTGTTCCACTCTAGACAGTGACCCTGACTCACCGCAGCGCTGGGACGATGGGTTGGGCTCAATAGCATACGGCGTTCAGTTGCACATGCGTGAGCGTGTCCAGTGGTTCGACCAGATGTATCAAGGGTACACTGTGCAGCATTACAGCGCAGACTGGCCAGGAGGATCCTCAGCTACATAGCTGGGTACTTAGGTACAGTTTAACGTAGTTACAACAATTTTTTCGTTGCACGAAACCAAGAACTAACTCACCCAGTACCCTTCCCGTAGGATGTGCACAACTAGGTCGACGATATGCTCGGGCCTCACCCGGACACCTACACTGAGATCTCCACAGTGACGCATCCCACGCAGTGCTCCTACTACGACTTCCGAGGCGTATGCCGCTCCCCTGGCAGGCTCACCTTCCCTGAGGATCAGCTACACTATCAGAGCAAGCAGCTGGCGGATGTACCATATGTTAACGTATGATGTCTTCAATACCATTACGTCGTTATATGAACTCCTCCATATGACGTGTGTCTGTACAATGCATGCCCATGCCTTTAGCATAATAAACGGTTTCCAGTTATTACTACTGCTTCAATGACTTTGCATCATCGTAACTAGTACGATAATAGAAAAATAGCACCGTAATGTACAAAAGTAACAACAATTTGCAGGCGTCGGGGTAGTCCCACACATCAGGACGACATGACCCAACGAGGCAGCTTTGAGCAGCGACATGACCAGACGAGGTAGCTTTGCACAGCGATGTGACCCGACGAGGTAGCTTTGCGTAGCGATGTGACCCGACGAGGCAGCTTTGCGTAGTGACGTGACCCGACAAGGCAGCTTTGCGTAGAGACGTGACGCACGATTCCTCCTCGTGGCCGCTACCTCGCAGGCTTAATTTTCTTGAACCGAATTACAATTCATGCGTGGTACACAGTGGTCGGCTCAAGATATAAGTACTACCCTTCCACGGTGGGTTCTCTCAGACAAGACTTTAACACAATCTCACTCGGATGGAGAATCAATGGGACGAGATCCACGAACTCGCAAAGGGTGCGCGCCCGACAAATAAGCGGAGCATGCCAGAGGGCACCTCCGCAATGATGCTCCCCGTGAGCAAAGAACCCTACCGTAACTTTCCATCCGAGCATTCACCACAACACCCACCCGAGGGGAGACACCACCTCTCATTAGTGCAGAACACATGCAAGTTCTTCATGTCCAAGCAGTGGCTCAGCCTGGCCATGTGTTGCTGGGGTTGCGTGAACTACTCCTGGGACTATCCCGACCGCCGTTAGGACTCGCCCATCGTCGGAGCGCGTGAAGGACCGGTTATGTGATGTTCTCATTTCTCATTCAAAGTATGCACTAACAACCTCTTCTCGCCTACCCGTAGTCCCCGGATCTGCTATGTGGCTACCACAAGTGGATTGACCAAGGGATTCACCCACGTTACTAGTGGCGTCTCGACTACGAGGAGTGGGATGCCAAGAGGACCGCGAGAAGAGGAGGAAGAGTGCCGCAACAAAGAGCACTGAGCGATCCGGCGGAGACGCAAGCTCATCTCGAGGTGTGTAGGCGTAAGGAGTGTGAGGCTCGCGAGAGGAGCACGACAAAAAGAGAGAAATGGCGGTCGAGGCTATGGTCGCGGCAAGGAGTACAACATCGAGCTCGCAAGGAAGGGCAAATGGCCTTGGTCCACATAGTAGGTTGGGCCATTCCGTAGTAGTCCACCGCCCTACCCACCATGTTATTCCTATGTCCTCAAGGCATGCATACTTACATGGTCCGGATGCTTGTGTCGTAGTATACCATAGTAATAGCGAGGATGACTAAAAATTAGCTAAACTATCATGCCATGTGACCACGTGTAGCGTGCTTTGGTCTGCAGATCAGAATGTAGTTCTAGTTCCATGCTTCACACTTTACCTTCGCCCGATTAGTAGTCGGTGACCTTTGGATTTCGAGACCCAAGACATGTCGCCATCAAAATCACTATTTGCCATCTCATCGCCAAAAATCGCTTTTTCGTAAATAGGAAAAAGTATAGCATATTTGGAATATCCCACAACCTCCTCTAGACCACTAATATACCTTGTTGTCAAGACATGTATAGCACCAAAATGTGACCCAAGATGTTTATATACAAGCACGTCTCCGTAAAGTCCCATTGTCACCATTTAATAGAAGATATAGTAAGTAATAAACAATAAGGCCTCCTTTCAAACATCAGCAAATCTCAAATAACTATTGACTGCATGTTGCATATTGGTGCATGTTTTATAGGAGGCTAAGACATGCTAAAGAACGAAGGTTCTTAATATTTTGGTGAAATTAAAAGCGGTCATCAATTGGTAGCTTCCCTTGCTTGATTCGTTTTCTTTCCTTTTGAGCCATGAAAGCAAGTCTATATTGTAAGTATGACTCTTCTAGTGGAATTCCAGAAAGAATCATTCGCACCGACATCGAATCCTCCATGTCAGCGTAGCCAAATGCAACTATAATGACCAGATGAAAAAGAGAGGTGGGTCAAGCACAAGCAGGTGAATGAAAAAAAAACTAAATTAAAATGGCAGACTATTAGAACTTGTAACATAAGAGCACAAGTTCTAGAGCATAAAGAAGCAAATATATATGCCAAATTGTACTATGTAGTGCATGAAGAGTATAAAACCACAACATTTCAATCTAACGCTTTAGGCATCTTTATAATCATGAGTGTTCTTGGCCCTTCAATTGCATTATGTAAGCTCCATAAAGTACTCGCTTTAACTCCACCATAGTAAAGTAATGTACTTAAGAACCTTGATGTTAATGTGCTTTTGGGCTGATTGTTGAGAAAAAAAAAATGCAATGATTTATTTCTTCAACATCAGAGAATAATCCAATGCTATTTTTTTTTTTTACTTTCAAGCTATACCGTCTCATAAAATTGGTAACAATTACATTTATAGCACGGGTAGAAAGGCTAACCTAACCCCTAGGAGGGCCTTTCTTCAACCAGACTTACAACTTATGAGAGATACATGAAACAAATTCCATAATTTAAATTTAAAATTGTAAACCACTCCTCGATTCAAGCCCAAATTAAATTAAACCATAAGCTCAATTCGAATTTACAAATCCAATTTCAATTACCAGCAAAAGCAAAATTCATGCTTTGCAATAATTTGAATTTAAAAACAAATACAAACCAAATCCTCACTCAAATTCTAAATTGAATTCAAACTCAAGCTTACATAAAAATTGAAATTCTAAAGTGAATATACGCTGACAAGCTTCTGCGACCGTGGAGAGCAGGCGGGCACCTACTTGCGGCCGGGTGGCACAGCAGCTCGGTGCTGCGGCTGGGTGGCACAGCAGGTCTGCTGCTGCAGTGTGTGTGCATAGCAGACGGGAGGAGGAGGCCGAAAATAGAATTTCAGGGGGAGGAGGCTACATTTGGAATTGTGGTGGTCTAGGGGTCAATAGTGCCCTGAGCTCACGATACTTATGCAATATGTAGCCTCATGTTGACTTGGCCTCGGATGTTTACATGGACGTGAAGTTCCTCTCCTAGTTCGAATTCGATACGGCAACACCTAGTTGTTTGTTTGATCAGCTTCTTTCTCCTATTTTGATCTCGACGGAAAGTATCAAGCTTATTTCTTTTCGCAATGTGCATCGTAGATGGCCAGTTTAATTTGGTTTCCTCCAGACCTCTTTGACTCCAAATAGCTCTAAACTTCCCAAATTATATCCAAATTAACTAATTTAGTGCAACTTCTTTGCATTAGACGTGAGCCTCAACTTGTGTTTCTTAGATCCACGCGCACAGCATCAAATATTTGCTTCTCATGTTTGCAGTGACTCCATCTGTTCACTGTTGCATGCATTGCTTCATCGATCTACATGCTTTGTGCAGCATCTCTTTCATGTATGCACATGTTCAAGCTTCAATTGACTTGTGTAATGTTTGGATTATTATGCCATGTCCCATACGCCGGAAAATTCATATTGGTGTGTAGGCAAATTTGAAATTAAAAACTAATCTTCGGTACATGAATTGGTGAGGTAGAGAGAAAACCGGTAACAAAGTGGCGTCGACATCGAGATGTAGAGCAATCAATTCGGCGTCGACCATAAGCAGTCTGATGGCTCGTCGAGGGGCTAGGTGGTCAGCTCTCGAGTCACAAGTTGAGCAGGTGGCAAAGCTTCACGATGACGACGACGCTACATGCGAAGGTGCCAATTGCGTTTTCTTCGTTGCTTTTCTTCTTGTATGTACAGTGAGTTTATGTCAGTCATTTATAATTACTATTATGTAAGATTTTTGTTGATATGGATGAAAGAAAATGAAGAGAGAGAAAGATGTTGTCTACAATCTTATAGCCGACTGTATCACCAAAAACAAGGAAAGCATTAAAAAATTGTGTGTTCTATAAAGACAACTAAAAAGACAGCACTGTCTGTACCATTGTATGAGCTGTCTTTAGTGTTGTCTATAGTTGATATAGAGAGTTACTATAGACAGCAGCTGTCTGTATTATTATACATACCTTAAGATTCAACACTTTTCCCATGGGCCTTGTAATCCTAGGGGCGTGCGTCCACTTCCCTGGCCGCCACCCCTGGTCATCTTCCCATATAGGAGCCGCTGTCCCCGTGGTTAGAACTCGGATTTCGTTGAATTTAGGTTTAGCCATTGTGTAAACTGCTTCTTGATTGTGTTTGACGACCACTGTCAAGACGACCTTCGGGATCCCACTTTTGTTTTCAATACCATCTATACTACAATCTTATTCGCAATATCAGATTGCATATATCTTATTCTTGCTAGTTCTTCGATTGCTCGCAGGAATTGAACCTCGTATTCAGGTTGATCGCGCTTCTAGAACGGTCAATAACGCCTCGAGTTGGTTCAACGATTGCTAAGACGCAAGCGCCGCCGCACGATTGTAGTCGGATCGCGAGTCACTCCACCCGAATCGATAGTTATCAATCTCAACGAAAGATCGGGCACCGTCACCATCAACTCGGGTACACCATGTCTCCTCGCGTGCTAGGGAACATGACCCACTCAAAATAAACAACAAATATGCAATTAGGTGGCATCGAACCACCTTCTCCGCTGCGCCATTCGGCAATGCATGAATTGACGCAACCACCGCAAGGAACGCCCTTAGACCTCTGGGATAGGATGCCCGGCGATGATGGAGACGTGCCTTCCACCATCGACCTCGGAGGAACAACCGACGGCCTCGCAACGGTAGCCCGGTAATGAAGCCGGCGTTTTGCGTTGTCACGGTCATCTCCCACCGAAAGTGGAACGTGTGGTTTCCGCCGCCAACGATCAACTAGGGCGAAAGAAGGTAGGCATCAATCGGAGGTTTTGCCCATGTTCAAGATCCGAGCGAACGCAATCGCCCGATTGACGGTCTCGAACGCATCGCCGCCCAACGCCAAGTCTCCTCGGTCCCCGTGTCACGAGTTGGCGGTCCATTGCCACCGATCCAACCGCGATAAATGATTGGCGCCCCATGCCTCCTCGAGTAGGGTGGTAGAATATGTGCCATTGCTACAAATAGAGAACAACCAACAGTTAGTGAAATCTAAGTACGTACTTAACGCTACAAACTGCAATAAGAGAAAAATTTAAATACGTCATTACCTAATCTAATCACAACGTCAGAACGCGCGCTGCGCCTCCAACGACTGCGCCGCGGGCGTTCGTTCATATACGCAGCGCAAAACAGACAGCGAATGACCTGATGTGAAGCGATGTGACTTCGACGTGATTTAAAGAGAAAAAAACAAAAACGCTTTTTGCTTTCGGTGGAAAGCCGACGCGCGCGTAAAGACCATAGAGTAAAGACCAAGGACCAGCAGGTTGCCGTCGTTGATTCCACGCTATTTATGCCTGTGGTCTTAATGGAGGGCACTTTGGTCATATTTCATCCAAAATTCACGTGGTACAACTGTTTTGATTAAAAGTGGTAAGTATTTGAGAACGAAAGGAGCAGCTCCCATCGGTGTCTTAGTGAATACGAGAGGGTTGAAAAGTCCATGTACAAGTGCATAACATATAATTCATTGGCATATCCCTCTTTGAGCGCGTTCTCTTTTCCTCTGACAAATTCTTCGGTGATACAAGTCTCCCCATTAATTTCGCAGTGAGTGGGCTTTTGCAATCGACAGAGATACATATACGCGATCGATGCTGGCCATAGAGTAAGGCAGAGTTTTTTTAGGAGCTACTACAAATCGAACGTACGGTGGGAGCTCCCACCCGTACAGTCCAAAATGCAAAGCGCACGAGCGCCCGGAAGGGGAGGCGCGGGATCGAGGATGTTGCACTGGATGATGTCGTCGGAGAGTTGCACACGCGGTGTTACGCGCCACGTTCCTTGATTTTTTCGGGACATGCATGCACTTCAATTAATGCGACAATCTGTCCGTCTGTCTCTCTATTCACATTGCTCTAGATCTGTTCCGCGACTTGATAGAATCGCAGGTCAAACAAAAAAATAAATTATAACTATATAGTGGAGTACAAAAAATAGATCGCTTCCGCGACTGGATCGAATCGTAGGTCACATTTTCTACGGATGTATCACTTACAACATCTTCGAACAATGATTGTAATATCTTTGGACAACGGTTGTAATATCTTTGGACAATGGTTGCAACATCTTAGGACGACAGTTGCAACATCCTAAGACAATGGATGCAACATCTCCGGACAACGGTTGCAACATCCTAAGACAATGGATGCAACATCTCCGGACAACGGTTGCAACATCCTAAGACAATGGATACAATATCTTCGGACAACGGTTGCAATATCCCCGAACAACGGTTACAACATCACCGAATAAAGGTTACAACATCACAAATCGAACGTCCAGGTGCTAGTACCACCTCATGCACATACGCCCGAAGCGAGTCAGTGTATCGGACATGGTTGCAACATCTCCGGATAACGGTTGCAACATTCTAGGATAATAGTTGCAACATCCCCCAGATATGGTTGCAATATTTTCGGACAACGGTTACAACATCTTCGGACAACGGTTATAACATCCCCAGACAACGGTTACAGCATCTCCGGACAAGGTTCGTATTATTACCAAAAAACAGAAGGACCGAAATTAAAGAAGGGTGCAATAGTAGGACAAGTCATTGACTGTGTAGTAGTACTACTCCTCTGATAGCATATCTTACGTTAACCCCAGAACAAGTCAAGCCAAGCCAAACCATGTAATCTAGCTAACCAGGCTTCCCCCACAAGGATCGTTTTCGTACAGGGTCTCTTGCACGGAAGCCAACCGGCAGCGCGCACTGAGCCCCGAGTGTGGAGGCGTCCGATCGGTTTGTTTCTTATCGTACGTCAGGTCGGTATCATTACTTTTTTTTTACCGGTAAGTCTTTTTACACGAGGGAGGGGTAATGCCGGTTGATTTTTTTTTGGATAAAATTCAAGCAGACCAATTTTTTTGAAAACTCGGTTTGAATTTCTACGGAGGTTGGGCCGATAGAACCGAAATTACCGGCCGAAATTCGGAACCCTGAGTAAGGACTACGGGCCACCAGGTTGCCGTCGTTGATTCTTTGGCCTCCGAAGTGTCGTAATAGGTTCACACTCACTCCACATAATCCTGACATGTAGAGGTGTTCGGAATGGAGGAAGAAAATATCGGAGCCAATAATTTTCTGCTGGAAAGACGCTAGACCATGGGAACTTACTAGTGCACATTAGGGATGTAGGAAATCTGACAACCATATCTATAGAAAACATAGGAATCGACTGTCAATTGAAAACACTCAAGGCCCGTTTGGATGGGGGGTCTAGATTCAAATCCTTAGGTTTTACTAAATCCCAAAAATTCCCAAGGAAATCCCCTCATCCAAACACTCCCTCAGAGGATTCAAAACAAGTATTTGAATGCTTTACAAGACATGCACAGAGAGAGAGAGAGGAAAATTCCCATGAGTTTGGTCCGCATTTTTATTTTCCTCCAAAAAGAGACAGGAAATAGATGTTCCAAAGGTTTTCCAGGGAATCCTAGCTAGAATATCAGTCTCCCATTGCACACATCACGTATAGGCAATTTTGAATTCTGTAAAATTCCTATTTTTCCTTCGTTCCAAACACGTCCATGTGGTGAATAGTCTGAGATGTTTTGTGATTAGCAACACTCCGCTGGGAACATCTTCTATATATTGAGTCGAAAAACCTTATGGCTTCATGATACGGCTAAACTAGACAGAACAAATCGTAACAACTTCAGCCATTCCCAAAAAATGTCAATAATAAGGGTTTGTTTGGGAGGTTTGCCACCTGGGAACACCATGAAGGTCATGGAAATTCCAACAAAATTGAAAGGTCAGATCCAAATTTGATTAATATGACAAATAGAAGAAGTCAAATTCCGGGAGCACCGAAGGAGAAAGATACCTATATATAAGACCTAAATTTTCCTAAATATAATTCATCTGATTGTCGGAATGAGGTTGTTTTTTACAACAAGATTATCACTAATCCCTTACAGGTTCTCTTCTCAAGTGGGCATTGGCTATGTATCTGGGCAAATCTGCAGGAATCAGCCCAGCAGGAGGCTATGCTAGCTGGGAGCGCTGGGTTGGAGTTTGTGGCGAAGCAAATTTTAAATTTTCATGTGTGGCGGTGTAGTCATAGGATTAGTAATGATTGAGTTAAATTTTCAGTCTTCCTTTGGTTGTAAAGCTTCAAGCCTCTGTTAATTGGGTACTTTAATCCTTAAATAAAATAGGTTGTATGCATCTTAAATGCAAAGGCTAGGAGAGTTTTGTTGCTCTTCTATTATCTAAAAAAAAGATATAACTCGTTTTCTTTCATTTGCCCTTTCCCTGTCCTGCCAACCTGATTTAAATGTTAAGCACATACATCCGAGACCGAGGGCATACTCTTCAGTAACCAGTAGACACTCGACTCAACTCAGCACGGTAATCCCATAGCTTTGCTTCACAGCAGCACAGGCAGAAACCTGAGATGGGCAATTTGGATAAATGCCACTACAAAGTTTCACAGTTTAAGTATTATCATTGGATGTCTCACTAACATACAGGGTGAAGGACCTAGATGTCAGCCTCATAGCCCATGGTATTTTTCAAAACCACATCATTTGCAGTGGCATTTATCCAATTTTCCATCCTCGGGATTGATCAGAGCAGCGCTGGCCATCATGGTCGATGTCGTTGTCCAGCCTCTGGGGATGCAAGTCATCCAAGGCACCAAAGTCTACACCTCTACATATCTTTTTCTGTTTGAATTTCATCTCTATATGTTTTCCCTTGTTAAATCTCCATTCGCCCTGTGTTTTTCCCTAGAAATGAGGTGCAGGGTGTTACAGAAGAAGCTCGAGTAGAAAATTTCGGAGGAAGAGTTAGACTAGACGAAACTTAGGTAGATGCCATGCTCGATGTGACGAATGAAAAGTACAGGGGCTTCTGTGCAACTTTTCCAAGAGATAATATTCGTCCTATCGGCACGACGTCATAGTGGGAAAATAATCTTATAGGATCTGGTTCACAATTTCATCAGTATAGACCCATTCTACCGCGTGACACGTGTCTTTTCACGAATCTCAGAGCGCATAGCTCAATAAATCACTGATGTGAATTTTCACGAATTAAATACTGAAGACTAGCATGTCATGCTTTGAGATTCGTGAAAAAACACGTGTCACTCGATGAAATAAGTCTACACTGATGGAATTATGGACCAGATCTACACTGATAGAATTGTAGACCAGATCCTATAGAATTATTTTCCGTCATAATGTGCAGGGGTGGCCGTTGAGACGCACGACCCAATCCTCTTTATAAGCATCTCCTCCTCTCCCATGGAAATATACATATTTTCCCTTCCTCTGATTTGACATTGAGCTCACCACCAAATCCTAGACGGAGCAGGAGCAGCGACGATTCCTTCTCGTCGGTGTTCTGCGCCCTCAACAGCTTTTCAGTAGCAGGCTTGCAGCGGCCTCGGCGGCGTGCTGTGGTCCTTGGCGACGGGCGGCAGCAGGCTCGTGGCTGCCTTGGCGACTCGCAGCAGCGAGTGCACGGCGACTTCGTTGGTTCGGTGCAGTCCAGCGGCAGCATCCAGCCAAGAGGCGACAGGAGCTGGACTGGTTTCGGGCAGCTGCTACGGATCTGAGCCAAGTCCATTGCTAGGCACTTGGACACTCCTGTGTGCAGTGCAGTGTGGCTTGTGATTTGGGGTTTCTGACATCCGATTGGTTGATTTGTGTACTTGGCCAGTACACGAATTTTTGCTGGCTTTGTGCAGCGACACACTGCATCTCGATTCCGTGACTTGCCGTGCCCCAGGTTGCGAAGTAAGTTAAATTGTAACCTCAATTAATATAACTGCCATGATTTAGGATCAGTAGACTTTTTTCCTGGAGTGGAGTACTGATGCAAAAATAGGGATGTAAAACGGATACAAATTATTTATTTTATTCGACGACCGGTATTCGATAGGGATATATATGATTTAGATTTTCCATCTGATGAATAGTTTCTCTTCTATTCGAATTCGCAACAAAATAACGGATATGAATATGGTTATGGCTTTTCCAATACAAAATGCTATTTTATCCAAACTATTTATATCCCAATTCGAATTACATATTTTTATTGTAGTATATCTAACTAGTTGGTAATTTTTTTGAAAAATTTAGTGTGAGCCCATGTTTATTTAGGTTAACCCAATAAATTACAACGATTAATTGTGCTATGCATGAGGATAAAATCATGCAGATGGATCCTTCGACTGAATCGATTAGAAATCCTGTTTGTATTTATATTCGTCGTAACATCCGATCCGTATACATATTCGAGCACAATGTATGTGTATTTTTATACGTTTAAAAAATATGGGTACGAATGTGTTATGAGCAATATTTGATATTATTCGGTTTCACCCCTAGGCAAAACCCAATTTGGAATAATGTAAAATTTCTATTTTTCCTTCATTCCAAACACCTCTGTGGTGAATAGTCTGAGATATGATGTTGTTCTATGGTAAGCAACAAGTGAAAAAAAAATCACATATGAGTGATTGTGATTTGTGAAACCATTATGACATAATATTCTCGTATGTGTACTATGTCGAGTTAACCCCAAGGAACAAATATTCACACGAATTTGTGAGAAAAAACTGTTTAATTAATTAAACATGTTGCAATAAATAGAATGTTGTATTATCATATTTGAATTCCAATGCAGATAATACAACCTTTTCTATGGAAAAACCTAAACCATATCTACATTTATATATTTTTTTTATCATATTCAAAGATAAATTGGAATCGAGCAGAAATTATTATTTGGATTGGAAAACAATCTAGACCAAATTTGTATCCTATCTATTTCAGTATTCGAATAAATCCATATTCCACATCTTTTTCACCCCTATTATATCTCTCTCAATAGCAAAAGCCCACCCACGCATTTGAGCAAGTTAGAGAACGGAGCAGGTGCAGCTAGCCGTGCTGGGGGTAGGCGAGATGTTTGTCTCGGCCATCGTGGAGCTGGTGATCGGCAAGCTGGCGTCTGCCGTTGGAGGCCAGCTCAATATGATATGGAACTTCGACAACGACCTCGAGAAGATGAAGGAGACGCTCAAGTGGTTGGACGCGGTGCTCAGGGACGCGGAGAGGCGGTCCATCACGGAGGAGACGGTCAAGTTGTGGCTCAAGGAGCTCAAGAAGGCGGCCAATGAGATCTCCGACATGCTTGATGACTTCAGAGATGAGGTATGTATGTACGTATGAGAATTGTTTATGGATTATTATTACTATAATCTCTGTTTTTTTTTTGAAAGGGGAAAAACCCAGCTTTATATTGAAAGCAAATATAATATTCTTACAACGAAAACACTAAAGGAAACCAACATGCTGGGAGCACCAGCTAACAAAGCAAAAGGAAACAAACAGGGAACCAGTTCAGCCAGAGACTATCCTATTACAGGAACAGCGACAGCAACATCCAAAACACAGAACACCCTACTCCATTCTTCAGCTGATGACAAAAAGCGTTTCATCTTCTCCCTATCACCCTTTTTGAGAAGAACACACCATTGCTGTAAACAAGACATAAATTTGAAGATCACTTCTATTGGTTGCTTAGGAAAAAAACTTGTCAAAAGCCATTTTGTTCCTATATTTCCAAAGAATCCAAACTGAACTTGCAAAACTAATTAAACAGAACAATATTATGATCATTAGCTCCCTTCTTCTCCAACCAATTCATTTGGAAATCAACTAAAGAGCTATCCAGTTCAGCATCTCTCTTATATAGGACCAGAAAAATCTGGCCAGAATGCAAGAAAATTGAACATGGTCAATAGTTTCATCATGACCACACAGACTGCAACTAATCTCCCCTCTCCACACCTTTTTTTGAGTTGATCAAGAGTTTGGACTCTGTCATGAAAACACAACCACATAAATACTACTTTCTAAGATAACTTGCTTTTCCATAACTTCTGCATTTTAGTGCAGATCACACCCCCGAAAACCAAATGTCTATATAAAGACTTAAACGAGAAAACTCCAGTCTTATCAAAATACCACACCACTTTATCCATCTCATCAGTTCGATTTACATCACCAATAAAGTTTTTCATGTTATCCCACTGGGAAATCTCCTCATCACCAAAATTCCTATTAAAATTAATATTCCACACATATTCAATCATACCCTTGGCAACACTCATAGCAGGATCCTAACAAATATTAAAAAGCTTGTTATATTTAATCTTTAAAGGATAATCTCCCAACCAAACATCCTCAAAAAAAAAAATACTACAACCATTACCAGTCTTGTATGTTGCACCCTTATTAAACAGGGTCTTAACCTTCTACACATTTTTCTAGAATTGGGAACCATTATAAGCTTTAGCATCTCTAAAAACACCCCTTGGGAAATACTTAGCTTTAATGATCCTAAACCAAAGTTCATTTTTAGCTGAGTTAATTTTCCAAATCCATTTGGCCAAAAGACAGTCATTCATAACCCTTGTATTAATAATCCCTAACCCTCCAAAATCCTTAGGTCTGCATACAGCCCCCCAATTCACCATGTGATACTTAAACTTTTCCCTAGCACCCTTCTAAAAAAAATGAGATATGATATTATCCATCTTTTTATGCACCTCTTCACTAAATCTATAGAAACCGGTGTAGATAGGCAGGCTACTTAAGCTAATATTGACCAAAGTTAATCTACCTCCCGAAGAAAGCAATTTGTTCCTCCAATTGCTAAGCCTTTTATTCAATTTGTTAACCACATTCTCAGAAGCCTTCATACCAACATGGCTGTCTCCCACCATAATCCCCAAGTATGTCATAGGAAATTGAGCCAATTTAAAATCAAAGATGTTAGCTACTCTATTAGCCTCCTCATTATCCGCCACAGAACATAGTCTTCACTCTTATGGTAATTAATTTTTAACCCCAACATCTATTCAAAACAGTAAAGCAAAAGCTTTAAATGCAGAAAACCTTCATTCTCACATTCTATCATAATCATCGTGTCATCTGCATATTGGAGGATGGACACCCCACCAAGAACCAAATGAGAGATAACCCCCTTCACCAAACCCTTATCTTGGGCTAAATTGATGATTTCAGCTAGGTCATCAGCAACTAAGTTAAAAAAGGAGGCGTGAAAGATGATCCCCTTGTCTCAATCCTCTGTAGGTCTTGAAATAAGGACCAATCTCACCATTAATGTTAATACCAACTCCCCCCCTAACTGAGCTCATAACTAGTTTAATCCATCTATCAGAGAAACATTTCCTCATCATTACTTCTTCTAAGAGACTTCAATGGATCTTGTCATAAGTTTTTTCAAAATCAAGCTTCAAAAACACTCCTCTCCTTTTTGAGCATCTAACTTCGTGAACAATCTCATGAAGGACCACTACCCCATCCAGATTATTTCTACCTTTTATAAAAACAGATTGGCTATCATTAATAATTTTATCAACAATCATTCCCAGCCTATTAGCTAAAAGCTTAGTAAGGATCTTAAAACTGACATTAAGCAAGCAAATGGGTCTGTATTGTTTGATACTATTAGCTTCTTTGAGTTTAAGGATAGGAGTGATAACCCCAAAATTCAGTCTTTTTTGGTCCAACTCCCCTTTGCAGAAATCTTTAACCAGCTCAAGGAAGTTCTTTTTGATCGCCCCAATACTATAATCTCCGTTCACTCGTTGATGTCTGTCCAAATAATTTATCTTCGTTCACTACCTTTGTTCTTCATCTCTTCTTTTTATTTATAGCAAACTTTAAAACTATTGTTAATATGGGTTTTATTAGCAACATAAATTCCAATCTTCATCTCTTCTTTTATTTATAGCAAACTCTGAAACTGTTGTTAATATGGTTTTATTAGCAACATAGATTCCAACTCACTCTAGCATACACCCCATCTACACACAGCACATCAAGAAAACAAAAAAAAAAAGATCTTGGTAAGAAGGAATTACCAAATCTACAAGCTGTTCTACACCAATCCCCTACTCGTAGTCAAAATCCCACCTCCTACCTTGGTCAACGCACGGTCGAAGAAAACCCACCACCTTTCACCTCCGTCAACCTTCTCTCTTCACTTGCAGTATATCTCCTGCAACTATGCAATAAACATGGGCTTCTTTCGCCAAATTCATTTTTAGGAAATAAACTATGCATAATACATTTTTAATAGAATTACACGAATAAACACTCGTTTAATAAAATTACAAAAATGGGCTTCTATCGCCAATTCATTTGGTGATAGGGGGCTCTGTCAGCAAATGAACTGACGTTAGTTTGACATGGAAGCTCCTGTCGCTAATTCATTTAGTGACATGCCTCTGTCGCCAAATGATTTGGCGACATGTGCCTATCGGTCAAATGAATCAGTGACAAGATTGTCGATCAAACAATACTTTGTTATCAATTCATTTGGTGACGAGCTCTGCCGCCAAATGAATTGGCGTTAGTTTGACAAGGAAACTCCTGTCGCTAATTCATTTGGCACCAGCGCTCTGTCGCAAATTGAATTAGCGACAAAAGCCTATTTTTGTAATTATATTAAACGAACATTTATTTTTGTAGTTCTATTAAAAATATATATTATTTAAAAAAATCGTTACACTGTTACGTCGAATTTGGTGTAGAATAGTGTTACTCTCTTTTACCTAGATATTAGATAACTACTAGACACCCCCAACCGATAAGAATCATAGTGAACCTAGAAAAAGCAACTTGCCTAAACACACACGAAGAGTGATAGGAACGTGGTGGAATCCAACCTCTCCCTCCATATGGTGCTTTGTTAAGCCACAACCTTTTCTCCTTGGTGGATTTGTGTGCATGCGCCACCTCCTCCTTTGGCTCTGTTATCATATTCATCATGGCCATATTGACTGGTTGAGGTCTTGGGTCACTTGGGCATTGGCCAGACCGATGGGTCACTGAACTGATTGAACCACAAATTTTATCGATATTTTGTAACGTATACGAGAGGTCAATTGAAATGCACATATTGACAAATTGTTAGCATTTTTTACTGCCTAAAAAATAAATCCACAGACGTCCGGATGAATGTTGTAACTTTCCAAAAGATTGGAAGTATTCTAGGGTTTGTCGAATCCACATGAAGCAATTATAGGCTTACAAAATAACTTAAAGCTAATTGCGATACTAAAATTCTACAAAGTGAAAGTAGGAATTGTCGAGACCCGGATCATGAAATCCGAACCCTCTGTATTTTTACCACACTAATCCAGATCAAGTTAGTGCACATAGTTGCAACGTCGATATGTATTTCACCACATAGCCAAAAATAACTAACAAAGGAGGACTGAGCGGTTGCTCGGCTGGCTTGGTGTGAGGTTGTTTGCCCAGCCCATCCGGGTTCGATCCCCTGGGATCGCACCTGCATGCCTCACCTAAATAATTAGAATATGGTATACACGCGTGTGCACGTTCAGTGAGAAAGAGCGTTGCCCACTCCATGAGGCTTTGGTGCCTCTGCAAAATTCCCAGCCTGTGTAAGGGGACATGAACACGTGTGTGCGTGTGGTAGTGTGAGTGGGGTATGAGCCGAGTATATGCATCTGCCTTGCACCCTCTAAAAACACTAACAAAGCATTGAATAAGTATTAAACAAAAGTAGAGCGACATTATGGTCAGAATTTGCACAAGTGCCACTTAGGGCTAAGAACTCCAAATATCTGCAGCAGAAATTTTAAATAACCTCGAGATATATACATCTGGATATGCCCTCAGGTAATCGACAGATGTGGCACAACCTCGTACTCATGATCTTCATCCACGGAGAACATGTCATACA
The DNA here is from genome assembly GCA_036346255.1 of Ampelocalamus luodianensis. Taxonomy (NCBI): domain Eukaryota; kingdom Viridiplantae; phylum Streptophyta; class Magnoliopsida; order Poales; family Poaceae; genus Ampelocalamus; species Ampelocalamus luodianensis. Next base: position 22,420,387 of record CM070638.1, on the reverse strand, counting down.
CCGGGTCTTGGCCTTCTTCAACTGAGCACCAGGATGTTGAGCAAGCGTGAGTACTTTAGCACTCAGCACGTGTTTATACCCAATGCAAATATATATATGGCTCTTTAATGTGAAAGGAACTATTTGAGTTTGAAACATTGAATACAATAAGTAAGTGTAAAAGCACATAATTTGATAAACTAAGAGAAATTAATAAATGAAATCAACAAGTCACTGCAGGTTACAACACCTAACATTAATCCAATGGTTCCATCCACCAAGTTTTGAAAGTGATAGTTCCAATGTTAGGGCCCAAATTTGCAAATCTGAACCTTCTATGTATACTACACTAGTCTAGGATCACACTAGTGTACACAGTTGTAACATAGATGAAATATCATTCCATACATAGTGAGTAACTAAGAAAAGAAACAAATATTATTAAGCAAAAGAGTTAAGACCTTATGGTCGAAACTTACAATTAATGGCCACTTGAGCTAAACAAATTAAACAAACTGTAGTGGAAGAAATAAGATATCACCAGGATAGCCCATTTATATGCCCACATGCAGTCGACTAGGGTAGTGTGAACTAGTTTCCACCATCCTCTAAGCAGTCCTCATCGAATAGCAAAGTTCCGTGGACATCCTCAGCAACTGAGAAGCATTATGTATAGCAAGGATGAGTACATGGAATACTCAACAAGTTATGTTATGAAAAGATGCAAATTATATAGATACAAGGTATAACAAAGGATGGCTTATATGGTTCATTTGCATAATATGAATATTTGCATTTTAATACAATAAATAGATTGTAAAGTGTAATTAAAATGATAGAAAAATTTGATAATCAAGTATGAAATATTTATACATATGTATAAGTCTAACAATTTACACACAGCCAACCTCTAGGTTTTGTTTTGTAAAATCTACCTCTCATGTGAAATCTTTGAGTACGTCGATGACTGTGAACATGGCTATTCAAATAGGTTTACACTTTGTATATGTCGTACAACTTTTCTCACAAGATATGATCAACTTATACTCAATATGATAGAGTGCGATGAAGAAGATCATAACGAAGCTTTTTCGATACTTCGCCCCAGCACTAACCCTCCCGATTAGGGATGGCAATCGGGCACAGCGGGCACAGGTAGTGCTTGCCCATACCCATACCTGCGACCCCGATTTCCCCCCACGGGCATGCCCGCGAAGGGCGATGGGCGAAAAATCTCACCCATGCCCATCGCCTATAGGCATGCCCGTGTACCTGCGAACATAGTTCCTCACACATAAACACATAGTACCATCTCATAGTTCAGTAATCAGTAGTCACTAAACAGTGGAGCAGTAGTAAACGATGCAGAGTTCAGTAATCACTAGTCACTGGACAGTTCAGAATAGAGACACCATGACCATCTATATCTATACTAATTAGAGGCTCTCCTAAAAGCCCCCATATTAATTCTAGGAGGTAAAAAGGCTAGAAATTCCCACATTAATCGGAAAAAAAGAAAAATACTTGAAATTCTCACGTTAATCAGAGAAAAAGAGAAAACTCCTAACCATCCATAAGAGTTTGTACAAGAAATAGAACTTTGTGACAGCTTGGATCCTTCTAAACACATCCGAAACAAACACTCCATAAGAGTTTGTACTAGAAATAGAACTTTGTGACGACTTGGATCCTTCTAAACACATCCGAAACATACACAAGTGTTTGAGTACAATTAGGTTTGCTCTCAAACTACCAAATGTATCCTTTGCTAATATGGAATACTAGAGCACCACAAGCCTGAAACGGAGGCGTAGTAAAATCGCAAAGACAGCGACAGGAAAGGGGATTTGTCGGCAATTCCGGCCGGCACGGATTGGGACGTGCATACGGCACCGCACTAAAACTGGTGTCAGACGTACGCAAGAAACGAAGATGGCGCATCGGCCTTAGAACACGCAGCAACGGAGGCGGAACCAAGAGGAAGTGAGAGGACAGAACAGTGAAATCTACGAGAGAACGAAGGAAAACGAGTCATAGAGAGGAAACTGATGGAGGGAACTCGGAGGAAAAGGCGAGGCAATAGAGGAAGAGCAGATGGCGCGTGCTCCTAGGTGAAGGGCCTCTTCCGCTTACTCCGCCCGGTGTACGTCCAGGAGGAAGCGGCGCGAGGGCACGCCGAAGGATTCACATGGACTAGCGACTGACACACACGGTGACGGCCTCGTGTGAACCCAGCGCATCGAGTAAAGTGAATCCCTGCACAGCAAAACCCACGGAGCAGCTTGGGTTGCTTTTCCGCTAGCTCTGCCAGTGCCTATCCCGGAGGAAGCGGCGTGAGCGCACGCTGGACAGCGCGCATGGACCGCTGAAACAAATACAAGCAGAACAGCGACAGGCCTACGTGGACACAACGTACGGATGAAAGAACGATGCGCGCCTAAAAACGCCGAGCAATTTGGACACTAACCGGTCGACGAAGGAACACGTCCGAAATGCACTGACGAGACGCAACCGGCTAAAGCAAGCGGCGGCGGCCGTAAATAAAGCTGCGGCGAGTCGACCAACGTCGTAGCACAAGGCAACCATCGGCAGCGTACGCGTTGCTACGCAATAGCCGGACTAAACGTACGGGATGTGTGAGGAAGCACCGATTCCACCACGCATAAGAATAGGGAAGATGATGTCGGCATTGATTAAATAATCTTTCCAATTGGATAGCAGTAACAAAAAATCAGGAGTCCAGTAACCGCGTCAGTGAAGAGTCCAAGCTCTATAAGGAAAAGTTTTTGGCTATTAATTTATCTTCATAATTATGTGTATTTAGTACTACCTTCGATTCCAAATATAAGTTGTTTTAGAAATTGTGCCAGTCAAACATTTTTAGATTTGACCATCAATATATAAACAATTAACACGATTGACAATATGTAATTGGTATCACCAGGTCCACCATGAAATATACTTTCATAATATATAATTATTTTGATTGGAAACAACATATTTTCATAGAAATAGAACGCCAGGTCACATGCATGGAGCATATTGGTCCGGCACTAAAAACCGAAATATGACTCCATGGACAGCGTACTAGATACAAATTACAAGTAGGACTTTGTGAACAACAAAGAATCCCGAAACAATTAGCATCCACATAGAAAACTTGTGAAGCTGTGCATAGATACACGGATATTCAAATTTTGGATCTAAATTTTTATATCCAAATATCTATAATTGCATAATTACAAAAAAAAATTCTAATTGTCAAAATTCATAACTATGGGATTTTAATTATTAAAATTATAGACTACATGTAGTATCATATCTGAAGCCCACCATGCCAGGATCAACTCAAAGAAGGTGATAGTCCTATGGTTAGAATTCTAAATTTCTTAATCTATTATATTATTGTTTTCTTGCAACAATTTTTAATATTTCTAATTACAAATTGATATACTTGGATATAACAATTGTTTCGGAATTCACATTTGTGAATTTTTATATATTTGTATAACATGATTTTTTTAATTATGAATTCCTAAATATTTTTTTCAATATATAAGTATTAGTTTCACATATTCAATGGAATTACATATGTCTGGACAATAAAATTTTTAATTTCGAATTTATATATGTTATAATATCATAATTTGTGTACTCCATATATATGTAGATCCATACACTAATAGTATTTTTACTTAGGATGCACGTAAATAACAATATTGGTTCTATATTGGGGCCAAGAGGCAATAAATTAGAAATATATAACAATTAGAAAAGTAAAAGAAATTAGAACCAAAGTTTGCCAATGGAATTTTTCTTATATTATCAATAACATAATATTATTGAAACCATGTAGCCCGTGCGGATGCACGGGTTGATGACTAGTCTATCTAATTCAGTAGTCACTAATCATCGCAAAAATAGTAGTGCCTAGAGTAGTAGAGTTTGTTGTTTCTTGGTCTTGTTCGACCCCATCTTCCTCCTCCCCTTCAGTTCCTTCCCACTCCTCTTCTCACCAACTCCAGATTCACCACTTTGCATTCCAGCCATCATCGGCACTCTACTGTCATCTCTGTTCTCGCCGTCCGCAGCTTCAAGCTTGCGTTCCCTAGTTCCCTCGGTTCTGGCCGAGTTGCAGCTCTTCTTAGAACTCCAGCAAGAGGAATTGCCGCCCTCACTAATGGTCGATTCGCCAAAGACTCTCCTCCTACTGATCACCACCGGACGGACTGCTTGTCGCGGACACATCCTCGGCGCATTTCCTCTTGCTACCCCATGCGCGCTATAGGCGACGCGGTGCGTTGCTCTATGATGGCACATGGGTGTCGTCGTGGCATCGGCGGCATGGCACGGTATTGAGGAGGCGGCTAGGCATTGAGGAGGATGGCGGCGGTGTTGAGGAGGCGGGTGTTAAGGCTGTTGTCTGGGGGCAGGGTGGCGGCCGACGAGGAGGAGGACAGGACGGCGCCGACCGGGAGGAGGATGGGGAGAGGAGGATATGGATTTGGAGTTCTAGCCTCTAGGGGGCGCGAGGAGGATAGAGCTAGCGGCTGGGATCTAGATCAGTCGAGTGAGGTAGTGACTAAGAAAGACCATAAGAGTGACTAGGGTTTTAGTGGGAGTGTGGCCTACCTATCAGTATAGGTTGCGGGTAAACAGGCGAGACGGGCGTGGGTGGAGCTCACCCATACCCATGTCCGTTTACCGGACGGGCAGAGAGTTGCACCCATATTCATGCCTGTGGGCCAAAAAAACACCCTATGCCCAGCTCCATTAGGGCATTTATCCACAGGCACGTAGGTAATCAGGTACAATTGTCATCCCTACTCCCGATGGGCCTGGTTCCAACAGCCTAAACCCAACAAATGTGAGCTAGCAAAGGGACTCATTGTTGGATTTGAGGACGGTTTTCGTCCATGTTGTGACCCAACAAATGCGTCCGCACCCTCCTGCCATAGAAAACCAATATCTACCATCTCAGGTATCAATGCTGGAAGTCGGTAACTTACTCAGCTAGTTCCTCCCATAAAGGACATCTGGTTGTACAGTATGGCTCAGTTCAATGGCATACAAAGTGAAGTCCTTAACTGACTAGGGCGAGGCTACCCAAAAGTGCATGTAGCCTACACGTAAACTAAGAACACAGTTGTTCCAGTTGCCCCAATCTAAAAACTCTAATCCACCGGTTGATGTTAAGGTGATACATATGCCATAAACAATTGACAACATACATCACATAGTATATAAAACAATTGCATCAGTCAATAATCAAGTGTAGGGATTGTATTCCAAAAGATGATTCCATGTATCCAAAGTATGGCTAATCGGTGCTGCACCAACCCCGTGGACACTAGTAATGCCCAACTAAGTAATTAGCAAACCTAGGGTGATAAATGATTTGTGGCATGCGGCTCGTCAAGGTGGATCAATGTACAAGTACGTATTAACTACAACCCATAAATAAAATTGCTAATAAAGTAGCATGCATAATAGTTTGAAAACACAAAGTACTTAAATCTAAATACTAGGTGCAACATTGTTGGAGATATGCCCTAGAGGCAATCATATTGATGATGATATTTTATTGTATCCATGATTTAATAAATGTTCCTTGAATATTGCCTTTGTGTTGATTAACAAGTATGTGACTTGTTTGTGAAACTCTTTACTTGTATGGTTATTCTAAAGTTGTCCCTAGTTGGAGTTCATGTGAGGACACACGTGAATGATGGATTAGCACATGTATCGGTTGATGACCATGTTTCACAGGTCATAGACATGGAGATGTTAAACCAATAATGTGGACACATGTTTAGAACATGGGGTTGGACCGACCCAACATGAGACATAGTAATTATTCTTATGGTTCTCTCTACACAATGTGTACACCTTATCCTTAGACCTGAGATTGTCGCATGTACTTGAGATGTGAATCGACCTACTTAGGGGCTATCAAATGCTACTAAATGAATCGGGTAGTTATAAAGGTAGCTTTGGGTTTGTCATGAAGCATGCGCGAGGCATGGTCGATCGAGATGGGATTTGCCTCTCTACGAGAGAGATATCTCGGCCTCGAGTGATCGGATCCGTAAATGCATGGCCATGCTACTTAAGGTTAAGAGTTAACCTAGTAAGGGATTCGGATCACGGGATCGAAAGAGTGATCAGCTTGGAGCTCGACCGAATATCGTGAGGCAAAGGGATTGGCATGTACATAACGTTGTGATGGTTCGTCCGATATGATCTTTACGTATGTTTAGGAGTTGGCACGTCTTGCTAGAGGCCGCTACCAACTATTGACCAAGTATGTGTACTCGCGTCATGTCTAAACATATGTGAACCATAGGTCACACACTTGAAGTGAAGCCTAATTCGGATTGGATCCGAATTAGGTGGGCATTGAGTCCTAATGGGCCTCTATTCGTAGAAGCCCATTATAAGGGCGTCTATAAAGGAGGAGGGGCGCGTACTGGTTAAGGGATGAGTTTTTCGTGATATCCTCAAATCCCGGCGCCACCCTCCCATGCCCTAGTCGCCGCGCGGATCTAGTAGTCCGGCGCGTCGCTCTCCCGCACGTGTGGATACCTTTGAGGCGCTGCATCGTGGCGTTGGGACGAACCGCAAGAAAGGAGCTGACGTGGGGCCGCGACGCGGACGAGGAAGTAGTACGACTACTGCGCCTGACGTCGCATCAAGCGAGTCGACTACACCGCCCGACGCGTCGCATCAACTTCCGCACTGCGGCGTCTAGTGGTAAGACCGTGATATATAGCTGCAGTGATCTTGGTTTACGGGTAGAATTTTTTAATTTGCGCTAGTGTAGCCTACCCGTTTCCCTACAAACATGGTCAAGGAATCACGACTTGACTTGCTGAAAGTCATGAACTTGATCTCCTCCTCCGAAGAGCTCAAGAGCATCAACATCTATGTGATGGAAGAGCTCCTGACCATCAACGTCTACGTGATACGATAAGCAAAACACAAATAAATGTGATAGCATAAGCAAAACAAAGTACAAAATTAAAATAAATAATACTAGAAAGTAGAGCTCAAATTTAGAAAAAAAAATTTAGGAAGAAGAATGGGATCAATCACACCTAGGATGAGGAAGAATGGGCTTCCAGAAGTTGGTTCGAGAAGGAAATTAGAAAAATAAACAAACGAGAAAGCTTACAGAGGCTCACAAGTGGGACATGGGGAATATTCTGAAATCTTTCTTTTTCTCGATTTTTCAAAAAGAGCAGAGACTGACATGTGGGACCCACGGTCTATAGACCGAGTCCATAAGATAGGGTTTCAATCCTCAGTAGTTAGATGCAAGCAAGATATTGAGCAATGGTTTCAGTCCTCGGTAACTTACTCAACTAGTTCCTCCCATAAAGGACATCTGGTTGTATAATATGGCTCAGTTCAATGGCGCATAAAGTGAAGTTCTTAACTGACCAGGGCGAGACTACCCAAAAGTGCATATAGCCTACGCATAAACTAAGCTACTAGTCCACCCCCCCTAATAGTACGACAAAGCTAACAAAATAAAGACTAGCAATTCGGCCTAACACCTAGACTAGCAAAACACTATAAAATGTCATTATTCCTTCTTTTCTTATTTGAAAATAATTCTCATATTACAAAACCAGACAATGAAGTTTGTTCCATTCAGCTTTTCTTTCTCAAGAATAGATCGTAAGTTAAATATAGGTGTGGAGGAAGTACTAGGTGCCATGATCAACAAACATAAAATATGTATATGAAAGATTCAGCACTATATTTATGTAAAATCTTCTATTAAATAATTTAACAAAAGAAACTCCCACAATATGTTCTAAACCAAGTTTTCCTCTAACTTCATATAGTGGGTTCAAAATCCATATTTCATGAAGTCCTAGTGATCTTTTACATCACTACTAGAAACCTAGTGATTTAGGTAAGCAACCCCTTGCCAATCATATCCCATATGACTCTTTGTTGGGTAGCATCTTTATGCCCCAGCATCCAACACTATGCTCAAAGCCCAAAACTATTTTGATAGCCTTGTCAAGTTAAAGCAATACTATGTACTATGCACGTGAGTGTCTGACACCCACTCCATCTTATTAACATAGTTAATGGCACCTTACTTTGGTAGACCTACCAATTAACGATCAAAATTGCGATAGACGCGGCAATTGGAAAGGCATCAAGTTTTTTTATTTTTCTTGAGGGGGACTATTCTTTCGTGTCAAAACATCTAATGATAAAATATTATCAATAACATAACAAGAACAAAATAAACATTCACAAATAATTATAGTAAACTGTGAAATAGTATTGCCCTTATAGTAAACTGTGAAATAGTATTGCCCTTAACATGGCAATCTCCATCACCACGTTTCCTGTCCACCGAGCCATCATGCTTGAAATCACCATATTTATCTACTAAGCAATTAGTCCTACAAGCTAGTAGGTAAATATGGTGATTTCAAGAATTACATATGATAATATCAAGCATTGCATGTCAGCACGCAGACCGTTATACATTAATTTGTAGCTCGATGGCTATAACTCAGCATGATACATAGGCCATAAAAAATCCATACATGCATCACATACATAATAGGCCATACTATTCACAGCAATCTCTGCAAAAGGTGTTATGCATAGAATCCAATTCTATCGGGTGACATGAACACATAATACTATATATCGCGACAACGATTATCCAGCACAGCGGTCTTGAGCCTTGGAAATTCATCGAATTAATCATATAAACCTATTCCGAACCAATCTGATCACCGATTTCATACGACTACGTATCGCAGCATACCCCGGTGGTGGAATTTTGACCAGTAGGAGTATCATGCAATGCGATCGTGAACAAGTGCAGTTAATCATCTGATGCTTTCAGCTCATGCCTCCCACAAACCCATCTACTATCGCTGAAACCAATTGATCTCATCAACCAATGCCTAAACCGCTCCATCCATATGAACCGATCTAGGTTAATAAACCAAAAATAGCAGTAGATCCAATCTATTACTACCACATATCAAGTATATGCGATCGATCTAGATTAAATACCACACAAGATGACTCTGATACCACTGAAGGGATACGGGTAGGTTACACTAGCTTGCAATTCAAAAATCTACCATGTAAAACAGGAAGTCATACGAGCAAGAGATCATAAGTCATTACCACTAGACGCATAGTGCAGCGGAAGAAGAGTTGGAGCAGCCTGATCCAACGTCGAGCGCGTTGATGTAGTGGTCATAGTCGATTGTCAAACGTCCTCGGCACCGATCATCTCCTCCAACAACCTATCACGTTCCTTGCGTAGGTTGTGGATGATCCAAAGAACACAACAACATTTATTCTATAACTCATAAATATAGACATGATATAATCATCTCTATGATTACCTGTAAGGCATATCACCAACAATGAGATCCCCCTAAATGTGTGCACAGAGATATGGTGTGAGAGGAGAAGTGCTCTTCTTCTCTTTGGAAAGGCAAGCACTGGCCTCTCACAATCACCCAGGTCTTTTCATAAGCTTCTTGAAAAGATCATCAGCCAAGACTCCTCTAAGTCATCTAGGTGGTGACAACCACCAAGAGTAACAGTTGCTGACACTTTCTTAAGGAAGATGATGTGCCAAAACTTAAGAACTGAGATGCAAATGCACTTCGATGCTCTCAACTACCTCTAGATGATGGAGTGAATGCTAAAGAGGTGTAGAATGGCTTGCACTTTCTCTAATGTATTCAATGGTTTTCCAAGAAGTATTGCAAGCCAACCATGAATGAGTATTTATAGCCCACACCAACAAAATAGTTGTTGGAGCAAAGGTGGGTTCAAAAGGTACCATGGATTGTCTGCACCGTAAGGGCGGACAGCCCGTGGACTAGAGAAAATGGCTACTGTTCTTGGCAAATGCCAAAACTCAAATACTTGGATGAAAATGCACAATGACTAGCAGCTGCAACCGCCCTCGGACATTCCACCATTAAGACCTAGACAGTCTGAAGGGTGTGGATAGTTCGTGACAAAGCGACGAACATTCCATGACCACGAAGGGGTCAAAGTGCCAAACCTTCTGGCCACTTGTGTTTGTCACACCACGCGAACCATCCATGCCTGTGAAAAGTCCGCAGACATACGGCAAATAGTCCGATGGGGACTGGATCCTAAGAAGCCAAAGCATCTAGCCACTTCTATCTAGGCTATAACTTGGACAGTCCACATCATGAGAACAGTCCACTAACACAAGGCGAACAGTTCACGAGACCTAGGCTAGAGGGCTCAAGGCTCTCAAGTAGTTTATGTTTGAGACAACCTCAGATAGTCCATGTCCTACTGACAGTCCGCCAACACATGGCGGACAGTCCATGGAACTCCTGCCTGAGGTCTTAGGCCATTTATCCACTTCTGGTTGCACTAATTCATGACCTATCCGAGGGCGCGTCGAGCTATCCTCTACTTCAAAGCCAAGATCTACGAGGGTTTTCATGATCAATAACAAAGATGCGACAATTTGACAAATTTATGACCAATGCACTAAGTAACTATATGCATGCAAGATATTGAGCATACACGTGATCACACTCAAGCTACTAGTCAAGACCACTATTAATAGTACGATAAAGCTAGCAAAATAAAGACTAACAATCCGGTCTATCAACCAAACAACTAGATTGGCAAAATGCAATAAAATGACATTAGCCTTGTTTTTACCTTTGCCTTGAGCTTCAAATACAACTTATGGGATCTTAAACTCATGGGTGATCTAACTTGATCCATTCCAGTACTATTCCTTCACATTATCTGAATGAAAAATTTAGTCCCACTAATTCGGTTGTCATTAACCACCAAAACATGAAACTAGGGGCTTAGGTGCTTCAGGTCCTTGATTGACAAGAGTATGACCTCCAAAAACCAAGATCTCACGCAACACATGCACCAATCCAACCATCCACTCTCTCGAGTCGCTATTAGTTTTATGAAAATAGTGGTAAGTGGCATCCAAATACCACAAAGTTCACAAGTATAACAATAGGTTTATCCAAAAGAGTGATTAGAAAGTTCCAGCAAATTATTCTAGTGTTTGCCTGAATTATATTAAGCATGGCTAAGCAATAGTCTATCTAAACTAGCTGTTGGACCTACACATATTCCAACTAAATAAGTTTCCCAAATCTAGGCTGACAAGGTAATAGATAACAAGTGTCAAGAAAGGGTATATGATCAATGGGTATAACTACCGGTAATTATCTACATAACTGATATAAAATAATGCAAGCATAATAGTTTGACAAAACAATATACTTATGAAATAATGGGTCCAACATGTTCAAGGAAACAATTTGCCTTACTTAGTGGCCGCTAGGTCTTGATCTTGTGCTCCTTCGAAGTCCTCCTGAATGTTGGACTCTATACTCGAGAGCAAAACAAATATAAATACTAAAGAATGAAGTCAATCGGAGTTAAAACAAGTGAGAACGAGCTTTCAGAATATTAAAACTGAAAGAAAATACTAAAAAGAATAATTATGATTTCCAGGATTTATTTTTGAAGATGAAATTTAAGATTTATTTTTGGCCACCACTAATATGTGGGACCACATGTGCACTCGGCCTTTAGGGTTCAATTGTGCCATCACTATCGTTTTGGGCACAAAATCAATATGAAAAATTCTAAAAAAATTCTAGATGTATTTGTAAATTTACTCCACCTATGCATAAAATTTTAAGTTCAAATTCATTCTATATTAAAAGCAACAAAAATAAGAAAATTATGAAAAATCAAAAGGAAATGGAATGCGAAAAAGAACAGATGTTACTATTCACAGCAAACTTATCTTTTTTTTTTTCTTCTAACAAAACTTGAGTTTGAATCTGGAATTTTAAGTGGTGCTACAATACCTTATACATTACATTATAAAAATTCTTTCAGAATTTTTCATGTTGATTTAGTACCAAACTAAAAATTAATTACACAATTACACCCTAATAAGACGTGATTGCACTCATCTCCCCTCGTCTAAATACCACTCTAAGTGTAAGAACAAATATAAGTCGTTTTAGCTTTAGCTTTATGCGCTTTCTCCAAATATAAGTTGTTCTAATTTTTTTTTGAGGTATATTTATCGTATTTCTTCCAACTTTATCTTTATTGAATGAATCTACATATTCTCATCAATAAATGATGTCTCTCTCCCAATCTCTCCTTCCCGGTACATTTAACAGATTAGCTTGTAAAGTGTGGAATAAATGAAGGTACCAAATTCATTTTATACTGCTCCTTAATTCTTGCGTCGAACAGCTAAAATGACTTATATTGAATAAGTAATTCCCGTGCGGCATGATGTTTCCCTCTTCTGTATCTCCTGCTCTCCATTCCATCGATTGCATAGTGTTTCTTGGGACAAGAGTTCTCTCAAAATACAGTGTGGTGGCTCGGAAGCTGCGGCAACGGCGCGTGGCGTCGTCGGCAGGCGGCTGTGCAACGGCAACTCACGGCACAGATCGGCAACTCCAGAAGGCAACGACAAGTGGATCGATTTGGTTTCGTTCCATTCTTTGTTCATACCATTTTTCCCCTTTTAATCGATAGCTCCCGTTATCCTTTTATCAGAAGCATTCCAGATGAATTTGATTAGCACAATCCTCCATTCCAAATAGGGATAGGAAATGGATACAAATTATTCATACTATTCGACTACCATATTCGATAGGATACGAATACAGTATAGATTTTTTTCATCCGATTAACAATTTTTCTTCTATTCGTATTCGTATTCGAACCCACATAAAAAAATATGGATGCAAATAGGCCATGGACTTTTCCCATCCAAACGTTATTTTATCGTACTATTCAGTATTCGAATTCGATGAAACAATATATGTATTTTATTGCAATATGACTAATTAGTTAAACGAGTTGATTAATTCAATGTGAATTCATGTTCCTTTAGGTGAAATATATAAATTAGAATGATTAAGTATGACTATACAAGGATAAAGTGTCATTAATATCTTCACATTACATAAACTACGAGGATATTCGGATCCACATCTAATTCATATTCGTATTCGAGCATATTCAAATTTGTATTCGTATTTGTTCAAAAATATGAACATGAATGTGGTTTGACCACTATTTGATTTGTATTCAATCCGTTTCCACCCTAATTCCAAACACTTGAATTGCCGTTCGTAGCCTTAGTTTTCTTATTCCTGTGATTTTCCTCCGAAATTCCCTCCTACAAACGGGGACTTACATGGAAGATATCTAGTCATGTGTCAAAGAGAGAAGTTGTCCTAATTTGACTGTACATATTCTAGGATATTATTATTCTTTTATGACCGAAGAAGAAAGTGACTAGTTGCGTATGCTTTCACTCCGAAGTAGATATTCTGACTCAATAAATAAATAGTTTCAGGATATGAAGTCCACGCATGACATGGCCAAGAAAATGAAGGAAATGAATGAAAAATTGGAATTTATATCTGAGCAACGCGAAAGATATGAGTTCCAAAGAGAGAGTAGCTCGGTCAACGAGCAAGATAGGATAAATAAGGAACGAGAAACAACATCAAGAATTGGATCAGACATGATTGTCGGCCGGAGAGATGAGAAAGAAGGGATCATCAATATACTACTTAGCACAAATGATGAAGCTGCTGCAACTAGTACAGTTACAACCATATACGGGATTGCTGGCGTTGGTAAGACTGCTCTAGCGAAAATGGTATTCAGCGATGACAGAATCCAGACGGCTTTTCCTCTTCGGGCCTGGGTTTATGTGGGTCAAAAGTTTGAGGTAGACAAAATCGGGCGAGCTATAATTTCTGAAGTTGAAGGTGAAGTTTGTACAGATGAAACTCTGCAATCTATAAGCAGGCATCTTGAAAAGGTGCTCAAAAGTAGATGTCTCATTGTGTTGGACGATCTATGGGATGCTGGTAAGATGACAGGCCTGGAGGATGTACTAGATGTAAACAAGGAAGGCAGCAATGTCAACATCTTAATTACTTCACGCTATAACAAAGCTATTAACTGGAAGATACCTAAGACCTTCGGATTAAACTTGGAACCTTTAACAGATGAATTTAGCTTGGATTTGGTAAAACAAGTTGCATCCCAGTTTGTACTTGAAGAAGACATTCTGGAAAATGCAAACAAAATTGTGGAAAAGTGCAAAGGTGTGCCCTTGGCTGTTGTAGCACTCACATCCCTATTGAGTACCGTAGGATGTAAGGAATTGTTGGAAATGATAGAAGAGGGCTTTCGGGGTCAACGTTCATATGAAGAAATTGTTATAGCATCCCTGAGGCTGACTTTAAACCGTATGCAATCTCATCTCAGGTTATGCTTTGCTTACTGTGCAATATTCCCTAAAGGGTGTGAAATTGATCGTGAAGACTTGTATCGCCAATGGATCGCTCTTGGGATAATTCAGAGATCACGGCAAGCAGAGGATTATGTTAATAAATTATTGGAGATGTCATTTCTTCAAGATTCAGGGGCGGCTTCGGTGAGTTAATCGTTTTCTTTTGCATAAAAAGTTGCTCATTGTTAATGGGCTCGTATTTCCCTGCTTTGTTTGTTAGATTTAATGACACTAATGGATTGATTATAGTAGTTCAATTTTCTTATGAACACTCCATAAAAAGTATAAATTGGTATATACGCTCGCAACAATTACAAAGTTCGATATTGAGCAGCTTAACCATGAGATAGTGCTGTGCATTGTCAAGTATGGATGAAGTCAAAGAACGAGGGAGAAAAAGTTATGTGATTGATTTGTTTGGGGAACTTTAGGGATCCACTTCAATTGAAGTTTGGCTATTGCACTGATTTTTTGTCACTTTACAGTTACTTGATTTGTCTTTACTTTATTTTAGACGAGATTTCAAGTCGAGGAGATTTTTACAGATGCCCCTTGTCTTGTCAAGTTGAGTATTGGTCAAAGTCTCTAGGTTTATTTTCTATTAGGATTTCAGCTTATAGTATGGGTGTATGTATGCAAATTGACGCATGGCTTTTTTTTAAAAAAAAATTATTTGTCACAACAGTAGCATTCCCTCGGAGTGAGGAGAGATATACCGTGCCTATCACACAAAGAAGAGCGAGCAATATAAGATCTTGCAAAAGTAATTGTGTGAATTGCACATTTTTCCACTAGGGTTTGCTGATTTTGCATGTTTACCATTGAATTCGAACTTATTGCGTAGTTATCGCTAAACACTGCAAAGGTGGCAAATAAGGTTTATTTGCCACTAACAAGGGCCAACGGTTTGACCAGGGGCAAATGACCATTCTGCCTTTCACCAAAAAGCAGAAATAGAAAAAAAGAAATTTGCACTCGTCCTAGGATCGCCATCGGCCACCACTGCCGCCGCCTGCTCCGCCATGCTGGACGTCATCAGCGCCGCCGCCGAAGAAGATGGGGAAGAAGGTGAGCATGGAGTTCATTAGGAGCCACCATGACGCTGGTGGCTCTGCGGCCGGGACTCGACCACACCAACGCAGCTTCCGATCTGGCTGTTGCAGGTGTCACCGTCGGCTCCAGATCTGGTCATCGATGCCTCCCTCTGCCCTCAAACTGCACCGCTGCCACCCCATCATGCTAGACGCCGTCGCTATAACCTCGCGCCGCCCTGTCGTGGCAGCGGCGCGAGCAAGCATAGGCTTGGGGTGGTGGCCGCGAGGGAAAAGCGGCGGCTTTGGGCAGCTAAGGTGGTTCCTGCATCGGGATAGGGGCATGGATGTGAGACGAGAGAGGAAAGAGATGGGGAGAGGGGTGAGGAAGAAGAAAGGGTTGAGGGTAGTTTGGGCATTGTTTGAAAATTATAGCTAGCAGTGGCAAAAAAAAAACATATTTCCCTTCTTTTCATTGGCATGGCAGTAATTAGCTTTTATTCAATGGCAAATCACAAATTGTGCATCTTTATTCCAAAGAAATTACATTCATTAATTTGAATAAAAAAATTATAGCTTGTAAATTTCAAAGCACAAGTAAGATAAAATTAGTTGAACAGGTGATTTCGTTGACCTCTTGTATTACGTTTTCCAGGTTACCAAGAAGAGTTATGGAGCTCCTGCCAAACTTAAGATGCATGACTTGGTATACGACCTTGCTATATCAGTCGCAGATGATGAGCTAGTTGTTATGGATCGGGAGGGAATAGAACCATCTGACGCAACTCGTTTTGCATTACTTGTTGCTCGTGACGACTTGCACAAAGCCTTGCCTGAGAGGCTGAGGGCTCTGCATTTTAAAGATTGTCCCAGACTGAAGTTGTTCATTTTCAAAGAAAACAAAACAAAAAGGCAGAAGTTGCAGGATCATTTCTCATTTCCCAAGCGCCTGCGGATCTTGGATATTAGTGGGTGTTGTATTCAAAATCTTCCTGCTTCCATTGACAAGTTGATGCACCTGAGGTACCTTAATGCCTCAGGAATGAAAGGTGAAGAGCTCCCCGAAGACATTGGCCGTCTTTCAAAATTGCAATATTTGAACCTACATGGCAGTAGAATTTTAGCACTACCAGAGTCAGCCAGCAAACTTGGTGATTTGGTGCATCTAGACCTATCAGACTGTGGCAATTTGCATACATTACCCAAATCTTTTAGTGCACTTAAATGCCTCTCTCTATTGACCCTAGAAAAGTGTTCCAATCTTCATTCGTTACCTGATGATCTTGACAAACTCAAGAATTTAGAGAACCTAAATTTGTCAGGCTGCTCCAGTCTTGGCATATTGCCAGAATCCCTTGGTGGCCTGGAATCCTTAAAGCAAGTGGACTTATCAGGCTGCAAGAAACTCAGCATGCTCCCAAATTCTATTTCTAGGCTTACTTCTCTCCAGTACTTGAACATGTCAAGCTGTTTTGAACTAGATACACCTGTTGACGCACTTACTAAGCTTGTCAAATTAAAATATATGAACCTGTCTTCGAGTCCGAAACTTTTAGAGCTTCCTGAAAATTTTGCACCCTTGAACATCTCCATACGCTGAATCTCTCAGATTGCAGTAAATTGACGAGTTTGCCACAAAGCCTGGAACACATGACTAGCATCCAGTTCATGTTGCTAGATGGCTGTGCAGAATCGTCGAGAAAACACATTCTACAACGCCGGTTTGCTGCTGGTCTACAGTCTTTACCAGCATTTGTCGTTCGGGCAGAGGATGGAAGTATCCGAAGCAACATTTCTCAACTTGAGCAAGAAGAGTTTTCTGAGCTGGAACTGTATCGCCTTGAAAATGTGAGGAGAATAGATGAGGCTGAAGCAATAAAGATGTCGACCAGATCAGGACTACAGAGTTTGGGACTGAAGTGGACTACAAACCTTCGCCGATTCGTCGAGGACGAGGCACTGCTACAGACGCTTAAGCCACCTGAAGTTCTGAAGAAGTTCAAGGTGCAAGGTTACATGGGCGACAAGTTCCCTACATGGGCGACAAGTTCCCTACATGTGAAAAATCTCGAGGTGCTTCACCTAAGCTGGATGCCCAAGATCACGAGACTGGACTGGAGTTTCTGTGGAGCATTCAGGAAATTAAGAAAATTCACTTTAGAATACATGGAGAACCTAGAAGAATGGTGCACCACCATGCCATCAGCTAGTGGCCAGCAGGAGGAGTTGTTCCCTGATCTTAAAGAACTGAACATATTTGATTGCCCTCGATTAACATTACAGCCTTGTCCCCCGAGAAGCATAGAATGGAAAATAAGAGCCAGTGATGGAGCAGCACAGCTGCTTCTCAACAGGGATGGGATAATGCGATCATTGGCCGAATACATGAGAACAGGGCCTCCCTTTGCTTACACTACTGAACTGCATGTTAGTGACTCCAGAAGCAGTTCTTCTAGTACTACCGACGGATGGAAATTCTACGGTTCTCTCATCGCTCTAAAGGATTTGACCTGGGGTTGTTGCAGTTCGATCGACACATTGCTAGGCAGAGGCAGCAGCATGCAATGTTTAGGTCATCTAGAGATTTCAGGCATTGAAGATGTGAAGGGCCTGCAGGAACAAGTCGAAACAATTGGCCACTCTACCCGATCTAGCCTCACCAAATCAATGCTGTATTGGGATCCACGGGCATCTAGTATAGTGGACGGAGCATTACTGCATTTTAAGGTAAGAGGTTATGCTGCAAGTGGTGCACTTCCTCGTTCAATCGAGGACATAACCTCTTTTCTTCAGAATCTTATTCGGATCAACATGGACGAGCTGACAACGTGCGACCGCCTGCCACCACTTGGCCAGTTGCCAAGGCTGCAAAACCTGCGGCTGAAAGGGATGCCCAAAATCAGGAAAATTGACAGGGATTTCTGTGGAGGCAACAATTCATCATCTACATTGTTCTTCCCAAGCTTAACAAATTTTGTCCTGAATGGTATGCCAAACCTAGAAGAGTGGGCCACTAAGGTATCATCTGGCAGAGATCATGATGGCCGGGAGGAGTTCATGTTCCTAGTCTAGTCCAGTTGGCGATTTGGAACTGCCCCAAGTTGAAGCTGAAGCCATGCCCTCCTAGAGCCGTGGGTGGGACATAAATAACAGCGATGAACTAATAGCATCATCCTATGACATAAACATCGGAGATGAGCTAGCGACTACATTGCAAGTATTATTATGCAAAGTGCCTCCCGACGGGTGGAGATTGCTTCGCCATCTCTCCAGGATACAAAACTTGGCGATCATTAGCTGCCATGAGATGAAAGCCTTACCAGAGAGCGTTCAAAGCCTCTCTTCCCTCCAGTCATTAACCATAAGTAAATGTGATAACCTCAAAGACCTGCCTGAATGGTTGGGCGACCTCATCTCTCTTCAGAATTTGATGGTTGTGAGCTGCCCGATTAAGTTCTTACCGGGGCGCTTGCGGCGCCTCAACTTCCTTCGGTCACTCAGTTTGAGCTACTGTGATGGAATGGCAGCACTGCCAGGGTGGTTGTGTGACCTCACCTCACTCCAGAAGCTGACAATTGAAGGATGCAAGAGCCTCAAGTCTTTGCCTGAGCTCACCAAGCTAGAAGATCTACTAATTGGGTTTAATGACGAACTAAATCAATGGTGCGAATCAGAAGCTAAGCTTGCTCACATCAAACGAAAGGTATATGCACTGCAGTCTATCTGGACAAATTGCAGCTTCGAATGTTCTTCTTATGTTGCATGGCGTGCATATTATTCCATTGTTTTCCGTTTGATTCACTTCCATGTTTAAGATTGTTACATCTCTGCATTTTACATGGCATCATTACTTATTTCACGTTTACTTTGCAGAGTTCCAAAAAATTTACTCTTACGCGTGGAATTTAGTATAGTTGTCATGATACTGCCATCTCTCTCGAGTCTCGAGTCTAGACAGTATACTTGATTATATGAAATTATATATACATGGTAGCAAACTCTATCTCCAGTATTTATTTAGAATCTTACAGATAATCTGTTTGACTTACCTCCATAACAATACTTTGCAGTTTGCAGGAGATACTAAACCTAGCCCGATAGTCAACAATCCCATATATATCAAATGTAAAATATAACATCCTTTCCCAATCCCAACAGCCCTTGAGTATCTCAGAACCTCTTAGTCAACTGATAATTCTTTGAAATTAAGCTCAGTAGATTCCTTTACTTGTGTTGAGACAGCATAACATTTGGCTTGTCTGCAGGGTTTTGGTTGGACAGTCCTACAGGAAGCAACAGCTACATGCTGCCAGCGAGATCATTGTCTATTACACATGTAAACGATGACAGATACTGGAGGAGGCACTCAGTTCCTGAGTCCAGGTACGATTTGCCCAGTAAAGGCCCGAATAATTTCCAAATGCGAGGTGCTTGAAGGCTCTCCCCAAAAGTGAAAAGCACAAATTTTGAAGCGAATAAGGCTTGCAAAACATATGGACTCTTGTTATTCGACCAGTTTCTGCATTTGTATTTTGATATATTGTATACACATATGCATACCATTGCTTGTTTGGTTTGGTTACCAGGTTTGCGGAATCGGTGGAGCTTTTAGAAGTTTGGTGGCTGGATATACAGGGCAGGGTCCCAACGGAAGCCCTGTCTGACGACACTAGCTACGGTGTATACCTAGTGTACAAGCTGGCAAACGAACACGAGGGCCTCCGTTGGGCTCGCGTCCATCCGGACGACGACGCATCCTTGGTCGATGAAGACGCCGTGCGCGTGGATGGTGTGGCTTACCCAGTTACCCGTTCCGAAGGGTGGATGGAGCTCAGGATCGGTGAGTTCCATAACAAGCGTGGTGATAGCGAGGGGACTGTGTGGATGGGCATCTGGGAAACGCAGAGAATGGACTACGTGAAGAAAGGGCTCATCATCGAGGGCATGGAGATCAGGGCGAAGAGTAGGGCTGGAAACGAGCCAGGCTCGTTTTCAAAGCAGGCTCGGCTCAGCTCGGCTCGTTTGAAAAACGAGCTTGAGAACCAGCTCAGTGTTGGGCTGGAGTCCCTTCACATGGAGAAGAAACCCAAAATCAGCCCATAAGCTTGTAAGCTTGTGAACCGTTGATTGCTCTATTGATCAACGGTTAAGATGCCGCCTCCTTGGTGAGGTGAAGAAAACCCCTAGCTATTTCCTTGAGCTGCTGCTGGAAGGTGAGGCTTAGGGAGTTAGAAGCATATGCACACAACAAACAAGAGATAATAGGGGAAAGAAGAAGAGAAGCTTTGTTCCATCTCGGGTGATCTTGTGCAGTCTTCATCAAGACATCGATCGGGGCATCAAACGTCATCCGATCTGGCTCAAACTTGGTCAGTATGTTCTTGACTTGATTCTCTTCGATTTGTACAGTTGGATTGCTGATTGGTTGAGAGGAGCACCTGATTTGAGAGGGGTTTTGTTAGTTCGGGTAGCAGCAGATTCAGCACTGAGCAGATTTGGTAGAAGTTCAGTTTGAGTGGTGAAACCTTGTCCGATTTGGCTGAAATTTGGATAGTATGTTAGGGACTCATGTATCTACATTCCTGCCAAGTTTTATGCAATTTGGATATGTGGTTTGTGATATATGAGCTGATAGCCGAAGGGGACAGAAACTGTGTCTTCTCTGTTTAGCTGTTAGTGTACCTCTTGTTAGTTGTGTATGGTTGTTGATGATGATACCAAGATTATATCTTGATGATATTGTTGCTTCTATGATGTACCTCTAAATATTCTAGAGAAGACTCCTTGTACCCATTGTTGATTATAGTGGAAGATTTGGGAGTGGGTTGTGCAAGCCTCGTGGTTTTTACTCCTCACATTGAGGAGGTTTTTCACGTAAATCGCTGTGTCACTTTGTGCATATTCTTGTTGTTAATTCCGCTGCTTATATGTTGGTTGAAGCTATTCTCATTGGTTCACTACAAGTAGAGGTGTTGAACTTTTGTTAATTGCAATGTTTAGCCCCAACAAGTGGTATCAGAGCTCGTGTTTGCTTTGGTGATTGTCTTGCAGTGAAAGATGGAGGTGAATACCAGCAGGATGATATCTCTGAATGGTACAAATTACCAAGCTTGGAAGTGTAAGATGGAAGATTTGCTCTATGTGAAAGAGTACTACAAGCCAGTATTTGCCACCGAGAAGTCGGATGACAAAACTGATGATGAATGGAAGATACTTCACCGTCAAGCTTGTGGGTTCATTTGACAGTGGGTTAATGACAATGTGTTGAACCATATCAGTGATGAGACACATGCACGCATCTTATGGCAGAAATTGGAAGAATTGTATGCTAGGAAGGAAGGCGCTAATAAGATGTTCTTGATCAAGCAATTGATGCATTTGAGGTACCGAGATGACACTTCTGTGGCTGATCATGTGAATGCATTTCAAGGCATTATAAATAAGCTATCTTCCATGGGCATCTCATTTTATGATGAGGTCGGGGCTTTGCTACTACTTGGTTTTTTGCCGGATACTTGGGAAATTCTTAAAGTCACTTTGTGCAATTCAGCTCCAAATGGTACCGTCTCTTGGAACCTTGTGAAGACCAAAATGATAAATGAAGAGTCAAGAAAACTTGCTGAAAGGAAGAGTTCCTCCTCACAACCCGAGGTGTTGTTCACCAAGTCAAGGGCGAGAAGCAAGAGACGAGGTCCAAGGAATTCAGTTGAAAGTAGAAGCAAGTCAAGAGGAAAATTTTCAGATGTTGAGTGCTATCACTGCCATGAGAAGGGACACATTAGAAAGTTTTGCCGGAAGCTCACGCGGGAAAACAAGAAGAAAAAGAAGAAGGCATAGAAACAAGGCTGTGATGATGTTGGTCACATTACTTCAGCGATTGAGGACATGATGGTAGTCATTGCTGAAAATGATGTTGGCAAGATTGGTTCCACTGTTGAAGAAAGGATCACTGTTGTTTCTGATGATGCAACCATCAACCTTGTGAGTGATGATGATATGACTTGGATACCTGATAGTGGTGCTACCATACATGCTACATCTCATAGAAGGCTCTTCATAAATTATGTTACTGGTGATTTTGGTATTGTGAAGATGGGAAACAATGATCATCCTCAAATCATTGGAAAGGGAGATGTGCATTTGGAGACAGCTAATGGTACACTACTAATTCTCAAGTCTGTGAGACATGTTGAAGACTTGCGGCTCAACATAATTTCAGTGGGATTGCTTGATAATGAGAAGTATTCCAGCAGATTTGAAAATAGACAGTACAAGCTCATCAAGGGCAACATAGTATTTGCAAGAGGTAAAATGGCTTCTCTTCTGTATCATGTTCATGTCAAACTCTCTTGTATTTCTGTCAATACATTAGGACATGATGATCCTTGTGTTCTATGGCACAAGAGGCTTGGGCACATGGGTGAGAAGGGCATGGCTGTGCTAGTGAAGAAGAATCTCCTGTTAGGGATTTCAAGTGTGCAATTGAAGAGTTGTACAGATTGCCTAGTGGAGAAACAGTACCGGGTTGCTTTCAAAAGTCAGCCTCCTCACAAGAAGCCAGAGTTACTGGATTTGGTGCATTCCGATGTGTGCAAGATGTCGGTAATGTCAATTGGTGGTGCTAAGTACTTTGTCACTTTCATTGTTGATTCTTTCAGGAAAATTTGGATTTATCCCTTGAAGTCCAAAAATGAAGTGCTGAGTACATTCAAGCAATTCCAAGCCTCAGTTGAGAGAGAAACTGAGAAGAAGATAAAGTGCATTCGTACTGATAATAGAGGAGAATACATTGGGCCATTTGATGCATATTGCAAGGAGCAAGGAATTAGGCATCAATTTACTCCTCCTAAGACACCACAATGGCGTTGCTGAGAGGATGAATAGGACATTGGTGGAGAGAGTTCAATGCTTGTTGTCACATGCAAGGCTACCAAAGTCTTATTGGGGTGAGGCTTTGATGACTGTAGTTTATCTTGTTAATCTCTCACCATGTTATCCTTTGCAGGGAGATGTTCCTAACAGGGTGTGGTACAACAAGGATGTCTCCTATGATCATCTGAAAGTGTTTGGATGCAAGGCATTTGTTCATATTCCTCAAGATGAAAGGTCCAAACTTGATGCAAAGACACGACAGTGCATACTCCTTGGCTATGGTTTGGATGAGTTTGGCTACAAACTGTTTGATCCTATAGCAAAGAAAGTTGTCAGAAGCCGTGATGTTGTGTTTGTTGAAGACCAGACAATTGAGGATATTGTGAAGACAAAGGTGTAAGTTCCTCAACAACAAGACATGGTTGATTTAGACCCGATACTGCGGCTCCAACTCCACAACAAGTGAAGGCGATGTTGCAGATGATGCACAAGGCGATGTTGCGGATGATGAGCCCACAAGAAAGGGCTCATCATCGAGGGCATGGAGATCGGGCGAAGAGTAGGGTTGAAATGAGCGAGCTCGGCTCGTTGGGCTCGTTTTCAAAGCAGGCTCGGCTCGGCTCGGTGTTGGTGGAGTCCTCCACATGGAGAAGAAGCCCAAAATCAGCCCATAAGCTTGTAAGCTTGTGAACCGTTGATTGCTCTATTAATCAACGGTTAAGATGCTGCCTCCTTGGTGAGGGGAAGAAAAACCCTAGCTATTTCCTTGAGCTGCTGCTGGAAGGTGAGGCTTAGGGAGTTAGAAGCATACGCACACAACAAACAAGAGATAAGAGGGGAAAGAAGAAGAGAAGCTCTGTTCCATCTCAGGTGATCCTGTGCAGTCTTCATCAAGACGTCGATCGAGGCATCAAACGTCATCCGATATGGCTCAAACTTGGTTAGTATGTTCTTGACTTGATGCTCTTCGATTTGTACGGTTGGATTGCTGATTTGTTGAGAGGAGCACCTGATTTGAGAGGGGTTTTGTCAGTTCGGGTAGTAGCAGATTCAGCACTGAGCAGATTTGGTAGAAGTTCAGTTTGAGTGGTGAAACCTTGTCCCATTTGGCTGAAATTTGGATAGTATGTTAGGGACTCATGTATCTACATTCATGCCAAGTTGTATGCAGTTTGGATCTGTGGTTTGTGAGATATGAGCTGATAACCGAAGGGGACAAAAACTGTGTCTTCTCTGTTTAGCTGTTAGTGTACCTCTTGTTAGTTGTGTATGGTTGTTGATGATGATACCAAGATTATATCTTGATGATGTTATTACTTCTGTGATGTACCTCTAGATGTTCTAGAGAAGACTCCTTGTACCCATTGTTGATTATAGTGGAAGATTTGGGAGTGGGCTGTGCAAGCCCTGTGGTTTTTACTCCTCACATTGAGGAGGTTTTCCACGTAAATCGCTGTGTCACTTTGTGCATGTTCTTGTTGTTAATTCCGCTGCTTATATGTTGGTTGAAGCTATTCTCATTGGTTCACTACAAGTAGATGTGCTGAACTTTTGTTAATTGCAATGTTTAGCCCCAACACTCAGCTCAGCTCGAAAAAAAGCTCGAGCCGGCTCGAAAAGCTCATTCAAGCCAGTGACCCCCCGAAGTCCAGAAATAGAGAAAGAATGTGATTATGCAAACAATAAAACAAAGCCAGAAACAAAGTCAACAGGGGTTCATTGTCAGTTGCCTGAAGTGAGTTTATCACCAGCAAAGAATCCATTTAAGTGCCCAAGTTTCGGTTGTTCATTAACAGGCTATTGTCAGTCCATTCTCCATGTCAAGTTCCTCGCCAATGTTTCTTTTACTAGTAATAATACTCATCTGGTTTCTAAAGAAGCCTTGAATATACACTCATCACACTAATTAAACTGAACTGTATGAGTATGACATGACGAAGTGGGTGGAGCTGCGCGAGGGGGAGGCGGCGGGTGGAGATGGGGGAGGCGGAGGGGGAGGCGGTGGGTGGAGCTGGGGGAGGCAGAGGCGGCGAATGGAGGAGGTGGAGGCAGCGAGTGAACTCCTGAAGCATGTTTGACCGGTGGTCTGTGGATAAGGCAAGGGAAGAGATTGAGAGTGGAGGAGGGATGGAAGAAGAAATGGAATGGGGAAGAACTAATAGAGGGAGGCAACGAAATAGAATGGGGATGAACTAGAAGTCAAGGGCTCGGGAGAAATAACAGAGGGAGGCAACGAGCCAAACGAGCCAAGCGAGCCACTCGCGAGCGCCTCGAGCTTGCCTTGAAAAAATTGCGAGCCAGAAGCAAGGCTTGGCTTGGCTTGAACAATTGCGAGCCCGAGCCGAGTCGAGCCGAGTTTGTTTCGAGCCGAGCTAATTCACGAGCCTTGAGCTATTTTTCCAGCCCTAGCGAAGAGTGTGACTACTAGCTAGGTCTGGGTGGTACGTATTGGTGGATATACGCAGGGAACTTTATTTCGTTTTGCAAAAAAATTCGGAGGGGGCTGAAATCACCGAAATTTTGGAATTTCGGTGGGTTTTTAAACTAGACGAAATTTGACTGAATTTTGTCCAAAATCAAATTTAGGATGTAATTTGTCCAGATTCAAATATTTCTGAATTTTTTTGAACGAATTATAAAAATTTCGGAGGGGGTGAAATCACTGAAATTTATGAAATTTTGGTGAAATTGTTTTCCCTGGATGTACGCAGTGATGGAGTGAACAAGCTTGTTCTTTCGGGGAATCCATCGTATATTTCTTGAAAATATGTACTTTGTATTGTGCTTAGCTTGTTCTCTCTTATGTTTTACCTTTGGCTTAAACAGGTGGGGATGAAGTAATGTAGTAACCTTTGCTGGTGTATATGTGCTAGTAAAACTCTGTAACACCGTCCACAAGTCCCATGCTCTAAAAGAACTTCAGCTAGAGCAAGGTTGATGTTATATGAGTGGGATGTTTTCTTCCGGAGTCATTTTGAACAATGTTTTGAACGTGGAGCCATCATTTGTTTATTAAATAAGAAAAATGTTAAAGAACTTTTAAGGATGAATTGCAAACCATGAATCAAAGTTATCTTACTGAGAAACAAAAGCAGCAGGAGCATCCTTTAATACCCCGTTTATTAAAAAGAAATAGAAAAGGGTATTAGAAAAGAAATTAAAGGAAAAAAATAGAGGGGTTGCGGTCCGCTGGCCCAAGACCCAACCCGAATTTGTTAAAGAGTTTCGACTTGGAGGAGGGGCCGGTTACTAACGCTGTAAAGGAGAGGTGAGGGGTGGCCGTGCCTTAGCCGACCTCCAGCCCCTTGCGCCGCCCCTGCCAGCATTCGCTGCTCCCCTGTGCCCTGCCCCTGCCCCTAGCCAGCCGCTCCATGCATGCATCCTTCGCTTTTTCCTGCATGCTGCGCCTACTGCTAGCTCTCCTGCATGCTGCTAACTTTGCATCTGCTGCCGCATCTCTGCGCCGCATGTTGCCACTTCTGCCTCTGCCCTGCTGCCGCTGCATGTCTGCATGCCCTGCTACTGCATGAGTGCTTCGGCCACCAGAAAGAAAGAAGGCAGAAGAGGAAGAAGGAGAAGAAGACGAGCAAGACGAGGAAATATTAGGGTTTCGTGATCTGGCCTCATTCATTGTCCGATTTCGAGGTGTAACGATCTGGAAATCATCGCTATGATATTTAGATTGATCGTGGGAATTGGTAGATTGGTGATACCATGTTTCGGTTAGTTGTACTACTGAATCTTGTGAGGGAGTTTTGGGATATCTATGTTCAATTTCATAACTTTATCATGTTAGGAAAGTTATATCTAATTGTCTAAGCATTCCATAGAGTGCAAGATCACTAGATTTGGTGTCAGACCCCGAGTGTGGAATACCCAAAGCCCTCGTGTGTGTACCGTTCTAGTATCATGATCAGTGCCTAGTACACACATTCAAAACACTGACATACACATCCATACAATATACATACAACATGAAACAAATATGGAACTTAAACTTAACGATTACATGACAAGTATATATATTATACGGCCATCCGGCCAAACAAAAATGACAAGTATTAGAAGTAGTAAGTTAAAAAAATGAAAGTATAATAAATAAAACCCAAAAGTCCAGCGGTATGCCCATCGAAACCCTCAAGCAACCAACAAGGACAAGTCTTAGCAAGACCCGTCACCGAGCCCTCCGGTACTGGATGCAAAGAACGCGTCGTCCGGCATGGGCTCATCCTCATACTCTAATCAATAATTTAAGTAAAATTGAGTACATTTTGTACTCAGCAAGACTTGTAATGTATCACAATATAATTATAAATGCAAGTCTATCAAAGGATGAGGCTCCATACTACAAGTTATTTTCTACATTAAGCAAGTTTCAAATGCGCTGCCTCCATCCCATGCCGACGTGGCCGCCACATCGCGCCAGCTCAGCACCACTTCAGGACGCCACGCCCCTTAATCGCCCGAGTCACTCTTGCGTGGCAAGCACCTTTAGTCCACGCACTCGGTCGGCTCAATTCCGTGGACCGAGGGCCCACCTGTCAGAAACACAATTCAATTTCCTTTAGAAAAATAATTCCTCTGAAAATCAAATTCACTAGTTGACGTCATGACGACACGATGAGTGGATTTTCCTTTAGAAATATAATTCCACAAATTCAGGAAATTCCTTTTCTATCATTTCATGTTGAATCTCCCGAGAGCTCGTTCTCCTTCGTCTGAGCTCCGATTCTAGTGATTCAAATTTCTAAATTCATCTCAAATCCTAATCTAGCTAAATATACAAAAAGAATTGATTTGGAGTTTATTTGATTTTTAATTGAAAATTGGCTTATTTTGTGTATAGATTTCAACGTCTCTAGAGAGCCAGATTTCTACGTTGTTTCAAAACAATAATTAATTGAGCAAGGCAGGTTACATCCTTTGACCATATTTGATCCCAGTAATTTAAATAATTTAAATTCTTTTTAAAATTATTATTGCATGCTTATTTGTATTAAATTTAATTTAAATTCCTGTTTTGATATGGTAGTTAATCCCAATACATTTGTATGGCCAATTTTGACATTGAAATATCCATATCTTGTCACCTTAGATAAAATCTAGTTGGTACAATAGTATAAACTAGAATATTTTGAAGAAAAAAAAAACTTAGTCATGCTTAGACCTAAAATATTTGATTTGGTAATTTACAGCCAAAACTCAAAAGTGGTTTAAATTATATCCATATCATTGGTGTGACATGGAAGTTTATAAATGACTTTGAAAAATAAAATAAAATAAAAATTGGTTTGAACTTGGGTGAAATGGATAGTTGATGGATACAAGTTTATGTATGGGATTGACTCACTGAATGATCGTGGCTCATGGGTTATGTTTGGAAGTCGCCCAAGTTTGTTAAGGACCAGTCTTCGAACTGCATCTTGCAAAGTTCCACCGTATACTATCACCAGTTTGGGGTGGAATAGGCTGGGCTAAATAATTTGCAACGTTCCACCGTGGTTGTACCATGCGGTTGTGTGGGTGTCAGGATTACCTACTTTTTTTATTTATTCCTACATAGCACAAAAGGGGGGCTTCTGGCGGTTGGTTTGGTCTAAAGGAAGTAAAACCTTAGCAGACATGACTATATTGGGATGTCGCGTTGTAAAGATCTCGTGATAATCACTTAATCACACACCTATGGAAGTGTGTCAGACGGATATTATAAAATGATTATCTCTTGTGGGTAAAGTTATACAACCTCTGCAGAGTATAAAACTATTTGAATGGCCATGTCCACAATCATGGATATGCTAAGGAAAGCCACGCAAATTTAGACTTTGGTTTTATTTTTAAAATATTTTATAAAATAGTTTATGATATGGATGGGTGTCCATGAGAAAAATTATGGGTTGAAACCCCAGGTTGGTGCCTGTGTTTAAGTTAGTGTTAGGTTGGTGCCTACACTAAGCTTTATTAATTCATTAAAACTCAATTTTAGATATTGTAGAATTTGAGCTCTTGAACTTAGTTATTGTATTTAAAGTGTCAAATATTGCTTTTACACAAATAACCGTATAAGCTTTCCTTTGATAATATCTATGCATGCATTAACTTTGCTATGGGTGTAACTTGCGGAGTATATTTTGTACTCACCCTTGCTTAATAAAATATTGTTTAGAGGAGAACTTAGCCACTGCTAAGGATCTCGACGACAAGGCCGCTACCTCAGTTGATTGCCTGTGGCAGATTTGCTGGGCCCTACTACTTCTTCATCTTTCGTTATGTTCTTTATTGTTGGCTTGTAAGTCATTTTTGTAATAAACTTTGTTAATTATGAATAAAATTGTTCGAGATGTGAATGTTACCATATTTGTTTATTGTGTACACTAGCTAGTGTTCTAGGAACTAGTGTAGAATACATAGAGAATCTAGGGGTGTTACTCCTAGGTTCGACATAAGACCAGTACAATACACATTTCATAGGATCATACTTGGATCTTCGGCCAAACCTATCGCCCATGTTTCCCTACCTGTTACGTTTGGAACAACGAGCAACTTCAGGACGGAGAAAAATTCCTTTGATGTGGTCGACTTTGATACAGCATACAATGCTATTCTTGGTCGGCCTACTTTGGCAAGGTTCTTAATGGCTGCTCATTGTAGCTACCAATGTCTAAATAAACTAGATCCCAAAGAAGTAATCATAGTGTGTTGTGATAAGAAGATGGCACTCACATACAACCGAAAATCCCTCGAGTAGGTGGGCTAGATCCCCACTCGAGAAGCTCAATATGTGCAGCACTTGGCGAAACACTCGAAGCCGAAGGTTGCACCCAAACCGAACGATTAAGTAAAGGAGAATCCACTAGATACAGCAGAACCCACCAAATCGTTCGCATCAAAGTCTCCCTCGACTCCACATAGGAAGACGTGTTAATTGCCTTCATCTGAGCAAATGCAGATGCCTTCGCGTGGCCAGCATCCGACATGCTTGAGGTCCCTAGGGAGGTGATCTAGCATAGGCTAGCTTTACAACTTGATAAAAAGCCCGTAAAACAAAAATTGACGAGAAGTTATCTGGTCAGAGCTTAACAAGCAACTTAAAGCGGGTTTCATAAAAGAGGTCGACCACCCAGAGTGATTGAACAATCCTGTAATGGTTAGCAAATCTAATGGTACATGGAGAATGTGTGTAGATTTCACTGACTTAAATAAACCTTGTTCTAAGGATGACTTTCCCCTTCCTTGTATTGATCAATTAGTTGATTCTACTACTGGTTGTGAAATATTAAGTTTCCTAGATACATATTCTGGTTACCATCATATTAGTACGTGTTTAGATGATGAAGAAAAAAACTGCATTTATTACTCCATTTGGAATTTTTTGCTATGTCAAAATGCCATTTGGACTAAAAAATGATGGTGCTTCCTTCGAACACTTAATGCAAAAGACTTTTCTTCCTCAATTAGGTAGAAACCTAGAAGCCTATGTTAATGATATGATCGTAAAAAGCATACAACATTTGGAATTTTTTGCTATGTCAAAATGTCATTTGGACTAAAAAATGATGGTGCTTCCTTCGAACGCTTAATGCAAAAGACTTTTCTTCCTCAATTAGGTAGAAACCTAGAAGCCTATGTTAATGATATGATCGTAAAAAGCACACAACGTCTCAATCATATCTCAGACCTCCAAGAAACTTTCAACAACCACATAAAACATCAATTAAAACTCAATCCAAAGAAGTGTGTGTTCGGAGTCTCATCAGGAAAGTTACTTGGATTCTTTGTCTCTACTCGAGGAATTGAAGAAAATCCTGAAAAGATAGTGGTCATTGAACAAATGCACCCTCCGACCACAAAGAAAGAAAACCAGAAACTCACGGGATGCATGACAGCTTTAAGTCATTTCATCGTATGACTAGGAGAAAAAGATCTTCCTTTCTATAAACTTCTTAAGAAACATGAAGGTTTCAAGTGGTCTGAGGAAGCAAACAAAGCCTTCAAGAATGTCAAGAAATACCTCCCGAGTGCTCTAGTCTTGGTTTCTCTGAAACTAGGCGAACCACTCTTGTTGTATTTAGCTGCAACGCCACAAGCAATAAGTGCAATACTGGTCGAGAAACATGAAAATATTCAATGACTAGTCTACTGTGTAAGTGAACTTTTACATGGCCTAAGGAGCGCTACCTTCATGTCCAAAAACTTCTATATGCCCTCCTTATGTCTTCGAGGAACCTTAGGCATTATTTTCAAGCGCACAAGTTAACCATAATGTCTAAGTTTCCCTTAGAAAAGGTCCTCCAGAACAAGAAAACAACGGAGCGCATGGCTAAGTGGTCAGTCAAACATGGGGAGGTCGAACTCCATTTCGTGTCCCGAATAGCCATTAAATCTCAGATCTTGGCAAACTTTATCGTCGAATGGATAAATCCTGAACCAGTTCAGGGGCCCGAGTATGAATCCCACAACCAGTGGACATATACTTTGATGGGTCACTAATACTTAATGGCTCCAAGGCTGGGGTGATCTTGATATCTCCAACCGAAGAAATCTTAAAATATGATATTCAGTTAAACTTTCCTACGACAAACAATGTGGTAGAGTATGAGGGTTTACCGGTAGGCATCCGAGCAGCAAAAGCACTTGGGAATGGGGAATTACTTATCGAAAGTCAGAAAGCTTAAAAAGCATTTTTCGGTCTAGAGGTACAATATATCCCTCAAAAGGAAAATTTTCTCGCCAACCAGTTAGCTTGGATAGCTTCTTCCTGATCACCCATCCCACAAGGAGTCTTCTTGGAATAGCTCTAGAAGTCGTCTCTAGTCAAAAAACCAGACACTACTCCGAGTGAGATAGCCTCTCTAGAATACAAAAATACTTGGATGAATGCCATCAATGAATATCTTCAGAAGGGTACTATACCTGATGATGATCTCGAGGCTGACCGTTTATCCCGCAAAGCCAAAATGTATACTTTGGTCGAAGGAGTCCTCTATAAATTAGGTACTCAAGGGGTACTCATGCGATGCATATCGTAGAAAGAATGATTAGAACTCCTTACAGAAATACACAAATGTATATATGGAACTCATGTTTCCTACAGAACTCTGGTCGGAAAGGCTTTTCAACAAGGCTTTTACTAGCCAACAGACCTCTACGATGCCAAAGAGCTTGTTAAAAAGTGTGTGCAATGTCAGTTTCATAGCAGGCAAATACACCAATCGGCTTAGGCATTACAAACAATACATCTTTCTTGGTCGTTTATGACCTAGAGTTTAGATATCCTAGGATCGTTCCCAAATGCACCAGAGAGCTTTGAATTCCTTTTTATAGCTATTGATATATTCATAAAATGGATTGGAGCTGAACCTGTTTCTGGGATAACAATGGAAGCGTCTAAGAAATTCATGATGAAAACTGTGATCACCTGATTCGGTGTTCCGAGTCAGATCATAACTGATAATGGTATTCAATTTTCGAGTGTAAAATTTCAGGAATTTTGTGAAAAATTAGGTACCAAACTATGTTATGTCTATGTTGTCCATCCACAAAGTAATGGGACAGTCGAAAGAGCAAACAACCAAATTATGAAGGGAATTAAAATTCGGGTTTTTGACTAGCTTGTAAAGCGCTCACAGGTTTGGGGGTAAAAGAATTACCCTAAGTTTTATGGGCAATTCGCACAACCGCTATCATGCTACGGGTGAAACACTCTTTTTCCTAGTTTTTTGTGTTGAAGTCATACTTCCAACAGAACTAAAGATTAGGTCTACAAGAGTCAAAAAGTTCAATGACCTCGACCAAGACCAAATTTGAGCTGATGATATCAATCTACTCGAAGAAAAGAAGAGCCAAGCCCTAATCCGTTCGGTAGTCTACCAACAAGCCCTACATAAGTACTACGATCGTGAAGTCCAACCTCGTAGTCTTGCTGTAGGTGACTTGGTTTTGAAAAATATTTAAACGTAATCTAATCAGGATAAATTTTCCCCTAAGTAGGAAGGTCCTTACACAGAGATCGAAGTCACACGACCATGCTCGGTATGACTAGCAATGGAGGACGGTAGAGTTCTCTCTAATTCATGGAACATCAATTAGTTACGAAAGTTCTCTGTGTAAATTCTCATACTCTCAATAAAGTTTATGTTTTCTTCATTCTTTATTGTTTAATAAATTGCCTAATGAGCAAAGTTTTCATAATTATTTCAATCACTTTTAAACACTTGGTTTTACTTACACTGGTCGGAGGACGGTAACATCACCTAGTCGAAGTCTTTACTTTCTGCATGTGATCCTACCCACTAGAAGGGACTTTCTAACATCAACTTGTTCCTAACTCTTGCTGCCAACACAAAGAAGCTAAGTTCGACAAAACGTGGTCAAAAAAATTTAAGCAGTCACTTTTTCCACTGTTTCCTTAGTACATTTACTTTAACTAAGCAAGCAGTCGGGGAGGGGGGGTGTCAGGATAAAGTTATAACCATGACTTTAATTCTTAGTCTTAACTTTCAATTCTCATTTTTTTATTTTGTCTTATGAGTTACTAACTACTTGAAAAGTCGATTTGCATTCATTTTTTATTTTGTCTTATGAGTTACTAACTATTCGAAAAGACAGTTTGCAGGAAATGAAGTTTTATACATACATATTAGATGTTACAAATTACTTAAGAAAGAAACCCTAGTTACATTTCTTCTACGACCTTCCTTCCGACTGGTCTAGTATTTTCGACCACTTCTTCGAGCTTCTTCCTCAAGGTAGTCGAAGTTTACCTTAATTGGAACAAAACAGAAGATATGATATGTGGACTTAGTTACAGATGTTGGGGATGAGTTTCCTTGGAAACATAGTTGTTTTTCCTTAAGTTTCCATTTGGTTATTCTGGTTACAGTTGCTTATAGTTGATGAACTTCATTTGAACAGCGGTACAATACAGTTGATGGGTTTCTATTGGTTTTTATTTGTTTCATAAAGCAATTATTGTTTTTCTGACTGTTGAGTTATTTTTGCTACTTGTGAACATTGTTAATTGGCAAGAATGATTTTTTTCGTGTGAGTTCTACCTTTCTTGTTGGGAAACATGATTTATTTATTCACTTGATATTTTGGACAATAAAAAAAATACCTTTTGCAAGTTCATTAACATGTGGAATAATTAGAAATAAGAAAATGGCGACCCTGGCTCTCTAACTAACGAGGATTAACATCTCTAAATATTATTTTAGTCAATTAAAAACCGCATGTCTTCGTAGTCGTAATCCCTAAGACTAATGGCTCTCGTGGTCGTAAGGATTCCAGATGTTACATCGTGAGTAACCTGGTCGGACGAGGTCCTGTACCCAATTCCCGACCAAACGACTGCTTGTAAAGGCTTTGAACTGGCACTTAGACTCGATTCCAAGTATATTCCTCCTGTGTGATGAATATAGCATATGTCTTATTTGTTCTAAGCCACACGATGTTTGATGGCCCTAAAGACATAGATAGTAACCATTATATGGTTATTGTCTCATTCTGATATCAGCCGCCAAACGGTTAATACTTCACCAAATGCCGCCTCCCTCCAACCAGTCGCGATACTTCCAACATACGCCTCTTCAAGGAGTAACTACCACTGCTTCGTCAGTTATTTAAGGCATTCAACATCAGCAAATGGAGGGGAGAAGGGAGATTGGATCCAACTTGAGAGATCAATAGAAGATTGGATTTTCATCTAAAGCAATAGCATAGCAATACACCCAGTGTACTTGGAGAAAGTCCACTACTTTGTCAAGGACACCCTTGTAATAGCCAGTCTATATCAATAAAGAGCAAGCTCATCCTCTTCCAAGAAGTCTTTGCTATTTTCTCTATTTTATTTCGTAAGATCCACGACTCAATCGTCGACACTAACTCTCAGCTCTCCCTCTTGCGATTTTCCTCATTAGACTCCATGGTGTGTAATCTCTACTCATGGATGCCTCTTTGTCGTCTGATTGGGATTTCACGTGAGGCCAGGACTTCGCGGATTCTATTTGGCAGCGGTATGGCACTTCAGTTGACATTGGTTCTTCTTCTATGTTGCCGGGTTTCTTTTTGCTTGCTACTTTCTCCTGCTTCATCTTCCGTTTGACAGAGGATTCGGTCGGGGTTGCTCTCAAATGTTGTCTTGGTGGTGATCCATTGGGTTTTCATGTCTCTCGGGCTTATGACTGTGGCTTTCTTCTTTCTGTTGCGTCTAAGTATATTGGTCTGGCTGTCTATGCTCTTAAGAAATGTGTTATGAAGGAATTCACGATTCATTTTCATCTTTGGCGTGATGGTGGTGCTAATTTAAGTCGGGCATACCAATTGTGGCTCCGTGAACATGACAATGAATGGACTGTCATTTCTTCTAGGAAGAAATCTAAATATTCGAGGAGAGTCTCTCTTGCTCCGCAGCTGATTATGCCCCCTTGTAAGACTGCTCAATGTTTATCATTTGATTCTATCAAAGTTGGCTCTGTCTTCCTTCGATTGAGGAAGGATCTTCAAATGGGTGATCAAGCAGACTTCCGTCCTCTAACCTTCTGTTCTTCTCCGGCGAAAGCACGGCTCAACGACGACATGTTTTCCTATGTTCAAAAATCTTCAAATCCAAATTATAGTTGGATCCCGGATACACAACCGTCAGTTTCTAAAATATCTCTTGGATCTGTTATTTCGGATAAGGAGACTTTAAACTCTTTTAATTGCTCTCGGTGTTTCAGGGTGGGCCATCTTTCGAAAGATTGCACCCAATCAATCAGTTGTCGGTTTTGCTATAATTATGGGCACATCTTCCATTCTTGTTACGCTCGGCTTCACAAACCGAAAAAGTCTAGGTTCCTAAAACAGACAGCAACACTAAAAGGGGAGCAAATCCTCTGCCATTACATGGCAGTGTCATGGTGAACAGTGCCATAACATTGTTTTACAGCCATTGGATCGGAAAACGGCGGCCAAGACGTAGATCTAGTACCGTAGCAAAAACAGTGTAGCAGAGTACTGTAGCAAAAATATTATAGCAGGGTACTGTTTATAGACCTTGTAGTAACACTGTATCGATCAATCTCAGCCGCTGCTTTTCGATCCGACGACTTAGATCTTGGGAATATCATAATACTGTTCACCTATGATATTCCTATTGGAATGTTAGGGGATGCAATTCCCACTAAAAGGCCGGCCCACAAACCTTACCTTGATTCTCGCGCCGGTAGCGACCGTCCGGCTTCCATTGAGACCAATCCAGAATCCCTTTCGCACAATTCTCTTCCCCCAAACTCCACGCCCTCACCTTCCTCAATGGCGGAGTTTGAGATTGTTCATCTTCCCCGTTTCGTGCCCGCCGACCTGGAAATAGATGATGGTGGTGAGTTAAGGCTTCAACGAGCTGATCTAACTTTTCCTGGAAGTCCTAAAGCTCACGAAGCTTATGCCATTGCGGTGGAGGAACCGCCGCTTCAGGAGAATCAGATTGATCCAGCCTTTGCAGAAATCATACATTATGTTGAAGACGTTCTTTGGGTACGTGTTATCAGTTGCTCTCAACATCCCCTTGGTGTTGGTCTCTATCAGTTTAGTTCCCCTCTCCAGAGAGACATTACAATTCTGGGGAACCCGCATGTCATTGGTCCTCATCATGTTAGATTCATCAAACATAATGAAGCAGTGAATTGGCGTAGCTCTACTTTTACTCGCTTGGGGTGGATCATGTTCCTAGGGGGTTTCCTTTGGACTATCTGTATTACCACTTCATAGCCCTTGCAGTCTCTTTGTTTGGAAAACTTTTGCAATGGTATGAAAATGATCGCATCAAGGGACATGTGCCATCCGCCGTGACCGTGACGGAGGAGTAGAAGGAGGTGGCATCGCCGAGGGGTCGCCAGAGGAGTGGGAGGAGGCGACTTCAATCGAACCCGTAATGAGGGAGAGAGGAGGAGAGGGAGGGAGAAAGCGAGGGTAATTTGGGCATTTTGAAGAAACAATTGACAGTAAAAATCTAACGGAGTTGACGGTAGTGACAAAAAAAGGTAACATTTGTAAAATATAATGGCATCGTAAGGAGATGTCGTTTTGTAATGGCATATCAGGGATCCGAAAAGTTCGTAGCA
The DNA here is from genome assembly GCA_036346255.1 of Ampelocalamus luodianensis. Classification (NCBI taxonomy): domain Eukaryota; kingdom Viridiplantae; phylum Streptophyta; class Magnoliopsida; order Poales; family Poaceae; genus Ampelocalamus; species Ampelocalamus luodianensis. Next base: position 22,383,035 of record CM070638.1, on the reverse strand, counting down.
TATAATTTTTTTTTCCCCTACGTTAATACAGCAACCACATTTGCTGAGATGTATTTCGGGCAATGTATGCAAGATAGTTAAGCGCCCAATTCCACGTAGCATATATACTCCAAAGTCCAGGGTACGCAAATTAAATAGCTGGGACACAGAATTAGGAATTACTAATTGTGCATCTTCATATCCAGTGTGAAATGGCGTAGTAGTTTCGTGCTACCCATGAAGTCAAGTAATGCCTTAGCAAGACTGCCCTCTACGAAAAGCATCCGAAACTTCTTACAGTTCAAAAATAATGCTTCTGGATTTTCGAAATAAGTATACCCCAACATTATGTGGCTCTAAGAGATTGTGAGGCATTTGAAATTTTAGTACTCTTCCTATATTCTTGCGCTATGGACATATACCAGTCTTCCATGCAAGAACAAAGCATATTGAGGTGGATTTTCACATTGCATATTGAGGTGGATTTTCACTTTATTTGAGAGAGGGTGGCGGGGCAAAGTTCTTAACATTCGGTTCATCCCTTCAAAGGATCAAGTTGTTGACGGGTGTACAATTTGTTTAGAGTTCGTATAGGTTAGGTGATATACGTACAGCTGTATTCCGTCTGTATCTCTCCCTAATCCAGATCACAAGATCTGGTATGTTATAACCGAGTTGTAACAGACTGTTCATCGTCCGGCAAATATAAGTCAGGGACTCGACACGAGTACGAGATCCCATCTATTCTCTTCTCTGTTCCTTTTATTTTACAGTGCTTTCAATCAACAAAGAACTTATGTACTTCAATGTGATAAATGATAATGAGTTCTTTGTGCATCTTGCGAGATACAAACTTCAGTAAGGATATATATTTCTGTAGAATCAATCAAATGTGTTTCTGTGCTTTGCAGAATGCATCTTTGGAAATACAAGATGAGAGTATAGAAGATATATACACTTGCCTGGTTGGTCGAACAAACCTGAATTTGCAGTAACCGACCAAAATTCCAATTACCCAAAGAAAGTATCAGTTCTTCAAGCAGTATATGTGACCCACAAATTCCATTTCCTGCAAAATCAACACAATGTGGTTTTGCAGTTCAGTAGAAATGCAGTTAGGGCGAGGACTAAAAAATCTGGCATTTGTTTGAACATTGCGTCTAAGTTTTGAGGAATTTTTTTAAAAATAACATAGTTTTTATTCCGAAATACAATAATATATCTGTCTTTTTTGATTTTACAGAAATAATCATCTATCGCTCAACCGTTGGGCGACAGATGACTTCTGTAAAATAAAAAAAGGCAGGTATATTAATGTATTTCGGAATAAAAACTAGGTTATTTTAAAAAAATCGAGCTGAGTACCATTTGTCATTGACATCGAGGTAATTACGAATCATTACCTCAACTGCATATACAATATGTTGCTTGCTGGAATATATAATATGAATTTCCACCGAATAAGACAAAAGCAAGGACATGTAAACACAGATGTGGTACCGATCAGACTCGTGGCCTTGTAAATACACAACTTTAAACTGAAATTATACTAAAAAAATAATGGCAAGAAAGAGATATATACCATGATTATCAGGATTCAGGAGCATACAGTTTCTCCAGCTTCCTTCGGAGTAAATCTGGTACGTAAAGTTGTGGAGAGCCCATTACATTTAGTATTTTAAGGGAACTGAGGCTGGCAAGTGCGTCACAGTACTGTAAATTAGTACAGGATAATTCGAGCTCTGTAAGTGAAGGCAGGTTTTTTGGCTCAAGCGGTATGGATGTCATGGTTCGAGAGAAAACTGATAAGCTATTCAGCGACAAGTGGGAATTCAGCAATCTGTAAAGTATCTCTTCTTTGAATGGACCGCCAATATTCAACTTGCTGAGTGAGGGGAGATGACCAAGTGTAACCAGACTTGGGCAATGTAATAGTTCCAATGACCGAAGTGATGGGAGGGTAGGAATTTCATTTAGACTCGCACAATGCGATATGGCTAGTTCACGCACGGTAGCTGAGGCAGGAAAGGTAGCAAGATTTCTACAATCATATAGGGTAAAATCGTGCAAGGACGAAAACGGCACCAATGGAAGAGACCTCAGTTCAAAGGCACTCCAGATCCAAAGAGATTCCAAGAGTGAAAATTCGCCATCCTCCACTCCAGACCACTCTGACAATAGGTGAAAATCTTCAATAGTCAAGCGCACTAACGAGCGGAACCCTTTAACTCTTGGATCAAGGCTGCAAAACTCCCGGCCAATGTGTTTCACATACTCCATTCTGCATATTTTAAGGATCTTGAGGAAAGGTAGCTCACCAAGCGTTGGAAGGTGTTGAGATTGACAACCGCGTAACTGTAATTCGGTTAACATGGAAAAGGAAGAACTACCCAACCAACTGGGATAATTCTCACAGTTAAAGTTTCGTATCCTCAGTATTCTCAGGCTTTGACGATGTGGTCGTAGGCTCTCGAGTAGTTGGCCAACGGACACAGTAATAATAGCTTGATTAGCATCAGCTCTCTCTGTGTGTTCACAACTTTTCAGTTCGTTGAAGTCCAATTCTAGTATCTCGAGGTCCTGTTTACTATGTAGATGAGCTTCACTTGCATCTTCAATACTAGATACATTGCACAATCCATATATGCACAACTTCCTTATTTTGTTCATATTCCTCAGCTCTCTTATGTTAAAACAGCAACCACATTTGCTGAGATGTATTTTAGGCAAAGTATGCAAGTTAGTTAAGCGCCCAATTCCACGTAGCATATATGCTCCAAAGTCCAGGGTACACAAATTAAATAGCTGAAACACAGAATTAGGAAGTACAAATTGTGCATCTTCATCTCCTGTAAATGTGAAATGGCGTAGTAGTTTCATGTTACCAATGATGTCAAGTAATGCCTTAGCAAGACTGCCCTTTTGTACGTGAAGGATCCGGAACTTCTTACAGTTCAAAAATAATGCTTCTGGATTTTCAAAATCAGTACTCCCAATCGTTATGATGGCTCTGAGAAATTGTGAGGCATTTGAAATTTGAATACTCTTATTATATCCTGGCACTATGGACATATACCGAGCATTCTGTGGAATTTCAATTGGTTTATCTGCCTCAAGTCTAAAGAACTCTTCCCCAGCAAGAAAGCATGCAAGATCATGGATAAGATCATGCATGAAGCACTGTCCATGGAGATAATTTTGCAGCAATGATCTCTGAACTAATTCATTGAAATATAAACGTCCAATTTCATCCCTGTTATCACTTCCATCAAATTGAAGTAAATCAAGTAATTTCCAAAACCAAACCACCCTTTTTTCATCAAGGTAACAATATTTTGGAAACAGAGAAAGGGCAACAAAGCAACGTTTTAAGTACATGGGCATGTGCTTGTAGCTCAACTCCAAGGCTGGCAAAACCTCGTTCTGTGACTGCTCCAAGTCCCACAGCTCACTTTCCAAGACATCTCCCCATTTCATTTCATCAGTTTCATAGCGCAATATGCTGCCTAGAGTCTTGATTGCCAATGGTAATCCCTTGCACTTTTCAACAATGCTCTTGCCAATCTCTACCAGGTTTGCTGGAGTGACATTTTCTTGCTCAACAAACACTGTTTGATTGAACAATGACCAGCTCTCATCAGGACTTAAGCAGTTTAGGTTGTGGAATGGCATTGTTTGCACCAATCTTGCTACTGCCTCATTTCGAGTGGTTATTATAATGTCACAACGCCTAGAAGCCAACAATGGCATGCACAATAACTCCCAATAATCACTTCGCTTATTCCATACATCATCCAAAACAAGGAAAACCCTCTTTCCCTTTATTTGGTTTACCAATGCCCCCTGCAGTTCACCAAATTCTATATGATCACAGTTGTTCTGAGTGAGTGAACTAATGATCTTTCGTGTTATGTTCTTCACATCAAAATACTCTGACACCCAAACCCATGCACATAGATCAAAAGATTGGCACACCCTTGGGTCATTATACACAAGCTGTGCTAGTGTTGTTTTGCCCAAACCTCCCATACCAACAATGGCCAAGACAGACATGTGACTTCCAAGACGGCTACTTTCTCCGGACATCAACTTTTCGATAACTTTCTCCTTGTCTTGCTCTCTTCCAAGAATTCTCGGTGCAAATACAAAAGAGCTAGTCTGTCGCACACTACGGATATCAGGAACAATTCGTCGCTCTCCATCATCCTTGGACAAACCAAAGTGATCAGAGTAATCTTTGATCTCACTAAATCTCTCTATAACTTTCCTTGCACTAACAGCCAACTCATTTGGAACTGGGACTATGCCAGCTTCAATGGACTTCTCATCATGTACCTTTTCACAAAAAAGGAAAAGAGGGAGGAGTTCTCATCATGTACCTTTTCACAAAAAAGGAAAAGAGGGAGGAGTTCTCATCATGTACCTTTTCACAAAAAAGGAAAAGAGGGAGGCCTAGTTATCACAAATACAGTTTTCATTTCCCTTTCTTGAGAGATTTGTTCAGACAACTTAACAAGAATGAAAGCAAGCACAAACTACTACTACACAAACGGCTTACCTCTTGGCGCTTGCGCTTGTTGCTGCTGCCATAAACGCTTGCAGATCGCTCGAGGGTCTCCACCTTGCAACGATTCACCTCGTACTCGTACTCCTCCACCACATCCTCCGCATCATACGCCAACTCCTTGAGCTCCTTGAGCCTCAGCTTGGCGGATTCCTCACGTATGTTCCAATGCTCCTCTGCATCGTGAAGCGTTGCATGGATCCTGCGCATTGTCCTCTCCAGCAGCCTCAGGTCCTCCAGGTCCTGGCTCACCTCCGAGGAAGAGGCCCCCGCCGCCGCCGCCGGCGGTGGAGACATCAGGCTCACCGGCAGCAAGGCAGAGAGCTTGTCGCGGGCCCGCTTGACGGCCATGGATGCAAACAACCCGGCCATCTCGATCTACAGCCTCGATCTCTTTAGCAGTAGGAGCTAGCTTCTCTGCGAAGGCCAATGATATCAATGCTCAAGTCAAGTACGACAGCACTATGGACCGACTATTTCAGCGTAACTCCAGCGATCGCCCTTTTTTCTGTTTGAAGTCACCTCTAGCGATCCTTTTTATTAAGCAGATATACTAATGGACCGACTATTTCACGTTTGCTTAAAATTTTGTTGACTTTCAGTCATTTTTTTAGCTATTGGATCTAGCAACCATCCATATCACATGTCTATCTTCTCTTAACTAATAAAAGGAGTTTATCTCCGCGCAACGGAACGATGTCTTTTATCCTATGCACATAATTGGTCTTTCTCACCCCTCCCAAATTCCTCATCGAGATGCACTAATATATGGACATAACCTGATAAGGACAAGGTCTCGCCCCGCCACCACCCTCCCTCGTAACTCGTCAACATATTCATACCCTCACTTCTTTCGTAACCACTCAAACCATCGTCGCCCCACTTCTTCCTCACATGCACACAACGAAATTTCGTGGTCGTACCAATCATTTCTGTCTCGCGTCGCGACTTGCCACATAAGCCTATCTAACATTCGCTTCGTACCTCAGAGATCCCGACCCCTTCGGCACTCAGTCCGCGGGTTGCAACGGCAGTGTGCACGAGGATGAGAGGGTCCAACAGCGTAGAAAGCGGGGGCACAGGAAGGTAGCGCCGGCAACAGGAGGAGGTAGCAGGGAGGGGAGGCGGCATCGTAGCGCCGGCAATAGGAGGAGGTAGCAGGGAGGGGAGGCGGCATCAGGGATAGGAGAAGGCACTGGGAGGGAAGGGAGGAAAGGAGGAAGTGGTACCTTGAAGGAGAAGCGGTGCGCCAGGGAAGGGAGGGGAGGCAGCGAAGGCACACGAGGAAGAGGTAGAGACGAAGGCATCCTTCCCTTGTCATGCCGTCGTCTCGAGTTCACTACACCGTGTCCTCTTCATTCTGATCCTCCCTTGCACCGCTGCTGCCTCCTGCTTCGCGCTGGCCGAGCAAGCATCACTGCCACCTTCTCGCTTACCAACGCGATGCCGCCACCGCCTCCTCCACCGGCCTCCCACATCCCCGCCACAATGTACCTGGCGAGGGCTGTAGAGACCAATGGCCATGAGAACTGAGTCGTGTCTTGGGTTCAGGGTGAAGAAGGTGGTCATTGACACGTAGTCCTCTTCCTTGCCAGCTAGCAATAGCTGAAAATGGACAGCAAGTCAAGGAGGGAAGTTGGTATCAACTTCAACTTCCAAACGTAAACAATCTATGTAACATCCCAATTTTCTAGAGTTCTTAAAAAAGCTTTCAAAATAAAAATAACCATTCGGTTTAGTAGAATTGCTCAAGCTTAACTTGCATATTTTGGAAATTTAGAGATTTAATATGAAGTAATCAAACCTCAACTAATGCGAAGTCTGGTTTATTTGGAGTCGTTGTGCTCTAGAGTTGTTTTTCCTCTCTGTCTGCTAGTCCAAACCTCCCTAGACCTCCTCGTGTTCATTTGGACCTCCCTCGTGTTCACTTGGACCTCCCCCTTGTTCTTTTGGTTTTTCCCTCGTGTCCGTTCGGACCTCCCGCTCGGTCCGAACATCCCATCCTCTTTGAGCCATCCGATCTATGTCTGACGGCCTGATCTCGGTGGAATGTTTGGTTAGTCCGAACGTCCCATCATTTTAGACCGCCCGATCTAGTTGAGCGACTAGATAGCGTTGCAACCTCCGGACGGTCCGAAGGCTCCTCTCGTTCTGCTCCGTCCGATTGAATCTGACGGGCCCGCTCCTACGCGCCCATCATCTTGGCCACCAAGACCTCCCCTTGAATCATCTTGGCCATCAAGACCTCCCCTTGAATCATCTTGGCCGCTAAGACCACCTTTGCGGTCACGACCTCCTCAGGCCTCCTTGTCCTCAGGACCTCCTAGTCTTTTTGCAAAGACCACCTTTGCGGTCATGGCCACCCTTCTAGTGGAACCACCTTCTCGGGTCCTCTGCTCACCTTCTTCTTCCTCTCGTTGTGTCCCAGTACCACAAGAGTCCACACACATTAAATGCTATTGCGTTGCATTAAATGCGGTCACCCTCATTGTACTCTTGTGCATCTGTTGTAACCTCTTTTACCCGCTCTTTTCCCTTCAACACCTGCTCCCATCTTGGGTATTGAGTGCACCGTCCTCCTCTTAGGGCCTCCCCATGCCTATGTAAAGCACCAGCGAGGTCTCCTGCCTCCTTTTGTTCCTAGAGCCTTGGACTTTCCTCCACAGAACTCTTTCTCTCCGTTTGGAGCTCTGATCCGAGTGGTCCAAGTCCCTACCTTCGCCTTGGCTCCATGTCTTTCTTTTGGCTTTAGTTTGGCTCTTTTTTTTAGAGTTTTTATAGATTCACTTTATTTACTTGTTTTCGTTTCGCACGTGTAGGATCCGGTTGTCCTGAAGACCTCCTGGACCCAGCATTTTCCACCAAAGAAGCTCAGTTCTACAGTGAAGGCAAGTCATAGACCTTTGATCATGTTGAACCCATTTTTGCAGAAGTATATTGTTTTGGTTATGAACATGCATGGCTAGTTTTATAAAATGGTTTCAGGCTTAGTTAAATACCTATTTGCCATTATGCCCCTTGTTAACTTGCAAAAGACATGTATCCTTGAATGACATAAATCCTTTGTCACCTCAGGAAGGGTCCTCTTTTAGTTGGCTATCTTTGTATGCCAGCATGGGTGCGTTTTATAGCCTAGCCTTGCTCTAAGTAGATATTGGTATCTCAGTCTCTTGACTCACCAATGCTTAAACTTGACTAATGAATTATGGAACCGTGGCAATGCCACTTCTATTAAAAGATGTGTGCCAAGACCAGGGTGATCTTTTGGCTGGTTGAACCGAAAATGTTTTATGCTCGGGCAAGAAGGCAGGGAGTGAGTAGTGGGTGCTTTGCACACTGGGTGGTGGTTTGTCTTGCCTGAGCAGCCAACTAAGGACTTAACCTTGTACGCCATCGATCTGGGTCTTATTCTTGCAACCACAAGTCCATTATGGGGTGGTCCTGGCCAACTAATTAGTGAGGTCCTGGTGTGGTTCTGTCGTGGCTGTCGAATGATGCAAGAGGGGGCCCAGCATGGCGAAACCTTAGCGGGCAGAACCAAGTCAGAACTGACCTTTGTAAAGCCCTTGTCACGTGCTCTAGACTGCTTCCAAAGTTAGTGAGCAGTGGCATCGACGGGTGCCAACCAAACTAGAGAACTCGTGTCTTGTGGGTAAAGTGCATAACCTTTGCAGAGTGTAAAATCTATTCGAATAGCCGTGTTCTCGGATATGGACACGCCTGGTTCTTTCACGCAAGGGTTAGACTTCTTCTCAAAATGTGGTCGTGGGTGTTCTCTGGTGTTCGTGGTTGTGCTCTGTGTGACCCTTGTGGTTTGGGTGTGGACAGGTTGTCCATGGGTTGCTTTTAAAGAACTTGTTTACTTTTGTATTATCTCTTTCAACTTGTGCTTGCAATCTACTTACAGTATTACAACTCATGCTGCTTTATGCAAACTAACCGTACAACTTCTCTTTGTCAAGCCTTGCATAATTGTTATTGCATTCATTTCCCTATGGCTTGCTGAGTATATTCAAAGTACTCATGGCTTTGTGCTCTCTGGTTAATCAACAGACGAACACCTCCCAGGGTGCTCCGAGCACTTTGTGGAGGAGTTCTTTGAAGACCTGGTGGACTAGGGGATGTTCTCCACTTGATAGCCCGTGGCTCATCGAATGGCTCCGCGCTGTATTTTGTTTCCGCTGCAAAGTTCTCTTTTGTTGTTGGCCCGGCGTGGCACCTTTGTAAACAAGCTTGACCATAAGGTCTTTTGTTGAATTATTGTTAATTCGTCTGCCTCTTTTGTTTGTTGTTATGGATGTGATGACACCGATGTTGGGTCTGTGCGAGCTAGCAATCTGATCTTGGGACTAGCTCAGGGCACAGAGGCTAGGACATTTAGGTGGCCCTAAGAGACCTCCAAGAGGTCTTGAGGATCTCCTGGGTAGTCCTAGAGGACCTCTATGAGATCCTATAGGACCTCCTCGGGTCGGGCCCCGACAATCTATGAGCTCAATATTGTAATTTTCAAGTAGTACTGGTAGGTAATGCAATAGGCGGTGTTAATTTATATGTGTGTGAAAGAAAAATAATATTTATTAAACGGTTTAGGATCTCGTGTGCTGATATATATATATCACTCTCTTTTGGGGTTTTGTTGCAACGCACGTGCACCCTACTAGTATATATATATAAACCACACACCTCTCTCCTAACCCTATTTCCCAACCCCATCCTCAGCGTCGCTGGCCCCCTCCCAACCCCACGGTTCCTCCCACCGCCTCGCGCGGTGCAGGCAAAGTTGAAAATATGAGCATTTTTCTAATTACATTAATCCAGAAATATACTAGATAAATCATGGAGAATACTATTGCTATTTTCATAAAACAGGTATACAAGAACACTATAGATATACGAATTTCTAAAAGGACAGAAACTAACATACCTATCTTAGTGTTCAAGTAAACAACAGATAATAAAACAACAAGTGCAAGATAGGCGTGCCCAGAACCAGCGGAAGGAGCAGCAGAAGTAGAAGCAGGAGTCTTGGTGAGGTCATCGTTAGTCATGGCGTAGTGGATGTAGCAGAGACCTTCGTGGATGTCGTGGTAGTAGTCGCGCAGATGTAGTCATAGCAGAAAATGAGATGAAGTGAGCAGTCGCACGAACGCTCCCCAAAAATCTTATTCGTCCTCGCTCGTGCAAGCCTTCAAGGACGAGGGTTCTGGAGGCCTGCTCTCCCGGTGCAACCGTACACGCGTCTCGCCGGGATGGAGATCGCCAGAGACAGCAACAAAATTGTGGAGTTTGTCTATCGTAGAGAATCTTTCGTATGGAGATCTGTCTGAGAACCAGTGCTCTGTTCTTCTAAATAGCAAAAACGAAGAGGCCAGAATGGTGTTAACTGCAGCCATTACTCACTAGTAACCTACAGCCATTAGTTACTAGTAACCTGCAGCCATGCCATTACTCAAAAATAACCGCAGCCGTTATTCACTAGTAACTGCACCGTTACTGCCAGCCATTCGTTAATACCATTTACTGCGAGTCGGTGCATTTTGATTTTCGAATAGATAAAGAAAAACGCGCACGCACCCAACACGCCTGCGTATGCGTGCACACGCACACGCACACGCACGGCACGGCTCGGCTCGGCGAGGCGAGCGAGCGAGCGCGCGCGTGTATTGGCTCTCTCCAATTCCACAAGGGGGTTACCACGTTCCACCTTTTAAAGTGGTGTAACTCTCATTCAACTCTCCATGTGGGACTAAACAGTTTTAACACGTGCACATGGCCCTTTGGGATTTTCTAGGAATTAATTAGAATTAAAAATGGGCCCAGCCCATATTAATTCCAACAACCCCCCACCAGATCCCAAGGGCACATGTCAAATGCCTTGATCCACAATATTGTTTTGATATACCAGTGTTTTGATAGAGACCGGTTAAGGTTGAACATCCACTTAGAACAGAAGCTACACTTATCCATAACTGCACAATGGACTAAGCCTTGAATTGACAGTTTTATGTGAATAAGTTTTACTTAAGTTCTTAACTGATACCAAGCTGCCAGGCATCCTCACGGGTTGGAGCATATGAGTCATACTCCTGGCCTATTCATGAGCTTCCTAGAGATTACCCTATCTCATAGACTGTGATTAGCAGTCGGGCTCATATAGGTGTGTTCTTTCAAGATCGCTCAGAGGACAAACATCTTTGCTTAAACAAGCCACAGAACACATTAAAATAAAAATCAACCTGCCATACAGATTTAGGAGAGAATTGCATCTCCAATGGAGTGGATCTATAAAAGTACTCTCCTCCCAGTTAACCAAAAGCTTGTTTCACCAATCCTACTTCACGGGATCTCCGATCATATAGGATGGGTTACCACTATGGTATAACTCACGTGGGTCACAAACCCATCTGCCTCGATGCATTGTCTATCAAATTCCGTGATAAACCTTTTGTGAAGGGATCTGCCAGATTCTTAGCTGTTTGGATATAATCCAAAGCTATTACTCTGGAATTTCTCATTTTTCTGACAGATTTTAGTCTTCTCTTCACATGTCTTGATGCCTTCATATTATCCTTAGAACTGTTCATTTTGACGATCACAGTCTGATTGTCACAGTTCATCAGAATAGCCGGTACCGGTTTTTCAACCATCGGCAAATCCATCAAGAGCTCAAGAAGCCATTCGGCTTCAACAGTGGTAGTATCTAATGCTGTGAGTTCTGCTTCCATTGTTGACCTCGTTAAGATGGTCTGCTTGCAAGACTTCCATAAAACAGCGCCACCTCCAAGTGTGAAGACATATCCACTTGTGGCCTTAATCTCATCAGCATCAGATATCCAGTTTGAATCACTATAACCCTCCAGTACCCTAGGGTACCCGGTATAGTGAATGTCATAACTCATAGTACCTTTAGATAGCGCATTGCCCTCCCAAGAGCATGCCAATGATCATCTCCCGGATTAGAAACAAAACGGCTTAGTTTGCTCATAGCAAACGAGATGTCAGGCCTGGTACCGCTAGCTAAATACATGAATGAACCAATTATCTGGGAATATCTCAATTGGTCTCTGGCTATTCTCCGATTCTTCCTAAGCAACATGCTAGAATCATAAGGTGTTGGAGAGGATTTGCAGTCGCTATAACCAAAACGACTCAGAACCTTTTTCACATAATGGGATTGCAACAATGTAATCCCACCATCATCACCTCTCAACAGCTTGATGTTCAAGATAACATCAGCTACTCCCAGATCTTTCATCTCAAAATTCTGAGACAAGAAATCCTTGACCTCCTTAATCACATTAAGGTTGGTCCCAAAGATCAGTATGTCATCAACATACATACATAGAATGACTCCCTCGCCCCCACCATGGCGATAATACACACATCTGTCAGCTTCATTTACAATAAAGCCTGCAGATGTTAAAGTTCTGTCGAACTTTTCATGCCACTGCTTAGGTGCTTGTTTAAGACCATACAAAGATTTCAACAACTTACACACATTTCCTTCTTGACCATCTACTACAAATCCATCTGTCTGTTCCATGTAGATTTCCTCGTCCAACTCTCTATTTAGGAAAACCGTCTTAACGTCCATCTGATGAACGAGAAGACCGTGTGAGGTAGCCAGAGATAGTAGTACTCGAATAGTGGTCAATCTAGCCACAGGTGAATAAGTATCAAAGAAATCTTCGCCTTCCTTTTGAGTATAACCCTTGGCCACAAGCCGTGCCTTGTACTTCTCGATAGTACCATCAGGCCTAAGCTTCTTTTTGAACACCTACTTACATCCTACAAGTTTACAACCATAAAGACGCTCAGTGATCTCCCAAGTTCCATTAGAGATAATGGAATCCATTTCACTCCGGACTGCTTCCTTCCAGTATTCCGCATCTGGAGAAGCGTATGCTTCAGAAATGGTACTTGGAGTATCATCCACAAGGTACACAATGAAATTAGGACCAAAAGACTTTGCAGTCCTTTGTCTTTTACTCTTCCTCAAAGTTTCATTGTCTTCCTCCTCAGGAATTTGCTCAGGGATTTGCTCAAAATATTCTATTGGAATGGCAGGTTCAGGAGTTGTATTAGGCTCCTGACTCGATGAACTAGGCATATCTTTCATCGAAAAAATATCCTCAAAGAATGTAGCATCTCTGGACTCCATAATTGTACTGACATGCACGTCAGGTATTCCAGATTTCACCACTGGAAATATATATCCAACGCTATGGTGAGCATAGCCTAGAAAGATGCAATCCACGGTTTTTGGTTCAAGCTTATGCTTTTTGGAAATTGGCACATTGACTTTCGCCAAACAACCCCAAGTGCGCAAGTATGAAAGTGATAGTCTTTTCTTCTCCCATTGTTCATATGGGGTTATCTCTTTATTCTTTGTAGGAACCCTGTTTAGGACATGACATGAAGTCAATATAGCCTCCCCCCACCATGCTTTGGAAAGACCCGCTGTTTCTAACATGGCGTTAACCAAATCCGTTAGAGTGCGGTTCTTTCTTTCAGCAACCCCGTTTGACTGGGGTGAATAGGGAGGCGTCCTCTCATGGATTATACCATGTTCCTCACAGAATAAATTGAACTCATTAGAAAAGTACTCGCCCCACGATCAGACCTAACCCTTTTGATTTTCTTTTCAAGTTGGTTCTCAGCTTCTGCTTTATAGATTTTAAAGTAGTGAAGAGCTTCATCTTTAGTTTTCAAAAGATACACATAACAGAACCTAGTGGAGTCATCAATCAAAGTCATGAAATATCTATTACCACCTTTTGTCAACACACCATTCATCTCATACAGATTTGAATGTATGAGTTCTAATGGTGCCAAGTTTCTTACCTCCGCGGCCTTGTGAGGCTTACGAGGCTGCTTTGATTGAACACAAACTTGACACTTAGAACTTTTGGCAAGGGTGAATTTCGGGATTAACTCTAAACTGGCTAACTGCGTCATGCAACCAAAATTTATGTGACAAAGTCGTGAATGCCAAATAGTAGTCTCATTACCACTGAAAACATGGTTCACAACATTATTACACAAATCTGAAAGAGATAGGCGGAACAAGCCTCCGCACACATAGCCTTTACCAACAAATTGTCCACACTTGGACATTACAAATTTATTGGACTCAAATACCAATCTAAAGCCATCTCTACACAGAGGAGATCCGCTCACGAGATTCTTATTGATAGATGGCATATGATGTACGTTCTTCAGTTGCACAATCTTTCCCGAAGTAAACTTCAGATCGACCGTGCCAACACCATGAACAGTGGCATGTGACCCGTTCCCCATTAGAACGGCTGAATCCCGAGTGACCTGGTAAGAAGAGAACAATGAAATATCAGCACACACATGTATATTAGCACCAGTATCTATCCACCAATCGGTAGATTGACATACGGAAAGAACAGTAGGTAAATTACCATACCCTGATGTTCCCGTCTCAGTAGTACCAACAACAACATTAGCAGACTTAGAATTCTGCCCTTGCTGATTCTTCCCACCCTTGCGTTGGCTGCAATCCTTGGCCCAATGACCAGGTTCGCCACACACAAAGCAAATGCTATTCTTTGTGTTCTTCTTTTTCTTTTTGAAGCTAGTTGTTTGTGCGGTCTTGTTCTTGCCTTTGAACTTTTGAGCTTGGCCATTCTTCTTCTGCACCACATTGGTACTAGAATGTCCCTCATTACCTCTGATGTGTGTATCTTTTGCCCTTGCCTTCTCTTCAACATCAAGAGACCTGATGAGATTTTCAACAGAAAACTCTTGTCTCTTGTGTTTCAGGGAAGTAGCAAAATTAAACGGTTTAGGATCTCGTCTGCTGATATATATATCACTCTCTTTTGGGGTTTTGTTGCAACGCACGTGCACCCTACTAGTATATATATATATATATATAAACCACACACCTCTCTCCTAACCCTATTTCCCAACCCCATCCTCAGCGTCGCTGGCCCCCTCCCAACCCCACGGTTCCTCCCACCGCCTCGCCGGTGCAGGCAATGTTGAAAATATGAGCATTTTTCTAATTACATTAATCCAGAAATGTACTAGATAAATCATGGAGAATACTATTGCCATTTTCACAAAATAGGTATACAAGAACAATATAGATATACGAATTTCTAAAAGGACAGAAACTAGCATACCTATCTCAGTGTTCAAGTAAACAACAGATAATAAAATAACAAGTGCAAGATAGGCGTACCCAGAACCAGCGGAAGGAGCAGTAGAAGTAGAAGCAGGAGTCTTGGTGAGGTCGTCGTTAGTCATGGCGTAGTGGATGTAGCAGAGACCTTCGTGGATGTCGTGGTAGTAGTCGCGCAGATGTAGTCGAAAGCGTAAAATCGATGAAGTGAGCGATCGCGAACGCTCCCCAAAACCCTTATTCGTCCTCGCTCGTGCAAGCCTTCAAGGACGAGGGTTTCGGAGGTCTGCTCTCCCGGTGTAGCCGTACAATCAGATAGTAAGAAAAATTTCAGAGCCATGGTAAAATCAGAGAGTAAGAAAAATTTCAAGCCATGGTAAAATCAGAGAGTAAGGAAAATTTCAAGTCATGGTAAAATCCAAGTCACAGACGGTTCTTAACACAAACCGTCTATGATAAGTATCTCATCACAGACGGTTCATGATACCAACCGTCAGTGATATGTCATCACAGACGGTTTTTATCGGTTTTTATATGAAACCGTCTGTGATTCGCAGCGCGGGAGTTTGAAAATTTTGAATGCGTGCGCGGGAGGCAAAATATTTTGGTGTTTTTATATATTATGGCTGACCTCCTCTGGGCTCTCACTCTCGCACTCCTGCAGTCCCGGACCTCCTCTGGGCTCGATCCTCCCTTGCTCCCGCAGTCCTCCTCCGAGCTCCAGCTGGTCGCTGCTCTTGCGGTCCTCTGCAGCTCCCGCCCCCCCCCCCCGCTACTCCTCCGCGCTCTGGTCCTCCCTTGCTCCCGCAGTACCCAACCTCCGACGTGGTCTTCCTCCCCAACAGCTAAGAGTCGACGCCGACACCAACGCCGACCTCCTCTAGTTCTCCTCCGACGCCGACGTCTCTGGTATATGAGGTTCTGTTGGTACTTTTGTATATGAGCTTCTGTTAGATTCAGATCCAGGTTGTATGTATGTGCTTGTGGTACTTGTGTTAGATTCATATCCAGATTTCTGTTAGATTCTCCTCCAGATTCTACTTATGTTGGTACTTGTATATGATCGAGTGTATGAGTGTATCCATGAATCCATGGCTTGAGAAATTTATTGGGAGACTTGGGACTTAGAATCCATGTATGTGTATCAATGAATCCATGTTTGGGAGGCTTGGGAAATGACAGTGTATGTGTATGAGTGTATCCATGAAATGGCGATATTTTTGCAATAAAAAGCTATCACGAGCAGTTACGAACAAGAATCGTCTGTGATAATTACGAACACAGACGGTTCTAGTTATGAACCGTCTGTGATATCCACATATCACAGACGGTTCTAATTATGAACCGTTTGTGATATCACATATCACAGACAGTTGGTAACTAGAACCGTTTGTGTTGTGACTTATCACAGACGGTTTTTTTAACCGTCTGTGATAACCGCCAGTTATCACAGACGTACAAAAACATAGACGGTTCCGAACCGTCTGTGATGACGGTTCTGAACCGTTTGTGATGACGTTTTCTGTAGTAGTGATCTATTTATTGTATTTATCGTAAATGTTGTTTTCTACAAAAGAGCCATACAGCTAACTTTTGTTCAAACCATGTATGAATACTATTTGCATACATTTCCCCACGGCTTGCTGAGTACATTCAAAGTACTCATGGCTTTGCGCCCTGTGTTGTTTAATCTCCACAGAAGAACCAGGGAACTCCGAGTTCTACCAGGAAGAGTAGTATGAAGGTTTTGCGGATTAGGATGCGCTCTCCACTCGATTGCCCGTGGGCATGTTGATTGGACATTGAAGAGTTTCTTTCTGCTGCAAGAGTTATTTGTTTCTTTAGCCCTGCGTGGCAAGTTAAGTAAACATTGACCATAAGGTCCAGTTATTATTATTATTTGTTATTTTGAGATCTTTTTGGTTAAATCGAATAAATAGATGATATTTCATCACTGTTCCCTGTGTGAGCTAGCTACTGATCTGGGACTAGTTCAGAATATACAGAGGGTTCCTGAGATGTATTTTCGGGTCCCGACAGCCCGCTCTCCCGGTGCAGCCGTACACGCGTCTCGCCGGGATGGAGATCGCTAGAGACAGCAACAAAATTATGGAGTTTGTCTATCGTAGAGAATCTTTCGTATGGAGATCAGTCTGAGAACCAGTGCTCTGTTCTTCTAAATAGCAAAAACGAAGAGGCCAGAATGGTGTTAACTGCAACCATTACTCACTAGTAACCTACAGCCATTAGTCACTAGTAACCGCAGCCATTAGTCACTAGTAACCTACAGCCATTACTCAATAGTAACCGCAGCCATTAGTCACTAGTAACCTGCAGCCATACCATTACTAAAAAATAACCGCAGCCGTTATTCACTAGTAACTGCACCGTTACTGCCAGCCATTCGTTAATACCATTTACCCGACACGCCTGCGTACGCGCGCACCCGTACCCACACCCGCACGGCACGGCACGGCTCGGCGAGGCGAGGCGAGCGAGCGAGCGCGCATGTGTATTGGCTCTCTCCAATTCCACATGGGGGTTACCACGTTCCACCTTTTAAAGTGGTATAACTCCCATTCAACTCTCCATATGGGACTAAACAGTTTTAATACGTGCACATGGGCCTTTGAGATTTTCTAAGAATTAATTAGAATTAAAAATGAACCCAGCCCATATTAATTCCAACAGGCAAGGCTTGCTGGCCAACTCCACCCCTAGGCGCTCCCACCGCATGACTCAGCTGTCGGCGCCGGCGTCGCCTGCCACCACCTCCCATCGCCACTTTTCTCTCCTTGGAGTTTATCTTCGACCCGCCCGCCACTGCCACCCACCGCCCTCTTCCATCCCGCGGCCAAGGCAATGCCACCGCCGCCCATCGCGGGGCTTCCACCACCCCTCCCTCCCTCCAGGCTCGGAGATACGGTGAACCCAAATCCTAGCTGGTGAATCATGACCCCTAACTCGTCGCATTAGCAATTCCGAAATCCTAATTAGTAGGCATCTTGTGCTATTGTGACGGGGGACACTTGACTTTTAGGCTGGATCACAACAATTTGACATAAATTACACATGAAACAGTTCAATTTCCAATGGAATAAAAAAATTCACGTGTTTGAAATGGGATCGTAGTGAATTTGTCAACCCGACGACTGGCGAAAAGCTTTATATTTGATAACGCCGACATCCCCTGTAATAGTTCGGGTTCTTACAAATATAGCGCAATTTCGAAATGGTCCAAACTTACATGCATATGTCCTCACTAACTTAATTCGCTTTTTTTTTCAGGGAAAATCTTGCTCCGGACATGTGTGCCGTAGACCACCTTTATCTAGACCATTCATAGTTTCTGGGATATTGTTGTCCAGGCAGTTGATGCATTATTCCTCCCTTTCTTGAGCTCTACAATTTTCTTCTCTACCGTGCTATATATTGATCCTATCGATAGAAATCCTCTTTCGTTTTCTTGATTTGAAACATTAACACAGGGATTTCATAGGAATTTCGAATGAATTTTATTAAAAGAAATTCAATCCATATAGAAATCTGGCAAACTTCTCACGTTTCAAATGGGCTTTAGTATTGTAAATTCCTTCGAGTCAACCCCACACAGTCAGCTGAACTTACAAGTGCAAAATCTAACCGACCAAACACATCAAGGCTGCAGGGGCAACCTCTCTTGGCGTTTCAATTCAAGATGCTGCACGTCAATGTCATCCTTGTCCTTGAATGTGCGTGTATTGCACGCCACAGCATCCGTCATGGATTTTGACTTGGGTTGAGGAGCCCTACGAAAGGCGAGCACGCCTCCTCTGGATTGGCACGTCCCATCGTAACAACATGAAGCCTACAATGTTACCCGCGGTGAGAATCGAGAGAGGAAGAGAGAAGTGTGTTGGAAGTCAAGGAATTGGTAACATGAGGTTAGACCTCATGCTAGAATTCCTCTAAAAATTTGTAGGATTTTTTCTTATCATATGAAATTCCTTTTAAGCAATCCTACAAACCAAAGCGTGTTAAATTATAGAAAGACTATTCATCTTTCCTAGGAATTTGAGCTTTTTAGTGAGCCAGTTGATGCATAAAACTAACCAAAACGTAACACACATTTTCCATTCCTCTAACTATACAATTATTTTGGTAAAATCCACTCTTATTTTCCATTTTTTACCATTTGAGATAAAATTATCGTTGGGTGCCTGGGTCCCAATCAAAGTTGCTCAAGTTTATATGGTGTTCCCCGAGTTTTTGGCTCATTTAGTTTTTTTATTTATTTATGAAATAGCAAATGTAGTCCCTGCCCCACCCCTAGCGTATCCGAAATGACAAAAATAGCACAGTGACAGGCTAGGCAGATGACACGTGTCCTTTACTACGCCCCCAGTCAACGGTAGGATGACATGTGCACGTTCTCACCACGGGTAGGCACATTCCTACCATGGAATGGGAGCGCGACAGGTGACCTACCGTAGATGAGGAGTGCGGAATGTGGCTTCCGCGGATGGGGAGCACAGTAGATGCCTGTTGTGATGCCATTTTTGCAATTTCGTACGAGCGAAAGCTGCTTTTGCTATTACAAATAAAAAAATATGCTAATTCAGTCAAAGACTCGTGTTCGCCAAACAAGGAGAGGTCGTCATCTCACTTGTTGTTCCCTCTTCTTCCACCACCAATATTCAGATCCGGATCCTCGGCCTTTCGGCACGGGGATACAATGATATGTGTCTAGAAAGGCAGAGAGCTTGTAGCATTTTATTGTAGATCACTGTAGCAAAATCATCGCGAAAAGAACTATAGAGCAAGTACTTTAGCAAAAATACACTTTTTTACTATTTTTTATTGTACTATAGCGATCAATCTCATTCGTCCAAAGTCGTAGAATTCAGAGCATGGATGTTGCATGATACATGTGTGTGGCTAATGTGAGTCAAGTTGCGAAGAATTTATACCCGGAATCGATTTTTTGGTCTATTGTTGTGCATGGACCCTTCGAGTCAACTATGGTCAACGATGAGAATGATCAAGATTAGGCTTGGAGAGCTGAGATCCAGAAAGATCAAAGATGTCGGGTGAAGTGGTTGGACTCAAGCATAGCGCAAGATGGATAAGAACGACCGAACGAAAAATTCGGTGCAACGGGTTGCATCAAGTGGCTTGAAGCCGGTGAAGTGCCAATGTGGTTCGGTGAGAGCCGGATGGGAGAGACTTGCCGACATGTGCAAAGCCATTGATGAACCTACGCATGACGAAGCATAGAATTTCTTCACGATAATTGGACTCGGTCATAGAGAAGGATAGAGAATGGGTATTTTGGTGTCTTCGTCAAAATATCAGGTTGGTGACCTTAGAGAACCACGGCGCATGACGGCGCAAAGGAGAGGCATTTTATGCTAAGAGAAGGAGAAGATCACGAAGAGACGGGTTCGAGAGACCTGGATAGTCATCTGCTTTGAGAAGCGTGCGTGAGTGTAGACCCGTTTGTGTGTGGGCTTAACGGGTGATCGTTAAGATTTTCTATCTAGATCTAGCCTCCATTAAGAGTTGGTGTAGGATTTGCACAGCCAAACCTTGGAAACTATAATTTGATATTTGGGGAAAGTGGAGAAAATAGAGGACGCTAGGGATCGAGAGAGATGTATTGCGAGATTGGGTGCTCTTGAGAGATACTTTTTTTATATAGTGGAGTAGCTGTAAACCTACAATCCCTCATATCAATCAAATCAAGTTGGTGCTAAGTTGAGTTCTCTCTTATTTTTGCTCTTTCTTTGATGATTTTAGGGTTCTTGTGATCTAGCGGTTTTGCCTTGATCTTTTGTTGTTATCTAGCTTGCTAGAACTTGTGCGATCTGATCTAAGGTTATCTTGGCCATTATTCATCCGCAAGCAAGCCTTATGACCAAGTTTAGATCCCCCTTTTTTTTGCCTTCTTGCCCTCAATCAAGACATTCGTGGAATATTGGCTATGATAGTCTCGATATTCGATTTGTAATAGGTTTCTGACCTTATTGTTGATCTATGTCTGAAATCTCAGGTGTTTTGGATCACTAGGTCAAAAAGTTTGTTCGATTTGTGAATCTATCGTCGTGCTGATTTTCAGTCAGCGATTAGATCGGCGCAGTCAGACCGGGTTAGACCGGCAGTGACCAGTGAGGGTTGATTTTCAAAGTTTCAACTCAAGTCTTCTGTTGTGACTTTGAGAATTTGATTCTCGTAACTATTAGAGTGAAAAGATAGTTGAATATCCGAGGAGAAAAAATGTAGGCTCCAATTCACCAACTTCTCGTTGCTATTTCTGTCCTACAGGTGCCATGGCCGGCACGAACCAAGAAAACCGCGGAATTCATCAGCCTTTTCTTTTCCCAGCCGATCCGATCGAATTGATCAGAATGTGGATCGCACACCACGGCACGCAACATGCATGCTTTGCTAAACTGACACCATGCGTATGGGTATTCTGCTGCACAATGCAGGGGTCGATCCGCCTGGGTACATACGCGCATGCACAGCGCTCTGTCTACAACGACGTACGGGCACATGCGCACGATCACCCCATGCATTGCGTTGCCTGCGTCGCGACCAATGCGATGTACCACATAGCGGATTCACGTTAAAGTTCCAATTTACTCTCTTCTTTCTAAATCGAATGGCGCGCAACTTCAGTGTAAGGAGCGGCAAGAAATGATGCATATCACTGCTACATAAGTAGAGCCTAGTGTATCCTCCTCGCAGGACCCGCATCGTAATAAAATGCAAATAAAAGAAAAACCTACATTGACCGCCGAGCCCTCCCATCCCTCGTTTCTCTCGTCCCCAATTTCTCCTCTCCACGCACCGCTTACTTCGCTGCCAGCCTTTCTCAATATCTGACGACCAGTACTCCTCAGGGCGGCTACCGGCGGATTTGTGGCGCGTTGAGACTAGCAGCGACCGAGCAGTGATGGCATCTGGAGGCGTCGGGCGTCGGCAGTGCACTCAAAAGGGAGAAAGCACAGGTGGTGACAACGGCGGTGTGGTCAGACTCTTGAGCAATGCTGGCAGCGGCTGGACAGCGTAGATCCGGTCATGGTTTCGCCGGATTTGGGGAATAACGCCGCGGTGGGATTCCTAAACATCTACTCTCTCTCTTTGGCAACATTGGAGATGCTCTTGGGGTACGTATGCCGTAGTGTCGCAAGTACCATGGCACAAAAGGCTTCCCACTGATTCAGTGATTCCGTGGTCTCAAGTCTAAACCAGTGGAGTACAAGCGAACATACAAATGCTTCAGGGAAAGGTCGTGTACAGCCACCATTCCATGCACGCTTAGGCCTGGTAATGTGCCGAGGCCTAGCCTTAACCCTATCCTAGCCCAAATATTCAAGCACACAACCAAATCCTATCCAAACCCACAAGATTATTTAGCAATTCACCCGAGCCCAGCCCACAAACCAGGAAAAACCCAATCCTATCCTGTCCCGTTTCAACTATACGGGCCAGCACAAAATTATTGAAGAGCTTAGACCCATGTGGGACGTTGCACACGGTAGCCCATTGTATCAATCACTTTTTCCTTTTCTCTATCTTTTTTGTTCGAAGCCAACTTGCCCGTTGTGTTCGGCCTTTGGCCCTTACAGCCACACGAGAGACAAGCCTGTATCGTCCACATGCGCCTTCGAGTCGAGAAGGGTTTCTTCACCTCGATGAACTTGGCCGCCGCCACCGTTCTGTGTTTCGCCATAGGTTATCGCCGTCGCCCGAGTTGGAGCCTTCAGTGCTCCCCGACGGCCGGTTCTCATTGCCGCTGCGTCCATTTGGGTCCCAGACGCCATTCAACACTAACTGCATCGCGCCTCCGTTGTCATTGATTTTGTCTCTGGCCTCCTCGTTGTGACCAGACTCTACTCCTTCCAGTGAGCCCCTCCATACTGTTGCGTTCTCGCCTCTCCCTTCTCCACTTCACCGTTGGCCCTCCTTGTTTTCGATGGGTTAGCCCGCATGCCAAATCCTTTCTCAACCAAGTCTAGGGGTGGATCTATATTGGGCTAACAGGTGTCACGGGACACCGAGTCAACTTCATTTTTTTTCACTAATACAACCCATATAAACAATAGTGTGACCCCTGTGCCGAAAGCCTAGTGACACCAGTGCAAGCGGCACGCGTTGCACACTTGCACCCCCAATTGGCCAACCGAACAAACCAGTGCACGACCTGGACAGCACGTGGCTCAAGTGGCAGGCCAAGCCAACAACATCAGGCAAGGCACTGTGCCTCAAAAAAAAAAGATCGGTTGACTTGTTAAAAGACTTTTATTACTAGTGGAAGTGAAAAAAAACCTAGTCCAACCTAATCCATAGAGTTTTATTTTGGGCTTAGCATTAGGCTTGCTGGCTGGTAGGTATATATGCTAGTATGTCCCTAGCCTAGTATGCATTTTATCTAATTTTTGTTGTTATCTGGCGGTGTGTATCGTGCCTTGAAACGGCCCGCATTTTTAAGCATGTCTTAGGTAGCAATTAGGTGAATAATTATCACTAATTAAGTAATTAAACAAAGCACTAATTAAAAGAATATTAGTGCCCATGGCATTCCACGACAACTGGCGTGAACAGTGAATAGGAAGAGGATAAGAAGAGAGAGCAATAACAGAAGCACTTCCGCATCCTCGTTACCCCGTCGTCTGCACCTTCCCCATTCTCTGTTCCCATCGACTCCTTGCACACCACAGTCGAACCAAGCAAACACAAAACAAAATCCAAAACACCTTCTCGATCCAATCTCCATCCATCAAGCTAGCCATTTCAAGCCTTGGGAAGGGGAAAGGAAGCAGAGAAGGGAAGCTCGAGCGCGGAGCGGCA
The DNA here is from genome assembly GCA_036346255.1 of Ampelocalamus luodianensis. Taxonomy (NCBI): domain Eukaryota; kingdom Viridiplantae; phylum Streptophyta; class Magnoliopsida; order Poales; family Poaceae; genus Ampelocalamus; species Ampelocalamus luodianensis. The sequence goes on along the minus strand of CM070638.1, from coordinate 22,359,501 downwards.
CGTGGCGCAACCAGTGGCGAGCAGCTACTGGAGTGGCGTTGGCTGGAGGTGGCGCGCGAGAGCAGCACCAAGGCGAGGCCGGTGGCGAGGCGGCGCGCTGGGTACGGCTGGCCGGGGGTGGAGAAGAAAAGAAGAGAGAGAGGAAGAAAGAATGGGGAAAAGAAGGAAGAAAGATGATACTGTCGATAGGGGAAGGAAAAAGGGGGAGAAAAAGGAAAGAAAGGAAAGAAAGGAAAAGGAGAAAAAAAGGGGAAAACAAGGAAAAAGGCCATAAAAGAGAAAAAAAGACGGAGGCGTAGATCCGACGGTGACGTTGGCGGTTGCGGACGAGTGGCCGAGAAGATGACGTCCGGTGGAGTTTCGCACGCCGAGTGTTTGCGGAAACGAGAAGAGTATCAGAAAATAGCAACCTACATCAAACTAAACCTTGCGCACTCAGGCAAGCCGTCCTTGATCATTTCGGTAGTCGTATTTCCATACAAATTATTTCCACCTGCGATAAATATTATCTACCTGCATAAATTATTTTATAATAAAATAAGGTGTGTGGGCGTTGATTGCGGTATGTATGTCCAGTGGACAGTTGATGGAGCAGCTGGCCACGAAAGAGTAGTAGGTGGATAGAGGGTGCCATGGTTGGGTCCGATGGTGAGTGCAGGGCCCTCTACATACGGATAATATTTAACGACGAAACTACTCCCACTCGCGTTAGTGAGCCGTAATACCCATGTCGACCACGGACCCGTTAAGATGGGCTGGGCTTAGTATCCCTGTCAAGTAACAATCCTCCACACGGGAATGCACTATTGTATTTTTCTTTTTTGTTTTAGCGCGGGGGGATTCCGGCCTAGGGAGTTGGGTGCTACATATCGTCTAGTAGAACTATATTGCACTGGTGGAGTAGCGGGTGCTGCCCGACTACAACAGTTTGGGGATACCCACTAGAAAGAACTTTCTAACATCAACTTGTTCCTAACTCTTGCTGCCAACACAAAGAAGCTAAGTTCGACAAAACGTGGTCAAAAAATTTAACCAATCACTTTTTCCACTGTTTCCTTAGTACATTTACTTTAACTAAGCAAGCAGTCGCGCGGGGGGGGGGGGGGGTGGGTCAGGATAAAGTTATAACCATGACTTTAATTCTTAGTCTTAACTTTCAATTCTCATTTTTTATTTTGTCTTATGAGTTACTAACTACTTGAAAAGTCGATTTGCATTCATTTTTTATTTTATCTTATGAGTTACTAACTATTCGAAAAGACAGTTTGCAGGAAATGAAGTTTTATACATATATATTAGATGTTACAAATTACTTACAGTCGATTTGCATTCATTTTTTATTTTATCTTATGAGTTACTAACTATTCGAAAAGACAGTTTGCAGGAAATGAAGTTTTATACATACATATTAGATGTTACAAATTACTTACGAAAGAAACCCTAGTTACATTTCTTCTACGACCTTCCTTCCGACTGGTCTAGTATTTTCGACCAGTTCTTCGAGCTTCTTCCTCAAGGTAGTCGAAGTTTACCTTAATTGGAACAAAACAAAAGATATGATATGTAGACTTAGTTACAGATGTTGGGGATGAGTTTCCTTGGAAACATAGTTGTTTTTCCTTAAGTTTCCATTGGTTATTCTGGTTACAATTGCTTACAGTTGATGAACTTCCTTTGAATAGCGGTACAATGCAGTTGATGAGTTTCTATTGGTTTTTATTTGTTTCATAAAGCAATTATTGTTTTGCTGACTGTTGAGTTATTTTGCTACTTATGAAGCGTTGTTAATTGGCAAGAATGATTTTTTCATGTGAGTTCTACCTTTCTTGTTGGGAAACATGATTTATTTATTCACTTAGTATTTTGGACAATGAAAAATACCTTTGCAAGTTCATTAACATGTGGAATAATTAGAAATAAGAAAATGGCGACCAGGCTCTCTAACTAACGAGGATTAACATCTCTAAATATTATTTTATTCAATTAAAAACCGCATGTCTTCGTAGTCATAATCCCTAAGACTAATGGCTCTTGTGGTCATAAGGATTCCAGATGTTACATCGTGAGTAACACAGTCGGACGAGGTCCTGCACCCAATTCCCGACAAGACATCGCTCATAAAGGCTTTGAATCGCACTTGGACTCGATTCCAAGTATATTCCTCTGTGTGATGAGCAGAGCATATGTCTTATTTGTTCTAAGCCACGCAATGTTTGATGGCCCTAAAGACATATACAGTAACCATTATATGGTTATTGTCTCTTTCTGATATCAACCACCAAACGGTTAATACTTCACCAAATGTCGTCTCCCTCCGACCAGTCGCGATACTTCCAACATACGCCTCTTCAAGGAGTAACTACCACTGCTTCGTCAGTTATTTAAGGCATTCGACATCAAGAAATGGAGGAGAAGGAGATTGGATCCAACTTAAGAGATCAATAGAAGATTGGATTTTCATCTAAAGCAATAGCATAGCAATACACCGAGTGTACTTAGAGAAAGTCCACTACTTTGTCAAGGGCACCCTTGTAATAGCCAGTATATATCAATAAAAAGCAAGCTCATCCTCTTCCAAGAAGTCTTTGTTATTTTCTCTATTTTATTTCGTAAGATCCACGACTCGATCGTCGACACTAACTCTCAGCTCCAGAGGCGGAGCTAGGAATCCAACATAGGGGGGCGGCACAAATAACAAGCAAAATAGAACCAAGTTTGATTCACCGATCTCATAGTTATAACCATACATATCAAGGCAATAATGTTATGCAAAATACGAATAAGATTACATCTGTATTAATTTAAACTTAGATCTACGACTACCGGCACGATCATATTCATTAATGATATCATCATTACTAATCTTTTTAGCCATTGCCTTCTCAATATAAATTACCAAACAATCTCGTGCAAATCCATCTCCCATTGTAGTTCGAAGACGCGTCTTCATAACCTTCATTCCTGAAAAGATTCTCTCGACGGTTGCGGTTGATATTGGAAAAGTTAAAACCAGTCTTAACAACCTGTCATCACTCCGCCGCCCCTAATGTCAGATTAGCGGTGTTGGGGAGGCCAGCGCCCTCCTCCGCCCGCTCGCTCTCCTCTTGCGATTTTCCTCATTAGTCTCCATGGTGTGTAATCTCTACTCATGGATGCCTCTTTGTCGTCGATTGGGATTTCACGTGAGGCCGAGGACTTGGATTCTATTTGGCGCGGTATGGCACTTGATTGACATTGGTTCTTCTTCTATGTTCTTGGGTTTCTTTTGCTTGCTACTTTCTCTGCTTCATCTTCCGTTTGTGACAGAGGATTCGGTCGGGGTTGCTCTCAAATGTTGTCTTGGTGGTGATCCATTGGGTTTTCATGTCTCTCGGGCTTATGATCGTGGCTTTCTTCTTTTCATTGCGTCTAAGTATATTGGTGCAGTTGTCTATGCTCTTAAGAAATGTGTTATGAAGGAATTCACGATTCATTTTCATCTTTGGCGTGATGGTGGTGCTAATTTAAGTCGGGCATACCAATTGTGGCTCCGTGAACATGACAATGAATGGTATCATTTCTTCTAGGAAGAAATCTAAATATTCGAGGAGAGTCTCTCTTGCTCCATAACTGATTATGCCCCTTGTAAGACTGCTCAATGTTTATCATTTGATTCTATCAAAGTTGGTACGGCTGGCGGGGGGTGGAGAAGAAAAGAAGAGAGAGAGGAAGAAAGAATGGGGAAAAGAAGGAAGAAAGATGATACTGTCGATGGGGGAAGGAAAAAAGGGGAGAAAAAGGAAAGAGAGGAAAGAAAGGAAAAGGAGAAAAAAAAGGAGGAAAACAAGGAAAAAGTCCATAAAGGAGAAAAAAAGATGGAGGCGTAGATCCGGCGGTGACGTTGGCGGTTGCAGACGAGTGGCCGAGAAGATGACGTCCGGTGGAGTTTCGCACGCCGAGTGTTTGCGGAAACGAGAAGAGTATCCGAAAATAGCAACCTACATCAAACTAAACCTTGCGCACTCAGGCAAGCCGTCCTTGATCATTTCGGTAGTCGTATTTCCATACAAATTATTTCCACCTGCGATAAATATTATCTACCTGTATAAATTATTTTATAATAAAATAAGTTGTGTGGGCGTTGATTGTGATACGTATGTCCAGTGGCCAGTTGATGGAGCAGCTGGCCACGAAAGAGTAGTAGGTGGATAGAGGGTGCCCTGGTTGGGTCCGATGGTGAGTGCAGGGCCCTCTACATACGGATAATATTTAAGGACGAAACTACTCTCATTCGCGTTAGTGAGCTGTAATACCCATGTTGACCACGGACACGTTAAGATGGGCTGGGCTTAGTATCCCTGTCAAGTAACAATCCTCCACACGGGAATGCACTATTGTATTTTTCTTTCTTGTTTTAGCGCGGAGGGATTGCGGCCTAGGGAGTTGGGTGCTACATATCGTCCAGTAGAGCTATACTGCACTGGTGGAGTAGCGGGTGCTACCCAACTACAATAGTTTGGGGAAACCCACCTGGGCGGAGGTATTAGGTACGAACATCGAGAAAAGCTCTGGACTCTGACCTAGCACCGCGTTAAAAGAAACACGGAAGTCTGAAGGTATTTGCGGTCATGGGTTACCATGGGTAAAACGATGCAACATCTGCAGAGTTAAAATGTGATCACGCTTGTCTCCTGGATTGGAGTCTACGGTAGCCTTTTCAGGGGCTCAAACCCACAATCGAGTGACTGGTAGATTTTTAAATTGAACTTATTTTTTCTCACATAAAATTGTATTTTTTTTTAACTATTGTGATTCTAGGTAGGGACTAAAGATGGATGGGGTTAATTATCTATAGCATCAACTTTGCTTATTAAGTGCTTGTTGAGTACAATCGTACTCACCCTTGCTATTAATCTCCATTGTTTAGAAACAACGAACCGGATACATTAAAGCAATGTTAAATGGCAAACTACGGTGGGGCTATTACTTGGAGGACTCCGTACCACTTCATTCATGCCAAAATCCTAGCCTTAAGGCTGACAGGTGCGAATTGAAGATAGTTTTAACTATTTCTCTGCTACAACACTATGATTAGAGTCATTACTCAAGAAAGCGTGGCTTTGTTGGGTAATAATCCTTAAGCCGGTGTCGTCACCAAAGGTGTGATGCCTATTGTAGTGGAGTCTCGGCAATAACCGCTTTGTTTTTTTTTGTTTCTTTTGCCTCTATTATCCTTTGATTATTCGACGGTTCAACTTAGACCGCACGAGACAATGAGGTTGCCGCCCGCCAACCGATCGACCTCGCTGGAGAGGTTTGTTGGTGGTGTCCTGCCGCCCAGTCAGGTCTCCCTCACCATGGACTAAATTTGTGAGCTAGGGTTTAAATTTGATGCTCGTTGGTCTTTTTTTTGGGTCAAACAGTAGGCTTAGGGACTTAGAGTTTCAATTATGGTTGACGAATAATAAATAATATTAGTGGGTCTCTTAATTTTGGTAAGCACTTTGTTTGCTATTTTTTAATCATCATTCGTTATCATTTTGGACATGCATTTATGTTAAATTGTTGAGAAAAATTACACACGGTAACTATTTAGTATATTGTTGCTTAATAATTCGGTGTATCTTGCTATATATGGTAACACCTGATTATTTTTATTCTAAATCCACCCCTGACCCAGTCTATCGACCCAAATCCGACCCTGGCCCAGTTTATCGACCCAAATCCAACCCATTTCATAGCAAAGCCCAGCCCGACCCTATCATTTGTAAGCACAACCCATTTCATAGCGGCCCAATGCCAGCCCTTTAAGCCCGGACAAGCTCGGCCCACTACCAGGCCTATGCACGCTTCATCTGGTACGTCATGTAGCTTCGACTCAGTTTCCTTACCCGACATGGTCATAGATTTCATTGGAAAACCACAGTTAACCAGTTGTTGACCTCGACCACAACACGTACTAGTAGTACCAAATTGAGCCTTTTTAAGTACAATTAGTCCTTCGTTTAGCGCCAAGCAACAGATCTCGAGATCAAACCTCTCATTAATACCGAGACCGCCCCTAGATGTGACCGAGCGAGGCGAGTTGCACGACTGACATTGTTCATGCACGTGCAGCAATTCGGGAAAAAAACATATGATGCAGTCAAACTTAACTGCAGATCAACTGGACGATGATCATCGAAATAGTTGACTGTGACTTCCGCATTGGCATTGACTTTACTGTCTTTGCATAGTAGTGTACTAGACCATCTTCAATGTGTTGTTTTAGCCAGTTCAAAGAAGCAGAGAGAAGATGTTGAATCAATTCAATACATTGGAGGGGTCGATTCTAACAAAAAAAATTCCTAGAATAGGACTCTACATAGGAGTCGATTCAAAATATTAAACAACTCATATGAGCCCAGTTATAAGAGAGAGAGTGCGGTTGAGAGAGGATATTATTTTTTTTGTGGGTTTTTAATGTAATGTGGGTGTCAGTTATTAGTAAGAATTGGATCAATACATTAGAGAAAAACAAGCTCAACTCCTTAAATGCTTACGTGACATCTCTTTGAATCGACGTCGATTCAATACACTAAAGATGTTCTTAGCAAATATGGTGAGTCACCGCGTAGTTGCCCAGCCAGCCAGTGGCGAATCCAGAACAAAAATGACCGGAGATCCCTGAGGTAAGATGGGTCACGTTCGGCTGGGCTGTGGCTTGGGGTGTCTTCTCATATTAAGCTAAGGGTGTCCACACTACATATACATGATTATATCCAAAGAAAATTGATTTTTGGACCCGGTGTCCTACGCACCCTGCTAGGTTACTGTGATTTTCGAAAGTGTCTCCATTAAAGAATTAATAGATGCCCCTTTGGACAGAGGCACAGTGCCAATGTAGGCCATCAGGTTTCACATACTTTTATCTCCATAAATCTAGTGGTACATATATACCATTTACATGTGATCGGACGATATAAGTAATATCTGCATTTTAGTGGTTAAAGTTAGCGACTGCATAGATTGTAAAATGGCAATTTTTTGTATGAATGGGCGGAATATACTAGCTATTCAGCCCCCCACCCCCACCCCACACACACATCTAAAAGTCATGCGTCGTACCCTATTCTCTTTTACTTGTCATTTTGGGTATTAGCACACGGTGTAAACGTTTAGCTGATACTTTTTCTAATCATATTGTAGTAAAAATTATTAAATATATAATAATATCAAAGAACTTTTGATGGCAAGTATACTAACTTTATTTCCATATTTCTACGTATAGGCATGTTTATTTCCAAGGTGACTTGAGCTTTACTAAGTCACATTTTTCAACCAGAGGACAATCTAGAATCAGCCACACACATCTCAAAGCTAATTCAAAGGCTATGATAATCGACTTAAGAGTTGAAAAAATCAGGCAACATACAAATAAAAAACACATTATGTACATTAGTAATTAAAGTTTTAAGATATGTTAATTGCGTGTATTCTATGACCACATCTACGTGAGAACGGAGGGAGTAACTAGTAAGTCACAAGCCAATTGCACCTAGCTTGCACGTTACACATATAAGGAGGGCATACTGCATAGGCCAAGCAGGTCATCAGCAGCATTGCAGCTCGCTCCAGTACAATAAGCAAATCAAGATCGATGGCCATGTCCAGAAACTTAGCCCTAGTGCTCACCATCTCGAGTTTTTTGTGTTTCATTGCTTTCACCACCCCTTCGTTAGCTTCTTCCTCTGATGATTTTCTCCAATGCCTCTCGGACAAGATACCGAGCGAGCTCTTGTACCCACAGAGCTCGAGCAGCTTCATGTCGGAGCTGGCGTCCTCCGTCCAGAACCCAAAGTTTCTGACGAACACCACGGTGCGGCCGGTGTGCATCGTCACGGCGTCCGACGTTTCCCACGTGCAGGACACCGTGCGCTGCGGCCGCCGCCACGGCGTGCGCCTCCGCATGCGCAGCGGCGGGCACGACTACGAGGGCCTGTCGTACCGGTCCGTGCGCGCCGAGGTGTTCGCCGTGCTCGACCTCGCCAGGCTCCGCGCCGTGCGCGTCCACCCAGGCGAGGCAACCGCGTGGGTGGACTCCGGCGCGACGCTCGGCGAGCTCTACTACGCCATCGGGACGGGCGACCAGGCGTTCGCGTTCCCTGGCGGCGCGTGCTCGACGGTCGGCGTCGCCGGGTTCCTGAGCGGCGGCGGCATCGGGCTGATGATGCGCAAGTACGGTATCGGGGCGGACAACGTCCTCGACGCCAGGATCGTCAACGCCGACGGCGACCTCCTCGACAGGGCCGCCATGGGGGAGGACCTCTTCTGGGCCATCCGGGGCGGTGGCGGCGAGAGCTTCGGCGTCGTGGTGTCGTGGCGGCTGAAGCTCTCCATGGTCCCACCGACGGTAACGGTGTTCAAAATCGCCAAGACCGTCGACGAGGCGCCGCCGACCTCCTCGCCAAGTGGGAGACTCTCATTCTCGAGCCGTTCCTCCCGGACCTCACCATCCGCGTCGTCACGCAGGGCAGACAGGCGATTTTCCAGTCCCTCTTCCTCGGCGACTGCTCGCGCCTCGTCTACACGATGGGCGCCGTCTTCCCGGAGCTCGGCATGACGGCGGCCGACTGCCGGGAGATGAGCTGGCTGCGCGCCATGGCGTTCATCAGCCTCGGCAGCGCCGACGCGCCCGTGGAGGCGATCCTGAACCGGACGAACAACCTGGGCACCTACGTCAAGAACAAGTCCGACTACGTGCGCCGCGCCATCGGCAAGGCTGGGTGGGAGAGCATCTTCCGGGAGTGGCTCACCCGGAACGGTGCCGGGCTCATGATCCTGGAGCCGCACGGCGGGGTGGTCGGCAGCGTCGTCCAGGACTCCGTCACGCCGTACCCACACCGCCGCGGCGTGCTTTACAACATCCAGTACGTGGTGTTCTGGTGGGGCGCCGCCGACGGCGACGCGGCGGCGGCGGCGACCGGGTGGCTCAACGGCCTGTACGGGTTGATGGAGCAGTTCGTGAGCAGCAACCCGAGGGAGGCCTTCGCCAACTACCGCGACCTGGACATCGGCGAGAACGTGGTCGGCGGCGACGGCGTGACGTCGTACGAGAGCGGGAAGGTCTGGGGCGACAAGTACTTCATGGGGAACTTCCAGCGGCTGGCAGCCGTGAAGGGGCGGGTGGATCCCGGCGACTACTTCAGGAACGAGCAGAGCATCCCGCCGCTTCTCCAACGCTACTAACGCATTTAGCCGAGTGTGACGAGCGCGCGTGCATGCATGCATGCGTGCATTGGTTGACGTCTCGTTGACATTGTGTCGTCTCTAGCAAGGAATAAAGATTGAGTTTTGCTAGAAAACTTGCGACTGTTTTCTTCAATTGAAAACAGTCATATTTTGAATCGTTTGATATGCGTTGAGATGTGTGTTGAGTTTTTTTTAAAACATGTTTCTAAGATGAATGATATCTGATCTCATCCTACGGTTCAAAATGTGACTGTTTTCAACTGAAGAAAACAGTCGCAAGTTTTCTAGACACTCCCATAAAGATTTGCATGTTAAATTTTGAAATAGTGAACTTGTTGGTCTGGCCGGCTGCCCTCAGAAAGACGCCAATCTATCTATCTATACATCTATATCTATCTATCTATCATTCTATTAATCAAAGAAAAAGAGGAAATCCTAACCATCCAATTTATCATGTGGTACAACACGCGGCTTGGATTTTTTTAGTCGACAATCTGCATGGATTCCGATTCAAGCTTTTAGAAGACAAACACGGACTCAGAAAAAGCCTGCATGGACTCCTATTCAAGCTTTTAAAAGACCAACACAGACTCAGAAAAATAAGCAGAACACAGGCTGGAGAGCCGGAGAGAGAAAACCCTGTATATGACATAAAAGGCCATGCCTTTAATGCTTATGGCTTGGTCAAGACACAATCGAACACCAACTGTGGCCCAATCGGATGTACACGTTACATGGCTACTAAAGCCAACATGGACTCAGAAAAATAATGATGCCATAGCCGAACACAAGCTGGAGAGCCTATTCAATTTGATTACAGAGAGGAAACTTCAATATTATATAAACAGCCTACACTTGCTGTTCTGCTGGTCTCCAATCTGATTGCTGCTCTGTTGGTCTTCAATCTGACCGCCAACCTCAGGTGTCGATAAAGCCCTTCTCAGCTAAAAAAAGGATAATCTTATCAATTTTGCATATCTACATTGTTTTGCATAAATATTTTTGTCTTCTTGAATTGTTGCAATTTTAACATACATGCATACCTTTGCTATTGCACCAAATATTTGCAGCATACAAAATCCTATCTATTTAGCACTTGCTGTTCTGTTGGTCTCCAATCTTATCGCTGTTTTGTTGGTCTTCAATCTGATTACCAACCTTAGGTATCCATAAAGCCCTTCTCTGCTAAAAAAAAAGATAATCGTATCAGTTTTGCATATCTACATTGTTTTGCATAAATCTTTTTGTCTTCTTGAATTCTTGCAATTTTAACATACATGCATACCTTTGCTATTGTACCAAATATTTGCAGCATACAAAATTGCAATGGCATGCAATACCATCAGTGAGATCGATGTAGGAAAGGAATTATTGAAAATCAAGGCAAGGGTAGCAAGACATTGGGATGCAGTCATAATTAGTACCGGTGAACTTATCAGTCTTGACATGATCCTTATAGATGAAGAGGTTCGTTAATCATTCTTTTACTATAATTACCACTTTTACGGTTAAATAACAAATTTTTAAACAAATGCAGGGCACCAAGATGCATGGGGTTATCAACAAGCACTATGTTAAAAAATTCAGATCATTGATTCAAGAAGGAAACATCACTACTACAGGAAACCTCATCCCAGACGGTCCGGAACCATCATCACAGACGGTTTTTGAACCGTCTGTATTTTTATGTCTGTGATAACAGGTGTATCACAGACGGCTCAAAAGTCGTCTGTGATATGTCCGCTATCACAGACGATTCTATTTACCAACCGTCTGGGATATTACGTATATCATAGACGGTTCTATATACCAACCGTCTGGGATATGCCTGATATCACAGACGGTTAGTAAATAGAACCGTCTGTGATATCAGGTATATCCCAGATGGTTGGTAAATAGAACCGTCTGGGACAGTCGACATATCATAGATGGTTCTATTTACCAACCGTCTGAGATATGCCTGATATCACAGACGGTTCTATTTACTAACCGTCTGTGATATCAGACATATCCCAGACAGTTGGTATATAGAATCGTCTGTGATATACGTAATATCCCAGACAGTTTGTAAATAGAACCGTCTGTGATATGCGTAATATCCCAGATGGTTAGTTAATAGAACCGTCTGTGATATACGTCATATCACAGATGGTTAGCAAATAGAACCGTCTGTGATAGTTCTGTATACCTAACTATTTTTTTTTTGCTTTTTGGCTAGCCTCAGGGATTGCTAGCCATGCCCTCTGTAAACAAGCAGGCAGATAAATCAATCGTTGACAACTTACAAATTATACATCACAGATGAATCAAAGTGATCATTTACAATATGTATCAAGTATTGTCGCTAGAGTTACAATTGAATTACAACTACTCAAAGTGAAGGTCGTTCAGGTGTCGACGGAGTAGTGAAACTCTCGGTCGGCGTTAATGATCTCTGTCTTGATGAAGCCGTAGAGCCTCCCTCGAACCTTCGAGATCTCTCTCGTAATGAGTGTATCTAAATGTATGTTCAAACCCTATCGCTAGCAAGAGTAAAGTAGTAAGCATATATATTTAAATTTATAATTAGAAAATAATTGTTGCAAGATTGACCAACCTTGGGATCCTTCAACTTAGCACTCATGAGTTGCTGCATATGATGGCGAACGTAGAATGCGCAATCTTCTTGCAAAAATAGAATTACATATATAGGTATAGTCAGTTCGAGACGCATTATTACGAAGTATGTGTAACATCCCAATTTTCTGAGTTTAAAAATCTTTTAAATAGTTAGTAGGGAAAATTTACCATTTGGATTTTATTTGAATTTAATTTCAAAAGCTTAATATTGGACTTTGCAATCAAAAATATTTAATGTGAATAATCCCAAGTGGAACAATAGCCAAAACTATTTTATTTGGGTTCTATGTACTCAGATATATTTTCTAGATTTTTCTAGAATTTTTCTGAGTTCATTTGCTATTTTCTATTGCTTGTTTGAATTTCTGGTATTTTCTAAAATAGAAAAGCTATTTATAATCTCAAAATCCTCTCAGGCCTAATCTTTCCGGCCCAACCCTATTCCCACTTGACCCGACACATGTACACTGCTCTCATGCTGGCGCCTCGCTTCGACATGCGGGCCCCGCATGTCAGCCCTCTCTCTCTCTCTCTCCGAGCGCCTCGCTCGTTCTCCACCGTCCGATCGAGGATGAACGGCTAGATGCGCGTGAGGTAACCAGACGGTCCGAATGTTCCTTTGATTGTGGGCCGTTCGATCAGATCTGAACGGTCAGATCGTGAGTCCGTTTCGCAGCCGCACCGTTTCGCACGCGCCGCGTCCTAACCTTAGCCACTGACGTGTGGGTCCCACCCCGCCACGTCATCATCGTCTCCGAGTCGGGGACGACTGGGACTCCGCCGCCGCCCCGCTTTTCTCGCCGTTCGTGCCCTGGACTCTCCCAGGCCTCCGGGTATAAAAGGGGAGGTAGCCCTCGGTCTCCGCACTCCAACCCGCGCAGCCGCCGCTCAGAACCCTAACCCTAGCCGCCGCAAAAGCTCGGAGAAGCGATCTGCGCCGCCGCAACTCCGACGAGCTTGTTCTCCGCCGTTGGTGCCGCCCGCGCCTCTTCGTCTGCACCCTCGGCATCGCACGGAGCTCCTCTACCTCCTGGTGGCCTTGGTTTCGCCGGAAGATCGCCGTAGCTCCGATCCGTCGAGCCCGAATCCTCTCCGTCGCTCTTCGCTCGCCGCCGCACGACGTTCCGTGCACGGTGAGCACACCGCGTGATCCTCGTGTCATCCTCTACCTCCGGTACCACCCACCGCCGGTGAAATGCCGCCGTTCGCCGGAACCCTCGGTCCTCGAGCCGCCGTCGTCGGGTCGGACGTGCACGCCACCGCCGCCACCTCGGTGCGCGTCGCGCCGTGCCCTCGTGTCGCCGCGTGGAGCCGTCGGTCCACGTGCGCGCCCCACGTGGTAGTCCACCGCTCAGATTCAACGGCTCGGTAGACTTGGTCTCCGTGAGCCATCTCACCGACATGTGGGTCCCACATGTCAGGTTTTTCTTTTATTTATCTTTTTTTTCTAAAATTCTGAGGGCTGGCGTCGTGATTGCGCAATAATTCGATTTTTCTTTAGAGAAATAATTCGGAAATTCCAGAAAAACCAAATTAGGGTTTCTTTTAGATTTCCAATCTTCCAAAGCCCATAACTTTTGCATCCTAACTCCGATTGATCCCATTCAAATTTATAAATTTGTCTAAATTCAAGCTCTATTTATCTGAGATTTTTATTTAATTTTTGGAGTTAGTTTTGCCTCTGTTATTTATTTGTTTTGTTTGTTTGTGTCTCGTTTGCGAGTAGACATCGATTCGTCGGGGAATTTTGTGGAAGAAGGAGCACCCCAAGATCAAGACCAGTACATAGACCTTTTCCAAGGCAAGTCATACCTTTGATCATCTTGGACCCAGTTTTCAAATTACTTTGTGTTAAGTTATTGCATTCTACTTTAATTATTTATTTAAATGCTTTGGGCATAGTTATTATCCAAATTGTTATCACACCTTGGCCTTGTATGTCATACTTCCTTGTCACCCTAGATTGGTTATGAGTTGGTAATATTATAGCACCAACGTGGGTTGGTTAGATGCGAGTACAATTGCTTAGCCATGCCACGAGTCATCATCATATGTGAGTTGCAAATATTAATTATGACTAAGTGACTATGGAACTTCGTGTAAAACTGTGTGCTATGTGTTGTTACTTCGTGATGGCATGTGTTGCGCTACAACCAACTGGGTGGTAAAGGATTTAGACTGAGGCAAGTGGTGGAGACTGTGTGACATGGTGGTCTATGTGATGGGAATGATGGTCTTTGTGACTTAGTTAGAAATTGGAAGTCTTGCCTTGGTCAATTAAGGACTTAACTTTGTGCGCCATTGAATCGAGCCTTCTTGCACGACCACATGCAGTATGGGACGGGCCTAACTTAGTAAGTTATGGATTCTCGGCATTGATGTTGGTGGATAGGTTAGGCTGTGTGGTGGGTGGAGGTGTGACTACTTGGTGGTTGCATCGCGGACGATTCGTCTTCCTGTCGGCGGTGTGTGTTATACCAATTCTATGTGAGTGGTATAGCGGTTTGTAAGCACACTGGGAATGTCAATGTTTGAGATGAAGTTTCCGAACTGTTTTGTTACGACTGGTGCTTGCTACACTAGTTGTATCTTGTGGGTAAAGTGTACAACCTCTGCAGAGTGTTAAATTAATCTATTCGAATAGCCGCGTCCGCGGTCATGGACATGCTCGGGGATTTCACACGAGGGGTAGTTTTCATAAAATGTTGGTATGGGAGCTGTGTGACCTCAATCATATGGCTATGTGAAATAATCTGTTTAGCTGCGTGTCTTTGTGGAAACAAATGTTAAAATTATTATTGTCTATTTGTTTTGAATTATGCTTTCAATCTATTATGGTATCCCATTGCAAATGTTGCTTTTATGCAAAAGAATCACAGAAGCCTTTTATTTGGAATAAGCCTGCATCTATACATTGCATTCTGTGGTATGATTTGCGAGTACGGTTGTGTACTCACGCTTGTTGTAAAACTTGCGCCCAAACCTACAGAAGAGGAGGAGTCACGCCGCTTTGAGGAGGAGAGTTGAAGGATGATCGTGCGTTAAGGTCTGGATCCTAGTCGGTTGCTGTGGTGAATTGGTGGGATCTGCTGGAGTTTTTCCGTTCATTCTTTGCTTTATTTCCTGTTGGCCCTGCGTGGCTTAATAAGTGTAAACTCGACCATAAGGTCAAAACCCTTATTTGTTATTCAAACTAATCGTTTACTTTATTTATCGCTTGTGTGGATCGATATTTACCTATGTTAACCTATCGCACTAGCGTGATCTGGACTAGTGCAAGATATACGAGGGTTCCGAATCGTAGTGCTGGGTCCCGACAGTATGATATAGGATTATTGTGTTGTAGTGCGTACCGAAAATCGCATCCTATGTTGCAGTGTGGCGCTCGATCCCCTGTATGCCCCTCCCTCGGCAAAATAGGCGATGAATGACCTACATGTTTCCAAAAAGTTAACCTTGGCCATTTCAAATGAAGGAAGACTACAATAGAGTTATGTATGGAGGAAATGAGCATACCTGTCAAGTATTTCTTGCACAAGGGTGAAGTCGTGTGTTACCTTGAGTAGGGAATCAAGGTATATTACCTTGTTCCTTCTTGGTATAATGACTAAAAGAATCCAGTGGTTCCTACTCATATATGTCGCTATAGTCATTAAACCTATGTTTGTGCTGTGTATAAAGTACAAATAAAATTCGTATAGCAAGTAGTGAACACGTACTTCTGGTTGTAGGGCACCATTATGTAGTCCTTGTCGTCTTGAGCAAGCAATGCTGTCGTTATGTATTTCACGACGTAGGATGCGTCTGCCAAGATGGTTTGCTTAGAGACCACGTGTGGGTCGAGGAAACCTATCGGTTCTTTCAATTGTCGGGCATTTTTCATCATGTATCTATACATAAACAATGAGTTGTTATATTAATCGGTATTACGTGAATGTAGAACTTGATTGTACACACTTACAGTGTCTAGCATCGTAGAAGTGAGACATCGAGGGTTTTGAGGTTGAATAGGTCGAATAAGTCGTCGAAGCTCATGACGAAGGGGGCCGGCTCATAGAGGAAATGCTCCTTCGTATATCTGATGGTGATTCCACTAGCGCACCCTTTCTCTTTGGTCTTCTGCATGTACCAGGCATGCAAACCCTGACAACTTAATCTAGCGTAGGCTAATACTGTGGTGGTCACCAACGGACTTCCGAAGGAGTATTTATTAGGGTTGGGAGGCGGAGGCGCCTTAATGTTCTTCGATTTCAATTTGTCTTGAACGACTTGGTCGCTATGTGTCTTCCTATGAGACGACTCGGGAACCGATACGACGATATACTTTTCTTGTTCCTTCGGCGTCTTCTCCACAGGAACCGATGAGGCGGGCTTCTGAAGCGAAGGTTGAGGTGGAGTCATCGAGGGTCCTGTTGGAGAGGCATGGTCGTGTCGAGATGGTTGAGGCGGAGTCATCGAGGGTGCTATTGGAGAGGCCTTCTAAATCGAAGGTTAAGGCAGCACTGCAGGGTCCAGGGTGATGTCCTTCTTAGGCCATTGGATAAAACTGTACTCGGCATCCCCTAGTGTTTTGATGTCTTCGTTTGGACAAATCTCCAGCGGGACGACCCTAAAATTGTCATGTACCATGTCCACCTACACCCTGGTGTAACCCTGCGTCACCTGGGAACCGTGCTACACTATCCCTTCCTAGCATGGATACGCCACCTGTCCCCCGCCCAGTCTCAATAGACATGGGCCCAACCATCCTCACTTGGAGCATGCAGGGCATTGGCTCCTACAAAACGATACACAATTAACTAAGACGTCCTATAGGTCTATCTTTAGAGCATTCTAAAGATGTACATTACCTTGATGTCATCGATAGATAATTGGACGTCATGTTCAAAATTTTGCGTGGACGCGACACTACTCTTATGTTGAGAAGGGATGGCTCCCAAAATAACGAGAGCAACTTGCGACTGGTTGAGGAGTAGGAGTTGATTCACTTGGTCCTCCAATATTGCTATCTTTTCTTGAAATTTTGCAGTAAACACCTGTTCCAACACTGTGTCGTACTTGCCCTTGGATCTCTTCCTACTCCTATACGTGCAGTAGTCGTCTGCGAATCCATCCCTCCCAGTTACGTAAACCCCTTTGCCTCGCGTGCGACCCGGGTGCACCTTGTTTCCCAGGGCCATAGATAGTGTATCCTTCTCCCTGTTTGCTTGGAAGGAGCCTTCGGAACATGCAAAAGTCAATTCATACTGCAAGAGATTATCATATTATTGTAGACACTATGAAGTTATGGACTTATTAACAACTATATAGTTCGACATATTTACCACACATTAGGCCACATCCTGATCCGTCGGGTTTGTGAAAGAGAATCCATCTGAAGACGTGGCTGATGCCCTCGCTCTTAACTAGGGTCGAGCGCGCTCGTCTGTGATCTCAGCAAATGGCCCTATTCCGTTCTCGTCCTCCGCCACCCATTGCGTGGTTTTACCCGCGTACCCAATGGTGCCGAGTCTATGGGGGTGAGTGTTTCTTGTCTGGAGTGTCTTGTGCGCCGCACTTTGCTCCTGAAATTCGGCTATCGTCTTCATTTGTACAAAAGCGTCCCATATATCCCGTGACAAGAATTTATACTACGTGAAGGGAGTCCGACCCGTGTTCACGTATCTTCATGACAAGCGTGCTCTTGAAGGTCCTCCACGCCTTTCCCATCGCGAGCAACGCTTGCTGTTGCATGCGTGCCTGGTCTGCTTCTGGGAAAGTAAACGATTCTGAAATTTATGTCCACAACTCGCCTCTTCGATCTTTAGACAGAGTGTCCCAGCTTAGTGTGGTGATGGGGACTTGTTCCCTTCCAAGTATCCTGCAGATGGTCCAGAATCTCGTCGCTGCTTTCGGGGGACTCACAGGGATCCCAATGTCTTAACCTCTATGACGGTCATTCGGTCCGTAGGAATTTTTGATTTTCCTTTGTCATCTCGCATACGTACCACTTTCCTTGGAGATCCAGAAGCATTTGGCAACGTCGATAATAGCGGCGAAGACCGTGTGGACGCCATCTCGCTTACTTGCTATCTATACATATGAAGTTTCACTAAGTCATTTAAGATGAATAAAATACTGAGCATATACCACATGTAAATTAAAGATTTCACCCTAAATGACCAAATCATAATCAACTGAACTGTTGTAAGAAATGCGGTTTTAGCAAATAATCAAAATTAATTCCGGCATAATCATAAGACATTAAAGCATTAATCCACCAGCATTTAAATGACCAATGAACATATGTAAATGTGAATCCTCCAAGCTCTCAAACTGAAACTTCTAAGTCTATCAACTTACAGAACGTCAAAGCAATAATAGCTCAACCAATCAAATCTCCTGATTATGGTATAGCTGAATCAAATAGAAATAAAAGACATCAGTAAGCAACACATATAGAGCTCAAATCTGAATATGCTATCACACCAATTTCATTTTATGACAATTATTATCACATAGCAGTTTGAACAGATCCCTCAAAAGTCACTTTGCAATATATCTCCCAGTACTAACAAATCAATTTCAGAATTGAACTAGTACAACATATATATACTCAAAGTGATACACAATAAATGAATATAGAGATACTCACGAGATGATGGTACTCCAAACTAATCAAATATAATGAAAGTTCTTTAATGGAACCGTTTGTGATAGCGACGTTCAGACCTGGTGTTTGGGCGGCCCGATCAAGATCTAACGGTCCATAATCGTTGTGCATTCTGATGGTTCGAACGTTTACGCTTGATCTGGACGGTTGATTTAAAATCGGACGCCTGGACGCGTGAGTACATTCAGAGTGCCGAACGTGCGGCCCGTGTGGATCGTGCAATCTATATCGGACGGTCCTGAATGCCTCTAGTTGATCTAAGTCTAATTAGGGTTGACTGAGATTTAAAACTTAACTGCCACTTTGACCTAGGTCTTATAAATAGAAATAAATTTTATAAAATCTTAAAATAATTCATAGGGCTTCCTGGGAAGGTCTAGTATTCATAAAAATACTTAAACCTTACTTTTCATGATTTAATTGGTATAGTTTATATTCAAACCTAGAATAGATCATTATATTAAGTTCAAATTTTCTGCAGGTGAAATATAGTTCCAAAAATTTGGTAAAAATTATATTAATTCATGATAATTATTCTAGGATTTGAATAAATTGGTTCCAGTTGATGATCATAAGTTTTTTATTTCTGTTTTCATTTGGGGAGTTGCTTTAGGTTAAGTTTTAATCTTGTGATAAATCATTGATGGTGCAGAACAACATGGCGCGTAAAGAGAAGTTTTCTCGTTTGGAAGTCTGTGATAAATACATAAATACAAATTGAAAATGCAGAACATTTGACACATTCTGATATAGATAAATTCAAATTCACACATACATAAAACCGCTAATTTTACGATAAGTAGTCTAACACCTTTGTAAAGAATTTAGCATACTCATGCCTAATCTTGCAGTCATCGCTGCAGAAGACGGCGTAGTTGTCCCATCCTTCTTTGCCGCAGCCGGTACTCGTGCACCGATGGCCGTCCTCCGACAGCGCCCACACCCAGCCCAACGACCCAATCTTGTTCCACGCCGTCGCCTGGACCATGTGCGCGACGAGCCTCTGGCATCGCTTGCACTCCCGGTTGGTCCTCTTGGCCATCTCACACCTGCCGCTGGCCGGCTCATCCTTAACCTGCCTGATGTAGTGCTTCGCAACGTCGCGCATCTCGCTGGCCGTGTAGAGGAGGAGGCCGAGAACGTAGGCTGCGGCCTTGTGGCCAGCAACGGTCGCCCGTTCTAGGAACACGAGGCCGCGCTGCATGTCTTGGGGCGCGAAGACAAGCGCAAGGCCGATGATGAAGCAGGCCTCCGGGTCGCTGGCACCGGCTAGGTGGTGGACGACGATGAGGTAGCGCCGTTGTCCTGCCACTTCATCATCTCCTCCCGCTCCAGCACCACGCTCTTCCCCACGGCGCGCTGCTTGCATGCTTTGTACATGGCCTTGCAACTAAAATTCAAGACGACAGAATCTTAATACAAGAATTAATTCCATAAGAGAAAATATCAATTATAAAAATCATCGATCATACGTGGCTCGTAGGCTGTAGAGGTCAGCCATGGGCTGAGGAGAGCTCGCGGCCACGAGGCTGACGATGTGGACGACGACATCGTCAGGAAGAGAGGCGATCGCTGACCTCCTTGCCAGTTTGGCCCTCGCCGTCATGCTCCGCGTGCTCACCATATGTGTATTATAAGTAGATCAATACGATATGTGTTCTCACCTTGGCACGCGATGATATCATTCTTATAAAACGTCGAAGAGACGCATCGTACGTAACGTCGGTGCGTAGGACGAAGAGACGACCCATCGATCGCTCGTCGGCGTAGGAGACGAAGAGACGCATGGCGCGGGAGTCGAAACATCACAAACGGTTCATATAAAACCCGTCTGTGAAGTGCAATTATCATAGACGATTCGTATTAATAACCGTCTAGGATGTATCACAGACGGTTGTTTGTTCAAAACCGTCTGTGATAGTTCTAAATATCACAGACGGTTATTTTTATGAACTGTCTGTGATACTTCACAGACGGTTCTTAATATGAACAGTTTGTGATAACTCGTATCACTGACGGTTCCCTTTGGAACCGTTTTGTGATAGGTACAACACAGACGGTTCCAAGAGAACCGTCTATGATAAGGCGTCTAGTATGACTTATTTTGTAGTAGTGTGCATCTACATAATAACAAATGTCAAAGTAACATCAACAGCAAAATTCCGACCAGTGGACAATGACAAGGTACTCGACTTTTTACCAACCACAACTTTAGAGAAGATTGAAGATACAGAAGACATTCCAAGGCATGGTTTCAAATTTTCAGACATTGATATGCTCTCCAAAAGAATAGGTGACATGGTTTATCTCTTAGGTATGATATTAATGAAATCAAGGTTTTAACTTAAATTTATTATAAATTATTAATGCCAATTAACTTTTACGGTCAACAGATGTTATAGGAGTTGCAACATACATAGGACCAATTGAAGAAACTCGAACAAATTTTGGAGTTTCCAACATTCGTGACATTGTGGTACTAATTGAGTAAGTTCAAACAATTTCCACTTGACTAACTACAGTAAGATATTGAAATCTTTAATCTCCTCTACTACCTAAGTGTGTTTCTTTTATGTTCTAAAACTATTTTTGCTTCTTTGTTGGCAGTTATGAAGAAGTAAAAGTTAGATTATGGGATGTCAAAGCAGAACAAATTGATGTCAGTGCAACAGCTAAAACCATTGTAGTCACATCTACAATAGTAAAGAAATTTGGCAGTAAGTTTTTACATAAAATTAATAAATCATTCATGTGATGAGTGTACACAAAATGTGCATGTTATTCTTCATGTACAAAGTTATTCTCTATCATCAAGCAATGCAACACGAGTTTATTTAAATTTACCCATTCCCGAGACTATGGAAGTATAGAATAGGTAAGACAAACTCCGTTGTTAATATTTTCGTTTTATTACATGTCGTGTGACCTAACATGCTTCATATTTATTTGCATGTGAATAGGAACTATTCACGTGAAAATACTATTAAATAAATAGGTAACAAGGATCATCTGAAAGGGACATTTGAATAGCAAATGGAGTACAATAAGGAAACACTACAAGAATTAAATGAGATTTTAAATGACTCTTCAAATAAGGTATGGAATGATATTCTTTTAGCACTTTTCTATTACAAGTAAATACATATGCGTGTTCTTCAATCTATAGGCAAGGATATTTACTGTGGAAGCAACAATTAATGTGATCAACACACGATATGGCTGGTACTACTTCTCATGTAATGATGACAATTGCAAAAAACAACTTGAAAAGAAGGGTGATCACTACTATTGTGGCAAGTGCGACAAGAAAGCCAAACCTACACTATGGTAGATAGTTCTTCTGAAGCTATCTTCATATTCTGCAATATTTAAGGGGAAAGTTATTTTTTAAAACACAATCTACATGATTTGCAGATATAAAATCAAGCTTGAAATAAGTGATTCAACTGCAACTCTACATGATTTGCAGATATAAAATCAAGCTTGAAATAAGTGATTCAACTGCAACTGCAACTTGTGTACTTTTTGAAAAGGAAGCTCAAAAGCTAATAAGTGAATCAGTAAGTTTCATGGTCGAATCAATAAATCATGATACTAAGGAGGTCCCAAAACCAGTCCAAAAGATTTGTGGATAGACGCTAACTTTTCAGTTTAGATTGACTGATTACAATATCAAAAGTTGCAAGCCGGACTACATTGTTTCTAGACTATTTATTCTGGTTGGCAAAAACAGTTCAATAATCAAGATTAAAAAGGATGAAGAGGTATTTTTTTTTCTTATCAATTCACTTACCTTATTGGATATATAACAAAAAAAACTTTTGTTAAATTTTGTTAGATCAAAATGAGAAACTTTCACATTAACATGATAGATCTTTGATGTTACTGTAGAATACTTTAAATAAAATTCAACAAGAAGCTATGGTAAAACAAGAACTACAAGAAAATAAAGTGGTCGTGCAACTCAGTGATGACAATGAAGAATATGGAATAAAACACAAGAGTGGAAGAAAACAAACCAGACAAAAGTGTCTTTCTGATTTGAGTGACATAAAGGATTCAACAATCAACACCCAAATTGATGGAGAAGTATCATCTGAAGATGATGGAGAGGCAATTTTTTTTTATCTTTTGTTACATACCTTATAAATTAAGTGTATGATTAAATTTACTAACATGTGTCACTTATTATTTTCTAGAATACCTTGAAAAAAATTCCAAAAAAATATTTTCATAAAACAAGAGTCACATGAAGAGGATGAAGTGCATCTACAGAACGATAATGACTCTAGAGAATCCAAAGGTGTATTCAAGACTCGGGGAATACAAAGAAAACAAAAATATGTTGTGCATCTTAACAACGACGAAGAAGAATCCGAAGGGTAATGTAAGAATAGAAAAATACTACGAAGAAAAAAGTGTGTTAAACATCTTCAAGATGAAGAAGCAGTTGAGAATGATAGAGTTAAACAACCTAGAAGGTCTCAGCGGGGAAGGAAGCATAAATTAGGTTGAAAATGGAGTGTGGAAACAATAGCAAATAGACGATTACCTCATATGGTTACCTATTTATCCTATATTTTATACTAAATTTGAGATGTAAACTAATGACATGTTCCTATTGTCAGGTAAATTATAATCGTACATCTAGAAAGCATACAATAATCAGCTAATATTGTATTTTTTATGATTGAATACATGATTGAATCATAAATTCTAATCTCAAAACAAGCTGAAATGGGCTCAAAGTTCTAATCTCGGATGAGAAATCTCCAGAAAATAATGTTGCAAAAATATTGTGTAGAAGGAAATCATTTAGTACACCACATTCTTTTAGTCCTCACAATGTTTATATTTCCATCTGTACAGTTGTTAATTTAACAATTTTTTATACCAATCTGTGCACAATTGTTCTCGAAAAATAAATGTAAGCCATAGCAGTTTTGCATACAACCGGGAGAAGGACAGCTAATTACCAAGTGTGCAAATCAATACTTGCAACATCCTTTGTCATTGCATCAAAATTGTAGTTCAGTCCAAGCATGTGAAGTATATAAAACTACAATCACCAATGATTGATCTCAGAGACTCAGACCCAAAAGCTAATAATGCCTACATGTCACTACTGTCATAATTGTTCAAACCATCAGGATTGGACGGGAAAAAACATAAAGCATCTGATATCAGTGAGAGAAAACCTGATCCTACAAACATTAAAAACTTTTCTCTGACTGGACCAAAAAAAAGAACAAGACACTCAAATCTTCGATAGCCAGAAGAATACCTCCACAATTATTTTTTTTAAAAAAATAAAAATCCAAAGCAAACCCCACTCCCACTGATAAATACCTCCATAATTCCTTGCGAAAAAAACAAGTGTTATTAATCCTCACATGATGCAGACAGCATCCAGCAGAATCAGGATACTCCTATTGTGGGCACCGTGCCTAGCACCATATCTAAGCTCCCATTGCCGCCATTACGAAGCTTCAACTGCTACTATCGCCACCTTATCCAAGTCCGGCCTCCGTGCCTCCTCCTCGCTGGCCGTAAGTGCTATCATTCATGGCTGCAAAAGAGAGATATCAGTACTGATGTGTAATGCATTTGGGGAAGAATTGGGGGAGAGAGAGAGGAAAAAGATTTGGATCTGGAGTAGTAGACATCAGAGAACAAAGGTGGGGAGTTTGAGATGGTCCTTAGACTCTGTCATATCGAAGAGAGAGAGAGAGAGAGAAACTAAGAACAGGAAGGTGATCGTGAAAAGGATTTGGATCTGGAGTAGTAGACATCAGAGAAAAAGGTGGGGAGTTTGAGATGGTCTTGGCCCTTGGTCATATCGTAAGGTCGGGCAGATGATTTGGAAAATATAGTAATGTACAGATTTCTACGAAGGTGCAAGCATGGCTAAAGAAGTTGGTTTGCTGCAACATGGGACGTGAGATCAATACTATTCCTCGAAATGTACAGAATTTGCAAGCATTGAGTATTGCAATGGCCCTCTGTGGAGAGCATGAGTTTGCAAGCATTGAATATAGTAATGTACAGATTTCCAGGAATCATATTTGCAGGGAAAGCGGACTCACGAGCACAACGCACGGTTGCAAATGTGCGAGCGAACTCATGAGCGCAACACATGGAATGATTGGATGGCCTGTAAGAAAATGCAACAAATGAATGACGTGAGAATGCGCAAGCAAAGAAGAGAAGTCGTGTCTCCGCGCCGCACTATAGGAATTAAAAAATACCCAGCACGGGCGCCGCGATGGACAAGAGACAGGGTCTTTCATTGCCAAGCTCATGAGCACAACGTACAAGTAAATCGAATGGCTTGCAAGGAAAACGGGGAATCGAACGGACTGAAAACGCGTAAAGAAATGGGATGAGCTAGATAGGGAATTTTTTTAAAAAATATTATTATTTTTAAAGATATTTACAAAAATAAATAGTCGATTAAAAAAATTACAAAAATGTATCTCTGTGCCGATTAAAGCGGCGGCGAGAATAATCGCCATTCAATCTGGCGGCGAGACCCTGCCCCCGACTGTCGCGATTGAGAATGAATCGCCAGTTCAACTGGCGATAGGAATGAATCGCCAGTTGAACTGACGACAGGACCTATCGCCAGTTGAACTGACGATTCATTCCCCAACCCTTATTTTCCCTATTTCACTTAGATAGTTTGTGATTTTTATAAATTTTAAACGGTACGAAATCTTTTAGACTCGTAATAACATTTTATTATCGTCGTATGTTGTTCTAGTACGGTTAATTTTCGGAGAATTTAGCGAGGACGTTTGAGGCATGAACGATTCGTAAAAAGGAAGATAAGTGATATTGTCATTCCCTAACCCTTATTTTCCCTATTTCACTTAGGCAGTTTGTGATTTTCATAAATTTTAAACGGTACGAAATCTGTTAGACTTGTAATAACATTTTATCATCATCGTATGTTGTTGTACTACAGTTAATTTTCGGAGAATTTAGCGAGGACGTTTGAGGTATGAATGATTCGTAAAAAGGAAGATAAGTGATATTGCCATTCCCCAACCCTTATTTTCCCTATTTCACTTAGGCAGTTTGTGATTTTCATAAATTTTAAACGGTACGAAATCTGTTATACTTGTAATAACATTTTATCATCATCGTATGTTGTTGTACTACAGTTAATTTTCGGAGAATTTAGCGAGGACGTTTGAGGTATGAACGATTCGTAAAAAGGAAGATAAGTGATATTGCCATTCCCCAACCCTTATTTTCCCTATTTCACTTAGGCAGTTTGTGATTTTTATAAATTTTAAACGGTACGAAATCTGTTAGACTTGTAATAACATTTTATCATCATCGTATGTTGTTATACTACAGTTAATTTTCGGAGAATTTAGCGAGGACGTTTGAGGTATGAACGATTCGTTAAAAGGAAGATAAGTGATATTGCCATTCGATCGGGAATTCATACACTCTGATATTACAGAACTTGCAGAAGAACGTCATAACACTTAACTAAAATGATAATTGACAACATTGATAATAATATTTTTGTCGTGGTCGCGGCGCCAACGTCTCCCATGTGCATCGCCTCTAGTCGGCACGCGGATGAGGTCCCGTGGTGACGTCAGGAATGCCGATGTCTCCTTGGTCCTTAGCATTTCGCGTGGGGCATGTCTTGAAGGTGTGCCCGGACTCACGCAAATGGAGCACTTCTTCGTGCGACGTCCGCTTACGCCTCGTCCATATCGTTCACGATGCGTCGTGCACTGCCGCCGGCCAACCTTTCCTTGAGCCTACCGGTGTCGCGGCCCGCATTAGTTGCTCCGGGATGGATGGCGGTGAAATGGCCAACAACGGCGTAACCATACATCTCTCCACTCCATGTTTGCATCACTGCCTCTTTGGTGAAATAGTGAGAGAGCTACTGCCCGGGATGCTGCGCCACCGTCGAACAGGCGGCCATGACATGGGAGCAGGGCCTATGCAGAAGAAGGGCTTGTTACAAGTGCATACGCAACTATCGCGGCGTAGCGTGCACTCATGGGTGATCCTCTCGCGGTTAGTCCCGCGACGCCCTTTATCCCTGCACATTATCTCGAAGCGAAGCTCCCTCGTGCCCATCTTGAATGCCCGGTGCATCTCACCCTTCTTACTCTTCTCCTCCATGTATGCGGTGATCATGGCGGAGTAGAGTACTCATCATTGCCATGGTGAGCGACGCATTGCTGCATCTGTTAACAAAGTAGTTTGTGGTACCGCGGAGAATTGCCTCGAAAATACCAACCAAAGGAGGCACTGGCGCCGCGCATGACCAGTGTTGTAGACCTCGGCTAGGTTGGTTGTCATGATACCATATCGAGCACCACCCCTGTCATGCAGCAGCGACCACTTCTCCTTAGGCTCGTGCTCAATCCAGTCTGAGAAGCATTTGACTTGTGCCCCTGTCTTCCTCGTGACACTAGGAGCGTCTGTGGGTAGTTGTGGCAATGCTTGGGGCCAGTGGCGCTGAGGCGGCCTAGTCGATGCCTCCTTACGTGGGTTTGGGTCCGGTCGTCCAGAATCTTCCAGAGTGTGTCGAACTTACACTGCTGGTTCTGGTTGCACAGGCGCTTGAACATGTTCATGAAGTCCTTGTTGCGGAATCGCTATAGAAGTTTGCACCCAAGTGCCTCATGCACCACCTGCTCTGTAGATCCGGCCATGGAAGTGGAACGTTCTCTCCTCACTGTAGCTGTGTTATTGCATGCAGCAGGCCCGCGTGCCGGTCATGTATGAGGCATACGTGGGGACGGTCGCAATGAAATCCTCACATTCTTCGGGAACCACGGCCACTATCCGTGTTCTCGCTTTCAGCAGCGAATGCCACAGAAGAACTTGATTGTTTCCGTCCGTCGCTATTGCGGTCAGTATCTGGCCCTTGTACCTGCCAGTCAGGAATGTGCCATCGATACACAAGACTGGACGACAGTGCCGGAATGCATTGATGCATGGACCAAACGCGAAGAATGCTCGCTGTAGTACCCTCTTATTAGGCCACTTCGGATGCGTGGCGTCTTGAATGTCGACATGAGTGCCGAGATTCCTATCTTGTATGACTCGGAGTTGCCCAGGGAGGTTGTGGTAGGAATCCTCGAACGTGCCGAACCTTGATTTCAATGCCTTTTGTTTTGCCCTCCAAGCCTTGGCATAGCTGATAGTGTACTGGAACCTTGCCTCAATGGCCCGAATGATGGATCATGGCTCAAAATCTAGGTTATCCACGATCTCACCGTACATGAGATTGGCAATGAAGCCTGATGACAGGTTCCGGTGGGACTGCGCTGACTCAACGATGACGCATGTGTGAGGGACCACTATGGAGCACTTCGGTGAGGTGTCCCACTTGGCTGAAATGTGCAGCGCCAAGGGCATCCTCTATGCTGCACTTCACGTCGTAGCATCTTGGGGTAGACTTGACGACGGTGAATGTGCGTCAAACCGACAATGCCCAATTTGACCGCATCTTGCACGACCTCCTTGCATTTATACGTAGCTCCTAGTCGACCTCGCTGCAGTCGTACTCCCATGGTACATGGGAGCCTTCGTTAACGATGAGGTTCTCGAATCGTATGTGTTCCACTCGGACGGAACCGCTTTGCCGTCCGCATCATCGTCGTCATAAGAACCTTCATCTTCTGACAATGCCATGTAGTCTTGGTCTTGAGCTCCATCATTTCCACTAGGTCTTCCGGCTCCTCCCCTCGTCGCCAAGCCCACTAGCCTGTCTCACCGAATGAGGTAACTTCGGCGTAGTCTTCATTGACGACATCGGCAACCTCTTGCTCTTCTCGCCATTTGCGCGCCTTTGAAGTCACCTAGTTCTTCCACGGTGTCGCAAGCCCTACTTGTTACGACGCGGATCTTTGGAGTGGGTTTAGCATACGCTGAACTGTAGGACCAATTTCCATCCTCTCCTCGCCATGCGTACATCGACCGCCATGAATTTGTTCCCTTTAGTTGCACTAACTCCCAATACGTGGGGTACATCTGCACGAGGCGAGGCGACTCAATGTCAGATCGTAGACATCACGGTCCACTTGGAACGTGTGGAACAACCACCGCATCACAGCGCCTATTGTACGTTGCTCAGGTCTTGGTAGGGGCACGTCCGCGGATTGGAAATAACTCAAATCAATTCCCTCGGGACCCTCCATAATAGTCCCTCGGCCATAGAAAATTTTGAAATTGACGACGTCGGACATATTTGACGTACTGCAGTGTAAAGAACATTTACACGATAAACTACATATGTGCAACTAAATATCCCACAAAAAAAGTATGTAAAACGGACTTAACTACGTAACAGCACATCAAGAATCATGTAATCCGTTCTGTTAAGAAAATTACCCGAGGGGTGGGCAACTTGACGAAGCTAGCTTTTCTCCTCGTCCTCTCTGTTGTGCCCTTTTTTGTTGAGTAAGACCGAGTCTGTGTGGAATATCGCCGTTGCAAGAGGGTTTGTAGAGGTCGGGCACTGTCGCCGATTTAATCGATACCTTCCTATCGCTTGATTGAGTGGCGATACCTTCTCCTCGCCAGTTGAGCCCTGGCGATACATAAATGAACCAACAACTAGCGGTTCAAGCGGTGACACAGATAATTTATGCAACTTGTTGCGCTGGCTATTGTTGTTGTGCATTGTTGCAAGATTTTTGGAGGACGATTGAGGATTAATGATTCGTATGTAGCAAGGCGGTGATATTACAATGCGTTCGGAATCTCTGCACAACTCCGTTGGACAACTTTGGGAAATGACGCAGCGATAACCACACGATATTTCATCGGACAAGGGATTACATGGCACGCAGACAACGAACCGAGAAGCGGTACACGCATGCCTTTAGGAAATTGAAATACATGGGACATGTGGAGAATAGGTAGAACTCTTGAGTCGAATGTGGCCATTTACCCTTGCGGCCCCACCGGCGTTGTACTCTCGCCTTGCGCCTTGGCTCTCGCCGCGATGGCCCTCTTTCGCTCCCTCTCGGCCTCCGTCGCCTCGCATGCTCACGCTCCTGCTCCTCGCTGCTCGTCCCGCCTACCTTGCTCGGCTGCTCGACTTTCAACTCTTTCGGCGCCTTTCACGGGTCTCGATGTGCTCCACGACCCGCTCTTAGTCTAAGCAACGACCACATGTCGAGGGGTGGATCTTGTCGTCGATCCACTGCCGGAAGTCGCATAGTGGTGGCGGAGCTGCGGTGGGTAAAGAGAGTTCGTTACCCGTTGTCGGAATAAAAAAGCATTGTACCATGAAATACGGTTTGATGCGGATGCATGTTGTTGCGGTCAACGGCGTAGTTTGGGCAGCACCAATAGCGCTGCCCAATGGTCCACTCATCGGTTGATTTGACGCACTTGCAGGCGTCCCTACACCAGCATAGGGGGGGTGCCACCCCTATCGGGGGTCCTTCCGGAGGACGTTCCGCAGGCATAGGAGGCGGGTCGCGGCTGGACCCAGAATCGTTGGGCGTACTACGAGGCAGCTTCCTCAGATCCACTAGTTCCGGAAAAGTTTGGTGTGTGAAAGGCTCCTGACTAGCGGCATGATAGCGAGCGGTGGTCTCATGGGGAGACACCCAGTCCTTCAAAAGCTTGCGGATTTTCTCCTATTCCTTCTCCTTGTCCATGTTTTCTACTCGGTGGTGCTGCTGTGGACTAGTTGGACGAGTTACGCTGTATTTATAGCTAGAGCGGACGGAGCCGTTGTCGGGGCTCTCGTCTTGGTAAGTCGTCTAGAAAAGCTGGCCCACTTGGACACATCGTCCTGAAAAGCTAGTCCGTGTGGTCACATCGTCCTAAAAAGCTGACATCGTCCTGAAAAGCTAACCCGTGTGGTCACATGGTCCTGAAAAGCTGGCCCGTATGGTCACATCGTCCTGAAAAGCTAGCCCGTGTGGTCACATCGTCCTGAAAAGCTGACCCGCATGGTCACATCGTCCTGAAAAGCTAGCCCGTGTGGTCACATGGTCCTGAAAAGCTAGCTCGTATGGTCACATCGTCCTGAAAAGCTGCCTACTCTGGTGCCATCGTTCTGAAAAGCTGACCCGTCTTGTCGCATCGACTTAAAAAGGTAGCTTGTGTTCTCGCATCGCCTAAGAAACCCAGCTCGTTTTGTCACGTCGTTGCGAACAGTTGGATCGTAAAAGAAAGCAGACATATTACTCATATTCAAAAGCTGTCAAAACAACAGTTGGCATAATGAAAAAAAATTACATAAAGGGAAATCTAATGGCGTCCCCTCTTAGGCTGCACCCCGCGTGTCGTCCCAGGCCTCTGCCGTCGCTGCAGCGAGTACGTCAGAGGGTCAGGCTGCCTGACTACCCGACCCGCGCGAGTAGTCAGTGGTGGTGTAGCCAGGGGCTGCTCCTGCGTCGGCTGATCCTGCGTCGTCTGGGTCTGCGTCGGCTGAGTCTGCGTCGCTTGGGTCGAACTCGGCGCCGTCTGGTGAGAAGCCTCAAAGAGAAGCTGCGTGTCACGGATCCACTGAAGAAGTCCTCGATAGGTCTTGATAGAGTGCCGCATCGTCGGCGAGAATGCATCGTCCTCCCAAGCCGTTCCTGCGAAGAATTGGGTTACAAACATAGTCATGACTAAAAGTACGTTACGCAAGCAAACAGAACTTACCTGTTGGCCCAAAGATGTGCTCCGACGACGCGGCATAGTCTTGGCCCGCGTGCGGGGGAGGCGAGGACTGTAACGAGAAGATCGTCGTTACAAACTTACGAGGTTGAAATGAAATGAAGAAGCGATGTTAGCGTCGAACTCACCTCCCACATGTCGGAGGTGCTCCCCGCCTGCCACGCCGGCGTGCCGCCCGCGTGCGGGCGGAGGCGTGTCCTACCACCTCGTCCTCGGACGGCTCGGTCCACCGGGTTGGTGGCGTCGCGACGATCGCGGTCCGCACTCCAGCGTCTTGCTGCCTCCCGATCTGCAGAGCCCTCGATCTCCGGCATTGCCATGTGCTTGCGCGAGTCTACCATCTGGATGACCTCCGGTGAAGATCCACGCGCGGTAATCAACAAGTTGTACACGTAAGTATGTCAAATTAAATATGAAATATGTAATATTGAGTACGTGCTGCTGCGGTGAAGCGGGCGGTGGGTGGGGTGCGTGTCGACGTCGCGACCACATGTCGACGGTCGACCCACGACCGACGCATAGCGGAGCCTCGTCCCGAGTGAGTACCACTCCATGTAGTGCTCGTGCGTCTCGGGTCGTGGCCTCGTCCCCAACCTCGATGAGGTCTCGTCGCGGCACTCCAACCGTCCACCTAAGGGCCATCTGTCCGACCAGGACATCGTGCCTGAACTCCCTTCCTAGTGTACTGTGGGCGGCAAGAAAAATATTTGGTTGCGATATAACACATATTATACGGACATAAAAGTCAACGGTGAACTTACGGCGTGTACGTGCGCGGCACGCCTCCCAAGGGGTGGGACCTCTGCGCGAACCGAATGGCGAATGACCCTCTGTCTCGGTACTCCTCCACGAAGATGTCGTGCACCAAGGCACTCCGTTTGTACGGTGCAGGTAGTCTCGCGTGCACGGCACCGGCGGAGCCGTTGGGGCACGCGCGATCACCTTGTCGTCAGCATGCGGGTCGGATGACGCGGTCATCGATCGGTGATCAAACATCATAGCGTACTCGGGTAGGAGCCTGCGAGGTGATCGGCGTGAAGGTGACTGTGCAATACAACACCGCAAACTAAGCACACAAAAATAATGATTTCAAAATGAAAATAATAAATGATTACGAAACTAACCCATCGGCGGCACCACAAAGTGCCCATGGTGGCCGGTCGAGTCGTCTGCCCGGGGCGTACAAAGCCGCCCGTCTGTTGTCAAGTCCACTGCGGTCGTCCGATCTGCGAAGCGCTCCAGCGACCACGGCTGCAGAGGGGGCGGGCATCCCGGAGGATGGGCCGCCACGCCAATGGCGCGCGCGCGTCGCCGCGAGTCTTGTGATGCGTCGCGCCGCAACCGACGGCCGGACCCCGCGCGTCTGCGGGATCCGCTCGATCGGTGACACCGCCACCTCATCGCGCGTCGGATGTAATGCTTGTCCACGCTGTCGCCGTGGGTGCTCAGGAACATCACCCACCCGACCAACCACGGTAGGCCTCCAAGTGCCTCGTAACGGCGGCG
Organism: Ampelocalamus luodianensis; assembly: GCA_036346255.1. Classification (NCBI taxonomy): domain Eukaryota; kingdom Viridiplantae; phylum Streptophyta; class Magnoliopsida; order Poales; family Poaceae; genus Ampelocalamus; species Ampelocalamus luodianensis. The sequence continues at coordinate 22,326,845 of CM070638.1, read as the reverse complement.
AGCGCTGCGTGGCGACCATGCGCTCGGTGCAGAAGACACGTAAGCGTCGGCAGGTTCACAAGCGAATTGTTACGAGAAAAATAGTTACGAAAACACTTACGTGAGCGGCGAGATCCACTTCAGCGTGGGCGATGCGGTGCTTGAACTCCCGTCTGTATTTTTGGCGGCGGATATCGCGAACACGGCTGGGAGGACCATGCGCCACGTGGCGGGGCGTCGTGCGCCACCATCGGAGCGCTGCGCAGGCAACCCGGTCGGGTAGCTCACATCCTGCAGCGTCGGCGTCATCTCCCGCACGGAGATGGAGCGTATGGGTCTCGGCCTCGGTCAACGGCGCCGTCGGGAGGGCGGTCGTATGGAAACCGCCTGAGCGTCACGGCCGCACGGTGGTCCCGGTCGTCCTCCGTCGTCGCCTCCACCATCCTCGCTAGTGGAAAGAGGCTCGCGCTCTCAACTGCGTCGAAGCGATTGAGAACAAACATGAGTCAACGCCACATAAGCGGGCCGCGATTGAGTGCATAAAGGTCGAACTTCACGTACCTCGGAATCCGGTCTGGTGTAGCCTCCATGCCACGATGAAGTGCGTGGCGAAACACCCCAAGCTCTATCGGCGCCTCGCCCTCCGGAGGGAGCGCGGTACTGAGGCGGCTACGGTGACGCTCGTCAATCACTGGGTCAAGCAACTCGTACTGACTCGCGTCTGCCATACGAAAATGCGACAGAGAGAAAGTTCATATTTTTTTCATGCATCTTTACATAGCCTATGTAGCAACTACAAATTTTCTTTACAAATGTAATACATGTCATGCTACTTTTCTAGTTAAACGGTGTTTTCAGCACTAACAAGATATTGACCGCGCACTAACACAACTAATAACAGCGTACTAACAAAATAATAACCGCGCACAAATATTCTCATTGTTTTTAGACCTACACGGCTACTCGTGTTTTCTCACAATTCAAAAATGTATCATGCAATTCTCCTATTTTAAAATAGAAATGTATCGTGCATTAATTATGTTACTACACCAGTCAACCAGCGCCATACTCAATTCTATATCGATATTGCCGCAATTCCATGTCCAACTCAAAATATGTACTACATAGTTCGACTACATTTATGTAACCTACTCGATTCTATGTCGCTATTGTCGCATTTCTATGTCGCTACACAACTCAAAATATGTATTGCACAGTTCGACTAAATTTATGTGACCTACGCAATTCTATGTCGCTATAGTCGCAATTCTATGTCGCTACACAACTCAAAATATGTATTGCACAGTTCGACTAAATTTATGTCACCTACTCAATTCTATGTCGCTATTGTCGTTTGCTAACCTACAAGGTTTGGACGTAACATACGCTTTGAAAAATTTACCGCAACACGAGATGATCGATCAAAGCGATGCTTTATCAATCTCTCCACCGCGACAAACCGGCGAGGCTTCGCGCAATTTCTTCTCTCCTCTCCAACTCTCTCTTGTTTTTTCCTGGAATTAAAATGAATTATGGATTGATTTTTCGAGATTTTATAGTTCGCATACATCGCTTGATTGAGCGGCGACAGAACCTATCGCGATATAATCGGCGATAGCAACTATCGCCATTCAAGCGGCGACAGAAATCGTCCAACTTCCTCGCCGCCGATTGAAGCTCGCGATAAATAGTAACCCGGCCATGAGTGGCGACGAGTTCCCATCGCCGATTGAACTAGCGATAGGTTCGTGTCGCCGATTCAAGCTAGCGAGGACACATTTTTGTAATTTTTAAGCGACTATTTATTTTTGTAAATATCTTTAAAAATAATAATATTTTAAAAAATCGCTAGATAGGAGGCAACACTTTTCGACGGCGAACTCGTGAGCACGACATGGTTGGCAATCTCACGAGCGCAACGTTGTGCCGGCTAGAGATAGGCACGGAGTCGAGGCGGGCAACATTTCGTGCGCCAAGCACTGAAATGGCGAAGCATGTGAACTGCGCGAAGCTCACGCGAAGGCAAAACACAACGTCCGATCGAGCGGTGAGAAACAAACCGTCACGTGATATTATGGTCATCACGAGACGGTTTTTTAGCGCAATCGATAATACGAACGGATCGCAAAATAAAAACCATCGTGATTGTATTTAATATAGACGGTTTTGGTCAACCGCCTCGTGATGAGGCGTTTAGTATTAGCTTTTTTGTAGTAGTGACTCAAACTTCGATTGAGCTTTTCATATGGTTATTTTTGATATTGTTGGTGTACACCACCAACATATGGCCCAATCGAATCGGACAAGAATAGGGACCTATTCGATTTGAAATTTGAGAGGAAACTTCAATATTATATAAACAGTGTGTGTCTACATGTACAGAACACATTGAAAAGGTTCCACCAAAATCAATCTCGCGCTGGGTGGAAACGATTCCAGAAGTCACGATGCAAGTTGGAAGATATACAAAGGTAAAACAATTGCAGTTCTATATGTTCCTTTCAAATATTATTAGTGTGCTTAATTTTACGTTCCTTCTCAATAGAATTCATCAAATGCTAAGGATATATATCAAAGCAATCAGCCACATCTCAATGAGATAAATCAAACCACCGAAAGGTACTCACATTGCACATGAACTACCATCAGTTTTGTTTCTCATGTTAATCACTTGCTGATGTAATTAAGGCCTGAACTTACAGTACTTATGAAAAAAATGTACACATATGTACAAATGCTCGAGCGAAGAGGAAAATGTTGCTATTTGAAAAAAGAAGTACAAAATACAAAAAATCACCATCAGTAGCCTTGACTCCAAGTTGAAGAATGACCTGCACATAGAAAGAGAATTAGAAGGGCTAAATCAAAACAATAGAAGATAATATATTTATGAGTTACAAAAGAACTCTTTGATCATAGCATTTTCAAATAATCAACTAAAAAAACTTTTTTCCAATGTGACTAACCAATACTTCAAAAATGCCTTTCAGTAATTTGGAAGATGATAGACGAAAGTGCGAATGCAAAGAAGCTCGGTTGAAGAGAAAGCAGATGCTACAAGAAAAAAGAAATAATAAGCGTATGATGTTATTAAGCACTTCGGCTAACCAATTGACAAATTGCAACAATACTCATATGCAAGACAACAACCTACAACATATCAACGAAAGGTTTTGCCTTCCTCTTGAAAATATTAACAGATACTTTTCATAATAATTGTACATTACTATATATCTTATCCAAAAACAAAATATTTCAGGCCATTGACTTATACATACACTAAAATGACAACCAACCAATCAAGCAAAAAGGTACATGTATTGCATACGCTCTATTTCTCATTTTCAATCTAGAATGAAAATTCTGATCAACTTGCTTTAGATTATATCAAATGATCAAGGCATAAAACTGCATCTTGATGAAAAAGATCAGGAGAAAAAAGGTACTCACTTTTAATTGAATTATATTTATTTGTCCAGTAAATAGTAATAAGGCGAGTAACAGCTAACAACAAAGAATACCATTGCAGGATGTCAGTGGTTGGCGGAATCGAAAATCCATTGAAGACCAAACACCTACTACATGAAAGACAAAGCAACAAACGTGCAAGATTGCTGCCAATGAACAACCCAAACATATCAGTTTTGCATCAAATTCAACAAATAATTCACAGTGTAACACCCCAGCCCAACATGAGCCTGGAATGCTACTAATTAAACATGATAACCGATTTAAGCACAAGACATAATTCTAAATTTCGGCAGGACCTCCTTTGTATAGCTAACTATACCAGAGGTTCCAACAATCATATATATCAAAGACAATATTCTAACATCTAGAAATCGCACTTTTTCAGCTTAGCATAAAACTTATTCTCTCTTAGCGTCTCCAACACAAGCCTCAGATGACACCCATGATCTGCTTCAGTCTTTGAATAGATCAAAATATCATCAATAAAGACGACTACAAAATCATCCAGATACTCATGTAACAACCTATTCATGGTCTCCATTAAAGCAGCAAGGGCATTCGTTAGTCCAAAAGACATAACTTTAAATTCAAAATACCCATACCTTGTGGAGAACATCGTCTTCTCAATATCGTCCTTTCGAACAGGAATCTGATTGTATCCTGACTGGAGATCAATCTTTGAAAATACCTTGGCCCCTCTCAATTGATCAAATAAATCTTCAAAGCGAGGCAAAGGATATTTATTCTTAATGGTTAGCTGATTGAGAGCACGGTAATCAATACACATGCGCCAACTATTATCCTTCTTCTTGGTGAATAGAACAGGAGCTCCCCACGGAGACACACTGGGACGAATAAGATCTTTCACTTTTAGGTCATCCAATTGCTTCTTTAATTCCTCCTGAAAAGGACGAGCTAGATGGTATGGGGTCATGGAAACCGGTTGAGCACCTGGTACTAAATCAATCCTGAACTCTATTGGGCGAGGTGGAGGCATCCCTGGCAAATCCGCTGGAAATACATCAAAAAATTCCCGAACCACTGGAATACTTGGAGTAGTCAAAGATGAACTCAGCTTTTCCACTAGAGACAAGAGAAATCCACTATTTGCTGCTCGACTACCAGGAAATAGACTAGCCAGCACACAAAGTGAGTAAGAGGGGGCACTACCCTGAAAAACTATCTCTTGCCCAGATGGAGCTTGCAAGGTTACTGTCTTCCCAAAACAAGATATGACAGCATGGTAACTATGCAACCAATCCATACCCAAAATAACATCAAACGACTCCATCTTCATAACCATCAGATTAGCAATAAAGTCTTCCCCATCTAAAGAAATCACACAACTAGGACAGACTGCGGAACTGGAAAGAATTCCCCATGCGAATTAACTAGAACAGATTGAGCTATATATTGCATACTCAAATTTGCCCAGCTAGCAAACTTTAACGATGCAAAAGAGAAAGTAGCTCCAGAATCAAACAAAACAAATGTCTTTACTGAGTCCACCAGAAGCGTACCTGTCACCACATCGGGACGACCCACCGACTCAGCAGTCGGCATGGCATAGGAAGCGATCTTTGGGCGGTGGAGCCCCAACACACTGGTATGGAGGTGCGAGGAGCTGCGGAGGTGTCTTGAAGGCGCCACAACTCGAAACGGTGCCGTGGGAGTAGGCGGCCAAAAATACCCTGGTGGTGGGATCCCTCCAGGAGTAGGGTAGTATGGCTGAGGCTGCATCCAAAACTGAGTAGGAGTAGCTGCTAACATCTGCACAGATCCTTGAGAAGAAGCAGCTGGCACTGGTGCTGACGCTTGAACTGGCTCCCACTTAATGATACTAGCGGGATTCCGCCAACAAACCAACGCCTTATGGCCCTCCTAACCACAGTGTCGACATAAACCAGCCCAAGTACACTCTGAAGCACGATGTTCATTGCCACAATTGAAGCATTTCATACCTTGCCCTGGGACCGGACGAAGCATAGGAGCACTCGCTGGCGGTCGAGAAGTGAAGGATGACTGCGGCTTTGTGAACCTGGACTTAAAAGAATTCCGTGGGCCCTTGAACTTCTTGAAAACGGGCTTCTGGGATGACCCACTTCCTCCAAAGCTCCTCTTTTGATTGCCACCTGCACCCTCAGAAACCACAATACCACTCGTACCTTGCAACTCTTCCCCAAGCTGCATCTCTAACTCCATGCCCCTGGCTTGCTCTACCAAGGAGCTAAAGTCGCGCAGCTCTAATACCCCAACACCTGACGAAACTCCTGCCTGAGCCCTCTGCGAAACTTCTTAGCCTTCTCCGCGTCATTGGTAGCCACAACTGGTACGAAGCGGATTAAGTTGTTGAAATCCACTTCGTACTCTGTCACCGACATCTTTCCCTGCTTATAATTGTTCAATGATACCTCCATCCTCTCCACAAATGAGGCTGGATAGAACCTCCTCCTGAACTGCTCCACAAACGGCTCCCAAGTTCTTTGGTCCATGAGCGTGATTCGGGCCGACAGACTCCTTCCCACAGAGATCCGCTTTGCCTTCATTGGAAGGCAACGAATCGAGCCCTCAACTCGAAGTCAATCCCAGCGCTCCCAAGAATCCACCCGGACATCTAGAATTCATCAAAGCGTTCAAAATATGCTAATCAACTAAAGCATAAACAAGGATATCCAAAATATGCTACTCTCATTATTACAAATAATCCAATGCAAGCGGCATAACCATAGTAAGTCTTTAAGCAGTTCGCTTATTATTAAGGTACCATCTAAATGTTATTCAACTTTAAAAAAATGTGTGGTAGTGAGTGAATCCAAGACGAGCTTACTCCCTCCCATGCATGCCGTTCTTGCAAGTGGTACCTAAAAGCATAACAAAAACAAAAGTGAGTCCAAAGACTCAGCAAGTACAATACATGGCATCAACAGCATACATAATGGTAATTCATCAATCATTATCCACAAAACTACACACCAAAAATAATACATACTCATGCTATGCAATATGCTCAAAATGCTCTTTAACTTTCTCTTTCTCTTTTGCATTTTACCGGTAATGCAGAGCGTGCATCCGTCGATACACACCCATGCCTGTGCCATCTGGCACAGGGACCATTGCTCATACTCCACAAGTATGAGGACCTAAGCCTATGCTCCACGAGCATAGGGACCTTTAGCCCGTCATAATCATAACGGGGACCTCAACAATTATTTGGTCATCACATGACCAAGCTTCAATATGCCATCCTGATGTATATGCATGAAATCTTATATCACCATAAACAAGCATTCATATCAACATTGCATATGAATAAACCTATTCATATTACAAGCATTCATGAATAGCACATAATTCATTACACTAGAAAATATGAATATTAACATTCATAATAATCTTAGCAACCATGAACAACACATATGTTCATAATTAATTCTATCACATGAACATCTTTGAACAACACATAATAATCTTAGCAAACAAAGCCATTCAAACACATTAATTCCACCCATCGTGGTACTTGCCTTAACCGCGTGAGCACGGTGGATGTGAAGAGGGTGCTGCCCCCGGGACCAATCCCCCACCTGAATATATTTAGCAAGCATTCTAAGATAGCAATACTAGACCAAAAACAAAACTAGAAGCGAGATATAATTCGCTATCTCTCTAGCGTATTCCCAAAGGAATACATATATATGAAGCATGCAAACACTAGCTAACTACTGGAAAGACCTCATGTTTCTTGTTCAAGCATGCATGCATTGCTACGGGACAAAACTAGTTAACTAATAAATCAATACTTTCTAATTTTTCTCTTCCTACTAATCTAATTAATAAAGCACATGCACCCTATCAATTAATATTTTTTCCTAATCAAGCTCGCATGCAAAGACTAGCTAACCTCTCTCCTAACTACCTCAAATAAAATAATCCTAGTAGTGCACCAAACCAATCAACCACTAACGCAAAGATCGTTAGTTTAATGCTAGTACTAGCGACCAATCCAGATTTGGAAGGGCTCACGCTTGTCGCTTGCATCCAAAACAACATGGCCTAACTAGTTAATGCATACAAAGCATACAATGCTATGTGGCCACTAGTTAGCTACTAATTAATTAGCATTATCTAATTCCCTCTCTTACTACTCAATGATTAAACCTCATGCATGTAGCACGACTTGGTGCCAAATATCGTGAGTAATTAATGAATAAACGCAACAATTACGGGCGACCAACTGCTGGTGACGCACGTAGCACGCGGTTGCAAAGGCCCTTCGCGCGCGCACGGCCCAACACCCACATGAGGCGGCGACTATGTGCGCGGGTAGGCGACGCAAGAAGAAGAAATCAAAGCGCGCAGCGAGCGCGCAAAGCGAAGTTGTGACGGTTGTTGCGCGCGGAGGCGAGCAGATGCGCGGGTAGGCGCTCACGTGGGCAGCTGCCGGCCAGGTGCTCGCGGCTGGCTTCCACGCACACGGCCGAAGGTAAGATGGAACGGCGGCGGCGGACGGAGGAATAAAAGAAAAACTACTAGGGTTTCTAGAAATCACTCTCCTGACGATTCTTTTAACCCGGTACAAACCAACTCCTCCCTAAAACTCTAAAATATTTCGTTTTCACACATCCTCTTTTATCTAATTACGCATAGACCCTCAAGGGTTAATTTCAGGATATTACATTCTACCCCCCTTAACAGAATTCGACCCCGAATTCTACTCACCGTTCTATACGAAAGAACCACCACAACTGAAATTAAACAACAAATCATACGTACCCGACGTAAACAAGTCCGGATACTGCTCGTGCATGCGAGACTCTAACTCCCAAGTCGCCTCTCTCTCGGTCTGATGCGTCCACAGCACCTTGACGTATACCAACGTCTTATGCCTCAAAGACTCGCTCGGATCTCTCCGAATCACATGACCGGCGCGACTCAAATGTGAGGTCTTGCTCAATAGTCAGCGGCTCCAATGAAATCTCATGCTCTGGGTCTCTCAAAAACTTCCTTCACGTTGTGAACCCCGCGCATGGGCTCAGGAAGGTCCAAGCGATAAGCCAACTTCCCAATTGTTGCAATAATCGAGAACGGTCCAACGTACCTCGGGCTAAGCTTCCCTTTGGTACCAAACCTCACCACACCCTTTGTGGGAGATACTCTCAAGAGCACCTGATCTCCCACTACAAATTCTAGATCTCGTCTCCTCACATCAGCATAACTCTTCTGCCTGCTTTGAGCTGCAAGCAGATTCTGCCTCACTAGGGCTGCTTGCTCAACAGTCCTCTGTACTCAATCCGGACCCAAGACTGCCTTCTCACCCACTGCATCCCAACAAAGTGGTGACCTGCATTTATGCCCATACAAAACCTCGAACGGTGGTTAGCTATACAAAGGAGGTCCTGCCGAAATTTAGAATTGTGTCTTGTGCTTAAATTGGTTATCATGTTTAATTAGTAGAATTCCAGACTCACGTTGGGCTGGGGTGTTATAGTTGGTATCAGAGCGGGCTGTAGGTCCATGGTTCTTGAAATATTAATTTTGACACACTAAGCACAATAGGTGGGATTGGGTTTTTGCATTGCATATACGCTTCCGTTGTTTATCATAGTTGGATGTGTGCTTAATGTTTGAATTTGTGCTTGTTTGTGTTGTTTAGCAATGGCAAGGGGTAGAGGCCGTGGCAGTGGTCGTGGTCGTGGTTGGTAGGGTGCTGGTCGAGGCCAGGCAATGCCCCCGCCCGATGTTCAGAACTCTGTAGCTGGGGAAGCTAGTTCCATGGGATCGGAAGAGGAGGTCGCTTCAGCGGTTCAAGGGAACCAGGCTCCACCAGTTGTACCTGTTGCTGCCCCTGTGGTGGTTCCTGCGGCGGTACCTGTGGTGGTTGCTATGGGATTGCATCAGTGGAGTGCCCTACGACTGGATACCTTTGATGGACTAGGGTGTTACACACAGTCTAGGGAAGATTCTAATTTCAACAACCAATCGGCAGATACTGAGTTTACTGCAACAAGACAAATAAGCAAATCATGTCGACAAAATAGAAGAAAGTTACAAGACATGAAGAAAAGTGGGAAAACTCATGCACCTACAGCACAAGTCTCAAACTTTGGAAGACCGACTTGCAAATGCCCATTTTGTGGAGCTATAATGTGGCATGAAGAAAGAAAGAAACATAATAGCAAAAAAATCAAGAGCAACTTTCGGACTTTATTGTAAGGAAGGGAAAGTCAAATTGCCACCACTGAAGAAACCCCCACCATATCTGCAGTAGCTACTTACATATGGTGAAAAAGGAGAATCATCGAATTATAGACAAAACATCAGATCCTACAATTCAATATTTGCATTCACTTCAATGGGGGGCAATATCGATTATGAGATAAATAAACAAGGCAGTGGACCTTATGTTTTCCACTTGAACGACCAAAACTATCATCAAATCGGCACACTACTTCCTAAAGATGGTGGTAAGTCAAAGTTTGCTCAGTTGTACATTTATGATACAGAAAATGAGGTCTAAAACAGAATACATGCATCAACCTCAAGGGAAAGCAAGCCACAACTAGAGCACGACATTGTAAATGGGTTGTTGAAGATGCTTGATGAAAACAATGTTTTGGTTGAATCATTTCGCATGGCAAGGGACATATTCCGAGAATCAGATTTTCAAAATGTTAGAATACGACTAATTGGTACAAGATCCAAAGATGGAAGACAATACAACCTACCAACCGCTTCGGAGGTTGCAGCGTTCATACTAGGACAAAATGGTGCAGAGGATATTGAACATGATATAATAGTTGAAGACAAGGATAAACAACTCCAGAGAATTTCTGAACTACATCCAAACTTTATGTCCATGCAATACCCATTGCTCTTTCCTTATGGAGAAGACGGGTTCAGATCTGAAATAGAATATGAAGAAATAGAGGGTCATAAAGGCAAGAGAAATTATGTCACTATGGTGGAATATTATGCATATTGCATTCAACAGCGCTTAAACTAATCAACAGTATTGCTAATGAGTGGTCGATTGTTCATCCAGTTCATAGTGGATGCAGCAACATGCATTAAGCAATGGAGGCTTAATTGGTATAGAATGAATCAAGGAACGCTAAGAACAGAACTATATAGTGGACTGCAAGATGCAATCGAAAATGGAGATACAAGAGCTGATCAGGTGGGTAAAAGAATAATATTGCCCTCATCATATACAGGGAGTACTAGAAACAAATAACAGTAATATCAAGATGCTATGGCAATATGTCGCTAGGCTAGATATCTAGATCTCTTTATCACTTTCACATGCAACCCAAAATGGTCTGAAATAAAGTACATGTTGGACTACATACCTGGCCAAAAACCTGAAGACCATCCAGACATTGTCAACAGAGTATTCCATATAAAATTGAATGGATTCATGGAAGACATAAAGAAGAAAATGTGCTTTGGAAGAACAATTGCTGGTATGTTCATCATATATCACTTATTTATTAGTTCTTCACTTCAGTTTTTTAATCCTATTATTTATTGGTTCTTTACTTCAGTTTTTCACTGCTAATATACTATACATTTTCATGTTTTCTGTAACAATAAAATAATATTATTAGTTGAAGGTTACATAGCTCATAACATTTTCCTGTAGTTGTCTACACCATCGAGTTTCAGAAAAGAGGTCTTCCCCCATGCACACATACTGGTCTTTCTAAATCCAGACGACAGGGACCCTAGCCCAATCAATATTGATAAAATCATATCGACAGAAATACCGAACAAGGATGAGGATCCAGAAGGTTACATGCCTGTTCAAAATTTCATGATGTATGGACCATGTGGGAAAGCAAATCTAAAATCACCGTGCATGATCAATGGGAAGTGCTCAAAACATTTTCCTAAGATGTTATGCAATGAGAAGACCATCAATGAAGAAGGATATCCAGTATACAGAAGAAGAGATGATGGGAGAACTATAGAAAAAAAAATAGAGTAAAACTAGATAATCAGTATGTTGTGCCATACAATAGGGACTTGATAGTCAAGTACCAAGCACACATCAACGTAGAGTGGTGCAATAAATCAATATCTATGAAATACCTATTCAAATACATCCACAAAGAGAATGATAAGGCAACTGTAACTTTTGGTACTACAAATGAGAATGATGAGATAAAAACGGTACCTTGATGCACGATACATATCTGCAATTGAGGCCTCCTGGTGTATATTACGGTTTGAACTTTAACATCGAGAGACATCTATACACAGATTATACTTCCACCTTCAAAATGAACAAATGGTTGTGTTTCCTGACACAACTGAGCTTGAGAAGATCGTAGCTCGATCTGGCATAGGAAAAATAATATTCACTGAGTGGATGACAGCCAATCGGTTGCACAAGCATGCCTGTGAGCTAACATATGCACTTCCAACAAAGCTGCACTGCACCCAAGCGAGAGTGGAGACCAAGACGTGGTCGGAAAAAAAAAATCTATGTGCACGATCTAGTATGCCCATCCAACAAGTGGTGAGAAGTACTACTTGAGAATACTACTAAACACCATGAAAGGATGTGGATTATTTGAAGACATCAGAACAATAAATGGTATTGGCCACCCGACTTACAAATCAGCATGTTATGCCCTTGGGTTACTAGACGACGACAAAGAGTGGGATGATTACATCAAAGAAGCATCCCATTGGGCTTCTGCACAACAAATGCACCAACTTTTCTCCACAATCCTGCTACTTTGCGAAGTCACAGATCCTGCCAAACTATGGGAATTTATTTGGGAATTACTCTCTGAGGACATCCAAAGGCGTCAGAGGAGAATCTTGAAATTTGAGACACTTCAACTTGATCCTGAACAAATAAGGAACCTCGCTCTTATAGAGATCGAGCAATTGCTCAGGAAAAGTGTAAAATCATTGAAAGACTATAAAGGAATGCAATTACCAGATAACCCATCACTTCAAGGTCTACAAAATAGATTGATAAGTGAAGAGTTAAACTATGGTAGATATTCTCTTCGAATCAAGAACACATAACTGCTTGGAAAGTTAAATCCAGGTCAAAGAATGGCTTTTGATGCAACAGTACAATCAGTAAACAACAAACTTGGCAAACTAATATTCGTTGAAGTATATGGCGGTATGGGAAAGACATTTCTTTGGAAGGCAATCACAACATCACTTCGATCTGAAGGGAAAATAGTTTTAGCAATAGCCTCAAGTGGAATAGCAGCATTTCTTTTACCAGGAGGAAGAACTGCACATTCAAGGTTTCACATTCCACTAGACATCACAAATGAGTCAACATGTGATATTAAGAAAGGGTCATTTATCGCAGATCTACTAAAGAAGACATCGCTAATACTATGGAACGAAGCACCTATGGCAAACAAATATTGCTTCGAGGCAATAGACAAGAGCATGAGAGACATCCTAAGATTTACTAATGAGAATAGCAAAGACAGACCATTTGCAGGAATGACAGTGGTGATGGGGGTGATTTCAAACAAATTCTGCCAGTCATACCTAAAGGATGAAGATCTCAAATTGATGATGCATCCTTAAAACACTCATACTTATGGAAGCACTTTGAAGAATTTAAGCTTATGCAAAACATGCGTCTAAATGCATTGACAGATTCTCTAGAAGAACAAAAGAACACTACTGAATTTGCAAAATGGATACTAACCATTGGGGATGGCTTAGCAAGAAATAAAGAAGATGAGGCCTGGGTAACCATCCCTGAAGACTTGCTTTTGCAGAAAGGAGAAAACCAAATGGAAACTATAGTCAACAACACCTACCCGAACCTGCAGAGCAACTACACCAAATGAACATACCTAGAAGAAAGGGCCATCCTATGTCCGAGAAATGAAATGGTACACGAGATAAACTCCTACATCATGAGTCGAATACCTGGTGAAGAAATAACGTATTTCAACTTAGATACAGTATGCAAAGCCATGTCAAATTGTAACACCCCAGCCCAACATGAGCCTGGAATGCTACCAAACTAACATTAAACAATTCTAAGCCAAAACATTCTACCAAATTTCTGGCAGAACCTCCCTTGTATTGTTAACTACCAGGAGGTTCCAACCTTTGAATAAAACATATATAATTAATCCAACCTTCGGAATCATCAATAGGCATTCAAAACATGAAAGCAACTAACATATTCAGAGTTATCCAAAAGACACTACTCATCATTATTACACTTAGACCAATGCATGAAGCATAATCATAAACAATCTCTAAGCAGTTTGCTCTTTTATTAAAGTATGAACTAAAAATTTATCAACTTTAAAGGTGGATGGCAGTGTGTCTGTCCAATTCAAGTCTACTCCCTCCCATGCATGTCGTTCTTGCAAATGGTACCTAAAAATACAACAAAAGCAAGCGTGAGTCCAAAGACTCAGCAAGTACCAATAATGAAACATTAGACTCACATTTACATCATCAACATTCCATTCCAAAGCTTTATACAAAAACATATCTCATGAGGTATGTATGCAAATATGCAATGCAACTTTTCTCTTTCACTCTTTATCGCATTTCACCGTATACGAGATATCGACGACCGTCCAAGATACCATGCTTGTGCTCGCAAGCACAGAGACCAATTGCCCAATACTCCGCAAGTAAAGGGGACCACAAGCCCACACTCCACAAGTCTGAGGACCTCAAGCCCGTCATATGCATGACGGGGATCTCAACAAATGCTTGGTCACCACGTGACCAAGTCTTCATTTTATCAACATGATGTATATGCACAAGTCATGAATCATCATAAACATACCTCCTTTGAAACATCATTTATGAATTTAACTCATTCATACTTCTATCATACATGTTCACAAACATGCAAACAATCAAACAACCACGCATCATTCACATTTTCACGACACTAATAATCATGGTCAACAACATCTATAACATTCTAGAATCCATAGACATCACAATTAATCATAATACTAGCAAACATGTACTAGCCTTAACCGCGTGAGAACGGAGGATGCGAAGAGGGTGCTGCCTCCAGGACCACTCCCCCCACCTAAAATTCATTTAAAAGCTTACTAACACAACAGTTTTGGACCAAACAAACCATATAAGCAAGCACGAACTAGCAATAGCTTGTAACGCGATCCCGACCCTAATTTTCTAAATGCTGAACTGACCCCTCTGTAAATAGTCGTGTTCAAAAATTCGTATCTTTTAGTACAGGAGTCCAAAGGAGGTGTTCTTGGACTTCATTGAAAGGTTTTCAAATGTCCCAACTAAACCTAGTTGGTGGGCCTTCCTGATTCGGCCATCTAATATCCCTTTCATGCTAAATAACAAAACATTGATTTCACGTCAGGTTCTCTGGATAGTACACTAAAACTATCATAACGTTCAGCTCATTTGTCCACATTTTGCTTTCTTGGGCTTCCCTGAAAGCTACAACAATTATCTACAACTTTTGTTATACTGAGCTTCTCTAATTTTTCATTTAACTAATCGCTTCAGTCATATTACTAAAACCTAACAGAATACCAACAGATTTACGGAACAGCAGCGCTACGAAATTCATAACTTTGGAACCGCTCATCCAAACGATGTGATCTAAGACTCTATTGAAAGATAAAGACGTGACCTACAAATATCTAGGAGATGGACAGATCAAATTTTGCAGTTAACATCCTCAAAACAGCTGATCAATACAGACTGCCAGAAACCGATCTAATACCGACATTGCCAAAACGCGAAACTACACGACTAATCGAACGAGATCGTGGGTTAGCCTTGGAGAACGAGATGACGAACACGGAGACCCAGCGAAGCTCCTTCCTTTCCTTCCTCTTTTCCTTCTCCCCTTCCTCTTCCTGTCTTCTTCTTCCTTTCTCTCCTTCTTTTCTCCTCTTCGCATGGCAGCCGGGAAGGGGATTGCTACAGTTCTCGTGTGCTACAGTGCGGCGGCGCTACTGTAACCATGAGCTATAGTACTTACTTAGGGTTTGGCTGCCCCCCTCCTCCACTAATGGGCCAAGGTGCTGTGGGCTTTCAGCCCACAGCCCAGGTTCTCCGAAACAAGCGAAAAAACCCCCCTGAACTTCCAGTTAAAACCATTCTCTAACATAAATTTTCAATTTGATCTATTTAATCCTCTCTCTAACTCGATTGGAGTCTCTAAGGTTATACGTGGTATTACATTCTACCCCCCTTAAAAGAATTCTACCTCGAATTCTTTCCATCGCTCTACCCGAAGAACAATCACAGCTAGAATTTACGAACAAAACCACACACCTGCTGTGAACAATTCCGAATATTGCTTGCGCATGCAAGACTCTAATTCCCAAGTCACTTCCCTTTTGGACTTAAGGGATCACACCACCTTGACGGATACCATCGTCTTTCACCTCAACACTAGTCTCGACCTTTACAAGTACACTCATCATACGGGATTCAAAAGTAAGGTCTTACTCGTTGGCCAATAGCCCTAATAAAGTCTCAAGCTCCGGACCTCTCATGTACTCTCTCAGCACCGGAATATACAAGACATTGCATACTCCGCGTAAGTACTCGAGACAGTCCTAGCGATAGGCCAATCTACAAATTCCCGTGACTAAGGAACCTATCCAACACACTCTTGGTTAAACTTCCTTTTGGTACCGAAGTACACCGTGTGCACAAAACACACGGAACTCTTGTTCCGACTCTCAGTCGATTACTTTACCTATGCAAGCAGTATCTCCTTTCACAAGGGACGCACAAAGAACTCGCCTACCAACTCACTTATTCGAAGAACTCAAACAAAAGAGTCATAATGCATCTAACTCAAAACCATTTTCCCTTAGAAGAGCCCAATCCAAAATCAATGGATTTACCATGAAAACTTTTCTACTTTCCAAGTAGACAGTTTAGAAATAAATACCACACAAACCAAAAGCGAAAACACTCGAAAAAACCAGATTAACCATTTCTTTTTTTTTCTTAACTGGAGGGAATCACACATACCGACAAGAACCAACTTAATTTGTAATTGGCATCCATCATAATCACATAGTTCAAGTAAGAACTAAGAGAATATCTCACTATCCAGGATCACACCCTTTTCCACAATCTTTCTTTTAAAAATTTAACTTTCTCTTAAACCATAGGATCCCAAAGCATCGCATAACATATTAACTCATTTATCTTAAATTGGCAACCTCAAAACTATGTTCTACCGAACACAGAATCCACATTTATGCAGGGAGACTCTTCTAATCCACAATATCGTACTCCAGCCAACTTCTCTACCGAATTAATTACTTTGACAAAATAATTCCCAAAACAACCCAATATAGATTTCACCCGTCGTCACATCCCTCAATCCGTTAAGGATAAACAATTTGAAATTCACATCACACATTCTCATTTACTACCCCCAAAGGATACAATCAATGATCATCCCACTACTCAGAATCCACTCTTATTCTACCACTTTTACACATAATCATTGGCAACCAAGGTTCTAACATAAAAAACGCAAAGCTCAAATTCAACCTCCAAGACTCCTACAAAAAACGTCTCGTATAAAAGATCGAGAAATCCTCAGATTCATTCACTAAAATCCCCACACTCTAAACATACTCAATCATTATCGTCTATACGTAAATATTGTCTCGACCAAATTATCTTTTAGAAGAATTCTATCTCCCTGAAGGTTTATTCACTAGAGCCAGGGTATACCTGCCGATAACTCAACCTTACCTACTATCCCATCAATTGACATTACAATTAGTTTACTTCGCTAATCCTACTCTCATTAAACTACACCGTCATAGATCACCTACCCAACCTTGCAAAATTACCCAATCACGATACTCTAACACATTTATCAAGCTTCCAGACTTTCGATAATCCCAACATTCCAACATGGATGAAGGTTCTTGGATTATAATTTGCTATGGGTTCCACTAGTTGTAACACTAATCTACTTTATTTCAACGACAATCATCCCATTTAAATCCAATTCTTTTCAAGAGTTATAGGACAAAACCAAATCACTTTCTATTGATCTTCAAATAGCTTGGTTCCCATAATTCTCACTACGATCATTTACTTGACCACCACCAACCAATCGCCATATTACACTCTAAAAGACCTTGCAACCCAAGTCGGTTAACCTTTTCTCAATAGGAAAGAGCAAACAAATACAAGTTTTAACACACGAGGAAACACTACTCCTCACAGTGAGTACGAGACCAAGAGAAATAGTCAAATAGCATTGATCTCGAAAAACAAAAGACGAGACCACAATTGAGGGCACATGTTCCACAAGAAGGGAGTTTCAAACATCAATAAATCACAATAAAATATTATTTTTGAAACTCAAGAAACACTTAAGTGGCAACAATAGAAAAGTTGCAGGTATCATCCTGAACTCCAACCTCAAATACTTATGGTACACCTTTCTTTTTTTCCCTTTAACGGAGGAAACAATTTCCTTTGATTACATCACCACTTTCTAACCCAAAGAAAAAGTACTTTTAAAACAATTCACATTAATCACTTAAGAACCCATTAGAACATTCTCACGCCTCGCCTTTCTCAACAATTCCAGCCACTACATTAAGCACGAACTACCAAAAGCTCACAAATGCAAAACTCCAAACTTTCCATTTAACCGATATTACGGGAGGCGGTCAAATTACCTTCTTTCTAAAAGAATCATCACCACTCCCACAAGACACAATCCCTTATAGACAATCTTATTAACATCAAGAATAATAAACTCTTAACAAGAATATTTATCATCAACTCTTTTAACAAGGGCATACAGCCACAAGTCACAATCCTCATGAGACACACATGAATAAATCATATATTTTTAACCCTTCACCTATTAGCAATGCTCACACTTCATTTTGTACACAACTTCCAATCTAACGGTTATCGTAGACATTTAACGGATTATACCGTCATGGAAGAAATTATGGTCCTGTCACTATCTACGTTCCCACTAGCAAATATGAGACCATCAAGCAACCAATTAAAGGCAATTTCCATATTATTATCCACTAGGACAACGATCAAATACATCCCTTTCTCTCCTCCTACACAATTAAGTTTAACCATTGAGATCAAGTAATCCAACCAGTTTAGCAACGTAAACAATTTTTTTAATGATCAACCTTCTCATCAAAGACATACTATCATCCTACCACTCCACCATCAAGTAAACAAGGATCACCAACTACATCCCATCAGTTCATCTCTTAGCGATGCTCAACACCATACTTTGATACGTTACAATTGCACCTAGCAATTACATATGGTCAGTACTTATCCATGAAAGATAACTTTCAAGATGAATATTCACTATGACACTAATCTAACACCTTCTAGACTTATCCATCCCAAAGGATTAGGTTAATCCGTTGAGTCCAGCAAACCCAATCTACCGGAGAAGCTTGCCATAGTGATCAAACCAGTCTCACCAACGTTCCATATTTCCTAATAACTCTTCTGGCCCCAATTAGGTATAGCCATACCCTTAATCACAGTTCATCAAGATCTACTACATGGCACCATCAAATTAATCAACTTTCCTTCTAGGGATCTTAGTTAGGATCGATTATACACCACACTACGGACCCAACTAGATAACCCATATCATATCCACTAATTTCTCCGATTATAACCTCTCACTTAACCATGAGACGACATCGCTAAAGGGTTTAGTATTTTCTTTCATAAAAGAACCTTTCAACTTCAACACTCAAAATATCCAAAAGAAATACATTGAATCAAAACTTTCACATACTAAAGGATTTGCAAAAAGGAAACTTTCATTATCTAAACCATCAAGAGAAATAAATGGGTCATGTTGTCCAATAAGAAAGAAAAAATTCTAATACAAAGGTCAATATTGACAACTAACCAAGTCCACCAGCCACAAGAATAACTCAATAATTGGAAAAACAATAATTGCTTTAAGGGACAAATTAAGCCAATAAAAACATATCAACCTTTCTAAAAAAACCCATCAACTGCAATGAACTACTGGCCCAAAGAGTTGACCAGATTCAAATTCAAGGAAGAGAACAACTTTTCTAAAGATACTCACTATCAACGCTTGTACTAAGATATCCGAGGTAACCACTTCACTTTTCTCATACCACAAATAGTGATGTAACCTAGTAAAGCCTAGGGCCACAACCATGACCTCAACCTCTCAACACGGGCTACCATCACTCATAATAGTCATAGAATCATATTATAGGTATGTAAGATCATCTTATAACAGGAATCATCAATACAACATAACAGAAGCGTAAATGCAATGCTTGACCTATCCCATCCTACTGTGCACTAGTGTATCAAGTTGTTAAGTTCATTAACCACTACAAAATTGTAGCAAATTAAGTTACCTAAGTTGTTAATCCATTCACCACGGACCTACAGCCCGCTCTGATACCAATTGTAACACCCCAGCCCAACATGAGCCTGGAATGCTACCAAACTAACATTAAACAATTCTAAGCCAAAACATTCTACCAAAATTCCAACAGAACCTCCCATGTATTGTTAACTACCAGGAGGTTCCAACAATTGAATAAAACATATATAATTAATCCAACCTTTGGAATCATCAATAGGCATTCAAAAAAATGAAAGCAACTAGCATATTCATAGTTATCCAAAAGACACTACTCATCATTATTACACTTAGACCAATGCATGAAGCATAATCATAAACAATCTCTAAGCAGTTTGCTCTTTTATTAAAGTATGAACTAAAAATTTATCAACTTTAAAGGTGGATGGCAGTGTGTCTGTCCAATTCAAGTCTACTCCCTCCCATGCATGTCGTTCTTGCAAATGGTACCTAAAAACACAACAAAAGCAAGGGTGGATCCAAAGACTCAACAAGTACCAATAATGAAACATTAAACTCACATTTACATTATCAACACTCCATTCCAAAGCTTTATACAAAAACATATCTCATGAGGTATGTATGCAAATATGCAATGCAATTTTTTTCTTTCACTCTTTATCGCATTTCACCGGTAATGAGAGATATGTGACCGTCTCCGCATACCATGCCTGTGCTCGCAAGCACAGAGACCAATTGCCTAATACTCCGCAAGTAAAGGAGACCTCAAGCCCACAATCTACAAGTGTAGAGACCTCAAGCCCGTCATATGCATGACGGGGATCTCAACAAATGCTTGGTCACCGCGTGACCAAGTCTTCATTTTATCAACATGATGCATATGCACAAGTCATGAATCATCATAAACATACCTCCTCTGCAACATCATTTATGAATTTAACTCATTCATACTTCTATCATACATGTTCACAGACATGCAAACACTCAAGCAACCACGCATCATTCACATTTTCACAACACTAATAATCATGGTCAACAACATCTATAACATTCTAGCATCCATAGACATCACAATTAATCATAATACTAGCAAACATGTACTTGCCTTAACCGCGTGAGAACGGAGGATGCGAAGAGGGTGCTGACTCCGGGACCACTCCCCCACCTAAAATTCATTTAAAAGCTTACTAAGACAACAGTTTTGGACCAAACAAACCATATAAGCAATCACAAACTAACAATAGCTTGTAACACGATCCCGACCCCAATTTCCTAAATGCTGAACTGACCCCTTTGTAAACAGTTATGTTCCAAAATTCGTATCTTTTAGTACAGGAGTCCAAATGAGGTTTTCTTGAACTTCATTGAAAGGTTATCAAATTCCCCAACTAAACCTAGTTGGTGGGCCTTCCTGATTCGGCCATATAATATCCCTTTCAAACATCGATTTCACCTCAGGTTCTCTGGACATTACACGAAAACTATCATAACTTTCAGCTCATTTGTCCAAATTTTGTGTTCTTGGGCTTACCTGAAAGCTACGACAATTATATACAACTTTTGTTATACTGAGATTCTCTAATTTTTCATTTAACCAATCGCTCTAGTCAGATTACTAAAACCTGTCAGAATACCGACAGATTTGCGGAACAGCGGCGCTACAAAATTCATAAGTTTTTAACAGCTCATCCAAACGACATGACCTAAGACTCTATTGAAAGCTAAAGACTTGACCTACAAATATCTAAGAGATGGACAGATCAAATTTTGCAGTTAACATCCTCAAAACAGCCGAGCAATAAGACTGCCAGAAACCGATCTAATACCGACATTGCCAAAATGTGAAACTACACGATTAATCGAACGAGATCGTGGGTTACCCTTGGAGAACAAGATGACGAACGCGGAGACCCAGCGAAGCTCCTTCCTTTCCTTCCTCTTTTCCTTCTCCCCTTCCTCTTCCTTTCTTCTTCTTCCTTTCTCTCCTTCTTTTCTCCTCTTGGCATGGCAGCAGGGAAGGGGATTGCTACAGTTCTCATGCGCTACAGTGCAGCGGCGCTATAGTAACTGCGAGCTACAGTACTTACTTAGGGTTTGGCTGCCCCCTCCTCCACTAATGGGATAAGGTGTTGTGGGCTTTCAGCCCACAGCCTAGGTTTTCTGAAACAAGCGAAAAACCCCCTGAGCTTCCAATTAAAACCATTCTCTAACACAAATTTTCAATTTGATCTATTTAATCCTCTCTCTAACTCGATTGGAGTCTCTAAGGTTATACGGGGTATTACACAAACAGTGAAGATGGAGATCATCTGTATCCAACAGAGTTCCTAAATAGCTTGAAATTCCCTAGAACACCAAACCATGAACTATGTTTGAAAGTTGGCCTGCCAATAATGTTACTGAGAAACATAAATCAAAGTGCAGGCCTATGCAATGGCACAAGACTAACTATAACACAACTAGGGAAGTGGTTCATCGAAGCACAGATCATAACAGGGACAAACATTGAAAATAAGGTCTACATTCCACGAATCATCATGTCACCGAGCGAATCGAAATGGCCGTTTGTATTGAAAAGGAGGCAATATCCAATATCAATGTGTTTCGCAATGGCAGTAAACAAGAGTCAAGGATAATCGCTACAAAATGTTGGACTCTATTTAACAAAGCAAGTCTTCACACACGGCCAACTCTATGTAGCCATATCGCGAGTCACAAGCCAAAATGGACTCAAAATTCTAATCTCGGATGAGGAATCTCCATAAAATAATATTGCAAAAAATATTGTGTACAAGGAAATCATTTAGTACACCACATTCTTTTAGTCCTCGCAATGTTTATGTTTCTTTTCATACTAATACGTGCACAATTATTCTCAAAAAAATAAATGGGAACCATAGTAGTTTTGCATGCAAACGAGAGAAGGACAGCTAATTATTGAGTGTATGACAATGTCTTGCTACTCTTTATTTTGTATGTCTAATTCCTAAATAAGAAATGCATGAGTGGCAGGCCTATAGACTATAACTTCCCTTTCGCTATAACATACACTAAACAGATATTTGGGGCAAATTTTGTAATAGATGTAGGTTGTAGGCACATCCATTTTTCTTTATTGTCCTGCAGGCTGCAGTAGTTAAGAAAAAACATCAAATTCATTATTCATTGAAGTATCACAATTTTGTGCTAAGAAGGGGTTAGTATGGCACCCAATTGCTAGATGTACCTGGAGAAGTGGAGATCAAACAAGGATGACACCGCCGCACCACTAGACTCCAAGAGGAAGGTTTTACCAATTATAGGCAACATTTCTACGTGAGAGAAATCATCAACATCTACTACTGCTAAAAGTTTACTCCAAGACAAAGGCTTAAGGCTGAATTGAGTTATAACATAAGCATCTCTTTTCAACAGTCACCATCTTGATAATTTAGCCCAAACAAACCCCCTCTACTTGCTGATTTAGATCCCCTGATCCATCCACACTGCAAGAAAGAAACTAAAGCAAAATCTCACCCAGACAACCCTACCGATTCGGTCACTAACAAGGTAAAATTTCCTCTGCTCTACGTGGGAAAGTTCGGATCCGCTTACCATCTCCACGTCATGTGGGGCCACCGCATGGAGGGAGGGCATGGAGGGAGCGGCGGTGGCCGGGTGTGGAGGTGAGGGAGCGGCACCGGGCATGGAGGAAGGGCCCGACGCCGGTGGAGGGAGGGTGCGGAGGGAGGGGCGGCCGCCGAGCGTGGAGGCGAGGGCGTGGCGTTGGGCGTGGAGGAAGGGCGCAGCGCCGGTGGAGGGAGGGCTCGGAGGGAGGGGCGTGGCGTAGGGTGTGGAGGGGAGGGCGCGGCGCCGGGCGTGGAGGTGAGGGATTTGGTCTGGTGGTGGGAGTGGGACTCGACAATGGCTGAATGAGAGGCGTGGGAGGCGTGGGGCTGTGACGTGGGAGGTGTGGGGAGGAGGCCAACGACTGGCCGGCGTGGATGGCTAGGCCTCGGGCAAGCTCCTAGGCCGAACGTTGACGGGCCTATATCACAAAAAAAAAATTCCATTGAATTTTTTGCTACACCTCAACCTATATCACAAAAAAATTTACGACCATTCGAGAATGCAAAATAAAAACAGTGGTAGTCACTGCTGCCACGCTTGTGAAGTTCGTTGCTAGAACCATTCAATAAGTGCAGCTCGCCATCTTCAGTTTGTGTTGGTGCGCGAAGGAAATCAAACTGTGATTAGGGGAGAAGACGGAGGAAGGCAACATGAATGGATAGGAATGAATGGATAAAGGTGGCACTTAAGTAATTTGTAGCGATTGTAAGATTCAAAGCTACGTTTCCAAACTACTGAAAATGTATTTTATTGCCTTTTATTACAAAGCATATGTAACTATAGCCTTTTAAAAACATATTTTACTGCCTTATATTACAAAGCTTAAGTAACTATAGATTTTTTTCTCCGTGCGCGCATTTGACTCAAGAGAATTTGATCCAACGTGTTTTAGTTAATACACATTGAAATGCATAATTGTAATTTTTTTCTCTGTATGCGGTTCATATTATTATGCAAATACATCCAATATTCATCATAAACTTTATCTATTCATGTTTTTTTTAAAAAAAAATTGCTAGCCCGTGCAGTGCATAGGTTAATGACTAGTTGGATCAAACTCAGAGAGGTTGGGTTATGGCCTATGGGACATCTCCCCATGCTTAAAATACGTCTCAAAATACACTATTTAAAGCTAGCCATTGGGCATTGAATTTTTTTAGGATCTGTCTAGGAAATATATGAGTTTCTTTTTTTTTTGCTAAAGGGTACTCGAATTTTGAGCCGCTAGATTTAGATCTAAATGATCTCATCCCTCTCCCAAACAATATATATTCCTTTTCCTCCCCTCCCCTCCGCAAACCCTAGTCACTGCACCTTCCCACCACTGCCGTTGCCCCCCCCCCCTACCCAGACCGTCGCCATTCCTGGCGCTAGTGTGCTGCCCGCCGGCGAGCCTTCACCACCACTCCTACCTCCCTTCCCCCATGCCACCCTTCTTCCTCCTCTCCGGCGAGCCGCCTCTGTGACTCTCACGTTCCTCCTCCCCTCCGACGAAATCAACCCTCGTCACCCTCCTTCTTCGCCACCCCGCCGCCGCCACCGCCTACCACCTCCCATGACCAGTGAACCCAACCGTAAACCCAAGTGAACCCTAACCCTAACCTTGCCGGAGCGTTGCTAGAGTCGCCACTGGTCGTCGGAGCCATATGGAGCACGAATGATGAGAAAAATCGGATGGGTCGAAATTCAAGTACTCCCAAGGTGAAGGAGTACTCGAACACTCCTTAGTGATTCCCTTTTTTATGGTCAGTTGTTTCAAGACCTCCACAGACCACAAATTCGTATAGTTCAACTGGTGTGGCACCTTGGTTTTCTAACTGACAGACAACGTTCTATTCCTACTAACTACTACATGTTATTGGTTTATTTCTGTTCCAATGTGATATCAGGGATTTTGATTCCGTGATATGTGAGGTTGTGAGCCTTAAAATGACTACATTTGTGTTTGTAGTATACAAACAATAGCTCCACGCAGCTTCCAATGGATCCCCGTATTCCAGTTGCCTTAGCTGCTCTGGTGATTGAATCCATTAGATGACATGGGCGTTTCTAGTGAAAACTGTCATTGGGTGCAAACTTGAAAAATATTTTGGGCACTAAATCAGTATATAAATTCAAATAGGATTGAAAGTAGTTCTTAGTTTAGCAAACATCCATTTAAACCTTCTAGTTAAAATTCAATTTATGCTAGGTGGGAAAAAGGAGAGAATCCTTGACAACCTGTAAGCTAAAAGAAGTTTGAAAAAGGAAAGAAAAAGGTTAGTATTCGCACCAAATTTGTCCTTTTGGTTCTCTTAGTATTTTTCAATTTAAACTTGAAATTCTAAAAGGTGTTGCAATATTCCGTAGATTATCATTTTTTTGGGTAATGTTTCATGTTAGTTTGGTGTTTAAACTAGAATGGATTCCAAGTTTTCAACTTTCTATGGGATGTGTGGTAATTTTTCCCATCCCAGCCTTTTCATGAGACTCCTTGGGCCTGACTCAGCTTGGGCTTCAATACACTGCCTTTCTTCATTCGTGTGTAAAACAACTCCGTAAACTTCAAACTTGACCGTGCAAATTAAAATTTCTGACGAACATTTCCCACCGGTGTACTAGCTTTAACTTAGCCGGCTCTTCTCAGATAGGCCATCACTCCGAGGCCGGTGACCAGCGCAGCGCCGGCGGTGTCTCTGCTCGACAGGTCCACCACCTTGTCGCCGCCAGATAGCCACGCTTCTCCTACGGCCGCCCACGTGTCTCTGCTCGACAGGTCCACCACCTTGTCGCCGCCAGATAGCCACGCTTCTCCTACGGCCGGTGGTGCCGGAGTAGTCTAGGAACAGCCTCAGACCCTACAAAGACAAAATTAATCAAACACGCGCAAAATTCAGAACTACTAGCGTTGGGACGTCGGTGCTCGTGCGTGCCTTCCAACCGGCCAGCCTCGCGTGGTCCACCGCCGCCGTGAGGTCGTCGTCCTACGCGAGCAGCACCTTGTCCCGGTCTTCGTCTTCGTACTGCATATAACGCAGATCTTTCAACTCAATTCACTTGCAGCATCACAAAAATGTGTTACGTAAAGTTTATTTCTCTGAACCATGGCACGAATCATATTAATTACGTACCAAAATTTGAGGCAGACGGTCGGGGTTGATGTCCGCGCCGAGCCTCTGGAGGATGCAGGTGACCAGAGGCGTCAAGCTCTGCACTTCTGCAACAAAAGTTGTAGTTTGTCGAGGGAGCTACAGTAGTACCAGAAATCACTGTACTAGAAACGGCACGGTTAGTAGTAATACCACAACTGAACCGGTGCATTCGTCCCCGTCTGTCTTGGAGCTTGAACGAGAACGACAACGGGATCGGTGCATCGCCGTCCGCTGTCTCGTGGTGAACTTCAGACATCATCTGGGACCTCCACGCCTCGCTGCTTGATCGAAAAAGATGGAGCAAGAAGGAGGTTATTCACTGAAGACTCGTGCACGGTGAATAAAAAAATTCAGGAATTTTGCAACCTCATTTGGGAATTGGGAGTGGGTGTCGCTCTCGTCATCTAGTATTCTAGGGGCCCAAGGCCATGGCGGAGTCCCAGAACCTCTGGATCATGGAGATCGCCGCGTTGTCGTTCCGAACCCCGCCGCCGCTCTCAACCTGCCCGGCGCATTTGCAATCAGCACGAGACTGTTAGATCGGACCGTGGCCACATACATAGGTCTAACCAGGTTTACTCCCCGGGCCACAGGTCCAAATGGGCTGAACACAACTAAGCCCATAGACTGACACATGCAAACTCTATAGCAACAATCTTATAAGTGGTATGGGGCTTTCTCCCCCCAAAAGACTGGTCCAATATGTGATTCTTAACATTGTCCCCCTCACACATCGGTTGTGTACTTCCGCAACTATAAAATCTAAGGAGATGTTAGACGTCTAGGCTCTGATACCAATTGTTAGATTGGACTATGGCCGCATACTTAGGTCTAACCGGGTTTACTCATTGGGCCATAAGTCCAAATGGGCTGAACACAACTAAACCTATGGGCTGCCGCAAACAAACCCTATAACAACAACTTTATAAGTAGTATTGGGCCTCCCCAAAAGACTAGTCCAATGGATGAGGTCTCCCTCACACTTATAAGTTGTGTTTTTTGTCCTTCCCACAATCAATGTGGAACTATTCCCAACAGAGGCATCTCCACGAACTGAACCTTTTTGTTTTCTGGTAATGTGCAATTAACAAAAGTACATAGCCGATGGCGGATTGACAACTTACAATGGAGATTGCAGCGTGTGTGACGTCGATCACGACGACAATGGAGACGATGGAGCCGCCTGCCGCAAAACAGACGGTGAAAAACCAGAAATGACAAGACCACCATATCATATCTGATCATTTCGTAGTTTTCTACTCCGACTACCTCTGTCCATCACGGGAAGATGCAAGAATTTGCGCTCTTGCATGGTCCGGAGAGCATCCAGTATGGGTGTGTCGACCGTCGCACATTCTGGATCCGGAGTCATGACCTTATGAATCATATTTGCATCCTATCACATCAATGTTGGAGTTGAATCACTCAACTATATGTGCTTCACACACACAACCTCTTTCTCTCTCTTTTGTTTCTCACAAACATACACGCATGAACAGGAGACACTTTTCTTTTAGTGCTGCTCTTATGTCTTAGCAGCTTTTCGGTTTTGTCTCTATATTTAGGCCCTGTTTGGTACAGCTCCTACTCCTAGCTTCTCGTTCGGATCTCGTGGAGCTATGCCAAACGCCCAGATTCTCAAAACAATCAGATTCTGCTTCTCGCGAGGAGTTGTCTAAAAAATGAACTAGCAACGAGAAGCAACCTTTTCATAGATTCTCGTGGGGAGCTGACCTTCAATTGAAAAACTACCACTTGAAGTTGGATGAAATTACCCGCAAATGCCACTGATTTACCCTCTCCCATCCCACCGCGCCCCCGGCATACCCCTTCACGTTCCCCCCTCGACCTCAACTCATCTCGCTCCCGCGACCGGGCGATTTCCTCGTCGGCCCCGTGTGCGCCGCCTCTGCCCCCTCTCCCATGTACGCTCCAGCCGGCCCCCGTGTGCTCCCCCGCCGGCCCTCGATTGCTCCGCCGCAGGACCCGGACTGCGCCGCCGCCTACACGAGAGCTGTCGACCCCAGAAACCCTAGTGGTCGTTGTTCCCTGACTTCTTCTCCGTCGCAGTTTCCCGAGGACCACCGGCGGGCTCCTGGGAAGGTAAGCTCGTAATCTGTATTTCCCCCTTGCCCTCCCTATTTTGTCTCCCTCCTCTTCGCCTTTAGCCCTAGGGTGGATCGATCTGTAATAATCGTTTTGGAATGTGCAGACTCATGTGTATATCTTTGAATCTGTGAATGTAGCAGAAAATTACCATATAATTCTTTATCAGTGTTATGTGAAAGAAGGCATAGCATCAACGTTTGACCATTCTGAGTGTCAAAACGAAGTGCTTGATGATTTTTTTCATGCATCTTGAACTATTCAGTATATCACATATGTATAGCTTTCAAGTTTAGTTTTGTCATCTGCACTAATGAAGAATGTTTTTGTTAAATTTCCTGCACCCTTAATTGATCTAGTGAGTGTAGCTCAGTCCATTAGTTTCACTGATGAAGAGGATAATATGATCTGGGAGCTGCACTCATATGGGCTTTATAATGTTCAGTCCTTATATGCTGTAGTGAATTTTAGAGGTGTGCTGCCTATTCATGTTCCAGCTATTTGTAAGTTGTTTGTGCCACCTAGAATTCACTTTTTTTTTCTTTGGTTAATGTCTAATAACAAAATTTTGACTAGAGTTAATTTAGCCAAGAGGCAAAAAGTACCAGATAAAACCTACCTATTCTACTGTGAACTTGAATCAGTAGGATCGACTTTGTATCATGTTTAGACCTACTTGAGTGCCTGATTGGATAGTTTGTTTGGTCCATGAACCTTTTAGCTTTGGTTTATTTTCCATTTTTTGATTCTAAACCATGTTGTGCATTCAGTAGCCATCCAATCCTATTGTTCTGCCTTATTCTGCAAATTAGTTAGAATTAAGAGTTTGTGCAATGCGTTGATTATGTGAGTCCTACCTGGATGGAAAGACATTTATCTCCAGCTATCTTGTTATGCTCACTCTAACATCATCTACAGATTGTTCCTGCCACTTCTATCCCTGATGATTGGATGGGTCTCGATGTTGGTCCAAACGCCATCAAGACTTCAAGTGAAGCATTTGACACCACCGAGACTATTATTTGGAAGGGACCTATGCAAATGGTGTGACAACCATTGTTGGCGGTGGTGACTCCGTTGCTGTTGTCGAGAAGGCTGGGCTGGGCGACAAGATGAGCCACATTTCAATCGGCGGTGGTGCGAGCTTGGAGTTGTTGGAAGGCAAGACTCTCCCAGGTGTTCTTGCCCTTGATGATGCATAAGCTACTTTCGCTAATTCAGCTGTGCGCCCGTGCTTGTCAGCCTGCATGTCCTTGTGCTCCAGATCTTTGTGTAACGTTGCAATGTTATGGTTCAATGAACTTGAGATAGGCTTATCACCATGTTTTGCTAGTTGACTCGTGAATAAGTTTCTTACTTCCTCACTGTGAGTGAAGTGATTCGAACTGACATATATACTTCCATGGATGTGGATGATATTTTGTTTTCTTTTACATTTGCATCCTTGTTTAACATAATATCATTTAATTATTATTTAAACACTTATATGATATGAATGCAATATTGGTCCAGCTTCATCTATCGCAACGTGAACAATACAAAATTTACTTATACACAATCAATGATTGTGCGTCAATTCGTTATTTACCAACAGTTGTACTCCATCATGAAGTGTAAATACAATGTAACTCGGCATTGTGCACAAATACAATGTATATATATTCATATGGTCTAAACAATTTGGGAAAAATCCTATAATTTGTGTACAAATACATATGAGAAAAACACAAATACAATTGGAGTATTACAACCAGGGGTAACATGGTCTATTTGCCTCTAATCCCCCCTCATATGGTTTTTGGAGCCAATCTACCAGCCAAACGCTTTCAACAGACAGCTCCAGATTCTCAGAGAAGTGGATTCTCAGAGAATCAGGAGTAGAATTTAAAAAATGAGAATCTGGAGCTCTACCAAACAGGGCCTTAAATGCAGAGGAAGGTTACAATCCTTATTGCTACGCTAGTGACAGGACAGAAATAAGCAATTACATGCAGCCGTGATTCACAGCCAAGAAGGAAATAACAAGGAAGGAAAAACTAATCAAATCAATCAGCATTCAATGATTGATTTGTTTCCCAATCAATCCAACGTGAGTGAGCCCCATGCATGACACACACATAAGATTAATTCCAACATTCACCCCTTTAATCTTGTCGTGCTTTCTTCACCTCAACTAATTAATATGCTAAGTATGACCACTTCTCATGGATACATGTGGTACACTTCTCATGCCTACTCCACATGTAGTGCTTTCTTCATGCAGACTAGCTGCTTCTCACGACGTATCTCATCTTGCACTCATACTTACGCACCATACTCTTGCATGTTTATGTAGATGACAAACAAATATGCATGCAAATAAAAAAAATAGATATAATGATATGCCACCATGACCTCTCTCATAGTAGCGCTAGTTCGTCATCTTCACCTTGTGCCTCAACAAGGAGTGCTTTTTCCTTTTTCTTTGCCAAACACTCATAAGCGAAGTGTCCAATATCTTAATAATTGTAGCATTTCACCTTGGTTTTGTCCCAACCTTCGCCACGGCCACGACCATGTTCTCGTGATGAGTTCTTGGACTCATCCTTCTTTTTCCATTCAGCATGTGTCAACAACACATGCTCCTCCTTGGCCTCGCCAAATCCTCCTAGACGCTCCTTGTATGCTTTCAGGTGTCCAATGACCTCTTCCACCGTCATAGTTTTGAGGTTCTCAAATTGTTCGCCATCCCGAACCGTCAATGTGACTCTTGTCGTGGCCCATCCCGAACCCACGACCAGCTTCGCCATCCTGGCGTGTCACGATTGAGCCACCACAACCTCCCATACCTCGATCGCGGCCTCGCCTGCGAGCTTTGCCACACCCACGGTCGTCGTTTCCACCAGTGCTGGACCCTTGTCCCTTAGAGAAAGACGATGAGTCTCTACCGTTGCTTTTTGCTGCCCCGCCACTCGGCAGAGTGAGCGAAGTGGCCCTCGGTGTTTCCATTATTGCCGTGACGGCGATTCACTCTCATATGCCTTCAACCGATCGATCACCTCTTCGAATGGCATTGTATCAAGATTAGAGTATTGCTCGATCGATACCACCAACTGAAAGAATTTATCGGGCACCGAATCAAGAAGCTTCTTGATGAGTGTGGCATCCTCGAGAGTAGCGCCAAGAACACCGTACTTGGCTACCATGTCACTCAATTTGCTGGCAAACTCATCGATCGTCTCCCCTTCCTTCATGCGTAATACCTCGAGTTCGTTCTTCAAGGTCTGCAGGTGCGCCTTCTTCACGCGATCTGCACCAATGTAACGAGTCTTCAGACAGTCCCAAACATCCTTTGCAGATTTCTTCTTTGCGATCTGCAGAAGGACATCTTCGAGGGCAGCCTGAAAGATGAACGCTCATGCTGATTTGTTCTTCTTCTCATTCACGTCTACTCCCGCTGTCGGTTCGATTACTTCCCAGATACCGTGGACATCCATGATCGCCTCCATCTTGATCGCCCACGTGGTGTAGTTGGAAGTCATCAGCATCGGGCACTAGTGCGGCATGCCACTGCTCTCCCTCACCACCTACTAGATGGTAAGCGCCATTGTCTCAAATCGGAGGTTCTTGGGGCGTGCTGCTTGCTCTGATACCACGTGATGATAGTCACCAGAGGATCTAACACGCGCCCTTGATGCCAGACAGAAGAAGCTCCGCCAGAAATACCGCCGGCGCCTGCTGTATTCGTTCTGCTGCTCCCTAACCTTATGATGAACAATATCAAAAGTAAGAAAACAGAGATGACAGAGAACAAACGAAACTGAATTTTGCGGTGCAGAACTTAGCACCTTTTCTGATTTTTCTTCTACTATTTATACTCAACTTTACATCTTAGAAATATGAAATACTTCTATCCTAACCGAACTCGAATATGAAATCTATCCTGAACTCAAATCTAAAACTAACTCTAAAACTATCTTTACAGTCTTAGTCTCATACGACAGGACTTTCCCTGTCCTTACTCGGACAAGTAAACCAAGTCTTGATTACTTCCAACACTACCTCCCCAATGATACTTGTCGGCGCCATCAATCGCGTTGGCGATCCCCGCCTTCCCCTTCTCCGACACCCTCTCCATCCTCGAGATGGCATTGTAGAGGCACTTGGTGATGTCGAGCATGGCGATCACCTTGCCGTTCTCCACCACCGGCAAGTGCCTGAACTTGCCTGAGATGTATGAGAAACATGCTTGATATGTATCTAGGTCCCAATTCAGGAAGTGGCAGGAATAAAGGAGGATGCCAGACCTTGGACCATCTTCTGCAGTGCTTCGACGATGAGCGTGTCGGAGAGGACGAAGACCGGGTGCCTCATCATGACCTTCCAGATCGGCGTGTCGTCAATCTTGAGCTCGCGCACAATGTCCTATATATATGTATAGGAGTAAAAAAAATTATAATCCGCTAGATCTTGTGATCATTCAAGAGGAACAACGAGCAATTGGCGATTTGGAATATCAAGAAAAAAATTGCACAGACCTTGTTGGTGAGGATGCTGTTAGAAATTGACAGGCAAAAACAAAGTAGATCAAGAATAGGGAGACACTGATTTTTACGTGGAAAATCCTTGCGGGAAAAAACCATAGGCACATGACAGTGATCTTCACTATATCAGAAAAGTGTTTACAAAACGTAGGGATTTTAATGAGACATCAACTCTTCCCGTATGATTTACAAGAGGTATATATGGTGGCATAAAATTGACTCGAGTCGAAGACAGAAACAAATCCACAAAATAAGAACAATCCATACCGCGGGGGCTCCGCCCCCGCACAACTCGACCTACATCATGGGCCTCCGTATGGGTTAGGTCTGTAGACATGACGCTCCGTGTCTCCAAACCTTTGCCTCTTTAAAATTCGGATCACATATCAACAATCTCCACCTTAAGACGAATTCCCTCCTTATAGCATATGAAAAAAAAACTTCTCCAATAATAAATAATCATTGTACCCCGAAAGTCTCTTGGACTAAACTTTAACTCCAATCAAGCTTGAGCAAAGCTCAAACTTACTAACTCGAACTGGATTTGTCATCATATTAGCAGCATTATCATGAGTATTTATCTTGAATACCTTAATATTACCTTGAGCAATAATATCTCGAATATAATGATATCTGACATCAATATGCTTTGTTCTTTCATGAAACATCTGATCCTTTGTAAGACATATATCACTTTGACTATCACAAAACATAGTAATGCAAGAAGTATTTCCACAAAGCTCAGTGTATAAACCTATCAACCATGTAGCTTCTTTGCATGCTTTAGAAACAGTCATATACTCTGCTTCAGTGGTAGATAAAGCTACAGTGACCTGCAAACTTGCTTTCCAACTCACAGCATAACCACCAATGGTGAACATATAACCTATAAGTGACCTCTTCTTGTCCAAATTACCAGTATAATCAGAATCCACATAACCAATAAGTCCATCTCTAGATTTTCCAAATTGTAAACAAGCATTAGATGTACCAGTACGCAAGTATCTAAAAATCCACTGGACTATTTTCCAATACTCTTTACCAGGATTAGCCATGAATCTACTAACAACACTTAGTGCATGTGATAAATCAGGATGAGAGCATACCATAGCGTACATAAGAGAACCAACTGTACTAGAATATGGAATTCTAGACATATACTCAACATCATCATCTAACCATAGACATAAAGCTGAAGATAATCAGAAATGTGCAGCTAATGGAGTACTCACTGGTTTAGCCTCATGTATATTAAAGCGACGAAGGACCATATCAATATACCTTTTCTGACTTAGGTATAATTTTCCAAAGGGCTTGTCTCTGGATATCTTCATACCAAGAATTTTCTTTGCTGCACCTAAATCCTTCATCTCAAATTCACCACTCAATCGCACCTTTAACTTTGCTATCTCTGTTTTATCTTTTGCTACAATCAACATATCATCAACATATAGGAGCAAACATATAATCTGAACCATTGACAATTTTCAAATAAACACAGCTATCATAATCGACCTTTTAAAATCTTGAGAAAGTATAAAGGTGTCAAATCTCTTATACCACTTGTCTAGGATATTGTTTCAATCCATAAAGAGACTTCTTTAACTTATAAACAACTCTTTTCCAAAACAATGAAACCTTGGGTTGATCTATATAGATATCTTCTTCTAGCTCCCCATGTAAAAATGTAGTTTTAACATCTAACTACTGAAGCTCATAATCATGTATGGAA
Organism: Ampelocalamus luodianensis; assembly: GCA_036346255.1. Taxonomy (NCBI): domain Eukaryota; kingdom Viridiplantae; phylum Streptophyta; class Magnoliopsida; order Poales; family Poaceae; genus Ampelocalamus; species Ampelocalamus luodianensis. The sequence continues at coordinate 22,291,925 of CM070638.1, read as the reverse complement.
ACTATACTGAGCAAAGTGCGAATTGAGCTATGTTTAACAACAGGGGAAAAACCTCATTAAAGTCAATACCTAGAATTTGGCTATAACCTTTAGCAACTAACCTTGCTTTATACCTTTTTCCATCATTTGGAGAAATACCTTCTTTTCGCTTGAAAATCCACTTGCAACGGATGGGCTTCTTCTCTTTTGGCAACTTTACTAATTCCCAAATGTCATTCTTTTCTAGTGACTCCATCTCATCGTGCATAGTAGTTATCCACTTATTGCAATCAGTGGAGTTAATAGCCTCAGAGTATGATAAAAGTTCTGTATTACCTTCAATTTCTTTTGCCACACCCAAAACATAAACAACAATATTAGCTTCTTCAATCAACCTCTTGGATGGATTAATATCTCTCCTAGGCCTGTCAACTGCAATGAACCATTGTGGTGGCTACTCAACAATAAGAGGATTCTCAACAATACATGCATCATGAACAATAATATTTTTCTTATCTGATGTGTCACATGAATCAACAAAGTGATCCACCTGAACACTTGAATTTTGCTTGCTCTTAACAGGAACATTAGTAGGCAGTTTATCATAAAGCATAGTCGATTCATTAAAGATAACGTTTCTGCTAATCACAACCTTATTTGTTTTAGGATTCTACAACTTATATTCTTTAACACCAGATTTATAACCAAGAAAGATGTACTTAACAGCTCTAGACTCTAATTTTCCATTATCAACATAAGCATAAGTAGTACAACCAAAAACTCTCAATTATGAAAAATTTGTTGGGAAACCAGACTATACCTCAATTGGAGTCTTGTTTTCAATTGCAATAGAGGGTGACCGATTAATAAGATAGCAAGCATGGAAGCGAACTTATTAAAAACGCTATGCAAACTGCATTTGACAACATGCAACAGGCCTTGGAAATGATAGTCATGTTCATACGCTCAGCTACACTATTTTGTTGAGGAGTATGGGGAATAGTGTAGTACCTAACAATGCCTTCAGTCTTACAATATGATTCAAACTCATTAGAATAGAATTCCATCCCATTATTAGTGCGAAGCTTCTTTACCTTCTTTTTAGTTTGCCTTTCAACCATAATCTTCCACTCTTTAAATGCTGAGAATGTTTCTGATTTATGCTTCAAAAAATAAGGCCACACTCTTCTAAAGTAAACATCAATAATTGTTAACATATAACGAGCACCTCCTAGCGATGACTTGCGAGATAGTCCCCGTAAATCAGAATGCACATAATCCAAAATACCTTCTGTAGTATGAACCGAAGTATTGAACTTCACCCTCTTGTGCTTGCCGAAGATGCAATGCTCACAGAATTTTAGGTCGCCGATGCTATATCCTACCAAAAGTCCTCTCTTGCTTAATTCTGCCAAGCCAAGTTCACTCATATGCCCAAGTTGCATATACCAAAGATTAGTAGCATCAGAATCTGATAACCTTTTTGAAACAACAATAGCATTACCTATAACTGTCGTACCTCGGAGTTAATATAGGCCATTGGAAGCCTTTCTGACACCTTTCATTATAACAAGAGAACCTTTGGTGACCTTGAGGACTCCACTTCCACCTGAATACTTGTAACCTTTATCATCAAGAGCACTCAGCGAAATAAGATTTCTCCTCATATTCGGAATGTATCGAACATTCTATAAGATTATGATGGTGTCATCAAATATCTTCATCTGAATAGAGCCAATGCCTGCTACCTTACATGGTGAATCATCACCCATCAAAACAGAACCAACACTATTGACTGGCTCATAAGTGGTAAACCAATCTCTATGCTGGCACATATGAAAAGTGCAGGCAGTATCAAGAATCCATTCATCATTGGTTTCAGCACATCCAGCAAAAATAGAAATAACAAGCATCTTACCATCAGAACTACTATCACAGGCTATATTTGACGTACCTTCATCTTCTGTTTTACCTTTCGGTTTGTATGTGATGTTCCTCTTTTATTTGTTCTTCAAGTTGTAGCATTCAGATATGTCATGCCCACTTTTCTTACAATATTTGCACAACTTGTACTTGCCTCTGGATTTCGACCGGTCCTTGTAGCCGTTCAAATTTTTGCCTCGAGATCTATTGTTTGAGTTCTTCTCCTTTTGCCCACCACGAACAGACAAGCCTTTTGTTTGTGAATCTGAACCGTCAGAAGACACCATCTGTTTTATCTTTTCCTTAGCATGCAAGCACTACTACAAAACAGGCTATAGTAGACACCCCATCACAGACGGGTTCATTTGAATCCGTCTGTGTTGGGTCTGTTGGGACGCGGTATTTGTAGTGCCGGCCTATCACGAGCAGTTCTTATTAGGTCATTTGGTAGAGCTCGATTCTCATTTTTGATTCGCTCCCGATTCTCGAGAATCCACTTCTCTGAGAATCTGGAGCTGTCTTTTAAAAGCATTTGGCTGGTAGGTTGGCTCCCAAAACCATATGAGGGGGATTAGAGGCAAATAGACTATGTTACCCCTAGTTGTAATAATTCAATTGTATTTGTGTTTTTCTCCTATGTATTTGTACACAAATTATAGAATTTTTCCCCCTAAATTTGTTTAGACCATGTGAATGTATATACGTTGTATCTATACATAATGCTAGGTTATATTGCATTTACACTTCATGACGGATTACAATTGTGTATAATTTTTTTTTGTACTGCTCACGCTGCGATAGATGAAGCTGGAGATATCATATTCATATCGTATAAGTATTCAAATGATAATTAACGTACAAGTATTGAAATGATAAATGAGTCATAACAAAAGACCACAAAAATTCACAAGTAGTGTGTCCATCATCCTGAATGAGCAATTGCCCTTGCAAGGTCATCACGGAAACTATCCATGGATGTAGCACTAGTTTGCGACGTTGACGCATCCGATGCCTCCTGAGAAATGACATATTTGGCATATCTTGATGATATTGTAGGTACATAATTAGGATCCCGATCGAACCTACGAAAATGCATGTCCGATGAAGCATGTTCACGTATGAAGTTGTGGATTCCCATGGTTGCTGCAACAATTATCTTTTGCTTGGACATAGAAAAGCTCGGCATCTTAAGAAGAATTCTCTATTTCATCTTTCATACACCAAAGGACCTCTCAATTACGTTGCGAACACTCGAGTGCAAATGGTTGAATTTCTCTTTTTCACCACTAGGAGCAACACCTCTCCGAAATTCTAGAACATGGTACCTTTGGCCCTTGTATGGCGCTAAGTACCCAGGCCTATTCGGATAACCGGCATCGACAAGATAATATTTACCTGCAACATAAGACGGAAAATCCATGTATATCAACATCCAATGCATGAACATTTCAAGTAATTAATTTTGTAAATGATACCAAGTAAAAAAAAATTACCCTATGGAGGGTGTGGAAAGACTTCCCGATCTACATTCAATGCATGATAAAGCACACTAGTATCGTGCATAGCTCCTGGTTGACCAATAGATGCGTATGTGAAGCGCATGTCAAAATCACATACCGCCATGACATTCTGTGTTGCACTTCCTGATCTACCAATATATCTAATTAGATCTTCTGGAGCAACAGTTGTAAGAATGTGTGTACCATCGATAGCTCCAATACAGTCTTTGAAATATAGCCACATCCTTCGATCATTTCTAATTCTACTGTGAACCGTAGAGAAGTTTGGATCCTTTGGCCTCACAAAATTTTTAGACATTCTGACCACACATTGCAAAACCTCATCAAACTTCCTGCTAATTGTCTCACCAGAATGCTTGAACCGATTCTACGCTCTTCGGTTAGATTCACAGTCACCACATATGTATAGGAAAAGAGCTAGTGCTTCAATTGAACTTGTATGCGTAGTTGATTTCAAATCATATGTAGTCACCAAAAGGTCATGTAGACTGTGAAAGATCGTAGCATTCATACGAAATATGTGGTAGCTTTCTCCCGGAGTGGTCAAAGTTTCTTTCACCCAACCCATTCCACTAAGCCGAGAAGTCCTAGGCTCATTCTTGTCCAAGTAGGTTGAGTGATAATTCTCCATGATAATTGCAGTAGCAGCGAGATGACTTGACATGTCTTGCCACATACGCATCATCTGTATGTCACACTCATGTTCGTCATCTGATATATTACTCCCTTCACTATCGCTTTCAGAAGACAACATCTGTACATGAACATACAAAAACACAACAACATAAATGGCAATTTAAAAATACATGAGCACGCATTAGGTCCAAATAACAGTTTATAACTAGTAAAAAATGTCTTATAATCCAAAAAAGGTCTTACAACCAATAGAGAAATAAAGAATAATATAGGCGAATACAAGATAAACTACTTCTATTTGCCATACTTGGCATCGTACTTCCTTTTGAGCCATGCAAATTGTTCTTCATTATTGCACAAGGTCATAAAAATTTCAGATGCAATGAAGTGCTCATTACTCCCATTTATAGCACCACACTCTTTAACCGATTCCATTACATCCTTGATGCTACACACCGAGTTTTCCTCTCTTTTTTTTGCAAATGCTTCAAAGGATGCATGTGACTTCTCGTTCAACTCAAGAATTCTTCTCAGTTGATCTTGCATGACCACATAACCACTCTTTGGTTTCTTCGCCGCAAGCTCTCTTTCCTTTCCTACCAATTGGTGATTCATCTTCACAATCACTGTTATATTTGTCATCACACTCATCTCCAAGCTCTTCAATATCAATAGCTGTCGGTGCACGCACAGGGCTTTGAGCCAATGTTCCCATTGCAGGTGACCAATGGTCTTCACCGGTATTGCGAATGTCGTCAAACATCTTGGACAACAACTCCTCATTTTGAAGTCCAGCCTTCTCAAACTTGGAACGTCCTTTATATTCCTGTCAATGCCAAGTGTTACACGTTAAACCTTCACTAATAATAGAGCTAGGTGTGTACATTAATGCATTTTAAAATAGGTAATGAGTAATAACATACTTTTTTTAATTTCTTCCACTGTTCGGCGGTGGCCTTTATTGTATTCTTTTCATGGTCCCAACCTAAGCCTGTCTCCTTTGTCCTCAATTTCCTCCAAATGTTGTAATCGTTCTTTAATTTATCCCATTTGTTCTTTATTTGCATCTTTTTGTATTGCAGCCCAGTCTTCTCTGTAAATTTTTGTATCACAAGAGTATACCCTGGATTGTTCAAATGGGTGTTTGGGCGATTGCCTGCCTCTACTTGTTCAATGAACAATTCACACACTATCCTGGTGTTCTCGTCGTTCCACTTAGCGTTATCATCCATCTGCATATTTGGCGCATAATTTTTTTTATCAAACTGACATCAACAATAAGATATGGAAACCTCTGAGTAGACAAGCATACAAAGCCTTGGGCCCTCATTTGAGGTCATATGCTACTACTACTCACAATCCAATATGTACATTTGAGGTCATATTCTACTACGCACAAACATGGAATGCTATAGACTACTCCCTCCTGGCATGGGACACCTCTGATCATAAACTACCCACTATGGATTGCTATAGAATGCTTGTATGCTCAGAGGTGTCCATATCATGCATCACCTCACCTCGATAAGTAGCTAGTTCCAAAATTAAGTTAACCAATCAGCAAGACTTCACAAGTATTCTTGCTATGAAGACAACAGCAAGCACAAATAGCTATGAAGACAACAGGTGTTCTTGCTATGAAGACAACAGCAGAACAATGCACAACAAGTGGTTTCTCAATTCTGATATGCGCCATCACAGATGTAGCAGAAGTTCAGAACACAAACATTACAGTCAAATTAAAGGATTGGAAATGATATTACAAGATCACAAGAGACACATGATCCCTTCTAGGCTTCACGTATCTACAACAGAACATACCAATCCTATGTTCTACAAAGCACAAAACAACAGAACATATCAAGCTCCAATATGCATATTCTGTAAATTTTGATTGAATTTTTGAGTTCTTCAGGAGCTACTGATGCACATTTAACTTAACTGGACATGCTAAATGACATTAATTTAGCTACTGATGCATCAGATATGGTAATTTCAGCAGTCTGTGTAGACGTAGAGTGTGTGGCTCTTGAATCTGCAAATGTCTCTCAAATGCAAATCATCGAAGCTTGGACACTACCCAAGTCTGCTGCTTTCAATCCAAATCCGACGAAAAGACGTTCCCGCTTTCATCAAAATGATATCATCTTGACAAATAGCATGAAAACAGGGCCAGAATTACATGTACTAGGGAAAAAAAGACAGTCCATATTCATGAAGCTATCTTCTTTAATTGTTTAGACACGTGACTGCCCTCACCACATTACAGACAATATCGTAATATTCACGAAGTAAACTAGAAAGGTCATCAGGCCAAAAAAAAAATCAAGCAAAGTCTTGACAGAAGGCTAAAAGCTCTGACATTCAGCATTTACCGCATTTCACAAAATATGTGCATACATTCCATGGGTTAAGGTTTTCTTTTTCTCTCAAATTAGTCTCAACTTTTTCCAAAGTAACCTCTTGTTACTTTGTTAGTGCTCACTAAGAACCGACACCGTTTGGAAATATCGATGATGAGCCAATAGTTTGAACTAAAACTACAATATAAACACATGAAAATTGGAACAAGCATTTTATTGCTTATATATTACAAATATTCAGGATAAGTTACAAGGTAAGGCCGTAAAGGAGAGCAAAAGGCAAACTAATGCACCTCGCTCAATCTAGGGCTAAAGGCGAAGAGGAGGGAGACAAAATAGGGAGGGCAAGGGCGAAAGACGGATGACGAGCTTACCTTCGCGACTGTTGTCCTCGAAAAATTGCGACGGTGAAGAAGTCGAGGAACCCCGGCCTCTAGGGTTTCGGGTCGGCAGCTCGTCACGATCGATCAGCGCGCTGTCCGAGCTCGAGGCGGCTGTCGAGGACCGAGGCGGTCGCAGTCGAGGACCGAGGCGGCGCACAAGAGGGTCGAGGCGAAGAAGTCGAGGACCGAGGCGGCGCACACGGCGGGAGGAGCGCGCGACGGGGCGGAGGAGCGCGCAACGAGGCCGGACGGGCGCGATCGAGATCAGCGGGGCGGAGGAGGTGCACGCGGGTCCGGGAGCGAAATCGCCCGGTCGCGAGAGAGCAGCGGGAGGGGAAGAGATGTGAGGGAAAGGCGAAGGGGTACGACGGGGGGTTTCGCTCGGTGGAATCGGTGGGGGTAGTTCGATGGCAAATTGCGGGTAAAATCTTCCAACTTCAAGGGGCATTTATTTTCTGTAAGGTTGGATTCTCACGAGAAGCTGTGGAAAGGCTGCTCCTCGTTGCTAGTTCATTTTTGAGATAGCTCCGCGAATCGAATCGGATCGCTTTGGGAAGCGAGTGTTTGGTACAACTCCACGGATCCGAACGAGAAGTCTGGAGTAGAAGTCGTACCAAGCAAAGGCCTTAATAACCGTCTGTGATAGGCATATATCACAGACGGTTAATTAATAGAACCGTCTGTGAAATATCACAGCCGGTTCTATTAATAAACCGTATGTGATAATCTCCCGTATCACAGACGGTTTTTAAATAGAACCGTATGTGAAATATCACGGACGGTTCTATATAAAAACCGTCGGTGATACGGGAGATTATCACAGACGGTTTTTTAATAGAACCGTCCGTGATATTTCACATACGGTTTTATTTAAAAACCGTCTGTGATATCCTCGCCGCTATAAATACCTGGAGTACCCCCTGCCCATTCCCATTTGAGCCGCCACCCAGATAAAAACACACTGCACCGCCGACAGAGAGAGAGGGGAGGAGAAGGAGAGGAGAAAGGGAGGGAGAAGGAGAGAAATCTCAAGAGATTTGCTATTTTCGTCGTGAGCTCCGAGGGTAACAATCTATAACCCTTTAGAGCATCTGTAATTTATGTGCTTAATTAGTCGGTTCAAATGGCTAGATTTGATGCTAGGAACCGATTCCACACGTGGAAGCTGCCTATTCCGAAGCAAAACTCTAGGAATCAATGCAAACTTTTCATTCAGATGCAAGGGAATAGAATAATATTTTTCATATTGGGTGGTTGGCATATGCATTAAAGTTACGTGAAGGGAAGGAAATGGAGAGAG